>OZ030391.1:1320000-3720000 GCA_964023965.1 Melinopterus prodromus | reverse complement strand
ATATTTTCTAAAAAAAACTGTGTACTAACGTATTTATTTTAATTGTCTTTTTAACTATGTTTATCTTTCTTCTTTGTCTATTAATTACACAGTTAAATAATAAGATTTTCTCAACTATTATTTTCAGTTTTACATGATCTGGAAGCATTTTAAGACCTCTTCTTGCTAAAGTAAACGTATTTTTAAATAAAAGCAAATAAACTTTAAAATATATGTCCTAAAAACACACCATCTTTCCTATTTGTGTACTAACGTATCCATTTGAAGTTTCCTTTTAGCTATGTCTATCTTCCTTAATTATCTATTAATGAATTATGCATACGTTCTTTTATTGTCTTAACAACAAACGCAAATTTCTAAATTAAGTCACTCATGCATAACATTTGAATTACTATAAATACTTACGTTACACATTAGTGTCTACTACTGTATTAAATTATTAAACACTGTGCCTCTAGCTTGAACGAGCGCACTAACCCGCATAAGTAATTATTATTCATTTGACCTTTACGCATAACAACTGATATCGCCGGTTATTGTCGCAGGAATTTATGCTTCTAATTATAGAATTATATTTAACTTTAGATTTTTTATCATGGGTCTTTTTAAAATTTCTATAAGAATTGATAATAACAACAATAATAACAAATACACAATGCTAGGTAAGGGTAATACCCCACTTTTTCTACTATGTAAGGTAAACGACCCAAATTCAGTTAAGGAATTTTTGTTACATTTGTAACTGTAGAATTTATATTTATGTGTCGATAATGACTATGTTAACTTCCTTTAAACAAATATTTCCTTCAAAAGGGGTACCACAAGGTTCTGTTCTTGGACCGGTATTATTTAATTTGTACATAAACGATGTTGCTTCACAAGTTAAAGCTTGTGATATGCACCTATTTGCAAACGATACACTAATATCAATTGCAGGAGATAACTTACCTGATGTAATCGCGACATTAAACTCTGAACTAGTATCGATATCAAATTGGTATAACGAAAATAAATTATGTTTGAATGTATTGAAAACAAAAGCTATGGTATTGGGAAATAGAAATTCGGTAAACCCTACACCAGACATAGTTATCGATAACACAGTTGTTGAGATAGTGGTCGAATTTAAATATCTAGGTGTCATTTTAGATAATAGTTTGAAATTTACGAGTAATATGGAATATATAGTTAAAAAGGTGGGTCGAAAGATTAGCTACTTAGGAAGAATATCTAATAAACTTACATTAAAAGCTAGAATATCTTTGTACCATACGATTATAGAACCATATTTTTACTATTGCAGCAGTATAATATTTTTGTGTACATACAAAGACATTAAAAACATTCAAAACATTCAAGTACAACAAAATCGAGCACTCAGAATTTTATTACAAAGCTCCAGGTTAACCAGTGTCGAGTCCATGCTGAGTAAATTAAATTTTTTGAATGTTAAACAAGGAACGGTATATCAGGCACTCACGTTGGTATATAAATGCATAAATAATAAACTCCCAAATTATATGACTAATTATTTAACATACAATAGTCAGCAGCATGAATACAATACTCGGCAAAAGGACCACTTCAGATTACCAAAATATACAAAAAGCAGCACACAAAATTCATTTTATTATAAAGCACTGAAGATGTTTAATACCCTGCCAAGTGATATAAAAAACAGTAGTTCGCTAAGTCTTTTTAAAACATCATGTCGGGTTCATGTATTGGCTAATTTTAAGTAGTTGATAAGTTTATTACTTAGGAAACCAAATTTATTGTGATTATCAGTTTCTTTTAACAAAATAAATATCATTATTATTAAAGGTATCTGGCTATTCATTTTTAAAGAAAATTGATAATAGTTATAATAGGTAATTAATATTATATTTTATAAGTTTAACAATTGCCCATAATTCCGACACTAAGTTTTAAATTTTGTTAAATAAGATTTATTATTAAATAATGTTAAACTTCATTTGGTATACAAAAGCAAAGTAAAAACATCGCGTACATTGAAGTAATATAAAATAATTTATATGTTGATGCTACAGGGATTATTTTGCTAAACCCATTTTTTTAAATATCATGCTCAGTGAAAGTTAGTTTCAGGCTCCAATTTGCCTCAATAATTAATTTTGTCCTATGTGCAATTTCTTTTAAAAAAATTCTTCCTCTGAATCTAAACATTGGTGTGTATTAATCTTAAAATTTTCTATCAGTCTGAGGAAATTTACTGTAAACTTGGTTATTATGATAATGATTTTTTCCAGAAACCCTTCTAATGCTGACAATAAACAACATTTATTTTTTATAAATTCTTTTTATTGTTGCGTTAATTTAACAATAATAAAATAATACTATAAACAATAACAATAAACGACTATTTCTCCCTGCAAAACTAAATTTATATTATTCAACTTTCCAAAAATATCAGCTAAATATGGTAACCGTACTATCCACTATTCATCAAAGAAACAATATTTGAAGTCGAAATTAGCTTCTGCATGGAAAACTTGAACTTCTGATTTGAGTACGAAGAGACAATGTTATCCTTTTACTGCTTGATCCAAAACTGTTTTTAGTCTGTCTGGTATAGATTTTGCTACTAGAAAATCCCGATGGATTTTGCAGTGAGTGAATTGAGCTTCTGGAGCTACTGTTTCAATTTTTTATGAGAGCCGCGATTCTTTTCTGTTAAAGCCCGAGCTCAATCAGTGCAGACACCAATTAATATCTTCCATGGAATGGAATTGTTAAACATACAATTATTAAAATTTATCGCCAGATCTTCTTTCGGACAGAGGTTCCTAAAATAAATATTCGTCTGCAATTTCTTCTTCAACCTCAAATCAGTTAAAGACTAATAATTGATCAAAATAACTTATGTCGGTACTTTTATGTAACTGTAGCGTTAAATATTTACTTTGTTTTGCCTTTTTAATTACACATTTTTACACAATTTGCCGTTATAATTTTGGGTCAAACATTATCATCAAAATAAATGCGTACCACCGGTTGAGAACCTCTGCCATAGGCTATAAAACCGTAAGTAATTATTATTCATTTAACATTTACGCCTAACAACCGATATCACCGGCTATTTTCACCGGAATTTATGGTTATAATAATGGAATTATGGTTTACTATAGATAAGTTATCGTTGCTCTTTTTAAAATTTCTATCAGAATTAATAATAAGCAGAATAATAACAAACACAATGCTAGCTAAGGGTAATACCCCACATTTTCTACTATGTACTTACATTTGTAACAACCCCTACCCCTGTATATGTAAAACGCAGAGGGGTTACGCAACACACAAAAGAATTCCACATTACCGATGTAGGCTTTTGTTGCTTTGAAATATAGGTAGTTCTAAATGTTTAATTAGATATATCGAGTTACAATGTCGAATAGTTACTCTATAAAATAAAATTCTACCTTTCAAATTTCTACCTGCAGTCTTCAAGGGACTAACAGGGTCTTATGGATGCGCCACAATGCGGTATAATACGCCACCTGGCGTAACAACGTGTCCTCAGGTTATTATGAGCAAGTATATTGGTAGTTCTATTGCAAGTTTGAGTTGTAACGAATGAAACTATAAATAGTATTCATTCTAAAAGTAATCGTAAGTTAGCTGAAGAGTTATGCGTCTGTAATTTGAACGCCATGTGTTCCAAACGAGATATTTAGAGCGCATCTGTCCCTCTTGATGAGAATTCTTAGAATTAACGAAAGTGGTGATATTAATTTTAAGTATGGGCCTATTATTATAGAGTTAATTATTTAAAAATCGGAAAAGGACTTACCTAATTGGACGTACATCTTGGGCCTCACATTTTCCTGCCACGCAGCTTCTGCTGTGCTGAGAAGAATGGCCAAAAACGCTGCGAACCCAAGCACTGACTTCATCATTTTTCGCGAACGAGAACCCCCAAAAACAAAACCAAAAATCCTCCTCACGTGTGCACGATCAGCATACCACAGTTTACCACGAAGAACAAAACAAAACTCAACAAAAAACCACGCAGCTCGAACAGAACACAGAAACAAAATAAACAACCACCAGAGAGAGCGCACCACCGTTTTCTTGTTGGTTCCTCACACCTCACTCATGTCACCAACTCGCACACGCACGCTTCTTCAATTATCGGAAGAATATTGATGATACACAACTTGATGATAATCGGCGAACGGAGAAACAGATGACAACGCGCGTTCTGTCATCCACGGACGCCCGACGTCGACTGGAGGCGAGAACGTCGCGACGCTTGTGCCAGCTGATTCTTTCCCCCACCACCGGCGGTCGTGTCTATCGAGCGATAGCAGCGCCAAAACCTGCAGCGGACAAAGAGAGATACAATTAGTGAGTGCACAAACACACACGCACACGAGCGAGCACATGGCGCGGAGCGGGTGAGGGTTAGGGGAGAGGGGGGAATAGTTTTGGGACCGCGAAGGCAAGCGGAGGAATCGCCTTGAGGGTCGGGAGGTCTCTTCAGTTTTAAAGGTCAACAAACTCGGTCTTATTGTCGTCAAATCGTTTATAAATATTTGCTTCCGCGGAGAGTGGACGGAGTAGCGTAATTGTACGTTCGATGATGGGTTTGAGAATGGGTTTGGTGTTTAGTTTTGTTGTTGGAGTGTTAAAAGTGTTTATCTATTTATGGAAGATTAATATTTGGAATAGATTAGAATTTAAATAACTTGGGTAATCTATGGCCGATTTTGATGATTCTTTCAGGAGATTGTAAATCAATTCATCATAATGTCACCCCGTTTTGAAATTTTGGAAAAATATATTTTTACGATTGCATTACCGGGAGAAGTAAGTTTGGTTATCAAAAATTTTTGTTTTTGATTTGTCCCTAGAAAGTATACCTATAGCTACAGAGCATTTGCTGTAGGTATTACTTCTATATTGACTTGTTACCTGAGAACAGTGTTGTCAAACCCGCGGCCCGCAACACCCTACTGTGCGACCCGCGAGCCCTCGCTAAACTTGTATTACAATACAATAAAATTTAAAAAAATATAAAACTGATTTGTAACATTTTGTAATTACTAAATTTGCAATGAGCTTCGGAGACGGAATTGCCCGGCAACACCTTTCTCCTTCGGCGCAGGGACACTAGTTACTACTTTTTGAGCAGACCAGTAACCATTTTTAATTGGATATTCCTACATTATTGGGCTTACTATAAATAGAAAATAAATAATTTAAAGGTGGAATTTTCGTAAATATATCGTTCAAGTGCAATTTTCGCATATTTCATCCATGTCTCAAGGAGTTTTCGGAACATTCTATGCGCTAAATATGCTAAATATGTGTTTTAAGTTCCCTATCATGTCATCATGTGGATTTTAGCCAATTATAATTTTATCATTTATTTAGTTCATATTGTTGAATTATAGTCAATTGCTTATTTACTATGTTATGTTACTTTGTTTTTTCTTCTTTTTTCAACAGGTGAAAATGTACTTTTTAATTGTTCTTTATGTTTATAGGAATTTTTTTTTCTGTTCTCATTGATCTTGTAATTTGACATGTCTCATACTTTTAGTAGGTATAAGAGATCAATAAAATTATTATTATTATTATTATTATTATTATCCACCGAAAAGTTCAGCCCACGCGTTCACTTGTCTTGTTCATCGTCGCGAAATTTTACTCTCAAATATGAAACTAAAGACATTTTACGACTTGTTATACAACAGCACCCATGAAGAGTATAACACCAATTCTATCTTTTACTAAAAAAATTACTAGTATTGGCCCAGAAGAAACAACATGAACAGAATGCCCGAAATACTGTAAAATCAAAAATCGTTATTAAAAAACGAAATTTTCTTAAAATATTTTGGTACATATCATTTGAATGGGATTTTGAGATTAAAACTTTTCAGATTTTTAATGTTCATGATTCATCATTCATTTTTAATGTTCATCATTCTGTATTTAGAGATTGTGGGTAATTCTGAACTAAACTGGTCAAAAGATTTATGAGAAATATGTTAAAAATGTAAAGTTGATTTTCACCCCAACCATTCTGATGTTTCTTTCACTTACTGGTAGCCTAAATCTTCAGAAGATGGTTTATTATTATGAATTTTTATTTCTACTTTCAGTTTTGTGTATAAACAGGGTGTAAGAATGATGTTATGATTTTTGCCTGAACTTTGAAGTACTATATGGAGTTCCAGCTATAACAAACTGGCAATAGCTGGAATGACACTGTAATATTTTTTGAACATGTTGATTTTCGATTCACTTCATTATCTTTCTTTTTAAAGGCCATACAACAAGAACAGTAAGTAATAATAAAATGGCACGATTTCGAAGTTGATTTTCTCTAGACCCGATTAACTGGTTTTGTTGATTTTTTATTCACATGTGAGTTGATTCCCCAGGTTTAAACATATACGGGGAGAAAGAATTAGTTGGTATACATTTTTTCGGCAACAAAATATTAAAAATGTATTCTTTTTAAATATTTTTGTTAATATCATTTGAATGGGGGGTTAAGATTAAAAGCGTACTGTAGTAATTGCTATTAAACATGACAGGTGAAGGTGTAGTCAAGTTTATAAGCTATTTTGTATAAATTCAAGGAAAAATGGTACGTAATGTAGTATCAACTAAAGAAGCGAATGATAATAAAGGTGAGGATATATTTTTAGAAAAAAAGCAGCTCCACCTACATTTGAACCAAGAGCCCTCCATTATCCTCACCTGTATTAATTATAATAATAAGGTTTATTTTGAATAAAAAATTCGTGTTACAAAGACAGCATAATATAAATACATAAATTATCACGCGTCTCGGCAACAGGCTTCTCCCCTTTTCCTCATCTCGGGATTGGGACGGTGGGTCCTATCTCTTATCATTACTAAACCTCACCGAAACATAGTCGTCAGTAATGTAGGACCAACTAAAGAAGCGAATGATAATTAATCCAGGTGAGGATAAATTTTTGGAAAAAAACACCTCCTGGATTTGAGCCAGGAACCCTCCATTATCCTCACCTGGATTTAATTATCGTTCTCTTCTTTAGTTAATGTTATTTTTTATGATTTTCGTTAAATTGTAAAAAATTAACATTATTTTTTTATGTTCATGGTACTTTTCTTAGGTAATTCTAAATTTCTAATGAAAAATGTTTGATAAAAAATCCTTATTGAAATTTTGCTAACTACGAACTTCTGCTGGCACGCGCACGCATAGATAAATGCAAAATATGGATGTGAGTCATCAAACAAAAAATCAAATGAGACGAAAAAATAAATAAAAGGTCGTGGTAGTTGATGAATCTATTTAATTTGGTTTCTTGCAATGTTTTACCAGTTAATCACTTTTTTGAGTCTTTTTTGTATAAGCCCGCCGAAGATCAGATCAGAATTTTGTGACCCGCGCCCACAAATGAGTTTGACCCCACTGCCTTAGAAGAAAGATCAAGTTTTAGCATAACAGTCAATTATCAATATTAGTCAAACTTTTATGTTATACTCTGACCGTTAGAACATTGGTAGAATATACACAATTGTGGGTTGATAAGTGTAATGTCAAATCAACAAACCGGATATCAAAGCTTATTGAATACAGTATCAATTAGGTTTGAACCAGCGAGCAACATGGTTCGCGAAACGTCAGCATTTACAAATCTTGACACAAGGCATAACCCGGAAGAAGTTTATTTTCTAAATGATTCTGGCCGTGAAAGCCTACGTACTTACTTTATATCTATTCAGTCAAAGAATACTGAAGCTTGGGGATAACAGATGAGTTGATGACTTTGTACCATCTTTAATAATATGGTACATAGTTTGTTCTACGGCTTAGCTTTATTATTTTCAGATATATTGATGTAGATATAGGTGAACAGCATTTCATGACGAATTTTTTGAATCACTGATAGTTTGTAACTATTTCCAATAATAATATCATCAAAATTTGCTTTTTTATCTCTCTACCTAAATCTAAATTGACTACATTAATCATTTTCCATAGCACACAATTATTTTTATTTATACAGAATGTTGCATTTAGATGTGAAGGAAAAACTGTACAACTGTTTTTAATGGATTATCCTCCTGTATATAATATCAACTATATTATGGATTCTAAGAAAGTTGTTGATCCAACTGTATGAAAGTATGCAAAGTCCAAAAAATAGCAACCGCAGGCTATCCTTGAAACCTACGTAAAAACTAAATTTTGCGGAAATTGTCTGATAACTTGTGTCATGTAATAGTTAGTACTAGAAAGGTATTTGTCGGGCAATTCCGTCATCGAAGAAAGCAACTGTAGATACGTGTTTCGGACTATAACTCCTTATCAGTACGGTATAGCCAAGGAGCAATATGGACACTCAATGGAAAAACACTCAAATAGAAACTATAAAGGGGGTGGCCAATGTCGCCAATTTGGTGCTTTAGTCCCAACATCTTCAGGATTCGAAGACAAGAAGTGACGTCGCGCCGGAGGTGACTGGTACACCCCTGGCAGACCATAGCCCATGGAAATAACAAGGAAAGCTTGTTAATCGACGGTTAGATATAGAAGGAGAAAGGTATTTATCTGGCAATTCCGTCATCGAAGAAAGCAACGGTAGACACGTGTTTCGGACTATTAGTCCTCATCAGTACGGTATAGCCAAGGAGCAAGATGGACACTGGAACCAAATTGGCGACATTGGTCACGCTCTTTATGGTCTCCATTTGAGTGTTTTTCCATTGAGTGTCCATCTTGCTCCTTCGCTATACCGTACTGATGAGGACTAATAGTCCGAAACACGTGTCTACGGTTTTCCTTCTATATCTCACTGTCGATTAACCAGCTTTCCTTATAGTTCGTACTGTCATATAATTGTTAGATGCTGATATAGAAAAAGATTGAATATGCTCTACAGGCTGGTTTATAGATCTAGTTCGAATTAATTATTAGTATATCATTTCCTGGCAGCACTTTTTCCCTGCAAAAGTTATTTGTACAAAGTAAATGTTATTCTGAGAAAAACTTTTACATATGGACCTTATTGTTTCTAGAGAAAACTTCTTTTTAAAGAACACAAATTCAAAATATTAAAAATAAATAATATAACTAATGAAGGAAGGAACAAAATACATATGATAGATTTTAGACATTTGTTTCTAAAGGTATTTTGAGTAAAAGGTTTAATGACTAGTTATCGGGTTTTTCAATTCCTAAAGAAGTTTAAAATACAGTTTTGCTATTCTATTAAACGCCTCTCAAAAATTATTTTTACATAGGTATAAGTTGATAACTTCTGTAGTGTTCATAATATGCTATACAGGTCATTCCATTTAAAAAGTCAATCATTGTTTCCTTCACACCTAAATACAACATCCTGTATAAATGAAATTAATTTGGGATAAATGTATAATATCAATCACTGCGACTCAAATCACTCACCATGTGTAATAAATAATTAGAACAATACTTTATTTACTAACATTATATGTATTATGACGTGTAGGTATTCCTACTTATAACTTGTACTACCATGCATCTAAAAGATATAAAATCAGAAAACGTTGTTCAGCTACTTAGCTATAATATAATTAGAAGAAGCATTACAAATTGCTGCACGAACAGGAAAACTGCCGATTCACCCAGCTAACAAAAAGTCACCGTAATTCATAGACCTTGAGTTCTTGAACTTTCATAAAATCTTTCTTTAAGATCGTCTGCATCTAACGAGCTGCAATAAGATGACGTAAATGCTATTTAAGTTTGTATGTACATCTCATTTATTTAAATCTTTTTACAAACCAACAAATATAGACAGAGACTTAAAACTCTGTTGAAAGTTTGAATGTTTCCGTGTTATAGTTAATCTATATGGTTTCATCTATATCTTTGAAACAGTTAGTTTTATGAGAAAAATGCAATATAAGTTTTCAATAGCAAATTTCACCAGCTACAATTTTCGTAAGACCCATTTTTGTATGAAAAACTGACGTTTTCAGAGATAATGGTATTTTTAAACCTAATTTGCCTATAGAAATCGACGGATTTAAAAATTTGGGATTGCTTGTGAGCTGCACTATAAATGTATAGCTATATATTATTATTTAAAAACTCCTATTCTAGCAAAATGGTAAAACGCGTCCATGTAACCCGATGTTCAGCGCATTGGTAGTAAACAAAATTTATGGTATATTCTTCGGACGGTGTTTGCCCGACGGTATTTATTCTCTTCCAGCGGCGCGGGGGCTTTCCAGACGCTCCTTCTGGCTATGATTGATGACACCTGCCAGCCAGCGCCACGCTCCAACAGCGGTCGAACCGCTAACCAAAGCCGACAGAATCGGCAACCAAAAAAAGATCCAATTAATCTTATGCAATTATCGCCTGCTATCTGCTAGACTCAACGATACGTTGAAATATGATCTGCTGTCAACTGTACGTCAACTCTTCGTTCGGAATTCATCGTCCCGGGTTTGAATAGATTTTAACGTAGAATTATATAGTTAGATTGCATCGGACGTACTATAATGAAGGTTGCTGACTGATTCCACCAATAGGTTTCGATCACCTCAAATAAAACATCGTTCTTCCTAATAATATTTAATCAGTTTATTCAATTATCCATTTATTTTATTATTTATTCTTATGAGAGTGTTGCTGACACTGTGTTATGTGTACAGAAATGTTAGGATTTCTACAGAACACCACCTTTCCACCAAAACACCCCTTGTTTTTGTTATCTGCACTAATTGAAACATCCCCATAAACTTCTGCCTTAACATGTCCTGAAGTTAGTTAGACAACTACAACCAACCCAAGAATTCCATTAATAATCTTTAAATAATTTAGAACATTAGGTAAATAATAATAAACATTTAAATAATTACCGACCATATGATAGTTTTTACGCAGAACGAGAGAAACTTTATTTACACCTGACATGTATAATATAATTTAATAACATGTTTTTACCATGGATTAGATTTATAGCAAAAATAAAGCTTTAAACACACGGTTTCTTTTGTGCTGGAGTGTAAGGTATTGCCTTTATACAAACAATAAATTCATAGTTGTATAGACAGCATTGTAAACGTGTTTAAAATATTTATAATTCCCATATCAGAAATCAATGAATCGAACATAAATCCATGTAGCTCTCTGTGTACAATTATTTCCCTTCTTCATTATTCATGAAGCTCTGATACGGCATAGTCATATCGGATCGATTATCTCTACACACACATACACACACACACACACACCGATACTACGAAGTGCCTGTGTATGTGTGTGAGTGTATGAGTAAAAGGTATAAACATAGTTCCTATAAAAGGCACGTATACATAATGACGTAATGTACGTTATTTACTCAACAAGATTATTTGAAATGATACACACAGTTCCGTGAAGGTTGTTATGTACACACTAAATATAGTAAAAAAAAATCAAAGATGAAAATCTACATAAACACAGAATGATGCGCAGGATGATGCATAATTTAAAATAAAGTTTTTCTACTTTGCATTCACAATGCACACATTGCAACACAGTTTTTCGTAACTTTTTTCTACACAACTCACAAGCTGCCTATTTAGAATCGCTTGCAATCGCATAAACTGCGAAGTATCTATATTCTTTACATATTTAAACATGCGTATTACCGGGATTCATGAGCAAAGCGAAAATTGCCGCATCAAAACGCCTGGGATGACAAATCCAGTAAGTAAGAAACGTATACAATATATTTAATTGGATAATATCTTTTACCCTGAAACTTGATCAACACTTTTAAATTTTCCATGTAAAAAACTAAAATTGACGGTTTAAAAGGTAAAAGGTGTCAAAGTGTGCGTATTGACATCAATAATAAATAAAATATATATACTCTATTAGATAATAACTTGCTCTTACATATTAAATTGGTTCAAAAAAATTGCATTTTTGTAAAATATTTCAAGAATTGTCACGGCAAAAGAATTTGTTTAATCAAGCCAAATTTTCAATTTTCCATATTGATGCAAATGAAACATTTTGACGTATTTTTGTTTTCTTCTTTAAGCGAAAATTGGATAACTAGAATTCATGCGTCATGGATGTTTATTATAATAATAATAATAATAATAATCTTTATTGGTGTTATTACAAAGAAAATTGTTTACACAAGTCAGAACAGAAAAAGAAAAACACTATGCACTACATATTTCTACGAAATTACAGTTAAAGTATTCATCGTAATTGAATATACATTTTTCAACCAAGAATTGTTTCATTACTGTCTTAAATCTGTTATTGGAGTAACATTTAATTGCTGGCGGCAGAACATTAAAAAATTTTAGAGCCCAGTAATTTGATGCGTTGCGCGACTTCTGCAATCTCAGAAAAGGTCGGCGATACTGCTGATTCTCACGAGTGTTGTACGAGTGAATTGCATTCGATGTCACAAACGTACTGGCATTGACCTTAGCGTACATTAAACATTCCAATATGTAGGCGGATGGAAGTGTCAGAACATTGAGATTTCGGAAGTGTTCACGGCAATCTTCCCTCCAACCGACTCCGAGTACTACTCTTATGCATCGGCGTTGTAGAGAAAACAATTTATTGCTGTGACCTGAATGGCCCGAGTTAAATATTGTATATGTCATCAAGGAGTGAAAAAAGGCAAAGTATGCAACCCTAAGACATTTTATAGAGATTGATTCTCTCAAGATTCTCAAATAATGAATCAACCTCGCAAGTTTTCCTGAAACATGTCCGACATGACTTTCCCACTTTAATTTGGAGTCAAGAATAACACCCAAGAATTTTACACTCTCATTATCGTCCGTACTGGAACGCGCTTCATGTCGCAATGTAAACAATACCGATAAGCACTTATCCTGATTGATGCAAAGCGCATTTGAAGAAAACCATTCTTTAATATCTCTGTCACATAGGTCAACTGTATTAAGAAGCTGTTCATAATCATCACCTCCCTTAACTACCGTTGTGTCATCCGCAAATAGAATAAGTTATTCATGTGAAGACGTTATTTATTGTTCAAAATTGATGAAATATTCAGTGCAAATTCTTAGAATATTAAATATTCAATTTCTTGTCATGAACAAAATTAGATACTTGTACTTCTTTCGTTTTTCTCAAATACAGTTCACATAGCCCAACCTACATTATAGATTTTTTTATCTAAGTGCCCTTTCTGACAAAACTCTTTCCACTAAAAAAAGCGATTATTGTGCGATGAAGAATTGTCAAAAGTGACCATATTACCAATCCGCCACAAATTTCTTTATTTTTACGTTTATGATTTTTTTTTCTGTTGTTGAAGGTAAAGTAACTAAAAAGACTGAAGCAAGTTGAAAAATTTCATGTTTTTCTTTATATTGATGTATATCTAGTGCGTGCAAAATCTGTCCTTCCTATTATTGCAACATGTTGGTGTAAACGAACATTTTATGCTTATAATTTATTAAAACTTGTAGGCCAAAGTAGAGTGCCCCTAAAATACCCTAGATTCTAAATATAGTAACCACAATTTCTAAATGTATATAAAATTAATGGCGCAAAGTAGACGCGCACTCGTTCATTTAGCACAACAACTCAACGAAAAAACGCATGCGCCAATTTAGCGTCGTATAATATAAACTTGTATAATAAATATAATAATATACTATTAATTCTCATTACACGCTCTAGTAATTTCTTAAATATGACATCGTTTATAAGTTATTACACAATATAGTTATGTAATAGGCAAACCCATTACAGTATAAATGAATAACACACGTGTCTCAGGTTGATCCTAAAACTTTCCTGGCAAACTGACGTTGCAGTGGTTCATCCGCGTACAAAGCGAAATAAATGTTGACGTTAACAGAATGCTCCTGATTTGCTCTGAAAAGTAACCATCATCATGCTAGCTGGAGCTAGATTCTCTTCGTAAAGTTGTAAATATACAAACGGGTCCGTCTGGCAGTCGTTTTACTATATTGGTCATGGTAGAGCGCTCGCGCGCTACTAACTTGATGCAGTTTCCTCATATAACTAGAAACAACGGCGTCATTGTTCTTCGGTAATATTTGCAAACGGAAAATAACTAGCTGCGATAACATACACATCATCTGAGTAATGTTTACTCGAGGAGGAACATACGTCATGATGGTACATTGCAAGATATGTAGTTTATATAAAAATTAACAAGGTCCATTTTCAACAGGTAAATTGAAAAAATTGGTTTTGAAATTTTATGAATATGTCGTCTCAAATGCTCAATTTCAAATGTTCATCTCAATAGATAATTTTTTGTGAAAGAAACACAGTTTCAAAAATCCTTTGCATTTGCATCGACTGAGTGCTGTTAAAAAGTTTTAAAAAAATAAGAAACTGTACAAGTCAGATAGAAAATCTCTGCAAACATAATATGCGTGTATAGTATAGTATAGTGTATAGTATGCGAAATAAACAGCTAAAATTTAGAACACGTGTGAAACATTTGCCCAAAACATAATGTTTACGTGATTTTTACGGAAATAATAATTCGAAAGACACGCGTTCAATGATATGTGAAATTTTTGATGACGGCCTACCAATGGGACGGCAAGTTTTACAAACTTGATGACGGCATACCAATGGGCCATGCCGTTATCTGGAATATTGGCTGACATATTTGTAGATCACATAGAAAGAGACCATATTATGAATTCAAACAACCAACTTAATAACCATATATTATAGTCAAATGGATCAGATATGTCCATGATGTTTTTTGCGTGTGGAGTGGGGTGTGCGCGGGCTGACTGATCTTCTGAGCTATATGAATAACTTACACACAAATTTAAATTTCACTTTATAGCTTAAAAATAATAAACAACTAAGTTTCTTAGATTTAAGTGTTATAAACCACAATAACGCTGTACAATTTGACATACTTATATCGAAAGCCTTCTAATGTTTCTAGTATCATTCCGTTTGGTACTGCTCACACTTTTTCGCATCGCATGACTTCTTTCCGCTTTTTAATTAATGTGTCAGATACCCGCTTGCATACGACTCAAAAATTAATGAATTGAATTGCATCTTTAAACTTGCAAAAGACATTTGGTTTCCACTTAAACATATTCACCACTGATTGAAACTAACTATTGAAAGGACAGATCCACTTTATACAACTCAGAATTCAGAAAACAAAATATGTTTAGACCATTTCAATATAACGGTACCAATATCAGAGTCAGCAAAGCTTTGGCTATATTTAATATCGTCGCAGCTTTTAATACAAACAATCAACTGTACAAATTGTTGTCGAATTTCAATCAACCCAAGTCACATATGGACGAATGTGGTGTCTACTCAATTGACTGCGCCAATTGTAATGCATTATACATAGGTCAAACGGGAAGAAAGCTAGCAAAAAGAATTTTAGAGCATAAAAATCGTTCGTCTTCTAATGTATATCTACACAAGATAGAGACTGGAGATAAAATTAATTATGATAAGACCAAATTGATACATAGATGCAACAAAGGCTTTAAGATGGACCTGTTTGAACAATACGAAATCGAAAAATATAAAAAGACATCCAACGTTACGTTGATGAATGATCAGACTAGTTTTCCCTTCAGACCACTCTTCTCGTATTTGACTTTCTGGCCGACCTGTACCTGTACCTGTACCTGTACCTGTACCATGCATTTTTAAAGATAGTTTATACTCGGTTTGTGACCTTGCATGTTTTTGTTCGTCCATCCTTGTACTCGCCCGCTCAGTTGCCTTTCATAACCAGCACATTTGGCATTTGTTTGGAGATGTCGACAGAAATTATAATTAATTTTGTCTATTATTCAGTACTATAGCTTATTTTATTACACAGCATCTAAATGCATCAACAAGATTTCATTAAAATAATTAATCTGACGTTACGACACTAACGTAGCTCCAGATTTCATATGACATGCAGCATCTGTAGAACGTAACAAACTGCAATAACACATTATATCAACCCATAAAATCCACCTGTGCTACATGGGCATTGTCCACTGTGGTATCCGTTAAACACACATTGTAGTTCATATGAATTCTAATTTTATTTCTATTCTATTTCTTATATCTTTTACCAATCACAATACAATCGATATCCCCTTAACACGTTCTTTTTTCCGTTTGTTTTCTTAATAAATTGATATGTTACCACTCATTGAAATTTCCCTTATTAACCATACGATATCATCTACATTTGTTTTATTACTTTATCATACGCAGTATGATGAAGTATTGTAATCGTGCCGAAAAAAAAAAATTGAGATTTTAGCGGAAATAGGTCTTTATGGGTCCCCTGAACATTTTTGACCAAGGTACAAAAAAAATGTCTGTGTGTGTGTGTATGTATGTATGTCTGTGTGTAAACGATTTTTGTGGCGACGATTCCGGAGAAACTACTAAAGGTATCGGAACGAAAGTTCATATTTAGAAGTTTTGTTACCAAACTTAGAGCTGAAAAGCATTTGGTTGAAAATGGTCCAAAGGAACTGGTAGTTTATTCTAAGCCTTTTTGAAGGATTTTGCAAATGAGCCGCCATTTCTGTAATTTCGACAAAATAGTTAATTAATAAATTAAAGTAGAGGAAATTTTGAAGAATTTATGCCTATGACATTTTTTGGTAAAATTAATAGTTTAGCTTCAAGAGCAAATTCTATTTGATCGAGATCGGTCGCATCTGCATTGATATGAAATAACATAGTAGCCAGGATTTTGACAAATATTTTTTGTGTTATCACATTCGAAAACAGCTGATCTCATCAGAGGTTGGAGAACCACTATGGAACGTTGCCGCTGTAGTGCGGCAAATTATAAAATACAAATTTCAAATAAAATAAGATCACCAATTTGATTGTTTGTTGATAAGAAATATCAACCCGTCTTTATATCTAATTCTAAAAACGATAAATTGAGAAAATTATAAATAAAGTATAGCGATGAGTGAAGTTTTATTTTAGTATGTTGGTAGGGATGTGTCATGAACAAATATAAATCTGTCAGAAGTTGAATTACTTTTTTAAGGTGCGTTTTCATTAGTGATAATGGCAGTGGTAGCAGACGCCGTTATAGTATTTCCAATAGAAAATTGCTAGTGACTCATGTTTATGTACATGCAAACTAATATGTGTCATTATCACGATATGTAAGAAATACTATAATTTCGTATTCTACCACCGCCATTAGCTACCATTACCAACCAATCGGAACGCACCTTTAAACTTGACGTTTCTTCAAAGTGGTACCAACCTAACATTTACTATACAGAAATCACTTATTTATTTTTTAAAATACGTATTTCCAAAAAAGCAACACAATAAACGTTGATGTCGCTCCTGCCAAAAACTAGATAGCGCGACTCACTCACATGCGACGGCGACACTCCGCCTTCGGTGACGCGCCGCATCACCGCTCGTCGCGCTATTCCGTACTTTCGGCATTAGTGACATAAATAACTATTATTCTGACGTAGTGTAGGTAGTGTCAAATGCTGATGCTTTGACAATACCTACGATTTAGCTCAATAGGATAGATTCTCATGCAGCTAAACTATTAATTTTATATATTGTATGATAAAGTCATGTGCCTGGCCACATCAGATTTTTTTTAATAGACATTTCCCCAGAAACGGTATAAAGCGCAGCGAAAAACACCATCAAGTTCCGGGAACGGTTTCAGGTTAAGTCGGAGAAAGGAAGTAATTAGTAACTGCTTGAAACACCTACACAGGGCACGTCTCCGATTATTTTTCATTGCCTTCCAAACCGTTGCTTAAACGGTATAAATTATACATTCCGAAGGTAGAGGGGGGAGTGAGAGTGACGGAAGAATGGAAAAAGACGAGGAAAAAACGCAGGCGCGTTCTCCTGTCACACATCGCGCCCCCTTGCGGAAGTTCGGGTCCTTTTAAAAATCGCGCCGGCCCGTTAATCAAAACGTCGGACGCAAGTCGTTGCCGCCGCGCACCAATGATAAGTTACATGCCAGAAACAGTGCCGCGCGAACTAGGTGAAATTTCGAATTAGCATTTTCTTATTTTCTTTTGTTAACTACGATTTGTAAGTAGTGGTAAAAGTGTGGAATTTGTGAAAATAAGGATTGTTTTGCTATTTTATATGACTACTCAGACTTCACCTTAATAGATCAAGATACACATTCCATTTACTGAGTTTTCCATCTTCAATTGCATTTGTCTTATCATTTCTTATCATCTTATCATTTGTGGGAAACATGGACTTTGTAAATGCAAAGCAAATCGACGTTGTTCATAGATTTCTGTGTGCTGAATATGAATTCTGACACAAAAAGTTCCTGTTATTCAGGTTGTTTATTTAGAAAATACAGGTTAAAACGTGATTTTGCTTTATAAAGTTTTGTTTTATGGTTTTTTGATGGTTTATTTAAGTTTTCCGTACTTCAAAAGTGGAATATTGTAGAAAAAAGTAATTTAAAAAAATATATTACCACATTTTCTTCTTAAAACCTGCTAGTATTTCAATCGTGAAAATATTCCTCACTTTCTGTCGTTAAATTCAAAAAGTTCTTTGGATCTTGACGAATAAAGCTTCAACCCATTTGAATAGGTATCTATGGTGTTAATGATTGATTCATAATAATAAAATCTTTGTCGCACTCATGGCATTTCATTAATTACACAGTTTAGTTTCACAAGTCCTCTTCAAATGTTTGATGAAAAGTTCATGCAGTTTTGCGAACAACCATTTTGTTAAAAATCATAAATACCGACATAAGTTATTTTGATCAATTATTAGTTTTTAACTGATTCGAGGTAGAAGAGGAAATTGCACTGGAATATTTATTTTAGGAACCTCTGCCCGAAAGAAGATCTGGTCATAAATTTTAATACACAATTGTATGTTTAACAATTCCATTCCATGGAAGAAATTTATTGGTGTCTGCACTGATGGAGCTCGGGCTTTAACAGAAAAGAATCGCGGCCCTCATAAAAAAAATTAAAACAGTAGCTCCAGAAGCTCAATTCACTCACTGCAAAATCCATCGGGATTTTCTAGTAGCAAAATCTATACCAGACAGTAGGGGTGTCCTTATTTATACGGATTTTTTTTTTTTTTAGAAATTCAAAATACGTACCCGCTATATTTTTTCCTTTATGTTAGTAGAAAACACCCCCAAAATTTCAGATCAATCGGATCACGTTTAGTGGACGCGCATCGAGGTCAAAGTTCAGCGTTTTGAGGCCGTTCCACACATAACTCCGACTAACTCCTTCATTACAAACTTTATCGAAAAAACACATTCTATCTTTTTTCTAAAGAATTATGTTCTCTATAATAAATGCTGATTACCTTTTCCGGTATCTTTGACCGTTCAGAAGTTATTGAAGAAAATATTCGCAGACGTTGAACCTAGGGAACACTGACGAAAGAATATAAAAGGTATTCATACGCATGTGGCGATGACACATTAGAGTCAATTGCTATGGAAAGGCACATACGGGGATATGCAACCAAATATACATAAGTTTCATCAGACATGTTTTTATGACCTATGACTTATGACCTGACACTGCGCAGAAGTACGAAAAAGGCGGCTTTAGTTAGTTCTAAGGCAGTCGCAGGCCGTGTTCGACGTTGGTTTTGTGGTGCTTTTAGTTTTGTGTAAAGCAAGTCTATTAGGTGCTTTAATGGACTGTTAAAATGTCGCAGAGAAAAATTTTCCTCGTCGGTGAAACGAAGAACGTCATATCAGGTAGTAAACTTCCTTCAATAAAAGATTGTTTAAGCGTTCTTTTTCATAATATGAGATATGTGAAATTATCTCTCAATGCCAGTACAAGTCTTGTGATTGACGAGTGTTTGATTTTTTGGAAGAAAGCTAGAATTCCGACCCAACACAAACTTAATTCCGAAAAGAATTGAAAAAAATGTATACGGATTGGCAACTGTTATCCAAGAGTAAAAACCGAAAGACTGACTTATCCCTGCAAAGGGAAAATGATTTCATAGAAGGTTTAGACAATCTATTTGACATTGCACATACTAAAGCTTTAGAGATGATGACAATAACAGAGGATAAAAACTTTTTAATTGCACAAAGACGGAAAGGGCGTCCTGGGTGTATGGTAGGCAAAGACATGAAGCTCGCTGCTCGCGAAGGGAGAACACAACGAAGAAAAGAGAAAGAAGCTGAACGACTGGAAAAACTGAGAGCAGGTGCAGGGGATATTGAGTATTTAAGTTCAGAAAGTTTAGATGATGAAGAAGACAATCCCGAGGACATTTCACTCGATTCAAACGTGGATTACGGTGCAGAGGGTGAAACACAAT
Organism: Melinopterus prodromus; assembly: GCA_964023965.1. Lineage (NCBI taxonomy): Eukaryota > Metazoa > Arthropoda > Insecta > Coleoptera > Scarabaeidae > Melinopterus > Melinopterus prodromus. The sequence goes on along the minus strand of OZ030391.1, from coordinate 3,699,668 downwards.
CCGCTTCTGCTGAGATGTCACATAAACGGCCCAGAAAAAAACTTTTAACACCGCGTCTTGCTGCAACCCTAGATAGGTGCAAAATAAGTGACTCTGATGCTTGCCATTTACTGTCAGCAGCCTTGGATGCAGCTTTTATAGATTCAAATAACTTTGTTATAAATCGGTCTTCTATCAGGCGAGAGAGTATTATCGCAGTATTATCGCGAACATACAGCAGGAACAATAAAATCAAATTTTTTGGGACTAAATGTCGAGTGTTTAGTAATTCACTGGGATTCAAAACTTCTTCCAGCTTTAACGGAAAAGTCAGAAATAGATCGCCTTCCTATTATTGCTACGGCTCCGGATACTGAACAATTACTTGGTGTGCCAGGACTCTCCACGACCACAGGTTTGGAAGTGTCTTCTGTAGTGTACGATACGCTATGCGATTGGGGATTAACAGAGAAAGTTGTAGCTTTCGTTTTTGATACAACTGCATCGAATACGGGAAGATTTAATGGTGCTAAGGGTGCCCATCAGCAAAGAGAGCGGACTTAAAACAACCATTTTCAATAACTTAAAAAGGAACAAGTATTGTAAATAACTTAGTGTAATAGACACCTTTTAGAATTAGAACTCTTTTGGCTTTTGATTATTCCCACTATCTCTAGGTCAAAATTCTGGGAACATTTGAAGGGTTAGGTACAATAACAGCTTCATATATTAAAAAATTGTTGGAATCTTAAAAAAGAAATTTTAAAAATGTTTTTTATACTTATTCAACACAAATCCAGACTTTGTCAAAAAAAGGTTATTGTACTCAACCCTTCATTTTTCTCCAATAACTTCTGAACGGGTAAAGCTACTGAAAAAAGTAATAAACACTTATTGTAGAGACCATAATTCTCTACAAAAAAGATAGGACCTGTTTTTGCGATAAAGTTTGTACTAAAGGAGTTATTCGGAGTTATGTGTCGAACGGCAGGAAAACGCTGAACTTTGACCTCGATGCGCGTCCACTAATCGTGATCCGATTGATCTCTAATTTTGGGGGTGCTTTCTACTAATATAAAGGAAAAAAATTGGCGGGTACGTATTTTGAATTTTTGAAGTTGAAAAATAAGGACACCCCTACCAGACAGACTAAAAACAGTTTTGGATCAAGCAGTAATAAGATAACATTGTCTCTGCGTACTTAAATCAGAAGTTCAAGTTTTCCATGCACAAGCTAATTTCGACTTTAAATATTTGTTTGGGATGATAGCTCAGTTGTGTAGTTGTATGGATCTCTTGCAAATAAAACTCTCGACGGACCATTGAAACTTAGCTTTAATAACTCACTACATAATTATAAACTGTTATAATATGCTCTTGCTGGAGCGCGTGGGTACGCTCTTGCGTGTGTAACTCTACTCTGCTACTGTAAAATTGCTAGCGCAGCTAGCGGTGATTCTGGCGCTTGCCCGGTAACAAAATGGGCGCGCAAATTTAAACTTAAAAAATAAACGTTCTTGTTACGCACATAACATGCCGCCCTCCGTTGAAACAATGTTTCAAACTTATTCATGCGGTAGCAGCACTAATTTGGAGCTGGGGCGTTTAAACACTCCACTATTGGTTTTCACTAACACCACTCTCACTCTGCCGTCAGCTCCAGGAAACACTTCTTGGATTCTGCCCAGGGTCCAACGTAGAGGTGGTGTGTTGTCTTCCTTAATGATGACAATGTCGTTGATCTTCAGGTTAGGTGTCTTTCCTTGCCATTTAGATCTCTGCTGAAGATGATTCAGGTACTCGTGATGCCATCGTTTCCAGATGTGTTGAAACATTTGTTGAACCATTTGCCATCGTGTGAGTCTGTTTACCTTTTCATCCAAAATATTTGGTTCTGCAATTTGAGTCAGGGGAGAACCAATAAGGAAATGAGCAGGAGTAAGGGCTATAGGATCTGTGGAGTCGTCGTGAATTGGGGTTAAAGGGCGTGAGTTAATTATCCCTTCAACTTGTGTTAGCAAGGTATTCATCTCTTCAAAAGTTAGTCTTGTCTCGCCAATGACACGCTTGATGTGGAACTTTACTTGCTTTATGCCTGCTTCCCACAATCCTCCAAACTGAGGAGCGTTCGGTGGAATAAAATGCCATTGTACTGAATCTATCGAGGCCTGTTCTGACATTTCTGCCTGATTTTTCGGTGTTGCCAAGAACTCGTGAAGTTTTCTCATTTCTGCACAAGCGCCCTGGAAGTTGGTTCCATTGTCGCTATATACATTGTTGGGTTTGCCACGTCGGGCTATAAACCGCTTGAAAGATGCCAAGAATTCTGCTGTTGACAGAGATGAAACTAGCTCGAGATGAATGCATTTTGTCGTCATGCATATAAAAAGTGCTATATATGCCTTTAAGATTGGAGCTCTCTTCAAATTACTCGCACGAATAAATAGGGGTCCGCCATAGTCAATCCCAACGTTCAAAAAGGGCCGAACTGTTTGAAATCGACACGCCGGTAAATTTCCCATCATTTGGTTGTTTTCTAGTTTTACAGCTCTAAATCGGAAACATTTGTTGCAAAGATGAATTATTTTCTTAACTGTACTTCTTCCGTTTGTGGGCCAGTAAGCTTGTCGTAAGTGGTTAAGCAAGTTTTGTGTCCCAGCATGCATTGTTCTTATGTGCTCATGTTTGATGAAAAGCTTCGTGAAAGTATGTTCTGTTGGAAGAATTATTTGATGTTTTTCGCTATACTTGATGTTCGCATTGTGAAGTCTCCCTCCTACCCGTAAGAGGCCCTCCTGATCGATGAATGGATTTAATGATTTCAGCTTGCCTGCTGACACATTTCCTCCTTGACGCAGCAACTCGATGTCGCTCGATGTCGTTAGAAAAACATTCAATTTGTGCTAATTTGATTAGCGTTGTTCTGGCTTTATTAAGTTCTGATACTGCCAAAGTGCCTTGGGAGCGACTTTCCTTATTTCTGCAGTTATGTATAAATCTTAGACAATATGCCATGCATCTCTCTAATTTGGTAAACTTGGAAATTCTTTCAAAGAGTATGAATGTGTTGATAGTTGTAAGGCATATCGCTGTAGATGGTTTGAGTTCCAATGTTTCTTCTGGAATCTCCTCTTGCTCGTTGCTCAAAGGCCATTTGGTTTCTGGTCCTTTCAACCATTCCGGTCCTGTAAACCATATGTCGTCATCTTTCATGATGTGTTCAGGTAAGCATCCTCTGGATATCACGTCAGCGGGGTTATCTTTGGTACTAACCCATCTCCACTGAATATCTGCACTCAATTGTTGGATTTCTGATACTCTGTTTGCCACAAACGTTTTCAACTTGAATGGAGGTGTCTTGATCCATGCTAACGTTATCGTTGAATCAGACCATAGGACTGTCTTGTCAATTTTTATATTCAGTGCCTTGGAAACTGCTGATACGAGATTTGCTAATAAAACAGCTGCACAAAGCTCTAAGCGTGGTAAACTTAGCTTTTTCAGTGGTGCGACTCTGGATTTTGCTGTCAACAAGCGAACACAGTGCACTCCGTTATTCGTTGATCTCAAGAAAAGACAAGAGCCGTAAGCTCTTTCCGATGCGTCGGCAAATCCATGCAGTTGTATCTCTTGTGGTTCATCTATGAGTACTTGTCTAGGTAATTTTAACTCATTTAACTTCGGTAGTTGCAATTTGAATATTCTCCATTGGTTGGCTATCTCTTCTGGAACCTCGTCATCCCAATCTAAATTTGAACGCCAGATTTCTTGCATAATAATCTTTGCCTTGCAAATAATTGGGCCTAACAATCCCAGTGGATCGAATAATCGTGCTATTTGTGATAGAATATTACGTTTTGTCATATGTTCTTTGTCGTACTCTGTAACATGATATAGTATCACATCATCGTTGGCCTTCCATTGTAATCCTAGCGTCTTTACGGTTTGATTTGTATCAAGTTGTATCAATGAGTCATCTGATGTAGTTGTTAAGTTCTCAAGAAGTCGTGGCTCATTAGATGACCATTTTCTCAATATAAATCCTCCTCGTTTCAACAATTCTGCTAATTGGTGCCTTAACTCAAGTGTCTCTTCGAGCGAATTGTTACCTGTCAGAACGTCATCCACGTAGAAATCTCTCCTTAATACTTCACTAGCTAAGGGAAACTCTTTCTCTTCCTCATTTGCCAATTGTTGCAAACATTTTGTTGCTAAATAAGGAGCTGATGCAGTGCCGTAGGTTACGGTTTCCAATTGGTATGTTATCTCCTCATTTTCGTTTGATCGCCAAAGAATTTTCTGGTACTTTGCGTCTTCTGGGTGTATTCTCACCTGGCGGTACATTTTTGCTACATCTGCTATGAGAACATATCTGTGTGTTCGAAATCTCATCAATATAGCTGTGATGTCATCTTGTAGCGTGGGTCCTACCATCAACAGGTTATTCAGTGAAATACCGTTACTTGTCGCTGCTGAGGCATCGAAAACCACTCTGATTTTTGTCGTTAAACTGTCTCCTTTTAGCACGGCATGGTGAGGCATGTAGTAGCCTTCCGAATGGTCAGCATTCTTCACTTCAGTCATGTGACCCATCGTTTTGTATTCATCGATGAATTCTTGGTATTGTTTACGATATGAATCGTCGCTCTTGAATCTCCTCTGCAGGGCAGTCAATCTCTTCGAAGCCATTGTAAATGAATCTCCTAATTCTTTTGGTGCTCCTTTAAATGGCAGTCTTACTACAAATCGTCCATTTTCATCTCTTTTCGTATTTTCTTGGAAGTGTTGCTCGCATGCTTCTTCTTCCTGGGATAGAATCCTTTTGTCAAACCTCTCTTCTTTGATGAATTGTGATACTCCGGTAGAGAATATTTAGCTGATATTTTTGGAAAATTGAATAATATTAATTTAGTTTTGCAGAGAGAAATGGGCGTTTATTGTTATCGTTTATATTATTATTTTATTATTGTAAAATTAACGCAACAATTAAAAGAAGTTAATAAAAATAAATGTAGTTTATTGTCAGTATTTGAAGACTTTCTTGAAAAAATCATTATCATAATAACCAAGTTCAACAGTTATTTTCCAGAAAACTATGACAACGAGAATTGGACCAGAACTTCCTCAGACTGAAAAAAAAATTTTAAGATTAATATACACCAATGTTTCAGCGGCTATAACGTTTCTTTCATCTACGATTGGCTTCAGTCGTTTTGCAAGTAGTTTTCAAACACTTTTGTCAATGTGGGCAGAAAATTAATTGGCCTATAGGAGGATGTCTCGTTTGATGGTTTTCCTGGTTTCAGAATCATCACTACCTCCGCAGTTTTTTAAACAGTTGGCACATATTTAAGCCTAAATGCTGCGTTGCAGAGGTTAGTTATCTTAACTATGGATTTTTTAGGTATTTATTAAGATGTTACCTGTTATTAGATCAAAACCAGGTGATCGATTTCCTTGGATTATTGTATGATTAGTAGTTTCTTCTAAAGTTCCGCCTTCATTTGGAGTGAAGGATTGTTCCAAGTAGTCGGCAAAGACTATGGCTGTGTCTTTTTCATTTTTAGCCCAGGTTCCATCTGGCTTTTTTATAGGCGGAATTTCGGTGATTGGTTTCTTAAGTCCTTTAGTTGCATTCCATAGAGAATGATCTGTGCTTACGTCACTTGTCATTTCTTCTAGACTTTTGTTTGTTTTCCATGGTTACCTGCTAACGTTTTCCCGTTTTTCTTTTTTCATTTCTAAAAATTAATGATGTAAGATCCATGTAAATGTAAGAAGTAGTATAGTAACGCGTGTTCTGAACCCACTGTAGTGGAGGATCCACACTACTATACCAGCTGCTTCCTTTAGTTGCATTCCATAGAAATAGTGTGTGCTAACGTCACTTGTCATTTCTTCTAGGCGTTTGTTTGTTGACTGTTGCTTACTCTGTTGAATCATTCTACGTAATTCTTCAGCTAACCAATGTAATTTAGTTTAGATTGCTGGGTCCCTGGTTATCTGCCAACGTTTTCTCGTTTTCTTTTCTCCTTTGGGTAATTATTAGCTTTTCTTGGAATTACAGGCGTGGTTTCCCAAGCTGTTTTCAGTCATCAGTCATTAATCCAAGCGTTTCATCTTCTATTTGTGAGATATTCGTGATTGGTACTTGTAGATTTATTCTATTCTCCAGACTGAGTTTGGATGTATCCCAGCACGTATATTTACTTGTAGGTGTTGGATTTCTTCCTTTCTTCATTATGGTTTTTCTTAAGGTTAGAATAATAATAATAATAATGATATTTATTTAGTTAAAAGAAACTAATAATCACAATAAATTTGGTTTCCTAAGTAATAAACTTATCAACTACTTAAAATTAGCCAATACATGAACCCGACATGATGTTTTAAAAAGACTTAGCGAACTACTGTTTTTTATATCACTTGGCAGGGTATTAAACATCTTCAGTGCTTTATAATAAAATGAATTTTGTGTGCTGCTTTTTGTATATTTTGGTAATCTGAAGTGGTCCTTTTGCCGAGTATTGTATTCATGCTGCTGACTATTGTATGTTAAATAATTACTCATATAATTTGGGAGTTTATTATTTATGCATTTATATACCAACGTGAGTGCCTGATATACCGTTCCTAGTTTAACATTCAAAAAATTTAATTTACTCAGCATGGACTCGACACTGGTTAACCTGGAGCTTTGTAATAAAATTCTGAGTGCTCGATTTTGTTGTACTTGAATCTTTTTAATGTCTTTGTCTGTACCCAAAAATATTATACTGCTGCAATAGTAAAAATATGGTTCTATAATCGTATGGTACAAAGATATTCTAGCTTTTAATGTAAGTTTATTAGATATTCTTCCTAAGTAGCTAATCTTTCGACTCACCGTTTTAACTATATATTCCATATTACTCGTAAATTTCAAACTATTATCTAACATGACACCTAGATATTTAAATTCGACCACTATCTCAACAACTGTGTTATCGATAACTATGTCTGGTGTAGGGTTTACCGAATTTCTATTTCCCAATACCATAGCTTTTGTTTTCAATACATTCAAACATAATTTATTTTCTTTATACCAATTTGATATCGATACTAGTTCGGAGTTTAATGTCGCGATTACATCAGGTAAGTTATCTCCTGCAATTGATATTAGTGTATCGTCTGCAAATATGTGCATATCACAAGCTTTAACTTGTGAAGCAACATCGTTTATGTACAAATTAAATAAAACCGGTCCAAGAACAGAACCTTGTGGTACCCCTAAGCTGTTTATTAATTCACTTGACTCATTTTCTCCAATCCTAACCTGCTGTCTCCTGTTTGTTAAATAGTTTTCAAACCATTTCAATTCTTTTCCTCTGATTCCGTAAGTTTCCAATTTTTTTAGTAACTTTTGACGACAAATTGTCTCGAAAGCTCTTTTCAAGTCTACAAAAACAGCAACTATCGTTTTACCGTCTTCTAATTCTCCTTTCCAATTTGCCAATACCAAATTTAGGGCCGTCTCGCATGAATGCTGAGCACGAAAACCTGACTGTTGGTCAGTAATAAATTGATTTTCATCCAAGTACTCACTGAGCTGTTGTTTAACAATAATTTCCAGTATTTGTTCTAGTTTTGGTAACATGTTAATAGGCCGAAACTCTTCGCATTTGGTGGTGTTCACAATTTTTTGTATTGGTATAATGGTACTTACTTTCCAAGAGTCAGGTACTATTCCTGTATTTAGTGACTCATTAATTAAATCTGTTATAAATTGTCCCACAACAGGTAATGCATCTTTTATTATCTTAATTGATATAGAATCTGTGCTGTTGGATTTTTTTATCTTATTTACGACAGAAAAGAGGTGTTGAACACTAATTGTCTTAAAGTGGAATTTTTGTGTAGTGCGCTTTATTTCGGATTTGGTTGCCGGGGGTGTTAAAATTGATCTATTTATTTGATTGATGCTGTCAATGAAATATGTATTGAACTTGTCTACCATGTCGCATTCTTCTGTAATTGCAACGTTATTAAAAACCACTTTCTTAATCTTTTTGGGTTTGTTGTTACCTATTATTGTTTTTAGAATTTTCCATGTTTTCTCTGGATTGTTTTCATTCTCGTGTAAAATGTTTTCTAAATATTCGTCTTTAGCTGTTTTAATTAATTTTGAATATTCATTTCTAGCTATTTTGTATATATCCCAATCCGCGCCCAACTTCGTTAATTTCGATCTTTTTGGCGAATGATCCGAATCCAGATGCAATTTCCTCTTCCACTTCCATATAAGCGGACGCCAGATTTTTAGTAATAAATAGATCTATTTGGTCATCTTAAATGACATCACTTTTAGCGATTATTTTTCCGTACTTACTCAGCAAAGACAGTTTTTCTTGAAAGAAATGTTTGGAAGTAATTATTTAGCAAAGAACTAACTCTTAATGTTACGTTTTTCGTGACTTGAGACACAAAGACACAGATTATCACGTTATTTTCTCATAAAAAGGTGGTTTTAGTTGACGTGATGATCTTCATCCAGACAATCAGACCGATTCTGTAAGAAAAGTTACTAACTAACCACTGGAAGCGTCGATATTGGCAACAATTTAATTAACGAATTTAACCACATTTTCAACTTGTTAGTTAACAAACTCGGCCTGAATATGGGCTGAAATAATACTGAAACTTGAAATAACAATATTAGTTTACTTCCCTCTTCTGTAGACGAAAACTAACCTAGACGTAGGTATAAAACAAGTGAACAAACTACATCCACCAACCCACCAGTCCATTAATAACGATTTTTATTGCAATTAATCTTTATTGACGGGCGCAGTTGCTGACGACTCATAAATCGAATACCCGCGGGACATAAATAAACAGCGGGACAAGCCCCCAGAGCTTGCCGACCGCCATCGTGTTCTGACCGCCGAGGCCCGGGACCACGTCGAACCGGCGTGAATTAATACGCGGCTTGTGCGTGCTACCCATTCCCCTCCGCAGTACGAATTAGTTTTATTACGCGACGGTTTACACTCTCCTCTATTTCCTTTAAATAGTGCGCGCGTATCCGAGCGCGCCCGCAAACGCAATGACGCCGCTGAATATTTACGATCGTCAGCGCGTGTCGGCGGTTCCGATGAATTGATTTACGGTAGAAAATGAGCCGCCGCTGAACCGCTGATGTACTTTATAACCTTTATAACGTACGGCGTACGGCGAGTTTGGTTGCAGGTGATGCAACCGTGTTGTTGATAAATCATTATTATGATTAACCATCTTCCGTTATTATTATCTTCCATTATTATCGATGAATTGAAATTTAAGGTGACATTTTACGTTTGCTTTGTTGGCATGTCTGTTGGCGACTCCACCATTCTCTGTTACCGATATAATTTTATTTACTTTTATTTACTTTAAATCATTTATTACTATTTGTCAATCAATATCTTGTGTCCTAAGTTAGGATGCAATTGCTAGATCTTTTTATGATCTACAACAAATAGCACAATAAATGGCATTCTTCACAAATGAATGTCGAACAGTTACTTAATCGCCGGGGTAATGTAAAAATCGTGAAAGTATCCTCAGTTTCTTATTTTTTACGTAGACTTTGTTCTTTTACGAAGAGAACAACGCATTTACGATGAAAATCTATGGAAAAATAACGAAGTTATTAGTAATTATGATTGATGCCTACGAAATTACCAAAGTTCAGCTTTTCGTCTATTCTGTATGTTTCTTTATTTAGAGCAGTTTAATGGTAGAGGCCCGTTACCTTCGAAAGACGAGTGAATCATGTGATTTGTGCCAAGAAGCGCATGTTATTTCTACAGAACAACTTTTTGTATTGCAAATCGTTGTATATCCCTTAGGGTGGTCCACGACGTAATGAGATTTTTTTGTCGTGTTCTTTTTGGTTCTCCACAAGCTTGTTTGTATTCCTTACATCTAAAGAAGTGTGTATTTCAAAATCTGGCTTGTACGAACCACGTTTAGAGCTCGCTATGATTTTCAACTTCTTACTACCCGATATTATTGGTGGAGTACAAAAAGTAGATAGGATTGCGGTTCTAGTCAGTGGAGGTAGACTAGAAAAACTATTATCAGTTCCAAAAATCGATAAAGGTACGGGCGAAGAACAATACAGTGCATGCTTGCAAGTTCTTGACAATTATTGGTCTTTAAAAAACTATATCCGCGGTCTATGCTTTGACACTACGGCTTCTAACACAGGCGTAAACTTGGGTGCATGCATGTTAATTGAACTTGCCCTTGACAAAGAGCTCATATGGATTGCTTCCCGTCATCATATTTTTGAGGTCATGCTGTCTAATGTTTTGAAGGAAGTTTTTGGATCAAGCGGTGGCCCAGATACTCAACTATTCAGGCACTTTCAGAAACATTGGCCGAAAATAGACTTTAGAAATAGAAGTTCTTAAACTTTTGTGGTTGGAGACGATTCATTATTTAAACCTAGAATTTGCTTAAACGCTAGAACGCCGAGAAATGCATGGTTACTATGCTGATGCTATAAAAAGTCAACAGCCTAGAGACGATTACCTCGAACTCTGAACCTTGTATCAAAACTTTCTTGGCTGTCCAAATAAAACTTGAGGCTGGTGCGCCTGGTGCTTTACACCAAGCTCGTTGGATGGCACGGGTAATTTATTGTCTAAATATTTATAAATATTTAATCATATGTTTTAGCACCAATTTGTCCTTACTGAAGCAGAGAAAAAAAGGCGAAAAACGTTTATTTGTGAGTCTAGTATACAGTCGTTATTGGAATGAAGCCCCCATAGCCAAAAAGGCCCGTCTAAATGATGCTAATCTTCTTGAACTTATCAATAACTATCCTAATGTAATGATTGTAATGATATCTGATTGGTTTAGCTTTCTTCGAGTCGCGAGTAACAGTTGCAGTTGGCTAAAAATCTTTTGTTAAGACCAAAAGAAAAGGCGTTAAGAAGACGGAAAAACATTTAATCATCCGAATCCTCTTGAATCCTTTGTAACCAAACGTACAACCAGTCTCTTTGATTTGTTAATACATTAGGGAAGAGAAAAGGCCATATCATTTCTTAGAAAAGATGCTACAGACTGCATCGAGGATCAATTTTACATTACAATAGAAGCAAAAGTTCGCCAATTAAAAGGCGTGAACGACTGTGCACAGCGAGGAATAGCGTTGGTTAATAAATTTAATTCGGCTATTACAAAAAATGAACAACAGAAACAATATTTGCTTCGCGTAGTCGATCTGCATAAGAATTCCCCAATGCTTCTAAGGCCAATATCATGAAGACGACTATGAACCAGTAAAATCTGCAATGTATTAACCTTGAAAGATTTATCAGAATGACTATTTTAGCTTTTAGTATATTTCTAATACATTATAAAGCGTAAAAACTTGATTGTTTCTAAATTTAACCTTTACCCCAAAAACCATTAATCCTAGCGACCTCTAAATATTACGTAATTAGGCTCAAATTTTACACAGATGTTAGTTAGCACATATGGAATAAAAACAAGTTTGTGGAGAGCAAAAATTTTATACTTGAAAAAAATGGACCACCCTAATATCCCTGTACTGTTTACTTCAGTGTTTAACAGTTGTGTAAATTGGGTTGTATCGCAACCCAAGGCTTACGCCATGCATTATACGACAGAAGGTAACATATGCTTTTGCAAGGACATTCCTTGTTTGTCTGAGGAGCTTGGACAGCCTTACAATGCAACCGAGTGGCGGCTATTTATTGACGGCAGTAGAAGTTTGAAAGCATTTTTGCATAACGGAAACGAGAAACCATCGATTCACATCGCACATGCAATCAAGACTAAGGAATCTTACGAGACTATGGTCAAATTGTAGAAATTGATCAAGTATGAAGAACACGACTGGAAAGTTTGTGCCGATTTGAAAGTGGTGGGAATGTTATTTGGAATGCAAGGTAGCTACACAAAATATTGTTGTTTGCTATGGGTCTGGGACAACCGTGATCGAGAACATCATTTTAAGAGAAAACATCGGCCGGAAAGGAACAAACAAACGCAGTGGGAGAAGATAACATTAAATATGTCCAACTCATCAAAAAAGAACACATCATTCGTCCACCACTACGTATTAAACATGGACTCTTCAAAAAATTAGTGAAAGCATTGAATAAAGAAGGCCAAACGTTTGCTTATTTGAGAACCTTATTTAAAACTCTTTCTTTTGCAAAAATCAAGCAATGGGTTTTTGACGGTCCACAAATAAGGAAGCTGTTGAAAGATGAAAAATTCCAGACATATTTGTCATCGGAAGAGGCAGCAGCCTGAAATTCTTTTAAGCTAATTGTTTCTGATCTCCTTGGAAACAATAAAAGCCCGAACTTTCCAGACAATTGTTGGCGATTTGGTCCAGAAATATGCAAAAATAGGTACAGAATACTGTTATTCCATTCATTTTCTGTTATATGCCTTCATTTTTCTTTATTTTCCAACATTATTCATTTCTTATATTCGCACCTGGATTTTTTCCTGAGAATCTTGGCGAAGTTAGTGATGAGCATGGTGAGAGGTTCCACCAGGAGATGAAGACCATTGAGAGGCGTTACCAGGGATTTTGAAATGAAAGAATGATAGGGGATTATATCTGGTTCCACATAAGAGACACAGATACCGACAAGAACAGAAGGCGAAGCAGGAGCCAGAATCACTTCTAATGTCATTATATATAGCAAACACCATAAAAATAAACGAAATTAATCAAACTAATAAATAGAAAAAAAGTTGATTCTTGGTAGTTTGGTACCTATCAATCATAATTGCTCATAACTTCGGCATTTTTTCATAGATTTTTATCGTAAATTCATTGTTGTCTTTATAAAAGTGTTTACTCTATGTAAAAAATAAGAAACTGACCATATTTCCACGATTTCTAACTACTGAAGCGTTTGAAAAACTATGAACTATGTGACCACTATGTTACCACATTGGACGTTCCTAACTCGAGATATGCACCAAATAGTGATCTCAAAACAAAAAAAAAGATGAAATTCATAGTTCGAAAACGTATCCATTCAAAAAGTTTTTAATGCTATTTTAGAGTTTGGCGGACCTAAGTTCATAAGAAAGAAATAGCCGCATCCAATGTACATTTTGACTGGTGACTAGTGTAACTTTAAGGTTTAAAAGGCTTAATTTTAAGTTGTTTAAAAGAAAAAAATCGAAACGACGAGAATACTATCGCAACGAGAGATGGCAGTTAGGGCGATTCTCTCGTGTGGGGTCACTTATTTTCTCATGTAAAGCTACAAAATGTTTACGTTACCAAGGTGCCGGTATTAAAAATGTCTTTTTTTCACAATAGTCACATCCTATTGTAAAATACTTGTTGGCTGTGCAAATTTAGCAAAAACAGTAAAAAATATGGGATTGCCATTTAAAACCAATGTCATAAATCAGTAGTAATTCAATTAATATCTAATAATAAGCCAACAATATTTAAAGGTCTGAAATTCATTTTGTGTATTCTGAAAATTTCTGAAAATTCTGAAAATTATTTTTTTAAAAGAAATCGGCTAGAGCTTTTGGCAACATGCCATATTATAAATGTATGAGCCTTGTAAAATATTAAATTTAAATAATTATCACGCCATGAACAACATTTCAAACAATCTTTTATGCGCCATATTTTAGACGGAAATTTTTTTCAGTGTTTCTATGCAGTTTGAACTCAGAATGTAATAAGAAATTATTATTTTATTATACACCCTAGTCCACAGACAAACTTGGTAATTACCTAATTCTAAAACTCCACTTTACTCAAGATATTTTGCATAAGGTGCAAGTTAAACTTTTTCTCTAAGGACCTGAGGAGTCACATGTGCCTAAGGCCGGCCCTGGCGTGACATTACAATGACAGGAAAAAGGGGAACGAATGGCAGGGCGGATGACGTCGTCTAGCGACGGGGAAAACTCATTACGAAAATAAAGGAGCTTTTTGTTTGACTTCATAGCGACTGCTCCCTTATCTTTTGTAGTGTTGGGAGATGTGCGAGCGCGTGTATGCATCGTACGAGCGAAAAGGTAGGTAGGTGGTATGCCGCGGCGTTGAGAGCGCCTATGCGCCAGGCTACTGGCTCGTACCTTCGCCCCTGGGTTAATTATACATGTTTATTCTGTGATGCACACCAAAGTTTGCGTACTCGCCGCGAAATATCCGCTTTGCCGCATAATAAAAGATAAAGTTGATGGAACCGGCATGCGAGCCGTACTGAGAATCAGTGATCAGTTAGATAATACGAGATTTTTACTATACCACCATGACAGGGGTTAAAATAACATTGTTTACTTAATTGTATGTATAGATAATACTGGTCAATAAAATTATATGCATTTTAGTGATAGAAAATTTTGTTGAATTCAAATTACTATGCATTACTGATGTAAAAAAAACTAACTATTCGTTACTTTGTACCGGGTACTCGGGAGATTCGAAGTAACGGATACCGATATGAACGTATACCCGTTACTTTTACTATTGGTTTCGCGTGTTCTACCGGTAATCCACTCGGCTCTGCACTACATACCACCGATACTACCCGTAAAATAACAACTGAACGTCAACTTTCCGCTATGCAACAAAGCATACCCCGTCACCTCTTGGTTTAAATGCCAGATATGAACTATAGAATAAAGTGTCCATGTTTAACATTAGATTTACGTAAAATTTTTCGGGTATTACTTTTTTTTAAGTAATAATCTGTTCCTCTTTAGTTTGTTTGATTGTAAAACTCGGTCCATTGAAAAATATATACTTATGGATACTGAACCTACGCCATCTATTAGGAAATACGGCAGTTCAGTTAACAGGAATTCGTTTTGGCTTTGCCGTCGTCGGGTAAAAATTGCTGAACATTTATGTGAATCCCGAAACATGGTATCGTAACTCGCGAAGGTATAAAAGACTCCAGTTAGTTCAATCCTTGACTAGTTGTTATATAATAAGTCAGTGAGTATATGTGTACCTACATTATATAAAACTAACATATAAATATTATATAATGCGCTTATTTTTCTCAATTACGCACTGGAAGAGTATTGATTGACGTGAGTAAAATTGTGTTCAAAATACGAGTAAATATGAACAAAACAAAATTGAAAAAGAAAACTGCACAGAGAGCAAGAACTATTGAACGAAGTATGATCTATATTTTCTTGATTATTCTTTGAGATATAAATAATTTATATGAGAAGTCCTATTAAAATTAATTAGGTAATATTTTAGCCATGCAAAGTTATATAGCCCCAAAGACAAAATTGTCTGTACGTTTGCAGCAAATACGATATACGTGTGCTCGTATAGGTAAAAAATCAAAGAGAACTGAGTACTCAATCGTTACTACTTGAACAAAGTAACGGGTAGAATGTAAGGGGTACAAAGTAACGGGTACAAAGTAACGGGTAAAAAGTAACTGTAATAAAGTAGCGGTATCAAAAAGACAGACCTATTGATCGAACCACAAATAAAAAAGTTATTTATAAAATGTAATTTCTTAGTTTATTCAAAATATCTCTGAAATCATTAAACTGTTTTCTCATTAGAGAACATACAAAGCGACGTTATATCTTTAATAAAAACAAAGGCACCCATAAGACAGTGTATAATACGAAATAACATTCATTCTAATAAAAACAAAATGAGTAGTAAGTTAAATCCCATTTAAACTCTCTCGTTTAAATTTCCGTTTTCAAATTTCTGTCAGATTAGTTTTGTTAATCGTCTTCACTTTCGTTTGGAAAGTGTGTTTTGTAATTTGATATTATACATGTGTATGTAGGTAGATACTTTGTAAAATACCTAATAGAATATTTGGTTTTATTTGTTTACTGTCTGCTGAGGCAACCTCCATCTCGCATGTTTTTGTTTTTCTACAGTAATTAAATCTGGAATCGGACTCGGAGTCGGTACATTTTTCCTACTCCGACTCCTCTGAAATTTATCTCCCACTCCTCTGAAATTTGTCTGAAGTCCAACTCCGACTCCACAGTCCTGGTTTCAATACAGTCAGAGAAATAATTAATGTCAAATAACAAAAGAATTTTAAACGGAACACCCTGTGTATCTTGAAATATCCCTGTATATATTGAAAGTAAACCAGTAAACCAGCTTTCGAAAAGCTTGTTTTCTGATCTTTCAAAGTATTTAAGATATACTCGGTGCTTGATGATATAACGCCGTCTGATTAGTTAATCAAAATAAAGAAGATTTTAAATTGTTTTTAATACAAATTGCAAAACATTGAAAGTTTGAAAGTTCAATTTATCCGATTTTATCCCTTCCCGTATGGAAATGGATCAAATCCTGGAAATTGAGTATTTCTAAGAAAAACGATGTCATGCTGAAGCCAATCCAACGCCTGTAGAACGGGTTTGCTTTGTAGAACCTACTATCTTCTAAAGGTAGCATTCAATATGTAACAACGCTGTTTATTTGAAAATATCAACGTCCTACCTAATTCTTTAGGGCAAATTAAGTAAATGTACTTATGACGTCGCAATGCATATTCACATTTCTTTGGAAAAAAAAGGCGTTTGAATTGAAAAGAAAATCACATTTATGGTCAAATCACCATACTATTTCTGTAAATACATAAGAATATTTTATTTAATTACAAAAACGTCCTGTGAAATCCTTTTTGTTGTAATTTTACAGGAATAACTCAATACCATAGAGACGTAGTTTTCTTAAATTACCAAATAATCAGCGACAAATAATGCTCTAAAGAACGGCACATATCAGTTTTATTGAGATTTGTTAGACAAATGTAACAATTGTAACAATACAGCGTTGCATTTAAAAATCAGTTTGTGTTGGCATGTTGCTGTTGCGCATCCTGCGGACAAGAAAATATTTTCTAGCTGTGGAGCGATTGATGTTCCACAACTTTTATATAAGGAAGATACGTTATTTCGATTTCTTAGGATCGGTACTTTGTTCCGAGCGTGGGACACTCTGTATACTGAGGTGCGAGCCGATCTCTGATTAGAGAATTCACAGCGCCATCTAATAATGCAATTGAATGAGGTTTTTACACTAACAATACATTTATTTGAATAAAAAATGGATTGTTTTGTCGTATGATCAGGTTTCGATCTTTACTTAGATCGAAACCAGACACCGAAAATAGTCGGGGTCAACCCAAAATTTCTTAATTACGGAAATACATTTGTAAAAATTGACAGAATTGCCGTTTTGTCCTGCATTGGCATTTGGGGCCACAAAAAGACAAAGGCCGTCCCTGCAACTTCCGCCGTGTTCCATACCCGCCTGGCTAACCATTCAGTCACCCATGAATAAAAGTTAAATCTCATATTGTCTCCGTGGTAGTTCTGGGTGTTCATAGGGCATTGTTCGGAGGCCAGCTACTAGTATTATATCTCCTTCGTTAACCAGACCACTAAACTACCCTTTTATAATGCAAAAGTCGTAATAATAATCGCCCTTTTGAAGCAAAACTTCTTACAGGACGGGGTAAAAGCGGTTTCCAACGAAACAGAACAAACAAACGCCTGGTAGCTAAGGTAAACGTTCATCAGCAACTCTACAAGCGCTTCAACCAACAAAAATAACCGTAAGGCAAAAGCATTTTCGAATTAATGACGTACACGTCAAAACTGACCGTGGAAACTGCAGCTTCAGTCGCTGGATATAGAACGGAATAAATTTGAATGTAAAAAATGCAACATCCGGCGACGATAAGCGACAACAGAAGAGTATGAGTTCCGCCGCGGAGTTAAAATGCATTAAACTAAACTATCCTGCTGAAATTCGTCCCCAGCAGGAGCGGTAAAGCGAAACGCGAACGCTGGTCGTACCCAGGCGACCATAATATACATGTAAATTACATCTGCAACGTTTTTAGCGCTGTTCCCGTAAAATTGCTATTGTAATACGTCGCATTAAGTATTCATTGTCCTGCTTCCATAGAGAAAAAGGACGAATACTCAAGCCGGCAAACAATCCAACGCGTTTGCGTTATTATCGTGTAGCTATGGATGACATACATAGGAAAAACCTCCTGCGCATATGTAGGGAATGGATCAAAGTTAATCTGATTCACACAAAAATAGTAAATTTTGCATCTCATCATTTCCTTTTTTAAATCGTCCCTATACCTAACTTTTAGCAGAAGGAACACCGTTTCAACGTTTACAATATATGTACTGCGTAAATAGTAAAAAAAATCTGATGTGGCCAGGCACATGACTTTATCATACAATATATAAAATTAATAGTTTAGCTGCATGAGAATCTATTCTATTGAGATAAATCGTAGGTATTGTCAAAGCATCACCATTTGACACTACCTACACTACGTCATTAGAAAAATAGTTATTTATGTCACAAATGCCGAAAGTACGGAATAGCGCGACGAGCGGTGATGCGGCGCGTCACCGAAGGCGGAGTGTCGCCGTCGCATGTGAGCGAGTCGTGCTATCTAATTTTTGGCAAGAGCGACATCAACGTTTATTGTGTTATCTTTTAAGAAATACGTATTTAAAAAAAATAAATAAAAAATTTCTGTATAGTAAATGCTAGATTGGTACCACTTTGACGAACCGTCAAGTTTAAAGGTGCGTTCCGATTGGTAGGTAATGGTAGCTAATGGCGGTGGTAGAATACGAAATTATAGTATTTCTTACATATCGTGATAATGACACATATTAGTTTGCATGTACATAAACATGAGTTACTAGCAATTTTCTATTGGAAATACTATAATGGCGTCTGCTACCACTGCCATTATCACTAAGGAAAACGCACCTTAAAAAGGTAATTCAAATTCTGACAGATTTATGTTTGTTCATGACACATCCCTACCAACATACTAAAATAAAACTACTGTCATCGCTATACTTATCGCTATATTTATAATTTTCTCAATTTATCGTTTTTAGAATTAGATATAAAGACAATCAAATTGGTGATCTTATTTTATTTGAAATTTGTATTTTATAATTTGCCGCACTAGAGCGGCAACGTTCCATAGTGGTTCTCCAACCTCTGATGAGATCAGCTGTTTTGGAATGTGACAACACAAAAAATATTTGTCAAAATCCTGGCTACTATGTAGTTTCATATTAATGCAAATGCGACCGATCTCGATCAAATAGAATTTGCTCTTGCAGCTAAACTATGAATTTTACCAAAAAGTGTCATAAGCATAAATTATTCAAAATTTCCTCTACTTTAAGTTATTATTTAACTACTTTGACGACATTACAGAAATGGCGGCTCATTTGCAAAATCCTTGAAAAAGGCTTAGAATAAACTACCAGTTCCTTTGGACCCTTGTGAACCAAAAGCTTTTCAGCTCTAAGTTAGGTCATGAAACTTCTAAATATGAACTTTCGTTCCGATACCTGCAGTAGTTTCTCCGGAATCGTCTCCACAAAAATCGTTTACACACACACACACATACACACACACACACACACACACACACACACACACACACACACGCACACACACACAGACACACACAGACATTTTTTTGTACCTTGGTCAAAAATGTTCAGGGGACCCAAAAAGACCCATTTCCGCTAATATCTCATTTTTTTTTTTCGGCACGATTACAATACTTTATATACTACGTATGATAAAGTAAAAAGTATAAAAGTATATTTATGTTAAAAATACACTTTTTAAAAACTACGCTTTACGAAAAAATTTAATTTGAAACATTTTCTAAAATTTTTGTACAATTTTCCAACAAATTTCCAATTCTTTTTATTAATTTATGACGGATTGACACCGGAAATCAGTCAACATCTAAAATTTCAGCCCTAACAATTTTCCTAAGTTTGAAAATTGTCAAACTTTAAAAAAAATACAGTTTTTTATTGTTTCATGCATTGTCACCGGATATCTATCGACATACAAAATTTCGACTCGATCGGATATATTTCCAAATAAAAAAAATACAAATTGAAAAAAAAAAAATTTGTCTAAATTTTGGAAAAATTTTCTGATGCATTTATTAACTCATGCTTTGTCAACGGAAATTTGTCCACATACAAAATTTCTCTCGATTGAACAAATTTACCAACTTTTGTAAAATTTTCCAAATTTTTTGATATCTATTGACATACAAAATTTCAACTCGATCGGATATATTTCCAAATTAAAAAACAAATGAGATTAAACATTTTTCCAAAATGAAAGTTTTCTAAATGTTGCAAAATTTTTGTGATGCATTTATTGACTCATGCATAGTTAACGGAAATTTGTCCACATACAAAATTTCAACTCGATTGAACAAATTTTCCAACTTTTGTAAAAATTTTCAAATATGTTAATATCTATTGATATCTATTGACATACAAAATTTCAACTCGACCGGATATATTTTGAAATAAAAAAAAAATACAAATTAAAAATTTTTCCAAAACGAAAATTTTTCTAAATTTTGGAAAATTTTTCTGATGCATTTATTGACTCATGCATTGTCAACGGAAATTTGTCCACACACAAAATTTCAACTCGATTGAACAAATTTTCCAATATTTGTAAAATTTACAAATATTTTTCAATGTTTCAGGCATCTGTGACCGTAAATCTGTCTACGTGCAAAATTTCAACTCCATTGGACTATGGGAAGTAGGCAAAATATCGATTACTAGATTTGAACGTAGCAAACAAACAAACAACAAGTGAAGTTTAAGCGTAGTAATTAATAGGTACGCATCCTTTACTTATTATGAGTATAACTACTATATCTGGGAATAAATTAACAAACTAATGACAACTTACTATTACTAACTAACAGTTTTACCGGCTTAGTGCTCCGCATTTTTATAGATGTCAAATAACAAATACGACAAAATCTCTCAATACAATCCTTTATCTGGAACATTAATTAATAAACATCCTTGCTGTAACTCAATGTAAAAGTTATTGTTAGTCCCTGACTAGATACAGGAATAGGTATCTGATTTCGAATAATTCGGTTCTCGTACTAATGGTATATTAATTACTTTTCTGGGGCGTACGTTGCTATTGATTTAATGACGCGTTTCAGTTTACAGCAGAAGAGGTACGATCCATTGCACCACACGAACAACGAGCGCCCATTAAAGTAATAGGCAAGATGGATGCACTACACAATTTAGGGTGGATCGTTTTTATACCTATAATTTATTTTTTCTTTCAAATCAAATTAGAAAGAAAAATATTAATAACTACTACTGCCCCAAAGTGAGCAAAAATACGAAACTTTGATAGAATACTGTCTCCAAGTATTGGTGTTATTTTTTGTGTCACCCAGAACACAATCACAGTCTACTCGATATAAAAGTGTATTATTTCACGATTAAATAATTTAGGATATAAATAGCGAGCATGAAGTTGATACACGAGCTGTAGGCGAGTGTATAAATAAGCAAGGGATTTATATCCATCATGTGCGGGTCAAATACGACGCTTTATCTAAGACTCACAAATTCCATTTTATATCAAATGTTTTAAATGTATTTGTCAATAGTAGTGAAGCGAACTGTCAACCACGCAGGTGTTGACACGAGCTTTCTATAATAATGTTAGTTTCTCTTAGAGAAGTCATTATTCAAAAGCACGGTCATACAAACCTACTGTTATCCTAATCATCGGCGTGTATCATGCTAGGGATTAAATAGTCTAAGATACGTATAAGACAAGACGAAACGAGACGAAACGAGACGAGACGAGACGAGACGAGACGAGACGAGACGAGACGAGACGAGACGAGACCAGACGAGACGAGACGCAAAATCGTAAACTTGGCACAATTTATATTCTGACTCTTTCACGACGAAAACTGGAAGTAAAGAATCTAATGAAACTGATATTGGTGACGATTATAATCGGTCTAGTCATCATTAGGTTAAAAATGATGTGTGCGCCGCGCAAAAAAACTGATTTCGGGGCTTCAAAATGTACCCAGCCTCAATTAGGAATCACTTTCTTGTCTTGCTGCACAATACACTATATAGTACGTAAAATATCAGTAGGATTTTTTTAAAATTCAGGACGTGGGCAAGCGCCGATACTTCACCGAATAGTTTGGGTATTGGGAGGGTGCGTGATGCAAGCGCCTCTCCCAGTGTAGGCGAGTACTATGTCCACGAGGCGTAAATGGAGCAGTTCGCAACTATATGTTACAGTTATCTGTAGTGTTTTAGTGGTCCAATCAAACTTGTATTATTATATTGTTTTTGGAAAATAACTGTTAATAGTGAACTTCATTAACTTAATTTCATTGAACTTAATTTAATTTACAATATATTATAAAATATAATTATAAACAACTATTAGGTAAGGTTATGTTTCATGTACAATTAGTTCAGGTTAAGTTATTGTTTTTTTGATTAATAAACTAGCAAGGCTGTGCTGTAGGGTCCGAGATCTAGCTCATATTCGCACAGTCACTTTGAATTAGCCTGTAAAACACGTGCACAACACAAAATGAGATTAGTTTATGTTTTGAGACTTTTAGGTTATATTGTAATTATGTAGAACACGTGCACAACACAAAATGACTGTACTTTATGTTTTGGGACTTTTAGATTATATTGTAACTTTCTTATAAAACAAGCAATCGAACTAGACAAACCCTTTTACTCAAACTTAATAATAAGATTATATTGCTGATTTCTGAATGTAATTTGAAAATAAATTTCTTTTTTAGCTCAACATGATTGTAATAATCTGGAAATGTATAAAATTTGCATTTCTTGTTATTTCTCCTATTATTCGTACATTTGTCAATACAACACTTATAGTGTCCCCCCATTACGAAGTTATCGATGAACGATCTGTTGCTCTGAACCACAGAATTGTATACTTATGAGTTATGACAGCTAGGCATCAACATAATGCGCCGCAAACTACTGAACCTTGAAACTACTGCACATCTGTAGGCCGATATTTCTCCGTTTCTCCGCCACGGGCGCCTAAACCGATTTTCGTCTCCCTTCCACGGGGCATGCACGGTGCCAACAGTTACCTACTAACTTAGAGAACCGCAATCCAGGAAAAATGGTACAGTAAAGGTGGCTAACCACAGGAAATATAATTCTGCGGCTATATATGTCTTCTCATGAACCTTCAAATCTAGTAACTTTAACAACTTATAATTTGAAAGTTTATGAGCCGATGTAGTTTCATATAAAAACAAAACCCTCATGTATATGTGGATCGAAACATTTGTATAATTTTATAGCCCAATCTCGATATTTATCAAAAGAGCTAAAACATAATTGATCAAGTGATACAGCGTAATGAATTCCTTGGCATTCAAAAAATGTTATTAGCAGAAAAATATTGATACCAGTAAAAATGCTTTTGATTCCAACTGGTTTTCTAGGCCAACTATCACAGAAATATCTCTAGCTGTATGGGGTTCATCGAATACAGTCGGTCTAATACGAACCTAAGGTAACTAATTAATCATCTGTCTTATAATTCATATAATTAATTTTAGTTCCATTTAGTTTACAAATTCAAATTTTCATATTTTCGATCCACGCTACTAGACATGTCGTTGATCTCGACAATGACATGCAGTTAATAACTGAGCAAGTACTATCAGAAACATAGGTAAATAAAAATTTTATATAGCTTATGGGCGAAAGTAACCTATTAGTTGAGAAGGTAGAATAATAAAATTATATGCAATTATGGTGGATGCGCCGGTGAATAGATTTTGAGAGGCCTGAACAGATTTTTTGCAATATTATGTATGGATATATTTCTTGAATACTATGTTTCTAAAATAGATACAAACAACAATACGCGATTTTTTATTTTATTCTCTCAAAAACTAGACACAAACCAAAATATCTGCCTTCACATTTAAATTATGTTAGCATATTATTGACAAGTTTGTTCACCAAAGTTGACGATAGAGATCTTGGTAATTTCTCAGTACTTAAAAATCCAAATTTATTAAATTCAAAGCTGCGACCCAATATCGAAAATTCTTTACTTTATAAACCCATAAGTTAATGTGCACAAACGAACAACAAAACTTCATACAATCTACTAACCCAAAACTCCAACAACTAACCAAAAATGTATCAGTATCGGTACAATTTAAATACCTCCCACACACAGCCCGTCCATCCCTTCCACCAAAACTAATTCTCTCGTATGTATATGCATGTAGGACGGGCGTTACTGCGCAACCCCGGCATTAAAAGGGCACCGCTTCGGGAGCCTCCGCACTAATTGTACATAATTGCGGTTCCACAGTTAAAGTATCTGTTTAGTTTACGCGGACTGGGGGATCAGATTACCATCGCACAGGCTATTATGGCACATCATTTCACGCACGGGCTACGACCCAACGGCAAACAAGCCACCCGCCTCGGTCGACACACTATGGGCAGCAGCATATCACGCAACGGTCGATTCATGTAACACCGCTGAACCACCAAAGCGCTAGGCTCCGCTCCATCGCGTAAACTGAAAGCTAATGCCGTGCGATATTGTCCAGTATGGGATATGAGAATGGCCTGTCAGTTTATGTTAAATGTTCATTCACTAAATATCGAAAAAGCAACATTAATTGTAATAGTATTCTTTGAATCCTACCACTGAAACTGGAGCAGAAAGTAGTTCTTTACCTCACTCAAGCTGGTTATCATAGAAACGTGTAGGTGAATTATTATTTTTTTTTTCATTATATGGAATCGGAATCTTAGGTAATCTTAGGGAAAAGAAATAGGAAATTACATTTAATTAAAAGTAACATCTAGAAAACTATAAAACTGCACCAAAAATGTAATAAGTGCATATTCAGAGGACATGTAGGTATATATTGTATATTGGTGGTTCAAAAATGCATTGCAAAAATTTTTGTGATGATAGAAACCAACGATCCCCCCAAATCGTTTCCAAATCCAAAGAAAAGACATTTTCTCACAAAATTTACCCTTCTAATCATTTCATTCCCCTTTTTCTTATATAAATCATTACTATAAGCCATTGTTTAAATAATAAAATATTATTCAAATGCATAATGGTGATATACAGGTGGTATGTAAATTTTAAAATAAATTAAATATTACAGCCAGAACCTGGATTGAACCAGGGACCTGGGACCTGGTTTAAATCATTATTAAGTAAAATATTATTCGTTTTCAATATCAAATATATATCGAAAAAATTTAAATGATTTTAAATCCCTTTCTTCGGGAAATAGGGGAGTTTCATAATAGGGACATTTCTTTTAAAAATATTAAATTTAAATAGTGTGGATTTGTTGCTGTCTGGAAACTGTTCCCTGTACCCTGTATGAAATATTGAAAACGAATATTATTTCATTATTTAAACAATGGAAATCATCCCAAAATATAAATGATGTCACTTGTTGGTGTACAACGTTGGCCAGAATAGTGGTCTAAAAAATAATTTTAGGTGAATTGCAAAATGTTTAAACAAATGTGGTTCTATTAAATAATATAGGCAACAAACATGAAATTTATAAGTTAATTTCTCAAAAAACCTGAATTTATTACCATAATTCGGAAAAAAGTTGAAAATGAGTAACAATTTATTGTTTAAACAATAGGTTTTTTTTTAATAAATAATGTCACTGTAACCTGCCATTTCGAACTCAGAAAACAGAATTCAGACAAACAAATAAAATTTGTTTAAACAAATGGAAATTAACTGACAAATGTTTATAAACATCCCACTAGATTTCTAACAATGAGTTCCATGAGAAAAAAGAGAACGAAATAATTAGAAGGGTACATTTTCTGAAGAATCTACATATTTTATTCAGTACAAATTATTTGTGCAATATATAAAATGAAACGTGCATTTATTGTAAGCATTTGATAAAATATTTGACCAATACAAAAAACATTTGACCAATACAAAAAATATTTGACCAACGCAAAAAATGCCTCGAGCATTTAAAAATATAAATGTGCAATATATTTATAATATGTGCATCAGAATAAATAATTGTACGTTTATATATTTGAATGTTCCCTTCATAATATATTTGTGCACTTAAATAAATAAATGTTCAATACAAGCGTTACCTCTATAAAAATATAATGTGCATCTCAAAAAATAATTGTTAATTAAAAAATATATATGTTCAATTGTTTAAATAAATCAGCATTTGAAAATTTGATAAGAGCATTCAATAATCTAAATTGTGCCATGAGAAAATTATAATGCGCCCTGGAGAGATTATAGTGTGCATTAAATTCTGCAACCCGTAGCGCATTTACGTGTATCGTACAGCTTAGTCCTGTCGTTGCGCTGTGGTTTTGGTGTCAGCTAAATAAAACTTTATAACTGAGGCATAAAAATTTGGTTTGACAGGGTAGTGAACTGTTTTATTTTCTTTGAATAAATCAGTACATAGTGTAAATATAATTCTAGTTACAATCATCACCTCAAATATACCACATTGCGCGCGTTTGAGGAAAGGCGATTTTAGTAATAGTTAAAAACCTTATAATATGTATAAGAATATGTGTGTTGTATCATATGTATCCTACGGCTTGTTCTACTGCTTCTTGTTATACTTGTTTATTATTTATTGTTTCAAAACCTGTCGTAATACGACATAATAATAAAAATTCTTTACGCACGTATTTAGTAGAATTAGATGCAGTACAATTTTGTCAATATTTTTTCCCCTTGGTTGCTATGATAATCAACATTGTTTAATAGTAGTACCTTTTCCGCTGTATTTCAGTAGATAAGTACCACTACCAGTATGTTTCGTTTCAAATACGGTTATCCGTGTACAATTTTAACTTGCTATCTAATAATATTAGTTTTATAAAGTGTAATATTTTTACAATAAACAATTAATGAAAACGTTTGTTTTCTAATGGAAAAAAATATTTTCTAAGATACATAAAGATTGGTTGGGATATCTTGTAAAATGGAGGTTTACTCTTAGCATTTTTTCAGCGATTTTGCAAATGAGCAGCCATTTCAGTAATTTTGTCAAGATCGATAATATATTAAACTTTAGAAAATTTTGTATAATTTATGTAAATAAAATGTTTTGCTAATATTCATAGTTTAACTGCATGCGCAAATTCTATTTGGTCGAGATCTTGTCTGCATTAAAAGTAGTTAGCCAGGATTTGACAGATATTTTGATTCTTTTGACGGTATTGTCAGAACATCCGCGTTTGCGTTGCACGCGAATTCGACACGCAGATGCGTCGAGATTGCCATGACGAGGCACTGCTGTATAGTATGATAAAGTAGGTAATGTGCTGGCCACATTACCTACTTTATCATACTACACAGATTTTGTTTTAATTGAAACTATATTTTTTGGGTTATGTTCATAACACCACGGTTTATCCATGTTTCATTTTATGAATCCGATAATAGAGATAGAACCTACAAATGAAAATATTATATTTAATATCGCTATGTAGACGTCAAATTTAGTAATACAGAAAGTTAGTTTCGATATTTTTTGTCCTGATTGTGTAATTAATGATTTAAGTTAATTTTTGCCAATTTTAGGGAAACATGACAGACGAAAATATTTCTCATTATAATATTTTTTATGCAACATATTGATATTTATTTAATTATCGCAAATGTATTATTTTAATGCACAAGTCAGCCATTCTAGGGCACAATATGAATTAAATATTGCTCATTATTAAATTTTTTATGTACCATATTCATATTTATTTAATGCTCAGTATATATTATTTTAATGCACAAGTCAGCCATTCTAGGGCACAAAATGAATTAAATATTGCTGATTATAAAATATTTTATGTAACATATTCATATTTATTTAATGCACATTATTTCGTTATTTAATGCACAAAATATTTATTTTAGTGCACATATCTATTTAAATAATGCACGCTTAAATCGCACCCTTTTTTATTTAAGGGTAGTTTTCAGGGCACCGTGGGCGTGGGTTGGGGCATCTATTCCATATGTATGATAGGTCAAATTCTTCCTTGGAAAGTCCTAGAAGTGTAGTCGTAAGTTTTTCCAAACCCCGAACAATTATTCGAAAATTACAAAAAAATTTCTTTTTCCCATTCATTTTCTTATGTAAATTTGAGGCCTCGAAAGGTATCATTAAGAATCAAAATTTCTAAAAAAAAATACGTGTCCAGTTTTTTTTGGATTTGGAAACGATTTGGGGGATCGTTGCTTTCTAAATAAAAATAATTTAATTTGGAAAAATCATTTTTAAAGAAAATTGATAATAGTTACGTATTTTATATTACATTTTATACTTGTCGCGATATAAATTGGGAGACTTAATATAATATTGCCTCAGTATGGATGATTCAATGTACTGTTGTTTTGCAGAACTTACTAGTGTCTTAAAGTGCACTTAAATGACACCGTAAATTTCATCAAAGGTTCGGCAACAATATATACAATATAATAATTGCCATTGTGTAGATCGGCTGTTGTTATTTCGTAATTAATATCAATATCAGTCAGGATATGATATCTTGATAAGTTAACCGAAGATTCTCCGATTTCACTGGCAATTAGCGGTAGGAATCAACGGCGAGGAGGCGTAGTTAATGGAAGTTTTCTTTCGGTTTGGGCCGCAGACTACGAACGAAAAAGTGTCATACCGAACTTTCGCATTAGTGTGACGTAAGGCTCGCAAAACTCGAATCGCGAAACTTTGTTAGGGAAGATTTTCTGGGTTAATACCTTCCGACCGTAGGGTGCGTCAGCTGTCGATTTATTTTTATAGTGCTTTTTCTTCCGACCGACGGCCGCCGTCGCCGCGACGCTCTCCTCACTTTTTTGCCAAGTTTCGCCCCGCGGACCGAGAGGAGTATCTGCAGGGCAGCGTAGGGATTAGTTCATTACCCGAGGCGAAACTTCCGATGAAACGTGAGAACATTAAAACGGTAATTGGAAATTGGAGGTTCATTAGGAATTGTATTTTGTTGCGTTTCCGGAAAAACCGGAAGTTACGCCAGCAGACTCCGTATGGCCTAGATTTTATCCAGGTTTATTATATTAAGGTACTTAATTGTTCTTCGTTTTAATTTTTGTCTCTAATTATTAATCGCACTGTATACTATTGGGGAATTTACAAGAGAAGGTGAAATTTTGCTTCTGACTTTGAAACTTTATTCTGATGTTTTTAAAAAAATACTCGGGCTGTTATAATTTTGAATTATTAGGATACACATTTTTAGATCAGATTCAATCGGCAACCTTCAATTGTTTTTTTGTCAGACATTTCATCTAAAGCTTTGCACATTTACATGAAAAGCATAAATTAATTTAAAATATCTCGGGTTGCAGTAAATAGTGACTGGCAGAATTTGAATCTTTCATAAAAATATGTAATTTAATAATTCAAAAGTACCTCGATAATTGAACGTTTTAATCCAATGTAATGTTGCTTTATGTATGCCTATGCAACATTTCTGATAATATCGGGTCAATTTAATATAAGATGAAGTAATGACATCTGTTCTCTTTTGGTCACAGGTTTGAAACATTGCTTTTTTAGTGTTTTTACTCTAAAAAGCAGTTGAATTGGACTTTTGCATAGATAAAAAAAACTATTTCGTTGCATAGGCACGATTGCGAACTTGAGTTATCTTTAAAGATGGTGGAGAAACTATGATCAACGTTTAGTCTTCTTATGGGCACCATGTTTGACTTGAAATTTTTGAAGGCGTTTTTTGCTTTTTTACTACCATTATTGGGCTGTGACAAATAAACTGTTGGAACTGTTATAATAGTTTGAATATTTATATAACAAAATCGGGCTTACTTTTCAAATATTTTGTGGGTTTATCAAGCAAACTTAATTTAGTATTCACCACTAATCGGAAAATCTGCTAACTCCATATTATTAGATCTATCCGCTTCTATCAAAATCTTGTTTACAATCTTATTGTATAAAACTGAAGAAAACATAAACGCCAATCGACAGAAGAGATTTCTCCCGCACCGGGTCACATATTATAATCAAAATTATGCAAAAATTAAGAATTTAATTATTAGTTAAAATTACTACCTTGACAAGTTATCGTCCTTTTTGTGTATTGATAATAAGCTGCCCCGGTTCTCTCAGCTGTGTCGGTTCTCTCCGACATGACAGCACCGCTAACGCCTCCCTTCCCCGCAGCCCCCCAAAGACCGTAGAGCGTTGGAATTCACGCGGTGTTCCAGCACGATCTTTTGTGTGAAAAATGCAAGATAAACAATGATTGTGTAATAAACTTTAAACCTATGAATTATTGGGTAGCCTATAGTCTATATTTCATTATTCTAGCTCTTCTAATAACGGAATTGCTGGCATTGCATAATACGGCTTTTTGTGGGTCAACCACTAATCCAATGATTTTACAAAAATGCATATTGAAAACGAGCATTCCGCAGGTGATTTTACTTTTTCATTCGTTGAAATCTATAGATTATTTCTGGAGTAATTAATTGCTAAAGTTAAACGAATAAAATTTACGGGGCAAAAACAGCGCCAATTCTTCTTAATTTGGAAAAATCGGGAAAACGCCAACATATACAGCTTTCTAATATTTATGAGTTGTAGCATATTAATCAAGGACAGCATCAGTTTTTTTTTCAAATTTTTTCGCCCCTAGTTCTGCGAGAAAATCGACGTCACAAAAAAGGGACATAATATATGGCCACGATAGTACATACATTTAGAAATGTAGTACTAAGGAAACCAAATTTATTGCAATTAATTAATTTCTTATAACTAAACGAACATCAGTAAGTAGTTGTTATACCTAATTTTTTTTTAAAGCATCTCATATCAAGAGAAGACATTTGTTTTCTAAATATGAAAGTAAGATTTATACGAATCAATAAGACCTCGTATTGTTCGTACATGGCTACACGTTCCCTCTCGCTCGTTCCTATGTCTCGATGACATTCCACAGCCGCACTAGCAGTAGTCTACGTACAACCATCACCCCCCTCGCAATATCCACCGCTTCGCCCCCAACCCTATACCACCACATACTGTTATTACAATCGGTATCTTCGCATAGCAGGAATTTCATCCGCATGCATGTAAACATTTTGCGCATTCGATATCAGCGGGCATAAAGAACGCGAGCAAAGCATTCAATTACGGTACGGTCCGGGGCATAAATTACGGACATAAGAGATACCGTGGGAGGTAGAAGTTTCTGCCGCGGGGACATTTTTGCACGTTCGGCTTATCTCGACTCCGTTTACGGCGTGTACACCGCGAGCGGAACTTTCGCAAGTATCTTCCTTCCGTCGGTTAACGCGACAACATTTTTCCTCATCTTTAATTTACTTTGGGATTGTATTACGCGCGCGAGCGACCGACGCGCTATCGCGGATTTAAAATAATTGGATGATGTCGTAACCGGTTCGGACTGATGTTTGTTTGCGGTGTTTTTGTGTCGGACCGTCTCGGATTATACAAAAGTTGTAACGGCGCTGTTTGATCTATTGTAGCGGCTCCTCTACAATCCAGCGTCTGTAACGTTCAGTATTCAATGGTTGGAGCTCTGTTTTAAATATTGTTGAATGTTGAAAATTAAAACAGGTGCGTTCACCCTGCAAGGGGCGACATTGCAGAAACGCTTAAACATGTGTTGGTTTATTTCTACTATAAAACCGCCGTAATTAGTGAGCTTTTTTATTCAACAAATAAGTTACAAAAACCAACAGGACAGCAATGATGAGTAGGAAGAACCGTTGCAGATTATGATTTTATTTGAATTTATACAGGGTCCTGCAACTAAGCTCCCGTCTTCTGTAGCTCACTTACTCATTAAGCTAAGAGTTTGACTTTTTGCAGGCTTACCCTGTACTTCAAGGTACAATTCAAGAAATTATTTTTTATTATACAGGGTGTTCCAAAAATGTGCAACGCCATAGTAATATATCTTTTTAAATTGCATGCTATACATTTTTCTACACATTTGGACGCCTTTTATGGTTGCCTACATATCACCAAAATTTTATTGAAATCGGTTGAGTGACCGCAGCGGAAAAAAATAAAAACCAAAAAAAATTAATTTTGTATTGTAAGCTTTAAAAATCAATAAAAACCACAAAATGCACCTCGTTAATAAAATTCTGCGACGTGCTTATTAAGTTAGATGTAATAGTATCGTTAACCAAGTGACATTGATCCAAATTATACAGGGTGACCAAAATCGAGTGTCAAACTTGTCAAACTTCAAAGCGTGTTATTGTTCTTATTTTAAATTGGAACCCATAAATTTTTTATGTGAAATGATGCAGAATTAAAAAATTAACATTGTTTCTAAATACAACCCCATCACAATTCCCAATATTTTAAAACGTATTCGCCAAAAACTCATTTTTCAACGTTTCCAACGGCAATTTTAGATAATAAATATCGTACGTGGAGTTGAAAAACAATTTATTTCATAAAAAATAATAGACCTATTTTAGATTTGAGTGTACTTAATTAAGTAGTTATTCAAATGCCAAATTTACTGCATAACTTACCTATAGCGGTAAGGACGGAAATGTGGCTATAGGTAAATTTTGCAGTAAATTTAGCAATTGAATAACTACTTAATATAAGTACAGTAAAATCTAAAATACCTCTCTGTGTTATATTTTATGTAATAAATTGTTTTTCAACGCCACGTACGATATTTATTACCTAAAATTGCCGTTGGAAACGTTGAAAAATGAGTTTTTGGCGAATAACTTTTAAAATATTGGGAGTTGTGATGGAGTTGTATTCAGAAACAATATTTATACTTTAATTCCGCATCGTTTCACCTAAAAAAAATTATGGGTTCCAATTTAAAATAAGAACAACGCGCTTTGAAGTTTGACAAGTTTGACACTCGATTTTGGTCACCCTGTATGATTTGGATCAATGTCACCTGGTTAACGAGACTATTACATCTAACTTAATAAGCACGTCGCAAAATTTTATTAACGAGGTGCATTTTGTGGTTTTTATCGATTTTTAAAGCCTACGATGCAAAATCATTTTTTTTTGTTTTTATTTTTTTCCGCTGCGGTCACTCAACCGATTTCAATAAAATTTTGGTTATGATAAAATTATGGTGTAGGCAACCATGAAAGGCTTCCAAATGTGTAGAAAAATGTATAGCATGCAATTTAAAAAAATATATTACCATGGCGTTGCACATTTTTGGAACACGCTGTATAATAAAAAATAATTTCTTGAATTGTACCTTGAAGTACAGGGTAAGCCTGCAAAATGTCAAACTCTTAGCTTAATGAGTAAGTGAGCTACAGAAGACGGGAGCTTAGTTGCAGGACCCTGTATATTTATTTTTATGTTATGTATAATTACTGTGTTTCAGTTTTCGTCATGTATAGTTTTTATAATAATGTAGTTTGTATTCTACTTCTAATAATATATTGCAAGCTAGTGGTTGCTTTGGTATTTTCTAAAATTAGCAAAATATGCTAAACAAAGAAGCTAAATTTGTTTCTGCATAAAATAAACATTCTTTTTAAATTAATTTTGTTTGAAAATTGAAATACTGTTCTAAATTGTTAATCTGAAGTTTTATTTTCTGCTGTTTAAAAGTTTCCTGTTTTTAGATCGCCTTTTTAGCTTTTCTTTAGCACTATCCATGATTTGTAAAGCATATTTTTGGTTGCCCTAAAGGTTATTTAATTAGTAAAGATAATAGTAATATTAATTTAATTTCTATAATATCCGCCTCGGTAGGCACACGTACTCACAGTGATGTATGTTCGGCTGCCTATGAACAACAATCACGCTGCGCACTACGTCAAAATCTTGGTTCAAACATTCCTTAACCTGTCTGAAATTGGGGCGTTTACCTTATTACAGGTCTAGAATATTACCAATAAAAAACGAATTTGATTTTTCTGAGATCACAATACCCGATATTACAAACCATACAGTACAGGGCCGTATTCAGCGTTGTACAACCAATTCCACTTAATAAACGGCAATAATCACTGCTGCGCAATGGAAATCCCTTCGCGTTTTCAGCGCCGATTGCAAAGTGTAACTCCCAATTGATCGGCGAAACGCGGCTGCAAGAAAACAGGCAAAATAACCGGAACAATATATCCGAACGGTTTCCGTTCCAATGTCGACGCGGCGCGGATAAATTGAAATTTGTGCTCCGTCGATTATTGGCCGTCGTCGATGCCGTGTTTCTAGCATTTGTTCGTTCGTTTGTTTTAATGGAGAGTAGCTAGGATAGCTACTGCATACAGCGCAGAGCACAACGTGACACTAATGTCACAGACAGTACCGTACAAATGTGTTCCTTGTGTTGTATCTTCAATTTTATTTTTGACGCATAAGGGATTTCTATAGTATCTGTACGGACAAGCGGAAAAATTTTTCAGGAAATGTTGGCCACTTATGTTTGTAAAACAAGGTTTTTAAAGTCCAGACATTGTGTCAATACTGAGTATATCTATTCAGTTAAGTGATATGTCATTACAGAACTTAATTTTGGATAATTTGTTTCTTGGTTTATTTGTGTAGAACAGTGGTGTCAAACTCATTTGCGGGCGTGGGCTACAAAATTCCGATACAAAAAAGACTTAAAAAAGTGATTAACTGGTAAAACAGATTTTTGTCTCATTTGAATTTTTTCAATATATGCAATATTTTGCACTTATCTATGCGTGCGCATGCGAGCACAAGTTCGGAGTTAACAAAATAAATAAAAATTCAATAAGGACTTTTTATCAAACATTTTTCATTTAAAATTTAGAATTACCTAAGAAAAGTACCATGGACATTAAAACATAATGTTAATTAGATAAAAAAGCCACGTGGTATTCCTTATTAATTTCTTTTATTTTATGGTCGCTACATGTTTCGCGTCTTACTAGACGCTTCTTCAGGCGATATCGTCAAAAATTGCAGAGGTCACATAAAACATAGATGAAACGAATACAGCCCCAATTGTTTATCGGTAGTGGTTTACACACTAGCACACAACGTGGTAGACAAAACGGCATTCGTTTCATCTATGTTTTATGTGACCTCTGCAATTTTTGACGATATCGCCTGAAGAAGCGTCTAGTAAGACGCGAAACATGTAGCGACCATAAAATAAAAGAAATTAATAAGGAATACCACGTGGCTTTTTTATCTAATCGACACCTTATTGGACACCGAAGAATTTATTAATCATAATGTTAATTGTTTACAATTTAACGAAAATCATAGAAAATAACGTCATCTAAAGAAGAGAATGATAATTTAATACAGGTGAGGATAATGGAGGGCTCCTAGTTCAAATCCAGGCGGAGGTGTTTTTTTCCAAAAATTTATCCTCATTATCATTCGCTTCTTTTAAAATTGATACTACATTACGTACGACTTTACGTAATAACCATTTTCCCTTGAATTTATACAAAATAACTTGTAAACTACACCTTCACCTTTCATGTTTAACAACAATTATTACTACAGTACGGTTTTAATCTCAAATCGCCATTCAAATGATATCAACAAAAAGATTTAAAACGAACCAATTTTTAATATTTTGTTGTCAAGAAAAGTATACCGACATATTCTTTCTCGCCGTATATGTTTAAAACTGAGGAATCAACTCACATGTGATTAAAAAATCATCAAAACCAGTTAATCGGGTCTAGAGAAAATCAACTTTGAACGCGTGCCATTTTATTATTAGTTACTGTTCATGTTGTATGGCCTTTAAAAACAAAGATAATGAAGTGAATCGAAAATCAACATGTTCAAAAAATATTACAGTGTCATTCTAAAAAAATATATATTTCTAATCTGCTCATTATATTTTTATAGAGGCATCGATTGTATTGCACAGGTATTTATTTAAGTGTACAAATCATGGTACAAATATATTATGAAAGGAACATTTATAGTTATTTAACCAACAAGTATATTAAAAAGAGCGATTAATGATCGAGACTGTTTAACGCGCGAGCGAAGCGAGCGCGTTAATTGTCGAGATCATTAATCGCTGTTTAATATTCGAGTTGGTTACAAAATTTTTCCGTCGATCGTATTCTTTTAGCGTCGTCTACATAGATTTTTCTTCGCCGATGTCTTTTTAGGTTATATGACAACTTATGTAACTTGACACTGACAGTTCTAGAGAGCGGTATGTTTTGATTGGAAGGTTTCATTTCACATATGTTCGATTGGCCAATCAAACGACGTCATTGCGTCTTGTGATTGGCTATAACAAATCATGCATTAATAGAAATCGTGCATTAATGGAGTACTTTAATAAACGATTTCCTATTCACTAAACTGGCTCATAAATAAACGATCGACGGAAAAATATATAAATGCACAATTATTTATTCTGATATCCATTTATATAATTTTATTGCACATTTATTTTTTAATGCACAATTAATATTTTGGGTTACTGAAATATTTTTTGTATTGTACAAATATTTTTGGTATTGGTGAAAGTTTTTATCAAATGCTTACAATAATGAAAATATATGTCTGACTAACATTATAGTAAGTTCTTCAACTGTGAAATGTTTAACTGTAAAGTTATACAGGGTCATTATAATTGATTGTACTCGAAGTAGGCCATGCCGATGTTAATACATTTTTACCAATTAACAGAAATAAGTATCGAACTTATAGTAGGTTAGCAACCAATTTAAGAAATTGTTAAACAAAATAGCGGTATTACGCTTTATAGAGCGGCAAACAAAACTTTTTCATTTGTTCTTCCCTGCCTACTTCGACTACAATCATTTAATGACCAGTTATTATAACAGGCCGTTTTATTACGCTACCGTTTAAAATCATTACTATCTTAAAAAGTAACAATAACTAATTTCATTTTTATTTTGTAACACAGTGTTATGATTATTTAGGTATACAGTTTCGAAGAACTATTTGCTATATTTTGTTGCAGATTATGACCAGCCTGTAGAGAATTTGGATATGGTAGGTAATCAGGCTAATAGAATGCTTCTTACTTAATCATAATCTTAGTGTGCGCAATAAAATTAAAAACAGGTATTGAGATATGTATACAATCTTTTCAGACTGCTGTTTTTCCATAGAAATGCCAATAAATCAAAAACATAAAGTTTACGGTAGGCAATGTTATCTTTCATTGTAGTAAATTTTGCGAAGAATTCTAAATTTTGGCGAAATATAGGTTGATCCATTAAGAAAAAAAAAACATAAGTTTGGGTTGTACTACCTTATGGAACAGCCTGTATACACGCTAATAATTTTAAGATGTGTGCCTTGGCGTTCTGTATATACGAGTGAAATCTGTTTTAAAATATCTTCATTAACAGAGGCACTTAAAAAATTGTAAATCATGGTATAAATTACAATAGAAATCAAAAAATGTCACGGAATTCCAATTATTCTGACAAGTCATTGTGATGTAGTTCTGTCTCAGATAAGTACCAATGATTAACTAAATATTATGTAGAGAAATAACAGTTAGTTTAAAGTATTATGTAGAAGAACATGCAATAAGTACAGGGCTATAAACTGTAAGATTTTTATATTCACAGAAGAATGCTCTAAAGTATTAAGAATGTTAGTTCTAAGTTGGCACGAATTTATTTAATATTACATTGAAATAGATGTAAAGCTATTCGACCGTACCCCATATTTAATTTAAAATTATTACATTTACTATAAAAATTA
This sequence comes from Melinopterus prodromus, assembly GCA_964023965.1. Taxonomy (NCBI): domain Eukaryota; kingdom Metazoa; phylum Arthropoda; class Insecta; order Coleoptera; family Scarabaeidae; genus Melinopterus; species Melinopterus prodromus. Next base: position 3,662,019 of record OZ030391.1, on the reverse strand, counting down.
ATAATAATAATATAATTTTAAAATCTGTGTAATATTCTAGAAATATTTAGTAAAATTACAGTGTGAATATACAAAGACAATGTAAAAATACAATTTAAATGTAAAATTACACTTATTATACTGTAAATTCACATCAAAATTCTTCTGTGTAAGTTTTTCCTCTCTTACGATAATTATCAATAATTTAACTATTATCAGAGCTGATTCTTCACGATTACCTAAGACTAGAATATTAAGTTTCTTGCTTTCCCGCATACCATACCGTCTTTAACACCGAGATATTGTAAGCGATTTCCAGGCCTTGAGTCTCCGCTGCTGCTGGCGAAAAACCCTGTTTCGCATACCTGCCCAACGCTGACTAACTGGTGGACTGTTTTTCTGATATTGGAGTATTGTATCGTCTACCGGAGCGATTGGTCATTCTTAGCTAGTTTGTGATAACGATAAGACGTGCATTGTAATTACTAATATTGTTCTGCTATTATTATATTTCGTTTAACTTGCATACGACTATTATTTATTTAAATTACGATCCACAACAATATCATCCTTAGCATCGTTAAGTTGCGTAAAGACCGCGATGGGACCAACACGGGTATGGAGTTTTTAATGGAAAGCCGAGAGGCACGGTTCGGCGCGAGTCAGTTCACTTGTCGCACGAATCACCCGCGATAAGGGTGAAATTTCCCCTTATCGCCGAGTGGCAAACGCGTGACCGGGTCGCGAAGAGCAAGCGGCACTCGTAGGGGTTGAGGCTCGGTTTTGTGCGAGGTCGTTATGCGGTGCCATCGTAAGGTCATGAGGGTACATCGTGAGCACAATTATACCGGTTTAAAACGCGTGAATAGTGGACTTTTTGACAGAAGTTACAATTAGAGATGCGAAACTTGATTAAGGATTCATCGGATTATTGGTCTATTTTTGAAAAATATTCGAACGAATTTGGTCTTTCTTTTGTTAAAATATAATTAGGGAAGAAAATGAAACCACTAATAAAGCAAAATGGAGAGAAGACAGTCCATGAGTTACCAAGACTACTTTTTAGAATTAATTACCCAATGCATCTGATCCATAAACGTGTATAATAATAATTTGTATCCCACCTACTTTGCTCGTAATCGCACATGAAGCGAAATAATAACATTCAACCACCGATAAAAACGTAAAATCTAAGTTTCAAAAATCCTCCTGAACAAACTAAAATAGATAGAGGGCTGTACTTTTTTGAATTAATTACCCAATGTATCTGATCCATAAATGTGTATAATAATAATTTGTATCCCAACTACTTTGCTCATTATCGCACATGAAGCCAAAATAATAACATTGAACCACCGATAAACAACGTAAAATCTAAGTTTCAAAAATCGTCCTGAACAAACTAAAATAGATAGAGGGCTGTACTTTTTAGAATTAATTACCCAATGTATCTGATCCATAAACGCGTATAATAATAATTTGTATCCCAACTACTTTGCCCGTAATCGCACATGAAGCGAAATAATAACATTCAACCACCGATAAACAACGTAAAATCTAAGTTTCAAAAATCCTCCTGAACAAACTAAACTAGATAGAGGGCTGTACTTTTTAGAATTAATTACCCAATGTATCTGATCCATAAACGTGTATAATAATAATTTGTATCTCAACTACTTTGCTCGTAATCGCACATGAAGCGAAATAATAACATTGAACCACCGATAAACAACGTAAAATCTAAGTTTCAAAAATCCTCCTGAACAAACTAAAATAGATAGAGGGCTGTACTTTTTAGAATTAATTACCCAATGTATCTGATCCATAAACGTGTATAATAATAATTTGTATCCCACCTACTTTGCTCGTAATCGCACATGAAGCGAAATAATAACATTGAACCACCGATAAACAACGTAAAATCTAAGTTTCAAAAATCCTCCGGAACAAACTAACATAGATAGAGGGCTGTACTTTTTAGAATTGATTACCCAATGTCTCTGATCCATAAACGCGTATAATAATAATTTGTATCCCAACTACTTTGCCCGTAATCGCACATGAAGCGAAATAATAACATTCAACCACCGATAAGCAACGTAAAATCTAAGTTTCAAAAATCCTCCTGAACAAACTAAACTAGATAGAGGGCTGTACTTTTTAGAATTAATTACCCAATGTATCTGATCCATAAACGTGTATAATAATAATTTTTATCCCAACTACTTTCCTCGTAATAGCACATGAAGGGAAATAATAACATTCAACCACCGACAAACAACGTAAAATCTAAGTTTCAAAAATCCTCCTGAACAAAGTAAAATAGATAGAGTGCTGTACTTTTTAGAATTAATTACCCAATGTATCTGATCCATAAACGTGTATAATAATAATTTGTATCCCAACTTCTTTGCTCGTAATCGCACATGAAGCGAAATCTTAACATTCTACCATCTAAAAGCAACGTAAAATCTAAGTTTCAAAAATCCTCCTGAACAAACTAAAATAGATAGAGGGCTGTACTTTTTAGAATTAATTACCCAATGTATCTGATCCATAAACGCGTATAATAATAATTTGTATCCCAACTACTTTGTTCGTAATCGTACATGAAGCGAAATAACAACATTCAACCACCGATAAACAACGTAAAATCTAAGTTTCAAAAATCCTCCTGAACAAACTAAAATGGATAGAGGGCTGTACTTTTTAGAATTAATTACCCAATGTATCTGATCCATAAACGTGTATAATAATAATTTGTATCCCAACTACTTTGCTCGTAATCGCACATGAAGCGAAATAATAACATTGAACCACCGATAAACAACGTAAAATCTAAGTTTCAAAAATCCTCCGGTACAAACTAACATAGATAGAGGGCTGTACTTTTTAGAATTGATTACCCAATGTCTCTGATCCATAAACGCGTATAATAATAATTTGTATCCCAACTACTTTGCCCGTAATCGCACATGAAGCGAAATAATAACATTCAACCACCGATAAACAACGTAAAATCTAAGTTTCAATAATCCTCCGGAACAAACTAAACTAGATAGAGGGCTGTACTTTTTAGAATTAATTACCCAATGTATCTGATCCATAAACGTGTATAATAATAATTTTTATCCCAACTACTTTGCTCGTAATCGCACATGAAGGGAAATAATAACATTCAACCACCGACAAACAACGTAAAATCTAAGTTTCAAAAATCCTCCTGAACAAAGTAAAATAGATAGAGTGCTGTACTTTTTAGAATTAATTACCCAATGTATCTGATCCATAAACGTGTATAATAATAATTTGTATCCCAACTTCTTTGCTCGTAATCGCACATGAAGCGAAATCTTAACATTCTACCATCTAAAAGCAACGTAAAATCTAAGTTTCAAAAATCCTCCTGAACAAACTAAAATAGATAGAGGGCTGTACTTTTTAGAATTAATTACCCAATGTATCTGATCCATAAACGTGTATAATAATAATTTGTATCCCAACTACTTTGCTCATAATCGCACATGAAGCGAAATAATAACATTCAACAACCGATAAACAACGTAAAATCTAAGTTTCAAAAATCCTCCTGAACAAACTAAAATAGATAGAGGGCTGTACTTTTTAGAATTAATTACCCAATGTATCTGATCCATAAACGTGTATAATAATAATTTGTATCCCAACTACTTTGCTCGTAATCGCACATGAAGCGAAATAATAACATTGAACCACCGATAAACAACGTAAAATCTAAGTTTAAAAAATCCTCCTGAACAAACTAAAATAGATAGAGGGCTGTACTTTTTAGAATTAATTACCAAATGTATCTGATCCATAAACGTGTATAATAATAATTTGTATCCCAACTACTTTGCTCGTAATCGCACATGAAGCGAAATAATAACATTGAACCACCGATAAACAACGTAAAATCTAAGTTTCAAAAATCCTCCTGAACAAACTGAAATAGATAGAGGGCTATACTTTTTGAATTGATTACCCAATGTATCTGATCCATAAACGCGTATAATAATAATTTGTATCCCAACTACTTTGTTCGTAATCGTACATGAAGCGAAATAACAACATTCAACCACCGATAAACAACGTAAAATCTAAGTTTCAAAAATCCTCCTGAACAAACTAAAATGGATAGAGGGCTGTACTTTTTAGAATTAATTACCCAATGTATCTGATCCATAAACGTGTATAATAATAATTTGTATCCCAACTACTTTGCTCGTAATCGCACATGAAGCGAAATAATAACATTGAACCACCGATAAACAACGTAAAATCTAAGTTTCAAAAATCCTCCTGAACAAACTAAAATAGACAGAGGGCTGTACTTTTTAGAATTAATTACCCAATGTATCTGATCCATAAACCTGTATAATAATAATTTGTATCCCAACTACTTTGCTCGTAATCGCACATGAAGCGAAATAACAACATTCAACCACCGATAAACAACGTAAAATCTAAGTTTCAAAAATCCTCCTGAACAAACTAAAATGGATAGAGGGCTGTACTTTTTAGAATTAATTACCCAATGTATCTGATCCATAAACGTGTATAATAATAATTTGTATCCCAACTACTTTGCTCGTAATCGCACATGAAGCGAAATAATAACATTCAACCACCGATAAGCAACGTAAAATCTAAGTTTCAAAAATCCTCCGGAACAAACTAACATAGATAGAGGGCTGTACTTTTTAGAATTGATTACCCAATGTATCTGATCTATAAACGTGTATAATAATAATTTGTATCCCAACTACTTTGCTCATAATCGCACATGAAGCGAAATAATAACATTCAACCACCGATAAACAACGTAAAATCTAAGTTTCAAAAATCCTCCTGAACAAACTAAAATAGATAGAGGGCTGTACTTTTTAGAATTAATTACCCAATGTATCTGACCCATAAACGCATATAATAATAATTTGTATCCCAACTACTTTGCTCGTAGTCGCACATGAAGCGAAATAATAACATTCAACCACCGATAAACAACATAAAATCTAAGTTTCAAAAATCCTCCTGAACAAACTAAAATAGATAGAGGGCTGTACTTTTTAGAATTAATTACCCAATGTATCTGATCCATAAAAGCGTATAATAATAATTTGTATCCCAACTACTTTGCTCGTAGTCGCACATGAAGCGAAATAATAACATTCAACCACCGATAAACAACGTAAAATCTAAGTTTCAAAAATCCTCCGGAACAAACTAACATAGATAGAGGGCTGTACTTTTTAGAATTGATTACCCAATGTATCTGATCCATAAACGTGTATAATAATAATTTGTATCCCAACTACTTTGCTCGTAATCGCACATGAAGCGAAATAATAACATTCAACCACCGATAAGCAACGTAAAATCTAAGTTTCAAAAATCCTCCGGAACAAACTAACATAGATAGAGGGCTGTACTTTTTAGAATTGATTACCCAATGTATCTGATCCATAAACGTGTATAATAATAATTTGTATCCCAACTACTTTGCTCATAATCGCACATGAAGCGAAATAATAACATTCAACCACCGATAAACAACGTAAAATCTAAGTTTCAAAAATCCTCCTGAACAAACTAAAATAGATAGAGGGCTGTACTTTTTAGAATTAATTACCCAATGTATCTGACCCATAAACGCATATAATAATAATTTGTATCCCAACTACTTTGCTCGTAGTCGCACATGAAGCGAAATAATAACATTCAACCACCGATAAACAACGTAAAATCTAAGTTTCAAAAATCCTCCGGAACAAACTAACATAGATAGAGGGCTGTACTTTTTAGAATTGATTACCCAATGTCTCTGATCCATAAACGCGTATAATAATAATTTGTATCCCAACTACTTTGCCCGTAATCGCACATGAAGCGAAATAATAACATTCAACCACCGATAAACAACGTAAAATCTAAGTTTCAAAAATCCTCCGGAACAAACTAACATAGATAGAGGGCTGTACTTTTTAGAATTGATTACCCAATGTATCTGATCCATAAACGCGTATAATAATAATTTGTATCCCAACTACTTTGCTCGTAACCACCGATAAAAAACGTAAAATCTAAGTTTCAAAAATCCTCCGGAACAAACTAACATAGATAGAGGGCTGTACTTTTTAGAATTGATTACCCAATGTATCTGACCCATAAACGCATATAATAATAATTTGTATCCCAACTACTTTGCTCGTAGTCGCACATGAAGCGAAATAATAACATTCAACCACCGATAAACAACGTAAAATCTAAGTTTCAAAAATCCTCCGGAACAAACTAACATAGATAGAGGGCTGTACTTTTTAGAATTGATTACCCAATGTCTCTGATCCATAAACGCGTATAATAATAATTTGTATCCCAACTACTTTGCCCGTAATCGCACATGAAGCGAAATAATAACATTCAACCACCGATAAACAACGTAAAATCTAAGTTTCAAAAATCCTCCGGAACAAACTAACATAGATAGAGGGCTGTACTTTTTAGAATTGATTACCCAATGTATCTGATCCATAAACGCGTATAATAATAATTTGTATCCCAACTACTTTGCTCGTAACCACCGATAAAAAACGTAAAATCTAAGTTTCAAAAATCCTCCGGAACAAACTAACATAGATAGAGGGCTGTACTTTTTAGAATTGATTACCCAATGTATCTGATCCATAAACGCGTATAATAATAATTTGTATCCCAACTACTTTGCTCGTAGTCGCACATGAAGCGAAATAATAACATTCAACCACCGATAAACAACGTAAAATCTAAGTTTCAAAAATCCTCCGGAACAAACTAACATAGATAGAGGGCTGTACTTTTTAGAATTGATTACCCAATGTATCAGATCCATAAACGCGTATAATAATAATTTGTATCCCAACTACTTTGCTCGTAATCGCACATGAAGCGAAATAATAACATTCAACCACCGATAAACAACGTAAAATCTAAGTTTCAAAAATCCTCCTGAACAAACTAAACTAGATAGAGGGCTGTACTTTTTAGAATTAATTACCCAATGTATCTGATCCATAAACGTGTATAATAATAATTTGTATCCCAACTTCTTTGCTCGTAATCGCACATGAAGCGAAATCATAACATTCTACCATCTAAAAGCAACGTAAAATCTAAGTTTCAAAAATCCTCCTGAAGAAACTAAAATAGATAGAGGGCTGTACTTTTTAGAATTAATTACCCAATGTATCTGATCCATAAACGTGTATAATAATAATTTGTATCCCAACTACTTTGCTCATAATCGCACATGAAGCGAAATAACAATTAACAACCGATAAACAACGTAAAATCTAAGTTTCAAAAATCCTCCTGAACAAACTAAAAAGATAGAGGGCTGTACTTTTTAGAATTAATTACCCAATGTATCTGATCCATAAACGTGTATAATAATAATTTGTATCCCAACTACTTTGCTCGTAATCGCACATGAAGCGAAATAATAACATTGAACCACCGATAAACAACGTAAAATCTAAGTTTAAAAAATCCTCCTGAACAAACTAAAATAGATAGAGGGCTGTACTTTTTAGAATTAATTACCCAATGTATCTGATCCATAAACGTGTATAATAATAATTTGTATCCCAACTACTTTGCTCGTAATCGCACATGAAGCGAAATAATAACATTGAACCACCGATAAACAACGTAAAATCTAAATTTCAAAAATCCTCCTGAACAAACTGAAATAGATAGAGGGCTGTACTTTTTGAATTGATTACCCAATGTATCTGATCCATAAACGCGTATAATAATAATTTGTATCCCAACTACTTTGTTCGTAATCGTACATGAAGCGAAATAACAACATTCAACCACCGATAAACAACGTAAAATCTAAGTTTCAAAAATCCTCCTGAACAAACTAAAATGGATAGAGGGCTGTACTTTTTAGAATTAATTACCCAATGTATCTGATCCATAAACGTGTATAATAATAATTTGTATCCCAACTACTTTGCTCGTAATCGCACATGAAGCGAAATAATAACATTGAACCACCGATAAACAACGTAAAATCTAAGTTTCAAAAATCCTCCTGAACAAACTAAAATAGATAGAGGGCTGTACTTTTTAGAATTAATTACCCAATGTATCTGATCCATAAACCTGTATAATAATAATTTGTATCCCAACTACTTTGCCCGTAATCGCACATGAAGCGAAATAATAACATTCAACCACCGATAAGCAACGTAAAATCTAAGTTTCAAAAATCCTCCTGAACAAACTAAAATAGATAGAGGGCTGTACTTTTTAGAATTAATTACCCAATGTATCTGATCCATAAACGCGTATAATAATAATTTGTATCCCAACTACTTTGCTCGTAGTCGCACATGAAGCGAAATAATAACATTCAACCACCGATAAACAACGTAAAATCTAAGTTTCAAAAATCCTCCGGAACAAACTAACATAGATAGAGGGCTGTACTTTTTAGAATTGATTACCCAATGTATCTGATCCATAAACGTGTATAATAATAATTTGTATCCCAACTACTTTGCTCATAATCGCACATGAAGCGAAATAATAACATTCAACCACCGATAAACAACGTAAAATCTAAGTTTCAAAAATCCTCCTGAACAAACTAAAATAGATAGAGGGCTGTACTTTTTAGAATTAATTACCCAATGTATCTGACCCATAAACGCATATAATAATAATTTGTATCCCAACTACTTTGCTCGTAGTCGCACATGAAGCGAAATAATAACATTCAACCACCGATAAACAACGTAAAATCTAAGTTTCAAAAATCCTCCTGAACAAACTAAAATAGATAGAGGGCTGTACTTTTTAGAATTAATTACCCAATGTCTCTGATCCATAAACGTGTATAATAATAATTTGTATCCCACCTACTTTGCTCGTAATCGCACATGAAGCGAAATAATAACATTCAACCACCGATAAAAACGTAAAATCTAAGTTTCAAAAATCCTCCTGAACAAACTAAAATAGATAGAGGGCTGTACTTTTTAGAATTAATTACCCAATGTATCTGATCCATAAACGTGTATAATAATAATTTGTATCCCAAGTACTTTGCTCATAATCGCACATGAAGCGAAATAATAACATTCAACCACCGATAAGCAACGTAAAATCTAAGTTTCTAAAATCCTCCTGAACAAACTAAAATAGATAGAGGGCTGTACTTTTTAGAATTAATTACCCAATGTATCTGATCCATAAACGTGTATAATAATAATTTGTATCCCAAGTACTTTGCTCATAATCGCACATGAAGCGAAATAATAACATTCAACCACCGATAAGCAACGTAAAATCTAAGTTTCTAAAATCCTCCTGAACAAACTAAAATAGATAGAGGGCTGTACTTTTTAGAATTAATTACCCAATGTATCTGATCCATAAACGTGTATAATAATAATTTGTATCCCAAGTACTTTGCTCATAATCGCACATGAAGCGAAATAATAACATTCAACCACCGATAAGCAACGTAAAATCTAAGTTTCTAAAATCCTCCTGAACAAACTAAAATAGATAGAGGGCTGTGTTTTTAGAATTGATTACCCAATGTATCTGATCTATAAACGCGTATAATAATAATTTGTATCTCAACTACTTTGCTCGTAGTCGCACATGAAGCGAAATAATAACATTCAAACCCTGTATATGCAATAGTGGCAAACAATGGAAACAAAAAACGACAGAAAAATAGTTAGAAATACGACGCAGGATAACACAGTGGCCAAAGAACTAAAAGAAATACCGGACATGATTAACATACAGTTCTTATCAATAGGGACGTTATTTGTAACTAAAACTAAGTTTAAATAAACAAATCATTAAATTCCCGCTATATCAATACGTCTACAACATTTACCTACGTCCAACAGTACTTAAATATTCCACAAAAAAAGCCAACGTGCCCTTTTATTCTTTGTCAAATACAAAATTCCCAAGGAGACAGCGCAATGTGATTTAGATCAGACACACCTCATGTATAATGCGGCCATTAGACGTTGAACATAAGCCGCGGCCTCGCCTCATAATTTATTTCGCCGTTTCGTACATTTTAAAATAAATATAAAGTCGGTCGCGCGACGGCGTCCGTGGCGGTTTGAACGATTTTATTATTCATAAGTCCTTAAACATGCGACAACTACTCCAACGCCTTGCGTCTCTCTCGAGTCCTGAGATCCGCCAACGGGTTGAAATCATAAAGCCGGGATTTATCTGTGACTGCCACGAGGTAGAACCTTGATCGTAAATGACTTTTTGGTTTAATACGTATGGGGATTACCTATAGAAATTATAAGTTTCTGTAGATTGGATATTGGAGACTTGAATCCAGAGTGTAGAGAGATGGGTTTTGATAAAATGAAATGAATAAATTGTATACTCAGAGCGACGATAAACGATTTTGTCAAAATAAATTAAAGTAGAGGAAGTTCTGAATAATTTATGTCTACGACATTTTTTGGTCAAATTAGTAGTTTAGCTGCATGAGCAAATTGTATTATTTGATTGAGATCGGTCGTGTCTGCATCTTAGTTACCCAAGATTTGACAAATAGTTTCATTCTAATGTCAGTAGGTAGTGTCAAACAAAAAATCTGTCTCATCAGGGCCGGCCCTAGCGCTTTTGCCGCCGTAGGCAAATCTCAATAGTGCCGCCCCCCTGATTGATTGATTAATTACTTTTATAACAAACCAACTGCCAAATGATTGAAATAATTATTATCAAATAATAAATTCATTCATCATGAGTCCTTGCGTGTATTATTTTTTATTATATTTTGCAAGACGCGTTAGTAATGTAGCGAAAACAAACATCCTACACACTACGTACCAAGATATTATTTTCTTGTCGAAAGTAAAACGTATTAAGAATTCTATAGCGCGAAAACTATTTCTTGCACGCATAAGAATGTATTATTCACCGGTGCATTCATGCGGCATTAATATGTTTACCTCAAATACTCTGCCCAATTTCGGCGTAGAAGGTAGGTATTTTTACGGCCACAGCGCTACAAGTTTTTGTCGAGCCAGCCGATGCGTTCGAGACCTTGCAACGTGTTTGCAAGTCCACATGTGCGATGTTAAGAATCGGCATTAATCGGCATATCTCGCAGTACAATGTGCTTAGATTAATAGGATGATAATCCTCGAAAACAAAAGACGATAGCTAATTTTGGTTTTCATCATTGAGTTTCTCTCAAAAAAAGACGATCTTACACATTTTTCGATATCTCTTATAGTTACCGATATCTCCTATAGTAACATCGAATTTGGCCCACCTGTACATACTTACAAAATAGTAGCTCAATTGATTAATTACTTTTATAACAAACCAACTGCAAATCATTGAAATAATACTGGGTGCAGGGCCGGCCGTAGCGTTTTTGCCACCGTTTTTGCCGCAAAAACAGATTTATACAAAAAGCATGATCCAGAAAAATACAGTCAGCACTCAGACAATATTTACGAAATTTATTTGTAAAAAAAGCACAACCTTTGGAGATTATACTAGTACAAACAATACTTTTAAAACAACAAAAAGTAAATAATACTAGTACAATATACAAAGCTTAACCCCAAATTAAAATTAGCTCTTTCGAACCTTTTTTCTGCAAAATCGCGAGTAACTTCGTTCAGATCTAATGTATTACTCAATTCATATTCAGTGGCCTTCATTGCTAACCCATCAGGACAATTTTAAGTAGACATGGTTCTTAAATGCTTTTTTATTAATATTAGTTTAGCAAACTGTCTATCGCCCGCTCAGGTAGCAACAGTTATAGGCAGGGGTAGAAAAAACTGCTAAGCAATGTTTAAATTTGGCCCAATGTTAAGGGAGGTAATTAATTTTTAAAAACGGCAACTGGACCTTTTGGAAACAAGGTCTATGGACGAAAAATCATTTAACGCAATAATTAATTCGCCCGACTATGAAAATAGTACCAATAATACCATCAAATGTTTACTGAATGAAGACATTACTATTGAAATTTATTATAAATTATCAATGATTATCAGTGAAATTTGTCATGTACTACTTGCATCAAATATCTCCGAAAGTATTAAGCTTAGCAGACTAAATGTACACCATATTAAAAATGAAAAGAATTACTTAAAATATTGTAAGATGTAGATTTGGGAGAAGGTTAGAAAAAGGGTTTTCAGAACAGAAATATTATGTCAATATCTACACTGTTAAGTCATCTGTCATCACTCATCAGCAAACTTCTGTAGTTTTTGACAGAATAGATATTGACATAATATCTCCGTTCTTTACATTTTCCCAAATCTAAATCTTTCAACATTTTAAGTAATTCTTTGTTTATCATGTACCCAAATCTTCATTAAAATTTTATCTTTAATATGATGTATAATTTGCTCTGCTAAGAGTAATCTTTTCGGAGATATTGATGCACTCAATAATAATATTATCAAAGACTCAGCACATTTTAATATTATTTTTATAGGCGGGCAAATTATGTGTCTACCCAAATAAAAATTAACTAGCTTACCATTTCGGCAGCAAATGCTAAACCGTTAAGATGGAGGATTCGCCAACTTTTAAAGCGGTTTCTATATCTTTGGAATGTGCCAGTAAATCATTTTTACTTATAACATTTTGTTTAAGTTTCTGGATATCGCATAAAAACTCAAAAGGATCGTTAGGACTTTTTTATATTTCCCTTTTGGTTTTTGTTTAGGATCACTACAGTACAGTACACTTTCATATTATTTTTCCTAATTGATCATATATTTTTCCTAATTGATCCTAATTCTTTATAAAAGCTAATGAGCTATTTTATTTAAGTATGTCTATTATTGGCTGCTATGCATCTTAAAATATAGGAATGGCCTGAAACCTGTCAATTCCGATTGTATTTGATTCTATTTTACTATTCCTTCATTTTCTAGATTCAGGCAATATTTTAGAGCCTTTTTATTGTAGTTCAGTTGGTTTTGCCGCCCCTAAACTTTGCCGCCGTAGGCAGTTGCCTACCTTGCCTACCGCCTAGGGCCGGCCCTGGGTCTCATATATGTTTGTTTGTGACCTTTGCATGTTGTTTTATGTTCTCCACGGGCCACGCCTGACAAAATGTAAGATTTTACAATTGTGTTTTTTGGAATTTGATTTGTAAGTTATATCTCATTTCCTATAGCGCATGAAAAAGTACCCAATAGGACACGAAACATGTAGCGATTACTAAAATAAAAGAAAAATAAGGAATCCGACCACTTTTTGTTGTATTAAAATATCTGTCAAATCTTGGCTAATTAGTTTTATTTTACTGCAGATGCGACCGATCTCGATCAAATAATAATAGAAAGGTTTTATTGGTTTTCCTAAATAAAATAACACAAACGTTCAACACAATAAAAAATAAAGTCATGTTACAATATATCAATCAGTGATCATAATAAACAACAAGCTCATTTCCTATTAACAAGAAGCTCATTTACTATTAATCAACTAGCAAAAATAATAAGACGACTTCCAGCACATCGGGGATAAACAAAATTTGGGGGTAAGGCAGGACGCGGGCGAGGGGTTGGGGGGTAGCGCGTCGTTATAACTTTATTATTTAGTATGAAAAAGTCATGTGCCTGGCCACATCAGATTTTTTTATTATATTTCTAGAGGGACAATTCAAAATTGGGATAATATGAATTATAAAATGAGTAATATTGATAATGTGAATTGAAAGTGCTTTTAGGTGTTTTTGTAGTACCAATAATAGTACCAATAATACCATCAAAATGTTTACTGAATGAAGACATTATTATTGAAATTTATTATAAATTATCAGTGATTATCAGTGAAATTTGTCATGTACTACTTGCATCAAATATCTCCGAAAGTATTAAGCTTAGCAGACTAAATGTACACCATATTAAAAATGAAAAGAATTACTTAAAATATTGTAAGATGTAGATTTGGGAGAAGGTTAGAAAACGGGTTTTCAGAACAGAAATATTATGTCAATATCTACACTGTTAAGTCATCTGTCATCACTCATCAGCAAACTTCTGTAGTTTTTGACAGAATAGATATTGACATAATATCTCCGTTCTTTACATTTTCCCAAATCTAAATCTTTCAACATTTTAAGTAATTCTTTGTTTATCATGTACCCAAATCTTCATTAAAATTTTATCTTTAATATGATGTATAATTTGCTCTGCTAAGAGTAATCTTTTCGGAGATATTGATGCACTCAATAATAATATTATCAAAGACTCAGCACATTTTAATATTATTTTTATAGGCGGGCAAATTATGTGTCTACCCAAATAAAAATTAACTAGCTTACCATTTCGGCAGCAAATGCTAAACCGTTAAGATGGAGGATTCGCCAACTTTTAAAGCGGTTTCTATATCTTTGGAATGTGCCAGTAAATCATTTTTACTTATAACATTTTGTTTAAGTTTCTGGATATCGCATAAAAACTCAAAAGGATCGTTAGGACTTTTTTATATTTCCCTTTTGGTTTTTGTTTAGGATCACTACAGTACAGTACACTTTCATATTATTTTTCCTAATTGATCATATATTTTTCCTAATTGATCCTAATTCTTTATAAAAGCTAATGAGCTATTTTATTTAAGTATGTCTATTATTGGCTGCTATGCATCTTAAAATATAGGAATGGCCTGAAACCTGTCAATTCCGATTGTATTTGATTCTATTTTACTATTCCTTCATTTTCTAGATTCAGGCAATATTTTAGAGCCTTTTTATTGTAGTTCAGTTGGTTTTGCCGCCCCTAAACTTTGCCGCCGTAGGCAGTTGCCTACCTTGCCTACCGCCTAGGGCCGGCCCTGGGTCTCATATATGTTTGTTTGTGACCTTTGCATGTTGTTTTATGATCTCCACGGGCCACGCCTGACAAAATGTAAGATTTTACAATTGTGTTTTTTGGAATTTGATTTGTAAGTTATATCTCATTTCCTATAGCGCATGAAAAAGTACCCAATAGGACACGAAACATGTAGCGATTACTAAAATAAAAGAAAAATAAGGAATCCGACCACTTTTTGTTGTATTAAAATATCTGTCAAATCTTGGCTAATTAGTTTTATTTTACTGCAGATGCGACCGATCTCGATCAAATAATAATAGAAAGGTTTTATTGGTTTTCCTAAATAAAATAACACAAACGTTCAACACAATAAAAAATAAAGTCATGTTACAATATATCAATCAGTGATCATAATAAACAACAAGCTCATTTCCTATTAACAAGAAGCTCATTTACTATTAATCAACTAGCAAAAATAATAAGACGACTTCCAGCACATCGGGGATAAACAAAATTTGGGGGTAAGGCAGGACGCGGGCGAGGGGTTGGGGGGTAGCGCGTCGTTATAACTTTATTATTTAGTATGAAAAAGTCATGTGCCTGGCCACATCAGATTTTTTTATTATATTTCTAGAGGGACAATTCAAAATTGGGATAATATGAATTATAAAATGAGTAATATTGATAATGTGAATTGAAAGTGCTTTTAGGTGTTTTTGATCGACTTTTTGTTCAGTTTTGCTATTATTTCAAACGGCAGTAATATTTTTAGGAATAAATAAAACATATAAGTTCATATGAATCTTTTTTCCGTCTGATATTGACTATCTGGAAAACATTTTAGCGGGGAAAAAGTGGGACATCCTGTATATACTATATGACTCACGATGCGATAAAGGCTTAAGACATGAACCCATTTATATACCAATTTCAAAATTTTGAATAATATTTGTGTAAAAAATAGAAATTAATATATTAATTTTTTTTATCCTACACGATGCGAAAATGTCGTTTTCGCGTTTCTATGGACACACGAAAGATGCTTTTTGCCAGCCAGCCCCAGCCCGGCCTGTAATGAACACTTTCCGGGGCGCATATAAGCCTTGTGCTACCTGCCACGGCACCAAGTAAATTGACTCCGCCTACATCGCGCAGCGGTTGGATGGTAAGCGGGCTGCCTTAAGGGTCGGCAACCGATTAAGCACACAGAAATCAAATAAAATCAATATCTACCAGGCGTTGCGTTGGTTAGTGACAATTAAATTAATATCTCAATTGGCAAGATTGATAATGAATATCTTATTTTAATTACGTACCTCTATTTATTGATGATTTTTAAGTACTAATAACCGCATAAAATATATACAATTCAGATAAAATAGAGATTTTAACATCCATGCTCTCCTAAACAGAATGGTATATACTATATATAATTTGCATTAACACGTTTTGTACATTCATCACTTAAATAATGTACTGTAATCATGCTTGTTGACACTTGGTGCCATTTCGTCGTGCAAATTATCACTACAAATTGGTTCTGTATTTACAATTTAGATAGGCTCTGTTGTGATCTTTGTTCGTTTTCGTTTCATTACATGAATGCGAAATATTTGAAAATAAACGATGACAATGAACGGTAAAAAATGATGAAAACGTTGAAGCGTAAATACTCAACTCGCGTTGCTACGAATATCGGGGGCGTGGCCGAATTCGGTTCTTTTCTGGCGGCTCGTATTAATTCTTACTAGTTTTGGTAAATTTTATAAATTATATCGTTTTAATTTATAAAAGTTCTATATATACTTACGATTTATAAACTAATGTTATAAAAAAGAAATTAAAATCACATATAAATCAAGTAAAATCAATATCTACCAGGCGTTGCGTTGCGTTGGTTAGAGACAATTCAAGTCAATTGGAGTCAATTTACTTGGTGCCGTGGCAGGTAGCACAAGGCTTATATGCTTCCGGGGCTAGCCCGGAAAATGCAATATCTCTATCCAATCAAAACACAGTTTCGATTCGGTTTGACGTTTGTGATTAAAACGTCAACGGATTTTATTTGTCAAAAGCCAATATGTCAGAGATTAGTCGTTAGAAACGGGTGATTTTAATACGATATTGTTGTGTAGGATAAAAAATTATGTGTGCACCACAACGCCCAGAAAGTGGTTTTCCGGGCCTCAAGAAGTGCCACTCTTCTGTGCAACTCTTCTCTCGCCCGGAAAAGAATCACTTTCTCGGCTTGGTACACAATATACTATTTCTGTGACGAGAAAAAAACTTTGACATTTTATCTCTGTTGACAGGTAATAAAATGTCACCTTTTTATAAAATTACTTTTTTCCCCGGGAAAAAACTGAGTACTTTTTATCTCAATTCAAAGCAACCTCTGTTAATCCAAAACAACTGAAGAAAGGACCGCGGGCAAATCAAAACAACTGCTTTCTTTATGCAAATATTTGGGTTGTTTTGTATTAAAGAAATATTTTTCTGTGTTATATAAGGAAAAACATCCTCGAAAAAAAGGTGAAAAACTATTCCACTTCTCTAGTTCAAAAGATCATTAATAATTGCTAGTAGAACTTACCAGTAAATCTAGGATTGACGATAAAATAGTTCACCCCCACTTACATCTGAAAAAAAGAAAAGACATTCTTCAATAATTCAGATAAAACTAAAAAAACACTCATAAAATTATTATTAATAATATTAATAACAACAAAAACTATACAAGAGGATGAGTGCTGTTAAAAAAGTGAAAAACATTTAATGAAACACCGCAGTAACCACGCAGTAATAAAAAAGTTAAAGGCGATCCGTTTTTACTGTCGCCCATTAAAATTCAAACCGATCGACGAGAGATAAACCGGTCGGTAATTCAGTGTCCTGCGTGTCCTGAGAATAGCGACGGAGATTATGAACCTCAGTTCAAATCTTTCCGGCGATATAGAACGTCCGACCAGGACAGAATTACCAATAAAACTTTCGGGCAACGATATTAATGGGCGCCGATAGTAAATAAGGCGTATCGAAGTTTAGAAATTAAAACTTTTCCTGAGCGGACGATGCACCGCAATCCGGACAGCTGCCCGGATGAGTTTTTAAACTTGTCCGGTTTTTCACTTGGCGCGCGCAAAGCGACGAGCCGTTAGTTTTTATTGTGGACGTCTTTTCGCAACATTTTTCATTTTCAGCTTTATTGTTTACTTTCCGCTCGAGCTTTTTACGTTTACTGCTAGAGAACGGCAATTGATTATTATCGAGCTTGCTTTTTATAGCGGTATAATTTCGTTTCGTTTTAGTAGTTTTAGCAGAAAGTTCTCTCTTGTTCGTGGCTTCTAGAAATAAAAGATTGTATACATTGAAAGGCAATCAAAGTGCTGTTTGTAACTTATTCTTCTCTTCATGCCGCAGCTTTTAGTCATTGCAAACTGATATTATGAATCACACAAAAGACTTATTTATGATTATCCTAGAATTAATAAATTAAATTCCATAAATTTTCAACCTCTCATTTCATTTGGTTCTCCATATACTTCTAATGGCAGCTCGTCGTGGGACACCCTGTATAGTAAATGGTGATATACCAGCGGGATGTAAATTTTAAATAAATTAAAAATTACAGCCACAACCTGGATTTGAACCAGGGACCTTTGTGTCGCTAGCACAATACTCTACCAACTGAGCTACTGAGGCCTATTATTTTATCCAAGAATTAGTTTTTTTTTTAAATACCAGTAGAAATATATTTAAAAATTTTTGTGGCCATTTCTTAATAAGATAGTAGTTGTCTGTTTAGTATGTCTGTTTACGCGATTACGTAAGGTAAACGTCCCTCTTTCAGAGACTCTTTGAATTCTGACATATTTCTGTTTAATTGGATAAGATAATAAATCTACTGAAGTTAATGCGAAAGTAGGAAGAGATGATATGTATAAAAAGACTACGGGAGGGAAGAGTAAACATTCATTAAGCAATGAAAATGGGGTAAGATTGATTGAATTTTCAGCTGAAAATAGAATGAAAATAGTGAGTACCAGGATGTCTGAAGTTACAGGGGTGCTGACGCAGGTACAGATCACATGTTGGTTGTAGCAACGGTGGAACAGCAATTACCTGGGAATGCAAAGAAGATCGTGAACGTCAAAAGGAAATACAATATACTGAAACTACAAGATGCAAAGACAAAGGAGATATAGAAGAGATATAGAAAAGAAATATGTACAAAGCTGGAAGTCAATGAAATAGCAGTGGGTGTTCAAGACGAGATGAAAAGACGTCAAGACATTATAACTGAAGTAACAGACCGATGTTGCGGTAAAAAGGAAAAGCAAGAGAGTCGCAGATGGTTTGATGAAGAATGCTTAAAAGCTCTGCAATTGCGTAAAGACGCTCGAGTTCAGTTGATCAGGACAAATTCAGGAGACGACAAATATACCTACAACCAGCTGAGGAAGATGGCCAAGCAACTGTGCAGAAGAAAGAAGCGAGAACTAATGGAGAGACAGTTGGAGGAAATAGAAGAGCATTTCCAAAATAAAGAGATGAGAAATTTTCGTCAGAAGGCTAAAAAGAAGACGCCAATTTTTACAGGGGCACCTCAGTACTTCAGGAATAAAGACCGGCAGCTAATTGGCGACTGTGAAGGGAAATTGGAAACATGGGCACAATATTTTGAGAACTTATTAAGTGATGAGCTTGGTGAGAAAATTGTAAGAGACGATAGAGTAGTACACCAAGAGGAGTATCAGGTAGAAGAACCAACTGAGGCAGATATTTTGAAAGAAATACAGAATTTGAAAAATAAAAAAAGTGCGGGAGAGAATGGGTTAGTGGCCGAGCTTATCGAAGAAGGAGGTGATGGAATCCAATCCAGATTAGCCAGTTTAATTTTGAAAGTATGGAGAGAAGAAGCTATGCCAACCAACCAAATGGTCCTGCGCAGTGATAGTACCATTATACTAGAAAGGCGATAAGGCAATATGCAGAACTATAGGGGAATAGCTCTGCTAGATGTAGTTTATAAAATACTGGCCAGAGTTATAAGAAACAGGTTAAGTCCATACCAGGAAGCTCAGGTGGGTGAATATCAAGGTGGTTTTAAGAAAGGAAGATCAACTATTGACCAAATCTTTGTCATGAAGCAGTTAATGCATAACACGTACGATCAAGATTTGGGGCTTCATTTGGGGTTTATAGATTTCAAGCAAGCATATGATTCATTCCTGAGGTGTAAGCTGTTTGAGACGATGGGTAGATTGCAAATTCCAGAGAAGGTAGTGAGATTGGCGCAAATGACGCTGCACCAAACATATAATAAAGTCACATTGGAAGGTTTTTTTGTCCAGGTCTTTTGACGTGCGAAGAGGACTGAGACAGGGTGATCCGTTGTCGACGGTTTTGTTTAATCTTGTGCTGGAGGGTATACTGAGAGAGAGCGAGGTGCAAAAGGGAGGGCTAATCAATAATCAGAAACATCAACGCTTAGCATACGAGGACGATTTGGTACTAATGGCAAGATCGAGGTTGGAAGTACAGAAAGTACAGAAATTTTGCAACTGTACAGGAAACCTAGTATTTCGCATGCAGTTAGAGGACAAAGATTGAGATGGTTAGGACATATCGGCAGGATGGGAGAGGGAAGATTTGTAAGGAGAGTTTTTAGCATCGGAGTAGGAGGAAAAAGACAGAAAGGAAGGCCCAGAAAAGGATTTCAGGAAGCAGTGAAAGTCGACTTATCAGCAATAGGAGCCCTGGACTGGAAACAGAAGTCGAAAGATAGGAAGATATGGAAAAAAATTGTCAAAAACTTTGAAGCCATGGGCCTTGATGGCCTGTAGTGCTGTATTATACAGGGTATCTCACGGAACTGGTACATTAGAAGTTTCTCATGTTCTACTATTGCTGGAAACTTGAAATTTTGGAATTACAATTTACTCAATCTGAACTCTTCACCTAAAATATTCTCAAGTTAACTGTCACGTCCGGTCACCGGAAGTCGGTATCAACTTCGTTATTTTAAATGGAATGATATAATTTTTATTGTATTTGTGGTTTCTACGTATCAAAATATATCATTTTTGATAAGGTTTCCCTATACCTAAATATCACCATTTTTGAGTTTTTTTGATTTTACTAACTTTTTGGTGATTTCGCGGTTACGTTTAAAATTAAATATCTCGGTTATTATTGAAACTAGAATTTTCATGATTGGTGGTCCGAAACTAGAAACATAACCAAATAAGACGATGTTTAGTTCATCATGGTACCTTATACAGGCTGTTCAAAATTTACAACACAACAATTGAATTTTCAAACGTAAAAAACTTTTTTTTTCAAATGGAACACCCTGTATACCGATACACCATTCGATAGGAACTCTTATTCCCTATCAATCAATATAAGGGTTCCCTATATCTAACTTTAATAGTTTTTGAGATATTGTCAAAATAAAAGAATCCAAACTAAATACAAAACGATTTATTCTTCATTTATAGGAATGTATAGGAACTTTGGAACAGAAAAATATTGAAAGGTTTTTTAAAACTAAAACACTATATTTGGGATATCTAACTTCAAGTAAAACTTAATTATTCTGTTCGAAATGCTGCCCGTTCTGCTCCAAACATTTTAAGACTCTTCGCTGTACTTCTGTCATCGTCGCTCTTCGGATTTGTTGTCGCGGAATTCCATTAATGGCGGCTACTACTTTGTTTCTCAATTCTTCTAGAGTATTTACTGGTGTGGAATAGACCTGACTTTTCACATGACCCCAGAAATAAAAGTCTAATGGTGTTAAATCTGGTGACCTTGGTAGCCATCGCCAGGGTCCCCTACTTCCGAACCATCTATCTTCAAACATCTGATTAAGTTGAATCCATACCGCATGCGAAGAATGTGCCGGTGCACCATCCATTTGATAAAAGCAGTCGCGTAAAACATTCAGGGGAGGATTTTCGCAAAATTTGTTCACACATCCACGCACAATTTCTAAATATCTATCACTATTTAAATTTTCATTGTAAATTTCGTATCTAATTTCGTCCCCCATTATTAAAGCAAAAACATTAAAACTAAAATTGTGTTGAACATTTTCCTGTCTTATGGCATGGGGATTTTCGGTTGCCCAATAGTGTAAATTGTGTCTGTTGATTATACCCTCCCTCGAAACTTTTGATTCGTCAGTCCAAATTATCTTTGATAAAAAGAACGGGTCCTCCTGAATTTTTACCAGCATAAATTCACAAAATTCAACTCTCCGTGCATAATCATTAGGAAAGAGTGATTGTAAAATATTGTAGGCATAAGGATGCATTTTGTGTTTTAAAAGAATTCTATGGATGGATGCACGTGATAGACCTAAAAATCATGTAAACAATTTCTGTAGAAAGTTGTACTGCAAGGCTTTTAATTATAAGCTATACCTAAATCCATAAAAGCAGCTCGCGTGGAGCTATTCCAGAAAGCAATAAAATACGCGAAAACATTTAATTCATTTTCTTCATTACCCGTAACAAGACTTGCAAAATTTTTCTGTTTTCCTACTTTTCCAAAGCGCAAAAAGTTTGACTCAATTTTCCTGAATTTACGTCTTGTCATTGGCGGTAGGTCTGGGTATCTGTGATTGAAAATTTGACATGTCCTTTCCAATATTTTGTTACAATCTCCGTGAATGAAGAATAAATTCAAAATGTCACTATTTGAATAACCGTCTGCGTTTACAAACAAACATCTGTCAAATGTAAAGACCTATCAAAATTAAGGTAGCAGTGTATTAGCGGCGACCACCATCGTGCGTACACGATAAATCCCGAGCACTGCAAATGTGCCAAAATAAGACATGAAAAGTATGAATATATCTGTATTCAAATACAATTTATTATTTAAATACTGCAATTTATTAAATGCCAATTTATAAAAATGATGTTGTGAAATGTTATTGATAATGAAATAGTTTATCTGCCAAAATATGAGGGCCTCCTGATACAACCCAAGAGTATACAAAATGGAGTTAAAGAAAAAGTGTCAATATATCAAAAACTATTAAAGTTAGTTATAGGGAACCCTTATATTGATTGATAGGGAATAAGACTTCCTATCGAATGGCGTATCGGTATACAGGGTGTTCCATTTGAAAAAAAAAAGTTTTTTACGTTTGAAAATTCAATTGTTGTGTTGTAAATTTTGAACACCCTGTATAAGGTACCATGATGAACTAAACATCGTCTTATTTGGTTATGTTTCTAGTTTCGGACCACCAATCATGAAAATTCTAGTTTCAATAATAACCGAGATATTCAATTTTAAACGTAACCGCGAAAATCACCAAAAAGTTAGTAAAATCAAAAAAACTAAAAAATGGTGATATTTAGGTATAGGGAAACCTTATCAAAAATGATGTATTTTGATACGTAGAAACCACAAATACAATAAAAATTATATCATTCCATTTAAAATAACGAAGTTGATACCGACTTCCGGTGACCGGACGTGACAGTTAACTTGAGAACATTTTAGCTGAAGAGTTCAGATTGAGTAAATTGTAATTCCAAAATTTCAAGTTTCCAGCAATAGTAGAGCATGAGAAACTTCTAATGTACCAGTTCCGTGAGACACCTGTATATAATAAACCTACAACATTGAACATTAATTTTAAGAATGGCAACTGATTGTCCTCTTCTATTTTCAACATGGATTGGAAGGACTAATATGGTTCAGGGAGTTAAGGAACTCGGTAAGTTTGTCTCTAATATGTAGCCAAACCACAAATGCACTGTGTGTTCTGGCACTTGGTTTGCTACTTAATCCTGAAGATGCCACTTGCAGCAGAGTACGAACCGTCGACTACTTCAAAATCATCAGCACGGAGTTCTACAATCAAGGTATGCTTTTGAATGCATCATCGGTGGTACTATAATTTTCTATTTTTCCCTTTCCTCCTGTGGTCTTCCCATAAAATATATTTTATTCAGTGCCAATATGCATATATTACTAATAATTAATTATATTTATTCAAACAAGTTTTTTCCTTGTCTAGACAACGAAGACAACATCGCCTAATTCAAGACAGTCTCACAGGCCCCGAAAAAAATAACTATGTAATTTAAATCGAAGGGCATTACATCCAGCCAACTGAGCAGACGTGAAGATATCTCCATCTACTGCAAAGTTAAACGCAAGTGATCGTCGCGTTCGGGATTTCCGGTGGTACGGAATGGGCTGTTATTCGACATGGCACGGGGTTAGTCGCGGTGGTGCAATCGGTAGAGGTCGCTGCACTCGTCGTTATTGCAAAACCGTTCATGTCCGCGACAGACAACGGATAGTCCGCAACGACCTGAGCCACGAACAAACGGTACAGCCACAAGGCAGTTCGCCGTTACCGCCGTTTACGCCTGTCAAGCCTGTTGTCGTTATGGTTCCGGCGTTATTCCTAATGCAAATCTTGCGTGTGAGGAAGACGTGACGTGTACCATCGTGCCCATACTGTAACCGTCTGGGAACAGAAATAACTCTGCAGGATTTATTGGGAGGAGACTAAAGCTGCATTTACATAAATAGCTACTTTGAAGGGAAAATGGTTATAATATAATCTCGTCAGTAAAGTAGAATCAATTAAAGAAGCGACTGATAAGTAATCCAGGTGAGGATAATTTTTGGAAAAAATGCCTCCGCCTGGATTTGAACCATGGACCGTCCAATTTCCGGCTGAAAGCTCTCCCAGTTGAGCTAGAAACTTATATGCTTTATTGCCACTTCACGATCTGTAATCGGAGTTTCGAATTAACATACCCGAAGTTTGGACGTTTTGAGTGACACGGTCATTTTTAGATTAGTGTAACTCCAATAAATCTTTATATACTTTATTTTTTATTTAGTGCATTTTAAAGCATTTTTCATGAACTTCTTAATGTTTACAAAAAAAATTTAAAAACAAAAATGTAAGACCTTTTTCTAACAACTAATTTTGTATTTCCATTTGTGACCGATTTGGGTACTTTTATTTGTTTTAAATTGTTTCTTTCGAAAGCTGAGTTGTTTTCCTATACAATGAGTAAAGATGAAAGTGGGACAAAAGTTGGGTTTGGGAGAAAATTAATAACTAAGCAAACGGAGCACCCGCGCTTCATACGCCAGCGACAGCGTCCAGGCCGTGGCGCGTATAGGTCACCCATTTGTCTACTTCAGTAACATTTAATAATAATAATAATCGGCAGGCCCGAATTATCATTATTATGGCCGAGGAGTAAAGGAAAAGCACAGAAAAACCTTCACTCTGAAAGCAGGGCGAGGTAGGTCTGTTTCAAGTCGAATTTCTTTTTCTGGATTTTTTATATCGTATTTGTGTTGTTTTTGATTCTTCTTGTTTCTTTTTCTGTCTGAAATGGATGGAGCAAGTAAAAGGGGAATTCGATTTTCATATTGGTTGGAATAAATGGATAAATAGTTTTAGAAAACTTGGTCACACATCATTTGATTTACGTGGTATATCACTTAAATTACAAGAACAGTTTCCATCTATATCAAAGTCTTCGAAATTTTTTTCTAAATGTAGAAAAAACTTTATAAGTATATTAAAGACAGATTTGAATGCAGATTCAAATTCTTCTGTTCTTGATACAGCTCTGTCTAATTATATCATTCCTTCTGAAATGGACATTTGTGACAATGAGTCGGAAATCGAAGAATCTGATCATAATAGAGATAATGATTTTACATCGAATATGTTTCCTCTAAAAACAGCTTGCGTTGACGGGAATCATAGGTCGGTAGTCGAAGTTCTAGAAGCAATTATTGACGATGGCGTTTTTAGCGCGGGTGCTGGATTTACTTAGTTATTAATTTTCGAAGATTTAGGGCGAAACGGAAACTGTTCTTTTCATTTAAGTGATATACCACGTAAATCAGATGATGTGTGCCCAAGTTTTCTAAAAGTATTTATCCATTTATTCCTCCAAATAGAATAATCAAAACCCCCTTTTACTTGCTCTATTTCAGCTGAAAAAGAAACAAGAATAAACAAAAAGACTACAAATACAAGATAAAAATACAAAAGAACATAAAATACCAGAAAAAGCAATTCGTCTTGAAACACACCTACCTTGAAGTACATGTTATAAGATGTTACTGAAGTAGGGATACACTGCCTACTACAGCCTGGACGCGCGCTGGCGTATGTAGCGCGGGTGCTCCGTTTGCTTAATTATTAATTTTCTCCCAAACCCACTTTTGTGCCACTTTCATCTTTTCTCATTTTATAGGAAAAGATCTCAGCTTTCGAATGAAACTATTTTAAAAAAATATTAAAAATATCCAAATGGGTCAAAAATCGAAACACAAAATTACTTGTTAAAAAAACATGTTAGATTTTTGTTTTTTTAATTTTTTTTGTAAACATTAAAAGGGACTTGAAAAATGCATTAAAATGCAGTAACACTAATCTAAAAATAGCCGTGTCACTCAAAACGTCCAAACTTCAACCCCTAGTAATTTCCTCAATATTTTTTTTTTCATGAGCTGATATTTTAGGTATTTGTTACTGTTATAAAGTACAATAATTCTCCAAAGTTAAAACTTGACGTTTTTCGATTGGGACACTTCAGAAAGAATGCCCCATTTAAGGACGTGTTATATTTACATGTACCTAATTCCAGCACCCCTAAATTTGTTAATAAAAGTGGTTAACAGAGCAGTACACCGTATTATTATGATAATATAAAGCAGTTTTAGTTTGCCTAATGTCGGAATTTAGGACAGTGTATGAATTTGGGACGTTTACCTTATATAAGAAAGATTTCTTTGGTAGGTCTTCAGTATTCAGGTAGCTCTGAAGAAGAGATCAACATGGTTTCCAAAACATCAGCAATTACGAATTTTGACGCACAGTATAATCCAGAAGCAATTTAATTTGTAAAACAGTTTCTATTGGAAGCTAAACCTCCAATACAAAAGTAACTAACTTCTTGCACACTTCTCATAAGCTGGCTGTTTTCTAACTCTGTTTTTTATTAGTTTCCTTTTGCTTTTTAACGTGCGGCATTTATGCAGTCCATTCTTCTGTCGCCCCATAAAACAAAACGACAAACCGCGTCAATACCGACTGATATTTCATCCCTAACCGACCATCCCCAACCGGATCCATCTCGAGCACCCTCACCATTAACACAATAGACAGCAGCTAAGGGATGCCGACCATCTTCGACCGTCTTCACTTAATATGATTAATTTCTTTCCGACGAGAACGGGAAACGACAATTTTTCCTCTATCCCCCGTCTCCCGAATATTCGCTACTTCATTCTTCTACCCCGTCTGACCTTGACGTCAGAAGAGCCCTCTGGTGGTGTTATAAACCACGCGGCGCATCGGGACGCCTGCGATACGGGCCTCGAATCCGGGGATGATCCCACTTCTAATGTTATCGGCCGTCGGTTATCGGACATCCACGACCACACTCTATGTATACGCAAACGTGCACGATGGAGAATGGGGGAGAGGGGAAGGGTAGCGCCCGCAGGGGTGATCGAATCCAGCATCAATCATCCTTCCTTTCGGAGAAGGGGGCGACGCAAAGTGCAAAGATCCACGGATCCACGGACCGTATCGAGCGGTTATCCAGCGCTAAGCTATTACTGTTCGTGATCGAAAAGATGGAGGACAAGCAAATTTATATCAAATTACGACGCGTTACAAATTGAGAGAAACTCTTTCTAACATGGTTCAAAGTAATTAGAATTGACTACATTTGACCTGCAATCTACCCTGATAGGCGATCAACCCGGGTTGGCGATCTACCCGCAACGGCGATCTACAGAAAAGGCGATCTACCCATCTAGGCGCCACAATTTCTAGTCTTATTATACTAAACGTAACTCACACTCAAAAAAAAAGTTTCACGAAAATTTTACCGAATTCGGCAACAAAACTCAATTCTTCAGTGCTTAGGCTTTTGATTCCGACGATTTTTTGCCGTGTTTTCGAAATAAAATATCTCAAATTTGACTAAGTTTCTCGAGTTCTCTCTTTGACAGCGACGAAATCACTGCAAGTTTAGCGACCGCGAAAACAACGTAAAAATTTTTCCATCACGTTAGGTTTCGAAAAAAAATCGGTCAAACTCCGAAAAAACTGTGTACTTTTTACTTGTAATCTTCAAAGTAGTTTATTAGTGGCCTTGACCGGCCTTCACCTGCTGACAACGCTTGTTGATGGGTCAGCGGGCAACAAACTTGTCGCTGTTCATGGATTGGCCGCTGTAAATACATTCCAGATGGGTAGCATACACTTAAAAAAATCAGAAAGTTTCTGCTTTGCTTTAGAAGTCAAAATGTAAATTTTATAATGTAATCATCTGCTTCAATGCACCGGGTGGTACAAAACGTACGAAAAACTTTGGAAAAACCTGCTCTATGGTTTCGAATCGATAGCAGTGTTCGTCGATGTTGGAAGTCGATATCTATTACGTTATTTTAGACGGAATTGTAAAAGTTTTATTGCGTAATTGATTAAAACTTATCAAACTACGCCGCCTCTTATCATGTGTTACTTTTCTTCCCGGTAGACCGGAAGTGCCATACCACTAGTAAGTATTTTTACTTTAAACATACAGAACGCACCTGCTGTACCTGCTTGTAACGGTTTAAGTTTGTATATATGGCAAAAGTGGAACATTTCTTAAACTAGCGATTTGTTAGTTAAAAGTTGCTAAAAATCCAGAGCAGAACTTCCCAAACTGTTTATGATTTGCAATACCTAGAAGAGCCTTACGGTTGTATCGTTTTCATGGAAATTAAACGAATAAGTTTATTTTTAATGTTCTTATTCGGATATTCTAAATGACTCTTGGGCGGAAACAAAATTTGAATTGTCAAATTTTATTGCCGGGTATGAAATAATTTGAGAATGTTAAAAAAAGAATGATCCGGGGTAAAATAATCCGGTGTAAAATGATCCAGAGGAAAATGATCCGGAGTAAAATTATCCGGAGGAAAATGATCGGGAGTAAACTGCTCAGTAGTAAAATGACCTGGAACAAAATGACCAGAAATAAAGTGATCCGGAGTAAAATAATCCGAAGTAAAATGATTCGGAGTAAAATGATCAGGAGTAAAATGATCTGATTCAGTTTTTGTGAAGATCTGTTTGACAAAAGTCAAAAATCAAAAGAATATAAAAGATTTACAGATTAAATACTGTAAATATCTATGGTATGACCCAAGGAATTTGAGAAGTTTAAAGAATTAGAAATTTGTTCCAGGTCATTTTACTCCTATGCAGTTTACTCCGGATTATTTTCCTCCGGATCATTTTACTCCGGATCATTTTCCTCTGGATCATGGTACACCAGATTATTTTACTCCGGATCTTTCTTTTTTTAACATTCTCAAATTATTTCATACTCGGCAATAAATTTTCACCACAATTCAAATTCAGTTTCCGCCCTACAGTCATTTAGAATACCCAAACACGAACATTAAAAATAAACTTATTCGTTTAATTTCCATGAAAATGAAACAACCGTAGAGTAATTACCCTATTTAAATATGAATAACGCTCCTTGCATATGTAATCGTGAGTGTCCAAACAGAGTTAATCGTTTTATAATCTCAATTTATGCCCCAAGAGCGGCTTCCGACAAATGCTGTGCGGTTGTTTATCTATTCGTCCACGGTCGTAACCGGTCCGACGGCATTTCCTTTAAAATTAATGCTTTATTAATTTGACTGAGCTGTCGCCCTGTACCCTGCGTGAGATTAAAAATTTGTCACTGTCCGCTTACAGGCGGGGAAGTCCCCGAATAAGAGTGAAGGAAATACGCTTCACAGTGGTCGATAGTGCGAATCTAGGCCGTTAAAAATTATTTTTTCTAGTTTGCATTCACAATGCACATTAGGCATAGGTCTATAGAAACTAGCGTATCACGCGACAACACT
Source organism: Melinopterus prodromus (assembly GCA_964023965.1). Lineage (NCBI taxonomy): Eukaryota > Metazoa > Arthropoda > Insecta > Coleoptera > Scarabaeidae > Melinopterus > Melinopterus prodromus. The sequence continues at coordinate 3,632,245 of OZ030391.1, read as the reverse complement.
GCCAACGTCGGTTGAGTGGGACAGCCAATTATAGTGGGACTGCCGACTGGTGGGAGAGCAGGTCTAGTCAGGTCGGTCTGGTTTTGCGTTTCGGAGCACATGCACGCAACGGCAGAACTATCGCAGATCTAACAACGCTTCATAACATTTATATCTTTGCAATCGCGATGTACCCTCCGCTAGAACAGCTTCAGATCATCAAGTGGTATTACGGTGGCAATTCGGCGCAACAGTGCGTGAATTTGTTTGCAATCACTTTTGAAGGCAGACCTATCCCGTGCAGACAAACCATTTTCAATATTGTGCATCAATTTGAAGAAGATCTTTGTCTAAAGAGCTGCAGTACTTGTCATCCAAGGGAGATAAGTCCACAAGAATGTACTAATCTGCGGGTCTGTAGTACTGGACGATAAGAAATCCACTCGAGGGATTGGCGAGGAATTGGGTATTGGTAACAAAACCGTTGCTAAGGCTCTGAAGAAGGGTGATTTCCGGAGTTATAAGTACTGAAAGACTCAGGAAACCTTCGCAGAGGACAGTATTCGTAGAATGCAGTTTTGAGAAACTGTAATGGAAAAGGCGAACGCAGATGAAAATTTTATACAAAATATTATTTTTACTGATGAATCGACTTTTCCGTTACATGGTAAACATAATCCTTCCATTCTTCGATATTGCGCCCAACAAAATCATCTCGCCATTTATAACCTTCCCGGAGTAGATCAGGATTATGTTTGGTTTCAGCAAGACGGCTGTACTGCTCATAACGCGGCCAGGGTGCGAGAGTTTTTAACAGCCGCATTTCCTCACCGTCTTATTAGTGGGACAGGCGACATTCGTTGGTCCCCAAGATCACCTGATCTGTCTCTGAACGATTTTTTCTTGTGGGGTTATCTTAAAAATACCATTTATGTTGATGAAGTCAATCGAGCACATAATTTACAGGAGTTGAGAGCAGACATTACAGAAGCTGCCAACACTGTAACGGCCGAAACGCTCTCTAGCGTGAGGGACAACTTCTACAAACGGCTCGGATACTGTCTTGCAGCGCAAGGCGGAATCTTTGAGCCCGAGTTAAAATAATGCTTATTTAATTGTTATTCGTACTATTTGTTGAGTCAAGTTTGTTAAGATAATTTCCAAAAAAAAAACAATAATTTTTATCAACTTAAAGTACAAATCGACCACTGTGGGTTGCTGAGAAAGGCGTAAACACTGGGAGAACTGGTTCCCCCCCCCCCCCCCAACCCCGTGTGGGGGGAACCTCCCAGTCACATTATGAATGAATAATAGATGTGCCCGTTTGGTTTGCACCACGCCCATACTGAGAACGCTTGCTACAACTACTACTTGTCTGAGGGAACTCTGTTTACAGTCTTTACACACATACAAGCGAGAGGGAAACAAAAGGAAAACAGGCACGAAGAAAAATAAGTGAAACACTTAAGAAGGGCATTTGTCTTGTCCACTTCTTGGTCGTCTAGAACGGATACAAGGCGTTTCCTTTTTTTTGTTGTACTGTTCATATACAGAATTCTCATTAAGATTTCGAGAAGTGTTTTTTTTTCTAAAGCTAAGTAATTTTGCATATAATTAAATTAGGAAAAAAAATCTTAGATCTCGAATAAAATAAAAAATCTGATGGGGCCAGGCACATGACTTTATCATACAATATATAAAATTAATAGTTTAGCTTCATGAGAATCTATTCTATTGAAATAATCGTAGGTATTGTCAAAGCATCAGCATTTGACACTACCTACACTACGTCATTAGAATAATAGTTATTTATGTCACAAATGCCGAAAGTACGGAATAGCGCGACGAGCGGTGATGCGGCGCGTCACCGAAGGCGGAGTGTCGCCGTCGCATGTGAGCGAGTCGCGCTGTCTAGTTTTTGACAGGAGCGACATCAACGTTTATTGTGTTGCTTTTTAAGAAATACGTATTTAAAAAATATAAAAAAATTTCTGTATAGTAAATGCTAGGTTGGTACCAGTTTGACGAACCGTCAAGTTTAAAGGTGCGTTCCGATTGGTAGGTAATGGTAGCTAATGGCGGTGGTAGAATACGAAATTATAGTATTTTTTACATATCGTGATAATGGCACATATTAGTTTGCATGTACATAAACATGAGTCACTAGCAATTTTCTATTGGAAATACTATAATGGCGTCTGCTACCACTGCCATTATCACTAATAAAAACGCACCTTAAAAAGGTAATTCAAATTCTGACAGATTTATATTTGTTCATGACACTTCCCTACCAACATACTACAATAAAACTCACTCATCGCTATACTTTATTTATAATTTTCTCAATTTATCGTTTTTAGAATTAGATATAAAGACGGGTTGATATTTCTTATCATCAAACAATCAAATTGGTGATCTTATTTTATTTGAAATTTGTACTTTATAATTTGCCGCACTAGAGTGGCAACGTTTCATAGTGGTTCCCCAACCTCTGATGAGATCAGCTGTTTTCGAATGTGACAACACAAAAAAATATTTGTCAAAATCCTGGCTACTATGTAGTTTCTTATTAATGCAGACCGATCTCGATCAAATAGAATTTGCTCTTGCAGCTAAACTATGAATTTTACCGAAAATGTCATAAACATAAATTATTCAAAATTTCCTCTTCTTTAATTTATTATTTAACTATTTTGACGAAATTACAGAAATGGCGGCTCATTTGCAAAATCCTTGAAGAAGGCTTAGAATAAACTATCAGTTCCTTTGGACCCTTGCGAACCAAAAGCTTTTCAGCTCTAAGTTAGGTCATGAAACTTCTAAATATGAACTTTCGTTCCGGAATCGTAGTAGTTTCGTAGTAGTTTCTCCGGAATCGTCTCCACAAAAATCGTTTACACACACACACACACACACACACAGACAGACATTTTTTTGTACCTTGGTCAAAAATGTTCAGGGGACCCAAAAAGACCTATTTCCGCTAAAATCTCAATTTTTTTTTCGGCACGATTACAATACTTTACATACTGCTTATGATAAAGTAAAAATAATGAATAAAAGATAGAACACCCTGGATTGTGCCGGTAGGTACATTGGCAAGACCTGTCAATTATTAAAAAAGCGAATCAGTTCACATAAGGGTCTGCAACGGATTAAGCTGACCACAACAGAAATCACGTAAAATAAAAAACAACAAGGCGTTCGTAAGAGACAATTAAATTATTATCTGAATTGTTAATGAATATCTCATTTCAATTATCCCTATTTATTGATGATCTTTCAGTATCAAATAATCGCATAAAATAGATACAATGGAGAAAGAATAGAGATTTTAACTCCCATGCTCTCCTAAACCGAATGGTATATACAACCATACTAAAATAAATTGTAATTAACGCGTCTTGTACAGTAATCACATAAATAATGTACTGTAATCGTGCTTGTTAACACTTGGCGCCATCTCGTCATGCCAATTGTCACTACAAATGGTTCTGGATTTACAGCTTAGATAGGTTCTGTCTGTTGTGATCTCTGTTCGTTTTTGTTTCGTTTTTACGTGAATGCAAAAGATTTGGGAATACACAATTCCAATGAACGATAAAAAGTGGTGGTAATCGTTTCAAGGTCACCGTGGATAGTGGCAGTTGGTAGTATAGTACCAACTTCTTAAAAACGCGTTTTTTTTTTCGTTTTGTATCCACCCATATGAGAGGCGTAAAGACAGGTAAGAGCACTTGTTCTCTAGCACAGCATAGTCTTAGTATGTACCACGTACTGTTCTGTTCTGTTTTGGATTCAGCGGTCATTTATACTATGGTAGATGGTTAATGGCAATGGTCCACATTAATAACACTCCTAACACTGTCAACTTCAAAACAAATACGAGTCACATTAGTACTATCCAGTACTATCTACACTTATATTTTCAACATCTCAACATTTTTAACACCAAATCTAATCAATCAATCACGAGATCCCGACAGCAATTTTGAAATTGAAACTTTAGTATCTCCTGTACAGATAGAGGCAGTTGCAGTTTTGTCGTTTCCTTTGTATTAAAAACTTGTTTTCGTAAAATCCTTCGCATAGTACGTTACGAACACTGCGTTGTTCTGCAACTGATAGAAAATGTTAATGTCTACTGTAATTATGTTAGCCGACTTCACTACTACGTAAGTAGGTTTAGTGTTTATTTATTATACCTAATTTTATCTTAATTTGTAGTGTTGATTGCTTGATGATGACACAGCAGAGGATTCGAAATATTGCAAACAAAAATTGTGTTTTTCTGCTTACCCTAGATCTTATTCCTGAATAATAAAATAATACCTCAACATTCAACTAATTTGGTATAAACTTTCTAGATTCAAGCCTTCATATACAGGGTCCTGCAACTAAGCTCCCGTCTTCTGTAGCTCACTTACTCATTAAGCTAAGAGTTTGACATTTTGCAAGCTTACCCTGTACTTCAAGGTACAATTCAAGAAATTATTTTTTATTATACAGGGTGTTCCAAAAATGTGCAACGCCATGGTAATATATTTTTTTAAATTGCATGCTATACGTTTTTCTACACATTTAGTAGCCTTTTATGGTTGCCTACATATCACCAAAATTTTATTGAAATCGGTTGAGTGACCGCAGCGGAAAAAAATAAAAACCAAAAAAAATTGATTTTGCATCGAAGGCTTTAAAAATCAATAAAAACCACAAAATGCACCTCGTTAATGAAATTTTGCGACGTGCTTATTAAGTTAGATGTAATAGTCTCGTTAACCAAGTGACATTGATCCAAATTATACAGGGTGACCATAATCGAGTGTCAAACTTGTCAAACTTCAAAGCGTGTTATTGTTCTTATTTTAAATTGGAACCCATAATTTTTTTATGTGACATGATGCAGAATTAAAAAATAAACATTGTTTCTAAATACAACCCCATAACAATTCCAAATATTTTAAAAGTTATTCGCCAAAAACTCATTTTTCAACGTTTCCAACTGCAATTTTAGATAATAAATATCGTACGTATTTGAAAAACAATTTATTTCATAAAAAATAATAGACGTATTTTAGATTTGAGTGTACTTAATTAAGTAGTTATTCAAATGCTAAATTTACTGCATAATTTACTTATAGCGGTAAGGACGGAAATGTGGCTATAGGTAAATTTTGCAGTAAATTTGGCAATTGAATAACTACTTAATTAAGTACAGTAAAATCTAAAATACCTCTCTGCGTTATATTTTATGTAATAAATTGTTTTTCAACGCCACGTACGATATTTATTACCTAAAATTACCGTTGGAAACGTTGAAAAATGAGTTTTTGGCGAATAACTTTTAAAATATTGGGAATTGTGATGGGGTTTTATTCAGAAACATATTTATTCCTAAATTCCGCATCGTTTCACCTAAAAAAATTATGGGTTCCAATTTAAAATAAGAACAATAGCGCCCTTTGAAGTTTGACAAGTTGGACACTCGATTTTGGTCACCCTGTATAATTTGGATCAATGTCACTTGGTTAACGAGACTATTACATTTAACTTAATAAGCACGTCGCAAAATTTTATTAACGAGGTGCATTTTGTGGTTTTTATTGATTTTTAAAGCTTACGATGCAAAATCAATTTTCTTTTGTTTTTATTTGTTTCCGCTGCGGTCACTGAACCGATTTCAATAAAATTTTGGTGATATGTAGGCAATCATAAAAGGCTTCCAAATGTGTAGAAAAATGTATAGCATGCAATTTAAAAAAATATATTATCATGGCGTTGCACATTTTTGGAACAGCCTGTATAATAAAAAATAATTTCTTGAATTGTACCCTGAAGTACAGGGTAAGCCTGCAAAATGTCAAACTCTTAGCTTAATGAGTAAGTGAGCTACAGAAGACGGGAGCTTAGTTGCAAGACCCTGTATAACTGGAAACCTTTCACGGTGAACAGCCGAGGGACGAGGAAACGAACCCCAATAAATAACGATAATAAATACCGGCAACAACGTGCTCTACACTACACTCAAATATTATTTCTGTTGGTGCCTGCTTGCGGCCGCGGAGTATCTAAATGCCGGACGGAACTTCCTGTCATCCGGTCGCTGCACTAGCAGGGCTCCTCGCGCGGTTTAGAGAGCTGAAACGCGGTGGCCAGCTGCAAGAAGGATCGTTACGTTTCTGTACGGCTGAAAGTCCGCCGAAAGTCGTTTTTACTTAAGAGTTCGCGGCGAAATTTATGGCACTTGTTCGTATATCAATTTCTTGCACTTTCAGATATAATGCACCTCGGTGTGCGATATACACTATCCGGTTGATATATTGTGCGATTTAGAAGTAGGCAAGCTGAGAGCTTTATTTCTGAGCGGGCTCTATCTGAGCGGAATACATTTGTGTAATTGCGCCTCTTGTTGGGGATGTTTTTTGCTGTGTTGGGTGACTTTTGAACATTTTGATTAAGTGTAGATCCATAATGCAAAATTTGGTAATAATATTAAATAAGAAGCCTCTTTATTTGCATAAATTATTTATTAATTGCTTCAGACTAGTTTCGCCCATACGGGTCGGTACTGATGATGCCCGTATGGGCGAAACTAGTCTGAAGCAATTAATAAATAATTTATGCAAATAAAGAGGCTTCTTATTTAATATTATTTTGAACATTTTGTTTCAAGACCACGCAATTTTAATGTAGTACTATCTATACATAGGCAGAGTGAAAACGTTGTCTGTTTTAGAAACTTATTTATTTGAATTTATTCTTTGGTTCAGAATATATTTCTTTGGCACAAGGAAATATTCGCTTCAGTGGAATACACTAGCTTATTTGCTAGTTGTATTTACACATTAATCCCTCCAAACAATCAATGATTCCTTTAATAAAAAAAATCTGGTGGGCCGTCACTGGTTTAGCGTTAGTGATGCCGAATATTACCGGCTAACGGCCGCGGTAATACCGACCGCGCACTTTAAGCTACAATAGCGCCATCTGTCGACGGTCCTAATAACTACTGGCCACGCATGCGCAGTTTGATCCCGGGCACCACATCGATAGACATAATATATAGGCAAAACTGGGAGAGCTGAAGGTGATTCATCGCTTAAAATCGTATGAACCAAGATATGAACGTACCGCGTGAATAGGTTATTAGCTGTGTATATTAAGTTGCCTACTAGGTAGTTCGTTCAAGATTAATATTTAATTATTAAAAATACTGTCATTTAATTGTGATAATTGTCCTATCTAATTTATATATCCATCATTAGCATGTTTAACAGAAGCAAAGTGAAAAAATACCAACGAAAACATCTTGTTCACATCACACGTTCGCGCTCGAATTTGGAGGTTAAGTTGCTACCGCTGTCATTCGTTCTTATGGTTCTAAGAACAGACGTACTTTTTTGTCTTGCCCATTTAAATTATACAGCAGACGTATGAAAAGTATGCTATTTCGTTTTAACACGCGTCAATATTTAGAAATATTCTGTAACGTATGTCTAAAATAACAGCTGAAATCTATGAGTAATCTTCAGCTCTCCCAGTTTTGCCTATATGAAATGCCAGATTTTGTCGAAAATATTGTTTGTGAAGGTACGTATGCATATCGACTGCGCCATGTTAAACACGGCTAGCAAAATGGTGACAGTTTGGTTGCTACAGTGCGTAAAGTGAGTCCAATTTGCGCTAGAAAGAATGTTCCATATTCATCCACTGTCCAGCAGTTCCACGAGCTAAGATGGATGTGAATTTTAAATAAATCAAACATTACAGCCACAACCTGGATTTGAACCAGGGACCTTTGCGTTCCTAGCACAATGCTCTCCCAACTGAGCTACTAGGCCTATGACATTTGTTAGATATAGTTGTCATAAATCAAGGAAAGTAAGTATTGGTTACTACCAAACACTAACCTATCTTGACGTACACATTTGGTAGTAACCACTACTTACTACCTTTCCTTGATTTATGACAATTATATCTAACAAATGTCATAGGTCTCAGTAGCTCAGATGGGAGTGAATTGTGCTAGAAACGCGAAGATCCCTGGTTCAAATCCAGGTTGTGGCTGTAATTTTTGATTTATTTAAAATTTACATCCCGCCTGTATATCACCATATTATTAACCTATAATATTAATTTCACAAATTATGTCGATAAACATTTTCATTTGTAATTCTGTCTGGATATGACAACCCGTTTGTTGGTGTGAACCTTACTTCCAAAGTAGATGACATTTTATGGGTGTACGTCAAGATAGGTTAGTGTTTGGTAGTAACCACTACTTCCTTTCCTTGATTTATGACAATTATATCTAACAAATGTCATAGGCCTCAGTAGCTTAGATGGGAGAGAATTGTGCTAGAAACGCAAAGGTCCCTGGTTTAAATCCAGGTTGTAGCTGTAATTTTTGATTTATTTGACAAAATATGTCGTTAAACATTTTCATTTATAATAGTCTACTTATTGCCAAAAAAATATTTGCCCTCTAGTATGCCTTCAAACAAAAAAAAAACACCTGTGGTAATAAGAAATTGTATTAGTCATTTTATATAGGAAAATTCTGCTAGTAATACATGTACAGAAGTGCCAAAAACTTTTAAAGCCTGTTAATTTAATTACCTCTTAAAGAAGTCGTACGTAAATATCACTTGAATTAGAGTTTAACTTTAGAAAAGCGAACAGGCAATTGTATGAAATAAAACGTGTAAATGCCGGTTAGTTTGTCAAGTTAGTTTATTTCACTGTGTACAATTTTGATGTCAGACGTCCCGACTTTAACTTAATGGACCAAAATTCCTTAGATACTATTTCGTCATACCGATAGCCCAATCTTACTTGAAGGAAACTGATATAGCCTGGAATAACTAAGGCGATTGTGATAACCGAACGCAAAGGCTTGCACGTCTGAGGACGAACAAACCGGTAGATAACTTTGTTGTTTCTACGACACAAAATACGTTGGAGGAATCGAAAAGATCCTACGTCACTGATATTGAGATGAATTGTCCCAAGACCACTATTAAAGCGCTATATGCGAAACAATGGCGAATTCCTTTCATCTCAACGTCGTAAAGCATAAAGATAGAGATGATGGGGATGATAGATATCTAAAATTTTAGAATGAGGAGAAAAAATGTTGAGAGAAATACTGGTCGGACTATTTTGAAATTTGCCGAAATCCAAATCTCAAAAGCGCTGTAAACGAGATGAACTTAGTTGGAGGCTAAAACAACATATAGTTAGAATTTCAAGATCTATTATTTACACCTTTTTTCGTTTTCATATCGTTATATATAATATAAGTATTCAAGAGTTTCACTTATTATGAGGTTCAGACTCCAATAAAAAGTGTTTCCTGTAATGAAAAAAAAAAAAAAAATAATACCTCGATCCGTTAAACGTAATTTAGATATTATAATTTACTAAACATGGGCATTTAGCAATTAATTAGAAAGTAATGGTTTAGTGAGACACTCGAACTCGAACATTATCGAGTAATTAAGCCGCCTTATTAATTGGGCCTGTTACGGTGAGTTATGTCCGTTATTTAACCTGGAATTAAATAATAAAGCTTGCTGCTGACCGGACAGCTTAATAGAGGACGCTTGGTTGGCAATTTGTTGCCTGGCTAGTTGGATACCCTTGGTACTAGCAGTTGTGAATTACATTAGACAATTCTATTTAAAATACCCGCAACGTATCATTAACTTTTTATGGTTTAGGACGATCTCCAACTTGTGTGAAGCCCTGAAGAAGCTGGAGAACGACCAGCGAAACGTCGGCAACATGCACATGTAACTAGAGAAATAGAATCTTATCCAAGACTGAAAAGCGTTAGTTTTATTGTGACCAATCTTAGCAAAAAATTACTAAAAACGGTGTTACAATTTGTTAATTGTAACACCGAAAACAGGGTTACAATGTGTGCATTATGAACGCAAAATAGAAAAAGATAATATAAGGTGTAACGCAATTGTTTGTTGACATTTTGCAACCTCAGGACCATAAAGGTCTAAGTGACAGTATGTACAAAAGAATTTTTTATGATACGCACTCTCTATGTTATGCTAAATCGGTTGTGCGATATAGTTCAATTTAAATTTGACTACTGACTGTACGTTAATACCTATTAACTGCAACAAACATGCACAGAGAGAAATTTTTGTTTGATTCAAATAAATATGCATTGACTCAAAGAAATTTGTTGTTTCAATAGATGCAAAGAAATATTTATTTGCGGATAAAAACGCATTTATTTGAAATATTTGTTTGGTAGAAAGAACATTTATTTGCGTCAAACAACTTATGTTTCCAGTTAAAAAGTTTGCAATTTGTGTATTATAAGAAATGAGATTTATTTACTTCAAATAATTATGATTGTGTTGAGTGAAAGAATTACATTTTTTTAAATTAACAAAATTGTTGGTCGTGTTAAAATGCTTAAAATTTTTAATTTGTTCAAGGAATTAATAGACAAGAATTTTTCGGAAGACTCGCCATGTGTCACCTCCTTTTTGGGATGTCGCACATCCTCGACCAGTGCTTGGTCTTCCCAACCCAACATATAGTCAAGGTTAAATTAGTAAAGTGTACTCTGATTTGTAATCGCAACTTGAACCTGCAGGCACTGTACTCTATACGTTCTATACTGTCGATCACGCGGCTTTATACTCTCGATATGTACGAAGTGCGAGGAGAGAGTTTACAGCGCCATCTAACAATACAGTTGGATGACATTAAAAATATATTTATTTGAATCAAAATATGATTTCTTTGGTGGAAGTAAACCTATTTTAAAGCCAAAACAAAAATATGACTTTGAAGGAAATAAATATCTTCTTGTGTACAAATATATTTATTTTAATCAAAATATGATTTCTTTGGCGGAAGTAAACCTATTTTTAAGCCAAAGACAAAATATTACTTTAAGCGAAATAAATCTCTCCTTATATACAAATTTATAGAATCAAAATTATATTTCATTGGTGTAAAGAAACGTTTTTTTTTTAAATCAAAACTAAAATATTACTTTAAAGGAAAGTAATTTTTGTTTGTATCCATATATATTTATTCCACTTAAATAAATATTTCAAATAAATTAATCTCTGCAAGCAAATAAACTAGAGTATTCAATGAAGTAAATATTGTTGGCGTCAAAGAAATATGTTTTGACCCAAAAGAATAAATTCAAACAAATACATTTCTTTGAAACAAGAAATCTTTTCTCTCTGTGTGGCAGACCAATTGAAATATATGTGCTTTTCATATTGAGCACGTTGAACGTGCACAAGAGGCGGTTTCATCAAGTCTCAAATTTCCGCATGACCAGCCGCCATGAAAGTAAGGCAAATGTTGACTTTTTGGCGGGGAACCCCACCGTTTACTCAGTCCGCCAGCCTCCCTACTTCTTGCGTATTTATGAGAAGCATCGTGTTTACAATAACTTGGTAACAGGGTTCAGTTTTATTGGATTTTGCCCGCATATGAGTAAATATATATACCGGGTGATTCAATTTTGAGCCTCACCATGGGGACCTCGCTTATAAGTGGAGATAGAGCCTGTGTTTAAATTTGGAAAAGTTTCGTATTTTTGTGCTAATCAATTATCTGAAAAGAAATTTAAGCTATCATTTTTCATTTTGAAGATATCCACAAAAAACTGAAATGTTAAGATATCGTTTTTATTTTTTTATTCAGAACCAAATGTAGTTAGACATTTGAAACAAAAACATTCTACAGGTACTTTTTAACAAGGAATGCAGTGTCATTTTTTAATTTGAAATAACATCAAACATGGCGGTGTAACCATGGCCAACTTTTGCTTTTTTTGTGGGCGCAGAATTGAATTTTGGCATTTTCCGATAATCGTGTTTTTTCTCATTTCCGCAATGTATAACATGTTACCATTCGTTTTTAAAATAATGGTGTAATAACCAAAAAACTTTCAGGTACCCAACTGGAGCTTGGTTACAGACCGCCGGAGTCGTTGTCAAGCAACGCCAACAAAATGCACTTGGATCAAGCGGCGCCCTCAGCGTTAGGTTTGCCATTTAACCAAATAACCTTAATAGTGGTTGATTGTCGATGTAAAATGCCGTTTATCAATAACTAAAAGCGTGATATAGTTAACAGTTTAATTGAATTTTGATATTTTCCGATAGTCGTGTCTTTTCTCATTTTCGAAATGTATAACACATTGGCATTATTTTTTAAAACAATGGTTTATAATAAAAATAAGCACGTTCTTCTTTTTCTTGTTGTTTGTCGTGCTTATCAAGTATCTAACTGCAGCTTGGTTACAGACCGCCGACGTCGGACTGACCAAGAGTGCTTTGGATTAAAAACATTCAGATTGTAAAAGAAGCAAGTTTATACAACATAAAGATTATTTTTTAAGTAAATGTTCAAATTGGCCGCTATTTTCTTGATCTATTTTCTTTTCCACATGTTGTTATGCTCTTCTAACTGTTCTTCCCGGAATAGCATTGACGGCATTTGTTATTCGATCCCGCAGATCGTCGATATTTCTGCGAGTATCGTGATAAATTTCGTCGTTCACAATTCCCAAAAAAAATAGTCCAGAGGACTTAAATCAGGGGATCCACCACTGCACCATTACCAGTCCAGCGATTTGGTTATTGCTGATTTAAATAATTTCGTACAATTGCAAAGTTTGACTTGTGTGGGGTTTGTACGGTTTCAATTTCTTTGTTCGTAATGCTCTGCAAACACGTGTTTGCGGCAATTCTAAATTAAGGGCTACTTCCCGCTTAGAAATCCGAGGATCGTCATTTATCTAAAAACCAGTAGTTGCAGCATTGCAAATTATGGTAATTTAACGTTTACCATTTCGAAAATTAGTTGATTAGTTTCAACATTTCCATGAGGATTATAAGAATGCAGGGTTTACTAAACGATCCAAAGGCCGCTAAATTTCCGTCCAATGTTAGGAATATTGTACGATGCGATATTTCTAAGAGAACAATAATAAACCCTTATTATATCACGCTTTTCGTTATTGGTAAACGGTATTTTACATCCACAATTAACCACAATTAAGGTTTATTTGGTTAAATGGCAAACCTAACGCCGCTTGATCCAAGTGCATTTTGTTGGCGTTGGTTGGCAATGACTCCGGCGGTCTGTAACCAAGCTCCAGTTGGGTACCTGAAGATTTTTTGATTATTACACCATTATTTTAAAAAAGAATGGTAACATGTTATACATTGCGGAAATGAGAAAAAAAAACGACTATCGGCATATGCCAAAATTCGACGTGGCGCCCATAAGAAAAACAAAAGTTGGCCATAGTTACACCGCCATCTTTGATGTTATATCAAATTAAAAAATGACACTGCATTCCTTGTTAAAAACTACCTATAGAATGTTTTTGTTTCAAATGTCTAGCTACATTTGGTTTTGAATAAAAAACTAAAAACGATATCTAAACATTTCAGGTTTTTGTGGATATCTTCAAAATGAAAAATGATAGCTTAAATTTCTTTTCAGATAATTGATTAGCACAAAAATACGAAACTTGGCCAAATTCAAATATAGGCTCTATCCCCCACTAATAAGCGAGATCCCTATGGTGAGGCTCGAAATTGAATCACCCGGTATAGAATATCAATCAAATAATGAAAGTATGCGAGACTGTAGCATATCTTTTATATAAATTACCATCGGAAAATGAGAAAAGTAACTTTTCGCGTGCTCCGGTTGCTGCGAAGAAGCGAAAACAAGAAACAAATTAAAGAAAAATACCGAATCGAATTAAGTCTAAGAAATTATTTTGTAGAATCTAATAATTCTATTTCCGCCGAGAAAGTAATTAGCCCACTTGAGCCGCTTAATAAGATTATGTGCGTAAAATAATTCTTTTAATGAGAAAACTTTGCCCCAAATTCAAATTTTTTTATTAATTAATTAATGCATAAATGATGTACCCAAAAACATGGCATGGGAACACGAATATTTGAACAGAAATCATTTGTAACAGTAATATGCATGGCTATTTATATTATGTAAACCATTTATAAATTTATTCATTTATTTATTAAAATTTGCGGTCTCATCGAAAATGCAATAAAAGCGTTCATGCATTATTTTCATAGATTTACTCTATGTACTTCGCTGAATAAAATATCACAAAATGAATACGAAATATGTTGGTTTCCGGTGTTCATTTCCACTGAACGGTAGATACAATTTCCCGTAACCACTTTTAGTATATTTTTCAGTAAATTAGCACATAGTCACTTTATTTCAGGATTTAGGTATCATACAGTTCTGAAACATTGGAATAAGATAATAGAATAAAAATACAACAGATAGGTCGTAAATATTCTTGTTTCTTTTTAATTTAGTTACTAACTGTCAACTTTCTTTTTAATAAAATTCGAAACAATACTTGTTTCTCTGAAAACCTGTTGTCCAAAATCATTTATTCTGATGTCCAAACTACAGTATAAATTTAGAATATCAATCAAAAATTCTTTCAGTTGTGTAGCTTGAAACTGTTTGTGGCAGCGTTTCGACTTTGTATTTGCATGAAACAAGATTAATCAATTAACTAATTATTTTTCAGCAAATTAGCACATAGTCATTTTATTACAGGATTTAGGTATCACACAGTTCTGAAACATTGGAGCCAGAGAATGGAATAAAAATACAACAGATAATGTCATAAATATTCTTGTTTCTTTTTAATTTTGTTACGAACTGTCAACTTTATTTTTAATAAAATTCGAAACAATACCTGTTTCTCTGAAAACCTGTTGTCCAAAATCATTTATTCTGATGTCCAAACTGCAGTCTAAATTAAGAATATCAATCAAAAATTCTTTCAGTTGTGTAGCTTGAAATTGTTTGTGGCAGCTCTTCGACTTTGTATTTGCATGAAACAAGATTAATCAATTAACTAATTATTTTTCAGCAAATTAGCACATAGTCATTTTATTACAGGATTTAGGTATCACACAGTTTTGAAACATTGGAGCCAGAGAATGGAATAAAAATACAACAGATAATGTCATAAATATTCTTGTTTCTTTTTAATTTGGTTACTAACTGTCAACTTTCTTCTTTAATAAAATACGAAACAATACCTGTTTCTCTGAAAACTTGTTGTCCAAAATCATTTATTCTGGTGTCCAGTCTAACTTTAGAATATCAATCAAAAATTCTTTCAGTTGTGTAGCTTGAAATTGTTTGTGGCAGCTTTTCGACTTCGTATTTGCATGAAACAAAATTAAACAATTAACTAATAATTTTTCAGTAAATTAGCACATAGTCATTTTATTACAGGATTTAGGTATCACACCGTTCTGAAACATTGGAATCAGAGAATAGAATAAAAATACAACAGATAATGTCGTAAATATTCTTGTTTCTTTTTAATTTAGTTACAAACTGTCAACTTTTGTTTTTAATAAAATTCGAAACAATACTTGTTTCTCTGAAAACCTGTTGTCCAAAATCATTTATTCTGATGTCCAAACTGCAGTATAAATTTAGAATATCCATCAAAAATTCTTTCAGTTGTGTAGCTTGAAATTGTTTGTGGCAGCTTTTCGACTTCGTATTTGCATGAAACAAAATTAATCTATTAACTAAATATTTTGCAGTAAATTAGCACATAGTCATTTTATTACAGGATTTAGGTATCACACAGTTCTGAAACATTGGAACCAGAGAATGGAATAAAAATACAACAGATAATGTCATAAATTTTCTTGTTTCTTTTTAATTTGGTTACTAACTGTCAACTTTCCTTTCAATAAAATTCGAAACAATACTTGTTTCTCTGAAAACCTGTTGTCCAAAATCATTTATTCTGATGTCCAAACTGCAGTCTAAATTTAGAATATCAATCAAAAATTCTTTCAGTTGTGTAGCTTGAAATTGTTTGTGGCAGCTTTTAGACTTTGTATTTGCATGAAACAAAATTAATCTATTAACTAAATATTTTGCAGTAAATTAGCACATAGTCATTTTATTACAGGATTTAGGTATCACACAGTTCTGAAACATTGGAACCAGAGAATGGAATAAAAATACAACAGATAATGTCATAAATTTTCTTGTTTCTTTTTAATTTGGTTACTAACTGTCAACTTTCCTTTCAATAAAATTCGAAACAATACTTGTTTCTCTGAAAACCTGTTCTCCAAAATCATTTATTCTGATGTCCAAACTGCAGTCTAAAATTAGAATATCAATCAAAAATTCTTTCAGTTGTGTAGCTTGAAATTGTTTGTGGCATCTTTTCGACTTCGTATTTGCATGAAACAAAATTAATCTTTTAACTAAATATTTTTCAGTAAATTAGCACATAGTCATTTTATTACAGGATTTAGGTATCACACCGTTCTGAAACATTGGAATCAGAGCATAGAATAAAAATACAACAGATAATGTCGTAAATATTCTTGTTTCTTTTTAATTTGGTTACTAACTGTCAACTTTCTTTTTAATGAAATTCGAAACAATACTTGTTTCTCTGAAAACTTGTTGACCAAAATCATTTATTCTGATGTCCAGTCTAACTTTAGAATATCAATCAAAAATTCTTTCAGTTGTGTAGCTTGAAATTGTTTGTGGCAGCTTTTCGACTTCGTATTTGCATGAAACAAAATTAATCTTTTAACTAAATATTTTTCAGTAAATTAGCACATAGTCATTTTATTACAGGTTTTAGGTATCACGCAGTTCTGAAACATTGGAACCAGAGAATGAAATAAAAATACAACAGATAATGTCATAAATATTCTTGTTTCTTTTTAATTTGGTTACTAACTGTCAACTTTCTTTTTAATGAAATTCGAAACAATACTTGTTTCTCTGAAAACTTGTTGACCAAAATCATTTATTCTGATGTCCAGTCTAACTTTAGAATATCAATCAAAAATTCTTTCAGTTGTGTAGCTTGAAATTGTTTGTGGCAGCTTTTCGACTTCGTATTTGCAAGAAACAAAATTAATCAATTAACTTTTTCGTGTAGATATCAGAAAAATTTTCAGATTTCCAGTTACCAACTTCATTAATTTGAAAAAAAAATTCATTAATAAAAGTCCTGGACAACAAGGACAAACATCTGAAATTGTGAACATCAGGTTTTTATCATAATGTGAGAGTTTTTTAATGCACGCCTGTAGAAGAAAAATAAATACCAGATAAATAATTTTCTGTTTTTTTCTCGAACCTATTTCTGCTGTGTCAAATTTTCTAATTCACTTCAGTCAGCACAATCGAATTTAGACCAAATAAGCCACATCTTCAATTTCGTAATTGGAATCAGCCGGAGATACTAATTTTCTAAAAACCTTCTCAGCGAATAACGAAATAAATTTCAAAGAATTCCGCAAGCAAGGGCTTTCTTCCAAAGGAGCCACGCGGAAACGATTCCGAGATGGTTTCGGATCCTTAACCGCCGTACTACTGTATGGGGGTCTCGGTCGAAATTTCTACCGATAAAAAGACTGCAGTGTAACGGCCCGATGGCTACGCCACTGCCGCCGCCGCGACTTCATGAATGGCTGTGCAATATTTTGGATCGATATGGCATAGCGCTTGCCACTGGCACACAGTACCGGACTGGGTAGATGTCACCCCAAAATCAGGGTTGTTATAAAAAACTTTTTTTTTATTATGAACAAAACAAACATGTTCTTTTTATAAAGTGATGTTTTTAAACACGAAACAATGTTTTTGCGAAGTGTTAGCGCAAAAATATTTTTAAAACATGTTTTAAATCACCAGAAAGAAGAACTTTTTTTATTAATAAAAACAATATTCAAATAATTTTTGATTTTTTAATTGATCCATGCATAAAAATTTTGAAAACTAGCATACAATGCTGATTAAATAATTAAATATGTTATAATAATAGTAAATAATCTTCCACTGTCCCAGCTACGTTTACATTTACCGTTACGATTTATGTAATACCAAATACCAATTTTATATCATTCAACTTAAATCGCTTTAAAAATTACTTAAAAATTTATTATGTAATTCAATTTCTACAGTCGCATTATCGTTACCGTGGTAATATTCGTTACTGAGATATCCTTTTCCATGAAAATCTTGTTCGCAACCTTTATTGCACCAAAACTGAAGAAAACTAAACCGTCAATCTATGGTATGGTATGGTATGGTAGAGTTGGGTCGTTTGGCATCTGTGCCTTTCGATATACCTTGACCTAGAAGATCTTTTGTATTTCCCTCATACATTACAGTCCTTCGATGTTGAGCCTTTTCACGAAGTCAGTTATTGTTCGAGGAGTAAGTTGTGTCAGCTCTGCTGGTTCAATGATGGCGGCTCCCAAGTGGTTATGTCTTGTGCGCATTAGAGCGTCACATTCGCACAATAGGTGTACCGCCGTTTCGGGGGACCCCCCGCAGAATCTACTGTCTGCGTTGTTTGTCCGTCCAATCTTTGTGAGATGATATCTCAGTGGACAATGTCCTGTAATGAGACCTGTAATCAGTCGAAGATCTGTTTTTTGTAACTGGAGATACTATCTGGCCTTGGAGGTGGAGAAGGTTATGGTAGCCTTGGCTTGTCTCATGCCAGGTGATGTTTCCCAGTAAGCTCGTTTAGCTTTATCTTCCCAGTTTTGCACCATCTTCCTGATGTGGCTCTTTGTGATACCGCAACAGGGTTCAGGTCCGTAAAAGGGAGTCTTAGAGCCTTCTCTGGATAGCATACCTACCAGCTTGTTCATTGCCCTCGATCCCTGAATGTCCTGGAACCCACATCAGTGAAACCTTGTTCTCTTTTGCTAGTTTTTTCCAGGGAAATTTTACAGTCCCAGACAGTTTTGGATTTGTGGGCTTTTGATTGCAGCGCTTTCAATGTCGCCTGACTGTCTGAGCATATGTAGATACTTGCCCTTTGTAAGTTCCTATGGGAACATTCCTGGGCACATTTCCACACTTCCGTCTGGAAGATGGTTGGAGAATGGCCCATAGCTTTGGATAGGGAGAAATCCGGTCCACTAATGCCGACCTCAACACCCTCCTTGGTCTTTGATCCGTCTGTGAACCATAGTGATGCGGAATCGCTGATCTGTCTGATCCTCTGAGCTGCATTCGCGCGGTCCTCAATTACCACCTCTACTGCCCCATCAAAGGCGTAGACAGGTGACATCATGTCCTTTGGCATTTCCACGGCATTGCCACGTATCGTGTTGGCAAGGCTTAAGTGACCGTAGGCCTGGTTTGCCTTACGGTTCTCTGCCTGGATTATTCTTATGGCGTCGAGAGCAGCCTCTCTTTTAACATGCATGTGCAGATGTGTGAGGTTTAGCATTGCCTCCATTGCGCCAGTAGGGCATGTTCGCATTGCCCCTGTGATGCCCAAACATATAATTCGTTGTAGTATCTTTGTCAGTTTCGTCTGGGTTGCCTTTTCCGATGTCTTGTTCCACCAGACAATCGATCCGTAGGTGATGACTGGTCTAATCACCGTGGTGTAGAGCCAGTAGATCATCCTCGGGGCCAGGCCCCAACTTCTGCCGAACAGTTTGTTACATGACCACGTCGCTCTGGTGGCTCTAGTTATGGTCCTGTCAATGTGGGCTTTCCAGCTGAGTTTGTGATCCAGAGTGATCCCTAGGTATTTGACCTCTGTTGAAAAGTTAATGACCGTCATTATCATAGTGGATGCTTTTAAATGAAGCTTCCTCCTTTTTGTGAATGGGATTATTGTGGTTTTATTTGGGATAACGGCGAGTCCTTTATCAGAGCACCAGTTGTTAATTAATGGACGCTTACCTTAGTTGCAGTACGAAGCTTTGAGTAATTATAAATTAATTATTGAAAATGTAGCACCTATTTGTTATTTTGTGTTTGTGTGATCTAAACAGATAATTTCAGAAGTAAGTCTGTTGAAGTCTGAAGACATGTTGCTCCTTTACGGAGAATGTAGGCAGAATGCGTTGGTCGCTCAAAGACTTTATAATATAATTAGACTGTTTAAGTGTAAATTGGAGGTACATATACTTCTTTGGAGGCTAACGGGGCTCCATTTTAGCAATTCCAGTCCGGCACTGTCGTAGCGGATAGTAGCAGAGTCGTCGATGGGAAGGGGTGGGGGGTGGGGGGAGAGATGAGCATGGGCAGACTGCCAGGACGAGAGAGAGAGAGAGAGGAGAGGATAGGTCGACGCCGTAGCGTCGCGGCGCTCGACTCGACGGTGGCGGTCCAGGGCCGGAATTCGGGAACAATTTACAAACAACGCTATGCATATTAGATCGGCCGTGGATGTCCGTATTAATTCCGTTCGCAAACAATCGATAAATTACAATTGGGCCGCACACAATCTGTAATCCATTGTGGGAATTAGGCACACAAATGGACCGCCGGCGCAGCGGTATCTAAAATTTCTCGTTTCAAGATTATCAGGAATTTCACGAGCATCATGAGATGTTCGATGATAAGTAAAATATTGGGCTATACATAGGCTTACCATACATCCCGGTTGGACCGGGATGACAGTCCCGGTTTGGGACATCGGTCCCGGCGTCCCGCACGGTTTGGTATTATGTCCCGGCTCAAATTCTTTGCTGGAATTTATATCAGTAACAAATCACTCAGATCAAAAGATTTATAGATTATTGTCAAACTAGTGAATCAGGTATTATTTTTGATCGGTAGAACACATCTAGCTTTAAAACTTGCAAATAGAATTTTGGAAATCTAAAAAGGGTTCAAGTCATATATTCTTGGCCAAGAAAAATGCTTTCATTTTACTACTTTTCGATACTTATTGAGTGATAAATAAAATAAAGATGATTTAGGGGTAACAACTCCGTTGCTAACAGGCA
Organism: Melinopterus prodromus; assembly: GCA_964023965.1. NCBI lineage: Eukaryota > Metazoa > Arthropoda > Insecta > Coleoptera > Scarabaeidae > Melinopterus > Melinopterus prodromus. The sequence goes on along the minus strand of OZ030391.1, from coordinate 3,611,435 downwards.
ACAGAGCGTCTAGCCGATTAGTATTGTAACAATATTAAGTATCGACAGCCAAAGAAACACAAAGTTGATTGCTGAAAATTGTTTATAACGTTTTAAAAATTACTGAACGACGATATTCCATACGTGAAAATGTAGACTACCTATCTCAATTAGTTAGTCACTATTTCCTGTTCTGTAGCAAACAACCTTTAAATTACAATAATTTGCGCATACTTTCTATGCAAGCTTTCAGATATACTACGAAAAAACCTACAGAAGAATTGTTATAACTTTTACAAAAATTAAATGTATAGGAAATGGAAACAAAATTGTTACATATCTTTGCTTCTTATGACAATTTCGTAGGTAATCTTTGTGGCATACAACCCCTAAATCACAGTAATTTTGTCTACTACTGATTTGAGTATTGCGGTACAAATTGCATATCTTTACAGCAGAAAAATGTTTATAACTTTTACAAAAACTGTTTAAATCCTTTTCTCTTAGGCCAACTTGTAGGTAATTGATTGGGATTATACTTTAAATGATTATATTAAAAGCTGAAAAACCACCACATTACGATATTATGTATGACACCAAGTGGATGGAGTTGATATTTTGGTTGGCTATGATAACAACATGTTTATAACTTTTTCAAAAATTATTATATAACTTTCCACCATATACTAAATTATAGGTAATTAGATGCGGTAGTCCTATTCATGAATGCAAAATGTTTTGCTCTGAGGTGAAGAACCCCTAAATAACGATATTGTACTTATGTGTGTGGCTTCAAACTGAACATTACTTTGTTCTGCTTTAGCAACATGTTATAACTTTTCTAAATGTTGTTCTATAATTTTCTGTCATGCGTCAAATTAAAGATCATTAATGGGGGTTAAATCCGTTGGTAGTCTATTTCGGAACTTTTTTGTAATTGTAAATGCTATGATTGTTACCATACACAATTTAATAACCTAACAAATGTGAATATTTAAAAAAAACAAACGTCAATCTTTTAGGTGTAAAGATTCCAGTGCTTTCAATTTGCAACGCTTTCAAAAAAAGCAGTGTCACGATCAAATCTTATCTGTGCACAGTAATTTTTGCTGTTTTGTGGTGAAATTTATACATTGTCTGGTATTTTAGTTTTGTGGGAACGTCCCAATTGTTGATAATTTTGGTATATCTGATGTTCGGATTATATAAAAGACGAAATACATGAGAAAACACTTGAGAAGCAGAGGAAAATGACACAAAAAATCAATGACTATAAAAAAGCCACCACAGGGCGCGGATAGAGTATTGACTAATTTTCAAAATTTTCAAAAAAATTTGCATATTATTAAAATTTCACAATTGTGGTAAGCCTATAGTTCAGGATATAAATCGCAAGCATGCACACATAAAAATTTTACGGAGAGAATTTGCACGTAGTTAGTTGTACACAAAAAAGAGTGATTTTTTCTCCGAAAATCAGTTGATTGTGTGCTAAAAATTGTTGATATACGTAATATCGGAGTTAATTTAACTACACAGCACGGAGTTGAAAATAGTTTATATCCGAAATGGTGAAAATTTTCACTGGAGCTGTAAAATGAAAATTAACACCATGCAGGGTGTTGAAATAACTAACAAAATGAGAGAAAGTACACTTTTTGGAGTTGATATGACTGAACATTGTGACGGAGTGATAAAACTCCTAAAAGTAAACATTAATTCCTTGTGTAATATTGATTTCTAACTCCGTTTTGGAGTGAATAATCTCCAAAAGAGGTAAGATTTATACTGTAAAGGCAAAAACTTACGGTTTGACAACAACAGGCGTCAACATGTCGCCACCAAGACGGTTTGCAGTTTGCTTCGCAGTGTGTTGTGGTCGTCACTTATACTCCTAAGTTTGCGGGGTGCAGTTGAGAGTGAGTTTTATTTCCATTACTTTTAATATTTTATTTATAAGTACTTACATTATTATTTCAAATGGAGCAGTGTATTTTCATACGAGTTAAATACGGACAAATAAAAAAATGGGTGAGAATTATCAACGATGTATTAAATTTCGACACAATTAATACTGCAGGTAAGTTACTTATATTACTACATATGTACGTAGACATATGTATGCGTGTACATTACTTATTCGTTATGCTCACATGCTTTTATAATTTTGTAGTTTATAAAAATGTTACGCACACTACTAATGTACTATAGAAAAAAGCTTGTGAAGATACCGGCTAGTCAAATGCGCAGTATGTTTGTTGCCGCATTTGTGGTACCTTCATACCGAGTATGACACTGCATTGTACCTACAGAATGCATGTCGATTTTTGTGTTTTTTTTATGAAGTAGTGTGTATTCCTTTGTCCGGAAATGCTTTTCTTTGATTTTTTCTATTTGCCTTACAACATACAAAAATACAACAATTCTGCAGATATTTCTTTTTTTATGTACAGTTGGCAAGCTATTTAAAATAGCAGAGACAAAATATCAAGATATCAAGTATTATGATGACGCGAGTTATGGAATCGACAAGGAGTTATTGGTAGACTTTATATGGCACAGTCAACGAGGAATTACTTTGGTAATAAGGACGGGCGAAGAGGATGACGATGTTAATACAAATCCTTATCCACATTCCTTATAATAAGGCGAATGATATGTATATAGTTACCAATTATATTATATGTACTTAGTTATTAATGAAAGTACTCTAGACTTTATGTGCTCTGTTATATTTGATATTAGTTATTAATTTATTATTATTATTAATATTTATACGGAGATTATTGTTATATTTAGAATAAACTGTATTTTATTTATTGAGTATTGTGCAAACATGTATATTCATTTACTTGTTTTTTCGAAAAATAAATTGTTAAAATGTATTTTTGATTTTGACTGGTCCCCGTCATATTCCTAATAAAGATAAGAACCGCTCTGAAAAAAAAAACAACTGTATTTGGTACATATTTAACTTCATTACGTACACAAACAACTCTTTTAGGGAAATAATAATTTCGCCAATAAAAGAAAAGCACCCCGCAACAAGGTAATTTTAACACTAATAAAGGCGTTACGTAACTTCTTCACGGATGTATTTCACTACTACAGAAGAACTTTTGCACTCCGGAACGCGGCAGTTTTACACGCGTGGAGATTATTTTATGTCTATAAAGGAGTAAACCTGCATTTCAACTCCGTCTGATTTAACTACATGCGCAAACGGTCGCGAGGGAGATCCATAGCGGTGTTGAATCGGTGTTAAATCCAGCTCCGTATTTTTATGTGTGTGAAGTTATACTATCGTTTATTGCCTGTATAGTTCACCGCGCTAAAAAAGAACAAAAATTAATAACAGCTTTCTAAGAAAAAATAAAACGCCGACGCACGTCGCATATTATATTTACGGCCATAAACGCGGAAAAAGTATATATATGGCCGTAAGCCGGGCGGGTATAACATGGAATACTAATAATAAGCGGTAAAGGAAGCTTAGTGCCGGAATTACCTCATCTAATGAATTATTAATACGCCCTTGTACCTACCAGGAAACCAACCCTACCCGCGCCCGCTCCCCGCTTCCCCTAACACCGATCTCTTATACTCGTAAAAGTATTATAAATATCTGGCACGGATAATGCCCTCCTACTACAGAGCACACCGGAGCCTCCGGTGTCGGAAACGTGTAAGGTAATATATGAAAATTTTTAAAATAAAAAAAAAATCGCCACCGTAAATTGTCCAAAGCTAAACGAACATCTCTTGTTCTGCATATGATCGGGTTAAAGAGATAAAAATCTTCTAGTAACATATTGTTATCAACCGTTTGTTACTATAATTTATTAATAATTGTTTGTTTTATAATTTTGTCATTTGCTTTTAGTACTGGTTTTCATATTTTCTAATTAAATATTGTTTAAGGTGCTCCATTTCCATATAGAACTTTACGTTACGATCCAAGGACAGCAGGTCTGTATACTTTAGTCTGAATACACGATACATCATTAGCGGCTGGTTTAAATTTAGATCAGAGATGGTCTCAGTTAAATATTCTTAAGTACACTTAGACGGTAACTCAAATTGTGTTGTATTACATAACGTAGTTACCTTTGCTCTCCGTAAAATGACTCGTCTAATCATACCTTTACCGCAGCAACCCATTCCGAAATAACGCCATACAATGGAGATTGTATCATTCGCGTTTTTTAGTTGCTCGACGCAACTGGAATATTTTAATATTTTATTACGCAATCTTGAGGGTAAATTTATGTTTTAATAATGCTTACCGTACAACCTTTTTATATACATAGAAAATATAGTTCTTTGTGCAATTTAAATGTAATAAAATCTGCCACCTTGAGGTAGGATGGTATATGATTAATAATAATGTACATAAATATAGAATTAAATAAAAATTGTGTGTTGTTTACTATTTACGTCAAATTCAGCAGCAAAAAAGAATGTCAAAAATTAAGAAAGAGACAAATATTAATAAATGCCGACTGATTTTTGTTTTAACGCATGATTATTTAGGTGTCGTATAGCCTGTACTTTACAATGACGGTATAACTATATAGTATCAGCTTTGCTCCGAAGAAATGGGCCTTGTGACCAAATTAAATTTAGTTTGATTCGAAGTTAAAGATTGTTTGTGACATTTTGCGTTGATTACAGTAACAGTTCTTTAAGTTTATTATTCCTACAGCTTATATTAAAAAAAACATGGCATCCTTTATGTTACACCTTGTTTTCAGTATTACCGATTTTAGTGTAGTTTAGATCATATCTAAATAAATTATTCATGTTGTATTTGTATTTTCAATTTGAAACAGCGCCATCTATCCACAGACCGTTGAACTATTTTGCAATGCCAATAGACTAAAACTCTCCCACAATGGTATTCTAGCTACGTTCACTAAAAGATAACTCCCATCGTTGTACGTAACATTTAATGTACTTTTATAATATATTACAGTATACAATAATCATACGCCAGCAAGACCACAAAGCATTTCTATATTTGTAGTTTAGTTCTTTTAACACTCAAATTTGCAAGTATAATTTGCATTCAATCGAATAGTTGCTATTGAAATCGATAGACGGTGAGTAACATGACAATATTTTGGAGACTGTGGCGAACTTAATAATAAAATTATAAACCCCTAACCACAACAAGTATTTTAGAAACCTAAATACGTATTTCAGCAACTATGTTGCCATCTTCAGTAGAACCTAAAAAGAGGAAAAGAGAGATTAGCACTTCATAGTATCTTTACTGGATATTGTCCAAGCAAATCACTAGTGGAAGTGACGTCCATGTTAAAAATTACCCTATATATACCCATTTGTTGGTCACACCTCAGTCAATTTTGATCATTGAAGCATAAAAAACAAGTTTTAATTAAAGCAGGTCAAACAATGGCGAACTAGGTATAGGACCCCTGTCTGAATTTATTAATTTATCTCTATTCAAGTGAATAAAGATACTTTCCAAGCTGTTTAGTTCCCTATTATTTGACACAGCTTTTACAAGTTTTAAGTCATCTACAACTACTTTATGACCTGTGTCTAAAATATGTTGAGCCACACTAGATTTTTCAAAACGATTATATTTAAAATGAGCTACATGTTCTTTGAACCTAGTTAAAATTGTTCTTCTAGTCTGGCCTACGTATTCTTTTTCACAGTCATGACATTTGATACAATATATACCAGATTTATCAAGTACATCTACCTTATCCTTTGGGTTTCCAAGAAGGTTTTTTTATGCTATTATGAGTCGAATATGCTATACAGAGATTTTGTGATGTAAAAATACTTCTCAGACCCCTTGTATATGCACAACCGAACGGTATTTTAACAAATTTCTTCTTTTCTACAGACAAAGTATTTAAAGTAGATATTTGATTTACATACATTTTTTGATTCTGCTTCTTAATCATTCTATCAACTATTTTCTCAGGGTACGCATTATGTATGACAACATTCTTAATAAACAATAATTCTTGCTGATATCTATCTGCCGACAATGGAAATTTCAATAACCTATTTACTAAACAACTAATAAAAGACAATTTTTGTTGAAAAGGATGCTGCGAATCATTAGGGATAAACCTGATTGTGTTAGTATCTTTCCGATACACGTCAATTTCTATTATATTTTTGCTATTCCTGACTACCAGAGTATCTAAAAATGGAAGTTGGCCGTTAACTTCTTGTTCTACAGTAAAGTTAATGGTGTTGAATTTAGAATTCAAAACGAGAAGAAAATCTTGAATACTGCACTTCTTGGTGTCAAAAATGGCAAAAATTTCGTCGACATACCTAACCCAAGTCTTAGGGAAATATGGTGCTATAGACTTTACATTGGTTTCAAATCTGCTCATAAACAAGTTGGCAATAAAAGGTGAGAGACAGTTACCCATTGCAGTTCCCTCAAGTTGTTCAAAAAACTTAGTGATTTGCTTGGACAATATCCAGTAGATACTATGAAGTGCTAATCTCTCTTTTCCTCTTTTTAGGTTCTACTGAAGATGGCAACATAGTTGCTGAAATACGTATTTAGGTTTCTAAAATACTTGTTGTGGTTAGGGGTTTATAATTTTATTGGTAAGTAACATCGTGAATTAATAAATACCGTATATTGAGGATTTACTTGTTTAAATAATTTATATGTAAACTCTCGTAAAAAACAACATGTTATCGCAATAAGTTCGCCGAATTTGTTATTGTGTCTAAATTATTTCACGGAACTGATAATAATATTTGTTAGTTCAATTAAATAATGTTTTATCTGGTGGCAATCGTCTTAAGGTCAACCGTGTCAATTTCCAATCAATATACATAAGTCAGTTGCATGTTGGTTTAAAGGAAGGTAAGTGCATAGATTAAAAAGGAGTGCATTCAAAATTCAACAATAAATATGTGAACCGCTCGGAAGAAAGGGGTTTGACTTGTAAAAACAGGTTTCGAGAGAAGAATTACGTGTCTAGAGTACACAGGAATAATAGCATGGGCACATGTGCTGAAGTCAAAAGTCTGAAAGTACTAGAGGTATCAGAGGTACCCAATTCCTGCAGTTCTAACTGCTTTAAATTAACACTGGCCTTCCCGATTTGTTTTCTTGTAAACCTCATACTACAAAAATGTCACATCTTGATCGAGTAACATTTGGAATCATGTCTATTGTCGGCATTTATGTGTTCTTATATTTTTATCTAATAAAGGTCGTAAACAATTTTGTAAAAATCGGGTATGTTTTTTCACTTGTCACGCGTTCATGTTTAAACTTAAGGGGTGAGTCGCATATAGATGGCAAAAAAATTAGGAAAACTCTGGGATTTTTTTCTGAAAAAACTATGCAACATTTTTATTTCAAATTTTTACTGTACATTCTTGGCTGTTTTGAGAATACCATTAATTTTTGTTTATGGCGAAATTTTACTTAAGTGCGTCGTAAAAGAAATAATAACGTTGATGACTATTTTTCTCCGTCTCTTGTTTTTATCATATCAATATCCCGTCCGCTTACCTAATTTCAAAGTATAAAAAAATGTGTAAAAAATTTTGAAAAAGTTTTTTATTATTATAGCAAAAAAGTGGTTAAATAATTTTTTGATATACTTTCCATTTATACAATATCTCACATATTTTTATAAAAATCTTTGACGAGGAAATTCTCCAGCTATGAAATGAATGTGTTGTTTGCGTTTCGCAAACTTGAAACGCTTTTTCTCGAATATAATATTTTCAAGTCTATATCTGGAAACACACATGTCTGATGTTTGGAAATAATTTAAGCGATTGTAACCCCTTTAAGTCACTTTTGGACAGTCAACTGTCAAAAAATAATATTTTTAAAAGAATTGGTATCGTACGGTTTATTTTGTAAACCATATTATTGATACCTCACACAACCTAGGTTTTATTTTGAAGTTCTAAAACTGAGTGCAGTTATGACTACTTCCGGTACGTTCCGGAAATGAAAATTGTTATAATTAAAGTCTTCAGGATGGTTTATTTTATGTCAGTTTCTTCCGAAATCTCTGTGACGTCACATACCAGGAAATAAGCCTTGGATAAAACTGGATATATTTACAGATATACATAATAACTATACGATCCCAATGGTATTTAGATATTTTTTAACATTATGTGTTTGTTTGCAGGCGTAATATTATCATATGTACATGGTTTCAGAATTTTAACATAAACTTTGTTTCTCACTTTCAACCCTGTTGATTGTTACTTAGTTTTTTAAACTATTTTTCTTATATCCATAGGTGCAGTACTATTATACCTACTCACTAGGTTTCAGAACTTTAAAACTAAATTTGTATCTAAACGCTAAACCACTACCAAAACCCAGACCCCTTTCTTCTGAGCGGTCACATGTAAAGAATTTTGAAGATAGAACAATTGATTCCATATATTTATTTGTGACTATTCATAAAGTACAGATTTTCGCCAAGATTAAAGAAACCAGAACCAATGATTAGCGAAACCTTAACAACTGTAACAACTATATTATTATATTAAAATTAATTGTGATTAGGATTGCTTATTCGTTCATACTAGCTGGTTACTAGGAGAGAAACATTCTTATTCGTATGGTGACAAACGTATGAGTAGAAAAATAAAACTCTCGTAGCTGAGTAAAATTAGTATTTCACTTCAGAAAAATATAAACCCAGCTGGATTTTTGCATACACATTCGGTTGGGTATTAGAAACGACGTGCAAAAACTCCCCATCGATGTCATGCGTTGCGGATTATTCACAGTCAAAGATGACCGAACGAACGAATCAACTATCAGTGATGAGTGATGGGTAACACTCGTGATGAGTGATGATCAATGATGAGTGATGAGTAACACTCATCACTCATCGCCACGAGTAATGATTTATGAAGTCATGACTCCTATTAACTAATGTACAACTCTGCTTTGTGCAAAATAAATAATTACAATTAAAAATATGTTTGGTCCTACAACATACTTATCTCAATTAAGCAACATTTCTTGACAAAATTCTCTGTGTGATAAATACTAAATGAAGTGCTTGATAAAACTACATATCGGTTTTACTTTCAGGAAAATGAGAGCGACATGGAATATTTTATTGACATCGTATTTCGTAATGGCATACACGTTTGACGGTCATATAGGCATTGGTTCTATACCCTGTGTCAGATATGAAATATATGATAAGGGCGTTTCTCTAATCGATAATAAACCGTATATAAATCGTGAAGGACACCTAGAAGATTCTGTTATGGATCCAAAATCGACAAAAACCTATATATCGCTGACATGTCAGTGGCTCGATGGTCACCAACTTACATTTTATAATCATATCGCAGTTTGTTCTACTAAGATAGAGAAAAAACATAATAAATTTGGAAATCTCAAAGTGTTGCTAAACTATATTGGAACAATTGTTGGAGGATCGTCAAATACAGAAAACTTAGAACGAAATGTTCTAGAATTACGATACTGTGATCAAAGCACCATGAAAACGTTGCTACGTCCCATTGCTTCGTACATAAGTAATGAAAACATCAGTTTTACAACGGTATATATCAAAAATGTTACTGATGTTACGGCACTACCATCAGAATTGATTAATGTAAGAAAACTTGTTATACAAGGGTCTCAGCTAATATTCAAACAAAAAAGTTTTAGCACCATAACGAATGTACAATATTTGACTATTGAGGACGACGCAGGCTTTGTTGAGCTGCCCAAAGGAATTTTTGAAACGCTGCATAATCTGTTTGAACTTGACTTATCATCAAATAAACTAACATACTGGAGAGGGGAGTATTCTGGAAATGCACTGACTAAATTGACAACACTAATGTTAAACAACAATAAAATTAAAAGACTCGGCGCAGATTCGTTCCATGGTATGGCAACCTTACGAAATTTGGCCTTAGATAGCAACGAAATTGAAGAATTAGAAGACGGAATTTTTAATAATTTAGTTAATTTAGAAATTTTGAATTTATCGAATAATAAGTTGAAGATATGGACCATGCAACATCATGCCGGGGTATTAACAAAATTAACACACCTTGACTTGAGTGAGAATAAAATTTCCACATTATCACAGCAACGCCATTTATCAAATAAAACAAGCGATTGGGCAAGCAGCAGTCTGACGTCATTACAAAATGATGCGTTTAGTGGAATGACAAATCTAACCAGTTTAAACTTACGCCGGAATAGTATTGAGATTTTACCGGACGGAATTGTCTCAAATTTATATCACTTGAAATCACTAAATCTTGATCATAATAAACTAAAAGTTTGGTCATCATACTCAATGCAGTATCTGGAGTATTTGAATTTGGAGGAAAACCAAATTCACACGGTAACCAATGATGCATTAAAGAAAATGAGAGAATTAAAAGTTTTAAATCTCGGGAAGAATAAACTGACGTCGTGGACAACTTGGTTTTCTATAAATCTGGAAGAGTTGTATTTAAACAATAATTCACTGGACTGTAGTATTGATTCTCTGAAATTGTTCACCGGATCAATTGTGGATATGTCCTACAATCAATTGCACGACAGCGTTGGTGAAGTCCAACTGCCTTATACGATTGTACCACAACGCGTACAAATAAACTTGGAAGGAAATATGTTTGAAAAGATAATATACTTTCATCAATTTTGGGAGACCATAGACGTGAATATGAAACACAACAATATACATTTTATAGATGTGAGTATTATTTTACGCATTATGTATAATGTTACCAAAATTACGTTAATGTTCAAATTAATAAATCTTAACACAACCAAATCTTTCTAGTTAATATTAATAAATACAAATATGTTCTGTACTCTCACTGGGCACTGTCATCAGTATTTAGTTATTTGTCAATAATAGGTCTGTTCGGGGTTACAAAAATGACCGTTTAAAAAGCGTTGATTACCATGGAGCAGATTGTATCAGTGTGAGAAAGGACGGTGAATCATAGCGAGAGGTTGTATTGGTCCAAAGTTAAGAAAAGCTACATTTCGTACCTTGTTTGTGTTTACGCATTCCACGCTATATGTCAAGCAGGGTTTGAAAGGACTCTCCTTAAAGTTCATATTGAAAATAACCGTAAACAGGCTAAATAATAAATCTATTGTGTAATCTTTTATAAATAGTGTAAAGTAAATCAGGTTATCCCTGTATAATAAGGGATAATTGTTTGTTCAAATTAATAATAGGCACGTTAAAATTCACTCATGCGCTGCAAAAAAAAAAACAAAAATACCACGTATCATCTTGCTCTTAACCCTTTTATGCTCTATGGCATAGAGTCTAAGCTTTAACCGAGGAGATACGTAATATTGCAGCAAGGCCATCGATGCATGTACAATTGTACGGAATTTCTTGTCCATGAGTATGTATATATGTTGTATATACATAGTATTGAGTGAATAACTATTTTCACGAAATTGCAGAAATGGCAGCTCATTTGCTGCCAATCTTGGAAAAATGCTTAGAGGAAACAGCCAGTTCCTTTGGACCCTTTTGAACCAAAACGTTTTCAGCTCTAAGTTTGGTCATAAAACTAAATATGAACTTTTTCCCGATACCTTTAGTAGTTTCTCCAGAATAGTCGTCATAAAAATCGGGTACACACATATACACTGACATAGAAACAGACGAACACACACATTTCCGCTACAATCTAAATTTTTTTCGGCACGATTCCAGCACTTTATCATACTGCGTATGATAAACTAAAAAATGTGATGTGGCCAGGCACATGACTTTATCAACCAATATATAAAATTACGTAATACTTTAGCTGCAAGAAATTCAATGTGATTGAGATCGATCGTGTCTGCATTAAAATAAAACGAGTTAGCCAGGATTTGACAGATATTTTGATAATATTGACAGTACGTATTGTCAAAAAATCAGCGTTTGACACTACTTACTGTCATTAGAATAAAAATAATTGTCATATCGTGGCTAACTAGTTTTAATGCGAGAAAACTTCCAGCTCCTTTGGACCCTTTTGAACAAAAAAGCTTTCCAGCTCTAAGTTTAGTTATAAAACTTCTAAATATAAACTTCGCCCCAATACTTTTAGTAGTTTCTCCGGAATCGTCGCCACAAAAATCGGGTACACACAATCGATTGCAACTTCAAAAACCCAAAATTCGAACTTTATTAATATATTATTTATTCATTAATTTTTATAATATTAAAAATCTGATGTGGCCAGGCACATGACTTTATCATACAATATATAAAATTAATACTTTCGCTGCATGAGAATCTATTCTATAGAGATAAATCGTAGGTATTGTCAAAGCATCAGCATTTGACACTACCTACACTACGTCATTAGAATAATAGTTATTTATGTCACAAATGCCGAAAGTACGGAATAGCGCGACGAGCGGTGATACGGCGCGTCACCGAAGGCGGAGTGTCGCCGTCGCATAGGACCGAGTCGCGCTATCTAGTTTTTGGCAGGAGCGACATCAACGTTTATTGTGTTGCTTTTTAAGAAATACGTATTTAGAAAAAAAATAAATGATTTCTGTATAGTAAATGCTAGGTTGGTACCACTTTGACGAAAGGTGCGTTCCGATTGGTAGGTAATGGTAGCTAATGGCGGTGGTAGAATACGAAATTATAGTATTTCTTACATATCGTGATAATGACACATATTAGTTTGCATGTACATAAACATGAGTCACTAGCAATTTTCTATTGGAAATACTATAACGGCGTCGGCTACCACTGCCATTATCACTAATGAAAACGCACCTTAAAAAGGTAATTCAAATTCTGACAGATTCATATTTGTTGATGACACATCCCTACCCTCAACAAACAATCAAATTGGTGATCTTATTTTATTTGAAATTTGTATTTTATAATTTGCCGCATTACAACGGCACGTTCCATAGTGGTTCTCCAACCTCTGATGAGATCAGCTGTTTTCGAATGTGACAACACAAAAAAATATTTGTCAAAATCCTGGCTACTATGTAATTTCATATCAATGCAGATGCGACCGATCTCGATCAAATAGAATTTGCTCTTGAAGCTAAACTATTAATTTTACCAAAAAATGTCATAGGCATAAATTATTCAAAATTTCCTCTACTGTAATTTATTACTTATCTATTTTGACGAAATTACAGAAATGACGAAAATCGTTGAAAATTGCTAAGAGTAAATAGCCAGTTCCTTTGGACCATTTTGAACCAAAAGCTTTTCAGCTCTAAGTTTGGTCATAAAACTACTAAATACGCACTTTGGTCCCGATACCTTTAGTAGTTTCTCCGGAATCGTCGTCACAAAAATCGTTTACACACGCGCACACACACACACACACACACAGACATTTTTTTGTACCTTGGTCAAAAATGTTCAGGGGACCCATAAAGACCTATTTCCGCTAAAATCCCAATTTTTTTTCGGAATGATTAACAATACTTTACATACTGCGTATGATAAAGTAAAAATACCTATCCGAAGCAATTAGTGTACAGTATAAAATATCTACCAAATTTTTTTGAGATAATGCATTGTGTATAATCATAATCATAAAAATTAATATTAAATTGTAAAATAAATTAATCCAAAACGGTAATAATTTATCACTTTTTATAAGAAACTATATAATAACTATTGTTATAACAAGTTATAACAAAAATGGAACGACAAAGTAAAAGTTGTAGTTGTCGTTATCAAACATAATAATATTATGTGTTTCTGTGCAACAATGATAATCGCGGTCATGTTAATCAGTATCACGTATATTCGTACATGGTCTCACATATTTTTACTAGCACTGTCATATATTATGATAAGTAAAATTTGGGGACCGCACTACGAACACAAATACATTTGAAAAAAAATACAGTTGATTGTACATGGATAATCAAAATGATGTTTTTGGTATTGGAGAAACTAAGAACCTAATGATTCTCAACTTTTACGTACTCTGTTATAAAGCTACATCAATAATTATCTATATTATGCTTTTAAATCATCATCAACATAATTCATATACAATTTCTAGCAAAATTTAGCATAGTCTGTTTGTACTGCTAGAAAGACTCGTTAAACTGCATTTTTTAGGCAAGCTGATTATGCCGCGTTCCCATAAAATCATTCGATGTTACGTTGACGACGTGCTGTTATTTCAACAAATCTACTGGTTTATTGGTAGGAAGTCGGCTTTGTCGACATATAATTAATTACTTTACAAGCACATACTTAAACGTGTGTGACCATATGGCACTCAACTATGGTCTGCACTAAGCCAAACAATATCAGAATCATGAAACGCTAAATCATAAGGTCCGCAAAAATAAGGTGCTAAGAAACATCGTTAATTGGCAGAGAATCTACAGAACACAACATCAGAGCTACGTCAGCACAAGAATCTCTACTGAATCTAGCTCCTTGACAATAGTGACAATAGTGGAAGAACCAAACTGTTTGAGTTGGGCAAATTATAGCAAACAGCGGACACATAAGTCATGATCTAAATCAAATTGGTGATCTTATTTTATTTGAAATTTGTATTTTATAATTTTGCGCACTACAGCGGCACGTTCCATAGTGGTTCACCAACCTCTGATGAGATCAGCTGTTTTCGAATGTGACAACACAAAAAAATATTTGTCAAAATCCTGGCTACTATGTAATTTCATATCAATGCAGATGCGACCGATCTCGATCAAATAGAATTTGCTCTTGAAGGTAAACTATTAATTTTACCAAAAAATGTTATAGGCATAAATTATTCAAAATTTCCTCTACTTTAATTTATTAATTAACTATTTTGTCGAAATTACAGAAATGGCGGCTCATTTCCAAAATCCTTGAAAAAGGCTTAGAATAAACTAAAAAGCTAAACTATTAATTTTACCAAAAAATGTCATAGGCATAAATTATTCAAAATTTCCTCTGCTTTAATTTATTATTTAACTATTTTGACGAAATTACAGAAATGGCGGCTGATTTCTAAAATCCTTGAAAAAGGCTTGGAGTAAACACCCAGTTCCTTTGGACCCTTTTGAACCAAAAGCTTTTCAACTCTAAGTTTGATCATCAAACTTCTAAATATGAAGTTCCGTGCCGATACCTTTAGTAGTTTCTCCGGAAATGAATTAACAAAAATTGGGTACACACACACACACACACACACATACACACACACACACACACAGACATTTTTTTGTACCTTGGTCAAAAATGTTCAGGGGACCCATAAAGACCTATTTCCGCTAAAATCTCAAAAAATTTTTTCGGCACGATTACAATACTTTACATACTGCGTATGATAAAGTAAAAAAAAATTCGCCCCTAGATTTGTGAGAAAATGAACGTCAAAAGAGGGATATGCCTAGATATGCATTTACGTAGTTGATGCTACTACGATAACGTAATGTACAACATATTACAGATGCGATACTGAATAAATGTTTTGTTTTAGTTGGATGCATTAGAACTATTCAAGAAACATAAATCGAAAATTCGACAAACTTCAGTACGCACATATAGTATTGATGAAAATCCATTACTCCGCGAGTGCTTTTCTTGTGAGATGGTAGATTATCTGCGGTACAACTTGGCGATATTGACAGCAAGCAATATAAACTGCTCCGTCCCACGCTTATCGGCGTTAACTGACAAATATTTCGCATCTATTAACTTGGAAGATTTTACTTGCAATGTAGAAAACGCCAACGGCACTCAAGTTTGTCCCGAAAATTGTTCTTGTAGGATCTTGGCAGGTACTAACAAAACGAGTTTGATTATTGACTGTTCTCATTCCAAGTTCAAACGTATGCCAAAAATTCCGAAATCATTTCCTTTTAAATATAAAGTATACACCATCACCACGTGCACGATGAATTTGAGCAATAACAGTATAGCCGACTTGAGCAGGAATGATAATTACGACTCCGTGACAGAACTAGACTTGTCGAATAATCTACTAACAACTATACACTGGTTACCGCCTAAAGTTGAGGTTAGTTTGTTTTGTTTTATGTGTACAATTTCCTGGTGAAAGCAAGCTGGTACTAAACGTTATAGGTCCTTCTTTTGAGCAATAACAGAATATCTGACTTGAGCTGGATTGATAATTGTGACTCCGTGACAGTACTAGACTTGTCGAATAATCTACTAACAACTATACACTGGTTACCGCCTAAAATTAAGGTTAGTTTGTTTTGTTTTATGTGTACAATTTCCTGTTGAAAGCAAGGTGGTACTAAACGTTATAGGTCCTTCTTTTGAGCAATAACAAAATATCAGACTTGAGCTGGAATGATAATTATGACTCCGTGACAGAACTAGACTTGTCGAATAATCGACTAACAACTATACACTGGTTACCGCCTAAAATTGAGGTTAGTTTGTTTCTTTTTACGTCTATAATTTACATTATCCTGTTAAAAACAATGTATACTGCATGTTATAGGTCCTTCTTTTGAACAACAATCTCATATCCAATTTAAACGACAGCAGCATTCATATCTTGGAAAACTCTACCACCCTCAAGACCGTCGAAATGCACAATAATCCATGGAGCTGTAACAGTTGTTCATTGAGTAATTTTATAAAAGCTTTAAGAAGAATACAATTAAAGAAAGTAATATTGATACAACATTATAATCGTAGACTTATATTATTCATCATCAACTGTTTTCAGATTGTACACGGCCCATTGACATGTAAAAACGGAGATATCTTGGATAATTTATCAGAAGCAGATTTGTGCAAAGAACACCAAGGTCCATCAATTGTATTGATTACCCTCTTGGTTTTGATCTTATTTTTGACTTCGATAAGCTCGATCTTATTTAATATTTACAAAAAACAACTCAAAATATGGTTGTATTCAAATAACATGCTTTTATGGTGCATTACCGAGGAAGAACTGGACAAGGACAAAGAATTCGACGCCTTCGTCAGTTACGCTCACCAAGATCAGGATTTCATCGCGCGTCATCTCGCACCGAGACTG
Organism: Melinopterus prodromus; assembly: GCA_964023965.1. NCBI lineage: Eukaryota > Metazoa > Arthropoda > Insecta > Coleoptera > Scarabaeidae > Melinopterus > Melinopterus prodromus. Next base: position 3,594,446 of record OZ030391.1, on the reverse strand, counting down.
GAAAATGGCGAACCACCCTTTAAACTTTGCATACACGTCAGGGATTGGATAGTGGGCGAATTCATTAGCCGCCAAATCATCGATTCTGTTCAAAAGTCGAGGAGAACTATTATCGTACTATCGAAGAATTTCCTTGAGAGTGCCTGGGCAATAATGGAATTTCGTACAGCTCATACGCAAACCATGGACGACAAGAGAAATCGGTTGATCATCGTTTTGTACGATGACCTCGAAGTATGTGATATTGAGGACGAGGAACTTAAGTTGTATATAACGACCAATACGTACACTCGTGGAATAAAGTATGTTCTGATCCGTATTTCAGCAGTGTGTCGATGTTACATCCATGTACGAGTTTTTTGTTACTCTAGTCGGCCGGTCGGCCGCTAAGTGCAAGAAATGGTCCGGTTACGCTGCATACTCGTATATCGGAAATGTATTATTTGAGAAACCTTGTTCGAATGCTTTGAATTGGTTTATAATGATTTATATATTTCTATTTATTAGCCTCATGTGTAATAAATTAATGTAATTCCTACATTGCAATGTAATTGTGTGTTTATTAAATATAATTTATTATATAACATAAAATGAAAATTTAATTTCAAGATATTGCATAAAACACAACAAACTATACAAATTTATTGCATCTAATAGCTTTTTTCGTTAATAAATACAAAAATCAATTTCTTGTGGTGAATATTTTTACTGAAGGTTATTTCAGAACTTTTATGTATTAACATTTTATTCACAATATAAAAATAAATTAATAAAATTAAATTGCTTTAAATTTGTATTTATGGTAATTTGTTACTTGTGATTTACTGGTATTTTCGAGATATTTAGCTTCAACGATATTTTGCAGTTTAACTTAATAACCAGAAAGGATGTATTTTGTATAGCATGAATGTATTATTACAGTCTTTATATTATTATTTTGTATTTACTTTACAGCAATATTTTTCAAATATCTGACAACTGAAAATAATGAGAATTATGTATATCACTAATTTACAAAAATTGATAATTGCTTGTAGAAGCAAGCTCTAAATTTTCGACGAATTTTGATGGAATGTAAATATGAAATAATTATGTAGTATTAAAAAATAAATAAATCAAAATATACGACCATCTAAAAGAACATTTAGATGACATTATTGTTAAAATTAGTTCACTCTATGTCAAAACTACTACAGATTCGAGATTTGAAAAAAGATTTGACATTAATCATTTTTGACATAATAACCTAATTTTCAGTATTCTTAAGTAATTTGTTAATTAATTATAAGTAAAATTTTAATAATTCGAATTATAAATGAACAAAAGATGACACTAGAATGTTTTCTTTTTTCTAGAAAGTAGAAAGTAATAAGTTTCATATGGTTTTATTGGTTTTTACTGTTCCTTCAGAAGTTGGAGCCGTTTAAAATAAGATATTGTTAATAATTCAAATGGCTGTAACTTTTTAATGAATTGAAAAAGTAATTTGCTTACTGAAAAAATGTTTTGCAGAAGAAACATGGGACAGCCTGCATATATTCTTGCTATAATTTTATATTATTTTAGTTGTCAAGCATGTATTAGATCTCATGAAAGATAATTGAAACATTAACTGCTATAAAGTAAATACAGATATATTTCTATTGTCCCTTCATACAAAATACATGCTCCGTCCTAAATATAAATTTAAATTAAATTTAGAGAATTTATTAACATTTAGTGAATATATTTTAATATTACAATTCTGAAATAGTCTATATTCAGTGATACTCCTTGGCAACAAGATGATTTGTGCATTTACTTACTTACTTACTTAAGCCCGTCATCCAACTGCTGGGCAAAGGCATTTACTTACGTAATTAATATGTGTATTAGATAAAATAAATTTAAATAATGTGTCGTGATATTACGCAATATCTTAATATCAGATTTTCGTATCATATTATCAAATTTCACGTTTATTAATATTATTATAAAAGTAATTTTAAAGTTAATTAAATGCACTACTCGTAAACTTAAATGTTGTGGTCATATTACATCTATTACATTGCAATGAAGGTATCACATTAAGGAAAAGATCGGACACGCTCAAAATAAACTAAATTCCGTTACATTACATCCATCGAAAAACCATCTCGTGACGGACAACTTTTTGCGAAGCGGCCGGGCCGAGGGAATATATAACCGAATATATAACCGACATACTATTTTCAAATCCTGCGATAGCGATACGAACATACTTTTTTCCATGACTGTACATAAGATGGGGAGATCCATGGTTTTGGAAGAGGTTGAGGTACGCCATGCCGCACAATCCTAGGCAAGACGTTCGCAATCGTAGAGAGCAGGAGGAGGACGCAGAAGATGCCGTTGAAATGGAACCATTTTCTACAAGCACCAATACATAAAACAACAATTTCTTTAGCATTATTTATTTTTTGTTGAAAGAGTCCATAATTTCAAAGGTGAGTGATATATGTATTGGAAATAAAAACCTCTTTGATCCTTTGATTAATATTTATTTTAATAGGAACCGGTTTCGATCAGCTAACTGATCATCATCAGCCTAAATGGTCAAGTTATCAATGAAACAATAAAAAGCGTAGAACAACAACGACGCAACATGCATCTCGTTTGGAAAAAGAACGGAAAATCTTTATTATTATTATCTTTATTATTTATTTTTTATTATCATCACTATTATTATTATCACTAGTAAGTAGCGTTTGTTTAAATGTTTAGTATACTATCTTATAATCAAAACAAGTACAGGTTAATTTCAAATGGAATATATAAAAATGTTAACAAATGTTTATTTGTTAAACGTATACGTCTGCAGACAAACATCATGGCACTCATAGTATGCATTTACACCAAGGCAAATAACCCCAAATTTAATTTATGAGTTAGTAGATAAAACATCACATTTCTCTCGCATGGAACGCTCATTATGTGCTCGTGAAATAATATAGTATTATCTACGACTCGCCGATAACATATTCATTATATACGTAGCTTATGTCACGAATAAACCGAAACATAATACATACCACTAAATTGTATATATTTAATAAATGTTAATAAAACCATCGAAATCTTGTAATGTCTTTACTTAATAAAATCTTATGTAGGTAATAGGTAGTATTTTTTGCAAGAGGAAGCAAGCGATTCAGGGCAAAATATTAAATAAATTTAAAAAATTTAAATATTTTTCAAGATAAATTCCCCAAGATTTATCAATATTGTTATAGATATTCCATATAAAAACTGAATTAGTTTATTTTAGGTTAAATTACTAGAAATTAATTTAAACCAATGCTATTACAGCTCTTTGAAAAGTTGTTTCTAAATAGAATGAAAAAAGAAATAAATTTCAAATCACCAATTTGGCTTTAGAGAAAAGCATTCTACTGTAGATGAAGTCCATAGACAAACGGATATAAAAGAGAAAACATTAGAAGAAAGGCTTATATGAATGCTCCGATCTAAAAGAAGTAAAAGCAGGGGTACCCCAGGATAGTGTCTTGGGATCAATTCTCTATCTACTACATACAAGTGACCTGCCATACCTAGAAAATCTAACAGTCGCCACTGATTTCAGACTTTCAGTTTTTCTACTTCACTCAAGCTGGTTATTATAGAAACGTGTAGCTGAAAATTCTTTTCACTCACGCGTTTCCGTGACAATCTGGCGTTCAACGTTTCAATTCAGATACTATATGAAATTAGCCCCTTCTAAAATATCGTCTATAAGCTTCATATTAGTAGATAAGCTATAGGAGTTCGAGCGCAATTTTACGTGTTAATTTAAACGAGGTATAAATTCACTTTACTTCCGGTCCAGGTAGAAAGAGATAGCTGTAAGACGATGGTTAGTGTGACAAGGATAGCCGATATGAATGACGAAAGAGAAACCAGGTGAGAAGTAATTTTAAAATTAGCAAGATTTGCGACAAACTTGACACACCATGAACCAATTTCCACCAGTGGCCAATAGATGTCTCGATAATATTTCGTTAGACAGCAATCCTTACTGTTACTATCCTTTGAGATGACGAATTAAATCTGTTCCTCATCACAGGGCTCGGTAGTTTGGCGGTAGAGCAATGCCCCGGCAAGGCAGAAGACCGCGGTTCGATTCCGGACTGAGACCGTATCTTTTAATTAATTTTAAAATTATTTCTCACCTGGTTTCTCTTATTGTCATTATTACATATATGTATACACAGAGAGAAATTTTTGTTTGATTCAAATAAATATGCATTAACTCAAAGAAATTTGTTGTTTCAATAAGGCAAAGAAATATTTATTTGCGGATAAAAACGCATTTATTTGAAATATTTGTTTGGTAGAACGAACATTGATTTGTGTCAAACAACTTATGTTTCCAGTTAAAAAGTTTGCAATTTGTGTATTATAAGAAATGAGATTTATTTACTTCAAATAATTATGATTGTGTTGAGTGAAAGAATTACATTTTTTTAAATTAACAAAATTGTTGGTCGAGTTAAAATGCTTAAAATTATTAATTTGTTGAAGGAATTAATAGACAAGAATTTTTCGGAAGACTCGCCTTGATGTGTCATCTCCTTTTTGGGATGTCGCACATCCTCGACCAGTGCTTGGTCTTCCCAACCCAACATATAGTCAAGGTTAAGTTAGCAAAGTGTACTCTGATTTGGAATCGCAACTTGAACCTGCAGGCACTGTAGTCTACAAGTTCTATACTGTCGATCACGCGGCTTTATACTCTCGATATATACGAAGTGCGAGGAGAGAGTTTACAGCGCCATCTAACAATACAGTTGGATGACATTAAAAATATATTTATTTGAATCAAAATATGATTTCTTTGGTGGAAGTAAACCTATTTTAAAGCCAAAACAAAAATATTACTTTAAAGGAAATAAATCTCTTCTTGTGTACAAATATATTTATTTTAATCAAAATCTGATTTCTTTGGCGGAAGTAAACCTACTTTTAAGCCAAAGACAAAATATTACTTTAAGCGAAATAAATCTCTCCTTATATACAAATTTATATGTTAGAATCAAAATTATATTTCATTGGTGTAAAGAAACCTTTTTTTAAAATCAAAACTAAAATATTATTTTAAAGGAAAGTAATCTTTGTTTGTATCCATATATATTTATTCCACTTAAATAAATATTTCAAATAAATTAATCTCTGCAAGCAAATAAACTAGAATATTCAATGAAGTAAATATTGTTGGCATCAAAGAAATATCTTTTGACCCAAAAGAATAAATTCAAACAAATATATTCCTTTGAAACAAGAAATCTTTTCTATCTGTGTACCTTATATTAAAACCGACTAAACTAGTTTCCTGATATGAATGAGGACATCCTTGCGGTCACAGTAGTTAGAAAGTCATATTCTATCATTACATACTTCAGCATTTTGTGCTTATTAATACAAAAAATATATCAACATACTATTGGAAACTTTTGTCGTTTCTTTATTGCCTCCCGCGCCACACTTAAAAAGTAAACTGACCGTCTGGTGCGAACGCTTATATTCGCATTACGGCTCTGTCTCTGTCCGATATCGAAAATTCTTCGCGAATTTCCTAATTTCCGGAGCGGCAGCCTTTTGTATGGAAGACGCGAGCGGGGCGGCGGAGATGAGGGTGGGCACGTGCAATGACACGTGATCTCTGTCCGCCAGATGCGCGTGTTTAAATAATCAATCCGTCGGCAGATGACACTGCCTAGCACCGCCTAGCCGAGCGCGATTGTATTCTGTACTCGTCCCATTCTTTTGCTCTTTTTAATTTCGAAAAAATCTGATGTGGCCAGGCACATGACTTTATCATACAATCTATAAAATTAATAGTTTAGCTGCATGAGAATCTATTCTATTGAGATAAATCGTACGTATTGTCAAATCATCAGCATTTGACACTACCTACACTACGTCATTAGAATAGTAGTTATTTATGTCACAAATGCCGAAAGTACGGAATAGCGCGACGAGCGGTGATGCGGCGCGTCACCGAAGGCGGAGTGTCGCCGTCGCATATGAGCGAGTCGGCTATCTAGTTTTTGGCAGGAGCGACATCAACGTTTCTTGTGTTGCTTTTTAAGAAATACGTATTTAAAAAAAAATAAATGATTTCTGTATAGTAAATGCTAGGTTGGTACCACTTTGACGAAACGTTAATTTTAAAGGTGCGTTCCGATTAGTATGTAATGGTAGGTAATGGCGGTGGTAGAATACGAAATTATAGTGTTTCTTACATATCGTGATAATGACACATATTAGTTTGCATGTGCATAAACATGAGTAACTATCAATTTTCTATTGGAAATACTATAACGGCGTCTGCTACCACTGCCATTATCACTAATGAAAACGCACCTTAAAAAGGTAATTCAAATTCTGACAGATTTATATTTGTTCATGACACATCCCTACCAAAATACTAAAATAAAACTACACTCATCGCTATACTTTATTTATAATTTTCTCAATGTATCGTTTTTGGAATTAGATATAAAGACGGGTTGATATTTCTTATCAACAAATAATCAAATTGGTGATCTTACTTTATTTGAAATTTGTATTTTAAAATTTGCCGCACTACAGCGGCAACGTTCCATAGTGGTTCTCCAACCTCTGATGAGATCAGCTGTTTTCGAATGTGACAACACAAAAAAATATTTGTCAAAATCCTGGCTACTATGTAATTTCATATCAATGCAGATGCGACCGATCTCGATCAAATAGAATTTGCTCTTGAAGCTAAACTATTAATTTTACCAAAAAATTTCATAGGCATAAATTATTCGAAATTTCCTCTACTTTAATTTATTAATGAACTATTTTGTCGAAATTACAGAAATGGCGGCTCATTTCCAAAATTCTTCAAAAAGGCTTAGAATAACATAAAAAGCTAAACTATTAATTTTACCAAAATATTACATAGGCATAAATTATTCAGAATTTCCTCTACTTTAATTTATTATTTAACTATTTTGACGAAATTAGAGAAATAGCGGCTCATTTGCAAGAAAAAGGCTTAGAATAAACTACCAGTTCCTTTGGACCCTTTTTAACCAAAAGCTTTTCAGCTCTAAGTTAGGTCATGAAACTTCTAATTATGAACTTTCGTCCCGATACCTTTAGTAGTTTTTCCGGAATCATCGCCACAAAAATCGTTTACACACACACGCACGCACGCACACACACACACACAGACATTTTTTTGTACCTTGGTCAAAAATGTTCAGGGGACCCAAAAAGACCTATTTCCGCTAAAATCTCAATTTTTTTTTTCGGCATGATTACAATACTTTATCATACTGCGTATGATAAAGTAAAAACATCGGTTATGCTATGCGGCTGGGGTACAGGGGCCAACGAAATATTCCCCACCTTCATTAGAATTAATAAGAGTGGGTGGTTCCTCATGCAGTTCCCTCTGTCTGATTTCCTACCCCATGCTTTTATGACGATTGAATAATTTAATTCATTTCAGGAGATGAAATACCCGCACTTGTCGTCAGTATAGACCGGATTTTATGTTATAAATTAGGTTGAATACCAAGCCAAGAATTTTCCGAATTTTTCGAATTTTGTTCCTCGTAAACCGTTTGACACAAAAATTTCAATTTTTGTTCAGGTTGCATTTAGAGTCTTCTATTGATTGACGTCTTAGCTTTCTTCAGTTTTTCTGTTATAAAGGTTACAAACAAGATTTTCACGGAAGCGAATATCTCAGTAACGAATATTAGCACGATAACGGGATATTCACGTAAACAATCGCCATATTTTATTTAAGGCGACTGTTCAAAAAGAATAGCATAATAATTTTAACGTAAATTTATAGAGATTTAATGGGAATGTAATAAATTTCGTGCAGCGCGCACTACGTCGCAATCGTAACGGTAAATGGAAACACAGCTGGGACAGTGGAAGATTATTATTTACTATTAGTACGATACGATCAGAACTATTTAATTTTGAGGAATTTTGAATAGTAGTGCGAGTTAAATATAGATAATGAATTTAGGTGTACAATAGGGTGGTTCAAATTGGCTATTTTTAATTAGAAATCAACGATCCCCCAAAGTCGTTTCTAAATCCAAAAAGAGTGTATTTTTTCTGGAAATTTTGATTCTTAATGGTGGCTGTCGAGGCCGCAAAGTAACATAAGAAAATGCATGGGAAAAAAGAATTTTTTTGGTGTTTTTCGAATAATTGTTCGGGGTTTGGGAAAACTTAAGACTAAAGTTATAGGACTTGTGGAGGACTTTCCAAGGAAGAATTTGACCTATCATACATATGGATTTAATTCCCCCAACCCCTCCCGCCCCCACAGTGCCATGAAAACTACCCTTAAATGAAAAAAAATTAGATTTTTCAGAAAATGGACCCTTCTAATTATTTCATTCTCCTTTTTCTCATAGAAATCATTATTATAAGTCTAGTGGGATGTTTATAAACATTTGTCAGTTAATTTCCATTTCCTTAAACAAATTTTATTTGTTAAATAATTAGTTTTTCTCGAAAATTTGTCTGAATTCTGTTTTCTGACTTCGAAATGGCAGTTTATTATCTTGGAATGACATTATTCATTAAAAAATCATGTTTAAGCAATAAATTATTATTCAGTTTCAACTTTTTTCTAAATCTGGTAGAAAAGCCAACATTTTAGTTAAAAGAACTTATAAATTTTATGTTCGAGATATCCCAAGTGATATCATTTATATTTTGTGATCATTTCCATTGTTTAATTAATAAAATATTATTCGTTTTCAATATCATTTATTCGAAAAAATTTGATTGATTAAAATCCTTTTTTTAGGGAAATTGAGAGTAATTTTTTTTTAATGTTAATTTTCCTAAAGACAACTAATTTGATTAATCACATTTCTTTCACCATTTCTTATTCTGATTTCCTACCACTGTATGTCAAGATAATGTTAATTTATTACTGTCTGGAAACGGTTCCTTGTAGTCTAATTTGATGAAATATTGAAAACCATCCCAAATATAAATGATGTCATTGGAAAATAACCGTTGGCTTTCAAAACAAAAATAAATTTAGGCAAATTGCAAAAAAAAATTTTAAACAAATGGCATTTGTTCAAGCAAACATGGGTTTATTAGATAATATTGGCAAGGTATCTCGAACATGAAATTTATAAATTAATTTCACAAAAACGCTGACTTTTCTATCATAATTAGAAAAAAAGTGAAAATGAATAATAATTGATTGTTTAAACAATAGGAAGAAATTTTTTAATGAATAATAAACTGCTGCTTCGATCTAAGAAAACATAATTCAGCCCGATTTTCGAGTAAAATGAACAATTTAAACAAGTAGAATTTGTTTAAACAAATGGCAATTCACTGACAAATGTTTACAACCATTCCACTAGAAAAAGGAGAATGTAATAATTATAACGGTTAATTTTCTGAAGAATGTAATTTTTTTCATTTTAGGGGTAGTTTTCATGGCACTGTGGGGGCGTTAAATCCATAATATGTATCATAGGTCAAATTCTTCCTTGAAAAGTCCTCTACAAGTCGTATAACTTTAATCTTGAATTTTCCCAAACCCCGAACATTATTCGAAAAAAAAAAAACAAAAAATGTCACCAATAGGCACGATTTGGAGGGATCGTTGCTTTCTATCATCACAAAAATTTTAGTAATGCGTTTGTGAACCACCCTAATGTACAATTAATTACACCTGCATGTCGTTCGACTGCCTCGCACCAAAACCTACAAGCGAGGGAAGCCAAACTGCGCAAAGTATTGTTCATGCTTATTTCGGTCTTAAAAATTAGGAAATAGCCAGAATGCTCTTAAATTCAACGGATGTGTATTAAGGATTATTATTATTACTATATAAGGATTATTTGCAAGCTAACTGCGTTGTCCTGCTAACTTTCCTTACTGAGATATCGGCTACAAGCAATCTTCTTCCCCACCTTTATTACATGAAGAAAACAAAAATGCAAATCTCTAAAAGAAGAGTAAGTAAAAGACTCTAAATGCGAACAAAAACTAAAATTTTTCTGGTATGTGGTTTAAAGGAAAAAACATCGGATAGGCCATTCTCTCGTGCAGGGTCACATATATGTTTTTCATGGTTATATGACGTCATAGAGGTTTAAGGAAAAAATAGCATACCATAAGCATGTCTGACATATTTAATGATCGCAGCTTTAGATTCAGGAATAGTCCATTTCGGTTTGGAAATTCAAACGAGAACCTAGGTAGTGTGTGGTATTATTGGATTGATATTTTAAAAAATAGTGTCTGTATATGCTGTGATCAGACGAGGTAACGTAAATTTTAAGTCAGGAACTCACCAGTTAACTGTGCAAATAAAAAGTAGTTTCCTCCATTATCAGAATACATATGGTTTACTTCCTAAACCGTATGGCTTGGAAAGACTAATTTCCAACAAAACTTGATTAATTAAATTAATTATTATTAATTATGATTAGTCTTCAGGATGGCTTATTTCATGTTATTTTTTTCGGAAACTGTATGACGTCATATAACCATGAAATAAGCCTGGGGTAACGCTGACCACTGACTGACTATATATACAGGTTTTTTATTTTATTTTTTTGATATTTTGTATTGGATTACATAACAAAATCCAGCATAAAATACATAAAATCCAGAAGTTCCACAAACGAACACAATCATCAACACCATCTAAATGAAGCATAATCTTTTAGTTTTATGTGTCACAACATTCCAAGAAGAACTATTCCAATTCCTACAAGTTATCGATCGCGCGTTTTGCCACTAAAAGTCGTATAAAACTGTATGGCGTGAATTGGCCAAACTTGATACTTTTCCGGCAAGATACGGAGGGGTGATCTGTCCACCCCGATAGAACATAATCATGGTCGACTCGTACAATAGAAATCGACTAACGGTGCTCTTTTCTTTTCAGTTACGATCGTTAAGCAAGACCAAGCAAGACTGTATCACAGTGACGGAGAGCGTTCATTTTCTTTTGTCGGAAAACCCCCGCAAGACGTATGCCTTCGATTACGTCTCTAATGGCAGGAGTGGGATCATATTTGTAGACACTATATCAGATATATCGATTATCGGCCCTGCTGATGAGAGTAGTTTATGGAATAAGGATAAATGGGTTTATACAAAATGCTACATTTTTAACATTTTTCCCGCATTGTTAGTAAATTTTCAGTTCAAGTAAAAAAAACTGATGTGGCCAAGCACATGACTTTATCATACAATATATAAAATTAATCGTTTAGCTGTATGCAGGGCCACCCTAACCACAGAGCTAAATGGGCTATAGGGCTTATAGCCCTGGGGCGCTAACCTTTTTGGGGCGGCAATTTTTATTGGTGTTATACTTGTTGTTATTACCAGTTATTCTGTTATTAGTTAATTTTATTCAAAATCTTTTGATGACAAAATTCTAACCTGTCAATAATTATGTCTGCTCTTCGAATTTCTCAGGTCACTTACAATAGTATACTTAAAATATAATTATACAGGGTCCTGCAACTAAGCTCGCGTCTTCTGTAGCTCACTTACTCATTAAGCTAAGAGTTTGACATTTTGCAGGCTTACCCTGTACTTCAAGGTACAATTCAAGAAATTATTTTTTATTATACAGGGTGTTCCAAAAATGTGCAACGCCATGGTAATATATTTTTTTAAATTGCATGCTATACATTTTTCTACACATTTGGAAGCCTTTTATGGTTGCCTACATATCACCAAAATTTTATTGAAATCGGTTGAGTGACGGCAGCGGAAAAAAATAAAAACCAAAAAAAAATGATTTTGCATCGTAGGCTTTAAAAATCAATAAAAGCCACAAAATGCACCTCGTTAATAAAATTTTGCAACATGCTTATTAAGTTAGATGTAATAGTCTCGTTAACCAAGTGACATTGGTCCAAATCATACAGGGTGACCAAAATCGAGTGTCAAACTTGTCAAACTTCACAGCGCGCTATTGTTCTTATTTTAAATTGGAACCCATAATTTTTTTTAGGTGAAACGTTGCGGAATTAAAAAATAAATATTGCTTCTGAATACAACCCCATCACAATTCCCAATATTTTAAAAGTTATTCGCTAAAAACTCAATTTTCAACGTTTCCAACGGCAATTTTAGGTAATAAATATCGTACGTGGCGTTGAAAAACAATTTATTACATAAAATATAACGCAGAGAGGTATTTTAGATTTTACTGTACTTAATTAAGTAGTTATTCAATTGCTAAATTTACTGCAAAATTTACCTATAGCCACATTTCCGTCCTTACCGCTATAGGAAAATTATGCAGTAAATTTTGCATTTGAATAACTACTTAATTAAGTACACTCAAATATAAAATAGATCTATTATTTTTTATGAAATAAATTGTTTTTCAACGTCACGTACGATATTTATTATCTAAAATTGCCGTTGGAAATGTTGAAAAATGAGTTTTTGGCGAATAACTTTTAAAATATTGGGAATTGTGATGGGGTTGTATTTAGAAACAATGTTTATTTTTTTAATTCTGCATCATTTCACATAAAAAAAATTATGGGTTCCAATTTAAAATAATAACAATAACACGCTTTGAAGTTTGACAAGTTTGACACTCGATTTTGGTCACCCTGTAGAATTTAGATCAATGTCACTTGGTTAACGAGACTATTACATCTAACTTAATAAGCACGTCGCAAACTTTTATTAACGAGGTGCATTTTGTGGTTTTTATTGATTTTTAAAGCCTACGATGCAAAATCAATTTTTTTTGGTTTTTATTTTTTTCCGCTGCGGTCACTCAACCGATTTCAATAAAATTTTGGTGATATGTAGGCAACCATAAAACGCTTCCAAATGTGTAGAAAAATTTATAGCATGCAATTTAAAAAAATATATTACCATGGCGTTGCACATTTTTGAAACACCCTGTATAATAAAAAATAATTTCTTGAATTGTACCTTGAAGTACAGGGTAAGCCTGCAAAATGTCAAACTCTTAGCTTAATGAGTAAGTGAGCTACAGAAGACGGGAGCTTAGTTGCAGGACCCTGTATACAATTAATTATTAATAATTAATTAACCTCTTAATTCGTGCTGTACTATTTTTTATGTTATATAGAAGACATGTTTCGACTTTGCAAAGTCTTCATCGGTCCTAAATAGTCAACTTCGAGAAACAAATAAACAATCTTGTTCGATCACAGCTGATGTTGGGGCTATACATGCCCATATGTGAATTATCACGTTGATTTCGTAATTCAAGGATTAACGAGGTGAACAATCGGAAACTAAATAATTTGTGGAATAATTTTTATGTAAATATGTAAGGTAAAATTATTCCACAACAATTATTCTGTTCGTATTCAGTGCAAGAATTTTTATTCCAACGCGCATTTTCATATTCCATTCAGAATATCCTTGTACCCAAGATTTAGCAATATTTTGCAATACTCCATATATTTTCTCAAAAAAAAAATATATGTAAGCCTATAAAATGTTTCCGCAGTTTTGAGACAATTAGAAGCTTTGTCAAAATAGCTAAGAAAAATATGGTGTTGCCATTTAAAGAAAATGTCGTTGAAGTTTATAAGCCAGAATAACAAGATGGAAAAATGAATTTTTTCTACTCCTATTGAGGAATGCATTCATTATCATGGCAATTTATGATAAGTAATACTAACCATTCCCCACACACAGGACAAATATTTCATTCCTGGCTCCTCATACCCCGCCAGTAGTGAGAAATATTTCATTCCTCACGGCTTTACAACCAATCACAGCTCTGGATTTTTAATTTCCAAATTGTTGATACACTGCTTAGCGACATTATCAAGGCATTGACAACGTCGCTAAGTGACAAGGCGCACCAAACAATGTTAATCTGTCAAAATCCTGTAAACCGTCATGGTGACATACAGCTGTCCTATATGCACAAAAATTAATTTATAGAATTTCGTTGCATAGTCGTAGAAAAAGTATAGTATTTCATTCGCAAGTAATGGCAATTTCTCACTCGAACGCTTTGCAGCACTCGCCTACGGCTCGTGCTGCAAACTTCGTTCTCGTGAGAAATTGCTTACATTACTTGCTCATAGAATAATATACTATTTTCTACTCCTATTGAGGAATGCATTCATTATCATGGCAATTTATGATAAGTAATACTAACCATTCCCCACACACATGACAAATATTTCATTCCTGGCTCCTCATACCCCGCCAGTAGTGAGAAATATTTCATTCCCCACGGCTTTAGAACCAATCACAGCTCTGAATTTTTCATTTCCAGATACACTGCTTAGCGACATTGTCAAGGCATTGACAACGTCGCTAAGTGACAAGGCGCACCAAACAATTTTAATCTGTCAAAATCCTGTAAACCGTCATAGTGACATACAGCTGTCCCTATATGCACAAAAATTAATTCATAAAATTTCGTTACATGGTCGTAGAAAAAGTATAGTATTCCATTCGCAAGTAATGGCAATTTCTCACTCGAACTTCGTTCTCGTGAGAAATTGCTTACATTACTTGCTCATAGAATAATATACTATTACCTACAAATGTTTATTTTGGTAGTTAAAAATCAACGTGTTCGAGAATTTTGTATAATAACTAACCTTCCCTTAGATTTTCTCATATTTTCATATTTTACGTACATTTTACTGTATACATACAATAAACATAAAAATAACACCTTCCACTAATTTGTTGAAGAGCGTCAGCTTAATACTCAAATGGATTAAATCCAAAATAATAACATTTACAGTAGAGAAAAAGCGGTATAAATTTGTATAGAGCAAACGAAGACCACCTGGTTTACTTATTAGGGATGTAAAGACTATTTTCGTACTAAGTTGAGAATTCATTATATGAAGGAAGGGTTTAATAGCCAATTTATTACCGGAACTGATTTATGTTTCTCGAAAATTATTTTATATTTGATTGCAAATCTAATCAAATGTGGTAAGCGATTTGATTAATCTGTCTTTTTAATTTAGTAGAACTGATTTTGATTTATTTTAAGGTTGGTGAAAAATAATTAAAAGAAAAAAGTCCACAGAAAACAAAACTGAAAATTGTTATTATATCAGGTTTCGATCCAAATAAAAACAATTATTCTTCTTAAATCTATAAAAAGGCTTACATTATGAATAAATAGTAAACAAACAATATCCAATGACAATTTAAAAGATAAAAGAAAATCCATTATTGCAAATCAGTGCAAAAAACGGTCGGATAGAACATTTGTTTTGGTTAGATTTTTACAAGAAAAGATTGTTCAGGTATATTTTCTTTCTTATTTCTGTATCTAGCAATGGCACAACTATGGTATTGGGACCTATGACACGTTATGTTATATATTTCAAGTTATTATATTCTATATACAGGGTCCTGCATCTAAGCTCCCGTCTTCTGTAGCTCACTTACTCATTAAGCTAAGAGTTTGACATTTTGCAGGCTTACCCTGTACTTCAAGGTACAATTCAAGAAATTATATTTTATTATATAGGGTGTTCCAAAAATGTGCAACGCCATGGTAATATATTTTTTTAAATTGCATGCTATACATTTTTCTACACATTTGGAAGCCTTTTATGGTTGCCTACATATCACCAAAATTTTATTGAAATCGGTTGAGTGACCACAGCGGAAAAAAAATAAAAACAAAAGAAAAAATGATTTTGCATCGTAGGCTTTAAAAATCAATAAAAACCACAAAATGCACCTCGTTAATAAAATTTTGCGACGTGGTTATTAAGTTAGATGTAATAGTCTCGTTAACCAAGTGACATTGATCCAAATTATACAGGGTGACCAAAATCGAATGTCAAACATGTCAAACTTCAAAGCGCGCTATTGTTCTTATTTTAAATTGGAACCCATAAATTTTTTTATGTGAAATGATGCAGAATTAGAAAATAAACATTGTTTCTAAATACAATCCCATAACAATTCCCAATATTTTAAAACTTATTCGCCAAAAACTCATTTTTCAACGTTTCCAGCGGCAATTTTTGATAGTAAATATCGTACGTGGCTTTGAAAAACAATTTATTTCATAAAAAATAATAGACGTATTTTAGATTTGAGTGTACTTAATTAAGTAGTTATTCAAATGCTAAATTTACTGCATAATTTACCTATAGCGGTAAAGACGGAAATGTGGCTATAGGTAAATTTTGCAGTAAATTTAGTAATTGAATAACTACTTAATTAAGTACGGTAAAATCTAAAATACCTCTCTGCGTTATATTTTATATAATAAATTGTTTTTCAACGCCACGTACGATATTTATTACCTAAAATTGCCTTTGGAAACGTTGCAAAATGAGTTTTTGGCGAATAACTTTTAAAATATTGGGAATTGTGATGGGGTTGTATTCAGAAACAATATTTATTCTTTAATTCCGCATCGTTTCACCTAAAAAAATTATGGGTTGCAATTTAAAATAAGAACAATAGCGCGCTTTGAAGTTTGACAAGTTTGACACTCGATTTTGGTCAACCAGTATAATTTGGATCAATGTCACTTGGTTAACGAGACTATTACATCTAACTTAATAAGCACGTCGCAAAATTTTATTAACGAGGTGCATTTTGTGGCTTTTATTGATTTTTAAAGACTACGATGCAAAATCAATTTTTTTTGGTTTTTTTTTTTTTCCGCTGCGGTCACTCAACCGATTTCAATAAAATTTTGGTGATATGTAGGCAACCATAAAAGGCTTCCAAATGTGTAGAAAAATGTATAGCATGCAATTTAAAAAAATATATTACCATGGCGTTGCACATTTTTGGAACAGCCTGTATAATAAAAAATAATTTCTTGAATTGTACCTTGAAGTACAGGGTAAGCCTGCAAAATGTCAAACTCTTACCTTAATGAGTAAGTGAGCTACAGAAGACGGGAGCTTAGTTGCAGGACCCTGTATACCTATCTACTAAATATCAACAGAACACTTGTGACTCTGTCACACTCGTAGAACAACTTGGTGTTGTCTCCTGCACATTTCCTAAAATAGATGCATCACATACATTTCCAGCTGCATTTTGGTTCAAAAGCAGTGTCCAAAAGCAGTACTTCTCCGGCATCGTTAATTATTATTACCTAGTCTTATTTTGTCCATCACAGCTTGTATATGTTGTTTAAAGTTTTAATCACGGTTTTAAGTAAACTTTTAAATAGATCACAGACGAGAACAAAGTGAAACAAACAATCATAACCTCGCTTCTCGTAGACGCCGTAGGCGCAGTTTGACATATTTCGTTTAACCCCCACCAATGATTTCACAAGTGAGATAATTCTCAGATATGTGTATCTGCTCTGGAGGTAGTGCTGCATCCAAAGGGGGAAGGTAAAAATCTCAGTTCAATTTATCTGAGCAAAAGCAAAAGGAACGCGTACTTACGTGAGCCTAACTAAACTGAGCAAATATATCTGAGATTTTATGCAAAAGGAAAGCAACTATTATATCAGGTTTCGATCCAAATAAAAACAATTATTCTTCTTAAATCTATAAAAAGGCTTACATTATGAATAAATAGTAAACAAACAATATCCAATGACAATTTAGAAGATAAAAGAAAATCCATTATTGCAAATGAGTGCAAAAAACGGTCGGATAGAACATTTGTTTTGGTTAGATTTTTACAAGAAAAGATTGTTAAGGTATATTTTCTTTCTTATTTCTGTATCTAGCACAATGCACAACTATGGTATTGGGACCTATGACACGTTATGTTATATATTTCAAGTTATTATATTCTATTATTATTATATTCTATATATTTATTCAAGTTATTATATAAGATATTAGTATTCTTTAAAAAATGTAAAGAGGAACAAGTACTTTAAAATAAAAGAAGCACAAACGATACCTATGAAACCTACCTTTAAGTTTATGTTCTTGTACCTGTTTCCATGTTGACAATGATGATGAAGTAAATACTTAAGATACAAATTTGTTTCAACTATTCACAATATATTATATACCCCCCCCCCCCCACCGGAATCTCAGCGTCCGGCCATCGAGTATTAAAAAGTTATCACCCTAGTGTAAAGTGGTGTAGTAAATTTGCCATTTTACGTGTTTACAATGCAAAATAATGACACCAAGTAATGTGCTTATATGTTTAAGAGTCACTGCTGCGATTTTCCTAAGCCCCACACCTTTTCTGCCCAGGTGCCCCACAGCTTTTCAGCCCAGCGGCCCCCACAGTCCTAAATCCGGCTCTGTAGAGACCAGCGGATTTACTTTTTGGTGTGCAAAGATTTATGCTGTAAATTAATATGTTGACAGAAAAGCTATGTTTGCAAAAATTGGAGTTAGACTATTCAGTTGCAATAAATTTTAAATTCCCTATTCTTTCTACGGAAATATTTGTTTTGGGGGCATCAATGGTATCACGTGTAATACACACAGAGAAAAGCTATTACTTGAATGCACCTGCAGAAAAACTGGCATAGCTAGCATGGATAAATTTAATATTGAACTTCAGCAATGCGTAACGTTTGATTTAGTGAGCTCATATATTCGCAGACAGGTGCACAAAAGAACCCCATTACAGTTCCCACTACATATGCCATATGGCTCCATATCATATCCCAGCTATTTCCATAAGAAATCGAGCGGAAGTCCGAATTTTTCTTATTATAAAACGTGACAATTTTAATTTTTAGTTTTCTATGACTTATTTATTAGGTAGTTATTAATTATCCAGGTAGTCCATTTAAACAATTATATACGAGATGTCTCAAAAGTCAAAACTAAATTTAAATCTGATGTGGCCAGGCACATGATTTTATCATACTATATATAAAATTAATAATTTAGCTGCATCTGACAGATATTTTGATTCTATTGACAGTACGTATTGTCAAAACATCAGCGTTTGACACTACCTACTGTCATTAGAATGAAAATATCTGCCAAATCCTGGCTAACTCGTTATACATTAATGCAGACAAGACCGACCTCGATAAAATAGAAGTTGCTCACGCAGCTAAATTATTACTTTTAGAAAAAAAAAATCATAGACAGTTTCTCCGGAATCGTCGCCACAAAAAAAAAAAAACGGACACACACATACGTTTAGCTAAAATCTCAATTTTTGTTTCGACAATTAAATGTTATTGATGTTTAAATACCTATTCGATATAAAAACAATACAAAGTAAACACACAGCGACAACACAATCACTCTTTTCTAATGATTACTTGAATCATAACGGTGTAGATTCCACGAAATTGCCTAAAATATCGAATGCAGAACTTACATAAATTGTTGTTATGACGTTGAGGTTAAATATCCATTTTTTTCGCAAGTTACCCCTCTTGTCGGGGGTAAGTCAATGCACCACAAAAATAACGATGAGGCACAAAACTATAGGCACACACTTGACAGTCGAGGAAAACTACCCGAAAATTACACTAATCATTTTATAAGCACAATTAAGTCCAATGTTTTGGTTATAAATTCAAGTTATAAACATTTACACACACACATGAAAAATCGACATAACCCACCGCGCGTGCTCGGGCACTATGCACCAGCACTGGGTCGAACGCCGACGAAAACTAAAACAAGAATATGACCATGCCTGCGATTTTTAACCATATAAGAAAAACGCTGCGCCAGTATAAGATTGCTGAAAGTAATAAATTAATTTGAGGCTCAGAAATTCATAATTAGCGAAGTGTGTAGGTTGTTTTATTGTAGCGTGTTGGTAGACCTGATGCCGGGCGATGTTGTGGAGCTGTCAGTGTCAATTTTATTTACAGGTACCTGTAAAATATGGTAGAATAAATAGAACTATTTATTGAACAAAATGAATTTAAAACGACTTTTGCGTATTTATTAGTTATACTTTCCCTGAATATCTACAAAATACAAGTTAAACAATCTATAAATAAAATATTGCATGCTGATTACGAAATCTTGACAGTTATTGCATGTGGTCAATCGCACATGCCGACACGTTGAAACTGCTGCAAGTATTACCATTATTAACTGAATAAGCTTATTTATTTAGAGAAAATGAGTGCCGGTGATGGAAAACAGCAAATTCCGCGCGTTCCCGAAACGATAAACTTCTCTTCAGAAGAAGAAAAGATCGTGACGTTGTGGAACACCATAAACGTGTTTCAAACGTGTCTCAAACAATCTAAAGGAAAACCGAGGTAAAACTGACCACAATACAACCGAAATATCTCGAAATAATTATATTTTTAGGTATTCCTTTTATGATGGTCCCCCATTTGCTACAGGGTTGCCCCATTACGGACATATTTTGGCCGGAACTATCAAAGACGTCGTCACAAGGTACGCGCATCAACAAGGTTATTATGTGGAACGCAGGTTCGGTTGGGACACGCACGGTTTGCCCGTCGAGTTTGAGATCGACAAGAATTTGGGGATCAAAGGTCCCGAGGACGTCATGAAAATGGGTATCGGTAATTACAATAACGAGTGCAGGAAGATTGTTAGCCGTTACGCTAAGGAATGGGAGGTTATAATGAATCGACTTGGACGTTGGATTGGTAAGGATGTCTTGGTTTAATATGTTTTGGAAATTCGGATGTATAAACTACAAAGTGATAAACGCAATACTTTATTTGCTACCGAAAAGATTAGTTTTTTTTTGTCATTTGTTTATTATTCTTATTTTGTTAAGTTTATCTTAGCATTTTTTCACGCAGCGTTTAGAATGTTACTTGACGAGAAAAACAAACACTTTTTAGATTATATGCCTGTATTTATTGATTGTCATTTTAAGAATTTACTATAAGATTACAATTTACAACTATAAGATTACAAAGATACGTATGTTTGGTAACTTTTCAAAATGAAATGAGTAGGTTTAAAGTATCCAATATTGATTCCATGTCCATATCACTGTAAAAACAAATAAATAAATGAAAAATTATTAAAAAGATAGAAAACTATGTTACAAACATCCAACCTTAGTTTGCGAGATATTGACACGTTTATGAAATCGTCACTTCAGCTGAGTATTTTCGAGTACCACCACTACAAAATTCCTTATTCTAAGATTCTAATTTTAGTATGCAATCCTAAATAAAGCTGCTATTGTACACAGACTAAAATAATACTGCATACCTACTGCTATAATTTGGAAAAAAAATTCTCTGGTTCTTGATTTTTTTTCTTCTTAGCTAATTTTGAGTTGTCATATCTAAACAAAAAATACCTGGAAAACCTGGCAAGTGTTTTTAAAAGATTGCCCATTTATGTACAGTTTATAGCATGGTATACTAGTTGCTGTTTTGTATAGAAAAAAATATTGCTTTTTTTACTCGAAAATGAGCTCATTATAAAATGATTTAAAAAATAAGAAATTCGGTTGAATACAATTTCAAAGCCACATTGACCCGCGTGTGTACAATGGCACATCGTCTAAAGGATTTCTCAGTTCATTTTCTAAAAGATTGCGATGAGTTTCCCCATTTAGATTTTCAGGTAATTCAAACGAAGCCAATTATTTGGCCGTTCAGCGACCCCTAAATATATTTTAAAAATTATGGCAATACTGTAATTGTTATTCTAATCATACAGTTTGCAGCGATTACCCTTGAAAAAAAAGGAATTTTTCTTCAAATACGAAGCACTCTATTACTCAATATTCACAACAATTTAATTTTACTTTTTGAGACCATGTGAGAAACTTTGGAAGTACCAATTGTAGCATTTTTAGATTTTTTCTCATGTCTAGTGAATACAGTAGGAATTCTGTAGTGGTACGACGAACGCAGAAGATTGTATACTGCTTGTATACTATAGACTGACAAATCTAATATCAAAAACGGCTTTTAAAAAGACGGGTATTATTTAAATTTAGGAATTATGCTTGTCAGAAATCAACATTCTATATTGATGCATTAATTAACAAAATATGTTTTGAACTTTCGTTTCATTTTTGACTAGTGGCACATTTATTATGGGGGTTTATACAAAACGCCAATATTGTTTGAATAAAATGATAATTACATCAAGCAAAAGCACATCATCTCTTAAAAAAATCTCTCAATACATCAAAATTATGCTTGATTTAGATGGTAATATTGGCATTTTGTCTCATGTTGGTTGTGTCGTAAAAAATTCCACAATAAAAGGCAGAAACGAAAGAGGGAAAACTAGTAGACATTAATTGAAATAAATTAATTTACTTAGTAATTAGCATCTAGATCTCTTCATTTTCTACACTACCTATATCAAAATTTCACACCAAAGCGTTACTAAAAAGTTACTAAATAATTAAAAAATAAGTGATAGAATTTAAAAAAAAGTGGAATAATTTCTAAATGAACTGATCCTGCAATAAAATAGCAATATCCTTTTTTCTATAGTATAACGTAGCAAGTATTATACCATTTTGAAAACTACGCTAAATGGGCAATCTCAAAAAATAACTTGCCATTTTGTCCTGGTATTTTTCGTTGAGAGATGACAACACAAAGTAAGCTAAAAAGAAAGGACTAAATCAAGAATTTGAAGGCAGAATTCCTGAATTTTGTTTAGGCCAATAAAACGGTGTAATAAAACAGCCATTCCAAACTTATCTAAAATCAAATAACATTTTTATTCATCTTATAAGAATCTATATTTTTCCTAATTACTAATTTCACTAAAAATTGGTTTTCATCAAACCTCAAACTCGAAAAACACTTTTTATTTTCAGTTTTTAAAATTAAAACACTGCAAAACCACTAAACAACTATTCTTCTCGTGCAGATTTCAAGAACGACTACAAAACCCTCTATCCGTGGTTCATGGAGTCCATCTGGTGGGTATTCAAGCAACTATATTCGAAAGGCTTAGTGTACCAAGGCAACAAAATCATGCCTTACTCCACCGCCTGCAACACGCCACTTTCAAACTTCGAATCCGGTCAAAACTACAAAGACGTCGTCGACCCCGCAGTAACCGTAACTCTCCCACTTCTGACCGACAAAAACACATCCCTCCTCGTCTGGACAACAACGCCATGGACCCTCCCGAGCAATTTAGCAGCCTGCGTCCACCCCACGTTAGAATACGTCAAACTAAAACAATTAAGCACCGGAAAATTCTTTATACTGATGGAAGCACGCGTGGAATCAGTTTTCCAAGCGAACGACTTCGAAATAATCGAGAAATTCCCCGGTTTAAAGTTGAAGGATTTAAAGTACGAACCTGTGTTTCCGTACTTTGCAGAGCAGAGGGAAAGGGGTGCGTTTAGGGTGCTCGTTGACGAGTACGTTACGTCGGAGTCCGGTACGGGAATTGTCCACCAGGCGGCGTACTTTGGCGAAGACGATTATAGGGTTTGTTTGGGCGCGAATGTGATTACGAGAGACCAGGAGCCGATATGTCCTCTCGATGCTTCTGGGAGGTTTACGAAGCCTGTCGTTGATTTCGAGGGGCAGTACGTGAAGGATGCCGATAAGAATATCATCGCTACGTTGAAGGGTAACGGGAGATTGTTCCATGCTACGCAGGTGAGTTGTTGGTTGGTGTTTGGATTTTTCTATGGAATCTTTTGGTGTCTAATTTGGAGTTTGATTGAAGTTTTTTGAAGAGATGGTTTATAAGAACTGCTACGGAAGGGATTTATCTGTTTTTATATCGAAATAATCAGGAAAATTCGTCCTTTTATAAGAAATAGTCCGACAGAAGCCTGGGTAGAAATTATTACATCATTAAAATATTAGAAGTTGATTTTCTCGCGAACTGATAATGTGCTTTTGATGATTTTTTTTTTGTTCAGATACTCGTTGATTTGTCTGCAACGATACACGAGCATATACCAGTTAAATCTCCAAATAGTTACTTGTGAAATATAAACTTAATGGTCGAATAAAGCGAATATCAAAATTACAAAATAGTACCTAGCCTAGAGTAAACAAGGAATTTATTTGAAAAGTTTACAATACGTCCAAATACACCTTATCTTAACACTAAACAAAATATATTGAATAATGTATTATAACTTAGCCCAATGGTATAATAAAATGGAGATTCAAATTAAGTTGAGATACCAAGCATTAATTTTTGGAAACAGTACTGATTAACACAATATATCTTAATATACACAAGAAGAAGAAGAATAAATGTAAACATCACCTAACATATTTTACTAATACTCCAAAACAAACAATTATTTTTATTATTATAGGTTAATGTATACATTAACACAGGGAACTTAGTGTGGATTTTGACACAATATTACAAGTTTTGTTAGGAAGATTTATTTTATTATGCACCAACCTGTGTACCTAACTTCTCTTGCACAGAAGTCTCATATGTCACTTATCAAGGTCAAGACTCTGCTATTGAAGAGTTTATCAATGACAAATAAGGACAGAAAAAATCCACTATACGTTTATGCTATTGGAGGATATCTAACCAGCAGAGATGAAATATTTCATCTGTTGTCAACAAGAAAGTATTTTAGGACAAAACTCGCAAAAAAATCTGATGTGGGCAGGCACATGACTTTATCATACAATATATAAAATTTATAGTTTAGCTGCATGGGATTCTATTTGATCGAGATTGATCGTGTCTGCATTAAAATAAGATGAGTTAGCCAGGATTTGACAAAGATTGTCAGTAGGTAGTGTCAAAAAATCAGCTTTGACACTACCTACTGTCATTTGAATATAAAATAAAAAATACGAATATAAAATTTATGTTTTCTTTCGTTGTTGACGAGCAAACATGCAAACCTGTTAAATCCATCATACTCAAACATTGTTTTTTTTTTAAATAAATAATAAATAAATAAACTTTATTTCACCAAAATACATTTGTAACAGGGAAATGGTCAAAAGAAAAGAAAAATGCACATAACGCATATATCAATTTAAGATACAATAAAAGTTTAGTCTATCTCATTTTGCATGTAGTTCCTGAATTCTTCAACATCGTAGAAGATTTTGTCGGTCAGCAGGTTTCTGAGATCTGCTTTTAGTTTCCTTGGCGTTTTACTCCTCCAAAGGGCAGGTAACATATTAAATAGCTCCAAATGTCGATGCTGGCTGGCAGTTGTATTTATACGATGGAAGGGTATGGTAATGTCTCTTGCATTCCGTAGCATTCGGCTTGTTGTTTCACTTCTATCTTGGTGGTCTGATATAACACTCTTTGCATGTAGTATTTGTTTAAAAATATATGCAGATGGCAGTGGCATTATCTTGAATTTTCGGAATAGTGGTTTGCAGTGGGTAGACCAGCTGGCTTGTTCTATAGAACGGACAGCTTTCTTTTGCAAGATGAATATCTTACCAGAGTGGGCTGACTCTCCCCACAATTCTAACCCATAACTTAGTCTTGAGTGGAATAGTGCATGATACGTTATTACAGCCGCATCTCTCCCGACAATCTGTCTCACTCTTCTAATAGCATATGTTGCTGTACAAAGAGCTGATGTAAGAGCATTTGTGTGATCCGACCAGGTGAGACGTGAGTCAAGGGTGACACCAAGCAGCTTTGTTGAAGAAGCCTGGATAGTTGTATTCCGCTTGCTTGTGAAGCTTATTGTTGATGTTTTGGTGTCGTTCATCTGTAAAGCATTTGCACCAAACCAGTCCTTAGCTTCAGATAATGCTGAGACAGTTTTTGACTGGAGGGTGTTGATATCTGCGTCCCTGGTAAGGAGTGTCGTGTCATCTGCAAATAGAACAGCTGTGGCAGACATGTTCTCTGGAAGGTCGTTAATAAACAGACAGAACAGCACTGGACCCATCAGTGATCCCTGAGCTACTCCATTCTTGACAGTCAGTAGTGAGCTCATCTCTCCCTCAGTGTAAACTCCTTGTCTCCTATTGCTCAGGTATGATTCAATTAGAGACAAGGGTTGACCTCTTATTCCATACCATTCCAACTTTCTAAGAAGTTGCTTATGTTGTATACAATCAAATGCTTTGGACAGATCGCACAAGACTGCTTGAGATTCCTCTCCGTTCTCCATGGCATCCCACACAAAGTCCAGCAGGGAGCGAACAGCGTCAATGGTATTTCTGCCCTTTCTGAAGCCAAATTGGTTTGAGCTCAACACCTTCTGCGCCTGAAGAAAGTTGGAGAGTCTGCCTAGGAGTGCAGCCTCCAGTACCTTAGATAGTACTGGCAGTATTGCAATAGGGCGATAGTTTGAGCAATTTTGGTGGTCGTCCTTTTTATATATTGGCACTATTTTTGCAATTTTCATTTGGTCAGGTACCACTGCATGCAAGAAGCACTCGTTTATAACATCTGACAAAGGTTTTGCAATGTATTTGGCGCTCCATTGCAGTATTTTTGTGTTTAGGAAGTGGATATCCATTGTTGTTTTTGTTTTTAGTCCTTTTATCGTGCTTAGTACTTCTGCTGGTGATACTGGGGTCAAGAAAAAGGTCTCGGATATGGAAGGTAATTTGTTTGTATCTGCAGTTATACCATTGTCACAATCTCCCACAGTGGCAAAGAACGAATTTAGATCATTGCTAGATGGCATGGATGGGCTTGATTTTGCGTTTCTTGCTGTTTCTGTGTTTATTATGTTCCACAACTTTTTTGGTCTATTTTCAGTGCCTTGAAGGCTGTTTTTATAACGGCTTTTCTTCTCGTCCATCACAAAGTTCAAGTAAAAGCTTTTATAGCTTTTGAGGATTTCCTTCAGGTCTTCACCCCCCATACGGTTGTATGACTCCTGTATTAATCCCAGGGTCTCTTTGATTTGCCGTGCCTCGTGGGACATAGCAGGGTTATTCTTTCGTCTTGGTTTTATTTGCTTCAGGGGGAGTGCAGTGTTTATTACAGCTATGTATTTAGATAGAAATTTATTGTACTTGTTCTCCACACCCTGGACTTCTGATAATACTTCCCAATATAGAAGGTCTTGATATAGAAGGTTTTGTAGAGATGCTTTTCCTTGGCTGGAGAGTATTCTCGTTTTCTGTTTAGTATGTTGTCTTTGGTGTTCAGAATGAACTGTTAATTTAATTCCATAATGGTCTGATAAGTTGTGCATTATCACACTTGTTGAATATTCGGTGATGTTTGTAAATATGTTATCAATTGTTGTTGTGATGTTGCAGTGACTCTTGTATATTGGGTAGTTGTTTTCTCAAGCCCAAAGCTTCTTTACCATACAAAGTCAAACCTGAAACAAATATTTCCTAGCTGGAACTGGTAAACTCAGCATTTAAACAAAACCTGTATAATATTATTATTCTATATAGAAAATAAACGTACTTTTGTCTAAAACATTTTTTTAATGGTACCTTAGGGAGAAAACTCACCGATGCGATAAGCAACTAGCGATACGCGACATCCTATATGTTTCTATGGATACATAGATCGGCGATACACAACAGTCTATATGTTTGTATAGAAATCGCGTATCGCAAGTCGCTTATCGCATCGGTCAGTTTTCTGCCTTAAAGGACCATCTTTTGGTAGAAATAACATAAAAATGCAATTATTTTGAAAACATTAGAATAGAAATTGTTTGACGGATGTAGTGCAATATTCTGAATACTCTGTATGCAAACCTTGTCTTGAAATTGTTAGGACCTTCCATTCTAAATAGAATTCACTTAACTTTTTTTCTTAAAATTGTTTTTTTTAATGAATTATCGTAATAACTCAAAAACTGTTAAAATTCGGATAGGACTACATTAGTATATTACTTTTTACATTAAAAGTTAGCTAAGAATTTAAAAATATAACCTGATATATATGCCATTACACATGTTTTTACATCACCAGCTCCATCTATGACTAAACCAGTAACTTCATCCTTGTCAAATTCACGCAAAAATATTTTTTTGCCTGTTGTAAAACTAGGTATTATATTAATGGTAACCTTATTATTTTTATGGAAACGTTTTAAACCAAAAACAAATATCAAAGTTTAAAAATTGGTATAAGTTGCATTTTCTGACATTGGACTTTTTATTGCCAAAATTTTATTTTTCCTGCTGAAATGTGGAGTTAACATCTAAATATATCAACTATTATAAAGACTGGATTCAAATTTTCTTTATTAATATTCAAATAATATAGCTAATCCTTAATATTCTTGCAGCACAAGCATAGCTACCCATTCTGCTGGCGATCGGACACACCCTTGATCTATCGTGCCGTTCCTTCGTGGTTCATCCGCGTGGAGCAAATGACTGATGAACTCCAGCGAGCGACATCGGAAACTTACTGGGTTCCGGAGTTCGTCAAAGAGAAACGTTTCGGAAACTGGCTGAGGGATGCTCGGGACTGGGCTGTGAGCCGCAACCGATACTGGGGCACTCCGATCCCAATCTGGATCTCCTCGAACGGAGACGAAGTTGTTTGCATCGGCAGCATAGCCGAGCTGGAGGAATTGACAGGTTGGTAAATTCAGTTGGAAGTAGAATTAATTCAGAAGAGATGGGTGTAAAATGTATTATTTGATATAGTTTATAACTGGTTTTGGTTGTTATTAGTCAAAATCTGCCCAGAATTGACAAGAAAAGTCAAATTCTATATTAAAAACGCGAAATATCTTTTTTATACAGTGTGCCCACAAAAGTCCGCACCATATGGACGAAATCTTTATTGTGTATTTCTCAGAAAATTTTATTCTTTATAAAAGTT
Organism: Melinopterus prodromus; assembly: GCA_964023965.1. Taxonomy (NCBI): domain Eukaryota; kingdom Metazoa; phylum Arthropoda; class Insecta; order Coleoptera; family Scarabaeidae; genus Melinopterus; species Melinopterus prodromus. The sequence goes on along the minus strand of OZ030391.1, from coordinate 3,565,815 downwards.
GGCGGTTCATATGAAACCAAAACTGCAATCGTCAAATATGTAAATTTTGGTGCCATATATGGAGCGATTCAGAATATATGAATTTGTGATAACAGTAAAGTACCTTTATTTTCATTATTATCGATAAACTTTATTTGGAAATGTTGTTTAGAAATAAAAATTATATTCTAATATGAAGTCAGAGCCACCTACCTTGAACACACTAATGTGGGGAATACACTGGCCAGGGGACAAAAAAATTCAGAAACTAAATTAAGCTTTAAAAATTAATTAAATATTTGACAGCAGGTAGCAACCTCTAAACATTATTCTAAAAAGCAGACAAGAATGCCGGTATAGTTATTATGGACAGGATCATTTTAGTCCAAAAAACACTGAATTTTTGAAACAAGAACAATTGCATTCTTCTATGCAAAAACCCTTTAAAAGATATGATCTTAAAAACTAAAGACATTGTAAAAGTTTGTAAGGAAACACTAACAGAGTTAACTTTGCCCTATCACAAATTTATTCCTATGAACTGTAATGTACCACAACTGTACGCTTTACCCAAATTGCATAAAACCGGTCACCCCATCCCTCCTATTACAGCATTCTCCAACATCTAATTTAATAAAGATAATGAGTCAAGTATTGAAAGAAGTGGAATTTGAACTTACATTTACTATTAAAAACACCCAACAGTTTATAGAACTCACCAAAGACATCAATCTGCAAGACTGTATGATGGTATCATTTGATGTCACTAATCTATACACTAACGTTCCATTAAATTTTACTCTCGACTTAGTCTCGCAACTTTTTCATAAACACTACGGGGACAAAATTAAAATTGATCATTATAATCTTAGTCTAAACCACATAGTCATTTAACGGCAGCTTTTATAAATTACAAGATTGATTACCCATGGGAATGGTCTTGTCTTCGTTGCTTTCTGATATTTTTCTGGATCACATTGAACAACATCATATCATTAATAATAATAACCCTTACAATTTTCAAATCGTTAAATGGATCCGATATGTGAACGATGTGTTTTGCATATGGAGAGGTGATGGGCAGACATTGCAGTTTTTTATAGATTACATTAATAACCTTCATAATAAACGTAATTTTACTTTGGAAACTGAAACAAATTCAACTTTAAACTTTCTCGATTTAATTTTAATCAACAATAATAACATCAAATTTAAAATTTTTAGAAAGCCCTCAGCTGTACCAACCATAATCCCATTTGATTCTGCACACCCTTATTCTCAGCGCATGGCTTCTTTTCGCTACATGATATATCGCTGTCTCACATATCCCTTAGAATACCCTTCAAAAATTGATGAATTAAGTTATATATATGAGATTTCTGCAAACAACTTATTTCCCGTGAAGCACATCGATCAACTCTTGAAACAATATTTGATAAAGACTGATCCACTTTATATTTTAGAAAGACAAGACAATAAAGCTTACAGACCGTTCACATACAATAGCACCACTATCAAACTTAGTAAAATCTTGCCGAATTTTAATATTCATCCCGCTTACAAAAGCCCCAATCAAATTTTTAGCCTGCTATCTAATTTCAAAACCCCTACTCCCACTTTGGAAAACCCTGACGTATACTCTGTTAGTTGTTCCAATTGTCCCTCTGTATATGTGGGCCAGACTGGACGAACTATGTATATCCAAACGCATTTTAGAACATCAAAATAGAAATTCTTCTAATATCTATAGACATAAATTGGAAACGGGTCACAATATTAATTACAAAAACACTAAACTTCTTCACAAATGTCAGAAGAACTATAAATTGGATTTATTGGAACAATTTCAAATTGAAAGACATAAACTCGACAAAAATATTAACCTTCTTAACGACCAAATTAATTTCCCACACAAACCCCTTTTTATGTACGTCGTCCAGTCTGGCTCAAGTATTTAATATGTTTCTTGTACAACCCTTGCATTTATTGTGTTGATCTTTTTCGTTGCCATTTGGTGTTGATAAGACTACATTTGAGTATGTAAACATTAAATTTTAAATTTGTAAATTTATGAAATGAAATGTTCTTTTCCTCAATAGCACCAGTGGTGTTATGTATGTTGCGTACCTCCCGTTGCGTTGGAATGCCCTCGTGATAAAGTTTATTTACGTCCAAACCATTTTGACATGCTAATGACCTTTCTTGGCGAATTTAGAGGTTTTTTAATAAAGTGTATTTAAAATGTATTGTGTTTATACGGCTTTGGAATACTTGACCGTAAGTTATAGATTTTCTATTGTTTTTGTAATGTTTCCAAATTTTATTATTTTTGACCTTGTGTGTGATGTGATTATATTTGTAGATTTAAGCTGATGATGTGATAGATGATGATGTCATAGATCGAAACCGGTACTTAAAGAAATAAATTAATCAGCAAAGGCTTAAGAGGGTTTTTATTGTAATTATATTATTCTAAAAGTTATTAATGTATATTTTGTTACTAATATCATCCACTTGCAGGCACAAAAGTAACCGACCTACATCGGGAGAGCATCGACCATCTAGAAATCCCGTCGAAAATTCCGGGGAACCCCTCGTTAAAACGTGTTCCGGAAGTGTTCGACTGCTGGTTCGAATCTGGTTCCATGCCCTACGCCCAACAGCATTACCCCTTCGAGAACGTCAAATCGTTCGAAGAGGCTTTCCCCGCAGATTTCATTGCGGAAGGCATCGACCAAACACGAGGCTGGTTCTACACGTTAACCGTCATCGGCACAGCCCTTTTCGGCAAGGCACCCTTCAAAAATTTGATAGCTAACGGCCTGATTTTGGCCGGGGACGGACAGAAGATGTCCAAACGCAAGAAGAACTATCCGGATCCGATGGAAGTTGTGAATAAATATGGAGCGGACGCTTTACGATTGTATCTGATTAATTCGCCTGTGGTGCGGGCGGAGAACTTGAGGTTTAAGGAGGAGGGAGTTAGGGATATTATTAAGGATGTTTTTCTGCCGTGGTATAATGCGTTTAGGTTCTTGATGCAGAATATTGAGTGTTACGTGCAGGAAAATGGCGAGGAGTTTCGATATGCTGATGGTTTGGTTAAGACGGGGAATATTATGGATTCGTGGATTTTGTCCTTCACGCAGTCCTTGCTGGAGTACGTGAGGAAAGAGATGGCGCTGTATCATCTGTACAACGTTATACCGAGGCTAACGAAGTATATCGATTATTTGACGAATTGGTACGTAAGCGGTTATTCTTTTTTTACAGGTTTTTTAAGATTTTTAATAACAGAAATTGATAATTTATGATTTCTTGTGAATCGTGAAGGTTTGATATAGCAAGGAATTCAATGATAACCCGAAATATAAGTTTTATTTAGCTGAAAATAATTTTAATAAGTATGGCTACGTCACTCACGTCTCTGGAAAAAAATCATGTTCAAAATATTAATTAACAAATTCACAATCTTTTGAGTTTCACTACTCTGTTTGGACACTCAATCATAAATGTCACCATTTGCCGATCGAATAGTGAGGTTATGTTCCTATTTCTGTTTCTGTAAAATGACCGTACACTAGGGTGGCCCAAAAAACGGATACATCGGTACAAATTTTCTCTATATTTTTTTTTTCAGAAATATTGTCATTGTATGATGGCGTGTTTTTCGTTATTTGAAAACCATGTGAAATTATTATTATTAGATTATTGGCATGCAAAATAGACAATGCTCTGATATATTTTTATATTTTTTTGCAAAAATATTTTATTGTAAGAATTTTCTGCATATTTTTCGTAATCTGTAAATTAATTTGAAATTTTTTAAACAAATACCGTTTGTTTTTAAAAAATTATATACAATGTTACTTACACTGTACTTACAATGTGACTAATAAATGGTATTTGTTTAAATAATTGCAAATTAATAACAAATGGCAAGAAACAATCCAATAATAATAATTTCAGCCAAAATAATAATAAAGAATCTGATGTGGTCAGGCACATGACTTTATCAAACAATATATACAATTAATAGCTTAGCTCCATGAGATTCCATTTGATCTAGATCACTCGTGTCTGCATTAAAATAAAACTAGATACCCTAGATTTGAAAGATATTTTAATACTATTGACAGTTGGTAATGTCAAAGCATCAGCGTATGACACTACCTATTGTCATTAAAATGAAAATATCTGTCAAATCCTGGCTAACTAGTTTTATATTAATGCAGACACAATCAATCTCGGCCCAGTACAATTTGCTCTTGCTGCTAAAGTATTAATTTTACCAAAAGATGGCATAGACATAAATTATTCAGAATTTCCTCTACTTTTATTTATTATTAAATATTTTGACGAAATTTCAGAAATGGCGGCTCATTTGCAAAATCTTTGAAAAATGATTACAGTAAACATCCAGTTTCTTTGGCCTTTTGGTACCAAAAACCTTTTCAGCTCTAAGTTTAGTCATGAAACTTCTAAATATGAAGTTTGATCCCGATACCTTTCGTAGTTTCTCTGGAATCGTCGCCACAAAATTGGGTACACTCACACACAACCTTTTTATCATAGAATCACCCTAGCTGTATATAAGCTGCCCACTTTTTCCCCACAAAATTATTATAAATTACAAAAATACAGAGTAAATAAATTGAAGTAAAAATATTAAAAATAATTAAATAAACAAAGGAACAAAAAAATCCTCATGAAACCCTGAGTATTGATTTTTTTTTCTAGGAAGTAAATGTCTTTGAATATAAAGTTTCATATGGACTTCATTTTTTCATATAGTTTTCTGAATTCCTTAAAAAGTTGAAGGAAGCCGTTTAAAATACTATTTTGTTAATATTTGAAACGGCTGTAACTTTTTAATGAATTGAATTTGTTAGTGCTGATTTCTTGAGCAATATTGTCAGTGACAAGTAGATATCATAGATACTTTAATTTCATTGGCACTACGATAGCTTGTTTTGAAAATAAAAGTGTAAATTATCCATCTGGTAGTATCAGTAGGATAATAAAATTAGAAACTAATCAACAACTTAAAAACTATTAACCTTGGAAGAAATGTAATGGACGTCAAAATGTACTAAAAAGTTGTTTTCATTTATTTGCATTTTTTTCTACCTAAAATAACCTATTGCCTGGACTAGTTTTAGTTTACTGTGGGATAATCAATAATATTATGGCTTGCTCCATTTTCTTTTACTATAATTTTGTGAATACACTGGTTATATTTTTAATCAAAACCTTTTTCAATAATACAAAGCTCAATTTGGCTATTAACGTTAAATAACGCTCTTCTTCTTCTTCTCTCCAGGTACGTAAGAATGAACCGAAAACGCCTAAAGGGCGAAGGCGGAAAAACCGACTGCAAGCAGTGCCTCCTGACGCTATTCAACGTCCTCTTCAACATCATCAAGATGATGTCGCCGTTCTCCCCCTTCCTCTCCGAAACCATGTACCAATACCTCAAAACCCTAACCGACGAGAATTCCGACAGCATCCACTACCTAATGCTCCCGCAACCCGACGAAAAACTCATCGACGTCAAAATCGAACGCGCAGTCTCCAGGATGCAGTCCGTCATCGAACTCGGCCGAGTGATCCGCGACCGCAAGACAATCCCCATCAAATACCCCCTCCCCGAGGTCATCGTAGTCCACCAAAACCCCGAATACGTCAAAGACGTTGAGTCGTTACAGTCGTACGTCCTATCGGAATTAAACGTGAGGAAATTGACGACGACTACGGATAAAAGTCGTTACGGGATTACGTTACGTGCGGAACCCGACCATAAAGTTTTGGGGTTACGTTTAAAGCAGGATTTCAAGCGGATAACGGTTGCCGTTAAGGAGTTAACGGATTCGGAGATTAACGAGATGGTCCAGAAGGGTTTCCGGGAGATTTTGGGGCACAGGATTGAGTTGAGTGAGATTCGGTTAATTTTTAAGACGGATTTGTCTTTGGGGGAGTACGAAGTCCACAGCGATAACGATGTTTTGGTTTTGTTGGATTGCACGCCGGATTCTTCGATGCAAGATGAGGGTACCGCCCGGGAGATCATAAACAGGGTTCAAAAGTTGCGTAAAAAGGCGCATTTAGTCCCGACTGACGAGATTTCGGTCTTTTATAAGGCCGACGGTGAATTAGAACGAGTTTCCGAGTCATTCAAGACGTTCATCGAAGAAACAATCAAAGCGCCGTTTAAACCGTTAACAACTCGCACTACAAAAGATTCTCTAATAATCGAAGAAACCCAGTCGATAAAAGACTGCTCGTTACAGGTAATAATCACCAAAAATACCAACGTCGAGTTGCCGCAAGTAAAATGGGTGAACGTTGAAGTAATTGGATTGCCGACGAAATACTGTAAGGAATCCACGAAAGGTCTCGTACTTTTAGAACAACGTAACGGCGTAATTAGTAATGAAGATTTTCAAAGTGCGGTTACACGTATTTTCGGTGTGGAAAAGTTTAAGTTGTACTCGAGTTCCGGGCAGGAAGTTGACGGAGATCTTGGGAAATATTCCGGACAGGTTGTTTATGTGGCTAGGGAACCTGTCGCGGGGAAATCTGCTGGTTTTACGGTACCGTATTGTAAATTTGTGAATTTTGCGAATGGGTCCGTCGCTGGTACGATAATTCTGGAAAATCCGCAAGGGGTTCCGACGAACGGTGAGAAGAATCGTAAGGAAATTATCGAGGCATGGTCGAAGAAATGATTTTTCCTTTTGAAGTTTTTTTTATGTAAAGACTGTGTTGATTGTATTTATGATGTTGACAAGTTCTGATAAAACGATTACACGTATTTCTTTTTTTGTTTTTTACCACTGCACAAGGACGAATTTTAATTAGATATCCGTAAGAGAAATAAAACTAGTGACAATAATTCTCTATCAGTACTAATAAATAATAGTTATATTAAAAATTGACTCCCTGTAAAGTTAAACATATTTACCATTGTTTATATACAGATGTTTCAGAAATAATATGTCAGAAAATCAGAAAGTAATGTCTGATGATTTATCTACACCAAAAACCTTTTGGATTGTGGAAACTTAATGTGGGTGTGTTTGTATGGGTATTTGTGTCGTACCAGAGACGGCAGGATGGCAATTGTATGCGACAGAAGTGGTGTTAAGTCGTTTTGTTTTGTCCGATGGGAGTCACTTTGCGATCACAAGTTTTGTTAATTCCGTATCACATTTCTGAATTAGGTTGGTACGACGTACCAATCTTTCTAATTTTTCAATTGATAAATGTTCGTACGTTAGTTAAATTTGCAATAGTCTTTCGGTCATTCACGATCGGTTGTTCACCAGGTCAGGACTTAGACGATTTCTTTGATACTATTTTTGGTAGCTTAACTTAAAACTTTGTAATAAACTGCATGTTATTTGCTTATAATTGCTTAAACATGAACTAAAGTACATAAAAAATCAGCAATGCTATAAACATCACGTAAGTAATACAAGACAACTTTAAACTTTGTTGTTTGTGTGAAAAATAGACAGTGCTTCCCGAAAGTAACGGATAAATTCTATAAAACCTACAATAAAAATATTTCAGAAAAATGCTCTGAAACGTCGATTTTTATTTTTAAATTACTATCCTGACATACACTTTTCAGCCCCCACCCCTTCGCCCCAAAGGGGTGGTAACCCCAACAACCACAAGAACAAATTAAAAGTAACATTGGAAGTATTTAGTTCTACTAGTTTTAGGGTTTTTAATGCAGACATGGCCGATATCAGTCAAATAGAATCTCATGCAGCTATACTATTAATTTTATATATAGTATGATAAAGTCATATGCCTGGCCACATCAGATTTTTCTGTATTGTATTGTTATTCGGTTTTAAAAAAATAGGTTATGTTTTTCCCACTGCACAAAAACGAATTTTAATTAGGTAGGTATCCGTAATCATAAATATTAAAAATTGAATCCAAGAGGTCCTAAACCTGTCTAAATCCTTCAAAGCTAAACACATTTACCATTATTTATATACACGTTGTTTCAGAAATATGTAGCATGTTTTGTCAAATAACGAATGAAATTAACATTCGGTTCATATCAGTACTCGGGTGTTCGTTGGATAATCTACAGTAAGAATGTTTTGGATTGTGGAATTTTAATATGGGTGTGTTTGTGTAGTACCAGAGACAATATCTTTGGTCAACCGCGGCGCGAAGTTGCCGCTTTGTCCGATGAGAATCACTTTGCAATTCAGAATTTTTGTAAATCCGCATCACATGTCTGGCTAAGTACGTGCCAACCTCCTATTGTTTCAATTGATAAATACCTATTCGTACGTAAATTTTCAATAGTCTTTCGTTCAGATCGAGATCGGCTATTCACCAGGGCAGGCCTTAGACGATTTCTTTAGATTTTTTGGTACTTGGAATGTTGAAATAGACTATATAATACGTCCCTGGACCAAAATTGCGTAGACATGAACAATACGAGAGAACGTTGTTGCTTGCGTGAAAAAGATATAAATAAACAAATATAAACTTGTTATATTTATGGGACTTTAAAAAGTAACAGGAATTTCTTGTAACTACAATGTTATTGAATTACTGTAATGTCTTATAATAATTAAATGCAAGTTTTTGATCAAAATGTGTTAAAAAAATTGTTGATAATTCAGAGACACATTTCTTCGGAATTAGTTACATATTATGAAGATATTCAGTGATTCAGTTATTCAAAAGTTGTTTGAATTAACCTTACAATAAATCAATGATCAGCATTTTTAAACTTAAACTATATTTTTTCACAACAAATGTCAGAATTTCTGCCTTAAATAGTATTTTTTTTGTTAGGTACGTATTTAGTGGGTGGAGATAAAATACGCAACACTGACAATTTTATTAAACTCTATACATATTTGTGTGCAAATAAAGTTAACCTGGTTCAAAACACACATTTTGTAATTTTGTATTCGCTAATTAGCCTCTTTGTTGTGTTTTTATCGGGTGTGTTCGTCTGAAACCCGTCGGCGGTTGGAAACAAATAAAAAATACGTTTTTTTCGCGAAAGAAAAAGGGACCTCTTGTCGATATATCACGTTTCGCCACATACAGTGGCTCAAACTCAAACAAATGTCTGTATGATAGCAGTTTATAAACTTGCTTATACAAATAACTACAAGGTTATTAATATTCACGGACAATTGCCCCAACGAATGCAGATTTCGTAAAATACTTCACAACCATAACGCATGCTTGCACAAAAGACCCGACCAAAATACCAACGCACACAGTTACTAAAACTATTCTATGTTCAATCATCCAACCGACTATACCCTCAAGTCAGTGGCGTAGCTACCATGGGTGGCACCCGGTGCGGATATCCTGGTGTCACCCTAAGAATGAAAATTGAAAACCGTTAAAATTACCAAAATCCGATACCTAAACATAAGTTTATTTAATTAATACAAATGAGTGTTATTAAGTTACAATATTATGATAATAATAGTACTAATGAAATGTATTAATGATACCAGGGCCGGCCCTAGCGTTTTTGCCGCCGTAGGCAAATCTCGATAGTGCCGCCCCCCCCCCCCCCCTGATGATTGATTAATTACTTTTATAACAAACCAACTGCAAATGATTGAAATAATTATTATCAAATAATAAATTCATGCATCATGAGTCCTTGCGTGTATCATTTTTAATTATATTTTGCAGGACGCGTTAGTAATGTAGCGAAAACAAACATCCTAAACACTACGTACCAAGATATTATTTTCTTGTCGAAAGTAAAACGTATTAAGAATTCTATAGCGCGAAAACTATTTCTTGCAGGCATAAGAATGTATTTTTCACCGGTGCATTCATGCGGCATGTTTACCTCAAATACTCTGCTCAATATAGGCGTAGAAGGTATTTTTAAGGCCATAGAACTACAAGTTTTTGTCGGGCCAGCCGATGCGTTCGAGACCTTGCAACGTGTTTGCTAGTCCAGATGTGCGATGTTTTAAATCGACATTAAATGCTCATATTTTCGGTACTTTCGGTACAAATATTTGACAGTGCATATCTCGCAGTGCAATTTGCTTAGATTAATAGGATAATAATAATACTCGAAAACAAAAGACGATATCTAATTTTGGTTTTCACCATTGAGTTCCTTTAGTAACATCGAATTTGCCCCACCTGTACATACTTAATTAATTACATACAAAATAGCAGATCAATTGATCGATCAATTGAGTGAAATTTGTTATGAACTACTTGCATCAAATATCTCCGAAAGTATTAAGCTTAGCAGAACAAAATGTACACCATATTAAAGATGAAAACAATTACTTAGAAATATTGAAAGATGTAGATTTGGGAGAAGGTTAACAAACGGGTTTTCAGAATCGAATAATTATCTCAATATCTACACTGTTAAGTCATCTGTCATCAGTAAACTTCTGTCGTTTTTGACATAATATCTCCCTTCTTTACATTTTCCCAAATCTAAATCTTTCAATATTTTAAGTAATTCTTTGTTTATCATGTACCCAAATCTTCATCAAAATTTTATCTTTGATATGATGTGTAGTTTGTTCTGCTAAGAGTAATATTTTCAGAGATATTGATGCAAGCATTTCATGGGGAATTTTTTAATCACTGATAAGTTTTTAATTAATTTTAATAATAATATCATCAAAGACCTAGCACATTTTAATATTATTTTTATAGGCGGGCAAATTATGTGTCTACCCAAATAAAAATTAACTAGCTTACCATTTCGGCAGCAAATGCTAAACCGTTAAGATGGAGTAATCGCCAATTTTTAAAGCGGGTTCTATATCTTTGGAATGTGCCAGTAAACCATTTTTACTTATAACATTTTCTTTAAGTTTGTGAATATCCCATAAAAACTCAAAAGGATCGTTAGGATTATTTTATATTTCTCTTTTGATTTTTGTATAGGATCACTACACTACAGTACAGTTTCATATTATTTTTCCTAATTGATCCTAATTCTTTATAAATGCTAATGAGCTATTTTATTTAAGTATGTCTATTATTGGCTGCTATGCATCTTAAAATATAGGAATGGCCTGAAGCCTGTCAATTCCGATTGTATTTGGTTGTATTTTACTATTCCTTTATTTTCTAGATTCAGGCAATATTTTAGAGTCCTTTTTATTGTAGTGCAGTTGGTTTTGCCGCCCCTAAACTTTGCCGCCGTAGGCAGTTGCCTACCTTGCCTACCGCTTAGGGCCGGCTCTGATGATACATAGGTACATACTATAATCTATAGGTATATCCTTTCATATAGATGTATGAAAGTGAATCACTTCTTTTCTCAAAACCTCTTCTGCCTAGCTTTAACAGCCGCAAACTCGACAATCACATTTTGAACATTTATATTTTGTGTTGCCTGGTATTTTATTGTTAATATGCCAACATTTTTAATTCTAATTTGGGTCATTGTTGCCCGGAAATAATTTTTAATTAATTGTAATTTGCTAAAACACCCTTCACGCGAAGCAACTGTTTGTGAACAAATTGTCATAAATAACTTTAACCATTCCACGATGAATTTCAAGTCTAGAGACCCAGAATTAGAAACTGTAACTGGCCGCTTTTAAATGTCTTCTCAACCTTTTGGTATCTCTAAGAGGAGTTGTGTTTCTAATACCTCAGTAAATTTGGATACAGCTAATTTCAACTTTTCAGTGTTCGCCAAAAGTAAAGTGTTTGGCTGCACAACCTCGAACAATGAAGCTACATCTTAAATTGACTTCGATCTAGTTGGAGTTCAATACTGAATCGGTCAAAACATTCCAACATATCCTTTTCAAGTTCAGATCTCTGTGGAAGTCCTGCATCGGTGGCCAAATCACCGGCCATTCGCTTTTTTACGACGAATTCCTCGTTTTATTGGTATGTGGTAGTCCTCCGATTTTTTCACAGTAAGATCTATTGCCTCTTCTACAATATGACTTCTTCAATATATTTATACGAAGTGTCTCTATTTTTATAGCTAACTGATCAACACTCAAGCCTTTACTTTGCAATGCAATCTGAGCACACTTTATTTGCCTTGGACGAAAAGATAGCAAAGAAATCACACACAGCAGACATAAGGTTGTGTGCAGCACCTCTGGTGTCTAAATTTTCGTGATGATCACACAATTTCTAAATTGCAGCCATCATCCCATCAAAATTTTCAGCAAATGCTTTTACTGCAGCATAATGACCACTCCAACGCGTTGTTGGGAGTCTTTCAACAGATTCTTTGCTGTGATTAAGAAGCACTTCCAAGCTGCAAGTAGAAGCAAAAATATATGTAAATATGGTCTCATTCATTCCGAAAAATGTTACAGAAGATACATTTTGTGCAAATGCGTGTTGGCCACATAAATTAAGTGAATGATCTATATATCCAACAAAAATTGCTTTCTGGTAAACAAAAGAATATATTATAATTAAATCATAACCATATGTATTTGTTAATGCTATATCTATCCACACTGTACAATTTTAAAACGTGTCATCTGGGAGAGTCTTAAGTCTTAATTTATTAATTTAAAAAGCTAGAAATAAAAATGTACTGGTCTGCCGACTTCCTACGCACCTTTTAATCCGTCCAGAGCGAAGTTTTTATCGTTGTACAGCACTTCACAATTAGCAGATTTTTTAATGGCCTAAAAATAAAACTCTGAATGGAACACAATCCGCTGTTATCGCCGTGTCGCTTTAACTTCTTGTCGGAATGCAATGTAGGTAATTATGCTCTTTTTCATAATTTTGACCACTTCTAAATGAATTAGCATTTATTTATTTATGTAGCTAAAGCTAAAACCTTTAAGGTCCCCTTTTATGTGTTATAATTAGCATAAAGAATTAAGTTTGCAATTTTTATTGTTTAAACAATGTATGACAATATTTTGGAGACTGTGGCGAACTTAATAATAAAATTATAAACCCCTAACCACAACAAGTATTTTAGAACCTAAATACGTATTTCAGCAACTATGTTGCCATCTTCAGTAGAAACTAAAAAAAAGAACCTACTTACCAGTTAGCGAAATGGTTATCGAATGAGTTCAACAATTTACCTGTTCCTCAACCAAGCTTCTCTGTTAATAACTCATTGGAGTTTATCAATAAGGTTAACAATGTAAAATTAGAGGATGGCGAATTGTTGATTTCATTTGATGTTGCTTCACTGTTTCCTAGTGTGCCTATTCCGGAAACTTTGGAGTTTCTTAGGGAATTATTGAGCAATAACAACTTTGACCCGTCAGAAATAGATGAATATGTAAAATTGACTGCCCTTTGTATGTCTCAAAATTGTTTTCAAATAAACGGAAAGTTTTTTGAACAACTTGAGGGAACTGCAATGGGTAACTGTCTCTCACCTTTTATTGCCAACTTGTTTATGAGCAGATTTGAAACCAATGTAAAATCTATAGCACCATATTTCCCTAAGACTTGGGTTAGGTATGTCGACGATATTTTTGCCATTTTTGACACCAAGAAGTGCAGTATTCAAGATTTTCTTCTCGTTTTGAATTCTAAATTCAACACCATTAACTTTACTGTAGAACAAGAAGTTAACGGCCAACTTCCATTTTTAGATACTCTGGTAGTCAGGAATAGCAAAAATATAATAGAAATTGACGTGTATCGGAAAGATACTAACACAATCAGGTTTATCCCTAATGATTCGCAGCATCCTTTTCAACAAAAATTGTCTTTTATTAGTTGTTTAGTAAATAGGTTATTGAAATTTCCATTGTCCGCAGATAGATATCAGCAAGAATTATTGTTTATTAAGAATGTTGTCATACATAATGGGTACCCTGAGAAAATAGTTGATAGAATGATTAAGAAGCAGAATCAAAAAATGTATGTAAATCAAATATCTACTTTAAATACTTTGTCTGTAGAAAAGAAGAAATATGTTAAAATACCGTTCGATTGTGCATATACGAGGGGTTTGAGAAGTATTTTTACATCACAAAATCTCTGTATAGCATATTCGACTCATAATAGCATAAAAAACCTTCTTGGAAACCCAAAGGATAAGGTAGATGTACTTGATAAATCTGGTATATATTGTATCAAAAATCATGACTGTGAAAAAGAATACGTTGGCCAGACTAGAAGAACTATTTTAACTAGGTTCAAAGAACATGTAGCTCATTTTAAATATAATCGTTTTGAAAAATCTAGTGTGGCTCAACATGTTTTAGACACAGGTCATAAAGTAGTAGTAGATGACTTAAAACTTGTAAAAGCTGTGTCAAATAATAGGGAACTAAACAGCTTGGAAAGTATCTTTATTCACTTGAATAGAGACAAATTAATAAATTCAGACAGGGGTCCTATATCTAGTTCGCCATTGTTTGACCTGCTTTAATTAAAACATGTTTTTTACGCTTCAATGATCAAAATTCACTGAGGTGTGAGCAACAAATGGGTATATATAGGCTAATTTTTAACATGGACGTCACTTCCGCTAGTGATTTGCTTGGACAATATCCAGTAAAGATACTATGAAGTGCTAATCTCTCTTTTCTTTTTTTTTTAGTTTCTACTGAAGATGGCAACATAGTTGCTGAAATACGTATTTAGGTTCTAAAATACTTGTTGTGGTTAGGGGTTTATAATTTTATTATAAACAATGTATGGTAACTATATGGTAAATAAATATTAAAGAAAAAATATGAGTGAACGTACAAATAATATAAACAACTTATGCATAACTATAACAATTATTACATTTTTCATGTTCGTTTAGCAAATGAATTGCTAACTAAAAACTTCATGCTCAACAAAAACTTTGGTATTTTGCAAAAATATAACGTAAGTTTATTCAATTCAGCATCAATGAGTAACTGAATATTCTCATTAACCTGCCAACACGATTGTCTGCCATATAAAATAGCAAATAAAATATCTTATTCTATTGGAAAGGGGCTTCACTTTCATATGTAACTTTAATCCGCCATATGTCGCCGCCAAATATGACAGAAGGCCTATCTTCTCCGTATGTAATTTATTTCACCTCATAAACTGCCGGATACTGCTGTATATTCCCTTCGATATCCACGTTTACACCAAAACGTTCGCAATTTTCACACACCCACTTTTTCCGATCACTGGATGGGTACATTATTGTAGCAAACAGTGTCAAAAATAAAAGAACAACAAGATAAGACCGTCAGTGTCAGTGCAGAACTTTGGGTAGGAGGAGTTTGTTTGTTTGATCGAGATATTACGGTAATTGATTGCATGTCATTAGCTAGTAATGTGTTAATTTGAGTGTTTATTTAGCATAATGATTTATAATTATGATGACGCGTCGTCGGACACCCTCTTGAACTAACAACACACTTACGCACATAGGTGCAATACATGCAATTGATATTATTTTCGCACTTCATATAACCGATAATCTATAATAGATTGTTGGTATGAATATATTAGCATTAACCGCTACATGTTGATATGATAATATTATAATATTTAGGTACATAGACAGTGCATACACATAGTATACCGGGTGATTTAATTTCGAGGCTCACTTTTGTTTCTCTTATGCTTGGCGCCATGTATAACATGTCCGTAATGTATAACATGTCGGCATTAGTTTTTAAAACAATTGTGTAAAAAAAACATTTTTCTCGTTGTTTGTCGCTTGATCCAAGAGAATTTTGTTGACGTTGGTTGGCAACGAGTCCGGCGGTCTGTAACCGACATCCAGTTGGGTACCTGAAGGTTTTTTATTATTACACCATTATTTAAAAAAAATAAACTGATGCCGACATGTTATACATTGCGAAAATGAGAAAAACACGACTATCGGACAATGCCAAAATTCAACATGGCGCCCATAAGAAAAGCGAAAGGTGGCCATGGTTAAGCCGCCATCTTTGATATTATTTCAAATTAAAAATGTCTAGTTACTCTTGGTTTAGAATAGAAAATTAAAAACGATATCTTAACATTTCAGTTTTTTGCGGATATCTTCGAAATGAAAAATGATAGCCTAAATTTCTTTTCAGATAATTGATCAACACAGAAACACGAAACTTTGCCAAATTTAAACATAGGCTCTATCTCCACTAATAAGCGAGATCCCCATGGTGAGCCTCGAAGTTGAATCACCCGGTATAGTTTATTCATTTTAAATCAAAACAAACTTTATTCAAATCAAATAGATTCAGGTACACTCGTGGAATAAAGTATGTTCTGATCCGTATTTCAGCAGTATGTCGATGTTACATCCATGTACGAGTTTTTTGTTACTCTAGTCGGCCGGTCGACCGCTAAGTGCAAAAAATTGTCCGGTTATGCTGCATACTCGTATATCGGATATTTATTATTTGAGAAACCTTATTCGAATGCTTTGAATTGGTTTATAATGATTTATATATTTCTATTTATTAGCCTAATGTGTAATAAATTAATGTAATTCTTACATTGCAATGTAATTGTGTTTTTATTAAATATAATTTATTATATAACATAAAATGAAAATTTCATTTCAAGATATTGCATAAAACACAACAGACTATACAAACTTATTGCATCTAATAGCTTTTTTCGTTAATAAATACAAAAATCAATTTCTTGTGGTGAATATTTTTACTAAACAAAGTATAGAAGACGGTAAGTCCGTATCATACGCTATGTTCGTATATTCATTTCTAGTAATTTTTACTAAAGGTTATTTCAGAACTTTTATGTATTAACATTTATTCACAATATAGAAATAAATTAATAAAATTAAATTGCTTTAAATTTGTATTTATGGTAATTTGTTACTTGTGATTCACTATTTTCGAGATATTTAGCTTCAACGATATTTTGCAGTTTAACTTAATAACCAGAAAGGATGTATTTTGTATAGCATGAATGTATCATTACAATCTTTTTTTATTATTATTTTGTATTTACTTTACAGTAATTATTTTTCAAATATCTGACAACTGAAAATAATGACAATTATGTATATCACTAATTTACAAAAATTGATAATTGCTTGTAGAAGCAAGCTCTAAATTTTCGACGAATTTTGATGGAATGTAAATGTGAAATAATTAGTATTAAAAAATAAATAAACCAAAATATACGACCATCTAAAAGAACATTTAGATGACATTACAGTTAAAATTAGTTCCCTCTATGTCCAAAACTACTACAGATTTGATATTTGAAAAAAATTAGACATTAATCATTATTGACCTAATAACCTAATTTTCAGTATTCTTAAGTAATTAGTTAATTAATTATAAGTAAAATTTTAATAATTCGAATTATAAATGAACAAAAGATGAAACTAGAATGTTTTTTTCTAGAAAGTAGAAAGTAATAAGTTTCATATGGTTTTATTGGTTTTCTATGTTCCTTCAGAAGTTGGAGCCGTTTAAAATAAGATATTGTTAATAATTCAAACGGCTGTAACTTTTTAATGAATTGAAAAAGTAATTTGCTTACTGAAAAAATGTTTTGCAGAAGAAACGAGGGACAGCCTGCATATATTATTGCTATAATTTTATATTATTTTGGTTGTCCAGCATGTATTAGATCTCATGAAAGATAATTGAAACATTAACTGCTATAAAGTAAATACAGATATATTTCTATTGTCCTTTCATGCTCCGTCCTAAATATAAATTTAAATTAAATTTAGAGAATTTATTTACATTTAGTGAATATATTTTAATATTACAATTCTGAAATAGTCTATATTCAGTGATAATCCTTGGCAACAACATGATTTGTGCATTTACTTACTTACTTACTTAAGCCCGTCATTCCACTGCTGGGCAAAGGCATTTACTTACGTAATTAATATGTGTATTAGATAAAATAAATTTAAATAATGTGTCGTGATATTACGCAATATCTTAATATCAGATTTTCGCATCATATTATCAAATTTCATGTTTGTTAATATTATTATAAAAATAATTTTATATTTAATTAAATGCACTACTCGTAAACTTAAATGTTGTGGTCATATTACATTTATTACATTGCAATGAAGGTATCACATTAAGGAAAAGATCGGACACGCTCAAAATCAACTAAATTCCGTTACATTACATCCATCGAAAAACCACCTCGTGACGGACAACTTTTTGCGAAGCGGCCGGGCCGAAGGAATATATAACCGAATATATAACCGACATACAATTTTCAAATCCTGCGATAGCGATACGAACATACTTATTTCCTTTTAGCTGCATGAGAATCTATTTGATTGAGATCAGCCGGGTCTGCATTAAAATAAAACTAGTTAGCCAGTATTTGACAGATAAATAAGTAATTAAATAAATAAATAATTCCTTTATTAACATAAAGCAATATTAAATGCAACAAAATAATTTTATATTTAGGGCGGAGATCAGCACAGTTGTTTCCAAATTGCCTTGCTCTTCCACTCAACCCCTTACGCAAACTAGAACTAAGACATAATTGTACCAATAATATAACAATACTTCCGAGAACTTATCAAAACAAAAACAAACAAAAAATTACTCTAGATTTTAATTGCACGTAATTGCAGCAAATCCAACTCAACAAAACATCGCACATGCCCATAAAAATAAAAATTAAAACAGCCTCCGATGTTCGCCCAATGCCTAAAGTCCCCCCTGTTGAGTAAACAGACAACACTTCAGCTTTCCCCCAAAACTGTTTAACGAGAATTTTTTTCATATCTTCCCTGAGACCATTGTATATGTGGCTGACCTGATAAGAGAATGACCGTTTATATAGCTCAGCGCGATTGGCAGGTGGAGCAAACAAACCCCTGAATCTTAAATTAAGGTTAAGGACAGGTTCAGTTTTATTATTGATATTTTTACATCTTATTATTGTAAAGGACACTGCTTGCGTTCATCGTTGTTGCATGGTTTGATTTGTATTTTAGTTCTTCCTAAATAAAATAGAATATGCGTGAACAATTTATCAACTGCACAAAATCAATAAGAAATCGACATAATAAAATATTTCAAAACATAGACATGTGCGTGTCTAAATATAGAGTTGAAAACATATTCGAGAAAAATGGGTTCAAGTTTACGAAACGCAAAAAACATTCGTTTCACAGCTGGACTTCGAATAACGTTGTAAAATGCTGGACAGAAAAATACATTCCTCTGCCCGCAAAAAAATGTTTTCGAGCACTACGCCGCACCGGCCGGTACTGCCAGCGAGGTATTATCCTGGTAAGTTTTAGATTACACAATATATGACTGTCAATAGGTCAATAGGTAATAAATTATGTTTTTAATACAAAATTTATACTAATTAATATGACGTGGTAAAAAATAAATACGCTCTATTTTTAACTTGTTTAAAAAACAGTATTCACACAAACAGTAATTACTATTTAGAATACGATATATCTTTTTAAAGATGTTTTATCGAAGTTTATAGATTCTCCAGTTCCAAATAATAACCAAAACGAAGATAAACAAAATATTATGAACATTAATAAAATATTAAGAAATCGCCTGTGTTTTTCGGGGTTTTTTGCTTTTCTTTGTTTGATACCATGGATATTAAATTATGCATATGCACTAATTTGACACTAGCGTTGTATACTGATGCCAGTTCGTTCAAATAATAATAATAAAGTCATCATTTGAACGAACGCTAGTCTTATACAACGCTAGTGTCATTATAATCATTGGCGTGTATCATGATGGGGATTATACCGGGTGATCCAATTTAGAGGCTCACCATGGGGATTTCGCTTATTAGCGGAGATAGAGCCTATGTTTAAATTTGGCAAAGATTCGTAGTTTTGTACTGATCAATTATCTGAAAAGAAATTTAAGTTACCACTTTTCATTTTGAAGATATCCGCAAAAAACTGACATGTTAAGATATCGTTTCGAATTTTGTAATCAAAACCAAGAGTATAGCTAGACATTTAAACAAAAACATTCTACAGCTACTTTTTAACAAGGAATGCAGTGTTATTTTTTAATTTGAAATAATATCAAAGATGGCGTCGTAACTTTGGCCAATTTGTGTCTTCAAAATGAAAAATGATAGCTTAAAGTTCTTTTCAGCTAATTGATCAACACAAAAATATATAAGTTTGCCAAATTTAAACATAGGCTCGCCCCTGGGCTGAAAAGCTGTGGGGCCAACAAAAAAGCTGTTCGGGCCCCTGACCCTGGGCAGAAAAGCTGTGGGGTCTAGGAAAAACGCAGCAGTGACCCTTAAATAAATAAGCACATTACTTAATGACATTATTTTGCATTGTAAACACGTAAAATAGCAAATATACTGCGTCTGCAAAAAAAGCCAAAATAAATGTTTTATCCGACCGTTATTTTTCCACTGATTTCCAATACTTGGATTTTTGTCTTAAATTGTCATTGCATTTTGGGTTGTTTACTATTTATTCATAGTGCTAGACTTTTTATAGATTCAAGAAGAACGTCTAAAGATATGAGTTTTCAGTAACAATAAAGCTAATAATTTTTTTTATTTGCATCGAAACCAGGTAATAACAATTTTCAGTTTTGTCTTATGTGGAGTAGTGCCGGTGGTTTTCAATGGACTTTTTACTTGTAATTATTTTTTACCAAATTTAAAATCAAACAAAATCAGTTCGACTAAATTACAAAAACAGATTAAGCGTGTGCTGCATTTCTATAACTAGAAATGCCATTTTCTATGTGGTACAATCATGAGCGCAAAAAGTCAATACTATCTTTTTGGTGGGGGCCCCTGGGCTGCAGCCGTTAGCCCTCCCTTAAATCGGCACTGCACCCGGTAGTCAGATATATGTATGCAATTATCTTATTATATGTGAGTCATAGATAAAACAGTTAAAACTACTGTAATCGGGTACCTCTTTACACATATCTCGCCCTCATGTTTAACCCAAAGAGCAGAAAATTTTGATAGTGATACTGTAGATAGAGAAATAATTAAAGATTATATTACACTTTATTTCATTTGCGTTTGATAAGTAGTTGTATAGTCATGAGTCTTCAAGCTCCATACTATTATTTAGCGTCGGGCTGCGCTGTACTTTAAACGCGTATTTCTCGATAACTTGATTTTAATAATAAGACCCCTTTCTTCCGCACGGTTTACATATGTATTATTTTATTCCATATGTAGTAGATTGTATAGTTATAGTTAAGAAATTTTACAAGTCATAACTTCAATAAAATTGCAATTAACAATTCTAATTTAGTTATATTAGTATTTAGTAATATTAATATTGACTAAAAACCGTATAACTTTGTTACATATCACAGGATATGGACGGTACCTATTAATATATTCATTATTAAGTTATAATTATTATAATTGTGCAGTTTATACCTAGAAATTGCAACTGAAGTTTGAACGCTCATAATAGTTTATACACTGTGCAATATATGATTACATATTGTACATGTAGAGCTTCATAATTACACCAATAACACTAGCAAATGCAGAAAGAGAAGCTTTTAATTGTCACAAGAAGTGAATTGTGCGATAGAACAAAGAAAATAAAGAACAACTGTTTGACGCACAAAAAAACCCTCTTTCGTACGTGATAATAAGCTCAATTACATTTATCTTATTTACGGCTAAGTCGTCTCTCATTAGAAGTAATTTATTATAATTACATCCTATGATACTTACCACAATTTATCACCATATATCTTTCGGAGATCGTGATTGTTTTAAAAAATCATAATGATAACTTCTGCTAAAACTGGTCGATTCAATTTTTTAAGAGGGTTTTTAAAAGGTTCTTTAATGAGTTTTTCTTGAATGAAATTCAGTGAATAATGTTTTGATGTGTGTAGTCGGGTTAGCGCTGTTCGAATAAAATTTGCTCAAGCTTCACTAAACAATATCTATAAAAAATAAAAATTAAAACAGCCTCCGATGTGCGCTCAATGCCGAAAGTCTCCCCTGTTAAGCAAACAGACAACAGTTCACCTTTCCCCCAAAACTGTTTAACGATAATTTTTTCATATCTTCCCCGAGACCATTGTATATGTGACTGACCTGGTAAGAGAATTGCCGTTTATACAGCTCAGCTCGATGGGCAGGTGTAGCAAACAAACCCCTGAATCTTAAATTAAGGTTATGGACATCCGTTCTACAGCGTATCTTCCGCATGAGGTATTGTGGGTTCCTCTTGGATAGCAACTTATGTTATAATATTGCTGCATGCAACACCCTAGTGTTACCCATGTTTAACCACCCCAAGTCGCCCAGCCCATTCGATACATGATCATACTTCCTCAAACCAAAAACAAACAGAACACATGCATTTTGGACACGCTGAACACGCTGCCTATCCGACGCCGTCAGGCAAGGACCGTACACGGTATCACAATATGAGATCTTTTTACTATTGACAGTAGATATAGTGAGATATTGTCAAAACATCAGCATTTGACACTACCGGTACTGTCATTAGACTGAAAATATTTGGAAAATCCTGGCTACTATGTAATTTCATATCAATGCAGATGCGACCGATCTCGATCAAATAGAATTTGCTCTTGCAGCTAAACTATTAATTTTACCGAAAAATGTCGCAGACATAAATTATTCAGAATTGCCTCTACTTTAATTTATTATTTAACTATTTTGAAATTACAGAAATGGCGGCTCATTTGCAACATCCTTGAAAAATGCTTAGAGGAAACGATGAAGTTTCATCCCGATACCTTTAGTAGTTTCTCCGGAATCGTCTCGACAAAAATCTAGTACACACATACACACACACATACAGAGTGCGTCAATATTTAGAAAATAAAAATGGCAAAACGTGTTCATTATTATATTAAGTATATTTAGAACACAGTTGACAAAAATCGCACCCGACAGAGAGAAGGAAGGTGCAAGCAAGCAGGCGTTGCGTGCGTTCGCGGGCTTTGGTGCGAAAGCACGACGTCCTACTCAAAAGCTTCGCAATATAAAACGGGGCAAGCGCCAATTTTCAAATCATTTCTGCCTTACCTGTTGAACGGTGAAAATCCAACTACTGGCGTGCTCATCCAAAGCCCAACGACTCCAACGATTCTTCGAAGATCCCCGATCACATCCACGGTCGTGACCAAGAGATCCTCAGGAACAGAAAAGAAACATTTCGTGATTTTTACGGGCTGCTGCCGAGTGCTGGAAAGCGTAGTTAGCCAAGATCAAGGTAGGTGTATTTTTTTAATTATGTATTTTCTTTTTACTACAAATTGCATTTTGAAAAATGCGTTTTTGATTTTCATTAGCATTGCAGTAGGTACCTATCTAATTTTTTTAACAGCTTGATTTGAAAGAAGATGTAAAAATGCAGACACAACAACTGGTCGTCCTAAGAAGTTTAACATATTTTGTTTGCAATAAAGGGGTGTTTAATGTATACATAAAACATTTATATGTGTGCCTCAGATTCCAAACCATTCGATTTTCCATGTTATTTTGTCGAGTGTTATTCGTTTTAATTTTTCTGTATCTCATTTAGTATCCAAAGCTCTCACTTCGAAAGATTATATTCGTCAATTGCTTCTTCAATTGTTCGTTTGTTAGCAGTTTTTGATATTCTTTGAATAAAAGCAAAGTTCTCTGATTTTTTTAATATATATTTTAAATTTAATTCAGTTGACTACATGTTTTGCCCTTTCGGCCATTATCAAACCAACCCAACGTTGTGAAAAAGCCAAAGTATAGAAACAAAAATTATCTCCGTACAGATGACTGACTTTCTGCTAAGTTAATTCATTGACCGTAAATGGAGTTTTCTTATTTAAAATTGTAGTGAGTGTACTTTGCATTTTTTACCTCGTTGACTTTTGATATCCCTAAATGGGCAAAAGCGGTAGCTAACTGGATTAAATTACAATAAATAATATGCAGAGACAAACTTTGTTACTTTATCATACAAAGTATTGACAAAGTATTGTAATCGTGTCGAAAATTTTGAGGTTTTAGCGGAAATATGTCCGTTTGGGGCCCCTGAATATTTTTTACCATGGTTCAAAAAAATGCGAGGAAATGCTAAATAAGCTATGTCTATGACATTTTTTTTGGTAAAATTAATAGTTTAGCTGCATCATGAGCAAATTCTATTTGATCGAGATCGGTCGTGTCTGCATTGATATAAAACTAGTTACCCAGGATTTGACAGATATTTTTATTCTAATGACAGTAGGTAGTGTCAAACACTGATGCTTTGACAATACCTACTGTCAATAGTATCAAAAATCTGTCAAATCTTGGCTAACTAGTTTTATTTTAATGCAGACACGACAGATCTCGATCACTTAGATTCTCATGCAGCTAAAGCTAAACTATTAATTTTATATATAGTATGATAAAGTCATGTGCCAGGCCACATCAAATTTTTTTAAATGATTTAATCTTTAGTTTTGTAGGAGAGTTGGGAAAAAAGTAAAATAATGTTAACCACCACAAACATTTGTGAACAAATGAGATATTAATTTTGGACAATATGGAACACTTTAGCTTTTGAAAGCTTTTATAAGCAATAAATAAATATTTTTCGATTAGAATTTAATCCAAGTTCGTGTTATTTATATTAAAACATAATATTTTAAATTATTCCTTATCTTTCCAGTCTCTTATAGTATACTAGAAAAAATCGCTAGATACGTATTTGAAAATATTTTGATTTTGTTTTCTAGATATGGATTATTGTATGTTCTTCTTCGTTATTGCATGTATACTGTGAAATAGTAATTATAAGTATTTTTATTTAATTATTATTAGCATTTGAATATTGGGAAGATTTTGACGTTGTCATGTTATACAAATACAAATTACAGCATCATCATTGATGTACAAACAGTCGATATATATGATAATATTAATATTCTCATATAATTAAAAGCAAAATACAATTTGACGTTATAGAGCCCATTAAAAGTAGCAAAATTTACGTAAACAATAATAAGTCAATTTTCATTATACATTTGTGCACAATGTACAATGCACAATTGTACATATAGTATTAATCCCAACAGTAGTACCATTAAGAAAGTTACTCGGCTTTTCTTGGTGCACTCCTTTTTAAAATCATCTAAACATTCTGTAACGTTTGGATTGCTTATTTGGAGATTCCTCATTAATTATTTTATTATTTCAAATACATTAAGGCAACAACCGGTGACATGTATCATATCTGGTTATTGGTGTTTCTATTTGTATTGTCAATAGTAATATGTATATTTGTTTCTACTATCATAGTGGTGGAATTGCGGCTTTACTATATATTACAAATTTGCAACATACCGATATCATTTCATAAATAGTTTACATGTGCAATAAACACCTTGGTTTTTAGCACTGTAATTTGACAATTGATTTGACGGTTTAAGGTTGAAAATAAGGTATTCCAACTAAAAACTTGAAGAATGTTGTCTACAAAAGAAACAAATCCACGAGATTTATTTTTAGCTGCTCAACATTATTAAAACATAGTCACGAACAATTAAATTTTTCACTGCGAGATATCAGTAGTAATATTTTGGATTCAAATTAGTGCATTTATTTCGCATATCATTCAGTTTTTGTCGTTAAAACACATTTTGCCGTTCATTTCCACTTTTTGTCGTCAATGCACATATTCCTGCGTTGATTTACATTTCGTTAATAAATTGAAAGATAAAAAAAATTGAAGGGAACTTCCGCTAAATATTGAATATTTAATTGTAATTCTGATTCACTAATGTTCACTAATAGTTTCGGTATTTCGATGCCAATTTTCATTCATATGCTAGAATCCTGAAAAACTGAATAGAAGGACAGTAAAATTTATTGAATGGTTCGGCTAGCCATTCAGTAAAGTTGCTTTGGTGCTGTGAGTAACCCAATATATTTACGCTAATGCGACGGACCAACTTTAATTAATTACAAATATCTGTTCAACTGTTTATCGAATACATTTTCACAGTTCGTGGGAAGGGAAAATCCCACATATTCGTATTATAGAGCTAAAAGCAGAGATTTTATCTCGTCTATTTACACTAAAGAAATAATTTTGTTATTTTGGTAGATTCCTAACCATACTAAATTCATGTTTCATTCGTTTACTTTGAGTCATGGTCTATTAAATGAATACGAGGCGCTTAGTGTGGTTTTCTGAATGAATGAATGAATAAAACCAATCGTGTGATACGGTATAAGTAGGAGCGACCAAAATTTTAAGCATTTCGACATGATTTTGTTTATCAATTTAATCCAGTTAATTTTGATGATTACTTATTTTATCAGTTTCCAAATTGACACGAGTTACTTGTAATCGTTCTTATTGCTTAGTTCGTGTTATGTATGTTTTGAAAGGTAAACTTTGCATAATATTACGTTTGTTATTTTATTTTAGTTTAAAAAGTCGCTCTGATTAAAAAAAGCTTTACATTATTCAGTTCAGAATGGCAATATTTGTGCTGTGTGGTATTGGTATTTGTATTAGCATATCCACATCATAAGCGAAGCAAATTTAGGTGCAATATCTAGAGGGATCCAGATGACAAATAAGATATTTACTAGCCCGGATTTATACCAGTTAATCTGCACAGTATATTGTGTTGTGTACCTCAGAGCAACCTACATTAATTAGTCCACTTTATTTTGTCTCGAAATACACACTATTCCTGGTATTATTGCCTACACCGGTTGTATTCCCACTACAAACCAATTATCCACATTACTGTGCTTCTTAAATTAAATTAATATGTCGAATATTCTTTTTTTATTAGAAGCATCCCAAGAATCCATTCCCCTTCTATTTCTAAAAGTACTGCAGAGAGAATTTTGAAAAAGAGTGTTTTCTGAATTAAAGGAGAATCAATATTTCATGTATTGGAACAGTTCCTTAAAGAAAAAGAAAGTCATTTGACTAATATAATGGCAGTTGCTAAACAAGCGTTCGTTTAAATATATTTTCAATATACAGGGTGCCAATTTTATAATAAAAGTTTGATCTTTTTTCTTTTCTCTAATAGAACACCTGTATATTGGAAAATAAAACTATCGCAGTATAGTCTGGGGTAATTTATTCCTCTACGAAATCATAAACAAAGCCGACGTTTCGCTCGGTTGATCTCTGGCTTCCTCACGGCAAGTCAAGTACAAGTGGAGGTCAACTTGCCCTGAGGAAGCCGGAGATCAATCGAGCGAAACGTCGGATTTGTTTATGACATCGTAGAGGAGTAAATTACCCCAGACTATACAGCGATAGTTTTATTTTCCATCAACATATATAGCCGAGAATCCGAACCAACATAGAACCCTGTATAATTTTAAACTTTTTAGTTCTAAGAATTTTTTGTAAAAATCATTTTTTTATCAAAAGCATAAGTTTTGAGTTATAAGCAATTAATCAAAACTCATGAACTTCAAATTAAGAATATTTACCGATATACATTATACATACACATTTATTTTATTTTGGCAGTTTGAATATTTAATTTAATTCTATTCAATTGTTTTGTGTTTTGTATTTTTATCAGTTTGGTTAAATTAAAAGTTGATCAGTTTGATTAATGAGCTTGATTTATTCATATAATTTAAAAATAAAGCATTTTGGAAATGTAAAAACATGTTCTATTAGTAAAAGGGCAGGTTACTAATAACATTCCTTAGTATAATGATATATTTATATTATATATGATATATGATATATTTATATTTAGTATATATTAAAAATATATTTAGACTGTAGCTTGTTTAAAAACAAAAAAAAGCACGCTCACAAATTTTTTTCAAATTTTTTTATGTTGGAGAATTATTTATGTATTCCGATAATTTTGACTACTTTTAATTAATTGCTTGCTCGTAAGTCAAAAATTACCCATTTAAAAAAATCAAATTGCTACAAATAAAGCTTAGAATTAGAAATTGTAAAAATATACAGTGTGTAAAAAAACGAAGGTAACCAAATTTCCGGAATAAAATGTCAACATGTTGTGTGTTGGTTTGGTAACCATGCCAACCGTAGCTACATTTTACACAACCAAATTATGTAACAGCTTTGCATATTATACGTATTCAATTACAAACATTTCAACACTTGTTGAAAATGATAAATTAGAGTCAAAATTGAAATAATAAAATTATAAACCCCTAACCACAACAAGTATTTTAGAAACCTAAATACGTATTTCAGCAACTATGTTGCCATCTTCAGTAGAACCTAAAAAAGAAAAAGAGAGATTAGCACTTCATAGTATCTTTACTGGATATTGTCCAAGCAAATCACTAGTGGAAGTCCAAGCAAATCACTAGTGATTTGCTTGGACAATATCCAGTAAAGATACTATGAAGTGCTAATCTCTCTTTTTCTTTTTTAGGTTCTACTGAAGATGGCAACATAGTTGCTGAAATACGTATTTAGGTTTCTAAAATACTTGTTGTGGTTAGGGGTTTATAATTTTATTATTAAGTTCGCCACAGTCTCCAAAATATTGTTATCAAAATTGAAATACATAAATGAAAATTCTCGTGTGAATCGACGACTATCAATAAAAAAAATCGCTCAATACCAAAAAGCAACCAAGTTAGGAGATATGAAGATGCCATGTAAGTACAATGAAAGAAAGGCAAGGAATTCTGAAAAAATGCAGACGCAGACACAAATGACAGATAGGACTTGGAAACGTCTCAAGAAAAACATTTTGCAATATAATATTGTATAATATTGTTTTAGTCCAGTGATTGGTGACGTAAGGGTAATCTACTGCCAAAACACCATTTATTTCTGTTATATAATTATAAATACATAAATAATAACTTTTGTAGGTATATAGATATACTTTTGACTATAGATGTCAGATCATTAGGCATATTTACTCAAACTGCAAGAATGTTTTAGAAAAATCGAACAGACAACTGGTAGTGACTCTGGATTTTGTTATGACATTTCTTCTTTAGAACCCGAATCTGGTGGCAGAAATCAAATAAATTCAAAAATCAAACAAATCAAATATCAGGAAATTCTTCAATTACACCGAAATTGTTTCAGCAGCAATAATTGATAGCCAGTTTTATTAATTTCCATATTATTTATTGGCATTCTATTTGATTATAATTGTACGGGTGGCAGATCTGTATTTTAGGGGAATTATTTAAAATAAATGTGTAATTTTTAAACATATTGGGAGAGAGTATTGCATTCTCGGTTAGATCTTTCATGTATAACTTTGCAGTATCCTTGTCTTCACATATTGATTGAAAAACTGTTTTTAAACTGACAATTATGAGCATGAATCTGCACAATACATATTTATACTCAACACACGGCGTAGACACTTTTTATGAAACATTGCGTGCATCTAATTAAACAAATTAAAATAGTATATATTCACCAAACCTTATCAAACCCCGATACTTTCCGGCATACTTAATAAGATAACCGGCGAAATAAAGATAAAATTGTTTATAACGTCCGTTAATAATATATTTCATCGCCAACACCAAGAACTGAAACTCACGTATGACAACAACTCCATAACTAATTAACTAATTAATTAATTCATCAATTATTCCAAACAGATATGATAACACAATTCTCACGAAATATCGATGTTAATAAAAATAAATTAACACGTGTCAAACAAACTATAAAAAAATTATTTTTTTCTCTACGTTACATGCAATTATTTCGGATAAAAGTTAAATGGATTGTTAATCTGCGTTACTGAAGAGCAGAGGTGTCAAGAAGTATCTTAAAAATAAAACAGGACATTAACTTAATGCTAATGCAACCGTCGCTATCCGCGTAAGCTTTTAATGGCAAATGGTACATTAATTTTCATTACCTCGCAAGGGTGGTTCTTAGATTTTTTTAAGACGTTTTGATGACGGGCACTGAGATAAAATAATTTTGTATTTCGGAAAGATTAGAACTACTGTTTACGTAAATTAGTAAACAATGCTTTATAATAGAGAGTTTGATGTCTTAGAGATTGCCTCTTGGGTTTTGATAATACATAGGGGGAGATTTGAGGTAAGCTTGAGATAGGTGAAAGGATTATCTGATTATCTGTGATGTTTGTATTGAGCTTCGTACATGTAAGCGCCTTCGCCAATCACAACAGACAGAAATAACAGTTGTCTTGTTCACAGTTTTTGCTTAAACGAAACATTTTCCTGTAACATTTACCTACGTGGTGGAGTTGCACCATCATTTCAGCAAAACCAGCATTGTGATTACTTTTAAAGTGTCTTATAAGAGATGTGCTGCAGAGAAAATCAAAAATTTTTGCAAGAATGAAGTATCAGTTTTTCACAATTAAAAGTAAAACGTCATAGCAAAAAGTTGTTTAAAGTTTATTTTTATGAACAAATATCAAGTTTTTTTTGTATTGTTTGTTCTGAAGTCATAGTTGTTATTAACAACATGACACAGATAGAAACGTCAATAATACGGTATAGTAAGACGAAACATTTTGTATTTGTTACCTTTATTTGACTGTACTGATATTGCTTTTAAAAAAATAGTCAGTCAATTACCTGAAAAACGGAACTTTGAAATAAGTTAAGTACACTTCTGTCGATGCTATTTCGAAAAATTTTCCGTTTTTTCAAATATTTCGTATTTCAATTTACATTATCGAGTTGCAAAATGTGAATTATAAACATAAAACATATCAGAATCATTTGCCATTTCTTTAAAATCTCAAAAAGCGCGATTTTGGCAATTCAATTGCTGCTAAACTAAAAATCTCATGTAGCTAGGCACATGACTTTATTATACTATATATAAAATTAATAGTTTAGCTGGATGAGATTCTATTTGATCGAGATCGATCGTGTTTGCATTAAAATAAAACTAGTTAGCCAGGATTTGACAGATATTTTGATTCTATTAACAGAAGGTATTGTCTAAACATCAGCGTTTGACACGACCTATGCTAAACTACTACTTTAACTTATTATTAACTATTTTGTGTGCCTGTGTGTATGTGTGAGTGTGTACCCGTTTTTTCTGTAAAAACTACTAAAAGTATCGGGACGAAACTTCATATTTATAAGTTTCATGACCAAACTTAGAGCTGAAAGAATTTTTGTTCAAAAGGGTCCACAGGCACTAGATGTTTATGTTTTCATATTTCATTTTGCCAGTTCTGAAAATTCGTCAAAATTGTTAGATAATAAATTAAACTAGAGGAAATTTTGTATAATTTATGTCTATGATATTTTTTGATAAAACTGATACTTCGGCCGTGTCTGCATTAAAACTAGTTAGCCAGGATTTGACAGATATTTTGATTCTATTGTCAGTATTGTCAAAACATCATCTTCTAGTATATTACGGAGAAAATATATACCATTCACAATTGAAAAACAATAAATCCTTACAATATTTAAACCAGGTGGGATGTTATATCCCCTAGTACAGGGGTTCTCAACGTTTTAGGTTCCGTGTACCACTGTACCACATAAAAAATATACAAATTTCTCCGTACCACCAACCTTTATAAAAAAATTTATATTAATACGTACATAAAAAAAGTTTATATCAGATTTTAAGTATACATACCTACATATTATTTTGTGTCAAAATAATAACGTTTTAACGACAGTTTACTTGGGAAAAAAATAAACAAGTTCTAAAAAGACAATAGTCTAAGAATAAACAATTATATAACAAAAATTCATTTGGTATAAAAGCAAAGTAAAAACGTCACTTATTGAAGTAATAATTTAATATTTAATAATTTAAATATTGATGCGACTGGGATTGTTTTGCTAAACCCATTTTTTTTTTAATTCATGCTGAGTGTAACTTGGTTGCAAGCTCAAATTTGCCTCAATAATTAATTTTGTCCTATGTTTGTCCTTTAAATTAATATTGATGACAACTATATTTGTCATAAATTGGTGGTGCAAAAAGGCATTAAAAATCTAATATCTTAATCTGCAATTTCTTTAAAATAATTCTTCCTCTGGATCTAAACATTGGTGCGTATTAATTTTATAATTCTCTATCAATCTGACGAAGTTTTTAGCAATTGTTGTTTCTCTTTGGCAGTGAAGTTATCTGGTATACTCATAGTTTTTGGAGTTCTGTTCCAGTTTTCATTGTCATAGTTTTCTGGAAAATAACTGTTAAACTTGGTTATGATGATAATAAATAATAATAAATAAATAAAAAAATAATTTATCCGTTTGTTATTTCTCGAAAACACACTAGATGTACCAGTATGATAATTTATTTATATTTGTTTCTATTTCTATACACTTTTAAATAATAAATTTTTAAATTTTATGTAACGAATTCTTCTCTTTATGCACCTTTTTGTGCTGGATTTTATAAAATATCAGACCCCAAAGAACTTTCTTAAAGTTACTTAAACTTTCTTTCCCACATCCGGCGAATTAAAAACTTCTGCCGTCCAGGATTTAATTGATTAGAATAAAACGTCATTAATAATTCATAGCGTGCGGTCAGTTAGCCAAGTCGTCGCATTAAATCCCGAATGAACAAGCCGTAAATGTAATTTTCAGCACTTTGCATCGTCGGGCAGCGCCAAATTGTGTCGCGGTGGCCGCTTTCAATTATCATTAACATATTATCGTCCATTTGTCCGTAATAATTGTTTCAGAAATTAAATATCACCGTCACTAGGAGCGATGTTCCATAGAAGCTATAATCTAATCAGTTCCATTTTCAAATAATGCATATCGACGTTAGTGTCGAAAATATGAAGGTTTTATTGAAATAATGGGATAAATGGTGGGTAAAATTCTCAAAAAGTTTTATTCAAGTTAATTTTTCTAAAGCCTAAATAGGTTTACTTCCAGTATTGTCATTTGGGGGCTGTTTTGTACAGACAATATTAATATTTTTAAAGATTACTTTTACTGTGAAATTTATGTACTTTTCTTGTGAAATTGCCATAATATCCTATAAAACTACTGAGATAATGCTGTAAATTCACAAGAATATTACAGTGAAAAAAGGACAAGACAGCAAATACAAATAATTAGTTAACGCTACAAGGTTTGGAAAATTGATTTTATTTTGTGATCTCCATCACAAAATAAAATCAACATGGAAGAAAACCATGGAAGAAAAAAAAGATTTTGCTGGTACATTTTTAAATTAAAACAAACTTTAAATTAAATTCAATAGAAAAATACCCGTCTATATCCAGCACAATACATACATATCTATGCTATGACATGTTATATCCTTTATACAGATTTCTATTAGTCATTACGGTATGTCTCTATAATCTATTCGACTGTATTCTTAGAAAAAATGAAAAATAATAACGTAAAACACAATGGAATTGACTATTCAGGTCTAGACTGATTCTGGTGATGCCAGCGGTATGTGGCTTTGCATGCTCCTGCATTAGGATGAAATTTTGACCGACGCCATATGCTGCACGCACCACATGGTCCTCCAAGATGTTTTCATTCACGGAATTTAGTGTACCAGGGAACCACAAGATGAGTTCTGTTGTCTATACTGATTCCAGCCCAAACCATCACAGATCCACGACCAAATCTATCCACTTCCTGTATAGTAGCGGCTGCGTAGCATTCACCAGGACGTTTATATATACGTACTTGACCGTCGCAACGAGTTAAACGAAATCCGGACTCGTCTGTAAACAGTATAGACATCCAGTAACGAAGTTGCCAATTTCTGTGATCCAGAGCAAACCTCATTCGCGCTGCTTTGGGATGCTGCGTAAGACATGGTCGCGGGCAGGGCTTCTTGGTTTCAAATTCGCTTCTTTTAAACTGTTTCTAACAGTTTGATCAGAATTTTCTATTTCATCTGCTCGTCTTAGGTCGTTTAGGAAGTCTCGTGGTGTTGCAGTCCGCTGATGTAGAGAGAAAAGCACAAGAAATCTTGTAGAGTATTGTCTCTCCACCACATACTTCAAGTGGGCGGGAGCGATGTATGAGCAAGTAGAGGGTGCTCCCATGGGATCACCTCTTTCAGCGGTAATCGCCAATTTCTTCATGGAATTGTTTGAAGGAAAAGCCATTAGGTCAAGCCTTGGGTCGGATATGTTGATGATACCTTTGTGGTTTGGCCACACGGTAGAGATAAACTTACTGAGTTCTTTAGCCACCAGAACAATGTTAATCCTTCTATCAAATTCACGATGGAAATAGAAGAGGATAATCAGCTGCCATTTTTGGATGTGCTGGTATACAGAACGTCAACGGGTACGCTTCGACATACAGTCTACCGTAAGAAGACACATACCGATCGGTACTTGAACGCCAAATCACACCACCATCCTCAACAGAAGAGAAGTGTTATTAATACTTTGTTCAACAGAGCCGAGAAGGTGTGCGACTCCAGCACCTTGGACGACGAACGGAAACACTTGGAGTGGGCTCTACGTCAGAATGGATACGCCAAGTCTGACATACGGGGTGTCACACCAAGAAAACCGCAAGTCTCAGAGGAGCGGCAAGAGTCAAAGAGGTTCGCTTGCTTACCATACGTAAGTGGGGTATGAGAAAGAATCGGGGTATACAAGATAACATGTGAGTGTGGAAGATGCTATGTAGGACAGACAGGACGAAGTATCGAGTCAAGGAGCACAGTAGAGACACCCGGCTACGCAAGATTCAACAGTCCGCTGTTGCTCAACACTGCCACGAGTCGGGACACACTATTAATCGACGTGAAGATGTTGGCAAGGGTGGGTAATTATCATCGAAGGCTTATTAGAGAAGCCATCGAAATTTATAATCCTGACAACATCAATCGCGAGGACGGTACTGACATTAGCAGGATCTGGAAATCGATCCTAACGCGGTCAGGTGGAAAAGCACATGGGACCGGTAGCTCCAAATGTGCGCAGTGAGGTGAAAATTTAGGTATATAAGGGAGATTTTCTTGGTATGTCTTCAGTATTCAATTAGCTTTGAAGAAGCGAGCAACATGGTTTGCGAAACATCAGCATTTACAAATCTTGACACACGGCATAACCCGGAAGCAGTCCATTTTCTAAATGATTCTGGCCGTGAAAGCCTACGTACTTATTTAATAAATAGCAAGTTAATAAATTACTAATGATTGTACATTTGGAGGCCTATATGTGTACCCACATGGGAATCTGACAATAAAAATATCAAAGCCGAAGATAGTCAATATAAACCTCACAAACATTTCTCAACAGACCAAATATTATAGACCTCAGAACAAACAAGGTTTGAAAGTAACCTTTACGAACATATAGCGAAAACAATCCACTTTATACAATCAATATAATGGCAGTGAGTAGCTGTTGGTTTGAAAGCTTTCATTAAATGAATTTCGGATACTATTTTCTGGATAATGTTGCTCTCTAACGCTATTCCAAACAGAAAAATCCGTAGTACGACTTTATTTGCCGTTCTAAATGATCAAATGACGTAGATATGTATAATAAAAGTTAGAGCGAATTTTATTTAAACCGCTGAACCGTATGATTGCCACGTCATTTTAATAAATGTTGTTTTTTTGCGAGTGTTGCTTTTATAAATTAGTTGAAGATATGAACGCTAGTAATTAATCAGGTAAATTACCCACCATCTCAATTAGCTTTGAGGTGGCGACGAGCAAGAAAAAGTTATGAAGTTAAATTTGAAAATAACTATCTAAATATTAACAAATTGTCAAGCGCTTAATTAATGTACGTCGCTGCGCAGAAAATATTAAATTTTAAATAGCTTTTACTTAATATTAAGAATAATATTTAGTAAACACATAAAAATGTGTGCTTCATTTCTATTATTTGCTCCTACTTAAAACGCATATAAAATAGAATTCATTAAATATGAAAATTAAATGCACAATGAAATCACAAATAATTTTACAAATGTACAAGTACAGTACAACCAAATCATGGTTAATGGTTTTTTGATACTTTTCTAAATTAATTTCTAACTAAGTTAGTAAACTACTTATCTTATTATACAGGGTTAGCCAAAATTACCGGAACACCTAAATAATTCTCCAACCGTAAGCAACTAAAAGAAAAAAAGTTTTTTGGCTTTAAACAAGCTATTGTTTAAATATATTTTTAATATACAGAGTGTTTATTTTATTATGAAAATTTGGTAGCCTTTCCTTTTTTAAATATAACACCCTATATATTTTTAAATTTTTAAAAAATTTTTAAAAAATTCTTTGATTAATTCTAAGAACTTTTCATGGGAATTATTTTTTACTTATGAGCTAGTAACCAAAAATAGTCACCAACCGCGAAAAAGTAAAAAAGATTGTAAGAAACATTTTTGGGTTTAAACAACCTCTCGTATATTTTTAATATACATGGTGTTCATTTTATTACGTAAATTTGCAAAGCGTTCCTTTTTCTATTAGAATACCCATTATATTTTGCATTATGTAATTCTAAGATTAAATCAGAGAATTTTATATGGGAATTATTTTTTTATAAACTGCATTATTTTTGAGTAATAACTTTTTGAGAATAGCTCAAAACTAGCGCAATTTATAAAAAAAAACAATTCCTATATAAAATTCTTTGAATTAATTTTGCAATTTAAAAATGTAAAATATACAGGATGTTATGTTAAAAAAAGAAAAGGTTTGCAAATTTCCATAATAAAAACACCCAGTATAATAAAATATATTTGAACGAGCGGTTGTGAAAACCCAAAAATCTTTTATTTAAAAACATTTTAAATTTTCTTGCTGTTTTTGCTATTTTTGGGTTGAATTTTTTAAAAATTTTTAAAAAATTTTTAAAAAATTCTTTGATTAATTCTAAGAACTTTTCATGGGAATTATTTTTTACTTATGAGCTAGTAACCAAAAATAGTCACCAACCGCGAAAAAGTAAAAAAGATTGTAAGAAACATTTTTGGGTTTAAACAACCTCTCGTATATTTTTAATATACATGGTGTTCATTTTATTACGTAAATTTGCAAAGCGTTCCTTTTTCTATTAGAATACCCATTATATTTTGCATTATGTAATTCTAAGATTAAATCAGAGAATTTTATATGGGAATTATTTTTTTATAAACTGCATTATTTTTGAGTAATAACTTTTTGAGAATAGCTCAAAACTAGCGCAATTTATAAAAAAAAGCAATTCCTATATAAAATTCTTTGAATTAATTTTGCAATTTAAAAATGTAAAATATACAGGATGTTATGTTAAAAAAAGAAAAGGTTTGCAAATTTCCATAATAAAAACACCCAGTATAATAAAATATATTTGAACGAGCGGTTGTGAAAACCCAAAAATCTTTTATTTAAAAACATTTTAAATTTTCTTGCTGTTTTTGCTATTTTTGGTTACTAGCTTATAATTTAAAATCTGATGTGGCCACGCTCATGACTTTATTATACTATATATAAAGTTAATATTTTAGCTGCATGAGGTTCTATTTGATCGAGATCGGCTATGTCTGCATTAAAAGAAAAACAAGTTAGCCAGGATTTGACAGATATTTGGTAATATCATTAAATACAAAGTGATGTAAAGAATGTTGGTAACAGCAGGCTGTTCCAACACTAGCGTTGCGACATATATCTCTATCTCATCCGACATAGTGCCACTGGACACACTACGCATGCGTCAAGTTCGTGGATTCGATTGGCTGGATTTGATCCATAGGCTGCCACAGTGCTGTCACCAGCTGCCACATGTATACGGTTATCTACGGGCTGTCACTGGTTTGGCGTTAGTGATGCCGAATATTACCGGCTAACGGCCGCGGTAATACCGACCGCGCACTTTAAGCTACAATAGCGCCATCTGTCGACGGTCCTAACAACTACTGGCCACGCATGCGCAATTTGATCCCGGGCACCACATCGATAGACAAAATATATACCTCCGTCTCACATTGTTGGAACCGAGACTACACATTGGCGCTATAGGACAAGCTCCGTATAATCCCTAATACGTATATGGATAATATTGACAGTAGGTTTTGTCAAAAAACGAGCCTTTGACACTACCTACTGTCAGAATGAAAATAATTGTGAAATCCTCGCTAAGTAAGTTTTAATGCAGACACGATCTCGATCAAAAAGGATTTGGTCGTATAGGTAATTTTTAGTTTTGCGATTAACTGAATGTGATTCGAGGAATGACGGATTAATGTCTAGACATTAATCAACAGAATCGTAAAATATTTTCCTGTATTTGTCCCTCGGAGAATGTTGGAATCCGTACTTTGTTTTGTGATTCAGGAAATAATTCATCAATGTCCGTTTGAAGTGTTTATTTTATTCGCTGATACAATCACAATAAAAATGCAAAACTAATTGTGTCTCGTTTAAAATTAAGTAGTTAATTTAGAGTGTCAAAAACTTAAAATCAGAAATTTCACGCATGTAAAAGTATAAACACACTTTACGTCATAGGTTCCTATTTATTCGATAGAATACAATTAATTACTGTAAACTAGTTAATTTTAAATAATTAAATTACACTAATAACTAGAGCTGTTGCACATAATATCACTACATACAATACCACAGCGACGTGAGCGCTAAATGTTTGGCGCCATTAATTAATTTATTTAATTAAATGCAATGAAAATTGTCATGTATAATAATTATGTTTGAATACATTACGACTACGTATACTACGTATTGTCGTGTATGATATATAACGTATATATTTTACATACATTACATCATAATTTCCGGGGTAGCTTCACATGAAACTGTTCAATTAATGCTTTATTGCTAAACGCACATTCGTGCGACTATGAGGCATATTTGTCCGTAAATTTTCCATTGCAGTCCGATAATATTTTATTCGTATATTTATTAGTTTTCATTGAATTTTATATGGACGATTCCTTTTTAAATATTACTGCTTACTTTAACACATGGTTAAAGTTTACTTTGGGGTGACTTTGATCACTTTTATCCACTATTATTTACAAATTTAGGGGTGTCGGAATTAGGTACATGTAAATATAGCACGTCCTTAAATCAGACATGTGTGTCGGAATTGTGTACATGGTTAGAAGTAATACATATGACTCTATTGCTGTCTTTACACAAGAAAATATCATATTTTACATCGTTTGCTATATTACAATGAATTGTACGCATTTTGTCCAAATTCCGACACGACAGACATCAATAATTCATAATTATTACACTAGCTGCAAAGAGTAGCGATTTTGGCATTAATACACTATTAAAAATCTCCAATAAAGAAAATCATAATTTTGGCCTGAAACACCCAAATAAAGTAAAGAGAAACTGTTTTTCTGTAACATTATTAAATAATGCTTGGAGAGATTTGCTAATAAAAAAAAGAAAGCACAAAAGATAATCATTCTAGAGCAGGGGTTCTCAACCGGTGATACGCGTACCACTGCTGGTACGCGAAGGACTTCCAAGGTGGTACACGAAAGGTACCAAACTTTATGGGTAAAATCATTTATTTTGATGATAATGTTTGACCCAAGATTATAACGGCAAAATTAAATAATATTCCATTATTAAATGGTGCCGTATACAGACGTATTTCTAAAATAGCAGATTGTGTCAAAGAAAGTGTAGTTAAAAAGGCAAAACAAAGTAAATATTTTACGCTACAGTTAGATGAAAGTACCGATATAAGTTATTTTGATCAATTTTTAGTCTTTAACTGATTTGAGGTTGAAGAGGAAATTGCAGAGGAATATTTATTTTAGGAACCTCTGCCCGAAAGAAGCTCTGGTGATAAATTTTAATAATTAAATGTTAACAATTCCATTTCATGGAAGAAATTTATTGGTGTCTGCACTGATGGAGCTCGGGCTTTAACAGAAAAGAATCGCGGCCCTCATAAAAAAAAATAAAACAGTAGCTCCAGAAGCTCCAGAAGAGTAATTTCGACATCAACTATTGTTTCTTTGATGAATTCTGGATACTCCGGTTAGCATATTTAGCTGATATTTTTGGAATGTTGAATAATATAAATGTAGTTTAGCAGGGAGAAATGGTCGTTTATTGTTATTGTTTATATTATTATTTTATCATTGTAAAATTAGCGCAAACATAAAAAAAGTTATTAAAATTAAATAAAAATCATTATCATAATAACCAAGTTTAACAGTTATTTTCCAGAAAACTATGACTTTGATCAGAACTCCAAAAACTATGAGTATACCAGATAACTTCACTGCCAAAGAGAAACAACAATTGCTAGAAACTCCGTCAGACTAATAGAATATTTTAAGATTAATACACATCAATGTTTAGATCCAGAGGAAGAATTCTTTTAAAGAAATTGCAAGTTAAGATATTAGATAAAAAAGCCACGTGGTATTCCTTATTAATTTGGTTTATTTTATGGTCGCTACATGTTTCGCGTCTTACTAGACGCTTCTTCAGTCGTCGCCGTCGCCGCCGCTTTGTCTACCACGTTGTGTGCTAGTGTGTTTACCTCAACCCCAGATTTGTTGAATTTATACGATTTTGTTAAGAAACCACTACCGATACACAATTGGGGCTGTATTCGTTTCATCTGTTTTATGTTTTATGTGACCTCTGCAATTTTTGACGATATCGCCTGAAGAAGCGTCTAGTAAGACGCGAAACATGTAGCGACCATAAAATAAACCAAATTAATAAGGAATACCACGTGACTTTTTTGTCTAATCGACACCTTATTGGACACTAGTGGTGGGCGATGTT
The DNA here is from genome assembly GCA_964023965.1 of Melinopterus prodromus. Classification (NCBI taxonomy): domain Eukaryota; kingdom Metazoa; phylum Arthropoda; class Insecta; order Coleoptera; family Scarabaeidae; genus Melinopterus; species Melinopterus prodromus. Next base: position 3,525,233 of record OZ030391.1, on the reverse strand, counting down.
TATCGATGTTTTAGAAACATCGATGTTATGGTTCGATGGTCGATGTTTTTATTTTTAAACATCGATGCTGACATCGATTTTTTGCAAACATCGTACGGGTGTTTAGGTCGCGCCCACATCAGTTTCTGCTGTTTGTGTTTACTTAGACTAATGATTCTTTTTACTTTACTCTGCAAAATTAGAAATAAATCAGTTGTGTAAGGGTGAAAATTTAGGTGCTACAATTACCTTGTTGAAAAATTCAGTGTTACGTACATACTAAGCACGTTGATTTACCCTTTGTAAGTAAAAAAAGTAAGTAATAAAAGAACAAAACACTAAATGTAAAAATTTTATAGAGATTAGTTTGTATGATACCGCTTTAAAGTTTGAATACATTTTATATTGAATAATAATATGGAACTAAGAAAAAAAAAAGAAATCTAGGCGTGTTTTAGTTTTTTTTCTATTCCTTCTCATTTTGTGTTTACTATTGGAAAATAAAACAAAGCTGAATTAAAATAAGCTCAATAAACAGCAGTTATTATGATGTATTATTATAGAAAATTATAGACAAAAACGCTGTCCGCTGAAAACATCGATGTTTTCAAACATCGATGTTTTATAGCCGATGTTTTTATACCATCCATAGTTGGTATCGATGGTAACATCGATGGTCAACATCGATATTTTGCATCGATGTCCCATCACTATTGGACACCAAAGAATTTATTAAGATATTAGACTTTTAATGCCTTTTTGCAGCACTAATTTATGTCAAATATAGTTGAAAATTTTAATATTTTTTATGTCGTATACGGAACCTAAAAGGTTGAGAACCGCTGATTCTAGAGCAAAAAGAAAGGAAGCGAAAAAGGATAAACAACTGTACAAACAAAAATAATTTTTCCTTGTAGAAAATGATGGATCAAAATAGTTTTGTAAAAGAAAAGTTTTTCTATCTCTAAAGAAATTTGGAAGCGCCCCACTCACCAAACATGAGGAGAAGTTTTGCTTCAATAACAACAAATTTAAAAACTTGTAATGCACAAAGACGAGTAACCATTAAAATTCAGCAAATGTGACTATGCTTCTGCACAAAGTACCAATGTTGTTCCGAAACAATTGACTCAACAACTTTACCCACCAGATATATTCTAAACAATTTGTTTTCTATATATATCCTGCTATGACGAATATGGTTGCAGCTTACAGAGTTTGTAATTGTCTAAAACAAATATAGGTCGCTATAATCGTTATAAGAAATAATAAAAATAACTAATTAATTCTGCATTTTAAAACGTTATAATATACACACTGTAATCATCCGTCTAAATATGCGGCTGTTAGCTTGATCGCAGCCGCCTCGAGATTTTTTTCCTGTGCAAGCTTGGCGATTGAAGCTTCCCTCGCTTTATTAAGCTAGCCAAACACAGAATTTAAAAGCTCCTACACAGAGGGAGGCGAGGTAAGCGCCATCTCCCGAGTATTATTTACACTCTGCAAATTACAACTTATTGCTTACGTTTACTTTGGTTTAAAGGGAAGCAATTAAGTTTTTATCTCTTTCGGTAAGAGGGTGGGGGGCGAGAGGGGACGAACTCTGATGCCCAACGTCGTGGACGACCCCCCCCCCATAGAATACATATCTCATCCCTCTAAATTTAATTCAAAATCTTATTTATCTGGGTAAACGAGAGATGACAGGGTTCATGCAAACATTAGGAGGGGACACGTGGATGGAGAATGGTTCAAATTAGTGGTAATTAATAAATTATTAACCGTAAATTTGTTCGTTTGAAATAATAACATTGTCAATAAACGTCATATATAGTAATACTTTCTAATACAAATAATAACAGGTCTTTTTTTTTGTTTTCCAAGAAGTAGTAGAATCTTTAAACAAATGAATATAGGTATAGGAATTGATTATCTTTCGAGTGGTGTATTAATATACTAGGTGTTGATATACTGAGTTGCAAATTTTAAACGGTCTGTACACGATATACAGGGTCCTGCAATTAAACTCCCGTCTTCTGTACCTCACTTACTCATTAAGCTAAGAGTTTAACATTTTGCAAGCTTACCCTGTACTTCAAGGTACAATTCAAGAAATTATTTTTTATTATACAGGGTGTTCCAAAAATGTGCAACGCCATGGTAATATATTTTTTTAAATTGCATGCTATACATTTTTTTGCACATTTGGAAGCCTTTTTTGGTTGTCACCAAAATTTTATTGAAATCGGTTGAGTGACCGCAGCGGAAAAAAATAAAAACAAAAAAAAATTGATTTTGCATCGTAAGATTTAAAAATCAATAAAAACCACAAAATGCACCTCGTTAATAAAAGTTTGCGACGTGCTTATTAAGTTAGATGTAATAGTCTCATTAACCAAGTGACATTGATCCAAATTATACAGGCTGACCAAAATCGAGTGTCAAACTTGTCAAACTTCAAAGCGTGTTATTGTTCTTATTTTAAATTGGAACCCATAAATCTTTTTATGTGAAATGATGCAGAATTAAAAAATAAACATTGTTTCTAAATACAACCCCATCACAATTCCCAATATTTTAAAAGTTATTCGCCAAAAACTCATTTTTCAACGTTTCCAACGGCAATTTTAGATAATAAATATCGTACGTGGCGTTGAAAAACAATTTATTACATAAAATATAACGCAGAGAGGTATTTTAGATTTTACTGTACTTAATTAAGTAGTTATTCAATTGCTAAATTTACTGCAAAATTTACCTATAGCCACATTTCCGTCCTTACCGCTATAGGTAAATTATGCAGTAAATTTGGCATTTGAATAACTACTTAATTAAGTACACTCAAATCTAAAATAGGTCTATTATTTTTTATGAAATAAATTGTTTTTCAACGTCGCGTACGATATTTATTATCTAAAATTGCCGTTGGAAACGTTGAAAAATGAGTTTTTGGCGAATAACTTTTAACATATTGGGAATTGTGATGGGGTTGTATTTAGAAACAATGTTTATTTTTTAATTCTGCATCAACCCACACAAAATGTATGGGTTCCAATTTAAAATAGGAACAATAACACGCTTTGAAGTTTGACAAGTTTGACACTCGATTTTGGTCACCCTGTATAATTTGGATCAATATCACTTGGTTAACCAGACTATTACATCTAACTTAATAAGCACGTCGCAAACTTTTATTAACGAGGTGCATTTTGTGGTTTTTATTGATTTTTAAAGCCTACAATACAAAATTATTTTTTTTTTGGTTTTTATTTTTTTCCGCTGCGGTCGCTCAACCGATTTCAATAAAATTTTCGTGATATGTAGGCAACCATAAAACGCTTCCAAATGTGTAGAAAAATGTATAGCATGCAATTTAAAAAAATATATTACCCTGGCGTTGCACATTTTTAGAACAGCCTGTATAATAAAAAATAATTTCTTCAATTGTACCTTGAAGTACAGGGTAAGCGTGCAAAATGTCAAACACTGAGCTTAATGAATAAGTGAGCTACAGAAGACGGGAGCTTAGTTGCAGGACCCTGTATATGGCCATTATCGTGGCCATATATTATGTTCCTTCTTTTGACGTCGATTTTCTCGCAGTTCCCCTAGTTAGGGGTGAAAAATTTGAAAAAATTCTGATGCTGTCCTTGATTAATACGCTACAACTCATAAAAATTAGAAAGCTGTATATGTTGGCGTTTTCCCGATTTTTCCAAATTAAGAAGAATTGGCGCTGTTTTTGCACCGTAAATTTTATTCGTTTAACTTTAGCAATGAATTACTCCAGAAATAATCTATAGATTTCAACGAATTAAAAAGTAAAATCACCTGCGGAATGCTAGCCTTCAATGTGCATTTTTTGTAAAATCATTGGATTAGTGCTTGACCCACAAAAAGCTATATTATGCAATGCTAGCAATTCCTTTATTAGAAGAGCTAGAATAATGAAATATGGACTATAGGCTACCCACTAATTCATAGGTTTAAAGCTTATTACATAATCATTGTTTATCTTGCATTTTCCCTACAAAAAATCGAGTTGAAGCATCTCATGATTGCTTCAATTGACGCGGCGCTCTTCGGTCTTTCGGGCGAGCGGGGGAAGGGATCGACAGCGACGCTGCAAGTAGTGGCGTATCGCACGTGCATTAGTTACTAGGAGAACAGTGTTTACGGACACAATACATATAACGACACGGCGATTATGCCTCGCCAAAGAAATTTGGATATCCGGCTACAGATTACCGAATTACAAAATAATGGCAAAATGAGTCAATAAGATAACAGAACCACGAACAGGCATTTGGAAGTCCAATGGAAATTCTTGGCAATTTAAATCGGGTTTCGGGATTAGCATTTATAATTAATCGATCTGCAAAATAATCTATTTGTCTACAAATTCCATTTGTCTACAAATCTATAAATTCCATTGTCATAATCAACAGTTTCGAGAACTGTTATCTTCAAAAATCACCCAAATTACTGTACTTACGTGAGATTATTTGTCTAGAAAACTGAGTTAATCAACCTCAATCTCGAACCGACACAAAACGCCGCAAATTCAATTAATTGTGGATTTAACTAGATCTAATTGTCGACGATAGTAAAAGATTGAATTTTAAGTAGCATTTAACTCAAGGGTTGCTCAAACAGTTATGTAGGATTGTTTCTAGCATGGTAATAATAATAATTGTCCTTTATTAGACAAGTATAAACAAGTGAAGTCACAAATCAAAGCAATATAATACATTATGCCAATTGAATTTCAATATTGAAGAATTCTTGTATCTAAAGCTCTTAACTTTAGATGATCTCCAATACTCTCTTGAAGCTTCTTTTGATACTCTTGATACTTAGTTTGAGCATATTGAAAAAATACAAAGTTGACTGTATCGTATGATAATTTGGGGTTCTCCATACATGTCTTTGTTTTTCAAGTGGTACTTTCCAAAGATTTTTATGACCTGAAAATAATGCCACATTTTCAATAATAATATCTGATATGTGCTTTTTCATATCTGAAGCAGTAGGCAGAAGTTATCAATTGTCAGAAATTGACAATATCTATTATCAAATGCAGGTATTTTGACACCATATCTTAACAGTTTGTTGATAATTATTGTTTAATTGTTAATTGGAAAAGTCCAATCCAAGATATGTAAATTGTATCCGTAATTAATTAATAATTGATTAGGTAACACAAAATATTAGCAAAATCGGAATATTCAATAGGCTGTATCTCGTTGATCCTTCGTTCAATCGTAATAGAACCAACACCATTCGATTCCCCTCTTCTTACACTATCGGAATGTCAACAAGTCACAATTGTACAGCCTTGAACTAGCAGACGTAGATCCTTTTGTTCAAAAGGGTCCAAAGGAACTGGCTGTTTACTCTTAGCATTTTTAATGATTTTACAAATGAGCCCATTTCTGTAATTTTGGTCGAGTCTGCGTTAATATAAAACTAGTTAGCCAGGATTTGACAGATATTTTCATTCTAATGACAGTAGGTAGTGTCAAACGCTGTTATTTTGACATTACCCACTGTCAATAGTATCGAAATATATCTCTTAAATCTTTTATAAACATTCTGAAATTGGGATGAATAAAAAACTCAATGTTGACGGTGGATATAAAGCAGAGAACAAAAAGCCTGACCAAGTTCCCTAATTACTCCACAGGTGTCTCAAACTTTAACCAACGAAACACCATTTTGGTTCTTCTGGTATGACAAGAGTTAAGACATTTGTCTTGCAAATTTCAAAGGAAGTGGTTATACAATCATTAAAATCGATCAAATATTGTAAAGGATATGGAACATCACAGCCAACATTGGGAAAATTTGATATAATATGCTTACAGCATTCTTTGAGAAATTCGCAAATACGTCAAAAAGAGAGCAGTTATGCGTATCATACTATACCATATGGAATGCGGATTTAGCCCGTGTATTATCACAGATAAACACCCGTAAAACATGTGCCAGTTATTGTGAAATAACACGTTAAGATAACATGGCTACATTAAATTAGCGAAGGGTGTAATAAACTAATAAAATGTAATTATGTTGGTATAATTATATGTTCCGACAAAAAAACTCGTTGCAACAACAGTAGTAAATGATCGGGGCGATTCGCTAAGATGATTCATTTCCAGGAAATGCTGTAAATTTTTATTGTTTCCAATGTTACATTTCGGAGTTATTACTTTATTTCTGTTGGCACGAAATTACATCTGATAATATAATCATATGCCAACAAAGTGGCTCAAGCGCGGATTAAGTTATTGTATTCGATTTCTAATAAAAGTATCAGTTCGACGCGCAGTTTTTATTTATTGTTTTATCGGGCCATAAACTGGTCGTATTGCTTACTTGGAACTTAAGTGCCCGTCATTGATCATTATGTATTGCCCAATAAAAAATCAACTGTAAATTAATTGCTGCCATGTTATTGGCAGTGTTATTAATATTATAAATATCATAATTAATTTATGATTATTTTTTATTACAACCGTTAATACGTGCATTAAAAATATTTACTTATTATTAAGTTTTATAACCGAACAATTCAAACACATAAATTAGCAAGCAATGATAGCAGAGACAACGAAAATTATACGGGGCGATGCCATAAGTTTTAACACGCTTTCATCTGAGCATTGGACAAGAAGAGATTTTTGTTTCTTTGGGAATTACCTACACATTTACATAAATTGTAACAACGATCGATCACTTTTTTGTAATATGGTATATAATCTGATAAAGTTTGTTAATAGCGCCGATAATCCCAGCATTGTTCTCAGATTTTTCCTAGTTTTTGCACGTACGTATTTCTATTATATTTATATTTTTTTTAAAGCTAGATTAGCAATTGCGATTATGGGGTCTCTACAGGTGTTACTGATTTTATTTACGGAACATAATAGGACAAAGGGTGAGGGAGGGGAGGGATAGATGAGCTTATATATAACAGACTGCAGCAAATACAGATTTTTGGCCTATCAACATGTTGCCAAAATTTGCCCTAAATTTAGTACTGGAAAATTGGAAATGAGAGTTAGAAGACGGGTTGCAGTTTTTGTAGACTTGAAAAGTGACTATTTTTTATTGATAATTATTACCAAAAATGGATACCACGAAGGTCTATTTTGATTTGTAACTATTTGCAAATTTTATCCTAATTTTATATAATTTTCAATACAGTTTCGTTAATTTATTTTAACTTATTTTAAAATATATTGTTGCCTCTAATGAAGTAACTGATTCATTTTAATTATACAAAATATCGCCGCAGTGTAAGAATTGTCTATTAAGTGAACACCACCTTGTGGTGGACGTTGACGAAAGACTACATAATATTTTAAGTTCCAATGAGACGACAATGAAAAATACAACAAAATATGCCAAGTTGACAGCTACGGTCTGAGAAAGCAGCAAATCCTTTTGTCAGATTCCATTACAGATTAAAAACAAAAGAACATCAAAATACCAAAAACGCTACAAGAAAAGTTAAAAGAATTCTACACATTATCAATGCAATTTTAATTGGGGTTTAATCTATGACAGGATAACAACAAAAATAAGTAAAAAAATTGTTTGTTCATAGAATATTACAACCGTACATTTTCTTTAACTTAATATGTCTATAAAACTAGCAGAAAAATTATGCTAGCAAGATTAAGAAATTTATTTACTTCTGACTGCTACCTACTTGACACTATTTTACACTATCAAAGCAAAGCAGTGAAACAAAGACTGAGTCGACTGTGCTTTTCTGAGACAAGAAAAACATTGCGCAACTGGCCTAACGAACCACGATATTATTATTTTGTTAATTATTAACGATATTTATTAAAAGCTCAATTGCTAAATAGTACATATTATACCGTTAAATTAAAAATTGTAAACCATATTCTTGGAATATTGTGTGTGTATTATGACAGTTTTGTTTAGTTATCTTTGCTAATTTTACCAAACTACCAGGCCTTTCAACCAAATGGTCGCCACCTACAAATGGAACGTGAATTCTATAGTCATTCAATTGTATTGGATTTTTCCAAACTAACCAATTTTTATTATTAACAATATTAACTTATTATTAAAACTTACTGTAAGTACCTAACACGAGTAATTTAAAAATTTGTTTGTAAAACATATTAACTACAATAATAAAAATTGTCTTACTGCTTTTTATTGAACGTTTTGAAAAATAATGTTTGGACAGTATAACGAAAGATAGAAGAGGGCATCTGCCCCCCGCCCCCCTGCCCCTGGATACGTACGCCCATGATACCATACTATGAATACTAAGGAAGAAGTCTTTCCAAGTTTGTAAGTTGTTCCTGTGTAAAGTAAATATAGAGAGTGTCCTAAAAGCTTTGTTACAAGTATTTTGCCATTTTTGCAAACGAACACGGAGATCTACAAACATCAGTTGTACCCCGAAGTAAACCATAATCACTGTGCTTTTAGGGGGACTCACGTAAAACAATTTCACTTGTGAAAATTTTGCGCAAAGTTTCTTTATAGTGGTATCTATTCTCATACACAAAACCAAACAGACAACGCTAAAACCGCACTTGGTGAGCAACGGTCGATAATGGATTTGTATCCACTACAAAAAAAAAAAAACAACCAACAATACCTACTTACTGTCATTGGCCTTTGTTAATTCATTTAAAATAGGTTATTTTTCTGGAGAAACAATTCAAAACTGTGATAAAAGAATGATAATATGAGTAATATCGATAACGTGACTGGAAACTGAGTTAATTTGAGGTGCTATAGATTTTTTTTGCACTGAATGCTTGTTTTTGTTGTATATTCGGTATTATACAGGGTCCTGCAACTAAGCTCCCGTCTTCTGTAGCTCACTTACTCATTAAGCTAAGAGTTTGACATTTTGCAGGCTTACCCTGTACTTCAAGGTACAATTCAAGAAATTATTTTTTATTATACAGGGTGTTCCAAAAATGTGCAACGCCATGGTAATATATTTTTTTAAATTGCATGCTATACATTTTTCTACACATTTGGAAACCTTTTATGGTTGCCTACATATCACCAAAATTTTATTGAAATCGGTTGAGGGACCGCAGCGGAAAAAAATAAAAACCAAAAAAAATTGATTTTGCATCGTAGGCTTTAAAAATCAATAAAAACCACAAAATGCACCTCGTTAATAAAATTTTGCGACGTGCTTATTAATTTAGATGTAATAGTCTCGTTAACCAAGTGACATTGATCCAAATTATACAGGGTGACCAAAATCGAGTGTCAAAGTTGTCAAACTTCAAAGCGCGCTATTGTTCTTATTTTAAATTGGAACCCATAATTTTTTTTAGGTAAAACGATGCGGAATTAAAGAATAAATATTGTTTTTGAATACAACCCCATCACAATTCCCAATATTTTAAAAGTTATTCACCAAAAACTCATTCTTCAACGTTTCCAACGGCAATTTTAGGTAATAAATATCGTACGTGGCCGTTGAAAAACAATTTATTACATAAAATATAACGCAGAGAGGTATTTTAGATTTTACTGTACTTAATTAAGTAGTTATTCAATTGCTAAATTTACTGCAAAATTTACATATAGCCACATTTCCGTCCTTACCGCTATAGGTAAATTATGCAGTAAATTTAGCATTTGAATAACTACTTAATTAAGTACACTCAAATCTAAAATACGTCTTTTATTTTTTATGAAATAAATTGTTTTTCAAAGCCGCGTACGATATTTATTATCTAAAATTGCCGTTGGAAACATTGAAAAATGAGTTTTTGGCGAATAAGTTTAAAATATTGGGAATTGTTATGGGGTTGTATTTAGAAACAATGTTTATTTTTTAATTCTGCATCATTTCACATAAAAAAATTTATGGGTTCCAATTTAAAATAAGAACAATAACACGCTTTGAAGTTTGACAGGTTTGACACTCGATTTTGGTCACCCTGTATAATTTGGGTCAATGTCACTTGGTTAACGAGACTATTACATCTAACTTAATAAGCACGTTGCATTTTGTGGTTTTTATTGATTTTTAAAGCCTACGATGCAAAATCAATTTTTTTTTGTTTTTATTTTTTTCCGCTGCGGTCACTCAACCGATTTCAATAAAATTTTGGTGATATGTAGGCAACCATAAAAGGCTTCCAAATGTGTAGAAAAATGTATAGCATGCAATTTAAAAAAATATATTACCATGGCGTTGCACATTTTTGGAACACCCTGTATAATAAAAAATATTTTCTTGAACTGTACCTTGAAGTACAGGGTAAGCCTGCAAAATGTCAAACTCTTAGCTTAATGAGTAAGTGAGCTACAGAAGACGGGAGCTTAGTTGCAGGACCCTGTATATACAATACACTGTGGGCAAAAAGAAACAGTACACATTTTTAATCACTCGTATATCCAATAATATTTAATCAATTCAATAATACTTTCAAAAACGAATTGCTTGTATTGTGAAGACTGAAACCATACCATGTTCGCAATAACAGGACGTTTCGATCCAAAGTTATGTTGCTTTACGTTTGGCTATGCAACATTTCTGATAATATCGGTTCAATTTAATGTGAAATGAAAGGTGTATTAAAATCAACAGGTAATGACATTCGTCTTGTTTTGGTAAAATAGGGCACAGGGATCTTATAGCATCATATAAAAATTTTACGTCTAAAATAAATTTTAGACGTATGTTACTTGTTCTTGTTCTTTTGCTTGCTAAGATTGCATTGGAGCTGGAATCAACGTTTTTTGGGCATGTCACATCACTTCTAACCAAGTCTGCTTTTTTTATGTTTATGTCATGTTTAAATAAAGAGCACTTCCAACAAAAGCCTGAAGCCAGCCTGAATACATTGTGCTGTTCCTATTTTTAAATATTTTTGTTTGTTTGAAGATGCAAATTTTACGTAAAAAACGAACAGCAAAGAGCTGACCGTCAGACAAGTGAAAGCAAACTGCCATAATATTAGTTCAATAAAAACCGATGTTGATTTTAGTTCCAAATCACTTCAAAAGCAAAATTTAATGTTTAGGTTGCAAAAATAAAATTGTTGCAAAATAAAAATTGCATTGCATAACATAGCTTTTTGTGGGTCAAGCACTAATCCAATGATTTAACAAAAATGCACATTGAAAGCTAGCATTCCGCAGGTGATTTTGTTGTTTAATTCGTTGAAATCTATGGATTATTTCCGGAGTAATTAATTACTAAAGTTAAACGAATGAAATTTACGGGACAAAAACAGCGCCAATGCTTCTTAATTTGGAAAAATCGGGAAAACGCCAACATATACAACTTTGTAATTTTTATGACTTATAGCATATTAACCAAGGACAGCATCAGAATTTTATCAAAGGTTTTCCCTTCTAGATTTGCGAGAAAATGGACGTCAAAAGAGAGGACATAATATATAGTACATACTCACTGTTCAAGAATGCATCATTTTAAGATCTGTATCAACTATTATCAGAGCTACTGTAGAAGTACTTTGCTACTACTCATGTAATGTAAAGGTGAACTCTGACGTCCCTTTCGTTCTCTGACGTCGTTGCCAATATGTCAAATCAATGTGTGGTAGAGTCAATGTATAATAAAAACTTTTTTGGAAAATCCAAATTTGTTTAATCAATAGTTGTTATTTCCGTAAAAATTAGAATTTAATAAATAATAATTATTTGCTTTCTCATTGTCAATGTTGCGCATATTGCGAAATCGCATATAGAAATAGCACATTGAATTCGCTATCTACATGTATCTATTCCTTATATCTGCTTTATACAAAATGTTTAGATAAGATCAGCTTGTTGACAATTCCACTAGTTTTAATTACTCGTTAATCAGCCGAGTTAACTACCCTATCTTGGAAGGAAGCCTAACGATCACTATCTAAAAAAATACAAATTCGTAATTACATTCTATACGATTCGTTCCTTGTCGCACTACTTATTTTTACAAACAAACAGCGCACAGTAGCAACATCCATGTCATATCTAGATGCGGATTGCTTATCAGCACTTATATTGTACATTACCTATATAATTATAATTGGCACTCGTGTATAAGCATATGATTGATCATATATTGTAGATGTATACTTCCTAAATAGTTCGAGGAAATATTATAGAATCTTTCTAACTCATTCTACAGAAAATAAAATGCATGCTTTACCTTTTAATTTAATCAGAACAGGAATCCCGCAGGGTGGTGCTTTGGGCCCATTCTCTTTATTAGAAAAACGAATAGGACAAAGCGAAAATAAAACCGACAAGTCCGAAAAGTGAAGAACTTAATCACATGGAAGTCATTCTGTTTCAGATTTTAACAATGACTTCGCTGAAGATGCTGGCACTTGGAACTCTGATGCTTCTGGCCATGTGCATGGCGCAAGATGTCCACACGAGTTTGTTAATACGTCCAGCGCGGCCGGATGCTTTCAACAGTGAGCAAGAAGTCAGAGATTACGTTCAGAAGCTGAAGGCATTTTTAGATAAAGGCGCTAATAGGTAAGGTATTTGCTTTTGATAAATAAATGTACCTACAGCCATTAGATAGACCTAATTTGTATTGATATTGGCAATCTAATATCCAATAAGTAGTTTGAAGGCCTGGGTTGGAAGTTGTAACACGTGAAAATTTTCTGGATTTTTCAAATTACGTATTTTGAAGTTGTTGTGTTGCTAATGAAAAATTAACAATGACAATGCTTCTTTATGTTTTATATTGGAACTATATTTTATGTAGTAGGTAAAAAAACTGGTCCTAAAACAATACCTTGTGGTATCACTAGATTGATTTTTGAAATGGATCTTCTGGTTCACCTCCAAAATATCCCTGTTGTCTATCAAAATTGTGCCCCTGAAACCATCACTCGATTTTGTTCATAACGAGTTATCATTGGTAACTTTTACCTGGACTTTTTCTTTTTAGAGAAACTTAAAATAATAATTTGGTAACTAGAAAAATAGTGAAAAAAAATCTAAACCTTAAGGTGATGTTTTTAGGGGTTGAAACGCTAAATGTTCGATTAGTAATTTGAATTCTGCTAAATGTGTTAGTATTGTACCCACAAAGACATATAAATACCAGATAAAATTTAAAGTACCAATAGGGTAGTGTTTGAGGGGGTTGAAAAATAAAGTAAAACTAAAAATTCTGAAACTTTGCTAATGTGTTAATATTACACCTGGGAACTCGTTAAAAATATTTTTTTAATCATTTGCAGGTGGTTTAGGGGGGGGGGGGGGTTGATAAATAAACTATGTTTCTTAGATATTGCAGTGGATCAGAGATAATGTAGTAAAGAATGTCGTATATAAGTAACTTATAATGAACGCTTTATTATATATACAAATATGAAGTCACACATATATTCTTGTTATTATGTTTCTATATCAGCGTGTATTTTATATATAGATAACTAGATATTAACACTGAACATTATAACATTTGATCTCCAACAAAAATTAATAGATAATATTAATATTATTTAATAGAAAATCAATTAGCAGTGTGTTGTTTTTTGTTGTTGTAAATATGAGAATATTATGCCTATCTGCAATCGCCTAGAACAAGGTAGCCAATGTATCTGATCTATAAACGTGTATAATAATAATTTGTATCCCAACTACTTTGCTCGTAATCGCACTTGAAGCGAAATAATAACATTCAACCACCGATAAGCAACGTAAAATCTAAGTTTCAAAAATCCTCCTGAACAAACTAAAATAGATAGAGGGCTGTACTTTTTGGAAGTAATTACTCAATGTATCTGATCCATAAACGTGTATAATAATAATTTGTATCCCAACTACTTTGCTCGTAATCGCACATGAAGCGAAATAATAACATTCACCCACCGATAAACAACGTAAAATCTAAGTTTCAAAAATCCTCCTGAACAAACTAAAATAGATAGAGGGCTGTACTTTTTAGAAGTAATTACCCAATGTATCTGATCCATAAACGTGTATAATAATAATTTGTATCCCAACTACTTTGTTCGTAATCGCACATGAAGCGAAATAATAACATTTAACCACCGATAAACAACGTAAAATCTAAGTTTCAAAAATCCACCTGAACAAACTAAAATAGATAGAGGGCTGTACTTTTTAGAATTAATTACCCAATGTATCTGATCTATAAACGTGTATAATAATAATTTGTATCCCAACTACTTTGCTCGTAGTCCCACATGAAGCGAAATAATAACATTCAACCACCGATAAACAACGTAAAATCTAAGTTTCAAAAATCCTCCTGAACAAACTAAAATAGATAGAGGGCTGTACTTTTTAGAATAAATTACCCAATGTATCTGATCCATAAACGTGTATAATAATAATTTGTATCCCAACTACTTTGCTCGTAATCGCACATGATGCGAAATAATAACATTCAACCACCGATAAACAACGTAAAATCTAAGTTTCAAAAGTCCTCCTGAACAAACTAAAATAGATGGAGGGCTGTACTTTTTAGAATTAATTACCCAATGTACCTGATCCATAAACGTGTATAATAATAATTTGTATCCCAACTACTTTGCTCGTAATCGCACATGAAGCGAAATAATAACATTCAACCACCGATAAACAACGTAAAATCTAAGTTTAAAAATCCTCCTGAACAAACTAAAATAGATAGAGGGCTGTACGTTTTAGAATTAATTACCCAATGTATCTGATCCATAAACGTGTATAATAATAATTTGTATCCCAACTACTTTGCTCGTAATCGCACTTGAAGCGAAATAATAACATTCAACCACCGATAAGCAACGTAAAATCTAAGTTTCAAAAATCCTCCTGAACAAACTAAAATAGATAGAGGGCTGTACTTTTTAGAAGTAATTACTCAATGTATCTGATCTATAAACGTGTATAATAATAATTTGTATCCCAACTACTTTGCTCGTAATCGCACATGAAGCGAAATAATAACATTCAACCACCGATAAACAACGTAAAATCTAAGTTTCAAAAATCCTCCTGAACAAACTAAAATAGATAGACGGCTGTACTTTTTAGAATTAATTACCCAATGTATCTGATCTATAAACGTGTATAATAATAATTTGTATCCCAACTACTTTGCTCGTAATCGCACATGAAGCGAAATAATAACATTCAACCACCAATAAACAACGTAAAATCTAAGTTTCAAAAATCCTCCTGAATAAACTAAAATAGATAGAGGGCTGTACTTTTTAGAATTAATTACCCAATGTATCTAATCTATAAACGTGTATAATAATAATTTGTATCCCAACTACTTTGTTCGTAGTCGCACATGAAGCGAAATAATAACATTCAACCACCGATAAACAACGTAAAATCCATACATTGGGGATCATACATTGGGATACATTGGGTAATCGTTTTGATTATTTATTGATTATAGTAAATTGTACTCAATAATAATAAAAACAACAAAATATCCTTGACCTTAAATAAAAGATATAAAGATGAACGGCTTGAGGAATATACCTAATTTATAATCAATTTGAAATAAAGCATTGTTTTCGAAAAGAAAGCTTATTAGCTTTAATTTTATTCGATACAGTCTATCTTTCAGCAAATCTGAACGAAACACTCGAAATGTTTGACTGAATGCGCTTCAGTGAATCATTCTTTATATCCGCAACATTAAACTTGTGACTGCTATAATCCATTACATCAGCATTTTGTTCTTCTTTCCTATGTTTTCGCCAATCTACAATTTTGAAATGGAGAAGACATGTTCTGAAAAAAAGTAGCATAAGTGTGGCAAAATGTGGTATTCAAATTTATGTCATTTAAAAGATAAATGTTTAAACTATATTATATAAAAAATATACATTGAATATTCGTGGATACAATAAGTTGTATTCGACAAAAGTTTACAAACATAAAATTATCGATCATCTTTTTCAACATAATTATTACACCACATAGTGTATTATTATATCTACGTTGTAGATACTCACTTAATCAAGTAATGCGATTCGAACTTACTCGTAATTATCACGTTATACATAATATAAGCCTAATTAATAATCGTAATAATTTCAGAGACAAACAAAAAATCAGGAAACAAATCACGGTAAACACCAGTGATTACCAAGTTTATTTTTGTTGTTAAGTCCGTTTAATACCCTTCAAAGATGAGCGGCTTATCTCGCCTTTTAGATAATTTGCACTGAAAAGTTAAATATAGATCAGGAGTAACGTGCTTTCTCGCGATGAAGTGGTTTATTTTGCGGTAATCTGTCTGGTCAAGATTATGTAGAAAACAACAACAAAGTGTCTCAAACTTACGCAATTTTTTACTTAATTTTTGTTGAAATTACAGGTACGGAAAGAGGACCTTGTCTCCAATACAAGCCCCAAGCAAGATGCTGGAAGAACAGGAACAAAGCGAAGATCAAACCGATTACAAAGAGTACCCTGAGCCTGCGTTGCAACGCCAGTACAAACCATATTATCCTCTATGGTTGAAGCAGGCAGCACTCAAGGCATATAAGGGGACGTACTAAGAAAAAACTGGATGGAGGCACAATATAATTTAACGTTAAATAAAATTTTCTTATGTGACAATATGTACTACAACTCTTACGGTTCTCTAAAACAAATATACATAATGAACTAAAAAAAACTGTATTTAAGAAAATAAACCTCTGTAAATGTATAGAATGTGTCTATGGAATAAATGCGAGATTCTAGTAGCAAAGATTAGTTCTGTATTTGCCTGATTAGTTATTAAATAAAGGTGTGAAAGTTCGTATGACCTCATTATTATTTCTGTTTTCTGAAACAACACCTTTTATCGTCTAGTAATTTATAAACTATAATAAGCTATTTTACACTACACTAGTATCGTCTTTTTCTCAACTGCTTTTTAGTAACAAAGAAAAAGTTTTACAATAAGAAGAGATGAGTATGCTAGACCAACTTCTTTATCTATATCAGCAAAGCCAACCTGGTGCAACCTGGTGCAATATTTTACTGTAAATATGTCAGTGAAAATTAATTTAATCATTGAGGTTAGACGTATACGTTACTGCGGTATGTTAAAAGAAAACAAAATGCCGCTCATTGGCACTGTTGGCAGACTTTACAAATGTCTGCTTATGCATCTGAGGGAACGACAAATGTCTGGGTTTCGGTTTTCTTTATCCTGCGCATGCCAAATGGCGGTTTTGCCCTGCAAAAGCCTGCATTGCGTATGCGTACAAGAATCCCCAATTGTTTTGACTGGTTTTGACGACTGCTCGAACGAACCTATTAATGGTTCATTTCTGTAATTTCGTCGAAATACTTTTTTTTTTTTATTCAATAAGAGCATTACAATCTAGTCATAATTGACTAATGAGTAACTTAATTCTAACTTATTTTACTAGTGTAACTTAACCTAACAGGCACCCATGGATGTATCTCAGTTAGTCCTGGTATACTGGGCACGTTTTTCTTGCGCACTACGTAGCACTAACTCTGCTTTTGGAACTAACACCTACAACCAGCACTTACTCTGCTTTTATCACTATCTCACATTCACACTAACTCAAAAGGCTTCTTTCTCTTGAATCTTCTGACTAATGCGGTGTTGTCGAGGAGCTGTATGGCGTCAACGTTCACGTGATGGTGAAGCCTTTCCTCGTGACTTCTTGCTAATTTTTTGATTTCTTTGCAAACAAACTCCATTTTGAGGTCCTTGTGGAGATCATCATTCCTAATGTACCAAGGTGCATTGACAATGCATCTCACAACTTTATTTTGGAAGGTCTGGACAATTTTAACGTTGCCTTTTTTGGTGCAACTGGGGTTGCACCAAAAAAGGCCTGGACAATTTTAATGTTCTTTTTGTCAACCCCAGAGTTGAGCACCATACGTCCACACGGGTTTTAGAATTTGCTGGTACAAGAGAAGCTTATTATGTACAGACAGCGTAGGCCATAGAGTTTCTTCCTAGCAGCCAGTACATCTCTCTATAACGGATTCCTAGTTCCTTTCTTTTCTATTTGACATAGGCTTTCCAGCGGGCCTGACGTCTAATGTCATGCCGAGATATTTGGCTGTGTTTGCGTACGGTACTATTTGGTTATTAATAGTAACCGGGATGTGTTGTATCTTCTTGTTGGTGAAGTCAACATGTACTGACTTGAGTTCGTTCAGTTTGATTCTTTTTTTCTTTGTCCAGACCTGAAAATGACCAAGAGCTGTTTTGAGTTTTCTCGTCGTTTCTTCATTGCTGTTCCCAACAGCTAGGATAGCCGTGTCGTCTGCAAAAGTTGCGACAGTATTAGTTTCTAATGCTGGGAGGTCACTGGTGTAGAGTAGGTAAAGGACCGGCCCTAAAACACTACCTCGCGGCACTCCTGCTTTTATTTCCTTAAGGACAGAGCATGCATCACCTTGTTTGACTCTAAAGTATCTCTCAGTCAGGTAAGATTTGAATAGTTGTGCAAACTGTTTCGGGAGGATACTTCCTAATTTATTGGTCAGTCCTTCATGCCAGACTTTATCAAAAGCCTGTGCCACATCTAGGAAGGCTGCAGAACAAACCTTTTTTTCCTCTAATGCTTTTTCGATTATGTTGGTTATTCGGTTTATCTGGTCAATAGTAGAGTGCTTGTTTCGAAATCCGAACTGATGGTCTGGAACAAGCTTTTTGCTCTCAATTATTGGCTTCAATCTATTGAGTAGCAATTTTTTTCTTCAGATTTTTGTCATGATGGGCAGCGAAGAGATAGGTTTATAAGACGTTGTTTCGTGTGGAGGTTTCCCAGGCTTTAGTGTAGAAAAATTAGATAATACGAAAAATATTTGTAGATAACACCTAGAATTGTGCAGTTATTTCTTAAAAGAAAAATAATCCCAAGTAGTTTTTGTTACATGAAAAGTACTATGATGTAAAAATCAGCATATTTAGTCTCAAAGAAACTAAATGGGTGAGTGTCTCCGGTATTAATTCACAGAAATCTTAGAAACATTACACCAAGTTAAAGGTGAAGATGTACAATTTTCCAACTTATAGTAGGTTTTGGATAAATTGGTTAAGATATCTGACAAAAGAGGTGCTGATTTGAACAGTTCTTGTTTTTTACTGAAAACAAAGGTTATTTGATAAATAATCAAATTTTATTCACATTAAGACAGATTTCTGAAGATCTGTAGGTGAATTCTGAAAATCTGAAACATTTAAATACCTCTGAAACTATTAACTTTATATTGGATTTATATTAAATAAAAATGATAAATAAAGACAATGTTGATGAGCTAAACAACTGTTGTACGTCATCAATATTTTTTTATCAATATTTCGTTGTTTTAACTTTTTCTTAAAGAATTTAATAAACAGTTATCCTACCATTTGCCAATTAAAAGAAAAACATAAGACAACTATTAAGCAACTGACTTTATTATTTATATAATAAAACCATACAAATCATCACAGTAAATAAACACAAATATCATCCATTCTTATTTCTGAACGCATCCAGAATCAGCTTGGTAGTCACAAACATCGAGTTCATCATTGAAGTATAGGTTTGGTGGGCATACCATCTCGTATGCTACTCCCCAGTCACATTCGTAGTACTTGGTGCAGTCGGTAGAGTGAGCTAACAGCACAGCCATGTCATCGTCCTTCTGGGTTTCTGGGCATTTTCCAACTGGACCATCTACTACTTCTTCTTCGACAACGCAGTTTACATTTTCTGGGAAATCGCAGTATTGGATGGACTCTTCGAAGTACAAGCCGGGGATACAGTTTTCGACAACCGCCTTTCCGTTATTGCACTCAATAAATTTGGCGCAGTCGTATGGATATCTGAAGAAACGTTGACCTTGAGATGGACAGGCATAGTCTAAAAGAACAAAAAGACACCATAAATTGGAGATTTGTGAATATGATTGACGATATCATTTTATTTGGTTTCAGCTAAACAGATAACATCAAAAATATTATTTATCCTACACGATGCGAATATGTCACTTTCGCGTCTCTATGGTGACACGAAAGATGCTATTTTCCCGCCAGTCCTAGCCAGGTCTGTAATGAACACTTTTCAGCGCTATCCACGAAAATAATTGTACACAATATAACCTGTAGACCGAATGGTCTGTCCCACAAACTTCAGTTTTCGATTCGGTTTGACGTTTGCGATTAAAACGTTTTTTATTTATCAAAAGCCAATATGTCAGTGATTAGTCTTTAGAAACGGGTATTTTAATTACGATATTGTTGTTTAGGATAAACAATTACGTGTGCACCACGTCCAGAAAGTGGTTTTCCGGGCGTCAAGAAGTGCCCAACTCTTCTCTCGGCCCGGAAAAGAACCATTTTCTCGACTTGGTACACAATATACTATAATAAATGAACACTCTACATTGCTTTCTCTCTACTCATCATTGAGTTTAATTGTTTTG
This sequence comes from Melinopterus prodromus, assembly GCA_964023965.1. Lineage (NCBI taxonomy): Eukaryota > Metazoa > Arthropoda > Insecta > Coleoptera > Scarabaeidae > Melinopterus > Melinopterus prodromus. Next base: position 3,504,827 of record OZ030391.1, on the reverse strand, counting down.
CTATATTTACTTCGAACAACTAAATATATCTGTCTGTATCGATTGAATCAACTTGTAGATTTAAAATAAACAATATTTCGCCTCTGATGTAAGATTTATTTTCAAGGGATCGTCTAAACGCGAAAATGGTGGGGAGGCATGAAGAAAGATTAACTATTTAGGAACTTAATACAAAAAATACAGTCAAAGATAAAATATGTAAAATATGGTTTTGTCAGTGGCAGATTTTTGAAAATTCGACAAAAATGTAAAATGCAACAATTTTTTTTTTCGTATCACTGTAGTTTCCATTGGATTTTATATGGACAATTTATGAAAGGATTAAAATAAAATGCAAGATATGTTATTTATAACTTTATCATACGTAGTATGACAAAATATAGTCAAAGAAATGGACAATTTTGACAAAGATAGAAAAAAATTGAATGATAAAGTAATGTGTCTGGCCACTTCAGAATTTTTACTTTATCATACATAGTATGATATAATTGATAAAGTATTGTAATCGTGTAAAAGAAAGTTTTGCAGTTCTAGGGAAAATATGTCCTTTTGGGCCCCCTGAACGTTTTTGACCAAGGTACAAAAAAGTCTGTGTGTGCGTGTGTATGTGTGTCTACCCTATCTGTGTCTACCCGTTTTTGTGGCGACGATTCCGGAAAAAAACTACTGAAAGTATCGGGACGAAACTTCATATTTAAAAATTTCATGACCAAATTTAGAGCTGAAAAGTTTTTGTTCAAAAGGGTCCAAAGGAATTGGAGGTTTACTCTTAGCATTTTTGCACGATATTGCAAATGAGCCGCCAATTCTGTAATTTCGTCAAAATAGTTAAATCATAAATTAAAGAATAGCAAATTTTGTATAATTTATGTCTATGACATTATTTGATAACATTGGTAATAGTTTAGCTGCATGGCCAAGTTCTGTTTCATCGAGATCGCTTGTACCTACTGCATTAAACAAGTTAGCCAGGTTTTGACAGATATTTTTATTTTTCATACTGCTAAATAGTCTGATAAAGTTATGTGACTGGCCACATCAGATTTTTACAAAATATACTACTGTAACGTTAAACCTTATTCTTGGAACATTGGATGTCTATTACTTTAGTATAACTCAAAAGTTATTTTTGCTAATTTGACTTGAATTAAAACCAAATTCTAGTGATATATGTCTTGTTGTTGATACGCTAATCGAAGAGCAATACAAATAAGTAATTTATACGTGTTTTTCTTTGAAAAAGCATCACTAATTTCCTTTCACAAGTCTCCAAAAACACTAAGTCAACAGCGACGCCAAAATGTTGTTTTAATATAAAACAATCGAAATACTGTTCTGATTTTGATTTTGATTTAATTTGTATATATGTAAATATGGATATTTCTTCTTTAGGGTACTTATGAAAAATTAGTGTTATAAAAAAATATAATTTTGTCCATTATTTATTGATCTTTAAAATATGGATGTCAGAGGAATTACCTCTCATGAACAAAAATAAGAATATCCTTTATATGCCTAATCTAAAGACAAGTTTATAATAAAAATACAAAAGGCCTTACCGTATGCTGCAGAAGCTGCAAGAACAAGGGTGCTGATCAAAATGATTTTGAACATTTTGTCACTGATTTGTTGGTTTAATTGCTTGTATTCCAAACACACAACTATGGTACACCGCTAACTGACTCTCTGCTATTTTTCGAATTTTGTTAAACTTTATATAGACATCTTTGGAGGTAAAATGTTTTGATAAGATATAGTAGACGTACATGCAAAATACTCTTGACCAAGTAATTTTCATCAGACAGATCAAGAGGTGCAGATTATTCGGAAGTGCTTTTAATATAATTGCTAACATTTAGGATGTATCGTTAGGAAATGATGTAATAAAACGCCTTGTTGTCAAGTGTGAACAAATAATGTGAACATTGGAGGTAAGATATGAATCTTGACAGACCAGTATTCTTATTTTGATCACTTGAATTCACAGTATTCGAATTATCGACCGTTATTTCCGATTACACTGGATTAAAAGGAAGATTTATATATAAGGGGAAGTGGATAAAATAATATTTTCATATCAAATGAGGCGGAATATTATTGTATATGAATGTTACAGCAAAAAATATTTGCAGCATAAATGAAACCTTGTAAAATAACTCAAGCATCTGCAGTTAAGACTTGCAATGAAGAAGTGTCTGGTTGAAACTTAAAAGTATCTGCTGCATCAAATAATATTCAACAAACAGCACCTAGACTAACAAGAAGTCTCTACAAGGATGCATAAGCCCACCTCAATGCTGGGAGGGCTGATTAGCTAGCTCTTGGACACCAAGAGCAACAAAAACAAACTGACTGTAAAAAAATCTGTATGCTTCTGGGGTATTGGCACTTTATTGGAGTTCGTTCGAATTTATTGGAAATCTAGGCTTTTGGTATTTTGTTTCTTAATAAATGTTTCAGAAGAATTTGATTTGAATTAAAGATTTTTTCTTACGATTTCAGTTTTCTCACGTAAAGTGAAGAATGAAATAAATAAAAAATCATTAGTCAAGCGATAGCCAAACTTAAACTGGCTATAGCACAGCTTTTTACGTTAAAACATATAAAATTAATAGTTTAGCTGCATGAGATTTTATTTGATCGAGATCGTCGTGTCTGCATTAAAATAAAACTAGTTAGCTAGGATTTGACAGATATTTTAATTCTTTTGGCAGTAGGTATTGTCAAAACATCAGCGTTTGACACTACTGTCAAACACCTACTGTCATTAGAATGAAAATATGTGTCAAATCCTGGTAACCAATACACATTACACATAGAATAAGTATTCGTAAAACTATAATAACAATAATAAATACACAACAACAATTCAAAATAATACCCAACAGGTACCTGGCTTCACCTTTTATTCAAGCAACGCGCTAATAATTAAGCACCTCCCCACTATGCTGTGTCAATGTGGGTTTGCAGTCCGTATGTGTTTTTTGTATTCGTCCATGCTAAACCGTTTGTAAGCCCCGGTATGTAGTAAAATGATAGCGTTTTACAATTTCTACTAGTCTCTCTGTTTGCTAATAAAATTATAAACCCCTAACCACAACAAGTATTTTAGAAACCTAAATACGTAGTTCAGCTATTTTGTTGCCATCTTCAGTAGAACCTAAAAAGAGGAAAAGAGAGATTAGCACTTCATAGTATCTTTACTGGATATTGTCCAAGCAAATCACTAGTGGAAGTGACGTCCATGTTAAAAATTACCCTCCCTATATATACCCATTTGTTGTTCACACCTCAGTGAATTTTGATCATTGAAGCGTAAAAAACAAGTTTTAATTAAAGCAGGTCAAACAATGGCGAACTAGGTATAGGACCCCTGTCTGAATTTATTAATTTATCTCTATTCAAGTGAATAAAGATACTTTCCAAGCTATTTAGTTCCCTATTATTTGACACAGCTTTTACAAGTTTTAAGTCATCTACAACTACTTTATGACCTGTGTCTAAAATATGTTGAGCCACACTAGATTTTTCAAAACGATTATATTTAAAATGAGCTACATGTTCTTTGAACCTAGTTAAAATTGTTCTTCTAGTCTGGCCTACGTATTCTTTTTCACAGTCATGACATTTGATACAATATATACCAGATTTATCAAGTACATCTACCTTATCCTTTGGGTTTCCAAGAAGGTTTTTTATGCTATTATGAGTCGAATATGCTATACAGAGATTTTGTGATGTAAAAATACTTCTCAAACCCCTTGTATATGCACAATCGAACGGTATTTTAACATATTTCTTCTTTTCTACAGACAAAGTATTTAAAGTAGATATTTGATTTACATACATTTTTTGATTCTGCTTCTTAATCATTCTATCAACTATTTTCTCAGGGTACCCATTATGTATGACAACATTCTTAATAAACAATAATTCTTGCTGATATCTATCTGCGGACAATGGAAATTTCAATAACCTATTTACTAAACAACTAATAAAAGACAATTTTTGTTGAAAAGGATGCTGCGAATCATTAGGGATAACCTGATTGTGTTAGTATCTTTCCGATACACGTCAATTTCTATTATATTTTTGCTATTCCTGACTACCAGAGTATCTAAAAATGGAAGTTGGCCGTTAACATCTTGTTCTACAGTAAAGTTAATGGTGTTGAATTTAGAATTCAAAACGAGAAGAAAATCTTGAATACTGCACTTCTTGGTGTCAAAAATGGCAAAAATATCGTCGACATACCTAACCCAAGTCTTAGGGAAATATGGTGCTATAGACTTTACATTGGTTTCAAGTCTGCTCATAAACAAGTTGGCAATAAAAGGTGAGAGGCAGTTCCCTCAAGTTGCTCAAAAAACTTTCCGTTTATTTGAAAACAATTTTGAGACATACAAAGGGCAGTCAATCTTACATATTCATCTATTTCTGACGGGTCAAAGTTGTTATTGCTCAATAATTCCCTAAGAAACTCAAAAGTTTCCCGAATAGGCACACTAGGAAACAGTGAAGCAACATCAAATGAAATCAACAATTCGCCATCCTCTAATTTTACATTGTTAACCTAATTGATAAACTCCAATGAGTTATTAACAGAGAAGCTTGGTTGAGGAACAGGTAAATTGTTGAAGTCATTCGATAACCTAACTAACTGGTAAGTAGGTGAGTTAATACCTGATACAATAGGTCTCACTGATTTACCAGGTTTGTGAATTTTGGTAGAATGCTGGTGTGTTCAAGTCGTTTTAGTGTTGATTTTCGATGAATACATGCCAAAGAAATTCCTTAAAAAATACCTGTATTACATCTAAAATATTATCGATTGCGTAATAAAAAAGTGTTATGTTTGGTTAATGTTACGCAATCTTTATTTTCATTTTACCCACTCGTACCCACTTCACAGTGATAATGTGGTTCACCTACTCATAGTATGTAGTACACAAACTCATAACAAAACTATTTCCGCGCACAGAGCGAATAAAACATTTGCGGTAACTTTTGGTTTGGTGAAAAACTAGCTTACAACAATACCATGAGGTACATCCTAGGATTAACCGTTATGTCTTGGTAAAAGCGCGAAATTGATAAATATGTATATAAATATTGATATTGATAAATATGTATCATTTTCGGACATTTACCATTTCATATTGGTCAAACTTAGGATTAATCTAGGATTAACCTAGGTTTGACCGTATTTCGGGCGTTTACAGTAACATATACACTAACAATACTGATATAACCCTTCAAAACAATTAACCAAAATCATAAATAATGCAAGAACGTTTAAAAAGGTATATCTACATAGTTATTTAAAGTAACAACACATTATTCTTAAGAATTACAAATATTTAATATTTTATTATTTTAAATATTTAAAAACTGCGATAGTACATGCTTATGGCTCCGTTCTGAAAACATTGCAACTCCGAAACGTAATATTTTGTTGCGATGTCTCTTTTTTCTGGCAGTGGTCAGCCTGTCCCCCACCACCGTCAATCCGTAGTCACTAGTTATAAGCGGTGTTTAAAGCTCCTGACGACTGCTGTTCTACACCGGGCAGCAGTAATATGTGCAAATAAATAATTTTTGTTTACAATCTATTTTTGTATCATGAGTTGGTCTAGAAGTTTTATAGTTGAAAAAAGCCAAATAAAACAAATTTTTATCTTTCCAAAAAATTAATTTTCATCCAGCCCAACTCGTTATTTATCTAAGAAGTTACACTGAAAATTTCGTAAACTTTGAACAATAAATAACGTTTTTATTTGAAAACGCGTTTTAGGAGAGGCAAAACTGGGTCTTGAGTTATAAATACGAAATACTTTTAAATGTAAAGTCTGTTTCATTTCTAAGCATTTCAAATTTGTACCTTGCATCTTTAATGAGGCCTAATTATAATAATAATAATAATAAACTTTATTCAATCAAAAAGCCAAAAAAATAATATAACAAATTAAATATTCAGTGAACTGCTATAGAACTCCTTGACAAAATATAACACCTTCTCGGAAAGGAACTGCGTAATTTTATTCTGTAACTTCGTAATGGAAGTTAACTTAGCTAGTATAATCACCTACCAGATTATACAACTGCAATAGTTGTACAACGAAGCTTTTATGGATTTTTTCGTCGCTTCTTCAGATAGGATTTTGCATTTGTTCTTGTCGAATATGGATGTATTGTCCGATAAATTTGAAAAAGCTCCGTGTGGTGTTTTTTTTTACTTTATCATACGCAGTATGTAAAGTATTGTAATCGTGCCGAAAAAAAAATTGAGATTTTATCGGAAATAGGTCTTTTTGGGTCCCCTGAACATTTTTGACCAAGGTCCAAAAAATGTCTGTGTGTGTATGTGTGTGTGTATGTATGTCTGTGTGTGTAAATGATTTTTGTGGCGACGATTCCGGAGAAACTACTAAAGGTATCGGGACGAAAGTTCATATTTAGAAGTTTCATGACCTAACTTAGAGCTGAAAAGCTTTTGGTTCAAAAGGGTACAAAGGAACTGGTAGTTTATTCTAAGCATTTTTCAAGAATTTTGCAAATGCGCCGCCATTTCTGTAATTTCGTCAAAATAGTTAAATAATAAATTAAAGTAGAGGAAATTTTGAATAATTTATGCCAATGACATTTTTTTGTAAAATTAGTAGTTTATCTGCAAGAGCAAATTCTATTTGATCGAGATCGGTCGCATCTGCATTAATATGAAACTACATAGTAGCCAGGATTTTGACAAATATTTTTGTGTTGTCACATTCGAAAACAGCTGATCTCATCAGAGGTTGGAGAACCACTATTGAACGTTGCCGCTCTAATGCGGCAAATTATAAAATACAAATTTAAAATAAAATAAGATCACCAATTTGATTGTTTGTTGATAAGAAATATCAACCCGTCTTTATATCTAATTCTAAAAACGATAAATTGAGAAAATTATAAATAAAGTATAGCGATGAGTGTAGTATTATTTTAGTATGTTGGTAGGGATGTGTCATGAACAAATATAAATCTGTCAGAATTTGAATTACCCTTTTAAGGTGCGTTTTCATTAGTGATAATGGCAGTGGTAGCAGACGCCATTATAGTATTTCCAATAGAAAATTGCTAGTGACTCATGTTTATGTACATGCTAACTAATATGTGTCATTATAACGATATGTAAGAAATACTATAATTTTGTATTCTACCACCGCCATTAGCTACCATTACCTACCAATCGGAACGCACCTTTAAACTTGACGTTTCGTCAAAGTGGTACCAACCTAGCATTTACTATACAGAAATTTTTTAATTATTTTTTTTTAAATGCGTATTTCTTAAAAAGCAACACAATAAACGTTGATGTCGCTCCTGCCAAAAACTAGATAGCGCGACTCGCTCACATGCAACGGCGACACTCCGTCTTCGGTGACGCACCGCATCACCATTCGTCGCGCTATTCCGTACTTTCGGCATTTGTGACATAAATAACTATTATTCTAATGACGTAGTGTAGGTAGTGTCAAATGCTGATGCTTTGACAATACCTACGATTTATCTCAATAGAATAGATTCTCATGCAGCTAAACTATTAATTTTATATATTGTATGATAAAGTCATGTGCCTGGCCACATCAGATTTTTTTTTGCAAAGCATTTGGTATATACATTTGGTTCGAAAGATATCTCTACATGAGTCTCTTTGTTTGAGGTGGTATATACTTCTTAGACAGGATTTTTCTAAGTTAAAAATTCTTCAAACAACTGTAGAATTTCCCCAGAAAATAATTCCATAGTTTATTCTGGAGTATACTAGGCCATAATATGATGATGATGCCGCATTTTCATTAACATGGGATGATATTATTCGAATAAGGTATGTAAAGTAGCTTAATTTCTTGGCGAGATGGTGAATATGTGACTTCAATGATAGTATCCAATTCAAGGCCAAGAAAGTTTGAGTTATCATTCGATGTAAGAGTTGCTTCCCTGTAATCCAGACTAAAATTATCTGTTCTTCTAACGCTAAACTTAATCATCTTGGTTTTCTCCACATCTAGCTTTAAGTTGTGGCATGTTATGCTGTGTGATTCCGCGTCCCAAGTATTTGAAAACATGATTGAGCATCATATTTAAGAATAAGAAGAACAAAATAGCATGCAGGTAAAGTATTACCATATGTACCTAACTATGTTCTTAAATCTACGCTAGTTAAAGGTAGTTTTATAGAAAAACTCCAAATGATTAACACAGCCTGTATTTGACACCGGTATTTTTTCCTCAAACCTGGCAACACTGCTTACAAAGCTCAAAAGGGATTACAGACAAAATAACACAATTATTAGGTTTGCACAAGTGACTTTATTATTTATATAATAAAACCCATAGAAAATATCATACAGGTAACAACAACTTAGCAACAAACATTAACAATGCTTATGCTTGAACGCATCCGGAATGCGCTTGAGTGTCGCAAACTTTAAGTTCGTCGTTGAAGTACAGGTTTGGTGGGCAGTCCATCTCGTATGCTACTCCCCAGTCACATTCGTAGTACTTGGTGCAGTCGGTAGAGTGCGCCAACAACACAGCCATGTCTCCTTCGTTTTGGGTTGCTGGGCATTGACCTACTGGACCGCCGACAACTTCCTCTTCGATGACGCAGTTTACATTTTCTGGGAAATCGCAGTATTGGATACCTTCGTCGAAGTACAAGCCAGCGATACAATTTTCGACAACGGCCTTGCCGTCATTGCATTCGATAAATTTGGTGCAATCGTATGGATATCTGAAGAAACGTTGACCTTCTGTTGGACAGGCATAGTCTAAAACAAAAGAAAAACACCATGAATTGGATGAGTTAGGTGAATAATTTTGACGATGGTATTTTATTTGGCCTTATAGTGTTTCTGTTTAATACGTCTTGAGCCGTAAGTTAATATACTTTTAATGTAAATTATTGGTCTGTGCCCTATACACTCTCTGCTAAATTAATTGGGTTATATTAGAATTAGTGGAAAGCTAGCATACGAACCGCGAAGCGGCGAGTTTTGTTACTTTTCACGAGCACCTAATATGCGTTATAGCTCGAGTATTGTATATAATTTAACCTACGACCGACAATTTCAATAAATTGTATCAAAAATGACAATTGTATTGAGGAATATTGCGACAGAAGTAGAATTTAGTTAGAGTTAGTTTAGTATATTTGACAGTTCACCAGAAATGTATTTTATCTATTGCTAGTTATACGCGCGACATCTATTTCAACTGCGGGGAACTGCATTTGAATTGTTGCACGTTGGGGTATTTGACCCAAAAAGCTGGCCATAATACAAATTTTTCTAAATTGTTAAATTCCAAAAAGTAAACCAGTTTCTGGGATAGGTTAGATTTTACTATGGCTGAACATAGATGCACATAAGTTGACGCTCTTGAAAACGGTTGCAATTTTGTGTTTTAAGGAAAAATTTGACTTTTTTGTTATACATCCTTTAGAACCAAGTACGAGCTTTCATTCGAGCTTGTTTTTATTAAAATTTACCCACAATTTTGTTTATTGCATGGCCGAGAATATTCGCTGTTATAAAAAACAGTTTTTTGCAGATATTGAGTATTTTATTGAGTATTTTAGTTTAGAGATTAGCTTAATTGAGCTCTTGAAGGTGGTTCAAATTATAGTACACATATTTGACATTACAACTACTGCAAAATCTGCTGCGGATAGGTGCGGATGCGGTTTTTGTGATTTTATTTCTATCGCGTTGTAAAGGAAAATCCAAAAATTGAAGTTCGGGCTTATATGTTATTTGAAGCAATTCCTTGAAACCGTGATAGTAGAGGCGATTTAGAACATATTTAACCATATTTAGCTATAATATTCAGCTTGAAGGATTAGCAAATTTCGAAAGTTTTAATGGAAACAATAAGTATATAAGACAATTTGGAAATAAAAATAATAGTTTTTATTGTGATAAATATGGTTAAATAGGTTCTTAATTGCCTCAACTATCACGTCTTAAAAGGAATGTATCGAACGAATATACAGTTTCAATACACAATATCGACTGCTATAAATGTCTCTCAGGATTTTCTTACAACGTAACAGACCCAAAAATATTATCTCATATAACTCAGAAACGACATGTTTTGTTCAATTTGAAATCCGTCTATGCTGCGTATTTAAACATGATATGCCATGTTTATTTTTGTAAATTACACACAGCAATAGAAACAAAACATAAAGATAGAAATAAAATCACAATAAAATATTGATGACAAATCTTGTAGCAGTAATTAATGTACAATAGGTGCACTGCAGTGAAGAAGAATTTTTAATTCAGTTGGCTCTTTTCCTCTATTTTGCACTGTTTTATTGTGTTTATTGTGTTATTAACGTTCAAATACTTAGTATGGAGGTTAAAATATTATACATAAATAAAACACAACACATCTAGAGTCCTATAGGCGAAAAAATAATTACAATACTCCACTGTGTGTTGTAGCAAGCGAGAAATTATTATCAAATATTAAAATATGCATCTACATTTGCGTTGTGATGACATTATGTCGTGCTTTAAAACACAAAAGCATAACCAAAAGCACATGTTTGTTAGAAGTGATATACGAGTAAAGCAGTCCATGAAGTAAGGGACATTTGTACATACGGTCGCAGGTAATACTTGTGTTTTTTTTGTATTTTAATATCGCTATAACAGCCCTCGTAATTAAAACAAGTAGTCTTTTAAAGGGCTAAAAACATGGACGTCATAGGAATTAGTTCTCCTGAACAAAAATGACAATATCCTTCAATATCTGGGATGTATTTTAATAATAAAAAATAGAAAATATGTCGACAAAAATGGTCAAAAATGTGAATATGTATTTTATCTGAAGGTAAAGGTTTAATAAAAATAGAAAATATCTTACCGTATGCTGCAGAAGCTGCAAGAACAAGGGTGCTGATCAAAATGATTTTGAACATTTTGTCGGTGATTTGTTTGGTTTAAACGTTTGTATTCTGAACACACAACTGTGGTACGCCGCTAAGTAACAGTCTGCTATTTTGTGCATCTTGTAAATGTTTTTATATGCCCATTTGGTGAAAGATTTTTCGATAAGATAGTGTAGAACATGCTACAGACTCTTGACCAAGTGCTTGTATAACGTGTGATCAGAGAGATCAAGAGGCCTGATTGAAGATTATTCGCTACCGTTTAAAATACAATTAGCACTCAAATCCAGAGGGTTTTGAATAACGAGAATCAGTACGCACGTAACTTTATATTGAACTGTTCGGAAGTATGAAACGTTTTGTTGTTAGGTGTGAGAGAATTTAAATAATGGAGGGTAGGTACGAATCTTGACAGACCAGCATTCTAACTTAAGTCAGTTAAATTCATTTTAATTCGAATATCGAAAAACTATATATATATATTAATTATTACATATTACCATATTATCACTGTTCGACAAAGTTTTGAAAAAAAAATTTTCGGTTTTCGAGTCGGTATTATCTTTGAACGCAAGTGTATTTTATATTAGAAAAAAAATGTGATGTGGCCAAGCTCATGACTTTATCATACTATATAGAAAATTAATAGTTTAGCTGCATGAGATTCTATTTGATCGAGATCGGCCACGTCTGCATTAAAATAAAACTACTCGAACTAGATTATATTTACAGTATGTAATGTCAAAACATCAGCATTTGACACTACCTACTATCATTAGAATCACAATATCTGACAAATCCTGGCTAACTAGTTTTAATACTAGTGTTTAATGCAGTACGAGCGATCCCGATGAAATAGAATTTGCGCATGCGGCTAAAATATTTATTTTACCAAAAAATTTCATGGGCATAAATTATTCAGAATTTCCTCTACATTAAGTTATTATTTCACTATTTCGACGAAATTTCAGAAATAGCGGCTTATTTGCAGAATATTTCAAAAATGCTAAGACTAAACCTCCTTGTCATACTACGTATGATAAAGTAAAAAGGTTATTGGATTCTGATGATTAATATATTATTTTGGCTTCTAGCATACTATATTTTCGGGTTTTACCCCGTCTTCAGTGCTAACTACAAAAGTTCATAAAGAATTATACTCAATATTCCAAATAAGTTTTAATGTTACCATACCGTTACAATATTTCTTGTATTTATTCGCGAAAACATAAGAACATGGCTATCCGCAATCGAAATACACATTGACTCCAAGATGTTTTAATATTGTTGCACTGCAAGTGCGCTCGTGTTTCTCTTCTTCATCGCATTCTACTTGCATTTGCGTGTTGAATTGACGTTTTGCAACCGCTAACGTTCTGAATACTATCAAATGTTTCAAAATTTCCTGGCTACCTACTATTAATGTAGACACGATTTCGATCAAATAGAATTTGCTCCTGCAGCTAAACTATTAATTTTACCAAAAAATGTTATAGACATAAATTATACCAAATTTCCTCTACTTTAATTTATTATTTATTTATTTTGACGAAATTGCAGAAATGATGGGTCATTTGCAAAATGCAAAAATTGAAATGCTAAGAGTAAATAGCAAGTTCCTTTGAACCCTTTTGAACCAAAAGCTTTTCAGCTCTAAGTTTGGTCATAAAACTTCTAAATATGAAGTTTCGTCCAGATACCTTTAGTAGTTTCTCCGGAATCGTCGCCACAAAAATCGTTTACACACACACATACACACACACACACACACACAGAAATTTTTTTGTACCTTAGTCAAAAATGTTCAGGGGACCCATAAAGACCTAATTCCGCAAAAATCTCAATTTTTTTTCGGCACGATTACAATACTTCATCACACTGCGTATGATAAAGTCAAAATATTAGCAATACTAATATCATTTGACAGGTGAATTGCGGAGTGGAAAGAAGCTTTGATAACGAAAACACAGTAAACACAAATCCCGGTGTTAAAATAATATCCGGATAAAAAATGATTATTGTTTGTCAAACCAGGCACAAAATACAAATAAATAATAAAGAAACAAAAATAAAGTACTTTGTTTAATGGTTACTTATTGTTCAGGGTTTTTATTCTTATAAACATCAGTAAATTACCAACGGTAATAAATATTAACGGTAAATTGCCTTTGGTAATTTAAGCTTTAATGTAGGTACTGTAACAAAAGATCAGTATGTCCCTTACATGACACACATCTAGCTATGGGCCACAGATGTGAACAAGAATTCTTACGGAAGCTAAACGTAAATTTAAAAAAAAAATATTGAATCGATTATGCTATATCTGCAGTTGTGTAAAGTCATGCCAAAGAAGTTTCTTAAAAAATACTTATATTTAAAGTATTATCGACTGCCAAATAACAAAGAGTTATGTTTGGTTCATGTTACGCAATATTTGAATCCGAATTAAATCTCAATTCATTAAAAATCAAAATTATATTTTATCAACAAAAGAGAATTCAACCAATACACATAAAAGCCAGGTACCTGGCTTTTCTAACGTCATATTTTAGCGACAGATGCCAACTCGTAGAAATTTGCAAGCGACAGTCCGCACTACGTCACATAAAATCAGGTGTTTTTTAAGGATCGGTAATGGGACCCATTTTTTTTCCTTATTTTTATTAACGACATCGGAAAATATCTCACGGAGGGGGAGTTAATTTTGTTTGCAGATGACACTACGTCAATAAATTATAGTGATACTCTAGACTCGGTTCTGCGGGGGACATCGCGGATTCAGGAACGTCTCCAAAAATGGTTCAACGCCAATAAGCTTTCGTTAAATCCTGAAAAAACTCAGACGATGGTATTTGCGACACGCCCTATAATTGGATTTGAGAACGCTGAAGAAGTTAAGTTGCTAGGCATTATAATGGATCCCGCGTTGACGTGGTTTCAACATTGCGATCAAACTGCGAAAAAGCTTGGTATCGGCCGTCTCTCGCGAGGTATTGGTAAACGCTTATTATGGTCTCTTTGAATCCGTGATGTCTTATGGCATTCTAATGTGGGGACACTCGGCATCGTCATGGAGAATTTTTGGTTTACAGCGGAGGATCATTCGTGTTTTATGTGGCAGACGTTACAGGGATGATTCCAAACCGCTGTTCAAAGAGTTGGGCATACTCACCTTTCCCAGCATCTATATTTTAAATTGTTTGTGCTACATCAAAACAAACTTAAGTCGTTTTAATAACATCAATAGTGTACATCTTCACGAGACTCGTGAACCTTTTAGCAGGCTGAATAAAACCCGTAACGGTGTCAATTATTACGGCATTAAATTTTATAATCACGTACCGCAGGTAGTTCGAAACTACCCTCTTAATAAATTTAAGTTAACTGTGAAAAAGAATGCTTATTACAGAATCTCCATTCACTATTGATGAATTTTTTAGCTGTAACCTGGATATGTATGTGTAATCTCATTATACTTGTATTCTAGTTTTCTTTTTTTCCGACTCGTGTAAATACCATTGTATATTTAGCACTCAATAAATATTATTATTATTATTTATTGAAAATCTCTGATACATCTCATTAAATATTGGAAACCTAGATAATATAATTTAGATCCAACATATAAATACTAAAATTACACTAATAATTTTGAAAAGTAATAAAGAGGATCAGGGCAAATTGGTAGTACCGAGCTTCGCTGAAGCCTAGGGTACTCCCTTTGCGGGTATCACTGCAGCTCTACCCAATTTTGAAAAACACAAGGCCATTTATGCTTTGCAAAGAAAAATTTCATTTTTCTTTGCAAAGCAAAGGAAAACTGCAGAAAACCCTTGCAGCCTTGTGCAAAGGTCATTAAAAACACACACACACTCACACACACACACACAGACACACATTTATTAATAGACAATATACATTCAAAGAAGGTAAAGATGAAATATTAAGCAGCAAATTTAGGGTTCTTTATGATAAAACTCTCCTCAGAATATTTGCGCCCAAAACCGCAATTTCTTGAATTTCCCAGGGCGAAATTTTGCACGGCAACTCTTTAACATGTTTACTATAATTTAGACTAACTGCTCCCAATGAACCTACAATCACCGGAACAATGTTCACTTTCATTCCCCACATACGTCGAACTTCTATTGCGAGATCCTTATATTTTAGTTGTTTTTCAAGCTCCTTCTTTACAACATTCGCATCAGCAGGTACCGAGATTTCTATGAACGTGCACACCTTCCCTTCTTTCTTCTATTATTATTATTATTATTATTATAATTACCTTTTATTTAAGCAACGCACTAATAATACGCACCTATCCCCCACTATGGTGTGTCAGCGTGCGTTTGCAGTCCGAGCGTGTTTTTTGTGTTCGTCCGTGCTAAACCGTTTGTAAACACGGTGTACGTAGTAAAATTATAGCGTCTTAGAATTTTTACGCGTCTCTCTATGTTTGCTATCAAGGCTATCGGTGTATTGACTTAAAAACGTGATAAATGCGTGACATTTGGTGTTCCCATTGACTTTCATTCATCGTCGATTTTGAAGAGACAAATTGCCGGTATAAGGTAAGATGTTATTCTATTGCATAATCGCCGTTGTTTTCATTCGAACTTCCTTAAAAAAATACTTGTATTATGGTGTTCTTAATTTTGTAATATTGAAGTGCAATATTGAGTGTAGTTCTCAATATTAATCCAGTTCGATTGCCAAAACACGAAAGGAACTGAAGAAAATATAACACAACTATTAGTTATGCAACTCAATTTATTAGTTATCTAATAAAATAGTACAAATCATCGTGTAGGTAACAAGAATTTAGCAACAAACATTACTCATTTTGGTACACATCCAGAATTCTCCGGGAGGTCGCAAACTTTAAGTTCGTCGTTGAAGTATTCGCCTTCAGTACACACCATCAGGACTGGTACTCCCCAGTTACATTCGTAGTACTTGGTGCAGTCGGTAGAGTGCGGTAGCAACACAGCCATGTCATCATCTTCTTGGCTTTGTGGGCAATCTCCTACTGGACCACCTTCATCTACTTCGACTTCTTCTTCTTCTTCGATGCATTCTACATTATCTGGGAAATCGCAGAAACCGAGTTCCTCGCTGAAGATCAAGCCAGCGATGCAAGTTTCAACAACCATCTCACCCGCGTTGCACTCTACAAATTTCGAGCAGTCGTATGGGTATCTGAAGAAGTGTTGACCTTCCTCGGGACATTCATAAACTAAAGCAAAAAAAACACGAATTAGAGTTTAGCATATATATTAGCTATTGTAAATTATGCTATACATATACTGAATTATGATAAATGATTGTAGTCGAAGTACGCGGTGAGACCCAATGTAAAAATTTGTGTTTGCCGCTTCATATAAACGGAATACTACTATGATACTACTGTTCTATACGCAACTGTTAAATTGGTTGCATAACCTAATGTAAGTATGATACTTGTTTGTGCAAAGCGGCAGAATTGTAGTAGCAACATGAGCATATACAGGATGTATATTAAATTAGTGCATTAATTTCTTAGGGGTTATAGATCTTCATGAAATAAAAATGCAACGTTTCTCTGTCTTTTAGTAATATTTTTGTTATTCATGTTGAGTTCAAATTTCTATCTTCCAAAAATGACTGATTTTTTTATAAAATAATAATTTTTGGTTTGCGTGATAATCAAGTTTACCCTTTTGTGCAAATCTTTCAACATTTGCTTCGATGTTTAAAACAAAGGAATGTTTTTTATAAAAGAAAACGTCTGCAACCACGTTCCCTAGCATGTTAGGTATAAAATTTATTATATGTATTCTGAAAATAACAATTTAAAATTTTTTATTGGACAGCAGGGTGAGCTATTTTTCTAATTTCAAACAATTTTAAAACAAAAAAACTTTTTTTGGATAGGTAGTTGAATTGCATGTATTTTTTATTATTTTGGTCATCTGTATTTACTTCAACATTCCAAATGTGCAGGAATAGCACAGGAAAAGTATGCATAGTTAAAAATACAGCCTGTTCCTGGCTTTAGAGAAAAAAAATTATTGTTTTGATAGTTATTTATTTCCTGATAAAGAAATGGCTGGTCAAATTATAAATTAAAAGATACTGATCGGCACAAAAATGCAAAACTTTGCCCTGCTGTAAACGTATTCGGATTTTTTACTTTATCTTTATCTGTCAAATCCTGGCTAACTTGTTTTATTTTAATGCAGACACGATCGATCTCGATCAAATAGAATCTCATGCGGCAATACTAGCAGACAATATTCACGATACATCCTGTACATGTAAACTTCGTAACAAGTGAATTTTTAATCCTTGGTTTTATAAAACAAGAACTTTTTTTGTATTTAATGCTCTTTAAAATTTGCAACAACATTATTTGCTATTAATTTAATAAATATCGAGTTAAAAAGACACACTAAGACGCACTACAAAAATGGAAATGGATCCTTTTTTATATAAAGATAAGTTTATAATAAAAATTAAAAAAAAATCTTACCGAATGTTGCAGTAACTGCAAGCGCAAGGGCGCTGATCAAAATAATTTTGAACATTTTGGTCACTAATGCGTTGCTTCGAAGGCTTGAATTCTACACACACAACCGTGGTACAAAACTAACTTATAGTAATTTTGTGAATCCTGTCAAACTTTATATACCTATGCATCTTTGGATGGGAAATTTTCGATAAGATAGTGGGGACAAATATGCAACGCACTCTTCAACAAGGGCTTGAAGTTTTGATCGGAAAGATCAAGCGATCTGATTGCAGATATTTAACTGCACTTTCAATACAATCAGCCAAATTTTTGTGAACAACGGAAATCGTGTGTACTTTATACTGCATTGTTCAACTGCATTGTTAGTTAATATAGTCGTGAATTTCTTTGTTCATAAGTGATACAAAAGTGTACAAAGTGTGCAAAGTGATATAAAAAGGTGTTGATAAGTGTACAAAAGTGCAAACGTTAAAGGAAATATACTAATCTTGGCAGACCATCATTAGTAACTTCAATAAGTCTCTTATAGTTAAAAATATAACGATTTTTATTCTTCTTATGTATATAAAGCCTTAAAAGGTGCCTAAATATGCTTGTAGAGTATACATAAGTATATTAGGTAGCAACAAACCAAACCAAACACAATTCATATTTAATAACAATAATTCATCAATTATCATCGTCAACCGTACTAAAAGTCTAACGTGGAGAGGCACATGACTTTATCATACTATATATAAAATTAATAGTTTAGCTTAGGCTTAAAATATGTGAGTTCTTTCTCGAGACTTTGTCAGAGAAAGATGAAACCCTAACTTTATCAAGTTAAAACTACTTGCAAGCCAAAACCCTTCTCCATAAAAAGGAGAGGTTTATATTATTCTATCGGAAATGAAAAGCCAAATAAACCACACTAAAAATCTATTAACAAAAATATGAACAAAAACACTGCTTACATAAAACGTAACTATAAAAACAAAGATAATAAATAATCGTTTAGCCAGAGATGGTTGGCTAATACCAAACTTCTAATCCGTCTCATACCAACTTAAAACGAAATACTCCAACGTTTGAATTCAAATCTCCGATCAAACTTACGCTCGAACTCCCGATTTCTTACATTAACATAAACTAGTTAGCCAGGATTTGACAGATATTCTGATTCTATTGACATTAGGTATTGTCAACACATCAGCGTTTGACACTACCTACTGCCATTAGAATGAAAATATCTGTCAAATCCTGGCTAACTAGTTTTATATTAATGTAAACACGACCGATATCGATCAAATAGAATTTGCTCATGCAGCTAAACAAATCATTTTACCAAAAAATGTCATAGACATAAATTATACAAAATTTCCTCTACTTTAATTTATTATTTACCTATTTTGACGAAATTACAATAAATGTAACCCAATAGGACATATTTCCGCTAAAATCTAAAATTCATTCAAAATTCGTCACGATTACATTACTTTATCATACTACCTATGATAAAGTAAAAATATCACCATTGCTATCAGTATTAATATCAGTAGTGGTTCCATTATATCCAACGTGATTTTTTCTTCCTATATATTCTATGATGTTCTTCACAATTTTTCCAATTTGTGCTGTTCGTTTCTTTTTTTAGATGCCTTGATACAAAAGTGGTGATCTTTGGAAATTCTGAACAAGTCTTACTCAAGAATAGCACCAAAAAAAGTATGCAAATCATTTTGAATGTTTGTTTGCAAGCAACCTAACCTATACAGCTCTATATCGTAAATTTGTCCTGTGAAAATCATTTGTAATCCAGCCAATCACAGTCTAGGTCATCCTAGTGACGTTTAAAAAAATTCTCCTGGTTATTAGAGGGACTATAGTTTTATTTCGATAGGTTGTTAACAACTTGTTGTCTTGTAACAGTTAACAATAACATATCACATTCTTAAGAAAATTGACAATATTTTGGAGACTGTGGCGAACTTAATAATAAAATTATAAACCCCTAACCACAACAAGTATTTTAGAACCTAAATACGTATTTCAGCAACTATGTTGCCATCTTCAGTATAACCTAAAAAGAGGAAAAGAGAGATTAGCACTTCATAGTATCTTTACTGGATATTGTCCAAGCAAATCACTAGTGGAAGTGACGTCCATGTTAAAAATTACCCTACATATACCCATTTGTTGTTCACACCTCAGTGAATTTTGATCATTGAAGCGTAAAAAACAAGTTTTAATTAAAGCAGGTCAAACAATGGCGAACTAGGTATAGGACCCCTGTCCGAATTTATTAATTTATCTCTATTCAAGTGAATAAAGATACTTTCCAAGCTGTTTAGTTCCCTTTTATTTGACACAGCTTTTACAAGTTTTAAGTCATCTACAACTACTTTATGACCTGTGTCTAAAATATGTTGAGCCACACTAGATTTTTCAAAACGATCTATTTAGATGAATATGTAAGATTGACTGCCCTTTGTATGTCTCAAAATTGTTTTCAAATAAACGGAAAGTTTTTTGAACAACTTGAGGGAACTGCAATGGGTAACTGTCTCTCACCTTTTATTGCCAACTTGTTTATCAGCAGATTTGAAACCAATGTAAAGTCTATAGCACCATATTTCCCTAAGACTTGGGTTAGGTATGTCGACGATATTTTTGCCATTTTTGACACCAAGAAGTGCAGTATTCAAGATTTTCTTCTCGTTTTGAATTCTAAATTCAACACCATTAACTTTACTGTAGAAAAAGAAGTTAACGGCCAACTTCCATTTTTAGATACTCTGGTAGTCAGGAATAGCAAAAATATAATAGAAATTGACGTGTATCGGAAAGATACTAACACAATCAGGTTTATCCCTAATGATTCGCAGCATCCTTTTCAACAAAAATTGTCTTTTATTAGTTGTTTAGTAAATAGGTTATTGAAATTTCCATTGTCCGCAAAAAGATATCAGCAAGAATTATTGTTTGTTAAGAATGTTGTCATACATAATGGGTACCCTGAGAAAATAGTTATATAATATATAATAGTTATATAATAGTTATTGAGTGTGTTTATTCCGTCTTTTTCGCAACAATAAATTTCGCTTATGGTTATCATTGCCACCGTGTTTATAAACAACAAATGCAACCATTAATGTGTGAACACAACATAACCGCGTTTTTTCTATCTGAGACACCTTCCAGTTTTCTCTGCTGCATGGCGCCACCATCTCTGGTTTTGCCAAATTGTTGCTCTTTCGAGATTACTACAAATGTTTGAGAACCTCACTCACTTATAACCTGAAATTACTAGTTCGCAATGAAATAAACAATTTTTGTATTGGAATCATGCAACTTTATTTGTATTTTTTTGTCTTTTATGTTAAATTTGCTAATAAGTTACATTTTGTGCTGAATATTTTCAATTGAATATACATAGCACTATTATTGTTCTGCGGTACAACCAGCATCCAATGGCCTATCGCAAACGTTCAATGTTGGATTGAAGTGAAGATCGTCTGGACACAACATCTCAATTGGAGTTCCCCAGTTGCACATGTAGTACTTGGTGCAATCGGCAGAGTCGGTCAGGAAGTCAACAAATTCACCATTCAATGGAGGACATTCACCAACTGGACCTATAAACAAATATATGTAACTTTTTTAAAAAAGGAGAGATATGAAAAATTTTGGAGCATTTACAATGTTGCTTTTTTTATTCATTAATAATAATAATAATAATAATAATCTTTATTGGTGTTATTACAAAGAAAATTGTTTACACAAGTCAGAACAGAAAAAGAAAAACACTATGCACTACATATTTCTACGAAATTACAGTTAAAGTATTCATCGTAATTGAATATACATTTTTCAACCAAGAATTGTTTCATTACTGTCTTAAATATGTTATTGGAGTAACACTTAATTGCTGGCGGCAGAACATTAAAAAATTTTAGAGCCCAGTAATTTGATGCGTTGCGCGACTTCTGCAATCTCAGAAAAGGTCGGCGATACTGCTGATTCTCACGAGTGTTGTACGAGTGAATTGCATTCGTTGTCACAAACGTACTGGCATTGACCTTAGCGTACATTAAACATTCCAATATGTAGGCGGATGGAAGTGTCAGAACATTGAGATTTCGGAAGTGTTCACGGCAATCTTTCCTCCAACCGACTCCGAGTACTACTCTTATGCATCGGCGTTGTAGAGAAAACAATTTATTCCTGTGACCTGAATGGCCCCAGTTAAATATTGCATATGTCATCAAGGAGTGAAAAAAGGCAAAGTATGCAACCCTAAGACATTTTATAGAGATTGATTCTCTCAAGATTCTCAAATAATGAATCACCCTCGCAAGTTTTCCTGAAACATGTCCGACATGACTTTCCCACTTTAATTTGGAGTCAAGAATAACACCCAAGAATTTTACACTCTCATTATCGTCCGTACTGGAACGCGCTTCATGTTGCAATGTAAACAATACCGATAAGCACTTATCCTGATTGATGCAAAGCGCATTTGAAGAAAACCATTCTTTAATATCTCTGTCACATAGGTCAACTGTATTAAGAAGCTGTTCATAATCATCACCTCCCTTAACTACCGTTGTGTCATCCGCAAATAGAACAAGATCAGTTGCTTCAGTAGCACAATTAATGTCGTTGATATAAATTAAAAAGAGAATGGGGGCCAAAACTGATCCTTGGGGTACCCCGTATTAATAGTTCATACTGCGCACATACAAAATTTCAACAGTCAACTGACTGTCAACACCTACGTGATTGACAGTTCGCCTCGCCACCATTGACAAATACATTTAAAATAATTGATATAAAATGGAATATACCTAGTGAGCGCGTAAAGTGTGCAAACATGACAAAATCTCGGTTAGTTATTCGAAAAAATCCTCGGACACGTCGATTGTTATTATCAAAATATAC
Organism: Melinopterus prodromus; assembly: GCA_964023965.1. NCBI lineage: Eukaryota > Metazoa > Arthropoda > Insecta > Coleoptera > Scarabaeidae > Melinopterus > Melinopterus prodromus. Next base: position 3,482,451 of record OZ030391.1, on the reverse strand, counting down.
ATATTTATTTGGGATGAATAAAAGAACTGGTCTTTATCTGATGTAGTTATTTATTGATCTAATGGCTACCAGGTTTCGAACGTCACGTTCGTCATCAGGCCATGCTACATCGAAAAACGTTCGAAACCTGGTAGCCATTAGATCAATAAATAACTACATCAGATAAAGACCAGTTCTTTTATTCATCCCAAATCGTTATAACTGATGCAAATGGAGGAATTCATTACTAGTATACATATTTATATCAAATTTAATTTCCGACCTTTAATTGTTTTCGATTAATGACGTCATCGACACTTTATTTACATGGCAACCATATTTATTGTAGTGATATTAGATCTGTTAATTGTCATTTGTCTTAAAGGTGATTCACAAATATTATCGCCTTATTATAAGTAAATTTTCGAAAAAAAGTTGAAAACTAGGGTAATATTGATAATTTTTGTGTATATGGAAAGCGAATATGTGTTTTCGATTGATTTATTTGCGCTGAATGCGAATCTGAGCTCCAAAGTTGCATATCACCTAAGATTATTGCGTTTTTTGAGGTTACTTTTATGGACCCATCAGCACCTCACGAGAATCGCTGTAAATGCTTCAAAAACATTTGTGAACAAACTTTTGGGATTTCAGGTAAAAGTTCAGAGATTGTGGGTTACTGTGAGACCATTTTGAGGACACTGGGATCATATAAGATTGTAAAAATTATAAAAATTGCGTTTTTTGACTCTTTAACCTTTTTTTTGTTTTTCGAAATACTTGCGCGATAGAAAACTTTTAAGCCCAGAATAGTTTTCAGGACAATTAATTCTACCCAAAACGCAATTTCCTATTCAATTCACAAAAGCTTTCCGTAAAGTATTAAATATTTCAAAATTATCTATCAGACTTTTTAAAAAAAAATGTTGAGGCCATTAAATTTTTACGATACCATTTAGTCAATTCAGTGATCTAGCAAAATCAGTAAGAAAAATGTCGATTACGTCATCATTCAGTAACAGTTGATGGTCGGAAATTGTACTTTTCACATAACAGTGTATTTTAATAATTAAAAATCTGCCTGTCCACGCACATAGAATATAAATTGCGAGCATGAAGTTTATACATGAGCCGTAGGCGAGTGTATAAGCTTGCGAGCTTAATTACGTTTAATTATACTTAATTATTTGCTCGTTAAATAAAATATATCATTATATCTTATAGACGATGTTCAAAATTTGCAACCTAAATTGCAAATTACAAAAATTGCAAAAAATGATTGCGATATTATTATTTATATGTCAACTTACCTCCACCATCTCCACTTCCGCTTCCGCTACCAAAGTCTGGTTCAGGTAATGGCTCCTCTACATCAACACAGTCAACATTATCGGGGAAATCACAGAATCCTAACTCTGGATTGAAAATCAAACCCGGTATGCAATCCATTACCATGCCGATTCCCACATTGCACTCGATGAATTTGGCGCATCTGGTTGGGTGGGGGTAAAACACTTGTCCTTCACTTGGGCAAACAATGTCTACAACCATAGAAGAAAAAAATGTTATGTACATATTTACTTACAGTATGTGATAAAACTTGATAGTTCTGAAAGGGTGGACCAAAAAATGGATCTTTTGCTAGAGAGCAACGTTCCCAAACAATCTGTTCCCTTTCCAGAAAAAAAAATTTGAGAAAAATTGGTTAACGTTATCACGTGCCACCGAGCACCTCAAATTTCCCATTTAAAATACATTGCAAAAATGCATATTTTTCCCGTTACAGATTTAGAAAAAAAGTTGCAGGAGATTATTAGAAATTGTTCAGAACTCCCCAAGGAACAAATCCACAACCACTATTTTTTTGTTCACCACCCCCTCCCCTCCCATAGCACCCTAAATATGGGAAGAAAGTTTCCCCAAATTTACAATTTTGCAATATTACGTGTTTTATTATTGTTTTTGGCAGAAGTGATTATTATTGGATTATTGACATATTTTTTGGTCATTTATTAACTAATTTGAAATTGGTTAAACAATTAGCATTTGTTTAAACAAATACCATAGGTTTACAAAAATATACAATGTTACGGAAATATTTTTCATTTTTCTTGAGAAATGATTATTAGATTGTTGGCATTGTCTGCCATTAATTAACTAGTTTGCAATTGTTGAAAAAATACCATTGTTTAAATAAAAATATACAATGATACTGACGTATCTTTTAGACAAAAATTATTATTGCATTTCTTTCCAAATTGGTTAACTAACTTTCAATTATAACCTATAATAATAATTAGTGTTGCAACCACAATAATTGTTCTTAAAAAATCATTCAAACAATCGCACATTAAGTAACAAATTACAAAAAACATGCCAATAATCCTAACAATAGTAATTTCTACAAAAGGAAAAACAAAAAAATATTTGTTTAAAAAGTGGAACATGTTTAAAGAATTGTAAATTTCTTTAATAAATGATAAAAAATGCTAATAATTTAATAATAGTTTCTGCAAATATGTCCATTACAGTGTATATATTTGTTTAAACAAATCGTATTTGTTTAAACAATTGCAAATTAGTTGATAAATGACAAAAAATACCAATAATCTAATAATTTTTGCAAAATTTGAAAAATATGTGCGTAACCATATATATTTTTGTTTAAACAAATGGTAATTGTTTAAACAATTGCTAATTAGTTAATAAATGACAAAAAAGCAATAATTTAATAATTTTTGCAACAAATGGAGAAATGAGTTCGTAATAATCCAATAATAGTAATTTCTGTCCGAAAAATGGGGAAAATTTTGCCTAATTTTTAGGGAGCTGTAGTAAGGGTGGGGGATTCTGCAAGGTATAAATTTGGACCACCCTGATGTAGGATACAATTGGAAGGACTATAACATATCAATATAATTTATATAATTTTAAGCTGTATATCGTTAGACTTTAGAATTATTAATTATTAACATAAAAGTATTATAAAATGATAAAATGAAACTTACCATTAGCAGTGGCTACAAGAACCAAAGCAGAGATAATAAATGCGCCAGCGATCATTGTGTTGATGTATAAGTTAACCGTTGAGAACCAAAACAGTACTACGATTGATGAGGTACTTTTGGGGTATATATATATATATCTATTCAATTTTAATGCAGAATTACTATTCAAGATGATGTTTAATGGATCACTATTTTTTTTTTCTTTTCATATCGACTTGATAAGATTATTGGTAAATGCATTTATACAAAACGACTTAGTGCATACAATGCACCTCTAATAAAGAGTGGATTAAATTGAAAAGCAATCTAAGCCGCTAAGCTGTCGCGAAGATTAAAATTACGATTAAACTATGAATTTGTGCAATTTGTGTAGTTTTAAATTCTTGGTAACTATGACTAATTTTGTTGCTACCTCTAAATATTTCTGTTTCGTTAGGCTGGTCCTTACGTTGGAAATTACCTTTTTTTATGCCAGGATCGTAGTAGTTTGTTGCTTTATGTCCATACGAAGTTCCTGTGAAATTTGAGATTGATCAATAACAATTACCCAGCGCTAAAAGCGGTCAAAATCTGGAAAATACTAAAACGCAAACACCTCAAACATCGAAATAGATATTTCTATAACAAACTAAATTTCCGATCTTTAACTGTTTTTGAGTTATGAAGTCATCGGCATTCTTTATATTGAGAAATTTACATTTAAAACATCTTTTCCTCCAGACACTTATTATTTAATTGTGAAAAGCTGTGAGTTTTGATAACGTATGCTGAATAACATTGTCTTGTTTTTCGACCAACATGTATGTAAAATCAAATATATTAAGTTATAATATACAAAATAAAACAAAATCTGATGTGGACAGGCATATGACTTCATATCATACAATATATAACATTAATTGTTTAGTTGCATGAGAATCTATTTGATTGAGATAAGTCGTGTCTGCATTAAAATTAAACTAGTTAGCCAGGATTTCACAGATGTTTTGATACTATTGACAGTAGGTATTGTCAAATTATCGCCATTAGACACTACCTACTGTCATTAGAATAAAAATATTTGTCAAATCCTGGTTTCATATCAATGCAGATGCGACCGATCTCGATCAAATAGAATTTGCTCTTGCAGCTAAACTATTAATTTTACCAAAAAATGTCATAGACATAAATTATTCAGAATTTCCTCTACTTTAATTTATAAGTTTTTTAACGAAATTAAAAAAAATTGCAAATTCGTTAAAAGATGCTAAGAGTAAACATCCAGTTCTTTTGGACCCTACTTTTAGATACTGCGTATGATAAAGTAAAAATATATTGAGATTTTTGCGGAAATATGCATTTTTGGGTCCTCTAAACATTTTTGCCCAAGGTACAAAGGTACAAAAAGGTACCCATTTTTGTCGCGACGATTCCGGAGAAACTACTAAAGGTATCGGATCGAAACTTCATATTTAGAAGTTTCATGACCACACTTAGAGCTGAAAAGCTTTTGGTTCAAAAGGGTCCAAAGGAACTGGATGTTTACTCTTAGCATCTTTCAGGGATTTTGCAAATCAGCCGCCATTTCTGTAATTTCGTCAAAATAGTTAAATAATAAATTAAACTAGAGGAAATTTTGTATAATTTAAGTCTATAACATTTTTTGGTAAATTTAATAGTTTAGCTGCGTAAGCAAATTCTATTTGATTGAGATCGGTCGTGTCTCCATTAATATAAAACTAGTTAGCCAAGATCTAATAAATATTTTCATTCTAATGACAGTAGATAGTGTCACACGCTGATCCTTTGATAATCCTTGCTAACTAGTTTTATTTCAATGCAGACACGACCGATCTCGATCAAATAGAATCTCATGCAGCTACACTATTAGTTTTATGTATAGTATAATAAAGTCATGTGACTGGTGACATCAGATTTTTGTACCTTGGTAATAATAGATGGTTTATCGACGGTAAGATATTCAAGGAGAAAGGTAGTTTGTAGGGCAATTCCGTCATACGAAGAAGCAACCGTAGACACGTGTTTCGGACTATTAGTCCTCATCAGTACGGTAGAGCCAAGGAGTAAGATGGACAGTATGGACACTCAATGGAAAAAACACTCAAATGGAGACCATAAGGGGCGTGCCTAATGTCGCCAATTTGGTGCTTCAGTCACAACATCTTCAGGATTCGAAGACATCACTTCTTGTCTTATACCAGCTGTTGGTTTCTTCCCCAACAACTAAGACATGTTAGGAAGTATACTGATCTGAAATAATCGGTTTTCTTAATAGTTATTTTTTGACACCTTGTAGAACAAGAGACACACACACAAGTATGTTATTTGTATTTTATTTAGATATTATTACATGTTATTTCTATATACAATAAATTCAAAGAATAGTTCCAGCCAAGTTATGTAAACAAGACTGCTTATACAACGCCGTATTACTGTCCTGCGGTACAACCAGCATTCTGTGGCCAATCGCAAACGTTAAGTGTTGGGTTGAAATGCAGACCACTTGGACAGTTCATTTTGATTGGCTTGCCCCAGTTGCACATGTAGAAAACTGTGCAGTCGGAAGCATCGGTCAGGAAATCGACGTAAGCACCGTTCAATTCTGGACAAGTTCCAACTGGTCCCTCTGGCACAGCATCTAACAAATATAAAGTTTAATATGAACAAAAACAGTTTTTCATACACATGGAAAATAAATGGTTTTCAAATAGATGGTTTTTCCGGGAGTCATGGGTATAATTTTTATAAATTTATAACGTTTCTCGCACCATGTTGTGCTCTTCATCAGAGCTGAATGAATGAATGAAGTTCCATAACTTACAAAGTGTCTATACACTTTGTTATTAGAGCTATGGAGTCTTTTAAATAGACAAAGTGGTGCAGATTCGTGGGCTATATAATAATCTGTTGAAAGAAACAGTTGAATTCCAATGGTTTCGAAAGAATTAGATCTTGCGGAAATATGGTTAAATTTTATGTTAAATAACTTTTGTAATCATTGACCGTGTAAAATCAGTATGCTAGTTACTTAGAGCTAGTTACCCGTGCGTTACCATGACCAAGAAATACGATAACAACGCATTGTTTTGTAGTATTATTATTATTATTGATTCTGAAGTAAAGACTAAGTAAAAAGAGTATCAGTATTTTTATTTATCCAAAAATTTAATTAAGAGGTTTATACCCAAACAGACCGATTGTAACGATTCTTTCAGGGCATTGTAAAGGGATTCACCAAGCTTTTCACCCGCTTCCGCAATTTTAAAGCTTCAGTTACTGCAAATACTGGTATAAAGACGTATCAATGGAAATATCAATCATATTTCCACCATATGATATTTTGTATATAAGTTCAACTTAATAATAAAAAAAAAGTGTGGCCAGGCACATGACTTTATCATACAATATAGAAAATATGATGAAATTAATAGTTTAGCTGCATGAGTTTCTATATGATCAAGATCAATCGTGTTTGCATTAAAATAAAACGAATTAGCCAGGATTTGACAGATATTAACAGTAGATATAGTCAAAAAATTAGCCTTTGATACTACCTACTGTTATTGGAATAAAAATATCTGGCAAATCCTGGCTAACTTTATATTAATGCAGACACGATCTCGATCAAATAGAATTTGCTCCTACAGCTAAACTATTAATTTGACCAAAAAATGTCATAGACATAAATTATACAAAATTTCGTCTATTTTAATTTATTATTTAACTATTGTGACGAAATTACAGAAATGGCGGCTCATTTGCAAAATCCTTGAAAAATGCATAACAATATTCCTATCCGCAATCCGCACTTGTAATATACATTGACTTTGTAAACACCATGGAAACACCAAGCTGTTTCAATATTGTTTCACATAGCGTAAGTGCGCGCGTATTTCTCCTCCTCAACACATTCTCCTTGCATTTGCGTGTTGAATTGACGTTTCGCAACCGCTGACGTTCTGAATACCGTCAAAAGTTTCAAAATTTCCTGGCTACCTACTATTAATGTAGACACGATTTCGATCAAATCGAATTTGCTCCTGCAGCTAAACTATTAATTTTACCAAAAAATATTATAGACATAAATTATACAAAATTTCCTCTACTTTAATTTATTATTTATCTATTTTGACGAAATTACAGAAATGACGGCTCATTTGCAAAATCGTTGAAAAATGCTAAGAATAAATAGCCAGTTCCTTTGGACCCTTTTGAACCGAAAGCTTTTCAGGTCTAAGTTTGGTCATAAAACTTCTAAATATGAACTTTCGTCCAGGTATCTTTAGTAGTTTCTCCGGAATCGTCGCCACAAAAATCGTTTACACACACACACACAGACATTTCTTTGTACCTTGGTCAAAAATGTTCAGGGGACCCATAAAGACCTATTTCCGCTAAAATATCAATTTTTTTTTTCGGCACGATTACAATACTTCATCATACTGCGTATGATAAAGTAAAAATACCCCATTAACTTTTGAGTATAGATATCAGAACATTTCACATATTGCCACGTATGAACTTTGTCAATAATATAATAATCTCACAATCAGAATCAAAAGGCGGAAATTTCAACTTGCCAAAAAAACGCAAAAATTCTTTTCTCCAAAACTAAACACAAGTTGGAATTTCTTCTTTTAGATTCATATTGTACGAAACAAATGCTAAGAAATAGTTATCACTTGTTAATACTTAGATTATTGTTTTAAATTAAGTTTTTAAAAATATGTGAGATGCTCTGATAGTTACACTAAAAAGTTAATTTATTATTATTTTTTTCTATTATGTTATTAACCTGTGGTATGTAAATTTGTTGTAGTATATCCTAATAAAAAGTTTTTTATTATTGTTGTTATGCCCATGGGCATAAGACATAAGAGAATCTACTGGCTTATTGGTAGGAAGTCGGCTTTGTCCATATATAAAAATAGACATATAAAGTTAAACATAAGCGATTATATTGTGAATAAGCAAGTCTCTGAAAGATATCAAAACGATCTTGATAAAACCAATAGTATGGGAAACAAAAAAATATTTGAAAACCTACTGTTATTCTCAACAACTTATTAACGAAAATAATCTACTCTGCTTTGTCATAGCACTGTCATATCTCTCTCGCTAATAGTAACAAGTTTGCAAACACTAACCAGGCAAGTCTTCGCACTCAACATTGCTCGGAAAATCACAAATTAAAGTCTCTGGATTGAAGATGAAGTCACTAAAGCAATCTTGCTCCGCCAACTGACCGTGGTTACACTCGTAGAACTTGGCACATCTGCTAGAGTGCGGGTAGAAATAATGTCCTTCCTGAGGGCATTCTATACCTACAACAAAGAACATTAACATTAAATAATTACTTCTTGTACTGTACCATGCTAAAACTTACTGGAAGCCACAGTAATCACGGAGAGCACCAACAAAGCGAGACGAAACATGTCGCAACTGGAGACTTCAGGACTTGTTTTATTATAACACATGATTGGACTTGAAGAACCAAGTTTATATACGGTTATTAAATAGCGATTGATGGGTATGATAAATCCGTCTTAAACTCAAGATCTGATGGATTTTAATTAGCGATAAACAGCAATTAACGATAAACAGCTAGAGGATCATCTCGATTTGTCAGAATTTTGATCGATGGATTAGTGAAGAATGTTGTTTGTCGTCATTTCAAAAGACCTAACGGTGATGAGGGTACATGTTGTTTCTCATTGTTCTCTCGGGAGGATTATCATGTTCAGTTGGTCGGATGCATTTATTTTGTGACAGGGTAAGCTTGTTTGTGTGTTTTTAGTAATTTGTTGTGTTGTGTTCACACTTTATTTATCTTCGCGATGTTGTTTTTTTATGTTTTATACGTTCATTCTATAGAGATTAACAGGCTTACCTATAACAGCATACGAATGTGTCTCGAGCAAATGGTTATTTCTGGCAGAAGGCGTTTGCCTAACCTAAAGCTATTTGCCTAGTCATATGGATTTGGAGCGTTCATTTATGCTTTTAAAGCTATTTGCCTTGGCAAATTTATATGCCAAACCTGTTGTTTGAACATAATTCAGGCAGTGCTCCTAAATTAGACACTTGTAGTACATTATTCCGACAAATATAAACATTCAAGTAAATATTAAGTGTTTTAAATATTGCTAAATGAAATTTATTATTAAGACACATTAAACATTTATGTTTTACCATTTTTAATGAAACAGTATCAATCAATAATTAAATAAATAAATAATTCCTTTATTAACATAAAACAATATTAAATGCAACAAAATAATTTATATTTAGGGCGGAGATCAGCACAGTTGTTTCCAAATTGCCTTGCTCTTCCACTCAACCCCTTACACAAACTAGAACTAAGACATAATTGTACTCTAGAGTCTAATTACACGCAATTGCAGCAAATCCACCTCAACAAAACATCGCACAAGCCCATAAAAGTACAAATTAAAACAGCCTCCGATGTGCGCTCAATGCCTAAAGTCCGCCCTGTTGAGCAAACAGAACACTTCACCTTTCCCTCAAAACTGGTTAACGATAATTTCTTCCCTGAGACCATTGTATATGTGACTGACCTGGTAAAAGAATGACCGTTTATACAGCTCAGCGCGATGAGCAGGTGGAGCAAAGAAACTCCTGAATCTTAAATTAAGGTTATGGACATCCGTTCTACAGCGTATCTTCCGCATGAGGTTTCGTGGGATCCTCTTGGATAGCAACTTATGATATAATATTGCTGTATGCAACACCCTACTGTTATCCATGTTCTACCACCCCAAGTCACCCAGCCCATTCGATACGTGATCATACTGCCTCAAACCAAAAACAAACAGAACACATACATTTTGGAGACGCTGAACACGCTGCCTATCCGACGCCTTCAGGCAAGGACCGTACACGGTATCACAATATGAGGTCTTTTTACTATTGACAATAGATATTGTCAAAACATCAGCATTTGACACCGGTACTGTCATTAGACTGAACATATTTGGTAAATCCTGGCTCACTATATAGTATTATATCAATGCAGATGTGACCGATCTCGATCAAATAGAATTTGCTCTTGCAGCTAAACTATTAATCTTTCCAAAAAATGTCGCAGACATAAATTGTTCAGAATATCCTCTACTTTAATTTATTATTTAACTATTTTAAGGAAATTACAGAAATGGCGGCTCATTCGCAAAATCCTTGAAAAATGCTTAGAGGAAACGTCCAGATCCATTGGACCCTTTTGAACCAAAAGCTTTTCAGCTCTAAGTTTAGTCATAAAACTTCTAAATATGAAGTTTCGTCCCGAATCGTCTCCACAAAAATGTGCCAATTCTCATGAGTGCATAGAGTGCATATTTTATATGAATTTTATGTCACTAGAATAAGATTTTGGAAACAAAGTTGTATTAGACTGGAAAACAGCAAATTTCTAATTTTAATTTTAATTATGACGTACTCGAAAATAATCATGCACGAGTTGCACATAACCCATATAATTTTCAACAAAATGCCATTTGCCTAACAACGGTTTTGGCAAATACATTAGCCTAGGCAAATAGCTTTATGAATATAAACGAATGCTCCATATCTATGCGACCAGGCGAATATCTTTTCTCTAGGCAAAAACCGACATATGCATTGTATGCGACGAATCACTCGTATGGGAAATTACTTTGAACGACCGCGGCGCGCAGTTGCGGCAGTTTCGCAGTTGAAAATTCATCCTGAAAACGCAAAAACCGCAATTTGCAATTAATTTCTTTTCGTATTTGTTTGTAGTGTTGACTTGCTTAGAAACAACGAACTTAACAACGAAATTAGCCAATTTCAAGAGTTAATGAAACATATTTTTTAGTGATCAATCACTCGCAACTTGAAATGAACACAACATCCGTTGAGTAGTCAGCCGCCCACTTAATCAAGGGATAAGCCATACTTATCAATTTAATCAATCGTTAAAACAGTTGTTTGTATACATATGAATAAAATAAACTTAAATGAGATATGTGAAATATGTTTGTTTGCGGATGATATGATGATATATGTATATATGTGGTAGTGACATAGACGATGAGAATGTAAAAATTAATAGTGATCTCTGTGCTTTGTAACACGGACTTTGTGATAATTATAATTATTTTTGAATGTTGGTAAATCAAAATATATCGTATAGGAGCAAAATGTCTGCTGTATGTATGCAACCTGTAAATCTTTAATATTGCCACATATTAATTACGGTGTACTGTATTCTTTAATATAGTTATATTAAAACAAACAAAAAAACAAAAAGGATGGAGATTATTTTTATGAGCATAATTTTGTAATGCAATCGTTATACGTCAGTTTACCTTATGTTTTGAGAGAGAGAGTTTAATAAGCGTTAAGTAATTAATTGCCCACAGAACTTTGGATATTGTTTCTAAAATGACGTTTGAAATGATCCTTCGTATGGTATCCTACGAAGTTGCCGTGAAAATCATTTCTTTATACAAAAATGGAATACCTCTTAAATTTCACAGGAATTAAGCATGGATATAAACGAAAAACTTTAGAGAACCACGAAGAAAAAAATTAATGGCAATGAGAAATCCGTCCTAACTGAAGATTTGGTTGATTTTAATTAGCGATAAATACCAATTAACGATAAATAGCTAGAGGATCATCTCGAACTGTCAAAACGTTGATCGATTATTGAGAAAACAATGTTGTTTGTCGTCACTTCTAAGCTGTTGAACGGTGATCAGGGTCCATATTGCTTCTATTTGTTCTGTGATGGATTTGGTGACTGGTTCGGATGCATTTTTTTTGTGACAGGTTAAGCTTGTTTGTGTGTTTTTAGTATGTATCTTGTTTTGTTGTTTTGCGAGTGTGTTTATGATGGCTTGGGTGTTCACTTTTAAGTATGTATTAGCTATGGTTTTACACTCTGCAGCAAGAGAGGCCCTAGGTGTCATACAGAATTATTCATATAGTAGAAATTACAGCATTAACTGGAAGAAGAACTAAGGAACAAAAACAAAATACATATAGGAAATGGCTAAACACAAAAAAAAACTTGGGAGATAAAGAAACGTATAAAAGGGAACAAGCCGAGTATAAGAAGATGATACATAAGAACAGGGACGACACATGGGAAAGAAAATGCTAAGAGGTAGATTCTTATATAGGCGGAACAAAATCAGCAGAAGCATGGAAGTTACATTAACTCTTTAAAAACCAACACAAGAAGCACATTCAATCTGCAACCAATCCAAATAGACGAATGGAAGCTACACTACTCGCATGAACTTAAAGAAGACAAACTCTATTAATCGAGATCTCCAAAATCGTACAATGTTCAGGGAGAGTACGAGCATGTAGATGGCAATATGATATGGCCTGCAGTCAAATCGATGAAAGGCAGGCGAGCCAGTGGCCCGGAAGGAATACCGGCCGAATTGTTAAAACATGCAACACCAAAACTATAGGCAAAACTGGGAGAGCTGAAGATTACTCATAGATTTCAGCTGTTATTTTAGACATACGTTACAGAATATTTCTAAATATTGACGCGTGTTCAAACGAAATAGCATACTTTTCATACGTCTGCTGTATAATTTAAATGGGCAAGACAAAAAAGTACGTCTGTTCTTAGAAGCATAAGAACGAATGACAGCGGTAGCAACCTAACCTCCAATTCGAGCGCGAACGTGTGATGTGAACAAGATGTTTTCGTTGGTATGTTTTCACTTTGCTTCTGTTAAACATGCTAATGATGGATATATAAATTAGATAGGACAATTATCACAATTAAATGACAGTATTTTTAATAATTAAATATTAATCTTGAACGAACTACCTAGTAGGCAACTTAATATACACAGCTAATAACCAATTCACGCGGTACGTTCATATCTTGGTTCATACGATTTTAAGCGATGAATCACCTTCAGCTCTGCCAGTTTTGCCTATAATCACCTTTCTGACAACACTAATGGAGAGACATGTAAATGGCGAAGAAATTCCTTCCACATGGAAAGAAGCATGGATAACTCCTATACATAAAAAGGGAAGAAGAGATGAGTGTGCAAACTATAGATGTATTTCCGTTACAGGTACCATGAGCGTTACGGTTCTGAGAAATATAACAGAGGAAGAGTATGAACCACAGGAGACTCAGCAGCAAGCTGGTTTTAGAGCAGGAAGATTATGCATTGACCACATATTTACTCTAATTCAATATAAAAGGGAACAAGCCGAGTATAAGAAGATGATACACAAGAACAAGAACGACACATTGGAAAGAAAATGCAAAGAGGTGGATTCTTATATAGGCAGAACAAAATCAGCGGAAGCATGGAAGTTCATTAACTCTTTAAAAACCAACACAAGAAGCACATTCAATCTGCAACCAATCCAAATAGACGAATGGAAGCTACACTACTCGCATGAACTTAAAGAAGACAAACTCTATTAATCGAGATCTCCAAAATCGTACAATGTTCAGGGAGAGTACGAGCATGTAGATGGCAATATGATATGGCCTGCAGTCAAATCGATGAAAGGCAGGCGAGCCAGTGGCCCGGAAGGAATACCGGCCGAATTGTTAAAACATGCAACACCAAAACTATAGGCAAAACTGGGAGAGCTGAAGATTACTCATAGATTTCAGCTGTTATTTTAGACATACGTTACAGAATATTTCTAAATATTGACGCGTGTTCAAACGAAATAGCATACTTTTCATACGTCTGCTGTATAATTTAAATGGGCAAGACAAAAAAGTACGTCTGTTCTTAGAAGCATAAGAACGAATGACAGCGGTAGCAACCTAACCTCCAATTCGAGCGCGAACGTGTGATGTGAACAAGATGTTTTCGTTGGTATGTTTTCACTTTGCTTCTGTTAAACATGCTAATGATGGATATATAAATTAGATAGGACAATTATCACAATTAAATGACAGTATTTTTAATAATTAAATATTAATCTTGAACGAACTACCTAGTAGGCAACTTAATATACACAGCTAATAACTAATTCACGCGGTACGTTCATATCTTGGTTCATACGATTTTAAGCGATGAATCACCTTCAGCTCTCCCAGTTTTGCCTATAATCACCTTTCTGACAAGACTAATGGAGAGACATGTAAATGGCGAAGAAATTCCTTCCACATGGAAAGAAGCATGGATAACTCCTATACATAAAAAGGGAAGAAGAGATGAGTGTGCAAACTATAGATGTATTTCCGTTACAGGTACCATGAGCGTTACGGTTCTGAGAAATATAACAGAGGAAGAGTATGAACCACAGGAGACTCAGCAGCAAGCTGGTTTTAGAGCAGGAAGATTATGCATTGACCACATATTTACTCTAATTCAACTGAATGAGAAGAAGACAGCAACAAATAGGGAGGTTCACCTTTTGTTTGTGGACCATACAAAAAAAGCACACGACACAGTGCCTGTACAACGACTTGGCAAGTTCTAGAAGAGTCTCCAATAAACAACACCATTATAGAGGTAATTAAAGAGATGTATCACCAGGCGACATCAAGGATTAAACTGGGATATACAATATCGGAGAGTTTCCCAGTAACAAAAGGTCTCAGACAGTGATGCTCTGAGCTCTGAAAAAGTGGAGAAGAGAGCAGTGGAATAGGTATACAACTGAATAACGAAACAACCTTATGTACTTTGCAGACGACCAGGTAGTAATAGCCCAGGACAAAGAAGACCTAGAGTTCATGGCAAGAAGGCTGTTCACCGAATACGTGAAATGGAGCTTGTCAGTCAATAGGAATAAAACTAAATACCTATGTGTCTTTTTTACTAGACTTATCTTATCGTTAGTAGTTTCTTAGTAACATTTAAATTTTGTAATCGATATTTTACTAGCCATCGAGTTTTCCTTTAATTTTTAGTGCAATTTTTTTAAAGCGTTGATTTTAGAAAATGTTATTCACGTAAATTTATTAATGCATGTAAAAATTTAAGTAATAAGAAATTCGTTTACTTTTCTTTCTCCTGAATTCTGATACGATTTTATAAAGTGTCTAAATAAATTTTCTGTTTATACATTTCTTTCTTTCTTTTACACAATATTGTTAACTTTAAACTAAAGGCAAACAAATTTGCGGAGCTGCACCCCCACTGACTTTACCTGCGAGACGCCACTGCTAAAGAATCAGTACATTTGTGCGATTGTTGAATTATAAAATTAATTAAACTTAGATATCTATTAAGCAAACGATTTTTTTTCAATTATCGTTTAATACAGAGATTAACTAAGTATCTGTATGCTTGATCTCCGGTAAGCACGTTGTACGTAAACCCCAGCGGTTATAGATGCTGTTATGCAACATATTTGGAAAATTAGCTATAATGTAAATAATATCTATTTTCTAATTAATTCTGGCCGAGAAAGTCTATGTACCCAAAACTTTGAAGTGCATTATCAAGCAAGCAAAGACCGAAAACAAGATATTTTGCATATTTTGCTTATAATTTGATACTGAATCTACCATCTACATTGGTGCCTGGAGTAAATCATGCTCTGTAAAGTACTTATTGTGGAAAAGAATACATTTCATCAAGGACGCATTCATACCAAAGTAAACCAATATCTCAAAAGTCAATAGGGAAAGAAGAAGAGGAAAGGTCAGCTACCAAATTGTGTTAATATCGAAAATTATCAGTTTATCAATCAGATGATCAATTTCTAGGGTTGATAATAACAATTATGACCAAATCCAACCCACATGTTTCATCATGCCGAATCTATGCATATCGCCAAACATTTTCTAGTACACGTGCAAATATTCAAGAATTAATCCCAAATTCTTTATCATAAAATACTCAGTTTCCGGGATTTATCGGTGATAATCCACTTCATTGAGAGCAAAAGACAGATTTATCCCATTGATCTCCCCGACTATCCATGCCTATATAAACTAGTCCACTCTCATCTGCTGGTTATACCAAAATCAGTTATTGCAGTGAAACAAGTGCAAAAATTCAACATGTTCTCCGGCGCTTTCTTAGTTATCGCCTCCATTGCCATTGCTTCGACCACCGGTAAGCTAAAAACAACCATTTCCACAACAAAAACAAATTCTAATCGTGCCTCCTCTAGCTGTAACATGTCCTGATGGTGGTCAACATTTCTACCCACATCCAACGCGTTGCACAAAATTCTACGAATGCAACAATGGCCAACTAGCTGAGCAGCAATGCTTTGGAGACTTCGTCTTCAACCCAGAGTCCTCAATTTGCGATTTTCCAAGCAATGTTGAGTGTGAAGACGTCCCTGGTTAGTATTTTTAAAGTTTTGTAATTCGTGCATCATAATGGCTGTTTTCTATTTATTAGATGTTGTGACTGAACCACCAGTTGGACCAGGTGGACCAGTTGGAACTTGTCCAGATTTGAATAATGTCTACGTTGATTTCCTGACCGATGCTTCAGACTGCGCGGTATTCTATATGTGCAGATGGGGCGAACCAATCAAAATGAACTGTCCGGCTGATCTGTATTTTAACCCAACACTCAACGTGTGCGATTATGCTTATAGAGCAGGATGTACCGTTCAACAATAACTAGCAGGATAATATTATTTAATAGCTCTATGGAATGAATAACCGAATATATTATATAAGCATTTATTTATTTACCTTAATTTATTACAAAGCAACAGAATTTAATGTAGTGTGTATATCTATGATACTATAAATATGCAAACTGACAAATTAAAATGTCGTTTCTTTTGGCATGTTGATATCAGAGTGGAGACCACGTGTATGATTTTGAAATAGTAAACGTTTCGTACAGTGTTGCAAGAGGCGTCTTCTGGACGAAGTATTGAACCAATTGCTACGAAGATGCTGTCGTCTGAAGACCGATTTCCAGGCGTGTTCAACACCATCAAAATCCCATACGGTTCGCAAAAGAAAACGAAATTTGACTATGAATTTTCCGCCATTTTCGAAGTTAGGTACCTTAAACATAATCAATTTAGAAAATAAATAAAATTCATTAAAAGCAAATTATGGGCTGTTTCTTATTTCTTATTTTCCTATTTTCTATTTTCCTATCTAGGTGTTGAAATTGGCCTTTAGTCCAAACTCCAAACTCGATTATGCGTCGGTATAGATAGAACATTCCATAAGAAGAGGTAGAATGTTTTACTACTCCTTTTCTCTATGAAAATATTGATTGATAATTGTGTGAAGAACACTTTATGCCTAATTCAATTACAGTGTAGGAACTTTTTGCCCGTTGATATATAACGTAATGATCAGTATTGTAATCGAGCCGAAAAAAATGAGATTTAAGCGGAAATAAGTCTTTTTGGGTCCCCTGATCAATTTTGACCAAGGTACAAAAAATGTCTCTGTGTGTGTGTGTGTGTGTATATGTGTGTGTGTGTATGTGTGTATGTGTGTACCTGATTTTTGGGACAGTTCATATTTAGAAGTTTTGTGACCAAACTTAGAGCTGGTTCAAATAGGTCCAAAGGAACTGGCTATTTACTCTTAGCATTCTTCAACGATTTTGCAAATGAGCCGTCATTTCTGTAATTTCGCGAAAATAGATAAATAATAAATTAAAGTAGAGGAAATTTTGTATAATTTATGTCTATAACATTTTCTGGTAAAATTAATAGTTTAGCTGCAGGAGCAAATTCTATTTGATCGAAATCGTGTCTGCATTAATAGTAGGTAGCCAGGATATTTTGAAACTTTTGACAGTATTCAGAACGTCAGCGGTTGCGAAACGTCAATTCAACACGCAAATGCATGGAGAATGCGATGAGGAGGAGAAACACGCGTGCACCTACGCTATGTGAAACAATACTGAAACAGCTTGGTGTTTCCATGGTGTTTACAAAGTCAATGTGTATTTCAAGTGCGGATTGCGGATAGCAATATTGTTATGCATTTTTCAAGGATTTTGCAAATAAGCCGCCATTTCTGTAATTTTGTTAAAACAGTTAAATAATAAATTAAAGTAGAGGAAATTTTGTATAATCTATGTCTAGGACATTTTTTGATAAAATTAATAGTTTAGCTGTAGGAGCAAATTCTATTTGATCGAGATCGTGTCTGTATTAATATAGGATTTTCCAGATATTTTATTCAAATGACAGTAGGTAGTGTTAAAGGCTGATTTTTTGACAATACCTACTGTCAATATCTGTCAAATCCTGGGTAATTCGTTTTATTTTAATGCAAACACGATCGATCTCGATAGAATCTCATGCAGCTAAACTATTAATTGTATATATTGTATGATAAAGTCATGTGCCTGGCCACATCAGATTTTTGTGTTACTAGGGCTTAACAACAGATGTCTGTTTGACTTTTTTAATTATCCAATATTTCTCTAATAATAGCTGCTTCAGGGACAACTAATAGTCCTAAAACATGGATACAAGTAACATTGACCACGGCATTTTGTATACACGAGGTGCCAGTGCAAACGAATGGTGGAAACTCTTTCTATCATTCGTTTGCACTGTTAGTATACGTATCAATTATACGATAAATATACAAACTAACAGATAAAGGTGTTGTTTCTTCTCTTGTACAGCAAAATATGACAGTACTCACGGTGCTGTAACAAGTTAAACTATCGAAACTAGATAGAATTCTTCATGTTGGATATCCACTTTATTTAAAGCAAGGATTGGGATACAAAAATTCAAAATGCAACATGAGCAAAATTACGAAGAAAGCTAAACATAACAATTACAAAAAATATTCCATCACAATGCGTTTGATTTACAAGCAGAATGTGGGTTTCTGTTAAAATATTGGCGAAAAACGCTGAAAATTTTCGAGAAAAGGACATTTGAAATATTGTGAAAAATTGTGAAATATTGAATATTGTTGCAAACGTGGATTTTGTGTTTATTTTATTTATTTTATAAGGCAAGTTTTGAGGAATGTCAAATAGTATTTTATGATCTACTGTTGAACTGTTTGTAGAAACCAATAGATTTAAATTTATCAATAACAGTAGAAGTTTCATCATGTGGACACTGGAATCTACATAGAGAATCTACGCATACCGCCAAACATATTCTAGTAACTCTGAGATATTTAAGAATTAATCTCAAAATTTTAATCAAAAACTCATTCTCCGGCGGTCTATCAGTGATAATCCACTTCATCAACAAGAAATGACAAATATATCTCGTCGATCTCCCGATATTCCACGAGTATATATATTAGTCCAGTCTCATTTGTTGTTTATACCAAAATCAATTGTTACAGTGAAACAAGTACAAAAATTCAATATGTCCTCCAGCACTTTCTTGGTCATTGCCTCCATTGCCATTGCTTCAGCCACCGGTAAGTTAAAACAACCATTTCCACAACAACAACAAATTCTAATCGTTTCTCCTCTAGCTATAACATGCCCTGATGCTGGCCAACATTTCTTCCCACACCCAACACGTTGTGGAAAATTCTTCGAGTGCAACAATGGCGAACTTGCTGAACAGGAATGTTTTGCAGACTTCGTCTTCAATCCAGAGACTTCAATGTGCGATTTTCCAAGCAACGTTGAGTGTGAAGACGTCCCTGGTTAGTATTTTTGTTTGTTTGTAAATCGTGCATCATAATGGCTGTTTTTATTTATTAGATGTGACAGAGGGACCGGTTGGAACTTGTCCAGAATTGAACGGTGTCTACGTCGATTTCCTGACCGATGCTTCCGACTGCTCAGTATTCTACATGTGCAACTGGGGCCGACCAATCAAAATGATCTGTCCTAGTGGTCTGCATTTCAACCCAACTCTGGACGTGTGTGATTATCCTGATAGAGCAGGATGTACCGTTCAACAATAACTTGAACGATAATATTATTTATTAGCTCAAATCGATGAAAAACTGAATGTATTATATACGAATTTATTTATTACCCTAAATTATTATAAAGCAACAATATATAATGTAGTATTTATATCTATGATACCATAAATATACAAACTGACAAATAATGGTTTTGTTTCTTCTATTGTACAGCAAATTTGACAATACGGAACGTAATGTATGTATCTAGTTACACTATTGAAGCCAGGTAGAATTCTTCGTGTTCGATATCGACTTAATTTAAGGCAAGAACAGCAGTATAAAAATTCAACATGAACAAAATAACGGACAAAAATAAACGTAATATTTGAAAAACTATTCTTTCTAGCACAATACGTTTCAAACGCTACATACACTAAAACCTACACTCTGCTTGAGAGTCAATGTCAAGCAAAGTGTAGTTTTTTGATAGATTTCTGCCGAAAAATGCTCAACATTTTTGAGAAAAGGGTAAATAGTGAAAGATGAAATATCGAAAATTTGAGGTAAACGTGGATTTTGTGTATTGAATATGAAATTGTGTTTTGGGTAGAAATAATTGAATTGAAAAATTGACTAAAAACTCAATAGTAAGATTTTCAAAAAAAAGAAAGAACAGCTAAAATGTCAGAAAACGCGATTTTGGTATTTTTGTAAATTTATACCAGCTTTTTCAACATATAATAAAATTATAAACCCCTAACCACAACAAGTATTTTAGAAACCTAAATACGTATTTCAGCAACTATGTTGCCATCTTCAGTAGAACCTAAAAAAAGAAAAAGAGAGATTAGCACTTCATAGTATCTTTACTGGATATTGTCCAAGCAAATCACTAGTGGAAGTGACGTCCATGTTAAAAATTACCCTATATATACCCATTTGTTGTTCACGCCTCAGTGAATTTTGATCATTGAAGCGTAAAAAACAAGTTTTAATTAAAGCAGGTCAAACAATGGCGAACTAGGTATAGGACCCCTGTCTGAATTTATTAATTTATCTCTATTCAAGTGAATAAAGATACTTTCCAAGCTGTTTAGTTCCCTATTATTTGACACAGCTTTTACAAGTTTTAAGTCATCTACAACTACTTTATGACCTGTGTCTAAAATATGTTGAGCCACACTAGATTTTTCAAAACGATTATATTTAAAATGAGCTACATGTTCTTTGAACCTAGTTAAAATTGTTCTTCTAGTCTGGCCTACGTATTCTTTTTCACAGTCATGACATTTGATACAATATATACCAGATTTATCAAGTACATCTACCTTATCCTTTGGGTTTCCAAGAAGGTTCTTTATGCTATTATGAGTCGAATATGCTAAACAGAGATTTTGTGATGTAAAAATACTTCTCAAACCCCTTGTATATGAATTATGTTAAAATACCGTTCGATTGTGCATATACAAGGGGTTGGAGAAGTATTTTTACATCACAAAATCTCTGTTTAGCATATTCGACTCATAATAGCATAAAGAACCTTCTTGGAAACCCAAAGGATGAGGTAGATGTACTTGATAAATCTGGTATATATTGTATCAAATGTCATGACTGTGAAAAAGAATACGTAGGCCAGACTAGAAGAACAATTTTAACTAGGTTCAAAGAACATGTAGCTCATTTTAAATATAATCGTTTTGAAAAATCTAGTGTGGCTCAACATATTTTAGACACAGGTCATAAAGTAGTTGTAGATGACTTAAAACTTGTAAAAGCTGTGTCAAATAATAGGGAACTAAACAGCTTGGAAATTATCTTTATTCACTTGAATAGAGATAAATTAATAAATTCAGACAGGGGTCCTATACCTAGTTCGCCATTGTTGACCTGCTTTAATTAAAACTTGTTTTTTACGCTTCAATGATCAAAATTCACTCAGGCGTGAACAACAAATGGGTATATATAGGGTAATTTTTAACATGGACGTCACTTCCACTAGTGATTTGCTTGGACAATATCCAGTAAAGATACTATGAAGTGCTAATCTCTCTTTTTCTTTTTTTAGGTTCTACTGAAGATGGCAACATAGTTGCTGAAATACGTATTTAGGTTTCTAAAATACTTGTTGTGGTTAGGGGTTTATAATTTTATTATTAAGTTCGCCACAGTCTCCAAAATATTGTTATTTTTCAACATACTTGATTAACTCTTGGCTGACATCGGTCATCTTTAAAAATGCATAATGAGCAAAAAGTGTTAAGAATTATTTTCCGACAAAGGTCCACCTAATAATATTAACCATAAAAAAAAACAAAATGAACTTTTACAGAATCCAATTTACTACTTATTTGCATACATTGCGAAAGTCAACGTCAAAACTGTACATGTCGTCATGGTATCATTAATTTGAAATTAATAGGACAATTCTTCAAAACATATTACGACTATAATTTATGTTTTCAAGAGGCAACATACTCCTTAAATGTTGTCACATAAATATACATTAAATGGTCCTAAATTGTCCTTGTAATACAAAGTTGTTATGATATATTATGTACTTCATTTAAAAATTCAATTTTTAACGAAAGGGCGTTGCATCAATATGAGGATCATTGGAATCACAAAGGAAAGGTGCGTCCAACGCCATCAGATTATAAAATAATTCGCAAAAAGAAATCTAACGTTGACCAGAATTTCTCCACCATTTTTAAAGTTAGGTACCTTAAATCTAATTAACTTATATTAATAAAATTATCTTATTCGACAACTTGCTCAGTTGGCTATCCGACAAAAGATAACGAAATGTCCCCCACAATGGATACAATCGAAAAAATCTGATGTGGCCAGGCACATGACTTTATCAAACAATGTATAAAATTAATAGTTTAGCTGCATGAGAATCTATTCTATTGAGATAAATCGTAGGTATTGTCAAAGCATCAGCATTTGACACTACCTACACTACGTCATTAGAATAATAGTTATTTATGTCACAAATGCCGAAAGTATGGAATAGCGCGACGAGCGGTGATGCGGAGCGTCACCGAAGGCGGAGTGTCGCCGTCGCATGAGAGCGAGTCGCGCTACCTAGTTTTTGGCAGGAGCGACATCAACGTTTATTGTGTTGCTTTTTAAGAAATACGTATTTAAAAAATAAATAAATGATTTCTGTATAGTAATTGCTAGGTTGGTACCACTTTGACGAAACGCCAAGTTTAAAGGTGCGTTCCGATTGGTAGGTAATGGTAGCTAATGGCGGTGGTAGAATACGAAATTATAGTATTTCTTACATATCGTGATAATGACACATATTAGTTTGCATGTACATAAACATGAGTCATTAGCAATTTTCTATTGGAAATACTATAACGGCGTCTGCTACCACTGCCATTATCTCTAATGAAAACGCACGTTAAAAAGGTAATTCAAATTCTGACAGATTTATATTTGTTCATGACACATCCCTACCTACCAACATACTAAAATAAAACTACACTCATCGCTATACTTTATTTATAATTTTCTCCATTTATCGTTTTTAGAATTAGATATAAAGACGGGTTGATATTTCTTATCAACAAACAATCAAATTGGTGATCTTATTTTATTTGAAATTTGTATTTTATAATTTGCCGCACTACAGCGGCAACGTTCCATAATGGTTCTCCAACCTCTGATGAGATCAGCTGTTTTCGAATGTGACAACACAAAAAAATATTTGTCAAAATCCTGGCTACTATGTAATTTCATATCAATGCAGACGCGACCGATCTCGATCAAATAGAATTTGCTCTTGAAGCTAAACTATTAATTATACCAAAAAATGTCATAGGCATAAATTATTCAAAATTTCCTCTACTTTAATTCATCAATTAACTATTTTGTCGAAATTACAGAAATGGCGGCTCATTTGCAAAATCCTTCAAAAAGGCTAAGAATAAACTACCAGTTCCTTTGGACCCTTTTCAACCAAACGCTTTTCAGCTCTAAGTTTGGTAACAAAACTTCTAAATATGAACTTTCGTTCCGATACCTTTAGTTGTTTCTCCGGAATCGTCGCCACAAAAATCGTTTACACACAGACATTTTTTTGTACCTTGGTCAAAAATGTTCAGGGGACCCATAAAGACCTATTTCCGCTAAAATCTCAATTTTTTTTCGGCACGATTACAATACTTCATCATACTGCGTATGATAAAGTAAAAATGTATATAAAAAGAAAAACATAACTTCTTTCAGGAAATAATACTATATGCAGTTTATGGGATAGATGTCATTCCTTTTCTATATGAATTATTTGTCAGTAATGTATTCAATAATGTTTTTTTTGTATGTAAAACACTTTGAGACTAAAGTTTCCCACACAAAGTATACATTTTTCCATTAGGTGTTATTTTTGTTTAAAAAAGCAAGTTTTAAGGCATGTGAAATAATAATCTACTGATAACACGTTTGTAGAAAATAATAGATTTAAATTTATCAATAAAACAACAAGTTTCATGAGGCAGAATCTGCTATCTATATAGAGAATCTACGCATACCGCCACACATGTTCTAGTACCCCCAAGAATTAATCGCAAATACTTAATCACTAACTTCCCGACTTCCGGTGATCTATCAGTGATAATCCACTCCATCAAGACGAAAAGACAGGTTAATCTCATCGATCTCCCGATGAGTCCACGAGTATATATATTAGTCAAGTCTCACCTGTTGTTTATACCAAAATCAGTAGTAGTTGCAGTGAAACAAGTACATACAAACATTCAACATGTTCTCCAACGCATTCTTTCTTATTGCCTCTATTGTCATTGCTTCAACCAGCGGTAAGTTAAAACAACCATTTCCACAACAAAAACAAATTCTAATCGTTCTTCCTCTAGCTATAACATGTCCCGATGGTGGCCAACACTTCTTCCCACATCCAACACGTTGCGGAAAATTCTTCGAGTGCAACAATGGCCAACTTGTTGAACAGGAATGCTTCGAAGACTTCGTCTTCAACCCAGAGACCTCAATTTGCGATTTTCCAAGCAATGTTGAGTGTGAAGACGCCCCTGGTTAGTATTTTTTAAACTTTGTAAAGCGTACATAATAATTATTGGTTTCTGTTTATTAGCTGTTGTGCCAGAGGGACCGGTTGGAACTTGTCCAGAATTGAACGGTGTCTACGTCGATTTCCTGACCGATGCTTCTGACTGCACAGTATTCTACATGTGCAACTGGGGCCAACCAATCAAAATGTACTGTCCTAGTGATCTGCACTTCAACCCAACACTCAACGTGTGCGATTATCCCTATAGAGCAGGATGTACCGTTCAACAATAACTTGCACGATGAGATTATTTATTAGCTCAAATCAATGAAGGACTGAATGTATTTATTAAAGAATTTATTTATGTACCTTAATTTATTATAAAGCAACAATATTTTATGTATTATTTATATCTGTGATACGATAAATATACCAACTGACAAATTAAGGTGTTGTTTCTTCTCTTGTACGTCAAAGTCAAGTCCTGTATCCAGTTAAACTATCGAAGCCAGATATAATTCTTCCTGATGGATATCCACTTTATTTAAAGCAAGGTATGGGATATAAAAATTTGTAATGTAACATAAACAAAACTAAACATAACAATTACAAAATATATTCCTCTACAATCCGTTTGACGTCCTAGAACAGTGTAGTATTCTATTCTCTTCTGATAAATTTTTGTAGAAAAATGCTTAAATTTTTTTGAGAAAGTACAATTGAGAATTGTGAAATATTGAGAATTTTAGGAAACGTGCATTTTCTGTATTGAATATAAAATTCCGATTTGGATAGAATTATTTGCACTGAACACAGGTCAAAACAATTTCAATCAGAACGTTTAAAAAAGAATGATTAAACTGGCAGAAAGCGCGTTTTTGGTAGATTTTGCAAATTTATTCCAGCTTTTCCAGTTACTCGACATACTGATTAACTTTTAGCCGACAGCAGTCATCTTAAGAAAAATGGATAATGAGCAGAAGTAATTTTCCGACAAAAGCCCACCTGAACATTATTAACAACAAAATAGTTGTTTATGTACAAAGGGCATTACACGGATGTTTATGCCTCGAGGGTGACCGTTTAAAAGACTCGAGAGCTGATAGGCCCGAGATCTTTTTAAGTCGCCCGAGGGTATAAACATCAAGTAATGGCCGAGGTGCATACAAAATTTTATGTCCTACAATGGTTTTGTACAATGGTTACAATTAATAAATATTTTGACGTTATCAAGTGACATGCGTATCTGCGGAGTTGAATCCCAATACAAACAATTCGGAGTTGAGTGACAATACAGACAATTAATTGTCAAACGTATAACCTTAATCGCCAATAATTGACATTGCTGATTGACAGTACAGACAATTAATTGTCAAACTTATAACCTTAATCGCCAATAATTGTCATTGATGACTTAAAATGTATAATTTGAATGCGATTTGAATGGCAAATATTTGATATATTTGACATATAACCATGGCAACCCCGCCAATTAATATGACAACCTTTCAGAAAATATTGCGGTTATAGTACAAATTGTTTCAAGAGGCAACCTACCGATCCGATTCTGTCACGGAAATACACACATTAAATGCGGTCGGTCCTATACTGGCCATAGCAGTTTATTCTTTAGATGTTTTCAAATCAATATGTTAATTCTTTTAATACAAATTTATTATGATCAAAGTTCTTCGTTAAAAAACACCGGTTTTTATGAAAAGGCCAAACATAAATGTATGAATCATTGGAATCAGAAAAGAGAAGTATTTCAACACCAACAAAATCAAAATTTTTTATATACATGCTATACATAGTTGTGATGTAATTACAACAATTAAGACAGGAATAAATATAGAGGTTATGTTATCTCCTCGAAACATATAAAATGTTCACATATATTTGCACAACACCATTTACAGGAATTCATTATTTATTTGTCACTTTCTTCTTCGCTCGTGTCGAAGATTTCTTGAGGAAGTCTTGTTTTCAGGCGCTGATGAATGTTCTTTTCTTCCAGGTTGTAAAACGTTGCGCCATCACAGTTATTGAGGTTTTGTAAAAACTGTTTGGCTACCTTCTTAATGTGTTCATCAATAGTTGATATGGATAGATCTTTGTGTATCTGTTTGTTTCTAACAAACCATGGTGAATTTACGGGAGTTCTCGGTATTTTGTTTTGAAATATTTGCATTCTGTTGATGTTTGTTTTTGATGTTGTTACCCAGACACCATAGGCATACGTTAAGACTGGGCGGAGCAGGGATTTATAGAGGAGTAAGGTGCATTCTGGTTTCAGGGACGATTTTCGGTTAATGAGGGGATACAGCTTTGTTAATCGTTGGTAGCAGATGTTCAGTTTTGATTTTACGTGATAGTTCCATGTCAGTCTTGTGTCGAGATGCACTCCTAGATATTTCACCGGATCGGCTTTCCATTGGATTGGTGTTCCATTTAATGACAGAGTTTCGTTTGTTTGTACTCTTCGAAGTGTGAATATTTTTGTTTCGCATTTGTTGTTGTCCATCCTCAGTTTCCATCTTGTTAACCACTGAGATATTGAATTTGCTGCTTCTTGGACAACCCCTATTGCATCTGTTAATGATGGCTCTCTGTCGATGAGTACTGTATCGTCTGCATACATTGCAATCTCCGATTCCACTTCTGGAATATCATGAACATACACGTTAAAAAGTGTCGGTCCAAGAATGCTTCCTTGGGGCACCCCCGCAGTCGCTAATTTAATATCTGATATTGTGTTGTTAATTTTAACCGAAAAGGTTCGCTTCTAAAATCCAACATGGCTCGCAAAAAGAAATCAAATGTTGACTATAACTTCTCTATTTTCCAAGTTAGATACCTTCAACATAATTAAATTTATAATTTAATAAAATTACTCTATTGGACTATGTACTTGGAACACAGATTATGATTTTGTCCTCCCTGGAAATACCTCAGCGGATCTTCGGATATCTAGATATTTTCACTCATCGAACTCACATCGTTCTATGTTGGCTGCCCTGCTAATGGTAGCGAAAAAACTCCGTATCACGACGGGTTGACTAAAATGGCACTTTAAAATTACATTGCGGACGTGTAAATATTTGTTTCAAGCACTACAGATCTTTGCTTGGTTATGATGGTTATGATGCATGCTATGACCACATATTTCCAAAAAGAAAAAGAGTTTTTTTTCTTTCAGGAAATAATACCACGTGTAGAATATGGGCTATCTTTTACTCGTTTTCTAAATGAATTAATTGAAAGTAATATATTTTCAACTAAGTAGGTACTGTTCAGGATATTTATAAAGCTAGTTTTAAGACAAATAGTATTTTATGATCAAATATTACCATGTTCGTAGAAAATAATACATTAATAAACACATTAATACAAACACGATGAAAGTCCAAGTTTCGTCATGCAGAATCTACGCATATCGCCAAACATTTTCTAGTACACGTGTGAGTAGTCAAGAATGAATCTCAAATTTGTAATCACAAACTTCTCAGCTTCCGGCGATCTATAAGTGATAATCCACTTCATCAAGACGAAAATACAGGTTTATCTCATCGATCACCCGATATTTCACGAGTATATATATTACTCCACTCTCATCTGTTGTTTATACCAAAATCAATTGTTACAGTGAAACAAGTACAAACATTCAACATGTCCTCCAGCACTTTCTTAGTCATTGCCTCCATTGCCATTGCTTCAGCCACCGGTAAGTTAAAACAACCATTTCCACAACAAAAACAAATTCTAATCTTATCTCCTCTAGCTATAACATGTCCTGATGGTGGCCAACATTTCTTCCCACATCCAACACGTTGTGGAAAATTCTTCGAGTGCAACAATGGCCAACTTGCCGAACAGGAATGTTTTGCAGACTTCGTCTTCAACCCAGAGACCTCGATGTGCGATTTTCCAAGCAACGTTGAGTGTGAAGACGCCCCTGGTTAGTATTTTTTAAACTTTGTAAACCGTGCATAATAATTATTGTTTTCTATTTGTTAGATGTTGCGCCAGAGGGACCGGTTGGAACTTGTCCAGAATTGAACGGTGTCTACGTCGATTTCCTGACCGATGCTTCCGACTGCTCAGTATTCTACATGTGCAACTGGGGCCGACCAATTAAAATGATCTGTCCTAGTGGTCTGCACTTCAACCCAACTCTCAACGTGTGCGATTATCCTGAAAGAGCAGGATGTACCGTTCAACAATAAAAATAACGATAATATTATTTATTAGCTCAATTCAATGATGTACCGAATATGTCATTTAAGTATTTATTTATTTACCTTAATTTATTATAAAACGACAATATTTAATGTAGTATTTATATCTGTGATACGATAAATAGACAAACTGACAAATATAAGTGTTGTGTTTTCTCTTGTACAGCAAAACTAGACAATACACAAGGTACAATACACAATACCCAGCTAAACTATCGAAGCCAGATAGAATTCTTTATGTTGGATATCCACTTTATTTAAAGCAAGGATTGAGATATAAAAAACCAAAATGCAACATGAACAAAATTATGAACAAAACTAAAAATATCGATTACAAAAAATATTCCTGAACAATACGTTTGACTTTCATACAGAGTTGAGTTATCTGTTAAATTTTTGTTGAAAATTACTGAAAATTTTCGAGGGAAGGGCTATTGAAAATTGTGTAATATTGAACATTTTAGGAAACGTGCATTTTCTGTATTGAATATAAAATTGCGTTTTGAGTAGAATTATTTGCTCTGAAAACAGGTTAAAAATATTTCATTTGTAAGGTTTTCAAAAAAGAATGGTTAAAATGTCAGAAACCGGTATTTTGGTAACATTTACTAATTTATACAATCTTTTCCAACAGACTTAACGAACTGATTAATTCTTGGCCTACATCAGTCATCTGAGGAAAAATGCATAATGAGCAGAAATTGCTAACACAACGTCAAAACCCTACATGACATCATGGTGCCATTAATTTGACACTAATGTGACAATTCATCAGAAAATATTACAGTTATAGTACAATTTTTTTCAAAAGGCAACCTACCCCTCCAATTTTGTCACGGAAATATATAGATTAAATGCTGTCAGTCCTATGGTGGTCTATATGTTCAAACAAACATGATAATGTTTTCATACAAATTTAATATGATATATTGAAGATTATCATTTAAAACTACTGATTTTTGTGAAAAGGCCAAACAGGAATGTGTGGATCATAGGAATTAGAAAAGAAAAATATTTTCAACAGCGTCAAAATCCAATGTGTCTCGCAAAAAGAAATCAACAGTTGACTATGATTTCTCTATTTTCAAAGTTAGATACCGTAAATATAATTAATTTATGAATTGATAAAGTCCCTTATTGGACTACTTGGACCTCGGATTAATGTTTCGCACCCCATGGAAATTATCCTGAGGGCATGTCGATCCGTTTTCTCAGCAAAATCACATATTTCTCACTTGGCTGCCCTACTAATCGTAACGAAAAACGCTGAATCGCAACCGGTTGACTAAAATAGCACTTTAAAATTACATAGTGAACGTGTTAGATATATATTTCAAGCACTACAGGCAGATAGTTGCTTGGTTATTATGGGAGATGCTATGGCTACATATTTGAAAAAGAAAAGTATGTTTTTTCAAGAAGTGATACTACGTGCAGATTATAGGCTATTTTTTAATGGCTTTCTATATGAATGAATTGATATATATGTTCCACTAAGTACGTGCTGTTTTAATTTTGTGCAGCTAGTTTTAAGGCATGACAACTAGTATTTTGTGGTCTACTGTTAACGTGTTTACAGATAATAATAGATTATTAAATATATCGATCAAACTGCATATTTCGTCATGCAAAAACTACGCATATCGTTCTAGTAACCCTCAGAACATACAAGAATTAATCTCAAATTTTTAATCATACACTTCTCAGTTTCCGGCGCATTATCAGAGATAATGCACTTCATCAAGAAGAGAAGACAGATTTATCTCATCGATCTCTCGATATTCCACGAGTATATATATTAGTCCAGTCTCATTTGTTGTTTATACCAAAATCAATTGTTACAGTGAAACAAGTACAAAAATTCAATATGTCCTCCAGCACTTTCTTAGTCATTGCCTCCATTGCCATTGCTTCAGCCACCGGTAAGTTAAAACAACCATTTCCACAACAGAAACAAATTCTAATCTTATCTCCTCTAGCTATAACATGTCCTGATGGTGGCCAACATTTCTTCCCACATCCAACACGTTGCGGAAAATTCTTCGAGTGCAACAATGGCCAACTTGCCGAACAGGAATGTTTTGCAGACTTCGTCTTCAACCCAGAGACCTCAATGTGCGATTTTCCAAGCAACGTTGAGTGTGAAGACGCCCCTGGTTAGTATTTTTTAAAGTTTGTAAAGCGTGCATAATAATTATTGTTTTCTATTTGTTAGATGTTGCGCCAGAGGGACCGGTTGGAACTTGTCCAGAATTGAACGGTGTCTACGTCGATTTCCTGACCGATGCTTCCGACTGCTCAGTATTCTACATGTGCAACTGGGGCCGGCCAATCAAAATGATCTGTCCTAGTGGTTTGCATTTTAACCCAACACTCAACGTGTGCGATTATCCTGAAAGAGCAGGATGTACCGTTCAACAATAACTAGCACGATAATATTATTTGTTAGCTCAGTTCAGTGATGTACCGAATATCTTATTTAAGCATTTATTTATTTACCTTAATTTATTATAAAGCGACAATATTTAATGTAGTATTTATATCTGTGATACGATAAATATACAAACCGACAAATAAGGATGTTTTATTTTCTCTTGTACAGCAAAACTAGACAATGCACAAAGTACTGACTAGTTAAACTATCGAAGCCAGATAGGATTCTATATATTGGATATCCACTTTATTTAAAGCAAGGATTGAGATATAAAAATTCAAAATGCAACTTGAACAAAATTATGAACAAAACTGAAAATAACAATTACAAAAGATATTCCAGAACAATACGTTTGACTTTCATACAGAGTGGAGTTATCTGTTAAATTTTTGTTGAAAATTACTGA
The DNA here is from genome assembly GCA_964023965.1 of Melinopterus prodromus. Lineage (NCBI taxonomy): Eukaryota > Metazoa > Arthropoda > Insecta > Coleoptera > Scarabaeidae > Melinopterus > Melinopterus prodromus. Next base: position 3,450,571 of record OZ030391.1, on the reverse strand, counting down.
AAATTTTCGAGGGAAGGGCAATTGAAAATTGTGTAATATTGAACATTTTAGGAAACGTGCATTTTCTGTATTGAATATAAAATTGCGTTTTGGGTAGAATTATTTGCTCTGAAAACAGGTTAAAAATATTTCCATTGTAAGGTTTTCAAAAAAGAAGGGTTAAAATATCGGAAACCGGTATTTTGGCAACTTTTACTAATTTATAAAATCTTTTCCAACAGACTTAACGAACTGATTAATTCTTGGCCTACATCAGTCATCTGAGGAAAAATGCATAATGAGCAGAAATTGCTAACACAACGTCAAAATCCTACATGACATCATGGTGCCATTAAACTAAAAGACAATTCATCAGAAAATATTACGGTTATAGTACAATTTTTTTCAAAAGGCAACCTACATCTCCAATTTTGTCACGGAAATATATAGATTAAATTCGGTCAGTCCTATGGTGGCCTATGTGTTCAAACAAACATGATAATGTTTTCATACAACTTTAATATAATATATTGAAGATTATCATTTAAAACTTCTAATTTTTGTGAAAAGGCCAAACATGAATGTGTGGATCATTGGAATTAGAAAAGAAAAGTATTTTCAACAGCATCAAAATCCAATGTGTCTCGCGAAAAGAAATCAACAGTTGACTATGATTTCTCTATTTTCAAAGTTAGATACCTTTAATATAATTAATTTATGAATTGATAAAATTGCCCTATTGGATTACTTGGACCTCGGATTAATGTTTTGCACCCCATGAAAATAATCCTGCGAGCATCTGATCCGTTTTCTCAGCAAAATCCATATTTCTCAGTTGGCTGCCCTACTAATGGTAACAAAAAAACGCCGAATCGCAACCGGATGACTAAAATGACACTTTAAAATTATATAGTGAACGTGTTAGATATTTATTTCAAGCACTACAGACAGATCTTTGCTTGGTTATTATAGGAGATGCTATGGCTACATATTTGAAAAAGAAAAGTCAGGTTTGTTCAAGAAGTGATACTACGTGCAGATTATAGGCTATTCTTTATTCGTTTTCTATATGTATGAATTGAAATATATGTTCCACTAAGTACGTGCTGTTTTAATTTTGAGCAGCTAGTTTTAAGGCATAACAAATAGTATTTTGTGGTCTACTGTTAACGTGTTTACAAATAATAATAGATTATTAAAAATATATCGGTAAAACTGCATGTTTCGTCATGCAAAAACTACGCATATCATTCTAGTAACCCGCAGAACATTCAAGAATTAATCTCACATTTTTAATCACACACTTCTCAGTTTCCGGCAGTCTATCAGTGATAATCCACTTCATCAAGAAGAAAAGACAGATTTATCTCATCGATCTCCCGATATTCCACGAGTATATATATTAGTCCAGTCTCATTTGTTGTTTATACCAAATTCAGTTGTTACAGTGAAACAAGTACAAAAACTCAATATGTCCTCCAGCGCTTTCTTAGTCATTGCCTCCATTGCCATTGCTTCAGCCACCGGTAAGTTAAAACAAGCATTTCCACAACAAAAACAAATTCTAATCGTGTCTCCTCTAGCTATAACATGTCCTGATGGTGGCCAACATTTCTACCCACATCCAACACGTTGTGGAAAATTCTTCGAGTGCAACAATGGCCAACTTGCTGAACAGGAATGTTTTGCAGACTTCGTCTTCAACCCAGAGACCTCAATGTGCGATTTTCCAAGCAACGTTGAGTGTGAAGACGCCCCTGGTTAGTATTTTTTAAAGTTTGGAAAGCGTGCATAATAATTATTGTTTTCTATTTATTAGATGTTGTGCCAGAGGGGCCGGTTGGAACTTGTCCTGAATTGAACGGTGTCTACGTCGATTTCCTGACCGATGCTTCCGACTGCTCAGTATTCTATATGTGCAACTGGGGCCGACCAATCAAAATGATCTGTCCTAGTGGCCTGCATTTTAATCCAACACTCAACGTGTGCGATTATCCTGAAAGAGCAGGATGTACCGTTCAACAATAACTAGCACGATAATATTATTTATTAGCTCAATTCAGTGATGTACCGAATATGTTATTTAAGTATTTATTTATTTACATTAATTTATTATAAAGCGACAATATTTAGTGTAGTATTTATATCTGTGATACGATAAATATACAAACCGACAAATAAGGGTGTTTTATTTTCTCTTGTACAGCAAAACTAGACAATACACAAGGTGCTGACTAGTTAAACTATCGAAGCCAGATAGAATTCTTTATGTTGGATATCCACTTTATTTAAAGCAAGGATTGAGATATAAAAATTCAAAATGCAACATGAATAAAATTATGAACAAAACTAAAAATAACGATTACAAAAAATATTCCAGGACAATACGTTTGACTTTCATACAGAGTGGAGTTATCTGTTAAATTTTTGTTGAAAATTACTGAAAATTTTCGAGGGAAGGGCAATTGTGTAATATTGAACATTTTAGGAAACGTGCTTTTTCTGTATTGAATATAAAATTGCGGTTTGGGTAGAATTATTTGCTCTGAAAACAGGTTAAAAATATTTCAATTGTAAGGTTTAAAAAAAAGAACGGTTAAAATGTCGGAAACCGGTATTTTGGTAACTTTTACTAATTTATACAATCTTTTCCAACAGACTTAACGAACTGATTAATTCTTGGCCTACATCAGTCATCTGAGGAAAAATGCATAATGAGCAGAAATTGCTAACACAACGTCAAAATCCTACATGACATCATGGTGCCATTAAACTAATATGACAATTCATCAGAAAGTATTACGGTTATAGTACAATTTTTTTCAAAAGGTAACCTACCCCTCCAATTTTGTCACGGAAATATATAGATTAAATGCTGTCAGTCCTAAGGTGGCCTATCAAACAAACATGATAATGTTTTCATACAAACTTAATATGATATATTGAAGATTATCATTTAAAACTTCTAATTTTTGTGAAAGCGCCAAACATGAATGTGTGGATCATTGGAATTAGAAAAGAAAAGTATTTTCAACAGCAACAAAATCCAATGTGTCTCGCGAAAAAAAATCAACAGTTGACTATGATTTCTCTATTTTCAAAGTTAGATACCTTTAATATAATTAATTTATGAATTGATAAAATTGCCCTATTGGATTACTTGGACCTCGGATTAATGTTTTGCACCCCATGGAAATAATCCTGCGAGCATCTGATCCGTTTTCTCAGCAAAATCACATGATTCTCAGTTGGCTGCCCTACTAATGATAACGAAAAAACGCTGAATCGCAACTGGTTGACTAAAATGACACTTTAAAATTATATAGTGAACGTGTAGATATTTATTTCAAGCACTACAGATATATCTTTGCTTGGGTATTATGGGAGATACTATGTACACATACTGGAAAAAGAAAAATATGTTTGTTTCAAGAAATGATACTACGTGCACATTATAGGCTATTTTTTATTCGTTTTCTATATGAATGAATTGAAATATATGTTCTACTAAGTAGGTGCTGTTTTCGTTTTGTGCAGCTAGTTTTAAGGCATACCAAATAGTATTTTGTGGTCTACTGTTAACGTGTTTACAAATAATAATAGATTATTAAATATATATCGGTCAACCTGCATGTTTCGTCATGCAAAAACTACGCACATCGTTCTAGTAACCCTCAGAACATACAAGAATTAATCTCACATTTTTAATCACACACTTCTCAGTTTCCGGCTATTAATCAGTGATAATCCACTTCATCAAGAAGAAAAGACAGATTTATCTCATCAATCTCCCGATATCCCACGAGTATATATATTAGGCCAGTCTCATTTGTTGTTTATACCAAAATCAATTGTTACAGTGAAACAAGTACAAAAATTCAATATGTCCTCCAGCACTTTCTTAGTGATTGCCTCCATTGCCATTGCTTCAGCCACCGGTAAGTTAAAACAACCCTTTCCACAACAAAAGCAAATTCTAATCTTATCTCCTCTAGCTATAACATGTCCTGATGGTGGCCAACATTTCTTCCCACATCCAACACGTTGTGGAAAATTCTTCGAGTGCAACAATGGCCAACTTGCTGAACAGGAATGTTTTGCAGACTTCGTCTTCAACCCAGAGACCTCGATGTGCGATTTTCCAAGCAACGTTGAGTGTGAAGACGCCCCTGGTTAGTATTTTTTAAATTTTGTAAAGCGTGCATAATAATTATTGGTTTCTATTTATTAGATATTGTGCCAGAGGGACCGGTTGGAACTTGTCCAGAATTGAACGGTGTCTACGTCGATTTCCTGACCGATGCTTCCGACTGCTCAGTATTCTACATGTGCAACTGGGGCCGACCAATCAAAATGTACTGTCCTAGTGATCTGCATTTTAACCCAACGCTGAACGTTTGCGATTATCCTGAGAGAGCAGGATGTACCGTTCAACAATAACTTGCACGATAATATTATTTATTAGCTGAATTCAGTGACGTACCGAATATATTATTTAAGTATTTATTTATTTACATTAATTTATTATAAAGCGACAATATTTAATGTAGTATTTATATCTGTGATACGATAAATATACAAACCGACAAATAAAGATATTGTGTTTTCTCTTGCAAATTTCCTGGTCATTCTTCAAAATACCATCCCTGGTACTTGGGCTTCACTGAGATTTTCAAGAATAACAAAGACGTCTTATATGTATATTAAGCAATAATGCAACATTCCAAATTGTAAGCAACAGAGTCTCTGCACGGGTGTACTCAACTTAACCCACGGCAACATCATTAGATTAAATGATTACGAGATTTATCTTCCTCCTATATGTGAAGTGGTAGTGAGTAACTGATTGATAATATATGCTACTGAGATAATGTTTCTAAATCCGTAATGTCATTGTGATGATAAAGCGTGTGATTTTCTTTTGTATTTTCGATTTTACGTCAGTGGTCAAGTAACAAGTAAAATTTTACTGACTTTTTACTGAATTTTTTGACACCTGAATAAAATCCTAATCTAGTATATAGTTTGATGAATCGATCTTTGCGTGTGATTACCTACGTACTGTAGTTTTAGTTCGTCTCAGTAGTCTACGCTCTACATACAGGTAGTTATCATGTCAAATTCTTTCCCTAAGATCAACTAAGTTGCAAATCCCAAACAACACTTTGTCTATTAAACAGATAATCGTGAACAAATGCAGAAATGCTTACAAAAGACGATGAACGTTAATACTAAAACAGTAATAATATTCTTTTGGCAGAGATGGTCACAATATAAATCAGTAAACTCTAATAAACAACTTACGCGTTAAAATGGTGACAACAAGAAGACACAAGACAGTACAATTATTATAACTTAGCCCCATAGGGCTCTCACAATACATGATTACATCATGATGGCTAAAGAAAGAAAGAGGAAGCTTCTTTCCTTCACCCTTAACTCAAACTCGCTTAAGAGAAACTTGAACAGCAGCTTCCTAGTGAATATACAGAACTGTTAAAATCATATCTGAAAGATTGCCACTTCAGGCTACGCAAAATCAATGCCGGAGTACCACAAGGACGTGTATTGGGACCTCTTTTGCACCTACTGTATACTTATGATATTCCTGTTCCGGGAGAAACCACAGTGGCAACATTTGCAGACGACACGGCTATTTTGGCGATTAGTGACAGTGTCAAAGAAGCAACTGAAAAATTACAGCTAGCTGCAAACAAAATCAACCTTTGGACAAAGAAATGGCGCATCAAACTAAATGAAGGAAAATCCACGCATGTAAACTATACCAATAAGAGAGTTAACTATATCCCAGTAACCATTAATGGGAACGATATTCCATACGCGGATACAGCGAAATACCTTGGCATGACACTGGATGCCAAGCTTAGATCGAAAGTACATGTCAAGAAAAAGCGGAACGAACTCGACCTATAGTTCCGAAAAATGTATTGGCTAATGGGACGGAGGTCAGCCCTGTCAGTGCAAAATAAGCTCCTACTATACAAGCAATTATTAAAGCCAGTATGGGCGTATGGAATACAGTTATGGGGACGCACTAAGCAGTCCAATATCAACCTCATTCAGAGGTTCCAAAATAAAGTTCTAAGGGCCATTGTTGGTGCACCATGGTACATCAAAAACACCAATTTTCATCGGGACAGTCGCATGAAGATGGTAACTATCGAAATATCAAAATTTGCTAAGAAGCACGAGGATCGTCTACTCCACCACGACAACTTTGAAGCCATCCAGCTGCTAGACAACAGTGCGCGTGTATTCACAGTACCTACGTGAAAAGTGAAAACAAGTGTAAGTGAAAACAACCGCCGTCTACTTGAGTGGTAAAAACTGTCAGAGTAAAATAACTTGGGCCAATGGGCAAAATTGTAAAAATACTCATTATTTTATCAGTTTAGGTTAAGTGAAAATAACTTGTTAGTCATTGACTAGGTGTTATGCCACAAACACTCTGTGTTTGAACAAAATAATAAAAAAAATAGTCTATCTTTTCACACGTAGAAATAGTGAAAGCATGACAATCGCATTGTAACTAGCGCATGTCATGTGGCCTTCGACCAAGCACAAGCATGCTACTTCACACCAATCACAGCGCGTTCTGGTCTGACTCATAACGGGTGATCTAAAAAGATTAAGATTAAGGACAGTTTTAAACGTATTTAGTGTTACTAAGATGGTATGCGTGCTGGATACAGGTTATGATCGCTTTCAGATACCATAGAGACTCGTCAGTAAGGGTTGCGTTTATCTGCAACAACATTTTATCTGTTCGAGATTTAATTGGTTATAAATGCTGTGATGAGATGAGGATTTCATTATTTGTTATATTATTTTGATGTTATATTTGAAAATTTATTTTTAGTTTTCTAATATACTGTCTTGTTAATGTTTTAGTTATATGCGATGTCTTTACCAAGACTAACTAAATATCCAAAACCTTCATTATTTCAATTTGATATACCTAATTATAATCAGAGAATGGATCCCTAATACAAGAAAGAATACCTACGCCGCTGAATAAAAATGACAGCTGTCATTTGCAACCATTACCAACACCACAATTATTCAATGTGGCTGGAAATTCAACCTGTCCTTTGTCATTTTGGATCACTCTGTATTTAAAGAGATGTGTATTTAAAGAGATGTCCGATTTTTTGCCTTTTGACAATTTTAGTAGTGGCGCCATCTCTGTAAATAACGTTTATACTTGCATGTATAGTTTCTTTATTTTGCCTATAGAGTGAGTTTCATTTACGATTTACGTCAAATCTAAACTACAGTCATGCATGGATTTATTTGGAAGGTTGTTCACAACAGCATACAAACACTTATTTGGGCTGCACTGTGTTGTTCGTACAACACGCTGTTTTTACCGCTGACAATCAATTTTAAAAGACTGATTTATGAAACATTGTCCAGAAACGTTACCACACTCCAACAGCAGCGAATGTTTTGCAAGATTCTGGACATATCTCCCTATAGATATACGTTAAAATTCGTCGACTGTCTGATGTGTATCTTTGTGCCTGCAAAAAAACCTGTCCCTCAAATCATGGTGTTGTTTTTCATGGGGTTGAAGTCAAGATTTATCCTGATTGAAGGAATACGTTTAGGTACCAATATATAGCAACCTATTCCTTATATAATATTGGAAAATTTATTAATATAAAAAGTTATATAAAATGCAATATTTATTTTACTATAAATAAATCTACCTATGTACAGTACAAGTACAATTCCCACACTAATTTGGCGCGGTACAACCAGCTGATGCCGGCCAGTCGCAGACATTCGCTCTCGGATTGAAATGGAGTCCAGCTGGACAGGTGAACAGCACAGGATTTCCCCAATCGCACTTGTAGAATCTATCGCAGTACCAACCATCTGTTAGAAAATCAACGTAAACGCCATTCTCCGAGGTGCAACTTCCAACTGGTCCAGGCTGAGGTCCAGCCTCCTCTGGCACTTCCTCTTCTGACACCACTTGTTCTTCTGACTGTCCTTCTTCCACTTCTCCTTCCTCTGATTCCTCCGGTATCCCTTCTTGTTCTTCTTCTTCCTCAACAATTTGACAGTTGGCCTCATCAGGAATATCACATGTACCGAATTCGTTATTCCACTGAAAGTCATACTCGCACACTCCAAGGATTGCTTGGCCATTAACGCAGTCAACAAAATGACTGCAAGACTTCGGATGTGGTAGTCGATAAACACCTTCGCTTGGACATACAAAACCATCAACGTTAATCTCCCGATCAACCTCGGTGTCTGCTTCTTGATCTACTTCTTCATCTGGGCGCACTTCTTCTTCTGATCCTGGACCGACGACTTCATCTTCATCTTCTCCATCGGCATCTACTTCTGTTTCCTGGTCAAGTTCTTCGTCTGGTTTGGTTGCACCGGCTGTGCAACCTGCCGCTCTTGGCCAGTCGCAAACGTTCAACGAAGGGTTAAAGTGAAGACCTGACGGGCAATAAGTAAGAACTGGGGTTCCCCAAACGCACTTGTAGAATCTATCGCAATGTTTAGCATCGGGAAGGAAATCGACGTAGTCGCCGTTCACTGGAGAACATTGACCAAGAGGATTTGTTTCTGCGGACTCTTCTGTTATATCTTCTTCGGAATCTTGTGGTGGCTCTGGTTCTACCGGGTTCAGAGCAATATCGCAGGTGAAGTTTTCTGGATTATCGCAGGAGCTCACGTCTGGATTATATTCGAAGCCTTCGACACATTCCACGATTGTGGCTTTCCCATCGGTACAGTCTATGTAATGGGAGCATGAACTTGGGTGTGGATATCTGGCTTGCTCGTCGCCGGGACATTCAACTGAAACAAGTTTGTATATTACACTCATAAGCTGACATAATCATAAATGTGCAGGCGAATTAAATTGAGAATGTGTAGACAGGACTTTTTTCATTGGTGATGATAAAGGGCCTTATAATGAACGTAAAAACTAAATTGCAAGGCCTGGGGTGCTGTAGTGTTAATTTTGGGGTTGAAAGAGAGTGCAATAATTATTTATGTACCAAGGGGCATTAAACTATCGGCCCTCGAGCTTTTTAAGTCGCCCGAGGGCATAAACATCAAGTAATGCCCGTGGTACATACAACATTTTATGTCCTACAATGGTTTCGTTCCTCCGTTTGAATAATATTAATAAATATTTTTACGTAATCCAATGACATGCGTATCTACGGAGTTGAATAACAATACAAACAATTCGGACTTGAGTGACAATACCTACAGACAATTAATTGTCAAAGACAATACCCTTAATCGCCAAGAAGTGACATTGACGATTTAAAATTTATAATTTGAATGACAAATATTTGATATATTCGATACATAAACCATGGCTACCCTTAATGCCCGCACGGGCATTAAGAATCCTTAACGCCCTCGCGGGCATTAAGAAGCAGTTATTTGCCCCGGTATCTAAGATGTAAAATGTCACTTTATGATGACGTAGGACATAACATACAGGGTTAGCCAAAATTACCGGAACACCTAAATAACTCTCCAACGGTAAGAAATTTAAAAAAGAATTCAGACAAAAGTTTTTTGACTTTAAACAATCCATCGTTCAAATATATTTTTATTATATATATTTTATTATAGAAATTTCGTAAACTTTTTTTAAAAAATGGAACAGCCTGTATATTTTTACATTTTGTGATTTTAGGACTCATTCTAAACATCTTTTATTAAAATAATATTTTTATAAAACGCACCATTTTTGAATTTTAAGCAATTACTTAAAATTAGTCAGAATTACCAGAACACCTACATAACTCTCCAAACGCAAAAAAATTCAAAAAACATGCAAGCAAAAGTTTTTTACTTTAAACAAGCTATCGTTCAAATATATTTCTAATATACAGGGTGTTTATTTTATTATGGAAATTTCGTAAACACTTCTTAAAACTGGAACACCTTGTATATTTTTACATTTTGACAAATTCAAAACATTTTTATTGATATAATTTTCTTGTAGAATGCATTATTTTTGAGTTGTAAGAAATTAATTAAAATTAGTCATAATTAACGGAACACCTACATAGTTCTCCAACCGTAAAAAAACATTTTTAAACAAGCTCTGCTTAAATATACTTTTAATATAGGGGTGTTTATTTTATTATGGCAGTATGGAACATCCTGTACATCGCATCATCTGCATCATTTTTTAGTTATCAGCAATTAATTAAAACTCCAAAACATTTATTTTGACCGAACAGATAAATAATAACAAATTCAAGAAAAAGAAACAAAGTAATTAAATTAAATTTTCAAACAGCCATCCGTGAGCGGCTTGACAATGCCGCAACCTATCAACAAATTCCCGTAAACAGTTTTCTAAATGTTCGACAGTAATACTTTGAACTTCGTCCACTATCCACTGCTTCAAAGCATCAATATTTTGCGGCCTATTGGTGTAAACCTTGGACTTTAGGCGTCCCCAAATAGAAAAATACAATATTTGCAAATCCGGCAACCTAGGTGGCCATTCAATGGATCCTCTCCTTCCAATCCACCACTGTGGAAAAATTGAATTTAAATAATTTCCCACTTGGACACCGTACTGCGGCGGGGCACCATCTTGTTGAAATCAAATGTTATTTAGTTGGAAAACAATTTCCAGTAGTTTCCAAAACAGTGGTATGATAAAATCAATTTATTGAAAGCAGTTTTTGGTAACTTTCAGTTTTGTCGATTGGCGATATCGCTTGCAAAATAAGTAAATGTCAAGTAAAAATACATAACCACAATGTGGCTACAGTAGACACTTGAGTAGAGGCCAACTGTCGCAGGCAAACATTGTCTAATACGTGATGTAACATGTCCAATGTTTCTAAATTTAATAAAATTAATGTACCAAACGAGAAAAAATAGTTTATCTGGTTAATTAAGATAAATTGGTATGTATGTGGGAAAATATTCTTAAATTGAAGTTCAGGAGTTTTGATTAATTGCTTATAACTAAAAAATTATGAAACTTATACAAAAATGATTCCAATAAAAATGTTTAGAATTAGTCTTAGCATTATAAATGTAAAGATATACAGGGTTTTCCATTTGAAAAAGAAAAGGTTACCAAATTTTCATAATAAAATGAACATCCTGTACATTAAAAGCATATTTTAATAATAGCTTCTTTAATGTTAAAAAGCGTTTGTTTGAATGCATTTTGAAATTTTTTACGGTTGGGGTGTTTTGGTAATTATGACTGATTTTAATTAATTCCTTAAAACTAAAAAATGATGCATTTTATAAAAATATTATTTAATAAAAGATGTTTAGAATTAGTCCTAAAATCACAAAATGTAAAAATATACAGGGCGTTCCATTTGAAAAAAAAGTTTACGAAATTTCTATAATAAAATGAACTAAACATTTATTTGAACGATAGCTTGTTTAAAGTCAAGAAACCTTTGCTTGAATATTTTTTTGAAATTTTTTGCGTTTGGAGAGTTATGTAGGTGTTCTGGTAATTCTGACTAATTTTAAGTAATTGGTTAAAATTCAAAAATGGTGCATTTTATAATAATATTATTTTAATAAAAGATGTTTAAAATTAGTCCTAAAATCACAAAATGTAAAAATATACAGGGTGTTCCATTTAAAAAAAAAGTTTACGAAATTTCTATGATAAAATGAACACCCTGTATACTAAAAATTTATTTGAACAATGGATTGTTTAAAGCCAAAAAACTTTCGTCTGAATTTTTTTTTAATTTCTTACCGTTGGAGAGTTATTTAGGTGTTCCGGTAATTTTGGCTAACCCTGTATATTATTGCGTTTCACAGGGAAACTTAACATTCTATCAAAAAATTACCTACAGAAAAATTGCATGCCTTTTTATGTCTTAAATATATAATATTTCGGTAAGAATTTTTCGGTAATTGCTCATAATTCGTTAAAATTTTTAAGAAAATTGTAAAAATGATTCCTTTATTCAATAGGGTATTTAACTGTTTTCAAAATAAGGCTTGTAATATAGTCATCCTAATACATTACAGTTTAAAGGAACTATTTGTTACTACTTTTCAAAAAAATATGCATTATTTCTATTAAAAACCAAAATTAAAATTGAATTTATTCACGTCTTATCACGTGATTGAAGACGCTCTGTAATTGGCTCAGTCTCCAATGACATCATTCGGTACTACGCTTATGCTTCTCCCGTTTGAATTTACTACGTTAATTTACAAAGAATAGAAAAGAACTTTGTTAAAGCGGTTAGTGGTAATATACCGAAGGTTAACGCTTTTATGGTGGGATTTTTCTTTAAACATAATGGTTATTTTTACGCTCCGGAACTAAGCAAAGTGTAAAAAGTAACATGTAAGCATAACTTTGTAGGTTAGGTTAGTCCTAACCTTAAACTGTCAGATTATACCTGGATCGAAAATACGATAGATAACTATTCTAGTCAGTTCACTTATGTCAAAGTACTCTTCACAACAAAAAACACTTGTATTGACCGCTATTTATTTTATTTGGATTTCTACGAGCCAGTCTCAACCACTTTCTTCGCAGATTCAAATCTTGCCGAACCAGCTACAAACAGTTTATCCGGACTTTTTATTGACGTATTTCTGCATTGGATTTATGTGGATTTATACACCATTTATAACCCATTTTTGTGTAGAAATTGCGAAAACAACACATCATACAACACAAATCTAGTTTCGTGTGACGTCACAAGAATCACGTGATCTACGTACAAGAAAAGTATTGATTTGGCGGGACTTTTTGTGATTCAATTTTTAACGCTGATTATTATGATATCTTGAGGAAATAATTACGAAAAATAATGCATTTACAAAGTAGAGTAAAGGAATAAACACACTAAGATGGTTTTCCAATAATAGTCAAATACCCTATTTCACGAAACAAAAATGCAAAAGAAACTGTCTTTCATTGTTTGACTCCAAACTAAATTTCCTACAGTAGTGCTATAAGCATTAAGAAAATAAACTGCTTCCGAGTTAAAGCATTAAATTAGAATAATAAAGCTTCACATAAGTAAGCAAAATAATCATTTCCTGTTTTAGAATCAACAAGTATCCAATGCAAATGTTGTAGATCATGAAAAAATCTGTAACTTTTGTAGAGGTTACTATATAACATAACCTCAAACCTTCCCAGCATCAGATTCCAAGCATCGGATGACGATGAAGAGCAACAAAATTTGGGAAAAAGACACAGATGGATGATACAATTGATGATAGTACAAATGATACAAGTCGTGTCTACAATTAATACTTGTTTTGCCTGCACTATAATCAAAAGTGTTTAAAAGCTCAAAACTGTTATTACCTGTCACATCTATACCGTTGTCTGGATTTTCCGTAGTTGCTTCCGTGGTTGGAAACGTTGGTTCACTGCTTGACACCGGTGGCTCACTGCTAGACATCGTTGCCTCACTGCTTGATTCCGTTGGCTCCGAGGATTGCTCCGTAGTTGCCTCAATGGTTGTCTCCGTAGTCACCTCCGTAGGTTCCGTAGATTCCGTGGCTGGCTCAGTGGTTGGCACCATGGTTGGAGTGGCGGTTGCTGTACAACCGGCACTCAATGGCCAATCGCACACAGATTTTTCGGGGTTAAAATGCAACCCTGGCGAACAGTCGTAGCTATGTGCGACGCCCCAGTCGCATTTGCAGAATTTACTACAGTTGGTACGGTGCGGGATCAAGTCCACGAATACTCCATTTATCGCTGTGCATAAGCTGGCGTCACAACCTTCGTCTGGATGCTCCGTTGGAACTTCAGTTGGTGCTGTGGTGTTGCCGTCTATCGATCCATCAGTGGTCCAGGTTGTGTCTGGAGTGGGTTCTGTGGTGTTTCCATCTGTTGGTTCATCAGTGGTCAATGTTGGTTCTGTGGTCGGCTGTTCAGTTCCTGATTCACAGTTCACATATTCTGGTAGATCGCAAAAGGAATGAACTGGATTAAAGAGCAGTGGTGGGTAGCATTGCCCAATAGTTTTGTTACCGTCTGCACACGTGATAAATTTGTCACACGCGTTAGGATATGGCAGAATGAAGTGACCTTCGTCCGGGCAATAATACTCTGTTGGATCATCAGTTGTCCCAGTTGTTACATCAGTAGGGTCTGTGCTGTTCCACTCATTTGTTGGATCAGTGACCAGGCTTGTTTCGTCTGTAGGTGTATCAGTGGTTGGCGGATCAATCGGATCACAGTTTACAAATTCTGGTGGATCACACGAACTATGAATTGGATTAAAATAAAATCCTTCATCACATTGCCTAACAGTTGCCACTCCTTCAACACATTGGATGAATAGTTCGCACTTGTAAGGATGTGGCAGACGGAAGTTGCCTTCGTCCGGGCAAGAAAACTCTGTGGGACCATCAGTTGTCCCAGTTGTTACATCAGTAGGGTCTGTGCTGCTCCCCTCATTTGTTGTATCAGTGGACCAAGTTGTCACATCAGGGTCTGTGCTGTTCCCCTCATTTGTTGGATCAGTGACCAGGCTTGTTTCTTCTGTAGGTGTATCAGTGGTTGGCGGGTCTTTCGGATCACAGTTTACATATTCTTGTGGATCACACGAACTATAATTTGGATTAAAATAAAATCCTTCATCACATTCCCCAATAGTTGCCACTCCTTCAACACATTCGATGAATAGCTCGCACTTGTAAGGATGTGGCAGACGGAAGTTGCCTTCGTCCGGGCAAGAATACCCTGTGGGACCATCAGTTGTCCCAGTTGTTACATCAGTAGGGTCTGTGCTGCTCCCCTCATTTGTGGTATCAGTGATCCAAGTTGTTGTTTCGGAGTCTGTGCTGTTCCCCTCATTTGTTGTATCAGTGCTCCAAGTCGTTATATCAGGGTCTGTGCTGTTCGCCTCATTTGTTGTATCAGTGGTCCAAGTTGTTACTTCAGGGTCTGTGCTGTTCCCCTCATTTGTTGTATCAGTGGTCCAAGTTGTTGTTTCAGAGTCTGTGCTGTTCCCCTCATTTGTTGTATCAGTGCTCCAAGTCGTGATATCAGGGTCTGTGCTATTCCCGTCAATTGGTGTGTCAGTAGTGGACGAGTCAGATTCAGGTTCCTTCTGAACACAGTTTACAAATTCTGGTGGTTCACACATACTATAAATTGGATTAAAATGGAAATCCGAATCACATTCCCTAATAATTGTAACTCCTTCAAGACATTCGATGAATAATTCGCACTTGTAAGGATGTGGCAGACGGAAGTAGCCTTCGTCCGGACATATATAGTCTATTTCTGCACATAATTTGATAAAAATGACTATAATAATTTGATTTTGAATAGTTTATTTGTACTTACCATTTGATTTGATGAGTTGCATGGTAGCTGCAACCCATAGGCATATAATAATTCCTAAAACCATAAGAATGGTGATGAGTAAGCAGATTTATTTGGGATTTTGTGTATGTGGGGACTTACCTTTCATGTCGTGAGCGCACCTATGCAATTAGCGTGACTATTGTTCTTTCTACACGTCTCGAAAAGATCAAACGCTAAAATCTTCCTGTCCTCACTTATATATTTAACGGATTACCGATCAATTATCAGGGATTAAAAGACAATAACAATAGCGGTAGCATATCTGGCAACGGGGATTAAGCAGATCTTTGATTAAGTTGAAAACGTCGTCATCGCAGATAAAAATCGACATTACATACTAGGAAATATATTACAAATTTATTCGATAACACCATATATTATAATGCAATTATTGGTTAGGTTTATTCAAACTACAATAGTTTTCATTCAATGTTGTACTC
Source organism: Melinopterus prodromus (assembly GCA_964023965.1). Classification (NCBI taxonomy): domain Eukaryota; kingdom Metazoa; phylum Arthropoda; class Insecta; order Coleoptera; family Scarabaeidae; genus Melinopterus; species Melinopterus prodromus. The sequence continues at coordinate 3,434,791 of OZ030391.1, read as the reverse complement.
TTGACAACTAGTTTCCTTCAATAACGAACATCTTCAGGTCAAACTGCGAAAACCAGTAAACAATAAGAAATTCAATAATTCAGTGTTTGTATTCTTGACAACTAGTTTCGTTCAATAACGAACGTCTTCAGGTCAAACTGCGAAAACCAGTAAACAATAAGCAATTCAATAATTCAGTGTTTGTATTCTTGACAACTACTTTCGTTCAATAACGAACGTTTTCAGGTCAAACTGCGAAAACCAGTAAACAATAAGCAATTCAATAATTCAGTGTTTGTATTCTTGACAACTAGTTTCGTTCAATAACGAACGTCTTCAGGACAAACTGCGAAAACCAGTAAACAATAAGCAATTCAATAATTCAGTGTTTGTATTCTTGACAACTACTTTCGTTCAATAACGAACGTTTTCAGGTCAAACTGCGAAAACCAGTAAACCATAAGCAATTCAATAATTCAGTGTTTGTATTCTTGACAACTAGTTTCGTTCAATAACGAACGTCTTCGGGTCAAACTGCGAAAACCAGTAAACAATAAGAAATTCAATAATTCAGTGTTTGTATTCTTGACAACTAGTTTCGTTCAATAACGAACGTCTTCAGGTCAAACTGCTGAAACCAGTAAACAATAAGCAATTTGATAATTCAGTTTGTTGAACAAATGTTGGTTATGTTTGTTCTGAATTAAGTTATAAAATCACAAAATGTCCTTGTCCATGTTTCTATGTCTCCTGTTAACTACTTCCCGGATACTGGTGATGACAGGGTCCGATGATATGAGTTTAATACGTCTTTATTTGTTTTGACTCTAGACAAACAATTACAAACAATAAAATGCCGAACTAAATTGAAACAAACAAAAATTGCAATTTTTATTTCATAATACATAAAGACCAACTTACAAAATTAAATAATTTTTAATTTAAATGTTTTGTACAACTTTCGCTGACGACGAGATTATAACTTTATTAAGAACAAACATAACCTACATTTGTTAAACAACCATTGCTCATTGTTTATTGTTTTTCGCAGTTTGACCTGAAGATTCGTTCACTATTGAACGAAACTAGTTGTCAAGAATAAACACACTGAATGAAAACTATTGGAGTTTGAATAAACACAACCTGCTGTCAATTGTTTTCATTAAAAGATGGAAAGCTTTATTCAACATATATTATAATGTGATAAAATGTACAATCGACTTAGTTGTAAGCTTAGGCTGTTGCGCAATCTGCTTTCCAAGGCCAGTCGCAAACCATATTAACAGGATTAAAATGTTGTCCCTGTGGACATACTTCTTCGAGTGGGACTCCCCAATCGCACCTGTAGAATTTATTGCAATAGAAGCCATCTGCTAGATAGTGACCGCTTTCGTTGTTATTGACATTCGGGCATTCCCCAACGGGTCCTGGCGAACCAGTCTCAGGTTCCGGTTCAGGTTCAGGTGTTTCAATGACGCAGTCGACGTTTTCCGGAAAATCGCACAGGCCAGTCTCTGGATTAAAGTAGAAATTGCCGAAACATTCCTGGACGACTTGCTGCCCATAGTTGCATTCTATGAATTTCCGGCAGGACCCTGGATAACTCATGAAGAAGTGGCCAGTGCTTGGACATGTATCTAAAAAGACAAAAACAAACCGAGTTCTTAAATAAGCTGTACGACGAAATTCTGAATCATCGGCCATTGCTGTGGAGGGGTGTCTAATTGTTCAGTGTTTAGTTTTATCTTCACAGCTTTTAGATCAAGATTCAAGCTGATTTCGCTCTACGTACAGAATTCTATCAGGTCGCGTTTTTCTTAAGGAGGAAATAAAAAATGGCATTTAAGCCATAGTGATGACTTTTTTCGATTCTTGAATGAAAATTGAAATTTTTGTCGTAAGCAATTGTCCAAAAGCCAAAATTGTCCAAGTCCAATTCTCAATTATCTCGCGATTATGTTTGAACGGAAGGACAGATTACATGTAGAAATGATTCAGGAGTATAAAACACTTATCTATGACTCGCATATCATAACTTAGTTCATTGTACACGAATCTATATCCATGTAATCCCTAGCATGATACACGACGATGATTATGATGGCAGTAGCTATATATAAAAATTACAGTTCTTTTGAATAACGGTTGCTTATACATATGTGACTGTTTATACACTCGCCTACGGCTCGAGTATAAACTTCATGGTTGCGACACATATCCTTAATTATGTGCTCGTCAAATAATATACCATGATTTAATTGTGTTATTAGTAATTTTAAAGTTATGACTTGTGTGGTAATATAGGTTATTCCATTAAAAAAAAACTATGTTTGGGTTAGTACTACCTTATGGAACAGCCTGTATACACGCTAATAATTTTAAAATGTGCGCCTTGGCGTTCTACAACCTACAAGTAAAATCAGTTTTAAAAAATCTTCATTAACAGAGGCACAATCTGCCGAGATCGCACTGTTGAGACCCTATATAATTTATATAATATACAGGCTCTCCCACTTTTCTCTCCGCACAACTCTTTTTCAGGTAATATATGTCTTACTGACTAAAAAGTTTCATATGGATTTTATTGTGTTCACTGATTTGTTCAAATTATTTTTGTTATTTTTGATACTTTCGCTTAAATTTATTTACTTTTAACAGAGGCACAATCTGCCGAGATCGCACTGTTGAGACACCCTATATAATTTATATAATATACAGGCTCTCCCACTTTTCTCTCCGCACAACTCTTTTTCAGGTAATATATGTCTTACTGACTAAAAAGTTTCATATGGATTTTATTGTATTCACTGATTTGTTCAAATTATTTTTGTTATTTTTGATACTTTCGCTTAAATTTATTTACTTTTAACAGAGGCACAATCTGCCGAGATCGCACTGTTGAGACACCCTATATAATTTATATAATATACAGGCTCTCCCACTTTTCTCTCCGCACAACTCTTTTTCAGGTAATATATGTCTTACTGACTAAAAAGTTTCATATGGATTTTATTGTATTCACTGATTTGTTCAAATTATTTTTGTTATTTTTGATACTTTCGCTTAAATTTATTTACTTTTAACAGAGGCACAATCTGCCGAGATCGCACTGTTGAGACACCCTATATAATTTATATAATATACAGGCTCTCCCACTTTTCTCTCCGCACAACTCTTTTTCAGTTAATATATGTCTTACTGACTAACAAGTTTCATATGGATTTTATTGTATTCACTGATTTGTTCAAATTATTTTTGTTATTTTTGATACTTTCGCTTAAATTTATTTACTTTTAATGTTGTAATGGGTATTGTTTAAGTTATATTTTTTTATTTCGCATTGTTTGATATCTATTTCATATGTTATTTTTCTTTAAAAACATATTTCATATGTTTTAATAATATTTCAAACGGCTGTAACTTCTTAAGGAATTGAAACAAAAACAATAAGTCCATGTAAAACATTTTGCGGGAAAAAAGTTGGACTCTCTTATGTAGTCAAAATTCGATTGATTGCGAATTTCTCCGAAAAGGACAGTTTTTTAGATTTTTTAAAAAAAATCCTTTTTTGCGAGAATTTTACATTTTCAGTTAGTATTTCTTTGTACGGTCATGTTGGTAATTTGAGATGTTCTTTAATATATCAAAATTAAGCTGTGTGTATGCAAAAATAAATGCTGTTAATTGCTAATTTTTGTAGAAGATTTTGTCTGCAAAGTTGCAAAGTTTTCAAGCTAAAAAACTGATTCCACTATTTCCCGAAAACAGCGTTATTTTGTTGTGGTTATGTTTATGTTTTTTATTTTTTTTTTATTTTAAAGGGTGTGCTTTTTAAATATACAAAGTTAATGTATTAATTTTCAATTCAAAAGATCAAAAGTCTCACATTTAATTTCAGGCTACTTAGAGAATCATTACCGTGTTTAGATATTAGACACGAATTCGGCCGTTACATTTGAAGAACGGAACGCGACAATTATTTTGGCATACATTATCTCATATATCACTGTATACTCACTTGGTTCTTCAATTTCTGGTTCCTCTACTTCCGGTTCTTCAACTTCAGGAAGTTCTTCCACATCTGGTTCTTCTACTTCTGGTTCTTCAACTTCAGGAAGTTCCTCTACATCTGGTTCTTCAACTTCAGGAAGTTCTTCTACATCTGGTTCTTCAATTTCAGGAAGTTCTTCTACATCTGGTTCTTCAATTTCAGGAAGTTCTTCCACATCCGGTTCTTCTACTTCTGGTTCTTCAACTTCGGGAAGTTCTTCCACATCTGGTTCTTCAATTTCAGGAAGTTCTTCCACATCTGGTTCTTCTACTTCTGGTTCTTCAACTTCGGGAAGTTCTTCCACATCTGGTTCTTCAATTTCAGGAAGTTCTTCCACATCCGGTTCTTCTACTTCTGGTTCTTCAATTTCTGGTAATTCCTCTACTTCCTCTGATGAACTTTCAGGTATTTCTTCCGGTTGACCGTCTACGCAGTTCACATGTTCTTCACGATCGCAAAATCCGGTGGTCGGATTGAACTGAAAACCTGGGTTACACTCCGCTACAGTTTGCTCTCCGTTGTTGCATATTATAAATCTGGAGCAGTCATATGGATGAGCGATACTATCACGTCCAGTTTCCGGGCAATGATTAATCGGCAAAGCTAAAACAATAATCATTTGTTCAGGTGAACTTCTAGTCAACAAAAAATAACAAAATTGAATGCTATTTTCTTGGATTTTCTCGAAAATTTTACATTTTCAGCTAGTTCTTGTTTGTAGGGTGATATTGGTAATTTTTAGATATTGTTAATACATCAAAATTAAGCTGTATGTATGCAAAAATTAATGCTGTTAATTGCTAATTTTCCTAGAGGGTTTTATCTTGTAGCAAAGCTGTCAAGTAAAAAATTTTATTGTTAATGTTTTATCTGAAAAATCTACAATAATAGCTAAAAAAACTGATTCCCCTGTTTCCCAAAAATAGCGTTATTTTGATGCGGTTATGTTTTTTTTTTATTAAATAAATGTTTTTCTTTTTAAATATTCAAAGTTAATGTATTAATTCTCGATTCAAAAGAACAAAAATCCCACAATTTATTTCAGCCTACTGAAGAATGAATGAAGAATGATTACAGTGTTTAGAAATTAGACAAACATTTGGCCGTTACATTAGAACAGGGGTTCTCAACCGGTGGTACGCGTACCACTGGTGGTACGCGAAGGACTTCTAGGTGGTACACGAAAGTTACCAAACTTTATGGGGAAAATCATATTTATTTTGATGATAATGTTTGACCCAAAATTATAACGGCAAAATTAAATAATTTTCCATTATTAAATGATCCCGTGCACAGACGAATTTCTAAAATAGCAGATTGTGTAAAAGAGAGTGTAGTTAAAAAGGCAAAACAAAGTATATATATACTACTTTCAGTTTATTTACTACAGTTAGATTAAAGTACCGACATAAATTATATTGATCAATTATTAGTCCTTAACTGATTTGAGGTTGAAGAGGAAATTGCAGAGGAATAGTTATTTTAGGAACCTCTACCCGAAAGACAATCTGGTGATAAATTTTAATAATTGTTTAACAATTCCATTCCATTGAAGAAATTTATTGGTGTCTGCACTGATGGAGCTCGGGCTTTAACAGAAAGGAATCGTGCCTCTCATAAAAAAAAGTTAAAATAGTAGCTCCAGAAGCTCAATTCACTCACTGCAAAATCCATCGGGATTCTCTAGTTGCAAAATCTATACCAGACAGACTAAAAACAGTTTTGGATCAAGCAGTAAAAACACAACATTGTCTCTTCGTACTTAAACCAGAAGTTCAAGTTTTCCATGCAGACGCCAATTTCGACTTCAAATATTGTTTCTTTGATGAATTGTGGATAGTCCGGTTAGCATATTTAGCTGATGTCTTTGAATAATAGAAATATACTTTTGCAGGGACAAATTGTCGTTTATTGTTATTGTTTATATTATTATTTTATTATTGTAAAATTAACGCAACAATAATAAGAAGTTAATAAAAATAATGGTAGTTTATGGTCAGCATTAGAAGGCTTTCTTGAAAAACTCATTATCATAATAATCAAGTTTAACAGTTATTTTCCAGAAAACTACGACAATGAAAATTGGATCAGAACTCCAAAAACTATTAGTATACCAGATAACTTCACTGCCAAAGAGAAACAACAATTGATAGAAACTTCCTCAGATTGAGAGAAAGTTTTAAGATTAATACACACCAATGTTTAGATCCAGAGGAACCATTATTTTAAAGAATTTGCAGATTAAGATATTAGATTTTTAATGTCTGTTGCACCACCAATTTATGTCAAATGTAGTTGTCTTCAATATTAATTTAAAGGACTAAATTAATTATTGAAGTAAATTTGAGCTTGAAACTAACTTTCACTGAGAATGAAATTTAAAAAAATATGTTTAACAAAACAATCCCAGTCGCATCAATATTTAAATTATTTTATATTACTGCTTGCTTTTGTATACCAAATGAAGTTTTGTCCTTTTTTTAATTTTTTTCCCAAGTAAACTGTCGTTAAAAAGTTATTATTTTGGTACAAAATAATATGTAGGTATGTATATTTAAAATCTGATAAAAACTTGTTTGGCACACATTATCTCATATATCCCCTGTATACTCACTAGGTTCTTCAATTTCTGGCTCCTCTACTTCTGGTTCTTCAACTTCAGGAAGTTCTTCAACTTCAGGAAGTTCTTCAACTTCAGGAAGTTCTTCAACTTCAGGAAGTTCTTCAACTTCAGGAAGTTCTTCCACATCTGGTTCTTCTACTTCTGGTTCTTCAACTTCAGGAAGTTCTTCCACATCTGGTTCTTCAATTTCAGGAAGTTCTTCAACTTCGGGAAGTTCTTCCACATCAGGTTCTTCAATTTCAGGAAGTTCTTCCACATCTGGTTCTTCAATTTCTGGCAATTCCTCTACTTCCGGTTCTGCACCTTCCTCTGATGAACTCTCAGGTATTACTTCCGGTTGAAGGTCTTTGCAGTTCACATTTTCTTCACGATCGCAAAATCCGGTGGTCGGGTTGAACTGAAAACCTGGATTACACACCGCTACAGTTTGCTCTCCGTTGTTACATATTATAAACTTGGAGCAGTCATACGGGTGTGCGATACTATCACGTCCAGTTTCCGGGCAAAAATTAATCGGCAAAGCTAAAACAATATTCGTTTGTTCAGGTGAACTTTTATGCAACAAACAAAAGAACTTACCCGAAGATATCTGCAATAGAATTGCAGATAAGATAAAAACACTATATTTCATAGTTTCTGTTTCAACTTCACTGCGCAGTAGTTCGTTTCACTCACAAATCTAAGAAATCTAAGATACAATAACAAGATTTCAGCAAAAAATATCTGTTTTATACCCTTTAGCAGATTATGAGGTTTAAGCCTACAGACTCTGGGATAAATGTTGATACTTTTTAATACTAGCGTCTTAAAAAATACGCATTTTTGGTAAAAATAAATGTTTTGTGAATTTTATTTGTTTGATATATCGTGCGATGGATTAGACGATAGTTTTTTCGATCAAAGGTAGACGTGCATATGATAATTCCATAGTGATGATAATAAACAAAACAATTGCTCGAAATACCGCGATAGAGATATATTTATTTATTAATAAAACATAACCGAAATCCTTACGATTAATACAGTTAATACTCCATTGTTTTAAATGTGATTTTTTGCTGTGTCATATTGTGTTGAATACGGAATTAATTTATCAGAAAATGATAGTAAAGGCACGGAGTCATTTCGACAAGAATCCAGCGCTGTATTTAAAAAATGAGAGACTATACTGAATCTATATTCAATGTAAAAAAGACATACTAATAACAAATATAATTTCTATTACGTTAGCATAATATAATAAAATATTCTTGATGACAAATAATTCGTAACATGATATTGAGATAATAAAAATAAAACAAATTTTACTAATTTGAGTTGAAAAATTCTATAAATCTTCCGCTTTCATCACACCGAAAGCTAACTTTTACATCAGTTTCCTTATTTCATTTCTTTTACAAACAATGTAGACATTTCAAAGAGACCAATTGACTCTGATTGTCTACTTTTAGAATGTCAGCCTTTGCATGTTGTTTTTGCCTTCTGGCTACATTTGTGCTAGATGTAAGACGATGTTAAGGAACATCTTGGGACCTGAACAGGGTATGTGGTTGCTCCAATAATAGGTGTTTCTATGACAATAATAATAATAATAATCTTTATTGGTGTTATTACAAAGAAAATTGTTTACACAAGTCAGAACAAAATAAAACACTATGCACTACATATTTCTACGAAATTCATCGTAATTGAATATACATTTTTCAACCAAGAATTGTTTCATTACTGTCTTAAATCTGTTATTGGAGTAACACTTAATTGCTGGCGGCAGAACATTAAACATTCTTAGAGCCCAGTAATTTGATGCGTTGCGCGACTTCTGCAATCTCAGAAAAGGTCGGCGATACTGCTGATTCTCACGAGTGTTGTACGAGTGAATTGCATTCGATGTCACAAACGTACTGGCATTGACCTTAGCGTACATTAAACATTCCAATATATCGGCGGATGGAAGTGTCAGAACATTGAGATTTCGGAAGTGTTCACGGCAATCTTCCCTCCAACCGACTCCGAGTACTACTCTTATGCATCGGCGTTGTATAGAAAACAATTTATTCCTGTGACCTGAATGGCCCCAGTTAAATATTGCATATGTCATCAAGGAGTGAAAAACGCAAAGTGTGCAACCGTAAGACATTTTATAGAGATTTATTCTCTCAAGATCCTCAAATAATGAATCACCCTCGCAAGTTTTCCTGAATCATGTCCGACATGACTTTCCCACTTTAATTTGGAGTCAAGAATAACACCCAAGAATTTTACACTCTCATTGTCATCCGTACTGGAACGCGCTTCATGTCGCAATGTAAACAAACCGATAAGCAATTATCCTGATTGATGCATAGCGCATTTGAAGAAAACTATTCTTTAATATCTCTGTCACATAGACCAACTGTGTTAAGAAGCCGTTCATAATCATCACCTATCTCAATTACCGTTGTGTCATCCGCAAATAGAATAAGATCAGTTGCTTCAGTAGCGCAATTAATGTCGTTGAATTAAATTAAAAAGAGAATGGGACCCAAAACCGATCTTTGGGGTACCCCGTAACTGCAAAGTCTGTTCGATGAAATTGAATTGTTCACTTTTACGTGTTGGTAACGATTACTCCGATATGACTCCATTAACTCAATACTCGATTGCGAAAAGTTATGTTTCTTAAGTTTTTCTAATAGAATATGATGTGTGACACAATCGAAAGCTTTCGAGAGGTCATAGAACGTGGCAACTGAATGGTATCCGCGCTCAAAGTTTACTTTATTTATAAGAGCATTGATAGGTAGATTTGCCATGCCTAAATCCAAACTGAGATTCACTAAACAAGTTATTCCCTTCAAAATGTATGTACATTTGTTTTTTTAGTATTTTTTCGAATATTTTTGATACGATCGGTGTTAATGATATGGGCCTGTAGTTGGTACAGTTGCTCGTGTCATTTTTCTTATCTATCGGTATCACTGTCGCAATTTTTAGACATTTCGGGAAATAATCTTGTTCAATGCAGTCATTGAAAAGGTGTGTAAGTGGATATATAATGATATTTCTTAATGTTTTGATTATTCTTACACTGATACCATAGCAGTCCGCACTCACTAGGACACAATGAGAAGATGCAGAATGTTGAAGGTGTACATTTGAACCTTAACAACAGTATTCCAAACCGCCGTCTTTATTTCTTGTTTTCAAAATGGATTGTAGCCCTTTGTTGGTTCATTGTCAAGTATGGGTATGATTTGTGGTAGACAAGGGCTTTAAAACTCGTTGTTGCAACCGTAGATTCTTGGAAAGACAAGAATGAAATGAATTTCATAATTTGGAGAGAAGTTTGTGAATGGACCTGACATTGGCAAACGACACTTGTCGTCCACTAAGTTCTGCGTTACGCCGACTCTAACATTTTTGGAACAATTTCGATATTACTTTCAAGATTTTGAGTAGAATTTATTATATCATTACTCCGCATAGATTTTATAGATTTTTTATTCTATAGCGCCATTGGCCTGAGGGTACAAAATAGTGTAAAGTAGTTAACTTCATCTTTCGAGTCTAGAGAAGACTTTAAACATTGTTTTTGGGGTCTCTGATTCAAAATCTGATTTCGGATTTTTTTTTTCAACGCGATTAGGCAATTTTACCTAATTTAAAATTTTTGTCTACTCTCATACGGGTATTTGTTTGTGCTACTGTATGCAGCACCACCATAATGCGCTAGAGCATAGCGTGATATCGACAACTGGGTCCCTTTTTCGTTCGCTATAAAAGCGCATTTTTCATGCGTTTCCAATTCAGACGAACGCATCTGATAAAAAAAGACAATAATGACACTAATTAGCGAATAAAACAAAAATGTGTATTTTGAACCGGCTTAATTTTATTTGCGATTATCTGCGTAACTAGAAACGGACAACTGGTCCCTTTTCACATCCACGCATACCTATGTAATATCTTCATATTTTAGAAAAAGCTTTATAATTTCTGTTCTTCCAACGGTTAGCTTAAGATTGTTATAACAGATAGCTTACAATGAACAAAAACGAACGGTTTTTATTTCAAGTCTCTATGATAAAGCCAAAATGAGTTCCACAAAGTACTTAATTTATCTCAAACACATCCCAATGTCAAAAATGATGGATTTGCTGACACAATATTTTCTCTGGACTATACTCAATTAAATTTTTACTTTATCATACGCAGTATGACAATACCTACTGTCAATATTATCCATATACGTATTAGGGATTATACGGAGCTTGTCCTATACCGCCAACGTGTGGTCCCGGTTCCAACAATGTGAGACGGAGATATATTGTGTCTATCGATGTGGTGCCCGGGAACAAACTGCGCATGCGTCGCCAGTAGTTATTAGGACCGTCGACAGATGGCGCTATTGTAGCTTAAAGTGCGCGGTCGGTATTACCGCGGCCGTTAGCCGGTAATATTCGGCATCACTAACGCCAAACCAGTGACAGCCCATAGATAACCTTATACATGTGGCAGCTGGATCGGATCCAATCCAGTCAATCGAATCCACGAACGCGTAGTGTGTCCAGTGGCACTACGTCGGATGAGATGGAGATATATGTCGCAATATTATCAAGATATCTGTCAAATCCTGGGTAACTTGTGTTATTTTAATGCAGACACGATCGATCTCGATCAAATAGGATCTCGTGCAGCTAAACTATTAATGTTATATATTGTATAATAAAGTCGTGTGCCTGGCCACATCAGATTTTTAAACACATTATTATTAGAATTAGGCGCAATTAAAATTTGGACTGTTGGAAATCTATGCAAAGTGACAGATAATCACCTTTAAGAGGTCTAGAACATACCTGCGAACGAATCTTATCTAATCTATACAGTAAGCAGTTCGGAGAAGATTATTATTAAATAGCAAATAGCGCCCAATAGCACTTCTCCGGTAATAAATCATTTTTAAGTAAATGTTGATCTCGTTTACCTGGAAGTGCTTATCTGGTTCATTCATAAAATCTATTACAAGTGACCAATTCAACATAATATTTACTTACGCATACCTAAGACGTCCGAATACTACGTCAGTCTCAACGATTGTGAAATTGATAAGAAACGACATGCAATAACAAGTGTTACTATTATTATGACACAAAAATCTTGTTTGATATAAGCTTTGAAGGTTATTTAAGATGAGTTTATGCTCCATTTTGCATGAATAAAAACCGATTAGCTTAGATAAGTACATGCTCCTAACACAGAGCAAATGCTTCTAATATACGTCACAGGTTTTTCTTTATTTATTTATTGAAAAAGTTTCATAGAGAAGCTTTAACTAGATAATGAGTACCTACTACATAATAGAATATTATTCAAAAAGAAACAACAGATTTTAAATTATTATTGCTATCAAACAGTACAAAAAAATAAACAAGACAAAATTAATTATTTGTATTTATCATTTTCAATTTTGGTGGTGACATCTTGTATTATCTTTTGCATACGCTGTTTTATTTTATCTGATTTGGTTAGGTTAAGCTTCCTAAAATAGATGCGATAATACAGTATTCTGTAATTAACTTTTAATATGACCCATCATCTACTTGATTATTTATCAGCCTCATCGTATAACTAATATTTTAATCGAAAGATCTCACTCCATGGCTTTTTTTTCATAAAAATTAAAATCATTATATTTTCGAAATATATTTTCGCTATTTTATTAACATTGTTTACAACATTAGACTCTTATTAGACTATAGATTAAAATTAGGTAAAACATGGGACGACTCAATTGTTGATGGATCGTTCTTGACGTATTGGGAATATAATAAGCTAATGGTGACGCAGAACTGATATCCACTGGAACTTTTTCATCAGTTACTTCCATCTTGTCTTCTATAAAATTCTCAGATGGCACAACTGTAATATTTTGTGGGTTGCCAGAAGAATTCGTTTTGGCAATCTTCATTGTTGAAGTTCTGGGAATATTGTTAAGTATAGGTGCCACAAAACTTTGGTTCAATGGAACGCTATTACCAGTTTCTGATATGTTGTATTCCATTAAATACCCAAATGGTTTGTTTGTAATATTTTGAGTGTTGCCAGAAGAATTTGGTTCGTCAATCTTCATTGTTGAAGTGTTGCGAATATCGTTAAGTATTGGTGACATAAAACTTTGGTTCAATGGAACGTTATTACCAATTTCTAATATGTTGTATTCCATTAAATACCCAAATGGTTTGTTTGTAATATTTTGAGTGTTGCCAGAAGAATTTGGTTCGTCAATCTTCATTGTTGAAGTGTTGCGAATATCGTTAAGTATTGGTGACATAAAACTTTGGTTCAATGGAACGTTATTACCAATTTCTGTTATGTTGTTATCCATTAAATTCCCAAATGGTTTGCTTGTTCTATTTTGAGTGTTGCCAGAAGAATTTGGTTCGTCAATCTTCATTGTTGAAGTGTTAGGAATATCGTTAAGTATTGGAGACACAAAACTTTGGTTCAATGGAACGTTATTACCAGTTTCTGTAATGTTATATTCCATTAAATTCCCAAATAGTTTGTTTGTATTATCTTGAGTGTTGCCAGAAGAATTTGGTTCGTCAATCTTCATTGTTGAAGTGTTAGGAATATCGTTAAGTATTGGAGACACAATACTTTGGTTCAATGAAACGTTATTACTAGTTTCTGTAATGTTATATTCCATTAAATTCCCAAATGGTTTGTTTGTAATATTTTGAGTGTTGCCAGAAGAATTTGGTTCGTCAATCTTCACTGTTGAAGTGTTTGGAATATCGTTAAGTATTGGTGACACAAAACTTTGGTTCAATGGAACGTCATTACCAGTCTCTGTTATGTTGTATTCCATTAAATTCCCAAATGGTTTGTTTGTAATATTTTGAGTGTTGCCAGAAGAATTTGGTTTGTCGATCTTTATTGTTGAAGTGTTGGGAATATCGTTAAGTATTGGTGACACAAAACTTTGGTTCAATGGAACGTTATTACCAGTCTCTGTTATGTTGTATTCCATTAAATTCCCAAATGGTTTGTTTGTAATATTTTGAGTGTTGCCAGAAGAATTTGGTTCGTCAATCTTCACTGTTGAAGTGTTTGGAATATCGTTAAGTATTGGTGACACAAAACTTTGGTTCAATGGAACGTCATTACCAGTCTCTGTTATGTTGTATTCCATTAAATTCCCAAATGGTTTGTTTGTAATATTTTGAGTGTTACCAGAAGAATTTGGTTCGTCAATCTTCATCGTTGAAGTGTTGGGAATATCGTTAAGTATTGGTGACACAAAACTTTGGTTCAATGGAACGTTATTACCAGTTTCTGTTATGTTGTTTTCCATTAAATTCCCAGATGGTTTGTTTGTAATATTTTGAGTGTTGCCAGAAGAATTTGATTCGTCACTCTTCAGTGTTGAAGTGTTGGGAATATCGTTAAGTATTGGTGACAAAAAACTTTGGTTCAATGGAACGTTATTACCAGTCTCTGTTATGTTGTATTCCATTAAATTCCCAAATGGTTTGTTTGTAATATTTTGAGTGTTACCAGAAGAATTTGGTTCGTCAATCTTCATTGTTGAAGTGTTGGGAATATCGTTAAGTATTGGTGACACAAAACTTTGGTTCAATGGAACGTTATTACCAGTTTCTGTTATGTTGTTTTCCATTAAATTCCCAGATGGTTTGTTTGTAATATTTTGAGTGTTGCCAGAAGAATTTGATTCGTCAATCTTCACTGTTGAAGTGCTGGGCATATCGTTAAGTATAGGTGTTACAAAACTTTGGTTCAATGGAACGTTATTACCAGTTTCTGCTATATTGTGTCCTATTAAATTCCCTGATGGATTGTTTAGAATATTTTGAGTGTCGCCTGAAGAAATTATTTCGTCAATCGTCATTGTTGAAGTCCTGGGCATATCCTTAAGTATAGGTGTTACAAAACTTTGGTTCATTGGAACGTTATTACCAGTTTCTGCTGTATTGTGTTCTATTAAATTCCCAGATGAATTGTTAAGAATATTTTGAGTGTCGCCTGAAGAAATTATTTCGTCAATCGTCATTGTTGAAGTGCTGGGCATATCGTTAAGTATAGGTGTTACAAAACTTTGGTTCAATGGAACGTTATTACCAGTTTCTGCTATATTGTCTCCTATTACATTCCCAGATGGATTGTTTAGAATATTTTGAGTGTCGCTTGAAGAGATTGTTTTGTCAATCTTCATTGTTGAAGTGCTGGGCATATCGTTAAGTATAGGTGTTACAAAACTTTGGTTCAATGGAACGTTATTACCAGTTTCTGTTATATTCTGTCCTATTAAATTCTCAGATGGATTGTTTAGAATATTTTGAGTGCCGCTCGAAGAGATTGTTTTGTCAATCTTCATTGTTGAAGTGCTGGGCATATCGTTAAGTATAGGTGTTACAAAACTTTGGTTCAATGGAACGATATTACCAGTTTCTGCTATATTCTGTCCTATTAAATTCCCAGATGGATTGTTTAGAATATTTTGAGTGTCGCTTGAAGAGATTGTTTTGTCAATCTTCATTGTTGAAGTGCTGGGCATATCGTTAAGTATAGGTGTTACAAAACTTTGGTTCAATGGAAGGTTATTACCAGTATCTGCTGTGTTGTGTTCTATTAAATTCCCAGATGAATTGTTAAGAATATTTTGAGTGTCGCCTGAAGAGATTGTTTTGTCAATCTTCATTGTTGAAGTGCTCGGCATATCGTTAAGTATAGGTGTTACAAAACTTTGGTTCAATGGAACGTTATTACCAGTATCTGCTGTGTTGTGTTCTATTAAATTCCCAGATGAATTGTTAAGAATATTTTGAGTGTCGCCTGAAGAGATTGTTTTGTCAATCTTCATTGTTGAAGTGCTCGGCATATCGTTAAGTATAGGTGTTACAAAACTTTGGTTCAATGGAACGTTATTACCAGTTTCTGCTATATTGTCTCCTATTAAATTCCCAGATGGATTGTTTAGAATATTTTGAGTGTCGCTTGAAGAGTTTGTTTTGTCAATCTTCATTGTTGAAGTTCTGGGCATATCGTTAAGTATAGGTGTTACAAAACTTTGGTTCAATGGAACGATATTACCAGTTTCTGCTATATTGTGCCCTATTAAATTCCCAGATGGATTGTTTAGAATATTTTGCGTGTAGCCTGAAGAGATTGTTTGGTCAATCTTCATTGTTGAAGTTCTGGGCATATCGTTAAGTATAGGTGTTACAAAACTTTGGTTCAATGGAACGATATTACCAGTTTCTGCTATATTGTGTTCTATTAAATTCCCAGATGGATTGTTTAGAATATTTTGAGTGTCGCCTGAAGAGATTGTTTTGTCAATCTTCATTATTGAAGTGCTGGGCATATCGTTAGGTATAGGTGTTACAAAAAAACTTTGGTTCAATGGAACGTTATTACCAGTATCTGCTTTGTTGTGTTCTATTAAATTCCCAGATGAATTGTTAAGAATATATTGAGTGTCGCCTGAAGAGATTGTTTTGTCAATCTTCATTGTTGAAGTGCTGGGCATATCGTTAAGTGTAGGTGTTACAAAACTTTGGTTCAATTGAGCGTTATTGCCAGTTTCAGTTACTTTAAGTTCAATTAAATTCCCAGATGTTTTGTTTGAAATATTTTGAGTGTCGCCAGAAGAATTTCTATCGGCAATCATCAATGTTGAAGTGCTCGGAGTATCGTTAGGTATTGGTGATGAAGAGCTTATGTTTGATGGATCACTATTATCAGGATCTTCTTTGGTTTGTTCAATTAAATTCTCGTCTGGCTTCTTTGTAAGCTTTTGAGTGTCACCAGATGAATTTATTTCGTCAACCTTCAGTGTTGAAGTGCTGGAAATGTCGGTAAATACTGGTGACACAAAACTTTGGTTCATTGGTTGGTTATTACTAGTTTCTTCCATCGTGTGTTCTATTAAATACTCATATGGCTTCTTTGTCATCTTTTGAGTATCAGATTTTGAAGTTATTGTTTCGTCAATCTTCATTGTTGAAGTGTGTTCAATTAAATTCTTATATGGCTTCTTCGTGTTCTTCTGAGTGACGCTGGAAAAATGTGGTTCGTCATTTGTACTTACCATACCATTGGGTTCTTTAGCTACAGTATCATGACCGTTACTATTAAGCATTGCTTCAATTAACTCTTCAGAATCTAGTTCGGCTGATTCACTAATTTCTTGAACTTGGCTATCGTTAATTTCTTCTTCCTTCTCATCATTGTTTGGTGTGGGACTTTCCACGATAGCCAGTTGTTTCTTACACCTATCTTTGCATTCTGACAACTGCCTACTGACGCATCTCTGTTCTTCATAACTGAAGTATAAATCATTGGAACAATCGTATATCTTCGGTTTACTCTTTTTACACTTGTAGTATTTAGTACAATCAGTGGGATGAGATTGGTAGTTGTAGGAACGTGAACATATAATATTTGGGTCACATTCTTCACCATCAAGTTCTGATTGGATCTTATTAAGACATTCAGTGTTGCAAAATGCTGTTTTCGGATGAACGCACCTCTGAATTTCATCGTTGAATTGTAAGTTTTTCCGGCAGTTGTACATTACTGGTTTTCCTTTCTTGCATTTGAAGTATTTTCGACAATCGCTTGGATGTGTTGTGTATTTTTGATCACTTTTAGAACATTCAATTCTTTCATTGCATTGCTCAGATCTGACTTCATCAAAATGTGTCACAGTTGACTTGAATTTGCACCTAAACTTCTTTTGACTGAATACTTTACCAGCTCCACAATTAAATAATATTGGGACACCATTGGTACACATGAAGTAATTTGTGCTATTTGTTGGGTGTGGTAGATATATCTCTCCTGAGTTTTGGGTGGGATATTTCCTCTTATTTGAACAAATTATCGAGACATCATCTGCAAATTATTATTTTGTAACATTAAGAAATGTTGACTGTGAAATGTTGAATATGAAAAGATAATATAAATCGGCACATACCTGAAGAGAATGATGATGATATAAAAAGTAACGCCAATATTAGATTAGTCAGGATGTTGTACATATTTTATGTGTATCAGAACAAATTAATTTCACTATTAAGCTGTTATGCACTTAGATTGTGGTAGACAATACGGTGTGACGTTGCATTTAACAGTTGCATTGCCGAAAAACAATAATTACATACATATTATTTGTATGATAGCTTATCTCCTTGTATTTGTTCTAAGACATAATCCGCAAACGTATAGCAGAAGGTTAAATATGAAAGATCAAGTGTATACAGGCATACAATCTAAAAATTGTTGATGCCCATAGATCCGATATTTCAAAATTTTTTAAAACTTCAAAATTTGTAAATAGCAAAAACATGAAGTAATTTGTTTCGGCAGGTATTTATTTGCATATGAGAATGGATTAATTCACTTGAAAATTTAAACCCGATAAAATACCTACTCGACAGAAGTCCTTGATAAAATAATTGAAGATTATAGAGATGGCTGATAAACTAAACAAACTAATCGTAGAATTTTCCTGACGTTTGTTCTAATAGTATTAATCTACTAATGACTCATCTATACTATTATACAGCCTTTATCCAAAGAAAAACGAAAGAATTTTTTTTTGTCCCCTGATCATTTTTGACCAAGGTACAAAAAATGTTTATGTGTCTGTGTATGTGTGTATGTATGTATGTGTGTACCCGATTTTTGTGGCGACGATTCCGGTGAAACTACTAAAGGTATCGGGACGAAAATCCATATTTAGAAGTTTTTGACCAAACTTAGACCTGAAAAGCTTTTAGTTTAAAAGGATCCAAAGGAACAGGCTGTTTCCTCTAAGCATTTTTCAAGGATTTTGCAAATGAACTGCCATTTCTGTAATTTTGTCAAAACAGTTAAATAATAAATTAAAGTAGAGGACATTTTGTATTATTTATGTCTACGGCATTTTTTGGGAAAATTAATACTTTAGCTTTATATGCTAATTCTTTTGGATCGAGATCGTGTCTGCATTAAAACTTAGCGAGGATTTCACAATTATTTTCATTCTGACAGTAGGTAGTGTCAAAGGCTGCTGTTTTGACAATACCTACTGTCAATATAATCCATATACGTATTAGAGATTATACGGAGCTTGTTCTATAGCGCCAGTGTGTAGTCTCGGTTCCAACAATGTGAGACGGAGATATATATTTTATCTATCGATGTTGTGCCCTGGATCAAACTGCACAATCGTGGCCAGTAGTTATTAGGACCGTCGACAGATGGCGCTATTGTAACTTAAAGTGCGCGGTCGGTATTACCGCGGCCGTTAGCCGGTAATATTCGGCATCACTAACGCCAAACCACTGACAGCCACATAGATAACCTTATACATGTGGCAGATGGTGGCAGCACTGTGGCAGCCTATGGATCCAATCCAGCCAATCGAATCTACGAACTTGACGCATGCGTAGTGTGTCCAGTGGCACTACGTCGGATGAGATAGAGATATATGTCGCAACGCTAGTGTTGGAACAGCTTGCTGTTACCAACATTCTTTATATCATTTTGGATTTATATGATATTATCAAAATATCTGTCAAATCCTGCCTAACTTGTTTTATTTTAATGCAGACACGATCGATCTCCATTCAACTATTAATATTATATATCGTATGATAAAGACATGTGCCTGGCCACATCGGATTTTTTATTTAATTCTCGATGGGATTCTGCAATCAAACATTTTGAACTTAAACAAAATAAGACAGTCTCTAATAAATTTAAAGTGTACCAAAACAAGACAAAGTCCAATACATTTATTTATCCATACAATTTTTATCTATTATCATTGGGAGTTTTTTAGTTTTGCCGACCTGGATACAAAACAATCAACAAGCTTTTTATTGTATTTTATCTATTAAACAGTCCTTGTTTTGCGAGGATTGTCCTCGGATCATACATGTGCCCACGGATGTCCAACGTGACAATGTTGTGCTTGTGGAACCTACTTTCTGGCTTTACCTAATATTTATCAGTTTGCTATAAAGTTAACATGGGAGGTTTGTTTTTTTGCTGAAGTATTTTCTGAACAAAATAAATTTAACATAACTTACTTAGTTTTCAAGATATCTTCTTAACTTAAGATTTTTTTTGTGTTAACTTTTTTGCTCAGTCCGTTTAGAATTGACAATTTGTGGCCAAAACACCAATGTAAGGCTATTTTTGCTAGAATCTAATAGTGAATTTGGAGTAACTGGAATGATTCCTTTGGAATGATTGAAGCAAAAAGTAATGACAATCTAGTCTAACAATCATTTGACAAATCAGATCTCTGCTAAAGAACAATTAAGTAGGTTTCTTACAACATATAATATACAAAATACAACAAAAAATTTTAGGAAATTAAAAAAAAAGAATATTTATGTTTATTTTTTTCAATAAGAATATTCGATATTGTTTTTCAGTAACAGGAATTATTAATTCACCCAAATTTTTGTGAAAATCAATCTCCAAGAAAACGCATTTAATAAGTACATTGTTAGCGTAGAGTTTCTCAATAGCTCGTATGTTTATACCCTCGCCTACGGCTAGCTTATATACTATTAATAGATGTAGTCCAACATTATGACCAATAAAACAACAACTAATCAAATTTAAATCAATTAAATCGATTAATTCTCAAACCAGTCGGTTTAAACTAATCTTGTAGTAGAATAATACTAATTACCCCCGTGGCTTATTACCCATGGTAAAACTGTAGGTCCCCTGCAATTCTTAGAAGCGATTTAAAACCCTTTAGAGTCAGATTGAGTAACGCCAACAACACTTTAATCTATTCGTTAATAACATACGAATTTACTGATCTACAAACTACAAATCAAATCATCAAAAATCAAATAATCGAACACTTGATTTTCTCTGGCCAATCGCACGCGCGCGTCTTTCTATTATAGCTCAATCCTCCAGGACAAACCATTTTATAAGCGATACCTTCGCGACAGATGCAGAAAGATTCGCACTCCATATGTTTAAAATAGGTGGTCAAACGTCCATCGTTGAGTGGGCATTTGCTATTGTCACACCCGTCATATATCGCCTCAGATGGTGGCTGCCTTTGAGCATCCTTTTCTCGAAGATTATCCTTGACGCATCCAGCATAAGCAGGATCATCACACTCGCTCAATTTCGGATTGAAGTGCATGTTATCCGGACATTTCATCTCGTGTGCTAACCCCCAGTCGCAGTAGCAATATATCGAGCAATCATTGGTCGGATAATAGTCAATCTTGTAGTCGTTTTGGATATTGCATTTATTGGTTCCGCAATACGTGACGTTATCTGGGCTGGTGTAGTCTTTATCAGGTAGGTTTGGGTCGTTAGGTTGTTCTGTAGGTACTCCTAAGTTAGGTGTTACTGTAGGTACTCCTAAGCTAGGTGTTACTGTAGGTACTCCTAAGTTAGGTGTTACTGTAGGTACTCCTAAGTTAGGTGTTACTGTAGATACTACGTTAGGCACTTCAGTGTCCCCTTCGATTGCTGATTGGTTTTTCTTGATTTCTCCCGTAATGTAGTTCATAAAAAGTTTTAGTTTGTGTGCGTCCTCGGACTTTTCCGTTGTGCTTTCTGACCGGTCGGGTGTTTTAGTGCCGGGTGTGGTAGTGATACAAGTAGTATTGCACTTCGCTTCTTTTAGATCGACGCATTTTTGTTTAGTTTGTGAGAAGTATTTAGTTTCTTTGCAAATGTGTACAACTGGCTTGTCGTGGACACATTTGTAGTACTGTCTGCAGTCGGTGGGGTGTTGTTTAAAGTACTTGTCATTTATGTTGTCTGATGAACAAACAATATCACAAGGTGAACCGGAAACTGGAAAGAAATACAAAAAATACTGTTATGCATTCTTTAATTGTGTTTGATATAACGTACCAAATGAGGAATTTAAAGCCCATAGGAGGTATATTAGCCATTTGATGCGGTTGCTGAAAATGACAGAAGTGAGTGAAGTTGAGCAGTGCATCTGGTCGAGAAAAATGTTCCAGTTTTATAGGCGATGTGGGTATAATAGAGTGTTATTTTAGTATCATAAGATTATGCACGCTTTCATTGTTCGGTTTTGTATTATGACAATTATTGGTAAGTACTTGTTTTGTTTGTGTTATTATAAGTAGAAGTTGGACATCTGACATATCACGTCGTTTTTTCTTCAAGTGGAAAAAAAATGTTCAGTTTTAAATTAACGCTGGTGAATATTTGAGTTATTAAACATTTTTTCTTAATCTTTTTTAAATGCGCAATAATTTTCAGATGCGAGAAGAAAGACAAGTGGATTCTTGTATGACAAAATGTTATTCTTTTATCTATTTTGTCGAGTTAGATCAAACTTAAAATAAAGAATTTTTATAAAACTTGCGGTTGGTATAATATGCATCAACTATCCTAATATGTATAAATATGCAATTATTGCAATGTAATTATTTGCTTGCATGTACCGGATGTCACCAAAACTCTGAAAAACACTGAAGAGTAAAGTACCTTTCTGTTCAAAGCTATACAAAAATACCATTTTAAATAATTTATTTAATAATATTACAGGTTATCAAATACGAAATTATAATCACCTTCAACATTGCATGTACCGGGTATTTTCATTAACAATCGACATTTTTATTAAAACTTTTCAGAACATTTTATTCTTCATAAAAGTACCTGAATTGTCTTAAACCTCAAATAAAAATATTAGAATGTAATTATCTGCTTGCATGTACCATATATATATATATATATATATATATATATATATATATATGACATTAAGGGGAGGTTCTCATGTAGAGGCCTAAA
The DNA here is from genome assembly GCA_964023965.1 of Melinopterus prodromus. NCBI lineage: Eukaryota > Metazoa > Arthropoda > Insecta > Coleoptera > Scarabaeidae > Melinopterus > Melinopterus prodromus. The sequence goes on along the minus strand of OZ030391.1, from coordinate 3,412,328 downwards.
AAGTGGCTCAAGTTTGAGACAGTTTTTCAAACAAATTGTAAGAGATATCAATATTTTTTCTTTTGCAATATATTTATCATACTTTAGTGTACAAAACGACATAGCGCCATAAAAATTATATGCAAGAAGTGGATACTGTTGTAGGAAGTACAATAGCTCCCATAAAAATAAACAGAAATCGAAATTTCAAACGCGCTGTGAAACTAGATGGAATTAGTTGGAGGCTAAACCAACATTCAGTTGAAAAAGTTGAAAATTAACAAAATGGCAGATGTTTGAATTTTAAGATCAAGTTTCTCCAGCTTTTTCGCGGTTTCAAATCGTTATCAATAATATAATTATTTAAAAGTATCACTTATAATGATGTTCAGCCTCCGATAAAAAGTATTTTATTTAAGGGAAAGGAAGAATAACTCCATCTGTCGACAAGATGGAAACTGATAACGAGAATGGGAAAGAACTTCGGGCAAAAAGACTCTACAAGCGAAGGTAGAAACATGATACTTTTCAAAACTCCTTTTCTATGTGAATTCATTGAAATTCAAGTGCAACAAAATCGAGCACTCATAAGTATATTACAATGCTCCAGGTTAACCAGTAATGTTGGTTAACAGAGTAAAGTTAATGATGAGTTAATTAAATGTCTTGAATGTTAGACAAGGAACGGTATATCAGGCACTCACTTTGGTATATTAATGTATAAATAATAAAAAACCAAATTATATCAGTGATTATTTGAATAGTCAGCAGCATGCAATACAATACTCGACTAAAGTACCACTTCAGATTATCAAAATAAAGAAAATTAGTACGCAAAATTAATTATTATAATATGCTTGTCTTATAGCATTGAAGTTGAGGGTTCAAAATTTCATTTCAGACTACTTAGATTTTTTTGTATTTTGAGTCAATTGTGCCTATTTTCAAAATAAAATGTGTGGGCAATATCATTACGACAATACAGCACAAAAATATATCGAAATATATGTTTATTGATGCAAGAATAGTTTCAAATAAATAAAAAATAAATACACAGGTACAAATGCATTACTGAAAAATTTACTCAAATAAATACTACACAATAATCGAATGAATTAACTAAAAACTCTACTAGCATCCATATTACATTCTTCCTTTACATTCGACTCTTCGTGTTAGCATCACAGCCAGCTTCCCATGGCCAATCGCAAACATTCAACGTTGGATTGAAATGCAAATTTCCGTCGCACTCGAACAGATAAGCAACACCCCAGTCGCAAACGCAGAATTTACCGCAATCCTCATGGGCCAGATAAACTGGATATACTCCATTGATTGCTGGACACTTGCTAGAGTCACAACCAGCGGTCTGTGGGCCTTCTGGCTTTACTGTTGGCGTTTCAGTTGGTGCATCAGTTGGCGCTTGAGTTGGTGCTTGGGTTGGTGCTTCAGTAGGAGCATCTGATTGTGCTTCAGTTGGAGCATCAGTTGGAGCATCAGTTGGTGCTTCGGTTGGAGCTTGAGTTGGAGCATCAGTTGGAGCTTCAGTTGGTGCTTGGGTTGGAGCTGCAGTTGGAGCGTCTGTTGGTGCTTGGGTTGGAGCATCAGTTGGAGCTTCAGTTGGTGCTTGGGTTGGAGCTTCAGTTGGAGCATCTGTTGGTGCTTGGGTTGGAGCATCAGTTGGAGCTTCAGTTGGTGCTTGGGTTGGAGCATCAGTTGGTGCTTGGGTTGGAGCATCAGTTGGTGCTTGGGTTGGAGCATCAGTTGGAGCGTCTGTTGGTGCTTGGGTTGGAGCATCAGTTGGACCTTCAGTTGGTGCTTGGGTTGGAGCTTCAGTTGGAGCATCTGTTGGTGCTTGGGTTGGAGCATCAGTTGGAGCTTCAGTTGGTGCTTGGGTTGGAGCATCAGTTGGTGCTTGGGTTGGAGCATCAGTTGGTGCTTGGGTTGGAGCATCAGTTGGAGCGTCTGTTGGTGCTTGGGTTGGAGCATCAGTTGGAGCTTCAGTTGGTGCTTGGGTTGGAGCTTCAGTTGGAGCATCTGTTGGTGCTTGGGTTGGAGCATCAGTTGGAGCTTCAGTTGGTGCTTGGGTTGGAGTATCAGTTGGTGCTTGGGTTGGAGCATCAGTTGGTGCTTGGGTTGGAGCATCAGTTGGAGCATCAGTTGGTGCTTGGGTTGGAGCATCAGTTGGAGCTTCAGTTGGTGCTTGAGTTGGAGCATCAGTTGGAGCTTCAGTTGGTGCTTGGGTTGGTGCTTGAGTTGGTGCTTGGGTTGGAGCTTCAGTTGGAGCATCAGATTGTGCTTCAGTTGGAGCATTAGTTGGAGCTTCAGTTGGTGGTTGAGTTGGAGCTTCAGTTGGTGCTTGGGTTGGTGCATGGGTTGGTGCATCAGTTGGTGCTTGAGTTGGAGCTTCAGTATCAATTGGAGCGTGGGTTGGAGCTTCAGTTGGTGCATCAGTTGGTGCTTGAGTTGGTACGTCAGTGATCACTTCTTCAGAGCTGTCTTCAGAACTATCGCCACCTTGTCCGGCGCAGTTGTTCTTACAGATGGAATCCTTGGGATCGACGCAGTCTTGTCGGTTGTTTGTCCACCATAGGCCTTTGGGGCACGTGTAGATTTGTACTTTGCCATCTTCACATCTGTAGTACTTGGAACAATCCGTTGGGTGCTCTTTGAACCTATCGTTCACGTTCCAACTGTTCCCGACACATTTAATGGTATCGTCGCATTGTGATTGGGTCGGAGCGTCAGTTGGTGCTTGGGTTGGTGCTTGAGTTGGAGCTTCAGTTGGCTTCTCAGTTGGCTCCTCGGTTGGTTTCACAATCGGTGCTTCAGTAATCTCTTCTTCAGAACCATCGCCACCTTCTCCGGCGCAGTTGTTCTTACAGATGGAATCCTTGGGATCGACGCAGTCTTGTCGATTGTTAGTCCACCATAGGCCTTTGGGGCACGTGTAGATTTGTACTTTACCATCTTCACATCTGTAGTACTTGGAACAATCCGTTGGGTGCTCTTTGAACCTATCGTTCACGTTCCAACTATTGCCGACACATTTAATGGTATCGTCGCATTGTGATTGGGACGGAGCTTCAGTTGGTGCTTGGGTTGGTGCTTGGGTTGGTGCTTGAGTTGGGGCTTCAGTTGGCTTCTCAGTTGGCTCCTCGGTTGGTTTCACAATCGGTGCGTCAGTAATCTCCTCTTCAGAACCATCACCACCTTGTCCGCCGCAGTTGTTCTTACAAATGGAATCCTTGGGATCGACGCAGTCTTGTCGATTGTTAGTCCACCATAGGCCTTTGGGGCACGTGTAGATTTGTACTTTGCCATCTTCACATCTGTAGTACTTGGAACAATCCGTTGGGTGCTCTTTGAACCTATCGTTCACGTTCCAACTATTGCCGACACATTTAATGGTATCGTCGCATTGTTTTGCGTAAGCTGAAAAGTGATATCTGTTAATTTTTGTTGTAAATCGTAGAGTTTAAGAGTTTAGAGTATAACTTACCAATGGTGATAGATAAAGCTACCACTGCAAGTGTCAACGCTAGTTTCCCTGAAAGCCAAAGATAATATGTAGGTGTTTATAATACATAGATAAACTAACACATATAACACACTAATAGGTCGCTACAATTTGAAAACTAATGCTTACCTGACATCACTGCTATCTTGTAGTTTCTCTGGACTTACTGAAAAACTGTACCTTAATAATTTCGCGCGGGATATTTATACCGTAATTCCAGTATGATAGAAGGCGATAAATTAGCCTTTATCAGGTATTAGTTAATTAAGTTTATTATACGGGAAATACACAACCAAAAAAATTACTTTCTATTTTTCATAAACACCGAATTCATCCACAATTGCACCCACAAGTGGCACTTATAAATCACAGGTAGTTCATTGTATAGCAACTATCAAAGATGTAATCAGCACCGTTTTTTTCTAAAACTGCAAGATCTATGATAGTCAGATTATTGTCGATTGAAATATGTTCATATGCATTTTTAATATCAGAGAGAATATTATCTGATTTGAGCAAAGTGCATGGTCGTATTGAAGTCAGTTGGTTATTTTTGATCTTCTAGGTATTAGCCTGGCTGCCTTCCCCAGCAACTAAACTTCATTTGTTTCGAGATTTTAACAAAATATGCAAACTTTGAGTCAAGCTTTCCTCATGGTTACTATGGAGACAAATTTGAGGTGGTTATTTTGATAAAAAATCAAAAATATATTTAAAAAATATTTAAAGATAACTAGATAATTAGGAAATTTCAAAAATACAATACAATCTGCAATTAAAAAGCACGGCAAACTTTATCAAAAATATATTAGAAACGACATTTCATAAATACAGTAAAAGAAAATGTGTTTACATCCCAAAAATTTTAACATAAACAATATCAGAAACGGTAATCACCCATATACATACAAAACAAAAGAATACAACGTATTTACAAAGGGACAACAATGATTCACATTAAACGTTCGAGAAGTACTACATGATAAAAATAATCCAAAGATTTATAACCAATATAACCATAATCTCCACTGCCACGTATTAATTTGGACATTCTTAATGAATCAATAGAGTACATCCGATGCTACACTAAAACAATCTGATGTGGCCAGGCACATGACTTTATCATACAATATATAAAATTAATAGTTTAGCTGCATGAGAATCTATTCTATTGAGATAAATCGTAGGTATTGTCAAAGCATCAGCATTTGACACTACCTACACTACGTCATTAGAATAATAGTTATGTCACAAATTCCGAAAGTACGGAATAGCGCGACGAGCGGTGATGCGTCACCGAAGGCGGAGTGTCGCCGTCGCATGTGAGCGAGTCGCGCTATCTAGTTTTTGGCAGGAGCGACATCAACGTTTATTGTGTAGCTTACTAAGAAATACGTATTTAAGAAAAATAAATAAAAAATTCTGTATAGTAAATGCTAGGTTGGTACCACTTTGACGAAACGACAAGTTTAAAGGTGCGTTCCGATTGGTAGGTAGTGGTAGCTAATGGCGGTGGTAGAATACGAAATTATAGTATTTCTTACATATCGTGATAATGACACATATTAGTTTGCATGTACACATGAGTCACTAGCAATTTTCTATTGGAAATCTATAATGGCGTCTGCTACCACTGCCATTATCACTAATGAAAACGCACCTTAAAAAGGTAATTCAAATTCTGACAGATTTATATTTGTTCATGACACATCCCTACCAACATACTAAAATAAAACTACACTCATCGCTATACTTTATTTATAATTTTCTCAATTTATCGTTTTTATGTATAAAAAACAATTTTAGGCAGAATTTGAGTGTTTTAGTTTAGAGTTCAGCTTAATTGAGGTCTTGAAAGTGGTTGAAATGACAGTACGCATATTTGATATTACATCTACTGCAAAATCTGCTGCGGTTTTTGTGATTTTATTTCTATCACGTTGTAAAGGAAAATCCACAAATTCATAGTCGGGTTTATATGTAATTTGATGCCTTTCCTTGAAACCGTGACAGTAGAGGTAATTTAGAACACATTTAACCATATTTAGCTATATACAAGTGGTTACGGTTATCGAGATATTGACAATTTTACATTCAATGCATCTTATATGTTATAAATGCCGTTCTGTACGTGTATTTTTCCGTCTTGGGTCACGTATAGCAAACAGCCCCGATGACCTCGACTCTTAAAAGTCATCCGAAAAAAAATTAAACTTTGTACTTGAATGTGAATTTCTTGGAAATATACTCAGGGCAAGAAAATACATCGAAAGCACCTACTCGCATACACAGTTCACTGCTTTAAAATGGATTATTGTTGAGGAGAGACAATAGTAAGTTTGTGAATAGAAACTGGTTAGACGTTTTCGATAAATGTGTTTATGCGGAATGCGAATCCGGGCTCAAACCATGCGTATTAGGGTCATACCACTTAAAGACGACTGTTTCAGCTTGAAGGATGATCAAATTTCGAAAGTTTTTATGCAAACAATAAGTATAAGTATTAGACATTTTTTAAATGATACTAAAAATAATAGTTTTTATAGCGGTAAATATGGTTAAATAGGTTCTTAATTGCATCTACTATCACGTCTTAAAAAGAATGTATCAAACGGAAAATAGCATGAATAACGTATGTACCGGTTCAATACACAATATCGACTTGTGTAAACTTTCATGTTCTTCTTCTACAACTAGTATTAAAGCTAAAACTTTTTTCAGGATTTTCTTACAACATAACAGACCCAAAAATATTGTCTCATATAACTCAGATACGACATGTATTGTTCAATTTTAAATCCGTCTATACTGATATATAGCAATAAAAGATAAATATAGAAATACAATCACAAAAAGATTATGATGACAAATCTTGCAAGGTGAAAAAAATAATGTCGGTCAGGTTTTCGGATCAAATACATACTATGGTTTGAAATTAATAAAAAGAATAAATACACAGATACTAATGCATTACTAAAAAATATAATCAAATAAATATCACACATTAATCGAATAAACAAACTAACATTCATATTAGATTATTCTTCAACATTCTGCTCTTCGAATTAGCATCACAGCCAGCTTCCCATTGAAAATCGCAAACATTCAACGTTGGATTGAAATGCAATTTCCCGTCACACTCGAACATATAAGCAACGCCCCAGTCGCAAACGCAGAATTTACCGCAATCCTCATTCGGCAAATAAACTGTATGAACTCCATTCATTTCCGGACACTTGCTAGAGTCGCAACCTTCGGTCGATGGACCTTCAGGCTTTACAGTTGGAGCATCAGTTGGAGCATCAGTTGGAGCATCAGTTGGTGCTTGAGTTGGTTCTTCAGTTGGTTCTTCAGTTGGTTCTTCAGTTGGTTCTTCAGTTGGCTTCTCAGTTGGTTTCTCAGTTGGTTCCTCAGTTGGTTCTTCAGGACTTTCTTCGGTGACCTCTTCAGAACCATCGCCACCTTGTCCGCCGCAGTTGTTTTTACATATGGAATCCTCGGGATTGACGCAGGCTTGTCGGTTGTTAGTCCACCATAGGCCATTCGAGCACGTGTGGATTTCTGGTTCGCCATCTTCACACCTGTAGTACTTTGTGCAATCGGTTGGGTGTTCTTTGTACCTATCGTTCTCGTTCCAACCATTCCCGACACATTTAATCGTATCGTCGCATTGTTGTGCGTAAGCTAAAAAGTGATATTTATTAGTTTTGGTTGTAGATTGTATAGTTTAAGAGTTTAGAGTTTAACTTACCAATGGTGATAGATATAGCAACCACTGCAAGTGTCCACGTTAGTTGTCCTGAAAGACAAAGAGTTGATATATTTATAATGGATAGATACATTAACACATACATATAACACACAAACAGATTACTACAATTTGAAAACTAATGCTTACCGGACATGATTGGTGTCTCGTAGTTTCTCTGGCCTTACAAAAAAAAAACTGTACCTTAATAATTTCGCACTGGATATTTATACTGCAATTCCAGTATGATAAAATAATGAGGCGATAAATTAGCCGTTATCAGTTATTAGTTAATTAACTTTATTAGGGCGAAAATACACAACCAAAAAAATACTGTTATTTTTTCATGAACATTTAATTCAGATGTGCTTTACCACAAGTGGCACTTATAAATTATAGGTAGTTCATTGTATAGAAACTATCAACGATGTAAGGTATTAGCCTGGGTGCTTTCCCCAGCAACGAAACATCATTTGTTTCAAGATTTTAACAAAATATGCAATACTTCAGTATAATTTAGCCTCCAATCGAATTCATATTTATCCATTGCTTATTGATGCCAATATGTACACATATTTCGTCACCTCTTACAGTTCACTGTTCCAACAAAAAAGTAAAAAATCTGATGTGGCCAGGCACATGACTTTATCATACACAATATATAAAATTAATAGTTTAGCTGCATGAGAATCTATTTGATTGTGATAAATCGTGTCTGCATTAAAATTAACTCTGCATTAACTTTCGTCCTGATTCCTTTAGTAGTTTCTCCGGAATCGTCGCCACAAAAATCGTTTACACACACACACACACACACACACACACACACACACACACACACACACACACACACACACACACACAGACATTTTTACATTTTCATTTATTACATTATTCTTATCATTTTAATTCGATCGCAAATATTAATAAGAAAGAACTCAACCCAACAAATACCAAGGATCTGTAATTAAAAACCACGGCAAACTTTATCAAAAATTTATTCATAAAAATTTATCTTAGAAACTACATTTAATAAATAAAGTAAAAAACAATTGCTTATACCTACATCCCAAAAACACCTATATAGAAAACAAAGAATCCAAGGTTTTTACAAAGGGACAACAAGATACGCAATAAACCTTCTAGAAGTACTAACTGATAAAAATAATCCAAAGATTTAAATCCAATACAACCAGAATCTCCACACATTCCAAAAAGAAACAATATCCAACCGTTACCGTGCTTCTTGGGTGTGGCCAGAACAGCCAGCATCTTGCAGCCAATCACAAACATTCTTTTCTGGATTGAAATGCAAATCGACAGGACAAATCATCTCGTATGCGACTCCCCTGTCACACTTGCAGAACTTGGCGCAATCGGTTAGTGGAAAATATACCAGATATTCTCCGTTGATGACTTGGCATTTGTCGTTTGAGCAGGAAACGGTGGAAGGTCCTTGAGGTGTCGTGGTTACCTCTGGAATGGTGGTTTCTTCAGTTTCTTCTGTTGGTTCTCCAGCAGTTGTGGTTTCTGGGTCAATTGGCGCTACTGTGGCTGATTCATCGCAACCCGCATCTTGAGGCCAATCGCAAACATTCAATTCTTGATTGAAATGCAAACCAGCTGGGCAATCCATCTCGTATGCTACGCCCCAGTCACATTGGCAGAACTTGCCGCAATCGCCGTGTGAGAAATATACCGGGTATTCTCCGTTGATGGCTGGACACTTTTCGTTTGAGCAGGAACCGTTGGAAGGTCTTTGAGTTGTCGTGGTTGCTTCTGGAGTGGTGGTTTCTTCAGTTTCTTCTGTTGGTTGTCCAGCAGTTGTGGTTTCTGAGTCAATTGGTGGTGCTACTGTGATTGCCCCATCGCAAGTCGCATCATGAGGCCAATCGCAAACATTTAATTCTAGATTGAAATGCAAACCCGCTGGACAATTCATATCGTATGCTACTCCCCTGTCACACTTGCAGAACTTGCCGCAATCGGCTTGTGGGAAATATACTGGGTATTCTCCGTTGGTGGCTGGACATTTTTCGTTTGAGCAGGAACTGGTGGAAGGTCCTTGAGTTGTTGTGGTTGCTTCTGGAGTGGTGGTTTCTTCAGTTTCTTCTGTTGGTTGTCCAGCCGTTGTGGTTTCTGGGTCAATTGGCGCTACTGTGGCTGATTCATCGCAACCCGCATCTTGAGGCCAATCGCAAACATTCAATTCTTGATTGAAATGCAAACGCTCTGGGCAATCCATCTCGTATGCTACGCCCCAGTCACATTGGCAGAACTTGCCGCAATCGGCGTGTGAGAAATATACCGGGTATTCTCCGTTGATGGCTGGACACTTGTCGTTTGAGCAGGAACCGGTTGAAGGTCCCTGAGGTGTTGTCTTAGAGCTTTCTTCGGAGTCTTCTTGAGAGCGTTCCTCAGAGCTTTCTTCAGAGCTTTCTTCAGAGCTTTCTTCAGAGCTTTCTTCAGAGCTTCCTTCATACATTTCTTCAGACCTTTCTTCGGAGCCTTCTTCAGAACTTTTTTCAGTTAGCACTTCAGTTGGTTCTTCAGTTGGTGCTTCAGTTGGCGGTGCTACTGTAGCTGATTCATCGCAACCCGTATTATTAGGCCAATCGCAAACGTTTAATACCGCATTGAAATGCAAACCGTCTGGGCAAACCATCTCGTGTGCTATTCCCCAGTCACACTTGCAAAACTTGCCGCAAACGGCGTGTGGGAAATATACTGGAAATTCTCCGTTGATGGCTAGGCATTTATCGTTTGAGCAGGAACCGGTTGAAGGTCCCTGAGGTGTTGTCTCAGAGCTTTCTTCAGAGCTTTCGTCAGAGCTTTCTTCGGAGCTTTCTTCAGAGCTTTCTTCAGAGCTTTCTTCAGAGCTTTCTTCAGAGCTTTCGTCAGAGCTTCCTTCAGCCCTTTCTTCGGAGCTTTCTTGAGAGCTTTCTTCAGAGATTTCTTCAGAGCTTTCTATTGATCCTTCTTCAGAGCCATCTTCAGAGCTTTCTTCAGAGCTTTTTTCTGTTGGTGCTTCAGTAGGTGCCTCAGTTGGTTCTTGGGTTGGTGCATCACTGGGTGCATCAGTTGGTGATTCAGTTGGTGCTTCAGTTGGTGCTTGAGTTGGTACTTTAGTTGGTGCATCAGTTGGTGCATCAGTTGGTGCACCAGTTGCTGCTTCAGTTGGTGCTTGAGTTGGAGCTTCAGTCGATGCTTCAGTTGGCGAATCAGTTGGTGCTTCAGTTGGTATTTCAGTTGGTGCATCAGTTGGTGGTTCAGTCGGTGCTTCAGTTGGTGCATCAGTTGGTTTCTCAGTTGGAGCTTGAGTTGGTACTTCAGTTGGTGCATCAGTTGGTGGTTGAGTTGGTACTTCAGTTGGTGCATCAGTTGGTGCCTCAGTTGGTGCTTGAGTTGGTGCATCAGTGGGAGCATCAGTTGGTGCTTCAGTTGTTGCTTCAGTTGGTGCTTGAGTTGGTACTTCAGTTGGTGAATCAGTTGGTGCTTGAGTTGGTATTTCAGTTGGTGCATCAGTTGGTGGTTCAGTCGGTGCTTCAGTTGGTGCATCAGTTGGTTTTTCAGTTGGAGCTTGAGTTGGTACTTCAGTTGGTGCATCAGTTGGTGGTTGAGTTGGTACTTCAGTTGGTGCATCAGTTGGTGCCGCAGTTGGTGCTTGAGTTGGTGCATCAGTTGGTGTTTCAGTTGATGCTTGAGTTGGTGCTTCAGTTGGTGCTTCAGTTGGTGCCTCAGTTGGTTCTTGGGTTGGTGCATCAGTGGGAGCATCAGTTGGGGCTTCAGTTGGTGCTTGAGTTGGTATTTCAGTTGGCGCATCAGTTGGTGGTTGAGTTGGTATTTCAGTTGGCGCATCAGTTGGTGGTTGAGTTGGTACTTCAGTTGGTGCATCAGTTGGTGCCTCAGTTGGTGCTTGAGTTGGTGCATCAGTTGGTGTTTCAGTTGATGCTTCAGTTGGTGTTTCAGTTGATGCCTCAGTTGGTTCTTGGGTTGGTGCATCAGTGGGTGCATCAGTTGGTGCTTCAGTTGGTGCTTGAGTTGGTATTTCAGTTGGTGCATCAGTTGGTGCTTCAGTTGGTGCATCAGTTGGTGCATCAGTTGGTGCTTCTGATGGTGTTTCAGTCGGTGCTTGAGTTGGTGCATCAGTTGGTTCTTCGGTTGGTGCATCAGTTGGTGCTAGAGTTGGATTCTCGGTTGGTGTCACAATCGGTAATTCAGTAACCACTTCTTCAGAGCCTTCTTCAGAACTTTCTTCAGAGCTTTCTTCAGAGCTTTCTTCAGAGTCTTCTTCAGAGCTTTCTTCAGAGTCTTTTTCAGAGCTTTCTTCAGAGCTTTCTTCAGAGCTTTCTTCAGAGTTTTCTGCAGAGCTTTTTTCAGTTGGCGCTTGAGTTGAAGCTACAGTTGGTGCTTCAGTTGGTGTTGCAGTCGGTGCTTGGGTTGGTGCATCAGTTGGTGCACCAGTTGGTGCTTCAGTTGGTGCTTGAGTTGGAGCTTCAGTCGATGCTTCAGTTGGTGAATCAGTTGGTGCTGGAGTTGGTATTTCAGTTGGGGCATCAGTTGGGGGTTCAGTCGGTGCTTCAGTTGGTGCATCAGTTGGTGCTTCTGATGGTGTTTCAGTCGGTGCTTGAGTTGGTGCATCAGTTGGTTCTTCGGTTGGTGCAGCAGTTGGTGCATCAGTTGGTGCTAGAGTTGGATTCTCGGTTGGTGTCACAATCGGTAATTCAGTAACCACTTCTTCAGAGCCTTCTTCAGAACTTTCTTCAGAGCTTTCTTCAGAGCTTTCTTCAGAGTCTTCTTCAGAGCTTTCTTCAGAGTCTTTTTCAGAGCTTTCTTCAGAGCTTTCTTCAGAGCTTTCTTCAGAGTTTTCAGCAGAGCTTTTTTCAGTTGGCGCTTGAGTTGAAGCTACAGTTGGTGCTTCAGTTGGTGTTGCAGTCGGTGCTTGGGTTGGTGCATCAGTTGGTGCACCAGTTGGTGCTTCAGTTCGTGCTTGAGTTGGAGCTTCAGTCGATGCTTCAGTTGGTGAATCAGTTGGTGCTGGAGTTGGTATTTCAGTTGGTGCATCAGTTATGGGTTCAGTCGGTGCTTCAGTTGGTGCATCAGTTGGTGCTTCTGATGGTGTTTCAGTCGGTGCTTGAGTTGGTGCATCAGTTGGTTCTTCGGTTGGTGCAGCAGTTGGTGCATCAGTTGGTGCTAGAGTTGGATTCTCGGTTGGTGTCACAATCGGTAAATCAGTAACTACTTCTGCAGAGCCTACTTCAGAACTTTCTTCAGAGCTTTCTTCAGAGCTTTCTTCAGAGCTTTCTTCAGAGCTTTCTTCAGAGCTTTCTTCAGAGCTTTCTTCAGAGCTTTCTTCAGTTGGCGCTTTGGTTGGTTTATCAGTGGGTGCTACAGTCGGTACTTCAGTTGGTTCTTGAGTTGGCTCGTCGGTTGGTTTCACAATCGGTAATTCGCTAATCACTTCTTCAGAGGTTTCTTCAGGGCTTTCTTCAGAACTGTCTTTAGAGCTTTCTTCAGAGCTTTCTTCAGAGCTTTCTTCAAAGCTTTCTTCTGAACTTTCATCTGAGCTTTCTTCAGAGCTTCCTTCAGTTGGTACTTGAGTTGGAGCTTCAGTTAGTGCTTCAGTTGGTGCTTCAGCCGGTGCTTCAGTTGGTGCATCAGTTGGTGCTTGGGTTGGTGCTTCTGTTGGGGATTCAGTTGGTTCGGTGTCTCCCGCAGTTGTGGTTTCTGGGTCAGTTGGTACTGCTATTGTGATTGAGCCATCGCAAACCGCATCATTAGGCCAATCGCAAACGTTTAACTCCGGATTGAAGTGCAAACCGTCTGGACAAACCATCTCGTGTGCTACTCCCCAGTCACATTGGCAGAACTTGGCGCAATCGGTGTGTGCGAAATATACTGGGTACTCTCCGTTGATCGCTTTGCATGGATCGCTTGAGCAACCATTGGTACCACTAGTTGTTCCGTCAGTACCTATCTGATCTGGCACATTGGTTGGAGTTGGTGGAGCTGCTGTTCTTGATGAGCTTTGACAGCCTGCAGCTTCTGGCCAATCGCATACACTTAAATAAGAATTGAAATGTAGTCCTTTGGGGCAGTCGAATTCGACTGGTGATCCCGAATTGCACTGGTAGAATTTGGAGCAGTCGGTGGCGTGAGTTAAAAAGTCCACAAAACCTCCGTTTTCCGGTGGGCAGATTCCAACTGCTTCAGCATCTGAGTGAATAAAAGAAGGTATTGCGTCACATATGTTGTTTTTGTTAAGTGTGTAAGTTTATTTATTATTTACCTGTTTGCTGAACAAGTTGTTGCAGGAGTATTCCAACAATTGGAATGCATACAAAGCCAACTGGAAAGAGAAAGATATTTTAGTATTTATGTAGATAGTTGGATAATGATACTTGAGTGAAATGAACCAAGTTGATATTTGTTTTATTTCCCAGTATATGCTGGTCTGGACATCAAGATAGCTTTTATTATTAAGTTAAAAATGAAAATATCTAATAAAATATAATAAATACTATCAACTTACCACGCATGTTTTGGCAGCGAATATACATAAAGGTTTTAGTTTATAAAGTTTAATAGGCACTGCAAGATGCGAACTGATTGAGCAATTTGGTCTGGCCGTCTTTTATACGACTTCAGGTTACTTCTCAGCTTTCTGGACTTTCAGCTTACCCCGTATGTTTTAGCAATGCACAAAGTGACCACTACAACACCGCAATATGTGAACTGACTTGCAGTTTGTCTGGTTGTGTTTTATATGATTTCATTATCTGGCAGGTAAGCATCAATCTTCGGATTACTGCGGATTTGATAAGGTGCATGCTTTATTTCCTCATGTCTGAAGATTATTCCCTGACAACAATTGTACGGTGTAAATATGTGGTAGCTAGTCAATTGAACCCCCAATTGATAGTAAGGATGCCAGGTCTGTTTTAATTTTTTGCACACATAAATTTGTTAGGTTTTCTTATCAGGGGCGACAGCATTTATTTACTTCCGTTAGATTCTTGCGAAAAAAAAACTGATATTTGTCGACGTATATATCTAAACGAAAACTCCAGGATAACCTTGAACGGTTTTCTAAAAGATTGCCCATTTAATGTAGTCCTTAAAATGGTATAAAACTTCCTATGTTTTACGATAGATGTAAATGTGTTGTTATTTTGAAATCATTTCAAGAAGTAGAAGATCCCCAGCAGAAAAAAGCTAGAGGCGTAATCCGGAGACCAGAAAGGCAACAATATTGAACCAACACACAACTGTGTGGGTAAGCTTGGTACAAATAATTCAGCGATCAAAATTAACGGGTCAAATGTCTGAACCGTTCGATTCGGTTCACCGCTAACAAAGTGAACGGGTCAGTAGTTCGTTCGTTTGCGGCGTTAACGGGCACGGCTAATTTCTGCTCAAGGCATAGATGGCTCAAGGCAGACACGGTCCAGCCGCCCCAGAACATGTAAGGGCTTTTCTTAGATAATTCAATCACAGAATGTAATGTGAATATACATATGACCTCGATATAGATGTGATAAAAAATTGTTACTATGCACTATATTTGAATAGATTATATAATTCTTTGTTAATACTAATCGAAATGAAATGACCGGTAGTAATAGCTTTACTCTATGATTGAACTGTATTAAGAAAGTACTCATGTTAAGCGTATGAAGGATAATCAGTTAACGTTATTAATCTAAAGGATTAAGTGGATTTACACTTTTGAATGACCGAGAGACGTGTTATTTTATTGAATAAAACTTTAAATATAATTCATTTGAACGTAAGTCGATATTTCTACAGTTTACTTATTGTCCATCGTTCGTTCTACATATTTTTACCCTTATATACAAGTGTTTATCAGTACTATACAGATCGTAACAATCGAAGAATGATGCCATAAAACTAATCTGGTTTACGTGACAGGACGTTATGGATTTGCAACTCTCGACCGATCACTTATATTTACTAATACCAGGATGTATGTAGATTTCCAAGAGTTTTAATGTCAAGATATCCGAAAACGGGTAAGATGTCTGAATGTTTTAACAATTTCCTTCTTTCTATTGATGAGCCGATAACAAGCACTATAAAGAAATTTCTACCCTACAGGCCGTCTCTACAAGAGCTCAAGATTTGAATTTTAAATCAATCATAGTACATTATATGTCTTCTAACATTGGTACTTTGTGCACAAGTATAGTCACATATTGGGTTGAGTACCGCTGGTTAAACGAAGCAGTAGTGTGTGAGAACTGTGTCCGGGATTTTGGTCTTATCAAGTGCATAAGTGAAGAAAATAGAGAAAATCTAGTATCAAATTGAGGAGAAAAGAATAAGCTACACAGTTGCCCTATTGTTGTGTCTCAGAAACGGGCGGCAACGTGGATATCCTAGCGGTAAGTGATAGACTGTATGACTCCATGCGATCAGCTGTCGCTTTTTTCTTGAGCCTGCGACCAGTCTAACGCGCCAGAAACTAGTACTACATATATAGCCAGTACCAGTGACCCTCAAACAAGTTTCCCTCAAAGAATCAAATCGTACCCTAAAGTCCGCGGCCTTTCTTATCTGTGTATTAGTCACCTAGAAGGGCCCCTAGGGTGTGAAGAGTTATCCTTTCTCCTACTCCTTGACCTATTGTGTCTTAATACCATTAAAATACAGAAAAATGGAACAGTTTACGGAACAAAGCAAAATGGAAATACTGAATGCTATTAAGGATTTGAAAGGACACATTGAAGCGCAAGTATCCACCCTTAGGACGGAAATTAAGGAAACAAACCAAAATACTGTAGCAAGAGTAGTGGAGAATACCGAAAAGATTGCTCAGCATGACCGTAAGTGGGAACGAAGGGATTATTTAGATAGACAGAAAAACATCTTGATCCACGGTCTCGTTGAAACAGAGAAAAATCAAGAAGAAATGGAAACATTGGTCCTAAATTTCCTCAATAAAACGTTAGCTGTAAAAACCGACATAGTAGAAATTGATGTTATAATGAGACTTGGAAAAAAGACAGACAACAAAACTAGGCCAGTGCTATTAAAGTTTCTGGCATTGAGAAAAGTCCACGAGGTACAGAGATATAGAAAGAACTTGAAGGGCACAAAAGTCTATCTAACAGAGGACCTACCAAATGATATAGTATGTGAAAGGAAAAGACTGCTCCCAGCGATGAAACATCTTAGAAAGAACCACTACGTAGTAATGAAGGGCAGCAGATTAATGGTAGATGGGTTACCCATGGATGCCATTCAAGTAGAAAAAGTAGCCTTGGAATTAGCAAATAAGAAACGAACTCTCAGTGACGAGTTTATTAACACTGCGGAAGGAGAACAGACAAAGGCAGGCGTAGCATCAGGAACTAGAGGATCTAAAAAAGCCAAGTCCACAGATACAAGACGCAGAGCTAACTCGCTAACGTCACTAGCTCAACAGCAGAAATCCATAATACCAAGCTTTTTGGAAACGTACCTGAAGGGATCGGCAGAGAGGGCAGCAGCAGGGCAGGGAGGGTCAAACAAAGCGGGAAATACTACCACAGGGACATAGCAATCATAAGATAAGACTCAAATTCTGGGAGCCGACTACTACCGCAAGAAATTGGACAAGAATTAGGAAACACGAACTACAACCCACACGCCACAGCACACAAAAGAACAAGAACATACGACAGTTATAAGTAAATACAAAGAAAAAACTAATAATATAGAAATTGAAGCAAATACTGAACAAAAACGTCCCTACAACGGTTGGTCACCGAGGGAAAGTAAGACCGATACCCCCCAAACATCGAACATTTATGGAGCCGAAAAGCGAAGGACAGAAGATTATGGCAAACTTTGGGGGAGGCCTTTATCCGGAAGGATGTACACTAGAAAGCACCTTTTGTTTTTGAAGTTATAATCATTATTACACAACGTATTGTATTTTATTTTTGGTGTATTAATAAAGGGCTATTATTATTATTATTATTATAGTCACATATGCTGGATTTTACTGGTATTCTATCGTTGTGCGCTACGAGCGCGTTGCGTGTGCTTTAGTGAATCAGCAGGATGAATTCCCAGTGGATGAATTTGGAACAATATTTCTACCGAAAATTCGAGGTAATTTACGAATTGTAGTAAGCAAACTTTCACCATTTTGATAGTATTATATAACAATAAACACACGTTGCTGTCTCCTAGAGACTCTGGTGGTACATTTTCATCTATTACAGTATTGTTATCATTTCAATTCGATCGCAAAGATTAATAGGTAACAACACAATAAAACAAATACCAGGGATCTGTAATTAAAAAGACGCCAAGTTGTATCAAAAATATATTCATCAAAATTTATATTAGAAACTACGTTTCATAAATATATTAAAACAACAATTGTTCTACATCTTCAAATTTGCAACAATATCATGCCACACACAAAAAAACGATATAATTATATATAATTCTGTTTATTTTTTATATGCATATTTTACATTTGCTACGGCATGTTGCTCAGCAACATACGTTACTGTGCCTCTTGGACTTGGCCAGTACACCCCGCATCTAGCGGCCAATCACAAACATTCTTTTCCGGATTGAAGTGCAAATCGTCAGGACAAATCATCTCGTATGCTACTCCCCAGTCACATACGCAGAACTTGCCGCAATCGGCTACTGGGAAATATACTGGGAATTCTCCGTTTATCGCCGGGCATTTATCACTTGAACAGGAACCGGTGGAAGGTGCTTGAGCTGTCGTGGTTGCCTCTGGAGTGCTGGCTTCTTCAGTTGATCCGTTGTCTCCTGCAGTTGTGGCTTCAGACTCTGTTGGTGGTGCAACAGTGATTGATCCATCGCAACCCGCATCTTGAGGCCAATCGCAAACATTCAATTCTTGATTGAAATGCAAACCGGCTGGGCAATCCATCTCGTATGCTACGCCCCAGTCACATTGGCAGAACTTGCCGCAATCGGCGTGTGAGAAATATACCGGGTATTCTCCGTTGATGGCTGGACATTTTTCGTTTGAGCAGGAACCGGTGGAAGGTCCTTGAGTGGTCGTGGTTGCCTCTGAAGTGGTGGTTACTTCAGTTACTTCTGTTAGTTGTCCAGCAGTTGTGGTTTCCGGGACAGTTGGTGGTACTACTGTGGCCGATTCATCGCAACCCGCATCTTGAGGCCAATCGCAAACATTCAATTCTTGATTGAAATGCAAACCAGCTGGGCAATCCATCTCGTATGCTACGCCCCAGTCACATTGGCAGAACTTGCCGCAATCGGCGTGTGAGAAATATACCGGGTACTCTCCGTTGATGGCTGGACATTTTTCGTTTGAGCAGGACCCGGTGGAAGGTCCTTGAGTGGTCGTGGTTGCCTCTGAAGTGGTGGTTACTTCAGTTACTTCTGTTAGTTGTCCAGCAGTTGTGGTTTCCGGGACAGTTGGTGGTACTACTGTGGCCGATTCATCGCAACCCGCATCTTG
The DNA here is from genome assembly GCA_964023965.1 of Melinopterus prodromus. Taxonomy (NCBI): domain Eukaryota; kingdom Metazoa; phylum Arthropoda; class Insecta; order Coleoptera; family Scarabaeidae; genus Melinopterus; species Melinopterus prodromus. The sequence continues at coordinate 3,393,602 of OZ030391.1, read as the reverse complement.
AGGCCAATCGCAAACATTCAATTCTTGATTGAAATGCAAACCAGCTGGGCAATCCATCTCGTATGCTACGCCCCAGTCACATTGGCAGAACTTGCCGCAATCGGCGTGTGAGAAATATACCGGGTATTCGCCGTTGATGGCTGGACATTTTTCGTTTGAGCAGGAACCGTTGGAAGGTCTTTGAGTTGTCGTGGTTGCTTCTGGAGTGATGGCTTCTTCAGTTTCTTCTGTTTGTTCTCCAGCAGTTGTGGTTTCTGGGTCAATTGGCGCTACTGTGGCTGATTCATCGCAACCCGCATCTTGAGGCCAATCGCAAACATTCAAGTGTTGATTGAAATGCAAACCCGCTGGGCAATCCATCTCGTATGCTACGCCCCAGTCACATTGGCAGAACTTGCCGCAATCGGCGTGTGAGAAATATACCGGGTATTCTCCGTTGATGGCTGGACATTTTTCGTTTGAGCAGGAACCGGTGGTAGGTCCTTGAGTTGTTGTGGTTGCTTCTGGAGTGATGGTTTCTTCAGTTTCTTCTGTTGGTTCTCCAGCAGTTGTGGTTTCTGGGTCAATTGGCGCTACTGTGGCTGATTCATCGCAACCCGCATCTTGAGGCCAATCGCAAACATTCAAGTGTTGATTGAAATGCAAACCCGCTGGGCAATCCATCTCGTATGCTACGCCCCAGTCACATTGGCAGAACTTGCCGCAATCGGCGTGTGAGAAATATACCGGGTATTCTCCGTTGATGGCTGGACATTTTTCGTTTGAGCAGGAACCGGTGGTAGGTCCTTGAGTTGTTGTGGTTGCTTCTGGAGTGATGGTTTCTTCAGTTTCTTCTGTTGGTTCTCCAGCAGTTGTGGTTTCTGGGTCAATTGGCGCTACTGTGGCTGATTCATCGCAACCCGCATCTTGAGGCCAATCGCAAACATTCAAGTGTTGATTGAAATGCAAACCCGCTGGGCAATCCATCTCGTATGCTACGCCCCAGTCACATTGGCAGAACTTGCCGCAATCGGCGTGTGAGAAATATACCGGGTATTCTCCGTTGATGGCTGGACATTTTTCGTTTGAGCAGGAACCGGTGGTAGGTCCTTGAGTTGTTGTGGTTGCTTCTGGAGTGATGGTTTCTTCAGTTTCTTCTGTTGGTTCTCCAGCAGTTGTGGTTTCTGGGTCAATTGGCGCTACTGTGGCTGATTCATCGCAACCCGCATCTTGAGGCCAATCGCAAACATTCAAGTTTTGATTGAAATGCAAACCCGCTGGGCAATCCATCTCGTATGCTACGCCCCAGTCACATTGGCAGAACTTGCAGCAATCGGCGTGTGAGAAATATACCGGGTATTCTCCGTTGATGGCTGGACATTTTTCGTTTGAGCAGGAACCGGTGGTAGGTCCTTGAGTTGTTGTGGTTGCTTCTGGAGTGATGGTTTCTTCAGTTTCTTCTGTTGGTTCTCCAGCAGTTGTGGTTTCTGGGTCAATTGGCGCTACTGTGGCTGATTCATCGCAACCCGCATCTTGAGGCCAATCGCAAACATTCAAGTTTTGATTGAAATGCAAACCCGCTGGGCAATCCATCTCGTATGCTACGCCCCAGTCACATTGGCAGAACTTGCCGCAATCGGCGTGTGAGAAATATACCGGGTATTCTCCGTTGATGGCTGGACATTTTTCGTTTGAGCAGGAACCGTTGGAAGGTCTTTGAGTTGTCGTGGTTGCTTCTGGAGTGATGGCTTCTTCAGTTTCTTCTGTTTGTTCTCCAGCAGTTGTGGTTTCTGGGTCAATTGGCGCTACTGTGGCTGATTCATCGCAACCCGCATCTTGAGGCCAATCGCAAACATTCAAGTCTTGATTGAAATGCAAACCCGCTGGGCAATCCATCTCGTATGCTACGCCCCAGTCACATTGGCAGAACTTGCCGCAATCGGCGTGTGAGAAATATACCGGGTATTCGCCGTTGATGGCTGGACATTTTTCGTTTGAGCAGGAACCGTTGGAAGGTCTTTGAGTTGTCGTGGTTGCTTCTGGAGTGATGGCTTCTTCAGTTTCTTCTGTTTGTTCTCCAGCAGTTGTGGTTTCTGGGTCAATTGGCGCTACTGTGGCTGATTCATCGCAACCCGCATCTTGAGGCCAATCGCAAACATTCAAGTCTTGATTGAAATGCAAACCCGCTGGGCAATCCATCTCGTATGCTACGCCCCAGTCACATTGGCAGAACTTGCCGCAATCGGCGTGTGAGAAATATACCGGGTATTCTCCGTTGATGGCTGGACATTTTTCGTTTGAGCAGGAACCGTTGGAAGGTCTTTGAGTTGTCGTGGTTGCTTCTGGAGTGATGGCTTCTTCAGTTTCTTCTGTTTGTTCTCCAGCAGTTGTGGTTTCTGGGTCAATTGGCGCTACTGTGGCTGATTCATCGCAACCCGCATCTTGAGGCCAATCGCAAACATTCAAGTTTTGATTGAAATGCAAACCCGCTGGGCAATCCATCTCGTATGCTACGCCCCAGTCACATTGGCAGAACTTGCCGCAATCGGCGTGTGAGAAATATACCGGGTATTCTCCGTTGATGGCTGGACATTTTTCGTTTGAGCAGGAACCGTTGGAAGGTCTTTGAGTTGTCGTGGTTGCTTCTGGAGTGATGGCTTCTTCAGTTTCTTCTGTTTGTTCTCCAGCAGTTGTGGTTTCTGGGTCAATTGGCGCTACTGTGGCTGATTCATCGCAACCCGCATCTTGAGGCCAATCGCAAACATTCAAGTTTTGATTGAAATGCAAACCCGCTGGGCAATCCATCTCGTATGCGACGCCCCAGTCACATTGGCAGAACTTGCCGCAATCGGCGTGTGAGAAATATACCGGGTATTCTCCGTTGATGGCTGGACATTTTTCGTTTGAGCAGGAACCGTTGGAAGGTCTTTGAGTTGTCGTGGTTGCTTCTGGAGTGATGGCTTCTTCAGTTTCTTCTGTTTGTTCTCCAGCAGTTGTGGTTTCTGGGTCAATTGGCGCTACTGTGGCTGATTCATCGCAACCCGCATCTTGAGGCCAATCGCAAACATTCAAGTTTTGATTGAAATGCAAACCCGCTGGACAATCCATCTCGTATGCTACGCCCCAGTCACATTGGCAGAACTTGCCGCAATCGGCGTGTGAGAAATATACCGGGTATTCTCCGTTGATGGCTGGACATTTTTCGTTTGAGCAGGAACCGTTGGAAGGTCTTTGAGTTGTCGTGGTTGCTTCTGGAGTGATGGCTTCTTCAGTTTCTTCTGTTTGTTCCCCAGCAGTTGTGGTTTCTGGGACAATTGGTGCTACTGTGGCTGATTCATCGCAACCCGCATCTTGAGGCCAATCGCAAACATTCAATTCTTGATTGAAATGCAAACCCGCTGGGCAATCCATCTCGTATGCTACGCCCCAGTCACATTGGCAGAACTTGCCGCAATCGGCGTGTGAGAAATATACCGGGTATTCTCCGTTGATGGCTGGACATTTTTCGTTTGAGCAGGAACCGGTGGAAGTCCCTTGAGGTGTCGTGGTTGCCTCTGGAGTGGTGGTTTCTTCAGTTTCTTCTGTTGGTTGTCTAGCAGTTGTGGTATCTGGGTCAGTTGGTGGTACTACTGTGCCTGATCCAGCGCAACCAGCATCATGAGGCCAATCGCAAACATTCAATTCTGGATTGAAATGCAAACCCGCTGGACAATCCATCTCGTATGCTACTCCCCAGTCACATTGGCAGAACTTGCTGCAACTGGCGTGCGGGAAATATACTGGGTATTCCCCGTTGATGGCTGGGCATGGGTCGTTTGAGCAGCCATTGGTACTACCAGTAGTTCCGTCAGTAGTGATCTCTGGTCCATTGGTTGGATTTGGTGGAGCTGCTGTGCTTGTTGAGCTTTTACAGCCCGCAACATCTGGCCAATCGCATACATTTAACTCAGAATTGAAATGCAATCCATCGGGACAGTCGAATTCCACTGGTGATCCCCAATCGCACTTGTAGAATTTGGAGCAGTCGGTAGCGTGAGTTAAGAAGTCCACAAAATCTCCGTTTTCAGGTGGGCAGATTCCAACAGGTTCAGCATCTGAGTTAATCAGAAAGGAAATATCGTCATATATGTTGTTTTTGTTAAGTAAGTTTGATTTAGTATTTACCTGTTTGCTGAACTAGTAGCTGCAGGAGTATTGCAGCAATACTGATGCACAGAAAGCTAACTGAAAAAGAAATGTATTTTAGTATTTATGAAGATGTTGGGTTGATGTTGATTGACAAAAATCAATGATACTTCTGGTAACTCTGGAAACTCTTATTTCTATGTTGGTTGTAAAAATGGACTATCAGCTTACCCCGCATGTTTTGGCAGTGCACACAGAATGTTCACTACACACGGCAAGATGTGAACTGACTTTTCAGTTTGTCTGGTGGTCTTTTATATGATTTCACTATCAGGCAAGTAAGTCTTAACAATCGTCGGATTACTGCAGGTATGATAAGGAGAGTGCTTTTTTCCTCATTTCTGAAAATTATTGCCTGACAACAATTGTATGCCGTGAAAATCTGGTAGCTAATTTAATTGGACCACCAATTGATAGCAAGATAATGCAACTGTATAATAAAATAGCAAGGATGACACCCATTGTCTGTGTGAAATGAGTTACTGATACCTTAATTGTTCCTTATTGCCTAGTAAGGTCTATTTTAATTTTTTGCAGACATAAATGTCTTGGATTTTCCTATTAGAGAAGGCAGCATATATTTACTTCCATTAGATTCTTAGGAAAAAAAGCTGTTATTAACAAATCTTGATTACTGTCCTTGTTGTCCGTCCTAAAGAATCAATTGTTAGCTTCAAACTCTTTGTTCAACAACTAAAATATTACTTATCAACTGATAAAACTGCAAACTAAAAATGATCTGTTAGTCCTGGATTAGAATTATTGCACTATTGTTTCATTCAAACCTATTCAATTTATATTTAAAAATAGGTTTAAAACTAAGTAACATATGTATCCGAAAACTCAACGTCATACCACAATATAACCTTTGTAAAAGGTCGCTATTTTTCAAGATATTGACGTTTTTATTGTTTCTTATTCTACCAATGTTCTAACGGTCAGAATATAACCTAAAAGTTTGACTGATCTTGATAATTGAGTGTTCTGCTAAAAGTTGATTTTTTCCTTATAAGGTAACTGCAACTCGACTTATTTTTACATCGCTATAGGATAACAGTAATAAGAAAATTCTAATATCTATTTAGGCTGACTAAAAACGCATTATATTTTCCTAATAATGCGATGTGCTATTCTTTTAACCACTATTAATTACAAAATTAGGGGTGTCGGAATTAGGTACATGTAAATTAGCACGTCCTTAAATCAGACATGTGTGTCGGAATTGTGTACATAGTTAGAAGTAATATATATGGCTCTGTTGCTGTCTTTACACAAGAAAATAACATATTTGACATATTAGAATTAATTGTACGCATTTTGTCCAAATTCCAACACGAGTGTCGGAATTACGGACATCAATAATCCGGAATTATTACACTGGCAGCAGAGAGTAGCAATATTGTCAATAATACACCACATTTGGAGATGGCAGTTGAACTCATGCCATCTTCATTAAAAAAAATCATTTTTCTGGCCTGAAACACACAAATAAAGTAAAATGAAACTGATCTTCGGTAACGTGAATATCTAATGCTTGGAGAGGATATTTGTTAATAAAAAAGAAGAAAGCACAAAAGAAAATCATTCTGGAGAAATAAATAAATAAATAATATTTATTTGTCACTTGATCCGTAGTAGACATGGACAATTGTCAGAGAATATTACAAAAGTACAATCAAAATACAATACAAAAAGATAAAGCGTACAGTACGTCATCAATGATTCTGCGAACCAGTCTCAGTCAGCTACTCATCAACAAAACTTACTCTCATTATCCCTGCAGAAAGACAACAGTCGAAACAAATACAGTCATGGCAAAGTTAGTAACTTGTATGTCTTGAACACCTCTCTACATGATTCGCGGAAAGAAAGGCCCAACATACAACGCAGAAACCTCTTTTGTAGACAAAAGAGGGAACTCATCTTAGGTGATGAACCCCATAATATACTTCCGTACCTCAGGAACGACTCAACGCTGGAGGCGTAGTATATCCTAAGACAATCAAGGCCAACAATGCCTCTCAACTTGTAGAAGGAACAGTATGTTTTGTTAATTTTTTTTTTTATTCTGTACATGCTGGTCCCACCTCAGATGACTCTGCAAATAAATCACCAGGAATTTCACGGTCTCATCCACAGGCAGTTGTTGGCAGTTGTAGTTGGTGCTTCTAATGAGAACTGCAGCAAAGCAGTCTTCTTACAGTTCAGAATAATGCCATTGTCTCTGCACCAACTACGCATTCGTCTAACAGCATCAGTGGTCGCGGCAGAAAGACCAACCAAGGTGTGGCTCTTAATTAATAATCAATGTCGTATCATCAGCAAATTGGTACAGCTCACCATCGGGACAATTCGTTGCCAAGTCGTTCATATATATCAGGAACAACAGAGGGCCCAAAATCGATCCTTGCGGTATATTTTAAGGTTGCAATAAATAGTTCTTTGATTAAAGAAATTATTAATTGATTGAAGGATATATGTGCAAATAAAACTGTAAACCAAAGCAGAAATATTACTTTAAACGGAAGAAAGCTCTTCTTGTATAAAAATACATTGTTTGAAAATGTGCCATTGCATACACGCAGGGCAAAATGTTGCTTCCACATTATTTGCTATTGAATTTATAAAAAGTCTAATAAAACTCTTATAACATTTTGAAACTATACATAATGGAGAATCTTTTACAATAACTTGGCCAGTTTACCCAGGCATTTTTCGTTTAGATATGCCGACTCAAAGTTAGTTAAAAAGAAACAAATAGTCCGGAGAAAAATATTTTCTTTTTGAAAACTTTAGCAGTTTTAGATTTATTTTGGATGGTGATCAAATGCAGCGCTATTTAGGGTTGCCTACCAAAGATTAGAATATTAGAATATGTAGTATTGTAGCTGTGGTACTTGAATAGCTGATCTACGGTGACAATTTTGACAAAATTCAGAAAAGGGCCATGAGTTGGCCTATCGGAAAGTCAACAGATAATGATATTTACACCAACCACTAAAATAACGCCGTATAATAGGCCATAAGTTTCTTCCTTATAACTTTAAAATGTTTAATAAATTTTTTGGTGTTCAATCACAGAATCGTATTGTAATATGAATATAAATATGACTTTGATATAAGTGTGATAAAAATTATTACTATCCACTATATTTCAATTGATTATATTTTGTTTTTGTTAATACTAATGGAGAAAATGACCGGTAGTAATAGCCTTATTCTATGATTGAAATGTATTAAGAAAATACTCATTTTATGCGTATAAAGGATAATCGGTTAATCTTATTAATCTGAAGGTATTGATTCAGTGTGGCGTTACACTAAATGACACACACTAGAATGAGAGTAACGTGTTATTTTAAGGAATAAAACGTTAATTATGATTTATTTGAACGTAAGTAGATATTTGTACAGTTTTTATTGTTTAACCTTCACTCTACACATTTTTACTCCGACAATCTGTTTATGGGTACTGTACAGATCGTAACAATCGAAGAAAAACTATTATCAATACCATAAAACTAATCTAGCTTACGCGACAGCGCGACAGGACGCTGTAGATTTGCAACTTCCGACCGTCGGTTTACTTATATTTGCTAATACTAGGACGTATGTAAATTAGCAAGTTTTAATTTTAAAATATCCCAAAAAGGATAAGATGGCCGAACTTTTTAACCAAATGTTGCTTCCTATTGATGATCCGACAATTAGCGCCAGGACCAGCGGGAGGCGTGTGCGAAGTGAGCAGGGAAACACAGGCGCCGTAATAAAAGGACGCTAAAGGTTAGTTAAATTTCTTAATGCCAGTTTTAACCATAAACTGAGTTAAAATATACAAAATCGACATTAAAAACCCCAGTCCAAGAGATCTTAAAAATAAGTGAGAAATGTATTTACTTATATTAAAAAATCAATGACGCTGATTAAACAATAAAAAGTTTCCCAAATTCCGACTTGTACTGACTTTGCCTGTTTTAGCTGCTAAGCTTAGGCGCCCAATAAGGATTTTTTTTTATCGCCGCGGATAAAAATTTGCACCACGTGTACACAGATAGAATTTTTTTTTTAATTCAAATAAATATGCGTTGACTCAAAGAAATCTGTTGTTTCAATAGAGGCAAAGAAATATTTATTTGCAAAGACTTATGTGAACAACTTATGTTTCCAGTTAAAGTTTGCAATTTGTATATTATAAGAAACGAGATTTATTTACTTCAAATAATTATGATAGTGTTGAGTGAAAGAATTATATATTTTTTAAATTAACGAAATTGTTGGTCGAGTTAAAATGCTGTATTTTAAGTTTGGTGCAGATGTAACCACGTCTTTCGCGGGGAAGAATCTTGGATAGATTAATTTGACGCCAAGGGTCTTAAATGTATGTTTAAATGTGTTTTTATCTCCATGTGCATGAAGTCTCCGTTATATGTTGTATATTTTTGCTTGACCTTTATGTTGGGCAGCGTGGCTAATGACATTGGTACAACATCTTTGACACATTCACTGATGATGCCCTTGATAGAAAGGGCGAAACCCACAGTTAAAAAATCCTCTATAGTGTAGAAAGTTTCTCTTCTTAGAATACCGCGTATACACTTCATAAACTGTCTCTCTGGCAGACCCTTTATATCAGCTGGAAGGTGGTTATACAGTCTGGCACCTATGTGAACCACCTACAGTCTTGCCACATTCACTCTATGCCTAAGGCACTCTCAGTTCTTCACGCCCTCGAGTATAGTGATGGTGGTTTGTGCCGTTTGTCTCATACAGATGTCTATGAGTATGAACATACCTCAGGCAGGTAAGTATATAGCCTGATGTTGTTGTTAGTATTTCCAGTTGCTGAAAACTATCTCTACAGCTATCCCTACTGCCCAGACCCCGTAAAGCTCTGAAGGCCTGCTTCTGAAGCCTCAGAACAGGCTGCGCCACAGGAGCTATTCTGAGGTCTTCCCTTGAACTTTCTGTCACAAGGATTGAAGTGTCGTCTGCGTATAAAGTGCACTGATGTTCCTTCACATTACCTCCAAAGTCATTTGTATAGATAATGAAAACCACTGGGCCCAACAACGACCCCTGCGGTACACCACAACTAACTGTGAGCACTTGTGACACCTTTCCCTCCCAACGGACAACCTGAGTCCTGTTCCGAAGACAGCTCTCCAGAAGACGAGCCGGCGCACCTCTATTTCCATTCTGTTCCAGTCTGTAGATCTGCTAAGGAAAGGGCACCGTGCCAATTGCTTTGCTTAAATCGCTTGTGACCAACTGAACTGCTTCCCCGGAGTCTAAGCAGGGCCGGCCCTAGGCGGTAGGCAAGGTAGGCAACTGCCTACGGCGGCAAAGTTTAGGGGCGGCAAAACCAACTGAACTACAATAAAAAGGGCTCTAAACTATTGCCTGAATCTAGAACATAAAAGAATAGTAAAATAGAATCAAATACAGTCGGAATTGACAGGCTTCAGGCCATTCCTATATTTTAAGATGCATAGCAGCCAATAATAGACACTTAAATAAAATAGCTCATTAGCTTTTACAAAGAATTAGGATCAATTAGGAAAAATATATGATCAATTAGGAAAAATAATATGAAAGTGTACTGTAGTGTAGTGATCCTATACAAAAATCTATAAATATAAAATAGTCCTAACGATCCTTTTGAGTTTTTATGCGATATCCACAAACTTAAAGAAAATGTTATAAGTAAAAATGATTTACTGGCACATTCCAAAGATATAGAAACCGCTTTAAAAGTTGGCGAATCCTCCATCTTAACGGTTTAGCTAGCATTTGCTGCCGAAATGGTAAGCTAGTTAATTTTTATTTGGGTAGACACATAATTTGCGCGCATATAAAAATAATATTAAAATGTGCTGAGTCTTTGATGATATTATTATTGAAATTAATTAAAAACTATCAGTGATTAAAAAAATCCCCATGAAATGGCATCAATATCTCCGAAAATATTACTCTTTGCAGAACAAATTATACATCATATTAAAGATAAAATTTTGATGAAGATTTGGGAAAATGTTAAGAACGGAGATATTATGTCCTGATGACTTTAGAGACATAATATTTCGGTTCTGAAAACCCGTTTTTTAACCTTCTCCCAAATCTTCATCTTTCAATATTTTTAAGTATTTCTTTTCATCTTTAATATGGTGTACATTTTGTTCTGCTAAGCTTAATACTTTCGGAGATATTTGATGCAAGTAGTTCATGGAAAATTTCACTGATAATCACTGATAATTTATAATAAATTTCAATAAGAATTTCTTCATTCAGTAAACATTTTGATGGTATTATTGGTACTATTTTCATAGTCGGGCGCATTAATTATTTCGTTAAATGATTTTGCGTCCATAGACCTTGTTTCCAGAAGGTCCAGTTGACGTTTTTAAAAATTCATTACCTCCCTTAACATTGGGCCAAATTTAAACATTGCTTAGCAGTTTTTTTCTAACCCTGCCTACAACTGTTGCTACCTGAGCGGGCGATAGACAGTTTGCTAAACTAATATTAATAAAAAAAAGTACTTAAGAACCATGTCTACTTAAAATTGTCTTAATGGGTTAGCAATGAAGGCCACTGAATATGAATTGAGCATTAGATCTGAAAGAAGTTACTCGCGATTTTGCAGAAAAAAGGTTCGAAAGAGCTAATTTTAATTTAGAGTTAAACTTTGTATATTGTACTAGTATTATTTACTTTTTGTTGTTTTAAAAGTATTGTTTGTACTAGTATAATCTCAAAAGGTTGTGTTTTTATTACAAATAAATTTCGTAAATATTGTCTGAGTGCTGACTGTATCATGATTTTTGTGTAAATCTGTTTTGGCGGTAAAAACGGCGGCAAAAACGCTACGGCCGGCCCTGCATCCAGTATTATTTCAATGATTTGCAGTTGGTTTGTTATAAAAGTAATTAATCAATTGAGCTACTATTTTGTAAGTATGTAATTAATTAAGTATGTACAGGTGGGCCAAATTCGATGTTACTATAGGAGATATCGGTAACTATAAGAGATATCGAAAAATGTGTAAGATCGTCTTTTTTTGAGAGAAACTCAATGGCGAAAACCAAAATTAGCTATCGTCTTTTGTTTTCGAGGATTATTATCCTATTAATGTAAGCACATTGCACTGCGAGATATGCACTGTCAAATATTTGTACCGAAAATATGAACATTTAATGCCGATTCGTAACATCGCACATCTGGACTTGCAAACACGTTACAAGGTCTCGAACGCATCGGCTGGCTCGACAAAAACTTGTAGTTCTACGCCGATATTGGGCAGAATATTTGAGGTAAACATATTAATGCCGCATGAATGCACCGGTGAAAAATACATTCTTATGCCTGCAACAAATAGTTTTCGCGCTATAGAATTCTTAATACGGTTTACTTTCGACAAGAAAATAATATCTTGGTACGTAGTGTGTAGGATGTTTGTTTTCTCTACATTACTAACGCGTCTGGCAAAATATAATAAAAAATAATACACGCAAGGACTCATGATGCATGAATCTATTATTTGATAATAATTATTTCAATCATTTGCAGTTGGTTTGTTATAAAAGTAATTAATCAATCACTCAGGGGGGCGGCACTATTGAGATTTGCCTACGGCGGCAAAAACGCTAGGGCCGGCCCTGGTCAAAGGCACGTGCTATGCTGCCTACCCGTTCTGTATCCATGCTGTTCTTTGCCAAATAGGCCCTTATCTTCCAAATATTTCATCAATCTGTTTTTTTATCGCTACCTCAAACACTTTGGCTATCACCGGCAAAACTGATATAGGCCTATATCCCCCGCATTCATATGCATCCGTACTCTTGCTGATCGGGACCACTATTGCTTTCTTAAGCTCTTCCGGGAAACAGTCCTCCATAAGCCAGTAATCTTGTCAAAGACATTAATAACACTAATGGGAGTTAAAATCAAAGTACTACCTGACAATGTCACAGACATTTTCCTAATTTTATGTGGATATTGTGACATCATAAAATGCCAACTTGGTATTTTTAATTTTAGAAAAATATGAAAATCTGTGTAAAAGAAGTTCTATAATCGTTGTTGAATCAAGATTCCTTAAAAAACTCATCTACAAATAAATACTGTCCGAAATGCATCATTTCACAAAATCAAATCCAAGCTTCTAGCCATTATTGACTGTATAAAAATTGTATACTGTATTTGATAGACAGTTAGTCGTATAATCTTCTCTGCATCAATAGCTATCCATCACGATGTAAATCTAAACAGACCGTTGTCTAATTATCGAGAACTGATGATAACCAGATGCCAAGTCCTTACACCTAATAAAAGTCAATGAATCAAAAACCGATAAAATAGGTGAACAATGTATTAAAGTTTTTTTTATTAGGAAGTATAACATACTTAACATATTGAAATTAATCTAAAATATTAAGCATCAGTTTAAATCTGAATTCTTAAAACTAGGTACTTGTGTCTAACAAGCTATCCACTGATGTCCTATATTTACTTTGCCCTAAACAAGAAGCTAACACTTCACTCACTGTGATCTGCTTTCTACACATTTCACTGATTCACTAGTTAGAAGGGTTTAGGGTTTTTTAGTCTTCTCACTAGATTCTGGATGTCTAGTAGCTGCAGGGCCTCTACGTTGACGTGATGGCTTAGGCGAGATTCATGCTTAGTGGCAAATCTTTTGGATGACTTATGGGACACCAAGATCACGATGCAGGTCACTATTCTGTATGTAACAACGAGCGTTGACCATATTCCTTACTACTTTATTTTGGAAAATCTTGATTCATTGTATATTGGAGTTTTCCGCGCAACCCCAAAGCTGGATGCCGTATATCCAAATCGGTTTTAGTACTTAGTTGTAAACTTGTAGTTTGTTCTGTACTGACAACTGAGAGTTCCTTCTCAGAAGCCAGTTCATTTCTCTGTGTTTGAGGCCAAGCTCTACTCTTTTCTTCTTAACGTGTTCTTTCCACCGTAGTTTTGTATCCAGAGTCATACCCAAATACTTTGCAGTGTTCGCATATGGAACTATTTCGTCGCTAATTTTGACATGAGGTATGTCCTAGATTCTTGTGTTTGTGAAGTTAATGTGGACAGATTGCAGTTCGTTCAGCTTGGTCTTCCATGTTTTGGTCCATTTATATATTTTATTACGAGCTTGCTGAAGATTCCTAGTAGATTCTCCAATAGTTGATCCCACTGCCATTAGAGCCGCGTCATCTGCGAATGGGGCGACTGTTACATTTTCCAGCTGTGGTAGGTCACTTGTATATAGTAGATAGAGAATTGGTCCCAATACACTACCCTGGGTACCCCAGCTTATCTTCTTTTAATTCCGAGCTAACTGAATGATGATCATAAAGATCAAGTTAGCTCAACTACTACCTGTTTAAAATAATATGTCCAGGTGCTAGTAACCCTGCATATCACACTATAGATATAAATACTATATTAAATACTGTTGCTTTATAATAAATTAAGGTTTATCTACGATTCATAAATTCCTTTTAAAATCATATAAAATATTTTAAATGTGGTCGTCATTCGTGGCGATGCGAACTGTCAAATAAATGTCAACCACTTAGGTTTTGACAGACTTGACAGTACTTTCGTATAATGATGACAGTTCGTTTGAATAATGATGTCATTAGTCAAACGAACTATCATTATTATACAAAGCTTCTTTTGTATACAGGTGTATACACATTAATAAAAAACAGCAAAACAAATTAACTTAAAATCTAAACTTCCCAATATGGATGTAGCCAATCATCAAAAACACAAGTATTTTGTTAGTATTTTTATTTAGATATTATTTAGATTACAATACAATATCAAGTCACTTCCATACAATAAATTCAAAGAATAGTTCCAGCCGGCGTTTTGTTGTGCTTGTTGTTTATATGCTTCTATAGAGAATAAAAAATAAGGTGAATATAATAATATATGCAATGTTTCAATTAGTAAACATTATGTAGACAATAATGCTTATATTAGACCATACTAATGCGCTGCGGTACAACCAGCACTCTGTGGCCAATCGCAAACGTGCAATTTTGAATTGAAATGAAGACCAGATGGGCAACTCATTTTGACCGCTTTTCCCCAGTCACACTCGTAGTATACAGAGCAGTCGGAAGCATCGGTCAGGAAATCGACGTAGCCATTATTGTTCGACGCTGGACAATTTCCAACTGGTCCCTCTGACACACCTAACCAATAGAAAACAACTATTTTGATGCACGATTCACAAAGTTTAAAAAATACTAACCAGAGGCATCTACGCAGTTAACGTTGCTTGCAGAGTCGCACATGTTTCTCTCTGGATTGAAAACCAAGCTTCCAGTACATTCCAGTTCAGCAACTTGGCCATTGTTGCACATGTAGTATTTTGCGCAAATGGTCGGATGCGGTAAGATATGTTGGCCATTGTCTGGGCATGTGAAGGCTAGAGGAGACACGATTAGAGTTTGTTTTTGATGTGGAATTTGTTGTTTTAACTTACCCGAAGCAAAGGTAATGGAGGCAATAACTAAGAAAGCGTGGGCGAACATGTTGAGTTTGGCACTTGTTTCACTGTTTGAACTGATTTTTGGTATAAGCAATAGATGAGCGTTGACCAATATATATACTCGCGGAATATCTTGAGATCGATGAGATAAATCTGTCTTTTCCTCTTGATGAAGTGACTTAGCATTGATATGTCGGCGGAAGCTGAGATGGCTTTTGATTGAAACTTTGAGATTAACTTTTGAATAATAGTAGATGTACTAGGAATTTTTGGCTGTTTGATCTGTTCTTTTGTGGAAAACGTCAGCCACAAAGTCTTTCCCACACAAAATTCCTCTACTTTAATTCATTATTTAACCATTTTGAGGAAATTACAGAAATAGCGGCTCATTTTCAAAATCGTTGAGTAAACAGTTCCTTTTGACCATTTTTAACAAAAATTCTGTCACCTCTAAGTTTGGTCATGAAACTTCTAAATATGACGTTTCGTCCCGATATCTTTAGTAATTGTTTGACGATTTTTCTATCGTCATTGTAATGTAACTTAAATAATCTTGAAGAGTGTGATTTATATCCGTTACGTGCGAGTCAAATACGACGCTTTATCTACGACTCCTAAATTCCATTTTATGCAAAATATTTTATATCTAATTGTCACTGATGGCGAGGCGAACTGTCAAATAACTGTCGTCCACGTCGGTTTTGACAGACTTTGACACTAGCGTTGTATAATGACCTCATTATTTGAACGAACTGTTATTATTATACAACGCTAGTGTCATTATAATCATTAGCGCGTATAATGATGGGGATTATATAGCCATAGATACGTATGAGTCGTAGATAAAATATATTTTTTCTGTGACGGGAAAAAAGTTTAACATTTTATCTCTGTTGACAGGCAATAAAATGTCACTTTTAAATTTTGTAATGTTGTATAATGACAGTTCGTTCAAATAATGACCTCATTATTTCAATGAACTGTCATCATTATACAACGTTAGTGTCAAAGTCTGTCAAAACCTACGTGAATGACAGTTATTTGACAGTTCGCCTCGGTCTGATTGACAAATACATTTAAAATATTTTGCATAAAATGGAATGTATGAGTCGTAGATAAAACGTCGTATTTGACTCGCACATAACGGATATAAATCGCTCGCATGATGACACGCTCGCCTACGGCTCGCGTATAAAGTTCATGCTCGCGATTTATATCCTTAATTATGTGCTCGTCAAATAATATACTATTCTTAATAGTTTATTCGTTTTAACAAATTTACAAACCACAATTTTTTACATTAATCAATAAACTTTTGAATGTACTACGTCAGACCTTTTAAAAAAGTGCCACTTGAAGAGAAATGTGATGTGGCCAGGCACACGACTTTATCATACTATATATAAAATTGATTGTTTAGCTGCATCACTGCATAAGATACAATTTGATCGAGATCGGTCGTGTCTGCATTAAAATAAAACTAGTTAGCCAGGATTTGAAAGATATTTTGATTCTATTGACAATAGGTAATTCCTGGCTAACTAGTTTTATACTAATGCAGACAGGACCGATCTCGGTCAAATAGAATTTTCTCATGCAGCTAAACTATTAATTTAACAAAAAATGTCATAGACATAAATTTGTACAACATTTACTTTAATTTATTATTTAACTATTTTGACGACATTACAGAAATAGCGGCTCAATTGCAAAATCCTTAAAAAATGCTTGGAGTAAACATTCAATTTTTATGGTATTTTAAGGCTCCTTTATCGACGCGACCGTAGAAAACACGTTTCTTTAATAAATCTACGTCAACAGGTGTTTTCTTTTTTAATCGTAGATTCTGAAATCGTAGATTAAGAAGAATAAACACACAATTTGTTATGTGCAAAACTTCGTGATAGGTATTAATTGGTCCAGACGTTAAAGCAAATACAATAAACAAAAAAAATACATCGTAAAATCATTGCGATTGTTTTTCTTGTATATGGAAGTAATTAAATTATGAATCATGGGTATGATTGCTTTCTGCAATAAACTCTTCGTTATCAGTGATGACTAGATTTGAGATTATTTTTATTTTTTAGGATTTCCTGGAACCCAGATTTTTTTTTCTTTTTTTCAGTGATAGTTACATAAAACTTTCAGTAAATTTGGTATTCAAGAATAATAAAAATTGTGCTAAAGTAATTTGGTTAAGAAGATTAGACTTGTTTATTAACACAGAAAACAATGGCTTCCAAATTGCTGACCATGAAAGTTTAGCATAATATTTTTTAATCACTTTTTCTTTTGTCGTTATAAATAAACTATAAACACTATAAAGAATAACCACTTACCTTTTCGATGAATGTGATTTTGACCAAGACCATTTCGACAATCTGTATCGAAGAAAGACATAGTTCTATAACTTTTAGTTTAAGTGTATATTAAAATATAAATTAGCACTGATGAATACAAAAACAAATAAATAGTATTCATACAATAATTACACGATATCCGTAAACCGTTGATACAAGTTTTTAAAAACTTTTAACACTCTCGAGAAACGGTTTGTCACTGTGGCACAAGACGTTTCGAAATAAATTACGTAAATACGTTTAAAAGTGTCTTATATAGCTAGGTGGTGCAGTAAATCCATGATAACAGGGATAAAACGCAATTTTAGAGTTGATAAAAATTTATAATTTTACGCAGTTGTTTTATCTGTATTATTTTAACGGCCTTTTTCCAGAATGTTGTGTTATGTATAGTCGACTCATTTTATGTTGTGCATATGAATCTGTAGTAAAAAAACTGATGTGGCCAGGCACATGACGATCATACAATAGATAAAAAATTAATAGTTTAGGTGCATGAGATTTTATTTGATCGAGTTCGATCATGTCTATAAAAATAACAGAAAGAAACATAAATGCACTAAAGAACGCTTTATTTTTATTAATTTATTTAATAATTCATTAATTTACATCCTATTAAGTAATTTGCCTATTATTAAGTACTTAAGAAGATGGAAGATGCGGAGATAGTTGAAGAGGAGGAGTATTAAACGCTTGTTCAGTCTTGGGATTGTAATATTTTAAGTATCTTACATTTCTACGTTTCGCTGGTATTCCTCAGCTTCATCAGGGCTATTGCGATCTTAAAACGAATCACAGGGGTTACATGTGCGGCGGCATTAAAAACACTGTTGCTCTGTTCATCAAAATGCGCCAATATGCCGCCTTCGGTGATGTTTTGCTACCCTCGTATGTTTTCGTGCATCATTCTCGTCAAGTGAACATAAAATTCCCCTTTCAGATACAATACAAAGACCATATTTACCTGAATATGGAGTTATGCGAAGATCAAACCTACATCATAGATATGATCGGGTACAAATACTGCCGCGGCATAGTATAAACGCAAAATGGTTTATTGAATATCAGCATACACGTAGCAAGCTATAGTATATCTAAAGTGTTAGGATTTCTTAGTTTATGTAACGTATATGTGCCCGGTAACATTTTGGACAGAATTCTGGGTGTGCCAATGCTCTGTACTCTACTCTGGCTCAGTTGATTAAATCAGGTTACGGATTAAAATTCATACTTTGTGTGAGTGCGTTAGACACATTTGTTTATCTATAGTGTACATATAGATTCATGTTGTGTTCTTTGGCATTTTATTATAATTTAAACGTGCCCTTTCTGTGTGGAACATTTTAATTTCCAGATAGTTTTATTGATCGTTCATCTTCCTCCGACAAGGTGTCGAGGATGAAATTGTTTTTTAAGCCTTCATTATAGTTAGATATATCAGGATAGGCTGGAGAACAAGACAATTGATTAACGCTACCGTAAGTAAGATAACTTAGGGGAAGTGAATAGAATTGCAAATGGCGGTTACTCAAGCGAAGCTAAGTCAGTGACGCCATCTTGCACATGTGGTAGGCTTCAAAGTTAGGTACTTTAGAGAAGTGGATAATGCGTGCTCGCCCACGCACAATCTTCTCCGTTTGTTGGAATCTTGGATCGGAAAGATTATATACCTTTTTTGACACAGTTTACTTGAAAATGGCTACACACAGCCGAAACATGTCGTAACTACGAATAAATTCTAATACAAGTCACGAATAGTGTTTCATTACGAATTTAGAGAAGACCTTCTGGGCCCCTGACATTGTTAGTATATTAGGATGGGTCTCGCCTCCTACCACACACCCTAGGCAAATTTTGCAATATATATTGTAATAATACTATATTATCTTGTTTACTATTGCTGTACAATTATAACAATACAATACAATTATAATAATCAAAGTAACATTATGTTACTTTAAATGATCGAGCACTTTAGCAATCTTCCTGTCATCGCTAATAGCTTGATTATTCGGACATATTCGAAGACAGAAATGATCAATCAAAATCGTGCATTGTTAAACGTAATTTTAGCGCACTGACGGTGCCACTTTTTTATTTATCAACGTTTATTTATCACATAAATTCGATTACAAACATTTATAACAACCCACTCAATCCAAGAAATTCCCAGGATCATCAATCAAAAAGCAAGACAAACGATCAAAAATATATTCATAAAAATTTATGTTGAGAACTACACTCAATAAATACTAAAAGCAATCCTTTTTACAACCACAAATAGAGACTTAAACAATATCAGAAACGGTAAAGACATATATACAAAATCAACGTTATGAAAGTATTATCCAAATAAATAAAAACCGTTATAATATAAAGCTTTATGTAATTATACTAAAGCAGAAATCAGACTAATAATATGGGTAAGCTATAATTCCGTTTATTTTTCATATGCATGTCGTACAGCCGGTAGGGTATGTTGCTCAGTAACATCCGTTACTGTGCTTCTTGAAATAGGCCAGTGCAGCCCGCATCTCGTGGCCAATCACATACATTCTTTTCAGGATTGAAGTGCAAATCGTCAGGACAAATCATCTCGTAAGCTACTCCCCAGTCACATATGCAAAACTTGCCGCAATCTGCTTGTGGGAAATATACGGGGTATCGTCCGTTGATCGCTGGGCATGGACCACTTGGACAGGAACCGGTGGAAGGTCTTATAGTTGTCGTGGTTCCATTAGTGTCTGAGTCACAACCCGCATTCCATGAATAATCGCAAAGAAGTATAGTTGGATTGAAATGCAAACCTTCTGGACACTCGCGCTCGGTTGCTACTCCCGAGTCACATACGCAGAACTTACCACAATCGGCGTGTGGGAACTGTTTTGGGTAGTCTCCGTCGACAGCTGGGCACTCGTCATTTGGGCAAGAACCAGTGGAAGGTTCTTCAGGATCAGTTGTTCCTGGTGTTGTGATTGATCCATCACATCCCGCAGCATTAGGCCAATCGCAAACATTCAATACTGGATTGAAATGTAAACCAGCTGGACATTCCCTCTCAATTGCTACTCCCCAGTCACATTGGCAGTACTTACTGCAGTTGGCGTTTGGGAAATATACCCCATAGTAGTCATCGTTCGTCTCTGGGCATAGGTCGTTTGAGCATGAACCGGTAGGTCCAGGAGTTGGTGGTGTAGGGGTGGTTCCATTATTTGGTGGTGTTACTGGGCCTCCTTCACATCCCGCCGCATTAGGCCAATCGCAAACATTCAATACTGGATTGAAATGTAAACCAGCTGGACATTCCCTCTCAATTGCTACTCCCCAGTCACATTGGCAGTACTTACTGCAATTGGCATTTGGGAAATATACCCCATAGTAGTCATCGTTCGTCTCTGGGCATAGGTCGTTTGAGCACGAACCGGTAGGTCCAGGAGTTGGTGGTGTAGGGGTGCTTCCATTATTTGGTGGTGTCACTGGGCCTCCTTCACATCCCGCCGCATTAGGCCAATCGCAAACATTCAATACTGGATTGAAATGTAAACCAGCTGGACATTCCCTCTCAATTGCTACTCCCCAGTCACATTGGCAGTACTTACTGCAATTGGCGTTTGGGAAATATACCCCATAGTAGTCATCGTTCGTCTCTGGGCATAGGTCGTTTGAGCACGAACCGGTAGGTCCAGGAGTTGGTGGTGTAGGGGTGGTTCCATTATTTGGTGGTGTTACTGGGCCTCCTTCACATCCCGCCGCATTAGGCCAATCGCAAACATTCAATACTGGATTGAAATGTAAACCAGCTGGACATTCCCTCTCAATTGCTACTCCCCAGTCACATTGGCAGTACTTACTGCAATTGGCGTTTGGGAAATATACCCCATAGTAGTCATCGTTCGTCTCTGGGCATAGGTCGTTTGAGCACGAACCGGTAGGTCCAGGAGTTGGTGGTGTAGGGGTGGTTCCATTATTTGGTGGTGTTACTGGGCCTCCTTCACATCCCGCCGCATTAGGCCAATCGCAAACATTCAATACTGGATTGAAATGTAAACCAGCTGGACATTCCCTCTCAATTGCTACTCCCCAGTCACATTGGCAGTACTTACTGCAATTGGCATTTGGGAAATATACCCCATAGTAGTCATCGTTCGTCTCTGGGCATAGGTCGTTTGAGCACGAACCGGTAGGTCCAGGAGTTGGTGGTGTAGGGGTGCTTCCATTATTTGGTGGTGTCACTGGGCCTCCTTCACATCCCGCCGCATTAGGCCAATCGCAAACATTCAATACTGGATTGAAATGTAAACCAGCTGGACATTCCCTCTCAATTGCTACTCCCCAGTCACATTGGCAGTACTTACTGCAATTGGCGTTTGGGAAATATACCCCATAGTAGTCATCGTTCGTCTCTGGGCATAGGTCGTTTGAGCACGAACCGGTAGGTCCAGGAGTTGGTGGTGTAGGGGTGGTTCCATTATTTGGTGGTGTTACTGGGCCTCCTTCACATCCCGCCGCATTAGGCCAATCGCAAACATTCAATACTGGATTGAAATGTAAACCAGCTGGACATTCCCTCTCAATTGCTACTCCCCAGTCACATTGGCAGTACTTACTGCAATTGGCGTTTGGGAAATATACCCCATAGTAGTCATCGTTCGTCTCTGGGCATAGGTCGTTTGAGCACGAACCGGTAGGTCCAGGAGTTGGTGGTGTAGGGGTGGTTCCATTATTTGGTGGTGTTACTGGGCCTCCTTCACATCCCGCCGCATTAGGCCAATCGCAAACATTCAATACTGGATTGAAATGTAAACCAGCTGGACATTCCCTCTCAATTGCTACTCCCCAGTCACATTGGCAGTACTTACTGCAATTGGCGTTTGGGAAATATACCCCATAGTAGTCATCGTTCGTCTCTGGGCATAGGTCGTTTGAGCACGAACCGCTAGGTCCAGGAGTTGGTGGTGTAGGGGTGGTTTCATTAGTTGGTGGTGGTACTGGGCCTCCTTTACATCCCGCCGCATTAGGCCAATCGCAAACATTCAATACTGGATTGAAATGTAAACCAGCTGGACAGTCCCTCTCAATTGCTACTCCCCAGTCACATTGGCAGTACTTACTGCAGTTGGCGTTTGGGAAATATACCCCATAGTAGTCATCGTTCGTCTCTGGGCATAGGGCGTTTGAGCACGAACCGCTAGGTCCAGGAGTTGGTGGTGTAGGGGTGGTTTCATTAGTTGGTGGTGGTACTGGGCCTCCTTTACATCCCGCCGCATTAGGCCAATCGCAAACATTCAATACTGGATTGAAATGTAAACCAGCTGGACAGTCCCTCTCAATTGCTACTCCCCAGTCACATTGGCAGTACTTACTGCAGTTGGCGTTTGGGAAATATACCCCATAGTAGTCATCGTTCGTCTCTGGGCATAGGGCGTTTGAGCACGAACCGCTAGGTCCAGGAGTTGGTGGTGTAGGGGTGGTTTCATTAGTTGGTGGTGGTACTGGGCCTCCTTTACATCCCGCCGCATTAGGCCAATCGCAAACATTCAATACTGGATTGAAATGTAAACCAGCTGGACAGTCCCTCTCAATTGCTACTCCCCAGTCACATTGGCAGTACTTACTGCAGTTGGCGTTTGGGAAATATACCCCATAGTAGTCATCGTTCGTCTCTGGGCATAGGGCGTTTGAGCACGAACCGCTAGGTCCAGGAGTTGGTGGTGTAGGGGTGGTTTCATTAGTTGGTGGTGGTACTGGGCCTCCTTTACATCCCGCCGCATTAGGCCAATCGCAAACATTCAATACTGGATTGAAATGTAAACCAGCTGGACAGTCCCTCTCAATTGCTACTCCCCAGTCACATTGGCAGTACTTACTGCAGTTGGCGTTTGGGAAATATACCCCATAGTAGTCATCGTTCGTCTCTGGGCATAGGTCGTTTGAGCACGAACCGCTAGGTCCAGGAGTTGGTGGTGTAGGGGTGGTTTCATTAGTTGGTGGTGGTACTGGGCCTCCTTTACATCCCGCCGCATTAGGCCAATCGCAAACATTCAATACTGGATTGAAATGTAAACCAGCTGGACAGTCCCTCTCAATTGCTACTCCCCAGTCACATTGGCAGTACTTACTGCAGTTGGCGTTTGGGAAATATACCCCATAGTAGTCATCGTTCGTCTCTGGGCATAGGGCGTTTGAGCACGAACCGCTAGGTCCAGGAGTTGGTGGTGTAGGTGTGGTTTCATTAGTTGGTGGTGGTACTGGGCCTCCTTTACATCCCGCCGCATTAGGCCAATCGCAAACATTCAATACTGGATTGAAATGTAAACCAGCTGGACAGTCCCTCTCAATTGCTACTCCCCAGTCACATTGGCAGTACTTACTGCAGTTGGCGTTTGGGAAATATACCCCATAGTAGTCATCGTTCGTCTCTGGGCATAGGGCGTTTGAGCACGAACCGCTAGGTCCAGGAGTTGGTGGTGTAGGTGTGGTTTCATTAGTTGGTGGTGGTACTGGGCCTCCTTTACATCCCGCCGCATTAGGCCAATCGCAAACATTCAATACTGGATTGAAATGTAAACCAGCTGGACATTCCCTCTCAATTGCTACTCCCCAGTCACATTGGCAGTACTTACTGCAATTGGCGTTTGGGAAATATACCCCATAGTAGTCATCGTTCGTCTCTGGGCATAGGTCGTTTGAGCACGAACCGCTAGGTCCAGGAGTTGGTGGTGTAGGGGTGGTTTCATTAGTTGGTGGTGGTACTGGGCCTCCTTTACATCCCGCCGCATTAGGCCAATCGCAAACATTCAATACTGGATTGAAATGTAAACCAGCTGGACAGTCCCTCTCAATTGCTACTCCCCAGTCACATTGGCAGTACTTACTGCAGTTGGCGTTTGGGAAATATACCCCATAGTAGTCATCGTTCGTCTCTGGGCATAGGGCGTTTGAGCACGAACCGCTAGGTCCAGGAGTTGGTGGTGTAGGTGTGGTTTCATTAGTTGGTGGTGGTACTGGGCCTCCTTTACATCCCGCCGCATTAGGCCAATCGCAAACATTCAATACTGGATTGAAATGTAAACCAGCTGGACAGTCCCTCTCAATTGCTACTCCCCAGTCACATTGGCAGTACTTACTGCAGTTGGCGTTTGGGAAATATACCCCATAGTAGTCATCGTTCGTCTCTGGGCATAGGGCGTTTGAGCACGAACCGCTAGGTCCAGGAGTTGGTGGTGTAGGGGTGGTTTCATTAGTTGGTGGTGGTACTGGGCCTCCTTTACATCCCGCCGCATTAGGCCAATCGCAAACATTCAATACTGGATTGAAATGTAAACCAGCTGGACAGTCCCTCTCAATTGCTACTCCCCAGTCACATTGGCAGTACTTACTGCAGTTGGCGTTTGGGAAATATACCCCATAGTAGTCATCGTTCGTCTCTGGGCATAGGTCGTTTGAGCACGAACCGCTAGGTCCAGGAGTTGGTGGTGTAGGGGTGGTTTCATTAGTTGGTGGTGGTACTGGGCCTCCTTTACATCCCGCCGCATTAGGCCAATCGCAAACATTCAATACTGGATTGAAGTGTAAACCAGCTGGACATTCCCTCTCAATTGCTACTCCCCAGTCACATTGGCAGTACTTACTGCAGTTGGCGTTTGGGAAATATACCCCATAGTAGTCATCGTTCGTCTCTGGGCATAGGTCGTTTGAGCACGAACCGGTAGGTCCAGGAGTTGGTGGTGTAGGGGTGGTTTCATTAGTTGGTGGTGGTACTGGGCCTCCTTTACATCCCGCCGCATTAGGCCAATCGCAAACATTCAATACTGGATTGAAATGTAAACCAGCTGGACAGTCCCTCTCAATTGCTACTCCCCAGTCACATTGGCAGTACTTACTGCAGTTGGCGTTTGGGAAATATACCCCATAGTAGTCATCGTTCGTCTCTGGACATAGGTCGTTTGAGCACGAACCGGTAGGTCCAGGAGTTGGTGGTGTAGGGGTGGTTTCATTAGTTGGTGGTGGTACTGGGCCTCCTTTACATCCCGCCGCATTAGGCCAATCGCAAACATTCAATACTGGATTGAAATGTAAACCAGCTGGACAGTCCCTCTCAATTGCTACTCCCCAGTCACATTGGCAGTACTTACTGCAGTTGGCGTTTGGGAAATATACCCCATAGTAGTCATCGTTCGTCTCTGGGCATAGGGCGTTTGAGCACGAACCGCTAGGTCCAGGAGTTGGTGGTGTAGGGGTGGTTTCATTAGTTGGTGGTGGTACTGGGCCTCCTTTACATCCCGCCGCATTAGGCCAATCGCAAACATTCAATACTGGATTGAAATGTAAACCAGCTGGACAGTCCCTCTCAATTGCTACTCCCCAGTCACATTGGCAGTACTTACTGCAGTTGGCGTTTGGGAAATATACCCCATAGTAGTCATCGTTCGTCTCTGGGCATAGGGCGTTTGAGCACGAACCGCTAGGTCCAGGAGTTGGTGGTGTAGGGGTGGTTTCATTAGTTGGTGGTGGTACTGGGCCTCCTTTACATCCCGCCGCATTAGGCCAATCGCAAACATTCAATACTGGATTGAAATGTAAACCAGCTGGACAGTCCCTCTCAATTGCTACTCCCCAGTCACATTGGCAGTACTTACTGCAGTTGGCGTTTGGGAAATATACCCCATAGTAGTCATCGTTCGTCTCTGGGCATAGGTCGTTTGAGCAGGAACCCGACACTGGTCCATCGGTTGGACGAGGTGGTCCCGCAGTGGTAGATGAGCCTGCACAGCCAGCAACATCTGGCCAATCGCATACATTTAAATTCGAATTGAAATGCAATCCATCGGGGCAATCGAATTCCACTGGTGATCCCCAATCGCACTTGTAGAATTTGGAGCAGTTGGTGGAGTGAGTTAAGAAATCTACATACTGTCCGTTTTCTGGTGGGCATATACCAACTGGTTCGGCATCTGAGTTAATCAAAAAAGAAATATATGTTGTTTTTGTTAATTGCGTAAGGTTAATTTCTTATTTACCTGTTTGCAGAACAAGTTGTTGCAGGAGTATTGCTGCAATACTGATGGATATATGGCTAACTGGAAAAAGAATGGTATTTTAGTATATATGTAGATGGTTGATTGAAATGAACCAAGTTGATCTTTGGTTTATTTCGCAGTATATGCTGGCTGTGCACGAACACAGCTTTTATTTATATGTTAATAATGAAACTACATAACAATAAATAATAAAAACTATCAACTTACCCCGCATATTCTGGCAGCGAATATACACAGATGTTTTAGTTTATAAATTTTATTAGGCACTGTAAGATGTGAACTGATTTAGCAATGTGATCTGGCCGTCTTTTATACGATTTCATTATCTGGCAGGTAAGCATCAATCGTTCGGATTACTGCGGATGTGATAAGGAAAATGCAAATTTTTTCCCCTATTTCTTAATATTGTTGCCACACAATAAGGTCGTGAGTATGTGGTAGATAATTAATCAATTATATTAATTGACATTAAGATAAGGGATGACACAATTATTTCCTTATGGGTGACTAAAATCTATTTTGATTTTTTCTTGCTTGACGTTCCTTTGGTTTATTTGAGGAAACAGCATAGCTTCACTTCCATTACATTATAGAAAAACGTGTAACGGCCTTACCCTTTAAGACAGCATTCTCATCAAATTCTTCAGCAAGATTCATTATTTTTAATTGGTGGTCTTTGGAATTATGAAGCCTCTATCAGAAGGAACAATGAACACTATTGGGCGGATGTTAACCTTTACTGTACTGTGTTTTAGCATATCTTATTTACAAAGAAAGTCCTAATTACAAGACAACAAAAGACAAGATACTACAAAGGAATCAGGGCACAACTTGAAAGGACCACATTTAGTCTCGTACCAAAGCCTTTTCTAAAATAATTTATGCACAGAATGTAGGGCCAAAAATATTTGTATGTCCTCCATGATCATAGTGACATTTTACATATTAGATACCGGGGTGAAAACAGTTACTTTATGCCCGCGAGGGCATTAAGACTTCTTAATGCCCGCGCGGGCATTAAGCGTTGCCATGGTTTATATGTCAGATACATCAAATATTTAACATTCAAATAGTAAATTTTAGTAATTTTTGTCACTCAACTCTGAAGGGTTTGTATTGTTATTCAACTCCGTAGATACGCAAGTCACTTGATTACGTCAAAATATTTATTAATATTATTCAAACGGCAGAACAAAACCCGTGCAGGACATAAAATTTTGCTATGTACCACGGGCATTACTTGATGTTTATACCCTCGGCCGACTTAAGAAGCTCGAGGGCCGATAAGGTTGAGACGGTCACCCTCGGAGCATAAACATCAGTTTAATGCCCTTGGTACAGAAATCACTATTATGTCCTACATGATCATAAAGTGATATTTTACATCTTAGATACCGGGGGGAATGCAGCTACTTTATGCCCGCGAGGGCATTAAGGATTCTTAATGCCCGCGCAGCCAATAAGCGTTGCCATGGTTTATATATCAGATACATCAAATATTTGATATTCAAATTGTAAATTTTACATCGTCAATGTCAATTATTGGCGATTAAGGTTATTTAATTGTTTGACAATTAATTGTTGTCACTCAACTCCGAACTGTGATGAATATGAATGAATATTATACATGCGGAGGAATAAAACCATTGTAGGCCATACAATTTTGTATGTACCACGGGCATTACTTGATGTTTATACCCTCGGGCGACTTAAAAAGCTTCGGGCCTATCGGCCGTCCAGCGTTTTAAGCGGCCACCTTCGGGGCATAAACATCCGTTTAATGCCCTTGGTACATAAATAACTGTATGCTACCAAGATGACAATTCAGGGACCTACCAAGATCACTAAGAGGAGTAGGGGTTTGCCATAAAATGTTGAGGAACAAGAATTCAATTTGTTATAAAAAATGATGTAATTCTATCAAAATAATTGGACATGTCCAAGGTTTTTTTAATACATCAAACGGTTGCGATTTTAATGTTTGGTAGTTGAGGTGGAATCTACGCAATTTGTTTATACAAAATAACAATTTCGACCTCCTGGTCTCAAGGCCCATAGTATTAACATAAATATGACCTCGATGTAAGCTATGATAAAAAATTTTAACTTCGCATTTTATTTCAACAGTTATAACTTGCAGTTTATTCCATGATTCAACAGTATTAATAAAAATACTCATTTTACGCGTTTAGAGGAGACCTAATTAAGGTTATCATATCAATCTGAAGGATTAAGTGGTGTTAGATTCTAGAAAGCACGACAGACACCAGTGATTTTATTCATAATACTTTAAATATGATTTATTTGAACGGAAGTTTTAAGCCATGATAGTTAAGTGTTTATCAGTACTGTGCAGATTAACTACTGAACTATATACTTAACTATCGAAGACGAATTATCGATACCTTAACACTAATCTGGCTTACGTGACTTCCCTTCTTCCGTTGTATTATCTCTACTAATACCTGTTATGTGTACAGATTAGGAAGAAGATTAGTTTTAAATTTACGAAAACTGTTTGGATTAACGTCATGTCATTCTATAGCATTAGAAATATTTGGTTTTAGGTTCGTTTTGGTACATGCACCATTTGCGTATGCATTTAGCTTAAAATTAATGATTTTGATCAGGCAGATTTTTAGTATCGAATAATAAGTATAATCCAACTACTTATTTTGTAATTGCAGTTTCTTATGCTATGACCACAAATGATCAAATGAATGGTAAACAGTGGTGGATTAACTTAATTGGGACCTTCCCGATTCAAAAACAAAAAATAAACTATGTTGAAAAAATATATATTTGTAACAAAAATTAAGAAAATCTACGTAAAATTGTGTTAAAATATAATTTAAAATAAAAAATCTGATGTGGCCAGGTACATGACTTTATCATACAAAATATAAAATTAATAGTTTAGCTGCATGAGAATCTATTTGATTGAGATAAATCGTGTCTGCATTAAATATAAACTAGTAAGCCGGGGTTTGACAGATATTTTGATAGTCAATAGTATCAATAGTAGGTATTGCCAAAGCATCAGCATTTGACACTACCGTCACTACTACTGTCATCAGAATAATAGTTATTTATCTCACAAGTGCCGAAAATACGGAATAGCGCGACGAGCGGTGATCCGGCGCTTTCGGCAGGAGTGACTTCAACGTTTTTTGTGTCGCTTTTTGAGAAATACGTATTTAAAAAAAATCAAAAATGGTTATATTTCTGTATAGGAAATGTTAGGTTGATACCACTGGTACCACGAAACGTCAAGTTTAAAAAGCTATTTCAAATTCTGACAGATTTATATTCGTTCATGTCACTGTAAATGTCACATCCGTACCAACATACTAAAATATAACTACACTCATCGCTATACTTTATTTACAATTTTCTCAATTTATCGTTTTTACAATTAGATATAACAACGGGTTGATATTTCTTATCAACAAAAAATCAAATTGGTGATCTTATTTTATTTGAATTTTGTATTTTGTACTTTGCTGCACTAGAGAGGCAACGTTCCATAGCGGTTCTCCAACCTGTGATGAAATCAGCTGTTTTCGAGTGTGAGAGCCATAGACATTTCTGTGGTGACAGCATACTGCGTATGATAAAGTAAAAACGAACAAATATTTTAAACCAATACGTATTACATAAATACCCAAAAGCAAATAGTAATTTATGTACCAAGGGCATTAAACGGATGTTTATGCCCCGAGGGTTTTTAAGTCTCCCGAAGGTATAAACATCAAGTAATGCCCGTAGTACATACAAAATTTTATGTCCTATAATGGTTTTGTTCCTCAGCTTAAATATTGTTAATAAATATTTTGACATATTCAAGTGAGATGCGTATCTACGGCGTTGAATAACAATACAAACAATTCGGAGTTGAGTGACAATGCAGACAATTAATTGTCAAACAGAATAACCTTAATCGCCAATAATAATGACGTTGACGATTTAAAATTTAGAATTTGAATGTAAAATATTTGATGTATTTGACATATAAACCATGACAACGCTTAATGCTCGCGCGGGTGTTAAGAATCCTTAATGCCCGGGATTGAACGCGGGCATAAACTAGCTGTTTTCGCCCCGGTATCTAAGATATAAAATGTCACTTTATGATCATGTAAGTCATAAAATATATAATTACTATCTTATATGTTATATTATACAACAAAATGACAGAACATGAAGCGCGATGGAACTGCAGTTCAAAATAAATGAAGAAATGTTAATATTTTAAGTAAGAAAAAGATATCGGTACATTCTGATACATAACTTGAAGAAAAAATTGTAAATTTTAAGAATATTTTCAATTATGTTAAGTTTTTTCGAAGGTTCTTAAGTGTAAAACATTCTCTCACGATAATAGAGTGAATTCCAGCCTCTCTGTTGTTTATTAATTCGTTATTATAATTGTTTATAGTAGGCTCGATGAAGTTATTGTGGAATTTGCAATATTGTCAATTTTGTCGATTCTTTTCGACATATCGACATAAATATCGTCTCTGGACAATTTAGCCAATAGCTAAACTACATAATATTATCGCATTTCTGTTGTTTTTCAATACTATTTACAAGCGTTCAAAAATCCTAAAAACATTATTTAATTTGGAGCCCACGATTGCTAGGCCCCTAAATCATGCGCTACTTTGTGGTATATAAAAATGAAATTTTGTTTGACTCTGAAAGATATGTTGTTAGGCGACGTCTGGTAAAAATATAATGTTTACTTTTTTCTTAGTTTCGAAACAAAAATGCAATTTGAGAACCCTCGCACAGACCCCTCTCCAGAGGCCGGGCCCCAAGTATTCAAAAAATTCCATTAAAAAAGAAGCGAATTATGCTAATAAAGCACAACAATAAAAATAAGTTTTTGTTCGGAATTTCTAGAACGATTTGCAGTTATCAAAAAGGATGCATGGTCCTAGAGAACGATGACGTTCAATTTAGCAACACGTGGAGATCTCTATCGATCACGTCACAAAATCAATTCGGAAATGCGTCAATCAAGAAGATACCTTCGCGTTGACAATGATGGAATAGAAATTTACCAGACCAAAGCGAGATAAACGTGCCACACAGTGTCATCTTATCTTCGCATGTAAATCTCCATCTTCACGAGTGGTTGTAAAAATATGATGAATGAATACCGGATGTATAGGCTCCAATAGGTGATCTTTTCAATTATGTATGTTTGGGGCCTTGACTAGTACATATTCTGAACTAACTCCAGATCACTGATATTGGATGTATGTAAATCAGAAATTGTTTAAATATTATTTTTCGTAAAGCCATTAGAAAAGCAATACGTTTCCTTAGGAATTATGCAATCTATGAAAATTTGCTCAGGAATGCCGGTGTGGCACAAGGAAGTGTACTGGGACCACTTTTGTGTTTCGAAAATCCACGCATGTAAACTACACCAATAAAAGAGTTAACTATATTCCAGTAACCATTAATGGAAGCAATATTCCATATGTGTCTACAGCTAAATACCTGGGCATGACACTGGATGCCAAGCTAAGACGGAAAGTATGAAGTAAAAACGGGACGAACTCGTCCTAGAATTCCGAAGTATATATTGGCACGGAGGTCAGCCCTGTCAGTACAAAATACGCTGCGACTATACAAGCAATTATTAATGCCAGTATGGCTGTTGGAATACAGTTATGGGGATGCACTAAGCAGCCCAACATCGACCTTATTCAGAGGTTCCAAAACAAAGTGTTAAGGACCAATGTTGGTGCGCATTGGTACCAATCTTCATCGTGATCTTCACATGGAGATGGTAACTAGCGAAATATCAATATTTGATAAGAAGCACCAAAATCGGTTACTCCACCACGACAACTTTGAAGCCTTGTTAACGTAAACTAGTATATTCAAATTTACGTTAACAAGTTTGTTTCTTACTGGAAATTTGTTATAGCCGTTTCATCTTAGTAGTTTCAATTAAAACAGTTTGTTACAATAACCGTTCTTGTACCGTGTAGTGTTATATTGATATGCTTCGCATACATTTATAATCTTAATACGAGTCCTGAAGAAGCCAAAGAGATCGGCGAAACGTCGGCAAAGTATATGAATTAAACAATTAAAACGTTCCTCAAGAATGCATAGAGTTAAAAAAAATCTAATAGGAGTACAGTCGTTAATATAATTAAAAGATATTTTCTAAAATGTTTGATTGGTTCATGTTATTGTCACCAACAATCTGTCCACATGCAAAACTTAAACCCAATTGGGAAAATCTTTAAAACATTTTCAAATTTTGGAAAACTTTCCAAATTTTATAATGCCTTATGTATTGTCACCAGAAATCTGTCCACATGCAAAATTTCAACTCAATTGGACACTGGGAAGTAGGAAAGATATCCGTTACAAGATTTGAACATAAACAAATACACAAGCAACCAAACAGACAAACAAACAAACCACATTGAAGTTAATATCAAGAAGTTATCGGTTTAAAATGTGTCAAAGTATGCGTATTGACATCAATAATAAACAAAATTTAAACTCCATAAAGTTAATAAATTGCTCATCCATCTTCAATTTTCTCAACGTTCTTGTAGAATATTACTAGATATGATATTCTTGTAGCATGTTTCAAGAATAGTCAAGAAGAAATTATTTGATCGAGCCAAATTTTCCATTTTTTATATCAAGGCCAATAAATATTTGATGATGTTTTGTTTTCTTCTTTAAGATAAAATTGGATAACTTTAGAATTCATACGTTATGGATGTTTATTATCCAAATAGACTAACTGTTTGGATTTGAAATAAAACGATTATTGTTTACAAAATATAATGACTTGTATACCTAGTTCTAAATGCGCCTTCAAGAAACCGTTATTTATTGTTGAAAATTGATGAAATATTCAGTGAGACTTCTTAGAATATTAAATACTCAATTTCTTGTCATGAGCAAAATGAATATTACTTGTACGTCTTTAGGTTATGTCAAATATAGTTCACATAGCCCAACCCATATTATAAAATACATTTTTTACAGTGCACTTTTTTACACAATTTTTCCACTAAAATAGCAAAAAAAGTGATAATTGTGCCATGAAAAAATGGCAAAAACGACCATATTACCGCTGTCACAGCTCAATACAAACTCGAGATGTTTTACCCGAGACGCAATCTATGGCGTACATCTTCATGATGGAACAACATCGTACCTAAATATTTCGTACCTAAAAACTGGAAGAAACTTGAAAAGCGGAACAAAAAATGACTATGTTCGTTCGATTTGAGTGAACCATCGAAAGATTAACAACAACGATTTATAACAAATCATTGTTGGTACAATTTGGGTTTCATTTTACACTTAAATATATCGGTATTGATTTGTATCTTTATTTTCTACTTATTTTCAATATTTTGTTCGCTGTATTTTATACCTATTTACAAATTTTATATTCTGTAGTACATCATAGAATACAGGTAAAGAAATCCGCCACTAATTTTTCCGTTTATGTTTTTGTTTCTGTTTTAAATACAGCCTGAATTTTTTGTTGAGGTAAATAAAAAGACTGAAGCAGAAAATGATGTTTGCCTCCATATTGAATTATATCTACTTCTTGCAAAATCTGTACCTCCTATTATAACAACATGTTGGTATAAACGAAAATTGTATCCTTGATACTTAATTTAATCAGAAATGGTGCTGTTATAGATTGAAGTTCATACTTAAAAAATAGCAGCTTAATTGATTTATTGTAGATCAGTGCCCACAGTTCACAAATTATCAAAAAAATAAGAAAATAATTTAGATTTAACTTTTTCGAGATCACGGAATTTAGACTTACAATTCCGGGATCCCGAAAAAGCTCATTATTTGTCGGGATTCCGGGATTGGCAGCCCCAGTGGACACCCCTCCGGCTAAAGAATGTGTCTGACAGAAAAAAATTAGAAGCTATTTTTAAGCTAAGATATACCGCTACAAATTAATCCGTTTACATTATTCAATTTTAAAAACACAATAAAATGGCGACCATATAAATGAAAACTCCTACAAATTATTCCATTTTTGTACAATCAATTGACGCTAAAAAAAAGAAAAACAAATTAACGAAAAATCTGACCGGCTTAGTTTCCAGATAAAGTAATGGAAAATATGGTGTGTAAATTTGTAGCCAGTCGGCTAATAAGTTTTCTGGTGACCACCGAATTGAAAAACATATTTTCGAGAAAAACGCGTTTAAAGTTTTAAGATTGTTTTACATTAGACAGCGTCGAAAAAGGCACATATTTTTTCTAAACTTCTTGAAAACAAAAGTTTTTTTTTTCATTTCTATCCGTCCTCCTAAGCTTTACTTTGAGAATATTGTGAAGGTTCTGGGCGTCATTTTGTGTGTCAAAATGCTGATATGGTAAGCCAACTTTTGAATCCAAATTTATATTCAGCTGAAGAAAATCGTCAATTAGAACAAGCAACATATACAAATAAGAAGAGTGTCAAAATTCTCTATGTGATTTATATTCTTATCTAAATCTGTTGTAACAACTTTGATAAAAAAAAATCGATTTATGGCCCTGTGATACCAAATAAAACTTCCGTCATGAATCCGTAACACAACTACTACAAGTCCTACAATTGTAGGTAAAAATTTTACGCTTGTAGTGATTCCGTAACACAAAGTAGTAGGTATGTACTACAAATTCACATTTCTAATTACAGAGACACTTCTATACATGTCGTTCTGTAACATTAGTATGGTTGTGATATACTACTAATTTTGAAAAATAAAATGATTCGAAATTTGTAGTCAGGACACTTGTGAAAACAGAATAACAAGGAATTTTCCTATAGCTGTATAACAGTTGTTAGAAGTAAAACTGGGTTCTGTTAAACAGCAAAAAGTCAAAGGGGTTCGCATGCATACCATACGTAAGTGGGGTATCAGAAAGAATCGGTAGACTACTGAAGAAATCGTGTATCACGGTAAGGTACAGAGCACCAGCTAAGGTAGAGGATCTCTTGCCTAACCCAAAGGATATCACACCAGTCCTGAAGAACGAAGTGGTATACAAGATAACATGGGAGTTTGGAACATGCTATGTAGGACAGACAGGACGAAGCATCGAATGTTGAATCAAGCAGCACAGTAGAGACACCCGGTTAGGCAAGATTCAACGGTCCGCTGTTGCTCAATAGAAGAATAGAAGAAATTTAACAATTGACTTACTTTCTGTGATTTTGTTATAATTTTAGTAGAAATAAACTAAACCTCCTAAATTGCTCAGGTTATTTTTTTTTTAAACTTCTTAACCACTCATCTATGATTATTTATAATAATAGCAGCCAAAACTGCAATTACAAAATAAGTAATGTGGTCCGATAATCATTCATCATTAATCAATAATCAAGGAACGTTTTGTATGTGGGTTGTGTCGATAAGCATTTTTTGTGATTAATACCTAAACGTCAATTAAAATTAACAGTTTTGTTACCAAATTCTAGGGAATGAAGCCCATGTTCTAGCTAGATAGACACTAAACTAGAAAACAACAATTTAATGCATAAATTGGTATTTTTGCTTAGGAAGTTTGTATATTTGTCCATACTGGAAAATTGAGAAGTTAAAGCTTGGTCCTTTATTTATTTATAGTTAATTGTTGTTATGACAAAGTATGCATTTTACGGAAAATTATTGCAGTTCCAGTATCCAGTTGTCCAGTTTAGTCACTATATCTTTGTGAAAATGCTTTATTTAGATGTCATGTACAGATATATATATATATATTTTTATCGACAAATTGAATCATCAATAAAAATGTGTCAATGCCGTTGTATAAGATAATTAATATTTGCGGCGGATGTTTATTCCAGTAAATTGCGAAGTTATAAAGATAAGTGGCTTCAGGGCCAGCCATGCAAAGCACTGAGCAAAAAATGCTATTTTATTATTATTATTGATCTGGGTCTTTTTGTCCAAATTGTCCATATGGGCTAGAAACTTAATGAGAACTATTTAAAATGTATTTCTGGGCGTTATTTGCTATTATTATATGTACTATTTAATTTTTTTAACAATTTTATTCTTCTCTGTAATTGTTAAGTATATAAAATATAGAGTTCACACTTATTTTGATGTGTGAATACTGAATACTCCTTCCCCCTGTTAATGATAACAACCTCTTGAAATTTGAAAATCTCTTATTGTCACGATGTTTAATGTCAAATATCTGTGATGGGACCAGAATCAAAAATCTGAAACTTTCACGATTTTTATAAACTTCACGGTTTTATAAACTTTAATAATAAATAAAAACATTCTTGTATTTTGAACTGTATTTGAAATAACAGCCCCTTAAAAATGATAGGTAAATCACATAACATTAAAACAAATTTAATTCAAAATTCTCAGTAAATACAAAACCAAACACTTTTTCTGCTAAAGTATATCGTGCATACGTTCTATTTCTTGGACGGAGAATTTGCGAAAACTTCTAGTTCCTGTTATCTTTTTGGAACTTTAAAATCTGTCTTCCAGGGTGGTTTTGTGACATAAAACCTCTTCTTTTTTTACTATCTTATCATTTAATAATAGTTATTTAACCAACAAGTATATTAAAAAGAGCGATTAATGATCGAGACTGTTTAACGCGCGAGCGAAGCGAGCGCGTTAATTGTCGAGATCATTAATCGCTGTTTAATATTCGAGTTGGTTACAAAATTTTTCCGTCAATCGTATTCTTCTAGCGTCGTCTACATAGATTTTTCTTCGCCGATGTCTTTTTAGGTTATATGACCATTTATGTAATTTGACACTGACAGTTCTAGAGAGCGGTATGTTTTGATTGGAAGGTTTCATTTCACATATGTTCGATTGGCCTATCAAACGACGCCATTGCGTCTTGTGATTGGCTATAACAAATCATGCATTAATAGAAATCGTGCATTAATGTAGTTCTTTAATAAACGATTTCGTATTCAGTAAACTGACTCATAAATAAACGATCGACGGAAAAATTTAATAATAAATAAAAACATTCTTGTGCATCGCACTGTGGAAAAAGCATTAATGCATTAATTAATTAATTAATTAAATTTATCTTTTTGGAACTTTAAAATCTGTCTTCCAGGGTGGTTTTGTGACATAAAACCTCTACTTTTTTTACTATCTTATCATTTAATAAAATTTAATAATAAATAAAAACATTCTTGTGCATCGCACTGTGGAAAAAGCATTAATGCATTAATTTAAATTAAATTAATTAATGCAGATGTAACTATCAACCAACTGTCAACCACGTAGGCGTTGACAGAAGCATTGTATAATAATGAATGTTCCTTTGAATAAAGAAGTCTTTATTCAAATAATCAATTACTATCTACAAGAAATTTAACCTATCCTTTTCAGGTTCAACAAACCAACAAAAAATATACACTGCTAAAAAAAATAGAGGATCACTTTTTATCGAAACCTGTAATTTTTTAAATAATAGTTCTAGGCAAATCAAATTTGGCATATTCCAACGGCATATATTCAACTAAAGAAAATTACAAAACTGTTACAACTCTTAGTTACTTTTAAGTTACACATAAAAAGGTAAATTAATCAAAATTAATAACGCAAAATAAATTGGAAATGACTGTCATAGTATCGATGACAGTCGGGTTTTCTGTGGATTGATGAGGTTTAATTACAGTGTATGCCCTCCACGAGCACGAATCACTTCCTCAGATTTGCCTGGTATGCTTCGCACTAGTCTGCGAAGAGATTCTTGGGGTATGCTTTCCCATTCCTCAACAGGACTTGTGTCAGTTCCTGTATGAGTAGTAGTGGAGTAGGGCGCTTGCGACCACGTCGGTCAAGCTGGTCCCACACGTGTTCAATAGGATTCAGGTCAGGACGCCGGCAATTCCATGACCTGAATTCCAAGTTCTTGTAAAAAGTTTCTGGTGATGCCGGCGGTATGTGGCTTTGCACTGTCCTGCATTAGGATGAAGTTTTGGTCGACGCCATATGCAGCAGGCACAACATGGTCCTGCAAGATGTTGTCGATGTATAATTCATGGCATTTAGTCTACCAGGAACCACTACAAGATCAGTTCTGGTATCTATACTGATTCCAAACCAGCACAGATCCACGACCAAATCTACCCACTTCCTGTATAGTAGCGGCTGCGTTGCGTTCACCAGGACGTCTATATACAGTCTAGGGTGGACTTTATTTTTTTACGATCGAATTTTTTTCACGTCACCCTCTAGATTTGTTCTACTATGAATAAAAGTAAGTCCTGCAAAAGACAAACTCAGTTCGACCACGGGAAGGGGTGCCTCAATCAATTTGAAGTTTGCAAATGTCAGTAATTTTTCTCATATTTGACGTATGACTTTAGTTTAACAATTTAAATAAGACAGTTATTGTTATTATATAAGGGTACCTTGTTTGGTTGTCCAGTAAGCATATTTGCTTATATAATTATTTTAATTAAGTAACTTATTCGATCCTTTAAGACTTTTACACCGCCGCGTGTTCGCACTGTCTATGCGCGACGCTCTTACACCACTTTGGATTAATTTCTAGTTGAGCCCTGTTCGAAACATTGTTCTGCCACTTTCACATAATTTAGAAAATAAACTGCTTCCTGGTTATGCCGTGTGTCAAGATTTGTTAATGCTGACGTTTCGCGAACCATGTTGCTCGCTTCTTCAAAGCTAATTGAATATTCGCGAAACGCGAAACGTCAGCATTGACAAATGTTGACACACGGCATAACCCGGAAGCAGTTTATTTTCTAAATGATTCTGGCCGTGAAAGCCTACGTACTTATATTTCATATTTCTTGTCCTTTATCAAGTAGACGCACACTCACTTTAGCATAGAGTTTGAGGTGTTCTCAGTATAAGGGTTTGAAGTGTATCAGTTACATACTGACCAAAAAATAGAGACACGAAGTCGAGATAAATTGTTTTTATTGGTTTATTTCGAACAACAAATTGTTGGTGCTAAATTAGCCGGTTTTAAGAGTGCTTTCTTATAACTTGCGAAAAGTTAACTTGTATCTTCGCACTAGTGCGGCTGTTGTTATAAAAGAAGTGGAAACATGTTGACAAAAGGCACACATCCCTGTGAAGCTAACTGCACATAGTATTGCCAAATTAGAACCACTTTACCAGAAGTGGAGAACACTAAATTGGAATGCAAAACACCGAACTGCGTCTCAAATACAACGAGAAAACGAATGTACTGATTCGTTGAACCATTTATGCGATATCGGCCATGCAAATGCTTTGCATATGATGACAATCGAAGAAGACAAAATATTTCTGTTGAAGCAGAAAAGGGCAAGTCGTAGTGATGGGTGCTGGTGATCGCATTTTAGCGGAAAAGGAGCAGCGAAAAACTCTTTGGCAGAACGGAAAGAGATGCTGGAAGAAAAGGCTCAACAATCAATAATTTCTCAAGGTACATTTTAGTAATTTAATTAATTTATTTTGTTGTGTTTAATTTTATTGAAACGCCTTCGCTGGTGGTGTACAATGTATTGTAGATCACTTTTTTTATCTAAAATGGATTATAAATATATAGTACACATTTTATTGTGAAATGAAACTTCTATAGGCGCGTTGGGTGTGACTCGGTTTGCCTGCATTTACGCATTTAACGAATAGTAGATAAGAACTAAACGCCGAATTTTAAACAACTCCACAATTTGTTGCTGTGTATTACTATTATTTGCTATTATTATAATTAATACTATTGTTATACATTTCTTGTACTGTTCATATATTTATTTTTAAGAGTTTAGTAAACATTGTTATAATTCAGTTCTAATTAGTACCTAAGTCTATATGCGTTTGTAAATAACAGACATAATTATTAAATAGTTTATAAACAAAACAATGATTACTTTTATTTTTTTCCTTTTATCAATTACCTCAAATTGTTTATCAAAAACATAAATATAATAAATTTTGTTTAAACAATTTTCTGTTTATTGATAAATATAATATAAATAACGTGTTTTTAGTTCATATAATAATTAGAATACAGCATTAGAATAGTATCTAATGAGTAACGGATTGAAATGTGTGTATATTTTAATTTTAATAATGTCCCATTTTTTGCATAAACAAAGCCCTTGAGGCACGTCTTCCCATTATCCGATCGACTTCAAACTTGGAGGGAATTAGTTTTTTAGTATGTAGAACAAATTACAGGGGTGACGTGGACTTAATTTTGAAAATAATTTTTCGTTAAGAGTAACTAAGGTCTACCCTAATATACACGTACTCGACGTCGCAACGAGTTATATGGAACAATTATATGGAACTTTTGATAGCTTGTTTACCTTGAAACATATCTACATTGTTCGAATAGCTTTCAATTAACATTTTTTGCATTTTAGAACACATTTAAATCGGTTTACATCGGTGAAACAGGGGGGTTACGGAAGCAATCAACATCGGTTGTTCCGTAAGCTCATGTTGTGGATTAAACTAAACAATTTAATCGTCTCATTCGATCGGACATTACTGATGTACTTGAGGACATCTGACAGCAGCCTTTTATCGGAATTTCCTGGAACAAAATCGCTCAGATTACATTGATGGTCGACGCGAATTTGTCTTTCGACATGATGGAGCACCAACGGTTCACTATTTTCGTCAAAAGTAACTGAAAATATTTGCTAGAAAGGTCGAGCAATACTTGTACATTCGCATGAACGCAACTGCGTCATTAGCCGTAATCAATTAATTAAACATTGTTCGTGATTAATGTGTTATGATAGGTATCCGACGTTTATAATCCCAAAGATACAGAAA
This sequence comes from Melinopterus prodromus, assembly GCA_964023965.1. Lineage (NCBI taxonomy): Eukaryota > Metazoa > Arthropoda > Insecta > Coleoptera > Scarabaeidae > Melinopterus > Melinopterus prodromus. Next base: position 3,352,699 of record OZ030391.1, on the reverse strand, counting down.
AGAAATCCATTTAATACGCCGGGATTAATGCGCCAATTAAAAGTGATTTTGAACGTTGATTTACTCTCAAACCACTTGTACGATATTGATTGATTTTAGTTTTGTTTTTCGATCATTGTTAATTGATCATTGCTTAATTCCTTAGTAACGACCCTGGTGCTGAATTTTTTTGCCAAATTTGTCAAATTTGGCGCACGACTTATTTGAAAATCAACGAAAATGAGAGTCCAATCATTCCCGATTTTTGATATAAGTTGCATTAAGAAGATTACATGCAGTGGATGAAGCTGATTCCAATCGATAGCTTATGGTTCCAGTACTAACATATTGAAATGTTTTGAATCATTGGTATTAGACATGAAATTAATTAAAAACTGTAAGTACGTAAGCTTTCAAGGCCAGAATCATTTAGAAAATAAACTGCTTCCGGGTGTCAATATTTGTAAATGCTGACGTTTCGCGAGCCATGTTGCTCCCTTCTTCAGAACTAACTGAATACTGAGTATTCAGTCAGCTCTGAAGAAGCAAGTAACATGGTTAGCGAAAAGTCAGCATTTACAAATCTTGACACACGTCATAACCCAGAAGCAGTTTATATTCTAATTAAACACCATTGAAAAACTGTGCCGCAAAACAAAAAAATCTGATGTACCCAGGCACATGACTTTATCATATCATATATAAAATTAATAGTGTAGCTGCATGAGATTCTATTTGATCGAGATCGGCCATGTCTGCATTAAAATAAAACTACTACAACTAGACTAGAGATATTTTCATTATATTTACAGTAGGTAATGTCAAAACATCAGCATTCGACACTACCTACTGTCATTAGAATCACAATATCTGACAAATCCTTGCTAACTAGTTTATATGCAGTACGAGCGATCTCGATGAAATAGAATTTGCTCATGCAGCTAAACTATTAATTTTACCAAAAAATGTCATAGTCATAAATTATTAAGATTTCCTCTACTTTAATTTATTATTTAACTATTGCGACGAAATTCCAGAAATAGCGGCTTATTTGCTATATCTTTCAACAATGCTAAGACTAAACCTCCAGTTCCTTTGGACCCTTGGTTCAACAGAAAACTTCTAAATATGGCGTGTTGTCATACTACGGATGAGAAAGTAAAAAGGTTCTGGTTCTGATGATTAATATATTATATTGGCTTCTAGCATATTATATTTTCGAGTTTTACGCCGTCTTCAGTGCTAACTACAAAAGTTCATAAAGAATTATGCTCAATATTCCAAATAAGTTATAAGGTTAACATACCGTCTTGCAATCTTTCTTATATTTATTCGCGAAAACATAACATTGCTTTCCGCACTCGAAATATTGTTTTTCAATATTGTTTCACCTAGCTCCTCATGGCAATTCTCCATGCATTTGCGTGTTGAATTGACGTTTCGCAAACGCTGACGTTCCGAAAACTATCAAAAGCTTCAAAATATCCTGGCTACCTAGTATTAATGCAGACACGATTTCGATCAAATAGAATTTGCACCTGCAGCTAAACTATTAATTTTACCAACAAATGTTATAGACATAAATTATACAAAATTTCCTCTACTTTAATTTATTATTTATCTATTTTGATGAAATTACAGAAATGACGGCTCATTTGCAAAATCGTTGAAAATGCTAAGAGTAAATAGCTCTTGTGTCAAATATTATCTAGGTTATTGCATTGAATGCATGATTGAATAACAATGCAATAACCTAGATAATACTTGACACATTACATCTGATAGGTGTCACAATTGAAATATGCTAAAGGTAGAAACTTCTACTCATATTCCTTTGTGACAAATAAACCTACTGAATGTCTTAGGTCACGTTAGTCTAATTGGTCAAACATCGGACCGGCAATCCGTATATCTGGGGTCGAATCCCAGGCGTGGCTGTAGTTTTTTAACTTAAAAACTACCGCCATCTTGTATTAACTATTTCCAATGTTAGAATGTATGTATTTTCTGACTTACCGGATGTTACCAAAACTATGGAAAACACTGAAGAGTAAAGTACCTTTATGTTGAAAGCTATGCAAAAATGTTATTTGAGAAAAATATTTGGAAATATTACAGGTCTTTAAATACGAAATTATAATCACTTTCTCCGTTGCATATACCGCGTGTTGCCAAAAAGATAAAAATCTCATAAAACAATTACATCTTCAAAGCTATGCAACAATATTATTTTAAAAACTTTTCTAATTAATAAACGGCATTAAATATGAGATTATACTCACCTTCGACGTTCCATATACTGGATGTTCATGCAACAATTGTTCATGCAATAATTTCGTATTTAATGCCCTTAATATTCTAAAAGAAAATTTTTCAAATACGGCCTTTCAGAAACAAAATAAACAAAAACTTGACAATTTTTTAGACTGGTTTCGTAGTCAGTACAGAAAATCTATCGAAAAGGCCTAATCACTCTCAATTCCATGCCTCAAAAACACTCTGATTTTATTAATTTGATAAGGCACCACCTCTTCTTTCCCAAAACTCTTTACACAAATTGCTGGTTTGCAAGCAACTCTACATTCTCCTTATCAGTGGCGCGTTATCCCATGGGCAAAATGGGCGTTTGCCCACGGCCCCCAATAACAGGAGGCCCACAAAGCAGTATTTTGGAAACTCATTTCCATAATAGATTACTACACCACACCATGCCAGTCCTCATTGACGTTGCAAAGAGATTTAGGCTCCTCTCAGCGAGGCTCCAACTAATCTTTAACTAATTTGTTTCAAGAATAGTGAAGTTTATATTTGCGCTCCTACCGGTTGGGGGCCAAAATCAATCTTTTATAAACTATAAATGAATTAGGTAATTAATAAATTACCGTAGTAAGAATATCAAATTGAACTTTAGAGTAGTCTTGCCTATGGGTCCCCAAAGAGAGTGGAGGCAGTTTTAGCAGTTAAACTAATATTTTTTGCAATAATACTGTACGAGACTATTGAGAAACACTTGACTAAGTTAGAAGAGGAAAACTGTATGAATTCTTCGAAGATTTTCAGTCGGCACTTTTCCTTTTGTGAATTCTATTTTTTTTTTCTTTTCTGTAAAGATGAATGCTCCAAAAGAGACTGTGAAATAAATTCCGATTGGCAAAATGCTGTAAATCTTTCAAAGTCCTAATTATTACACAGTGTGTATAAAAAGAAACGTAATTTAACAAGAAAAAGATTCCGATAAAAGTTTTAGGAAATTGCTTGCTACAAATTTGAAATGCTAAGATATGAAACACACAATATATTTCAAAGCATTTCGCATTTACAACTTTAGTCATTTTCAAAAACAACGAGCTATTGACTCAGTCTAAATCCTTTTAACATTGTTTAATGTACAATGCTTTATTTTAACATTTAATCGTCTTGTTACATTTACACCACTGACCTCAGGGACATGCGGTTTTCACTGTTCAATTTGTAATTTTAATATAAACGGAATGAGAAAAATATACAGCATGCTATATTAAAAAACGGAATTTGATCTGCTTCCTACAATTATACATAACCTGTATATTCAAAAGTCATTCAAGTTTCTAGCTTAGGTCGTTTCCAAATCCTTTTATTTTGTTACTTTTTTCTAAACTTTGAGGGCCAGATATTGACACGTTATGTTTCTACTTGTTAAAACTGATAAAGCAGAAGGCATTCGGAATAATTCGGAATAATAATAATAATTAATAAGTACATATTCAGAGGACTTGAGCGATGATGGCGTATTTAAGAATGAACTATCGCAGTTTTTGAAATATTTAAAATAATAAAAACATATTTATTTGTTAAGCATATCTTTTATTAATGGGCTTCATCCGGAAGTTTGTTATCTGAATCATATGTTTTTCTTCCTTATTTATGGCCAAAATATTATTGTACCAGATAAAAATTACTACGAATTTTCTTACTTTAATTGATACTTTTATGAGAATGTTTGCGCAAACAGCTTTTTTATCGTAAATATTAGTTGATAATGAATACCATTTTATCAATACGATCATCTACACTGGGGGGGGGGGAATGTATCGTGGTATAAAAATTATAAATCTTTAATTGTTCTCAGTATTGAATATTCGTACAATCTTTTCGGTGTTTCATGATTTAACAAGGAATTGTTCCAAAAAATATATAAACGATGCATTTAACGAGATAAAATATAACATCAGTCGACTCAATAGAGCCAGCGATTAAAGTGCGCTTTAGTTATCAATAAAAATTACGTTTCCGGCAATTGCTACCTAATACTACAACAATCTCGATAACCATTAATAGTCTATCAGATTGCAATTTACATTTTTCATTTTATGTGGAAAATTTGCCCACAACAGTAATTGTTTGCAGGCTTATATGTGCCACAAAAAGTATTACTTGCGATAAAAATATAATGTGTAATAAATTTCTAATCAACTGAATGGGGATTTGCTGTTTCCTAGTTGCTATTTGCTCATTTCACGGTATTAATCTCAAAAGTTATATATATATTATGCAGTTTTGATAACTTTTATTAGGCTATTCTCAACGGTGCCTGAGATATTGAAAACGCGCATTTTTCAAAAAAATGTTCTGAGGATAAATAGAGAGAAAGAATCAAGATAAAGGATCTTCTCCTCTTTTTGAATACCTTCTAGGAAATCTGATGAAAGCCGATGTGTTTTAATACGGGGAAACAACAAATTAAATCTTAAAAAAAATCTAAATTCTAGAAAACATGTGCGCATGTGACTGGGAATAAGGAAACCGATCTAACTGCCCCACTCTAACTACTCTAACTACCCCAGTCCACAGAGAAACGGACTTTACTCCCTGTTATATATGGACTAATTTATTTTTACAAATCCTTAAAAAGTTACCCAGTTTGAAAGATTTAAAAGATATATTATATTAATCAATAAGGCGACCAAGCGTGCTCCTTTTTATTATTGTCCTCTTCGCGTCCTCCTTTTTCGCAGAATGTCCTCCTTGTCCGCTTTTGGAGTGCATTACGTACAGTTCTGTGTCTTTCAACGATTCAAACAGAATTCATCCATATTCGCTAACCTAATAAACGGTAATAATTCATTCGGTAATATCAGGTGCTTATGTACTAATGGATTTAACCAAAAGATCAATCAATACATATCTAATAAACTACTGTTACGTAGTGCAGGGAGCTCCAGAAATGATTGATACAGCGCAAATATGTAATACTTGAGTAAATACGATTGCGCAAACTCGTGCGCCATTTTTCTGTCTTATAAAACTTATATTATAATCACAAATCCCTATAATCAAACTTGTGTCTTCTTATGCCCAGCTTATAACATCCGGGATCTAATAAAATATTCACGTAATTTTATTTTTCTACATAATATATCTGTATGTTTTTGATAATATTCAATAAATAGTAACAGAGACGGAATCTTACCCCAGCTAAATTAAAGAGAGATGAAAGATGTCATGCGCTCTCGCGGTCTTTTCCTATATGACATTGGTTATCTTTCTTTAATATTGCTGGGGTACAATCGCGTCTCTGTTTTTTATCAAACGTGGAAATGATGGGCTTAATGGTATATTATTTCGATTTGACGAGCACGTAACTAAGGATATAAATCGCGAGCATGAAGTTTATACGCGACCCGTAGGCGAGCGTGTAAACATGCGAGCGATTTATATCCGTTGTGTGCGAGTCGAATATGACGTTTTATCTACGACTCATATATTCTAGTTTATATCAAACATTTTAAATGTATTTGTCAATGGTGGCGAGGCAAACTCTTAAATATCTGTCATCTAAGTAGATTTTGGCAGACTTTAACAGTAGCATTGTATAATGATAACAGTTCGTTCAAATAATAAAGTCATTATTTGAACGAACTGTCATTATTATACAACGCTAGTGTCATTATCATCATTGGCGCGTATAATGATGGGGATTATATAGTCATAGATACGTATGCAGTGAACTTATTATATGTCAGTCGTAAATAAATAAATTGATTGCTTTCTATTTGCACATAATATATACTGGAGTGCATACTACAGTGATTTTGAGTTTTCTAGTCGACTTTCACAATCGATGTGACAGAAAAAGCCATTTTAGTCAAATATTGAATAGGTCGCGCCATCTAGTTATTGATACCTGTACCGTCGCTATTGTAAACATGTTTGCCAACCCTCTGCAATCACGCACTACGATACTCCAGAATGCAATTCTAAAGAAATTCAGAAAAAATAAGCAGACAATAATAAGAAGAAATCACGCAACTGCCATCGGAAAGCATTTCTATATCTGTAGCCAACACTAAAATTTTAATAAATAATGTGTTGCACAAGGACGGTCAGAATCGAATGGTAGCAAGCATTTCACTATTGGAGCAATAATTATGGCTTTTTTGGGTTATTTTGGCGTTTTTGGGTTAGGAGACAGAAGCCTTAACCAGCAGCATAAATAGTATTGAAAACCACATTTCTTGTGAACCGAGTTTGGTAGAAATCGGAAATAAATTACTATTAAAAAACAATACCCGTGCAACCTTTTATTTTATACAAATATAAATGCATTTTTCCTGTAGTATTCATATAGACCATATAGATTTACAATGTTACTATAAAATCTTCGCGGTTTTAATCGATCAAAAATGGACTATCGAGTGCTCCGGCGCCAGCAGCAACTCCTCCTTCGTTTGCCGTAGACCCTTTCGTACGAAGCATATGGCCCACTTGACGATTTGTGTAAATTTTTGTTGAATCTCTGCAATATAAGTATCGATAACGGTTCGTTAGTGATTGTCAGAAGACAAATACATACCCTAAAATAACACCGTATATTCCTAACTCTGAAACCAGATCGACTAATTCGGGCGTATCTGATCCACCGGGCCTGACGATATAACCGGCCGTCAACGGAGGGTGAATACGTTCCATCAGAATCCAAGCTGCCCGTTCCTTCGAGTTCGTCATCTGATTTAACGCATCACGAATTTCAGGACCGTATATGTTGTTACCTCCACCCTCTCTTTGAGGTTTAAGTACAAAACTAGAAAAGCAATAAATCTCTAAATTTATCGCCGCAATCCTACGCTATCTTGGTGTTATACACATATTACCGTTCTTCAATTAAAAAGGTCTGCTACATTTTTTTGTTTTGCTATAGTCCTAACCTCCAATTTGTATGTAAATCGTTTGGGAATCGTTAGGGAGGGTTTGGGAGTACACTTTTTCGTTTGGGAGTGTACGGGTTTTTTGCAAATAAAAATTGTTTTTTAAACCGTCAAGGTGCCCTCCCAACTTTTTGATTATCTTATTGAAATGACTAGTACAAAAAGTTTAGTTTTTTACTTTCGAAGTAATTACATAACCGCAATTTTCAGTTTACCGGCGTAAAGATACTCTAACGGCATTGTTTGTAACGGCATTTCTCCACAGACGGTAAGATTATGATTAGGGAGATAAGATTGCACTTATGTACATTCGGAATTAACGACATCACTTAGTATAAATTTTAAAACAATTTGTCGCCATCTTAGACTCTAGTTTTATCTTCTACAGTTGGTAGTTGTGGTAAAATTTACAAATACGATCGATTATGTAGAATTTCAATGACTTAATTTAATTGTTTCCCACGTAATCTGTAAAGTGAGGTTCTGTACTAAACATTTATATTGTTTTGCAGTCAAACTAATCAGTCCCAAATGTCAAATGTGGACTCCCTAATCCTCTTTAAAAATTCCCAAACCCTCCCTAACGATTTGCATAAAAAATTACATAAAATCAAAAGTGGTAGGGCTAACTGGGTGAAAACTTATGTTAGTAACAAAAAAGTATTGAAAGATGGCGTATTTGATAAAATACATTGAAAATTTGCCAAAAGTAGCGATACAAACGTTTGCGCCTTGTGATAACATACCGTTCCGGTTGGTCCATGGCCATCTGGACCGCCTGATCTCCAAATTCGTCAAAGTCCAAGCTGTATAACCCCGTAAATATATCTTTCACGGCTTGAATTTTGCTGTCCTCGCCCAAGAACAGTTCTATAGCACCGGGCCTGGCCAACGCCTGCTGGACCTTCTTAGTTCCGGCAAGATGGTAATGAATAGAAGGCGACTTGATCGCCTGCGATCTTTCCATCATTAGCCTAGCGTCCCACTCCTTTTTCGTCGGATAATGTCCCGGCTCATAGCCGGCACGGAAATAAATAACAGACACCACACGATCGTCGCTAAAAAATCAATTTTTAGGTTAGTTTTGAGGAACAACTTCCTCTTCCAGCCCAGTCATTTTAGAATAAAATCAACTAAAACCATGAGAAAAAAATAAGTAAATCTGCAAATTGATATATAGCTTCTATTTGGTGCCCTGAACAACATCGTAAGTTCTCAAAATCCTGTGATTGAGTCATGCTTCGAGGCATGCTTGAGGCAACTTCGAAGTCCTCACCTGAATGCTGTTGAACACGTGTGGGATCAGCTTGACTGACGAAGGTATTAACCAATTTGTAAGTTTACTATATTTTTGCACGGGTTAAAACCGTAACACGCGTGGACTATTCGTATGAACTGAATCTTACACAATAAGCTCGTTGTCGGGACCCAATCGTCCTTGCTTGGATATCTCGGTGAGGGTCTTCCTCATGACTTTCACGTGAGCGTTTAACCGTCTCAGCTCAAACTCGTGGAACCTCTGATCGCATATATTGTACGTGACGTCTTCGATGACGAACATTATCGCAGCGGCCTCGTCCCCGTAGATTTTCCACGCTTCCAGCATGCCGCTGCATAACCCTTCCAACGCATTATTTTCTGGCATCTAAAAGCACAATCAAACAGAAAATGTTTTATTCTTTGCTGTTATTCCTTCCTATCCTGTCGCATCCCTTTTTTTCTCTTCCCCACTTCTACAAGTCTTTTATTTTCCTTCCCTTGCGTTAATCAAATCCCCTAAAGATTTAGGGAAATGAAAATAACCTCAAGCGAGCAAGCTACCAATTGTTACTGAGTTATGACGTCATCGGCACTTTTTTTTTAAATGGCCACCCCATTTTTCCTTACTGCGTTTGGTATATCATTTAATTGTCCAAATGGTATCGCAAATATTTTCTGGCCTTACATAAGAAAATTCTCGACAGTAAAGACAATTGAAAATTGTAAAATTATGACAACTTTAGGGAAAATAACCTTTGTGAATAGAATATAAAATTGCGTCTTGGGTAGAACTAATTGTTCACAAAACGAATCTGTAATCCAAAATTTTCAATCGCATAATGCTATCGAAAAAAGTAGGGTTAAATAGTCAAAAAAATTCAAGGGGTCCAAAGGGGGATCGAGGGGGTATGACTCCGTACACGATGAGAAGTCATATGGAATAGGGGGCAGCTAAATAATCACTTTTTAGATAAAATATTATTTTTCACGCAACAATTTTGTTTCGGCTTCAGAACTTGGTCATCAATCGAGTATGTTTAATGTTGCCTAAATGAATTGAAATTGTTTCTCACGTTTTATGCCATTAGCTTAATTTTCCAGCTGCTGGTTTCAGAAATAATCAAATTTATATAAATCTGTGAAGAGATATGTGCCAGGAAGTCAGTACAGTACACTCTCGATAATTCCAATCCGATGTTGCATACCCCCATTCAGACTAATGAGTAGTACCCCCAGTCGGACTAGTGTAGTTAGATACAGGTGATGGTTAGCAACACAAAAAAATTGTAAATTTTAGCATATTTAAAAATTTTCAATAGTGGCGTCTTGAGCTTGAAAAGTGCCATATAGAAGTTCTATTGAAGAGAAGTTAGGTATGCAGGTTGGTGCATAAGAAAAGAAATGTTTCTAACAAAATTGTTGACATTTCGTCAAAACAAATATCAAATTCGCTGTTTATAACCCTTTGCCTTTGTCTCGTGCATCGCATGTGATGCATGTGATTCATGTGGCAAAAAATTGTGGTCAGGCAATCTCTTAAAGAAGAAGAAACGTGAATATAACCTAACATGTCAATTAAGTTATTCGTAACTACTACAGTTAGGACTAAAACGACTACAAAAAAAAAGTTCAGTAATAAAACATAAGCACTTACATTCACTAATAAATCGTGATATCCGAGCTCTTGTAAAACAAACCTGAAAGATAACCAAAAAAATTAGGGGGGTACGTTAGGGTTAGTGCGTTAACTAGCTATATATGCGACAGTGCGTTATTAGCGACAGACATAACGTGTAAATCATACATGACTCTTCCAGCGGTGGTGGAATTTTCTCATAGAATGTGTCCACACTGAGGTTATAGGTGTGCACACAAAAAGAAGAAAAAATAGTACGTAATCAAAGCTCGTTCAACATTCACTCCACTGCTTATTCAAACTATACGTAATACAGAAAAACTATAGGCTGAGCATGCACGAACTAAGCAAGACAAATCGTCAGGAATTAGAAAGTTAAACGACCATACCTATAGAATTTGGATAAGCGCGTGGAGACACCCCCGAAACTCGCCGCAATTGTATTAATCTCCACTTGTTTTATTTTGCCGGTTCTCGTATGAACCATATAATCGGACCGGACCAATCCTAAAGACACTCTCTGAAAAGAACATATTCAAATCCATGCAAATATAGAAGCGTCCGTCTCCTATAAAACACCTACTTGATACAAGAGCACCACTTTATTACATGTTTATGCACAAACGATACACAGCCTGCAACTAAAGATAAGCGCACAAACATCGGAAGCTTCTTCACAACAACGAGATGTGAAAAAAAGTTAATGACGTTTTAGCAACAACACATAAAAAGTATTTATTTAGGTGTATGTACGCTGTATGAGCAGGTTCCAAGTAAAATAAAACTTCGCGTGTGTTCTTCACTGCTTTTAATTCATATATTTGGTCAGTAACGCGTTTTGCCCTTCGTGGGCATCTTCAGAGTAACTCTACAATAAAAATAAAACAAATAACTAACAGTGACAACTGAATTTATTTAATTGTAGGTTATGTACAGTCTGAGGATTTTTAAAACAATAATTTGGACCTACCTATGCTTTTACGCTAAAGAAAAGGAATTGCTGACTGTGAGTTTTGTTATCTGAGTAGCACATTTTGTTTTGTTTCAACGTTAGTAATAGTTATTTGTTTTATTTTTATTGTAGAGTTAGTTCGAAGATGCCCACGAAGGGCACAACACGTTACTAACAGAAATATACGAATTAAATAGCAGTGAAGAACACACGCAAAGTCTTATTTTACATGAAAAGTAGTTTGTATGAGGTATCATAGGACCCCTACAGTCGCGTTCAATAAAAAAAGACAGGTAAAACTTGTTAGACTAAGAACTAGTGAATGATTTACTCATCCTACATACTTTATACCGGTTCAAATTCTGCACAAACACAGGTTGTATCCGTGCAAACTACAATCAATAACCGGGCAGGACTACGACGGTTATAAACACCGTAACAGCAACCCTAACGTGCACATCTGCGGTTCTTTGCGTGTGTGGGGTGGGGGTTATTTGCGACAGCACTATAGTTGGAAATGTATTCTGTGGATTGTGAGCTAGTTTTCATTTGCTGCCGGTAGAGTGAGCGCGATCTTGTGTTTGGCAGCCGTTTACACTTTACATTACTCTAACCTACAAATTTGGTTATGGAACGTTCTGATTAGTTGTATTGGTGTGCTTTTAACGCTTAGTCTATAACAGAAAACAATAAAATTTTAGTTATGATAGCAACATAATATTTTTATATATAGCCACAAACAATAAAATAAAAAAAAAACATACACATTTTGGTTTTTCAAATATAGAATAACAATAAACTCAAAACCGTTCTCCTGCAAAATGGCCATATTTCGCAGATGTGGAATTTTTGTCAACTCGCTGTGTGGTGAACACCACAAAAGTTTGTGCCCTTATTTTAGTTACATCCTGTATACAGAATGTCCCATTAACAGATATCACTACTGACAGGACGGACGTACTCTTTACTGTCTCATATGGTTCTTGAGATATTGGTACATTTTTGAAATTTGTGAAATCTATACCCTATTTAGTGATTCTGTTTTCTTTTAACAAAAAAAAAAAGGTTCAATAAAGTACAAATTTCTCAAAAACTAAGATATTTTTAGTGAAGTCATCCCTCGCCGTATTGACGTAGGTTTATGGGACAGGCTGTATAATGTTAAGATTTTTGAGTATGTACAATGCGCTACACAGTCATGTATGAGTTACACGTTATGTGATTACACCAGCAAACGAAATAAAAACAAAAAGCAAAAACACGTACGACCACCACTGCAGGACATGAATACAAATATGATATGTTATGTGAAAAGTGTATGGATAACGTATAGACAGCAACGTATCGACAATGTAACAAACAAGAATCGGACAAATGAATTTATCTAGTATCAAAGCAACACTATCACTATCAAGCAGTGTTTATATCAAAAAACCAATAACAATATCTGCAAAAAAACTCAGTTAAATTGTTACAAATTACTGTGATAAATCTGTAATCTCACAGAAATATGTTAGTAATACTCAGTTTTGCTATTGATTATTTAAAGTTTTAATTTATTTGTGTTTTTTAAATCCTTCAAAAGTTTCAAATATTAATAAACTAATAAATGAATAATACTGATATGTATATGAATTATAAAAAGAAAATAAATACAAAAATGAAAAAAGATAGTTATCCTTAAGAAGTTTGTTGTTTAAATTACTATGAATTAATATTTATAACTGTAATTTTTTTAAAACACTGAGTATATAAATAATTCCATATGAAACAATTTACTCAGAAAAACATTTACGTTCCGGAAAAAATGTGGGGGAAAAAAGAATAGGGAAGATATTCTGACACCCTACTTTTATTTATTACTGACTGCCAGAATTTTTAATAATTTTCTAAAGCTTATTATGCATTTAAGGAACAGATAATTTTAAGTAATCTTGTCAGTTGAACTCAATAAACAATCAGTAGAAATTATATGCGCAATAAATAAAATAAAACGTGCATTTATTGTAAGCATTTGATAAAATATTTGACCAAACCAAAAAATATTTGACCAATACATATAATTATTTGTGCATTAAAAAAATAAATGTGCAATAAATTTAAATAAATGTACATCAGAATAAATAATTGTGCATTTATATATTTAAATATTCCTTTCGTAATATATTTGTACACGTAAATAAATAAATGTGCAATACAATCGTTACCTCTATAAAGTATAATGATCAGATTAAAAAATACTAGTTCATTGCAAAAAATATATTTCCGATGGTTTAAATAACTCAGCATTTGAAAATATTATAAGAACATTCAGTAATCTAAATTGTACCATGAGAAAATTATAATGCGCCCTACAAAGAATATAATGTGCATTAAGTTCTGCAACTTGTAGCGCACATATAAATAGCACGTAAGATATTATCGAAAAAAAGTGAGGTAAAAGTGTAAATAACGTGATATTTGTAATTTTACAAATTTATACCACTTAAACCCATTGCTCTAGAAACTTCTAACTTTAAACTTTTTCTAGTGTTTAAAGAGCCAATACATATCACTTACTAAAAATTTTAACAATAAATGGTTTTAACTATTAAAACATTCCTAAAATCAGTTATTTTTTACTTCTGGTGGAGGTATGTCAACCCTTAATAAAGCTTTTACTTGTCAACAGTAAAAATAAGGCACAGAAGCAAATATACATAGGTACTGTATGTCCTGTTTTATTTAAAAAAAAATTGATTTAAGTTAGTTTGATACTAGAGAAAATAGAAAACAACCAAAAACTATTTTGAATGTCTTATTTTTTGTTGCTTCAGAATAAGCTAACATAAAATACATTGTGAGTATTGTTTTGAAGCTGTTATGGCATATAATATAGTGTGTAGTAGCGCGTGTATCATTTACATACATTTCTCTCACAACAATACGTTTTATGTTTCCGAACAAACACATATAAGTATTACATCCCTACAATGTTAGGCGTAAATAAGCCACGCAAGCGGTTGTGATATTGGCGTAGCGAATGGATGCATCCGTTTTGAGTACGCGTTACTTTTATTCGTCTGCTGTTTGTTAGATAGTTTCATCACCTATGTATGGCGCCGGATACTGGGCCTAGCCATCCGAAACCTGACGCGATCGTATTGATTTCGACTTGTTTCCAGCAGCAGTACGGCGGATGACGATGGCAACCCTTTCCTGGATTCGGACAGGCAGTCTCCAACATGATATCGGACCGTATCAAACCCAAAGATATTGGCTATGAACCGTGATAATAAGCACAACGTATGAAGCAGTTTGAATGGAAAAAGAGTCAATCATATAAGTTAAACGTTTTATATAATAAAGTGTGCAATTGTATTTTTCTTTTTCTTTGATCTACTAGTCGAGATAATGAAGGTTTTCACTTCGGAACTTACTCTAACCTCTTCGGAAACGATGTTTGTTCTCTATAAAAATTTGTCTGCCAAAATTAAAAACTAAGATATAAATAACAATTTAGTGCCCCATTATAACGTTTCTCCGTTCATTTACAAACAATCTCGTCAAAATCAATGAAAATTCTGTCCCTGTAGGTTCCGAAGTTTCAATAATCTTTTCGCTTCCTTGTCTCAACTATACAGTCGGTACGTAAAGTAAGGAAACATGAGAAAATCTCTGCGACAGTTTGTTATTTTAAAAATCATCGAATACGTTGATTATTAATTATTAAAATACACACTTTTGTGACATGTTCAAATTCCGACTATCAATTGGTACCGAGTTATAACGTCGCTTTAAGAGAACGTAGCTTTGAGTTAAACATGATATAGCGGTTGGGGTAGAACAAAAGAACAAACAAAACTTATCAATATCACGTAATTTTCAACATTTTGATAGTTAAACATCGACGTGTCCGAGGATTTTTCAGATAACAAACCGTTTCAGAGATTTTGTCATGTTTCCATACTTTTCGCGCTCACTGTATATATTACGATGTTACTAACCTGGGTGACACCTTCGTCCTGCACAGTTTCGTAGATTTTATACAAATTTCCAGTGAATTCATCGACCTGAATCGTCTCACGCAGACATTCCGCTAAAAACATTCTATCGTGAGCAACTCTGTGCATTAATTCGTTTAATACGATCTGTAGTTCGACAGCTTTATAAAATTCGGTCCGGGGAAATACGGATGGAATCAAAGCGAACGGTGCAAACTGTAGAACATCCTTCGAGAAGTTCTTTTTCGATCTCATGCCAGCGCCGTGCATAATCGCCCAATCTCTACTTTTATCAACAATTTCCTGCAGGATATCGTCGTTCAACGGTAGCGGTATGACCGTATTCAATCTGGGCGCGTCTTTATCCATTTTGAGATTCCTGAACCTACAATAATAATTTTTTTTCAAATATCTATGATTTGGGTAAATTAAAAAAGGTGACGGTTCGCGCCAAGTAGATAGTGGCGCCCTCTGTAATTAGCTTCTGTCATGCAAATTCTAACCTAACAAATGAAATTAGACAGTTAATTTGTATTTTATTTTGAGGAATTTCACTGCTAATCGCATTAATTATTAAAAAGTTAGGCCACCCAAAAGTTACCTTTGATTTGTGTTTTAGGACTTATAACTTGTATTGTGATGTATTAGAACTAATATCCCGGACGATGGACGACGTTAACACCACTGTATAAATATGTGCACTATCTGCAGTCGGTGCAGTCTTTTATACCGATGTTTGCCGCAGTTGGCGCAGTTTGCCGTAAATTCAATACAATTACATAAAATATGAATGTTGTGAATTGTGATGCAATCAACTTAGGTATTAAAAAGCAGTTTACTAATTGTTGCTTATCATATTGGTGAAGGTTAAAACACGCGCAATCTTTCAAAATTTAAAAATAACTGTAAATAATAAATCATTTACTAATGTTTGATCCTGTATTCTATAACATAAATAAATAAATAAAGATTATTTATTTAGAGTAGTTTATAACATAATAACGCATAAACCTAATTTTGAAAGCGTCAATTGACTTCCTGACAATGAACTTCCGGTACGGCGGCCATATTGAAATTTGATTGTGTAATTTTGACAGTAGGTTGCCTGGAGCTGGTTGATCGTTATCCAATTTCACTGCAGACTAATCACTAAATCCAAGGTAATCTGCGATTTTGGATTAGCTTGATCAAATAGGAATCCCGATCAAAATGATTAATTACTGTTAAGATAAGTAAACATTTATCGGTTATTATTTTAGATGTCCGGAGCTGTCAGTAGGGCTGCGAAACCCCAATTGAGAGGTTTATTGCATACCCAGATCAAGAAGCACTTGACAATCGGCCTTGCTCTGTGCTTTGCATCTGGAATCGCACAGCACTTTGCTATTAATGAACCCTCCAAGAAGCGTTCCGCTGAATTTTTCAGGTACAATTTTGCTAACGAGTTGTTATATATGTGATATCGTATTATTCTAGGACGTACGATGTCGAGAAGGACTTTATCCGCATGAAGAATTTGGGATTATTGGAATCCTGCGGCCCCAGCGATTAAATTTATAAGCAATGTTAGTGAAAAGCGTAGCGATTAATATTGTAAATTGTTTATATTAAAAAACGTAAATTATATCGTATTTGGTGATTTTATTGTAACCCTAGAGAATATTTGTTTAGTTGTTATGTAATGAATATGAAATGAAATAAATTTGACAGGTGACTTAACCTATATGCGATTTTGGTATAGAGGGCGCAAGGGTGATGTTTTCTTTTTATAGTTTTATCCAAGATTTTTTACTTGGGGATTATTAATTTTTTAATGTGAATAATATTGTGATTATTTGGAAAAGCCGTCGTGAAGTTTGAACAATTCTAATTTGACCCATGATGCTCTGCGTTGCGTCCGTGCCGCGCACTTAGATCGCGCATTGCGAATGGCGTCCAGTTGTTATTGTTGAAAGCGTATAAACTATTTCTTCTAAGATTATGTTCGTTTTCACTATATTTTCGCCGAGAGTTGTATGTTATGCATATCAGAGGACGTAGCGAATAGGACGCAGTTGCGGTTTGGATACAACTTTGTGCGTTAAAGTTTTAAGTGTGTCACATAGAATGGGGTATGTAATGTTTCTTGCCCGTAAGCGAATCAATTTATTGGACCCGTCTCGTTACGTATTTCGGCCGATTTCTGCGGAGTGCGCTATGGACCGTGCCGAATTCGTCGCTTATTTTGGTTTCGGATTGTTTTGGTGCAAGGTAGTTTGTGTCGCGTAATTTGACAATAGAACACATGGAATTACACTCCCCCGTCCGTATACAAGATGGCTGCTAACACAACCATCTTTTCTTGTACGAGATTATGTTTTATTTAGCAGTTTTCTATCGAAAACGGCGCAAAACCGAAACGGAATCACTCCCGGTCCATAGCCGACCCCGATAATTCAAGAAAACGCCGCGAAATGCCCGCGAATCCCCAAAAAATCGAACTTGTTTATAATTACTTACCTTGCTATCTGTTATTTCTATCATTTTAGAATGAAAATAATGTAATACAGCCCGAACAGAACATGGAAAAGTGCAAATGAGTCGATGGTACGTCTATTAGGAACTTTATATTCGCTTACCTCGTGTTTAGTGGTTTTGTCATTTTTAGATGGCAGCGGATAGCGACGGATGCAGTCTCAGAACGGTCGTAACTTGTGAAGGAGACTTGTCCGATCCTTGCTTCCCGGGACAGTTTGAGCACGTCCTGGGCACGTTGCAGAACTTAATCGGCGAGCGGTTAAAAGTGCACAAGCTGGAACCGTGGAATTCGGTGCGTGTGACGCTGTCCATCCCTCGCGAGGCAGCGTTGCGCTTGAGGCAGTTGGCCAACGATGGGCCCCAGCAGCTCCGCGCGCTGGGCATTCTCAGCGTGCAGGTCGAAGGCGACCAGGTTATATCTTTACGGTTAGCTGGGCCCGTTCCCACGGAAACGCGGGAGATCGTCCTCCAGACCGGACAAGGTTAGTAAATTCGGTTAAAATAAAACAAAATCTAAAAATACGGTTATACATATTTTGATTTTGCGTAGGCGTTTGTCAATTTTTATTTTTAGTTTGTCATTCGTTATTTAGTTTTTATTTTTATAATTTATCTAATTTGTCTATCCAAATAAAAATATAAATAACTGATGTAATTAGTGAAAGAAAGCTTCCGTATTTTTCCGCTATAATTCTAACCTCACAATCAGTATATAATTTTTAGACTTCACGTTGATTCTTTGATGTTGTCAGTCAAAACTAAATGATTTGTTTGGAATTTGTAATGGTAATTCGATTTTTTTGGAAAAAAAGTGCAAATGCGAGAAAATGTAGCTGCGTGTTTAGTGAATGATAAATACAGGTGTTTCAGTTAAGTCAAAAATATGCATAAACTTTTCTAAAAATAACTAAAAATAATTTGCAATTAAAAGTTTCTATTTTAAGATCCTTTAGTTTTCTAATTTGCTATTTTATTTAAAAGTAATGACATATTTTTGTGACGGTAATGATTTTGATGCAAAAATCAATTATTGATTATTTTATTAATTAACAAATTAAATTATAAAAAATGAAACACCTTGTACAATCTTCCAAAATTTATCACGTGTTATTTTTCTCATACCACTGTCTAGTTTTTGCCTCAAAAACTGTTAAAAAGCTGAAAAATGTAGGTATGTTATATAGCAAAAAAAGTTAGTAGGTATAATGTGTCTCATCATGATATTGAAATAAATACACTATCAAAACAACAGGTAAAATTACAAATTTTGCCAGTTGCCGTTTTGAGGTTAGAAAACCAGTTGCTGTTTTGGGGTTAGAATTGCTCTAAAATTGCTATTAAAATTCTATTTGCTATTGAAATAATTAATATTTAAAAGCATTTTGTGTTATTCACGTTGGTGAAAAAAATGTGAAATTCAAAAATTTGCCAGTTGCTGTTTTGAGGTTAGAAAACCAGTTGTTGTTTTGGGGTTAGAATTGCTCTAAAATTGCTATTAAAATCCTATTTGCTATTTATATATTTAATCTTTAAAAGCATTTTGTGTTGTTCGCGTTTGTAAAAAAAAAATGTGAAATTACAAAATGTGCCAATTGCTGTTTTGAGGTTAGAAAACCAGTTGGTGTTTTGGGGTTAGAATTGCTCTAAAATTGCTATTAAAATCCTATTTGCTATATATATAATTAATCTTTAAAAGCATTTTGTGTTGTTCATGTTTGTCAAAAAGATAGACACAATTATAACATTTGTTACTTTCTGTTTTGGGGTTAGAAGTGCTCAAAAATAATTAATATAATATCTTTAAAAGTATTTTGTGTAGTTCACGTTTGTCAAGAAACGTCAAAATCCCTATATTATTTCTGGATTTCATGTTGATTTTCTGTTATTCACGTTTGTCAAAAAGAAAGGTGAAATTACAAAATTTGCCAGTTGCTGTTTTGAGGTTAGAATTGCTTTCAAATTGCTATTAAAAATTAAAATCATTAATTTTTAAAAGCAGTTGGCGTCTAATTTTAAACGTAAAGCCTTAAAGGTTATGTTGATTATTATTTATTAGTTGTCATTAAAACAATACAATATTCTAATCAAACCTGGGCAAAGTTAATCAGAAAATTAAGTTCGTTAATCCGTTAATGAAAAATTTCATTCAGTTAAGCGTTAGTCCGTGAATTTATTATAAATATAAAGACAGTTAACGTTAACCGTTAATCATTACCTTTTATAAAGAAAAAACTGTAAGTTATGTTGAATGCCGATCTGCCGGTGAGTATGCAACCCAAATAACTGCAGTCCTTTCGGTTGCATAAGTTAAAATTGCCTTAGGCACTTTTGAAATTAAGTACCGTAGTAACTAAATAACTATATTGCGAAATACAAGATTTAAAAAAGACATTGAAAAGAGCAACTAAGGTGGCTTTAGTTAGAAAAAAAGCATTTTTAGAAGGAATTTGCTAGACGCAAAAGAATTTTCATAAAATAAAATTAGTATAAATATCGTCAGGCTGAAAAATTAATTACATCATAACCTAACATTGTTTTTTTTCTTTTCAATTCCATTTAGATGCGACTGCAGGTCCGAGTTCCGCATCGGCGGCCCCTCCGGAGACGACGACGAGCCTCTCGCAGCTGCTGTCGCAGGGGGGCGCGCAGCACCGGCCCCCGGAGCCCCCCTTGGCCTCCGCGCCCAGTGATAAAGTGCAATTCCGGTCGCCGAACGTGGTGTGCCCCTCGGACTCGATCGTTCCTAAAGTGCCGCAGTCGAACGTGGTCGCCCCCTCGGCCCCTTCGAGTGCTAAGCCCTACGCGGGCCCCTTTCCCTTCACCAGCATGAACCAGGCGATACGCGACAACAGCATCGTCGCCTCCGCCACGAGTACAAACCAATATCCGGCGAACCCTCCGCCGCCCTACCCCGGAAACAAAACAACGTCGGGGATAGCATCGGTGAACATGACCAGCCCCCTTCTCGTAAACTTGCTGCAGAACGAGGGAATTCCCTCTCCGAAACCGGAGACGGAGACTATCGTGCAGAGCGTTGTTAACGGGTTGGGCCCCGCCGCGGGGCCCCCGCCTTATAGTCATAGTCAAGCTAAGCCCCCACCGCCGTTTGTTCAGAAAAGTGCCCCGCAGCGGGTGAACTCAAAGACAATTTTTCAACAGACTAATAATAGCAAAGTTGTGCCCCCTTCTAAGCCCCCGCCTGCTCCCGTCGTGCCGCCTCAGGTTAGTTTGCCCCCGAAGCAGGTGATGGATGTCGGGTCGATGTTTCGACCCGTAAATCCTGTGAATCCCGCGAATCCGGGGGCCCCGTTGCAGCAGGCGAGTGTGGCGACCGTGGCGACGATTCCGAAACCTGAAAATACCGCTAGTGCTATGCAACAGCAGCCCGCTGTGGTGCAGAAACCG
This sequence comes from Melinopterus prodromus, assembly GCA_964023965.1. Lineage (NCBI taxonomy): Eukaryota > Metazoa > Arthropoda > Insecta > Coleoptera > Scarabaeidae > Melinopterus > Melinopterus prodromus. The sequence goes on along the minus strand of OZ030391.1, from coordinate 3,331,783 downwards.
ACGACAAATAATATTTCAAGTAATAGAGCTGTGCCTTACCATTCGTCATATCCATCGTTTAGTACTACTACATGGGATCAACCGCAGACGCCTCAGGTTAGTAATGGTTGGAATTGCCGAATTGTTTTATATTTGATGTTTGAATGTTGGTTATTATAATTAAATAATCAATTTGTATGTGTAGTATAGTTTTATAATCTATAAAGACACTTGTACTGCATGTTTGTTGACGCTAGTTTAAAGAGAAAACTTATTACATGCAAGTAAAGTAATTGTTAGATAAGTGTGTTTGTCTTACAAGGGAAAAGACAGTGTCTTACAAGGGAAAAGAAAGACTTAACCATTTATAAACTTCTATAAAAGGCAATAGTACAACTTCAAAAGATAGACTCAAAAGATAGTCTAATGTCTAGACCAGGATAATTCAAAAGATTCCTGTCATTACACAGCTACTTTTATTGGTTTTAGAGTCTGCCGTATCAATTATTCAATCTTATGTATTTGCAGTTTTAAGAACTTTATATTCTAGAGAAGTAAATTAAACTAATTTAAATTACAAATGTCATCTCACAAAAATCACCCCTACCATTTAGTTGATATTAGTCCTTAGAATGTTTGTTGAAGCTAGTTTAAAGAGAAAACTTATTACATGCAAGTAAAGTAATTGTTAGATAAGTGTGTTTGTCTTACAAGGGAAAAGACAGTGTCTTACAAGGGAAAAGAAAGACTTTTAACCATTTATAAACTTCTATAAAAGGCAATAGTACAACTTCAAAATATAGACTCAAAAGATAGTCTAATGTCTAGACCAGGATAATTCAAAAGATTCCTGTCATGTTTAAAAAAGAAGAAAATGATGTCATGTGTAACAAAACAGATGACAGATTAAAAAAAAAAAACAAGACTTAGGAATCAGGATCAAGAACACTAATAATTTAGATATTTTCAAAAAATCATAGATCGTAGAGGAGTATGAATTCGTTTTTGTACAAAATGTTACTGTGACATTTACTCGATGAATTTCTCAGAAACTATTTACGTTACACAGGTATAAATTAAACGGTTGGAAAGACTACTTCGTTAGTATTAATAATATGGTAAGGGCGGTCAATTAAAAAAGAAATATACATACTTTCTGTCACGCCTAAATGCAACACCCTATATAAATGAAAATAATTTTTCGTAATAGAAACTGATGAGTCGAACTACTCTTGTTCTAAAACATTTTTGTACAATAGTTCGAATATTTTTGATAATAGTTTTCAAATTTAAGTCCAGCACTATACATGAGATTAACGGTTACTAAACAAAACATATAAAATCATCAATCGCACTCATTCCGCAAGACTAAACCAAACTTTCTCCTTTGCCGCAGGTTCAGGAACTCCTACCGACGCTGCCTGACCTAAAAGCCGACCTAGACCTGGACAGCCTGCTCCCCTCCCTCGAGCAAGACCTCGTCGGCAGCCCGCCCGAAATCCCCGAACCCATCCCGGACACTCGGCCGTCCCGCTCCAAGTACCTCATCAACCCGCTAACGGGCGAACTCGAACCCCGCTCGAGCAGCGACACCGAAGACGAAGCGACGCCCTGCAGCGACGTCTTCACCGACCTTCCGTTGTCGGCCACGATGTCCGACGAGGACACCAATTCGACGTACCGTCCGGATACGACGGATCAGAGCGACAGCGAGTCGCGCTCGTGTCACAGCGATAGCGGGAAGTTCAAGCTGAAGAAGAGTAGCGGTGGCACTGGTGGGATTGGCGGCGGCGGCGGTGGTGGTGGTGGTAGTAGGGAGAAGGGGAGGGATTCGCCGAATCTGAAGCAGGAGAAGATCAAGTTGAGGTTGAAGTTGGAGAAATCGGAGCCGGTTAGTCCGGCGTACAAGGTCGACGTGAGTTTTATAAACGCGCAGCAGCCGAAGAAGGCGACGGTTCCCGCGGAGGAGCCGCGGGTGCCGCCGTTGCATATCTCGCTGAGGGGGAGGAATCACGCGGTGATCAATAATAAGAAGCGGGTGAAGCTGAATCCGGACGGGACGCCGGCGAAGTTAAAGGTAAGTTAGTACATAGTTAAATTTTTCGACATAAATTTGATATAAAGCAAAAATAGTACAGTCGAGTACAGTACAACAAAAAAATTTCCATAAACGCTAAATGTCTCCGGTGATACCTGTGATGAAACAAAAATTCCATTTTTCATGTAATTCTTGAATTCTTCAATATCGTAGAAGATTTTGTCAGTCAGCAGGTTTCTGAGATCTGCTTTTAGTTTCCTTGGTGTTTTACTCCTCCAAAGGGCAAGTAACATATTAAATAACTCCAAATGTCGATGCTGGCTGGCAGTTGTATTTATACGATGGATGGGGATGGTAATGTCTCTTGCATTCCGTAGCATTCGGCTTGTTGTTTCACTTCTATCTTGGTGGTCTCATATAACACTCTTTGCGTGTAGTATTTCTTTAAAGATATATGCAGATGGCAGTGGCATTATCTTGAATTTTCGGAATAGTGGCTTGCAGTGGGTAGACCAGCTGGCTTGTTCTATAGAACGGATAGCTTTCTTTTGCAAGATGAATATCTTTCCAGAGTGGGCTGATTCTCCCCACAATTCTAACCCATAACTTAGTCTGGAGTGCAATAGTGCATGATATGTTATTACAGCCGCATCTCTCCCGACAATCTGTCTCACTCTTCTAATAGCATATGTTGCTGTACAAAGAGCTCATGTAAGAGCATTTGTGTGATCCAACCAGGTGAGACGTGAGTCAAGGGTGATACCAAGTAGTTTTGTTGAAGAAGCCTGGATAGTTGTATTCCGCTTGCTTGTGAAGCTTATTGTTGATGTTTTGGTGTCCTTCATCTGTAAAGGATTTGCACCAAACCACTCATTAGCTTCAGATAACGTCGAGACAGTTTTTGACTGGAGGGTGTTGATATCTGCGTCCCTGGTAAGGAGTGTCGTGTCATCTGCAAATGGAACAGCTGTGGCAGACATGTTCTCTGGAAGGTCATTGATAAACAGACAGAACAGCACTGGACCCATCAGTGATCCCTGAGCTACTCGATTCTTGACAGTCAGTAGTGAGCTCATCTCTCCCTCAGTGTAAACTCCTTGTCGCCTGTTGCTCAATTGGAGATAAGGGTTGACCTCTTATTCCATACCATTCCAATTTTCTGACAAACCGCTTATGTTGTATACAATCAAATGCTATAGACAGATCACACAAGAGTGCTTGAGATTCTTCTCCATTCTCCATGGCATCCCACACAAAGTCCAGCAGGGAGCGTACAACGTCAATGGTAGTTCTGCCCTTTCTGAAGCCAAATTGGTTAGAGCTCAACACCTTTTACGCCTGAAGAAAGTTGGAGAGTCTGCTTAGGAGTGCAGCCTCCAGTACCTTAGATAGTACTGCGGCAGTATTGCAATAGGGCGATAGTTTGAGCAATTCTGGTGGTCGTTGGCACTATTTTTGCAATTTTCATTTGGTCAGGTACCACTGCATGCAAGAAGCACTCGTTTAAAACATCTGACAAAGGTTTTGCAATGTATTGGGCACAGTATTTGCAGTATTTTTGAGCTAAAACAGCATTTTTAACCATTACACCCCGTTTTTTTTTTTTTTTTTCGAAAACGTTGCTCTATAGAAAATTTTGGATCCCGTATTCGTTTTCGGGACAATTAATTCTACCCAAAATGCAATTTCACATTTAATTCACAAAAGCTATTTTCTCAAATTTTGCTCTTGAATAAATTTTTGAGTTAATGATGATCTCAATGTTATGATCACATTAACACTTTTACCGTTTCTCAAATTGCAGGTCCGCCGCGTGAAAGACGTCAAGCTGAAGGACGACCTACTCTCCGCATGTCCCGAAACGGAACCGGTCAAATCCGCCTTCGAACTCTGGAAGAGCGACATCTGCGAAGTGAAGAAGATGAAAAAGCCGAAAACCGACCTGAGCGTGTTCAACTTCAAAGAGCTGAAAGAGCGACGCGGCAGCGACTCCGAACTCGCCAGATCGACCAAGAAGCACGCCGAGAGCAACGGCATCCTAGCCGGCGACAAACGGAGACGCCTCAGTCAAACGGAAGAATCTCAATCGGTACTCGGCTCGACGAACATAGGCACCGTTTCGACCATTTCAAACACGATCTCCAACCACAAACCGCCGAAGGAGAAGGTGAAGATCAAAGGCGAAGGTTTCAAGTCGAAGGATTTGAATCGGCATAAGAGTTATACGAAGAACTTGATGGAGAAATTAGCGAAACAGGTTCCGTTACCGACGACTGGGGATATGGACATGGAGGCGAAGTTTAAACAGAGGTTGATGGAAGATCCGGAAAGGGTTCCGATGAGGGTTCCCCAGAAATTAGTACCGATGGAGAGTAGTAACGAAGTCAGCGAGTTGATTCATACCTTAACGGAGGCTGTGGAGGTTAAAGATAAACCTCCTGAAGCGGATAAGTGCAACACGCCTGATCCGATGGGTTCAAAGGTTGATTTAATAGCGGAGAAGCAGCCCGGGAGGTCCCCGAATTCCGGGGGGCAAGGGGAAGATAGCGGGATTGAAAGTATGGACGCGCTAAGCGAGAAATCGCCTAACCAGGCGAGCCAGAGCCCGCACGCCGAAGACGGCAACCTGAAGACGCCGAAAACACAAGTGCCTGATTTGCTGGATATCGAGGCCCAACTAGCTAAGATGGAAGGGTTTACGGAGGGCGACGACATGGCCGAGACGAACCATAATAACGATTCGAAGGAGGAGTGTTGCGGAAACACGACGAAAGCAGAAGTGGGATTGACGAAATCAGAAGTGGGATTGTCGCGGGAAATAAAAAAAGAGAATTGCGCGGTTAAAAAGGAGGAGGATTTGGATCCGATTCCCGTGAGGGTTACGCCTCCTCTATACACGTATTCGAACCCGGATAAGAGTCGAACGGAAAGCCCTTCATCCGAAACGGACAGTAACCACTGTGTCCCGACCGTAAAGAGTAAGAGCCTTCTCGAGCAATTGCTAATAGATATCCCCGAGCACATCCAACCTAGTTCTCCAAGCCCCGCAGCGCGTTCTGTACGAACCCGAGCGTCCTCGAAACTAAATAGTCCCGACGAGCTAAACTCCCCAGTCCTGTCCGCGAAACGAGCTCCTCCGACCACGAAGAGAAAACGGCAGGAATCCGACAGCTCGTGCAATAGCCTCGACGACACGAAAAACAAAAAGCAGAGGAAGTGTTCGGAGAATTTGAATTCCGTCGTCGCTGCGGATAGCAAAACGAAGAAGAAGCCTTCGGACGAGAGTTCGGATAGCGACGAGCCGCTGATCGAGTACGCCGGGAAGGTGAGGAAGACCGGGACGCAGGTGGGGAATAGCGCGGTGCAGAGGAAGGTGAAGCAGTTGCCGAATGGAGGCGGGGCTGCGAACGTGGTCGAGAGAGGTGGTGGGAACGCGGTTGTTGCTAATAAGATGGTCGTGATGAACACGAGGAGGTCGATTCGGGCGCAACCTGCGGTGAACACGAGGAGCAAAGGTGACAAAGGCCAGCCCGACGTGGAGATGATTAGGAGGAAAACACGAAGTGCTGGTGAGTTTTTGGCATTTTTTGTTTGTTACCATTTTATATGAAGACCTGTTTTATCCGATTTCAATTTGTTCTGTTCAAGAAATTTCTAAAAGAATATTCATAAAACATAAGATCAAAAAGGGAGATTTTTTGTAAAAGTTAAAGATAAAAAAATGCCTTTATATAAGTTCTTGACATTAGTTATTTATTTATTTAACCGACCGTATCTGACTCCGCGCGGCAGCCCCCTATTCCGTATGACTCCCCATCATGTACGGAGTCCTCTAGCACATTTAAATCGCTTTACTTGAAATATCGCAATTTTCCTACGTTTTCTCAAATTATCGGTCAAAAGATCAAGGTATAAGCCCGATTGCAGCAATACATTCACCCGTAAACATCACTTAACCTATGAAATGAACTACATGTATAAACACAAAGATGCTGTCGGTTTTGACAAATTTATTTGACGTTTCTCGGTGCCTCTGACGTTGCACGTACTATCGTACTGTCGTACTGTCCGCTCTTATGAAATAAGTGAAACTAATTATATTATTTATAACGATTTGAAACCAAAAAAAATCTGTAAAATATAGATCTTAAAATTCAAACAGCAGCCATTTAGTGAATTTTCAACATTTTTAACTAAATGTTGGTTTCGCCTCCAACTAATTACATCTAGTTTCACAGCGCTTTTGAAAGTTCGGCTTCTGTTTATTTTTATGGGAACTATCGTGCACGTCGTTGAGACAAGCACGCCGCACAGGACCTGATACTTCCTACAACAGTATGCACTTCTTGCATATAGTTTTTTATGGCCCTATGTTCTTTTGTACACTAAGGTACACAGATAGAAAAGATTTGTTGTTTTAGAGAAATGTATTTGTTTGAATTTATTCTTTTGGGTCAAAACATATTTCTTTGACGACAACAATATTTACTTCATTGAATACTCTATTTTTTTTCCTTGTAGAGATTAATTTATTTGAAATATTTATTTAAGTGGAATAAATATATATGGATACAAACAAAAATGACTTTCCTTTAAAGTAATATTTTAGTTTTGATTTAAAAAAAAACGTTTCTTTACACCAATGAAATATAATTTTGAGTCTAACATATAAATTTGTATATAAGGAGACATTTATTTCGCTTAAAGTAATTTTTTGTCTTTGGCTTAAAAATAGCTTTACTTCCTCCAAAGAAATCATATTTTGATTAAAATAACTATATTTGTACACAAGAAGAGATTTATTTCCTTTAAAGTAATATTTTTGTTTTGGCTTTAAAATAGGTTTACTTCCACCAAAGAAATCATATTTTAATTCAAATAAAGATATTTTTAATGTCACCCAACTGTATTGTTAGATGGCGCTGTAAACTCTCTCCTCGCACTTCGTACATATCGAGAGTATAAAGCCGCGTGATCGACGGTATAGAACTTATAGAGTACAGTGCCTGCAGGTTCAAGTTGCGATTCCAAATCAGAGTACACTTTACTAACTTAACCTTGACTATAGGTTGGGTTGGGAAGACCAAGCACTGGTCGAGGATGTGCGACATCCCAAAAAGGAGGTGACACATACATGGCGAGTCTTCCAAAAAATTCTTGTCTATTTCAACAAATTAATAATTTTAAGCATTTTAACTAGACCAACAATTTTGTTAATTTAAAAAAATGTTTTTATTTCACTCAACACAATCATAATTATTTGAAGTAATTGAATCTCATTTCTTATAATACACAAATTGCAAACTTTTTAACTGGAACCATAAGTTGTTTGACACAAATCAATGTTCTTTCTACCAAACAAATATTTCAAATAAATGCGTTTTTATCTTCAAATAAATATTTCTTTGCCTCTATTGAAACAACAAATTTCTTTGAGTCAATGCATATTTATTTGAATTAAACGAAAAGTTCTCTCTGTGTATGACAAATATATGGCAAAAGAAAAAATATTGATATCTCATACAATTTGTTTGAAAAACTGTCTCAAAGTTGAGCTACTTTTTAGTTCTCTACATGAGAACCTCCCCTCAATTACCGAGTAAATGCCAAGATTTTTTCTTGCTCTCTAATTTATATGAGTTGTAGCATATTAATCAAGGACACCATCAGAATTTTTTCAATTTTTTCGCCTCTAGATTTGGTTGAAAATCGCCGTTAAAAGAACGGACATAATATATGGCTACGATAGTACGTCCACCATAGGGCTTGCTATAGGGGATATGCACGACCCATTATCCCATTCGGGGGCTTTTTTAGGGAACATGCGACATGTATACAAGCGAGCAACATCAATTCGTCAGCAATTACGAATTTTGACACACGGAAGCAGTTTATTTTCTAAACTCTACTAAACTAAAAAAAAAAATCAAAACTTTTTTTTTTACGTTTTTGTTTTTCTTTTTTTGTTTACGTAATTAGAATATTGTTTTAATGATAGTTGTGTTTTAATTTTTCAGTATCAGAGGGTGAAGGGAAACGGAGAAAAGACGTTAAGTGACAGTGTCCGGAGGGCTGCAGCTGTTGCAGTCCGCGTACGATGACGACGACAATCGCGGGGGCCGCGACGACCGCGGTGGCGGTGTCGTCTTCCGCTACCGAGCTGGAGCTGCTGCAGTCAATATACGTAACGAGTACCGAAGTGCAGCCTTGAATACTCCTGGCGGAAATCACAGTAGTACAAAAACCTTCCGCTGACATTGTATAGATTGTGATATACCCCCTGTACATAGTTAGGTAATTGTACATAGTTGTGTCGAGTCACCATGATAAAATATTTGATGAGAGAGTACGAGCGAGAGAAACTAATTACTATAACGATAATATACATACAAAAGAGTAAATAAGGAAACAATTTTGTATACAGAAGCGGATATGTGTATATATAAATAAGTAAGTAAATGAATAAATAAACAAACCGTAATAATGCTGCTGCTAAGAGTGCGACAAAAGAGAGCGAACACTGTAATTGTATATGAGAACGTCGATCCTTATGTATACACATAGACATAACCTTTAAAAGAAAAAGAAAAAATAAAAACTTATACTTTTACTATTTGCATTTTACGTGGATGAACATTAATAATTAATTTTATTTCTATGTATATTTTTTTATAATTATTGTGAAGTTGTTGACATATTGTTTATGTTGTAGCTTAGGTTTTTTGTTTTATTTAAAAAAGATGAAGCCTTATAGGAATCTTTCTTGTTTCTTTGCGTAAAATGACTTGTAATGTTCTTAATTGTAGATTTGTGGAAAGGTTGATGAAATATAAACTATATATTGTTAAATAGAAATATCTTAATATATTATGGTTTTCTTCTATTACCACGTATTTGAACTCTACCTACGGTCCCTTCTATCTGCCCTAGACAACATTAAATCATGGTAAGTATTCTGGATAATCGCCTCTATGTTACTGGGGTCCACATTTACAAGTTAAATAACAGAACTGCCACCCAAGAGAAGTTAGGTACAAAAAAATAAATGTTGACATTACTATAATATATAATTGCACCTGTTTTTAAAGAAAAAGACTTGTCAAAATGAGTTTAAACAACATCACTCAACAACCCAGAAGCAGGTCCAGGAATAATGTACAAAAAGCCCAAAGGATTTCTGAGCATTTAGAAAACATATTTCAACCTCATCATGGAGAAGATGAAGAAATCCATATGGAGGAGAATTGACCAAGAAGCCACGCAAATCATGCTTTCCACACTAACAGAAGTTCAGAACTTAATCAAAAAGGACATTAATCGGATAAAAGCCCCAGGCTATGGCTTCATAACTGGAGAGGTACTTAAAGAATTGCAGGAGATAACTTACCTGATGTAATCGCGACATTAAACTCCGAACTAGTATCGATATCAAATTGGTATAAAGAAAATAAATTATGTTTGAATGTATTGAAAACAAAAGCGATGGTATTGGGAAATAGAAATTCGGTAAACCCTACACCAGACATAGTTATCGATAACACAGTTGTTGAGATAGTGGTCGAATTTAAATATCTAGGTGTCATTTTAGATAATAGTTTGAAATTTACGAGTAATATGGAATATATAGTTAAAAAGGTGAGTCGAAAGATTAGCTACTTAGGAAGAATATCTAATAAACTTACATTAAAAGCTAGAATATCTTTGTACCATACGATTATAGAACCATATTTTTACTATTGCAGCAGTATAATATTTTTGTGTACAGACAAAGACATTAAAAATATTCAAGTACAACAAAATCGAGCACTCAGAATTTTATTACAAAGCTCCAGGTTAACCAGTGTCGAGTCCATGCTGAGTAAATTAAATTTTTTGAATATTAAACAAGGAACGGTATATCAGGCACTCACGTTGGTATATAAATGCATAAATAATAAACTCCCAAATTATATGACTAATTATTTAACATACAATAGTCAGCAGCATGAATACAATACTCGGCCAAAGGACCACTTCAGATTACCAAAATATACAAAAAGCAGCACACAAAATTCATTTTATTATAAAGCACTGAAGATGTTTAATACCCTGCCAAGTGATATAAAAAACAGTAGTTCGCTAAGTCTTTTTAAAACATCATGTCGGGTTCATGTATTGGCTAATTTTAAGTAGTTGATAAGCTTATTACTTAGGAAACCAAATTTACTGTGATTATTAGTTTCTTTTAACTAAATAAATATCATTATTATTAACAACTTCCAAGGAAGGCTTAAGCTTACAAATCTTATCACTGCTGCCTTCAAACTAAGGTATGTTCTCAAACTGTGGAAGGTAGCAGAGATGATCATGATACTAAAGCCTTGGAAACCTCCTTGAAATAACGTCTTATAGACCTATTTCTTTGCTGCCTATATTGTTAAAAATCTTCAAAAATTATTATATACTTTTTATGCTGTTGAAGAATTTTTATCGTCATCTTGACTTACCTGTTGTGATGTTATATTTTGTTCTACTGTTGTGCTAAAAGTTGCTTGTCCTATAGTCCATGAAGTCATAATATACACTTCTTTATTAAACTACCATATTGTTGTATTCTATTTCACTTCTTTTGTAATTTATGATTGCATTGAAGTATACTAACATCTATCTACCTCCAAGAACTCGAAGATAAAATAAGTAATGCTCAAAATTATACCAACATTGAACGTTCGATACAATCGAGTTTTGATTCCTGGTCGAATAAAAACAAAGTAATCAACATAAATTTGTAAAATATCTTTATTTCTCTAAAAGTAGTAATAAATGTTATAAAAGATTAAAGTAATTTTTACCAGAATGTTGTGTTATCCAATCAAACACTAGCTCCTCTATCGCAACAATGATATTGATCTTCATCTTTTATTTCTTACCATTGTTGCAAAGATAACAATATGACCGAAATACGTTCTGTAGGCAATCTTATTCCTGAATTATGTACATCGTAAGAATTACTCAAGATGAATATTAAGTAAATAAATAATGATTAAGGATATCCAATCAGCACATACATGACGTAAAATTACCTGCGCTGAATAACCTAACAAATGGACAACGTACCAGAGAAATATGAAGGAGAATAAAGTGTGTAAAACATTTTGAGTGCGCAATCAACTGTCTACCAAGTTTCAAAATTAAAACAAACAATAAAACAAACAAAAACTAACATAAACGGAGAAAAGAAATGAATATCATGATCCTTCACTTCCGGCTCACATAATGTCATTGTCTTCTGAACGAATAAAATTATTAAAAAAAATATACTGACATTTAGAAAGCAAAAAGATAAACTTAATAGTTCACACTAAAAGTATATACACTTGGTCACTTTTCTACATCAATGTTTATACGTTCTCGCAACCTTTTCGGCGGCGGTTCGTCCATATCGTCCTCGAGTCCGGGCAGTGAAATTTTCGTCTCCGACGCTTCAAACGGCTGAAAACAAAAGAGACGATATCACACATTAATCGTATCCTCATTGCGAACTCGTATCTCTGCAAACCACGGCAAATTTGATTATTTAGAAGTACCTGAAGCGCTACCCGATCTCCCCTACATCATGCATTAAATACAATACACTGTGCGGCAAAAGTAATTGGTCAAAATTTCAAATAGTCTAATCATCTCAGATGCTAAATCATTGAACATCGTAAATAGTTTGCATGCCTATGAAAACAATACAAATAGATTCAGGAAAATGTCCAGGGAGTCTACTCTCGTCATCTTTTTGAAGCGAATGCGAGACTTTTCGAATGGAGTGGGCATATCACCGGTTGCCCTCTGGCACGTACCTAGGAGCAAGTTTTCTTGTTGCTAAGAACAATAACGCACACCCATACGTTTCAAACAAACGTATGGGATTGTATGGGCGTGGCGCGTGTGTTATTGTTCTTAGCAACAAGCAAACTTGCTCATAGATAAGTACCAAACAGAGGGCAACCGGTGATATCCCCACTCCATTGGAAAAGTGTCGCATTCGCTTCAGAAAGATGACGAGAGTAGACTCCCTGAACTTCATATCAAAGTGTTTACTGTACCTATGATGATATGTATTATTATAAAAATTAATCACTATCTATCATTAAAAAATTTGTATTTAAATGTTTGCGTCAATATCTCTGAAAGTATTAAGCTTAACAGAACAAGTTATAGTAATTCTTTATTTATCATGTACTACTTTCGCAAATATTGACACAAACATAGACAACTTGGACAAAACGAATTGTTTTTTTTTTTAAGTTGAGGTGATTTTCTCTGAAACCGCCTAATCTGAAACTGTCAAATTTCAGTTTTGAGCATATATGCACGAACAAGGTTTGACAAAATTTATAGAACTCTTATAACCAAGACTAGAAGATGTTCGAGAGAAAATAAAGTTTGAAATTGTTATCAACTTTTTTTTAGTGGTGCTTTAAGTTTGATGCACAGTATATATAAATCTTGTAAAATGTTAGAACTTATTATTCCTAAAATTTCAAATATAAGTCCTAATAGTTAGATGCCTTGGTCACAAATTGTTGGCTCGTATGAAAACAATAATTTTTCTATTTTTAACTTTTGAGTTTTACCACCTTTAATTATTTTTTATTCTATTTGGTGTGTAGTATGTTTCCAGGAAGCAAGAAAATTTAACTGCGAGTACGATCAAAACCAAACAGTTTTAAGTTATTTAGCTTTTTACCGTTTCTAGTCAAGTTCAACTGCTTACAGTGTGTTTCACAGCACTTTGCAGTGTTAATATCTGTTGACAAAACAGTTGAATTCCTAATGGTTTCCGAAATTATATGATTTTTTTAAATAATTTGTTTCATAGATACCACTGCTAAAAAAAATTAGGGGAACATTTTTCGAAACCTGTAACTTTTTAAATAATAGTTCTATAATAGTTCAAAAACATTGTTACAACTCTTACTTACTTCTAACTTACACTTCAAAATGTAAATTAATACCGCAAAACAAAATAAAAATGACGCGCTTGCCAACACGTCGGCCAAGCTGATTCCACACGTGTTCAACAGCATTCAGGTCAGCACTTTGAAGTTGCCGGCCGTTCCATGACCTGAATCCATGTTCTTGTAAAAAGTTTCTGGTGATGCTGGCAGTTTGTGGCTTTGCATTGGCTTTGCATGACAATGAAAACAACACTATATGTAGCAGGCAACCATATGGTCCTCCAAGATGTTTTCAATGTAATTCATGGCAATTCGTCTACCAGGAACCACAACAAAATCAATTCTGTTGTCTATACTGATTCCAGCCCAAAGCATCACAGATCCATGACCAAATCTATCCACTTCCTGTGTAGTAGTAGCTGTTTAGCATTCACCAGGATGTCTATATACACGTACTCGACCGTTGCATCGAGTTAAGCGAAATCTGGAGTCATCTGTAAACAGTACAGGCGTCCAGTGACGAAGTTGCCAATCGCTGTGCTCCAGAGCAAACCTCATTCGTGCTGCTTTGTGATGCTACTGAAGGCGTGATGCGTGGACAGGTCTTCTTGGTTTCTGGAGCTCGTCTTAGGTCGTTTAGGAGGTCTCGTGCTGTGGAAGTATGCTGACGTAGTGAGGAATGGACTAGAAATCGGTGTTGATTTTGAGTAGTTTTTCGATTTCGACCTTGTCCAGTTCTTCTGACTTATTGGTCTCCCGAAACCGATTCGATAAACGCTGAATAACAGAAGGGACAGCACGAGCAACTTGCTCTTTACTAAGATGCCTCATTTTTGTTCTAATCAATGAAAATTGACAACTGAATTCATTCGTTGTCTTTAGTAGGCTTTCATACGTGAATTCAAAGCATACTAGACATTTTTTCCATTTTGTTTTTCGTTATTAAATTATATTTTTAAGTGTAACTTAGAAGTAACTAAGAATTGTAACATTGTTTTTGTAATTTGATTTGCCACGAACGATTATTTAAAAAGTTACAGGTTTCTAAAAACGTGTTTTTTAGCAGAGTTTAGTAAATTAAATATTCAAATTTAATATTTGAGCAATAAATTCAAACTGAAAACAAGTTTTCTATTTGACATTCTTAATCCAGTTGTGCAAAACTGATACAAGTCTATCAGGGGACACACTAAATATGTTATTCTCAATATCAAAATTGCTTAAAAAGGGTTTTAAACTTTTAAATTTTTTCCCTATATTAGCTTCCTAGTGACCATAAAGAGTTAAGTTTAAATTATGGGTTTACCTAAAAGAAATATTTTCTACAAAACTAAAGCATATCTACCTTTAAAAACATCATGCAACTTTTAAAAATGCAATTATATATATTCACACAAGGTCTGGCATTAAAATAACTTGATTTTTCTATACAATTTATCCTTTTTTTTATCACTGCTTTTCCAATAAACTTTTTTGACGTTGTGTTACTTCTAGTAATTATTTTATTCTCAGACATTGCATGATCTACTTTTTTAATTTACTCTATTTCGCAATAAAAAGTTGAAAAATAGGAACAAGTCGAAACCGTTGCCTCATAACAAAACCATTTCGATTTATACTACATATTATCTACGATTCTATGAATAAGTAACTCTATAATTAAACGTTAAATAAAGAACTATAGAACACCCCTGGTGAGTACTTCCAAAAAAGTAAATAAAAATTAGTAGAATAAATACTGATACAAACACATACCTGGGCATCAATCCCCCTAGTAGCAGGCTACATATGAAAGAAGTACATGTGTTAGTTAAAATTAAATTCGGGTACTTTATCAAAAAGAATTTTATTTCTCCTCCCCAACGATGGGACAGAAAAAACAAACAGAAAAACAAAAAACGTGTCGCAAGAACACCAAAATAAAATCCTTTTTTTCTTTATCTTTTTTTTTTTAAATGAACCAGTCAACGACAAAACGGTACGAAAATATCTATTTACCTTTACGTCGGTACCGAGCGGTCCGCATCCCTCCAATCTATGCTTGGCCTTGACCTTCTTCTGTCGCTCCGAATTGACCATGGCCAGCGTGATCCCCATCTTCTTGTTGGGCTGGTACTGCAATTCGGGAGGCAAGAAGACGCGCGTGTTTATGAATTCGGGCTGCGGCGAGAAGTACATCGTCGGCACCCTCGTTTCCGACGGGAAGTCCTTCAAATCGTAGTTTATCGTTTTCGTGAGTAACAAGCCCGAAGCTAAATCGCACAGAGCCCATATTTTCTGAAAGACGGATGATTTTAGGTTAGGAAAATGTCGAAAAAATACTGATTTTCTTAATTTAAAAATGGAATATCATCCAAGGAATCCAATGGTGTATTCCAATCTTTCCAAAAACTGCTCTTAATGTCGCAAAACGTTTTGCTTCTGCAACATGCTACCTATGGGCTGTCAGTGGTTTGGCGTTAGTGATGCCAAATATTACCAGCTAGCGCCATCTGTCGACTGTCTTAATAACTACTGGACACACATGCACAGGTTGATCCCGGGCACCACATTGATAGACAAAGTATATATCTCCGTCTCACATTGTTGGAACCGAGACTACACATTGGCGCTATAGGACAAGCTCCGTATAATTCCTAATACATATATGTGATAGCGGCCTACTTTATACATAAATATAAAAGTTATCGTTTGATGAACCAGAAATACAAATACTTATATTTGAGGAAATGGTAAGTTGTCAAACTGAAAATATCGATTTTGCTCAAACAAGTTGACAATGTTTTCTCTATGAAAAGAAAAGTACATAACTTATGGCATTTCGGGTTCATCAAACGATACCGGGATCAGATGGGATGTTAACTGAACATACAGTTGAAATTTGAAGTCAATCCGTCAAATAGTTTTTAAAATATCATGCCAACTGCTCGCAAAAATACTGTTACGAGAAAAACACGTTTAAACTTTCAAGTACAATTTATAACGTGACATTGAGTACGTGACAGTTTTTCTCTGCTAATATGCTATGCTATACCAGGGCCATACTTTATTCCTTCCTCCACTTTGTAGAATATATTCTGAGACATTTGCTGATTTCATGACAGCTATGTCAGACTTCAAATATAATGAAGTAGACACTCCAGTGATTGAAACATGAACTTTATTTTATTCATACAAAATCTGAGTATGGAATCACATTTATTACATATATTTAGATGGATTATCCATGGGAATGGCCTTGCCTTCATTGCTTTCTGATATTTTTCTGGATCACATTGAGCAACATCATATCATTAATAATAATAACCCTTACAATTTTCAAATCGTTAAATGGATCCGATATATGGACGATGTATTTTGCATATGGAGAGGTGATGGGCAGACATTGCATTTTTTCTTAGAGTACATTAATAACCTACATAATAAACTTAATTTTACTTTGGAAACTGAAACAAATTCAACTTTAAACTTTCTCGATTTAACTTTAATCAACAATAATAACAACATCAAATTTGACATTTTTAGAAAGCCCTCAGCTGTACCAAGCGTAATCCTATTTGATTCTGCACACCCTTATTCTCAGCGCATGGCTTCTTTTCGCTATATGATACATCGCTGTCTCACATATCCCTTAGAATACCCTTCAAAAATTGATGAATTAAATTATATATATGAGATTTCTGCAAACAACTTATTTCCCGTGAAGCACATCGATCGACTCTTGAAACAATATTTGATAAAGACTGATCCACTTTATATTATAGAAAGACAAGACAATAAAGCTTACAGACCTTTCACATACAATAGCACCACTATCAAACTTAGTAAAATCTTGCCGAATTTTAATATTCATCCCGCTTACAAAAGCCCCAATCAAATTTTAACTTGCTATCTAATTTCAAAACCCCTACTCCCACTTTGGAAAACCCTGGCGTATACTCTGTTGGTTGTTCCAATTGTCCCTCTGTATATGTGGGCCAGACTGGACGAACTATGTATATCCAAACGCATTTTAGAACATCAAAATAGAAATAGGGTATTACGGTCATGTGGAAATTTATGCAAAAGCGTGTATTAAGAGATTTTACAGTATATAACCCGAAATTCTGTTAAGTTAAAATTAAATTACATTCAGAATTTGTTGAGAAAATGGCAATTAAAATTTGAATTTTCCGATCACTATCGTGATTGGCCTAGTGTAGAATTGGCAACGTAGCCAAGAAATTGATCAAAACCTAGGGAATTTTCTTGCAACTGTGTTTGCACCGCTATTTGTTTGTATGTGTGTTGACAAACTTTGACGGCAGTATTTACAGCATTTACAGCGTAGATTATGGATGGTGTTGATATATTAAAAAGTCACTGATCACCTAACCTCAATGCACTAACGGTAACTAGAGTGACCTACGCAAGACCTACGCGACTGTTGACAGTTTGGCACTACAGCAACATAAAATAACTATGCGCGACGTTGTCAAGTTTCGCATTATAATCCCTCCTTGTGACGTCACAAGTAGGATTTTTATTTGAATTTCAAAACGCGTTTTCTCCTATATTAAAGCGTTGCTTGTCATTTTACGTGTGAAAGGGTGGTGCTAACCTTACCTACTTTGTAATACAACACAATTTGAAAAGTGCCATAATACCCTATTCGTCTAATCTCTATAGACATAAATTGGAAACGGGTCACAATATTAATTACAAAAACACTAAACTTCTTCACAAATGTCGGAAGAACTATAAATTGGATTTATTGGAACAATTTCAAATTGAAAGACATAAACTCGACAAAAATATTAACGTTCTTAACGACCAAATTAATTTCCCACACACACCCCTTTTTATGTACGTAGTCCAGTCTAGCTTAAGTATTTAATATGTTTCTTGTACAACCCTTGCATTTATTGTGTTGATGTTTTTCGTTGCCGTTTGGTTTTGATAAGACTACATTTGAGTATGTAAACATTAAATTTTAAATTTGTAAATTTTTGAAATGAAATGTTCTTTTCGTCAATAGCACTAGTGATGTTATGTCTGTTGCGTACCTCCCGTTGCGTTGGAACGCCCTCGTGATAACGTTTATTTACGTCCAAACCATTTTGACACGCTAATGGCTGATCGGTTCTTGGCGAATTTAGAGGTTTTTTAAAGTGTATTTAAAATGTATTTTGCTGTTTATACGGTTTTGGAATACTTGCCCATAAGTTATAGATTTTCCATTGTTTTTGTAATGTTTTCAAATTTTATAATTTTTGACCTTGTGTGATGTGATTATATTTGTAGACTTAAGCAGGGACTAAAAACGAAAAGTATTTTGTTCGTTTCCGATCAGAACGAAAACGAAAATATTCGTTTTCGTTCTTTTCGTTCACACCCAAAAAATATCGTTTTCGTTTTCGTGAAGCGAAATGAAATAACGGTTAAAACCGGTTTTTTACGATTTTTCTAATAAAAGTATGCCAACATGCTTTTTTATTTTTTTTTATATTTGACAAATAACTCACATGTCATAATTTTAATCATAGGTGGCAAAAATTATTAACATAAAATTTATGCTTTTAAAAACTTCAATGTAAAAAATTTCAATTAACTGCGTTTTAAGTGGTTATGGCATTTTTGCTTTTTATAAATATTAAAAATTAAATTTAGAATGAATTGTTTGGGACCGTTTCTGTATTGGAGAGGCACGAATCTGTTTTAGTTTCTTTCATTTATTCCCATTAAATTTAGTTACTTGAAAACCACGCACAAACTGCTATGCAGTTTAGTGGTATGCCAGTGACAGACTTTTTTTTGTTTTTTTTTGCTTCATATTTTATATAATAATATTTGTTTCTTTTCTCTCTGATCTTGCTTTATTTCAATTAACTTTTACTTATTTAAAAATTTTGTGTCATGGTTAATTTTTGGTTAATTTGTAAATAATTATTATATTTATTAAAAATAAGAGAAAAAAAAATGTAACCTATTTATTTTATAGCAAAAATATATATAAATAATTCAGCATTCCAAAATAAATAAAAATTTTAGTTAATTAAACTAAAGATATATTCTAAAGTAAATCAACGTGAATAGAAGACCCTTCCATCCCCGATATGTCTACTAGGAGTAGGTTACAAAAATATTGTCATTAAACCGGTTAAAACCGGTAACCGAAATTATTTATTTCGTTTTCAATCATGAACGAAAAATAAAAATTTCGTTTTCGTTTCCGTTTTCGTTCTTATAAATTTTTCGGTTAATTTAGTTCTTTCGTTTTCGTTTTCGTTCCGTTCTTAGTCCCTGGATTTAAGCTGATGATGATCATAGATTGAAACCGGTACTTAAAGAAAGAAATAATCTGCAAAGGCTAAAGTGTTTTTTTATTGTAATTATATATATTTAGAAGTACTTGCTCACAGGAGCATCTGCTCCAGATTTTTATTCCAATAATAGATCATGACTTGGCGTATTTACTTCAATATATTGAGCATAACGTATGTACTCATTTTTATTCATACCACCCAGTTAAGTTAAGTTAGTTAGTTTAATTTTTGTTTATTTAGGTTAGGCATGAATTTCATATAGGTAGTATATTTTACACGGTTAGATAGAGCAGGAGGGAAGTTTTTCCCTATCTGGATCTCGCCGTGAGATGATCGGAGTACTTGTTATCATTGTTTTTGTTTAATTATATTTTCTTTTCTTGTTGTATTTATCTAGAATGGTTGTAGTAATTTGTGCATGTATATCCTGATCAATAAAGTTGATATTTATTTATTTATATCAGAAACAGTTGAAAAAGAAACTTGAAAACTAAAGAAACTTGAAAATCCATTCACAATATTTTTCTTGTTTCTTTTTCTTCTCGGTCACCACACAAAATTTTTTTTTTAACTGGCTTTTGTAGCATTCATTTTATAATAAAAGGAGAGACTAAAGGACTAATGGAGACTAAAGAAACTAGAAACGTGACTCAATGAATATTACTTCCAATAAACAAACAAAAAACAACAGTCTACTCACATAATTAACACTATCATCGTCAGGTCGGAGGGCGTCCTTGTGATTCTTCATCCTCTCGATGAGATTCTTGTAAAAACCGTAGCTAAAATACTCGCTCTTCGTGACCAACGGCTCCAAGATGAACCAGAGGCACAGCTTCGCCCTCGAGAGGTCCGCGACGTCGTCCCACCGGGAGAGTCCCGGATCGTGCGCCAATACGGGTACGGCGAACGCGAGCATGTAATCGGGCAGGATATGCGGCAGCTGACTCATCGCCTTGTCCACCTGTCCGCTGCCCATCGTCAGTGACTTGACATAATCGCGCCGTTTGTTGATGTCCGTGATCATGTTGTTCTTGATCAGGGTCCTCAGCCGGCTGTCGGGCTCTTTTCCGGCGAGCGCGTAGTAGCCCATGAAGTCCAAGGGCAGGCATTTGTTTGGAAGTCCCCTGCCGAGACCTGAGGACGATTAGAAAAAAAAATAATGGTTTTTGGTCGTTTTTATCTGCCATGTGCGAAGCTGGGCACAAAAGCGTTAATCCGTTAATCGTTAATTACCGAAGTTAAATTTTTTGTTAACGAATTAACTTTTAAGTTAACTTTCAAAACCATTAACGGATTCATTAACTTCCGCTACATTTGTCATCCGTTAATTCAAGTCCGTTAAATCGAAAATATCATAATTAAACATTTCAAACTGCTATTGACGTTCTGTGCATGTTTGGACTTAGAGCATGTGCGTGAGTTGTTTATGAATTGTTGAAAATATATGTTTACATCATAAACTTCTTGTTTCCATGTAACTACCAAACAAAATTTGATCAGACTTTCATCCAGAAATTTTATGATGTATACGTACTATTTTCCGCGAATATACCTACATATTTATTATGTAATATCAAATATTTAACTATTTTTGATATTATTGCTTTTTAATAAATACAAATTGTTACAAAATATAAATCTAAACATAAAAAGAAACCTGAAAATGCTTTTCTTAGTTGGGCTTTTCAATGTCTTTTATAAACATTACATCTCGCAATGTAGTTACTTTAATTACTAATGTGAGTAATTTGAAAAGTTCCTAAGGCAATTTTAACTTATGCAACCAAAGGAGCAGTTCTTATTAGGTTATAGTCAACATAACCTATTTTTTTTTTATAAAAAGTTAACGATTAACTGTTAACGTTAACTTCCGTTACGATTAACGATTAACGAAGTTAACTTTCTGATTAACTTTGCCAAGCTTTGGCCATGTGTGTCTTTCTGTCAGTTAAACATATGGAAAAACAAGAAAAGTATCCTGAACACTATTCGGAAAAAAAAAAACTCTTGAAAGCAATTTTTATATTTCATTTGTAGCAAAATAAAAAGTAATACGTCATCACACAATAACACAAAATTCAATATGATTAATTATCTTTAAAAATTTGTTCCCAGTAAAAACACATCTTAATAGTTTTTACAGAAGGTCTCACGGAATTATTAGGTACATCGGAATCTACGAAAGTGTTAGAGCTATGTTCTCGGTTAAAATGAGACAAAAGTTGCGTAAATATGAACCATTGCCTTTTTACAATTTTTCACTACCATATATTATGACTAGATATATTATCCCAAAAGATGCCTTAAATGAGGCCCGCCAGATCACCCGATTTAATCCCAATGAATTTTTTTATGATAATTCGTAAAAATGGGCGTGTGTCTTCGAAACTATGATGCAGTGCAGGATTTTATATATAGTATGATAAAGTCATGTGCCTGGCCACATCAGATTTTTTTATTTTGGCTTACAAATAGAAGCTATTGATTTATAGGTAAAAAGATTCTGTTTATAATATTTAGATTAAATGAAAACGGGTCTCAACACATTGCTTGTGTCTCCGTCATTTTAAAATATTTTTTGTAAATTTTTTCAGGGAGCTTATTTTATTAATTGGGCATTACATTGCAGGCTTGCAGGCATTCTTTTTTAGATACAGTGCACGCCGCTTATGAGGCGGTAAAATCAAATTAGCTGTGTTTGTTTTTGTGAATCGTGCGGAGCGGTCTTTCGTTTTGGCACATCAGCATATGCGTAACTACCGCGGAGAGTCCTACAGAAGATGAAATTTTTTAATCTGTAATGTTTCCAAACCCAAACCAAATGTGAACAACAGGAAATGGACAAAAATACTATAGAAATATTACCAGCTCCAACAAATACATAAATGCGGAATGCTTCAGTTTTGGGTCGTGGTGTCCAGCATATATGTGACCTGGTCTACGGAAAGGGGGTTTATGTGCGAAAACCGGTTACCGCGATAATCGCTGGTAAAATTTTGAACAACGGTGCGCTCGTATTCTTCCACAAATCTACACACTTGATGATCAGCTGTGTTGTTGTCACTTTGGGTGACGAATGTTGACCCCCCCCGCCGCCAATGTGTCTAATATGTTAAAGATTTTGAATAGGCACGTTCTAAGTATTTTTTTCATAGTTATACGTAAAGTACAAGTGTAGTGATGTGTTTAGAAGACGCGTTATAATTTGTCAACGATATGTATTTCGGCAAACGTAATGAACAACGACATCGAAATAGGCGAACCAGAACCAGCTACTGGAGATACAGAAGTGGGTTTCGGCTTAAGTTATACGGATGATAATGATTTGAAAATTGTGTTCAAATTCTTTGATGAAAACTCTGTTGCACCCGGGAATGTATTTCCAAAATTCCTCGTGGGATACAAGAGATATCCAGAATGGATTTTTTAGAACTATTGAAAGTAGAGAAAACTTGGTCATTCTTAGCTTAGAAGAAGCAGGAAACTCTAACAATGAGTTAGAACAGGGTATTTTGAATTATCTGGACAAAAGGAGTATGGAAGTTGGAAGGATTGTGACGTTTTGAAAAATATAATATTGTACATGTATCACAAGGTACATATCTTCCACTGCCATTACAAACCGGCTAAGCGGCCCAGCGGCCCTTGAAAGGTATAACGCAATACAACTATTTTATAATTTGTGAAAATTGAATGGTAAAGATGAAAAAAATGCGAATAGTGAAGAATTTGAGCAGGTTACACTTATTTTTGAAACATTGACTGAATAAATGCCAGACATTTTCTAACCAGTTGGATTGTAGCTCGAAAGGCAGTGGTACACATTCAACACCGTTCGTAACTTAGCAACTGATGCCAGAAAAAATAGCTAAGTAGCGTTAGAACCGCTGAAAAAGTTGAAGAAAAAGGTAACTGCGAAACAAGTCCTCATCTAGGTACATCACAGGCTAAAACTGACCAAACAAATCATAAAAAGAAGCGGAGTGAAAAAGTAGATGCTAAAGACACCAAGAAGATGAAAAATTTTAATTTAATATAAATATTATTTCCTATAAGAATAGATTATTTATTATTTTGTAAATTATCATTTGGTTCGTATTTTATAAGCAATTTCATTTCTTTAATTATTTATTTTACTACGTACAAGAAAAATAGCTAAAGTAATTTTTTACATTTTGGTGTTTTATTGTGTGTACTTCAAATACGAATAACTCGGCCGTTAAGAAAGCTACCAAGCTGGGCTTGGGTTCGCTAGAAAGAGGGGACTTTTCTCTATTCGAATCACCCAAAACCTCAAAATCGATTTCTTGACACATTAACCCCTTTTTCGTATACCAGGTCACATATAGTCAAATTTTCAGCCGCATTACGGGTACGAACTCTACATAAATGCACTTCTTGGCAACCACCTGAGACAACTATTGAGGATTAATTTTGTTTTGTATACCTCAAGTAAAGCATCAATATTTAGTTTATTTTATGAATAAGATGTATGTAATATTAACTTAATTGATAAAGATTATTTTTCAAACTTTTGTTTTTCTTCGGCTATTATTATCAATCGGTTATTGTTATCAAAAACTCCGAGTCCCGATGTGATCGCATTAAGCGACGTGCAGTGTACATTTGTTTTCCTGTTCAAACCTTTTTTTGAATTTTGGCGTCAAAAAACTTAATGTACTTGTTTATGTACACATATATAGAGGTTACACAAAAAATTGCCAAATAGAATAAGGCTATTGCCAGTGAAAACTTTTTCTCAAAATCACTAAAAGAACTCTTGTTGAGGGAAACTTTCTATAGTGTGGAAAAGTTTTTGGAACTCAATTTACAGTGATTTTTGATTTGTAATTTTAAGATTTTATTAAACTGTTTATATGTATGTTTAGTATATTTTTATTTTTATGTTTTTTACTATTCGTAATTTAATTTTCTATGCTATTTGTACAATTTTGTATGACCCGACATTTATGTTTTTTGATGTTGGAAAAATTGAACTGGTATATTTAGAATAATAAAAAAATAAACAAATAAATAACAATTAGTACCTTTGTGTAACTTTGTCGCGAAAATCTCCCGCACCTGCTTCACCTCGTCGACCATCAGCATCGACAGGTTGTAAAACTGCTCGGCGGTGTACTGATCGCCGACGCCCTTCTGCTCGCACACCTTGAGCATGGCGCAGCCGGCAGAGAGTCGTAGCCAAGACATCTCCGCCTGCGAAAGACGGCCAGACTGTAGGAGATCGCCCTTGTGCGAGATGAAGGCGTTCAGCATCCTGAACGTCTTCTGAGCGGACGCCGTGTCCTGCTTGAGCCCGAGCAGCCACCGGGCCATCGCCTTCAGGCCTTCGATCTTGCAGCGCGTCTCCTCGGGGAGATCCTCCTCGGGACACCACTGCTCCGTGTCGTGGTTGTTGTTCTCCGTCTGTCGGGCTTCCTTCACCAATAACTCCTTTACTATCTGTAAAAGGGAAATAGGATATGTTATTTAAACGATGGGAGAAACGGTAAGAAAAATATTGCAAAGCGATGTTTTTTTGCACGCAAGTTTTGCTAGATGTCTTTACGATGTTGCTAAACGACTGTTTTTTAGACTTTGCTACTTGCTTTTTAATTTTTTATTTATTTTACAAAGTGTCAGAAAAGAAAATATATATACCATGTAAGTTAGACACCCAAAATTCTGTGAATTTTTGTTGCATTTTTATCTGTAGAATTCATATGTATAGGCAAAACTGGGAGAGCTGAAGGTGATTCATCGCTGAAAATCGTATGAACCAAGATATGAACGTACCGCGTGAATTGGTTATTAGCTGTGTATATTAAGTTACCTACTAGGTAGTTCGTTCAAGATTAATATTTAATTATTAAAAATACTGTCATTTAATTGTGATAATTGTCCTATCTAATTTATATATCCATCATTAGCATGTTTAACAGAAGCAAAGTGAAAACATACCAACGAAAACATCTTGTTCACATCACACGTTCGCGCTCGAATTGGAGGTTAGGTTGCTACCGCTGTCATTCGTTCTTAGGGTTCTAAGAACAGACGTACTTTTTTGTCTTGCCCATTTAAATTATACAGCAGACGTATGAAAAGTATGCTATTTCGTTTTAACACGCGTCAATATTTAGAAATATTCTGTAACGTATGTCTAAAATAACAGCTGAAATCTATGAGTAATCTTCAGCTCTCCCAGTTTTGTCTATATATGGTGCAAATGACTATGTTAGTGATGGGGGGTAAAAGTCAAATGCGGAACGTCATGTCACGTCAGAGAACGGCAACGTCCAGTTTTTTTTATAATTTTTTTTTATATAATACCCGAAGTAACGCTTAGTTAATTTCTTAAGTAATCGTTACTTTTACGTCATCGGGTGTTTTTTATGGTACAATGCACATAACTTTACAATGTAATTTTACTAAAAAATTGTATTATGGTTTTTAATTTTATTACTTACAACTAAGTTACCTATTAGTCTAGTCAAATCGTTTCTGAGCGTGCCTGTTCCAGGAAAAAAATATATACACGTAATGTGCATGTTTTTACAAAAAAAACTTCGATTCTGATAAAACTACATTAAATTCCCTACAAATTACATACCTTAATTACTTGTTTTACACCAAATAACACCAAAAATTCAGTAGAGACCCTCAATCGTACTTTTTGATTGAAATGTTTGGCCGCTAGAGCTTGCTGAGAAAAGGCAAAATTTTCCTACTTTGTGTAATACCCAGTTTTTGTGTTAGTTAAAAAGGAAAATATTGTACTAAAACTACAAAAATTTCCCTACCAATTGCACATCTTAATCACTTATTTTGGCCAAACTGTGTAACAGCGAGATCAGGTTGATATTTTATGTCATATTAAGGTGGGGTTTTCAATTGCGGTTTACCAGAGTTTAACTTAAACTATCATGCGCGCCATGTGGAGCCTTACGATACAAAATTTCGCTACAACTGCAATTGAAAACCCCGATCTAAGTGAAGAGCCCAAACGTTTATGTTTGGTCTATGCAAATTTTTTTTATCCCAGTGCCGTATGTCAGTATGTCCGATAAAAGTTGCGCTATTTGTGATCAAGTGTTGGCATATAAACCCCTGAAGGCAGTGGTGAAAAAAACGGTTGAAGTCATTGGTGCAGCTTCCCATACACTATCATGTTTCCTTTTGTTTTGCTGAAGAAGAACCTCCATCTGTGCATTCATAGCGCACCAGTGAGCCATCAGCCCAAGAAATTGATTGCGGATGAGAGAGGTATACAATAGTGAAGTCAACGCAGTAATTGCTAATAATGTTGTTTCCCTTTCATATTTCAGAACAGAAACATGGGCGTCTACTCTCGTCATCCATTTGAAGCTATTGCGAGACTTTTCGAATGAAGTGGGGATATCACCGGTTGCCCTCTGTTTGGTACGTATCTATGAGCAAGT
The DNA here is from genome assembly GCA_964023965.1 of Melinopterus prodromus. NCBI lineage: Eukaryota > Metazoa > Arthropoda > Insecta > Coleoptera > Scarabaeidae > Melinopterus > Melinopterus prodromus. The sequence goes on along the minus strand of OZ030391.1, from coordinate 3,305,091 downwards.
TTGCTTGTTGCTAAGAAACGTATGGGCATAGCGCGTGTTATTGTTCTTAGCAACAAGCAAACTTGCTCCTAGATACGTACCAGAGGGCAACCGGTGATATCCCCACTCCATTCGAAAAATCGCGCATTCGCTTCTAAAAGATGACGAGAGTAGACTCCCAGGACCTTCAACCGCTAAGTGTCGCACACTTCATAAAAACAACATACAAAATACGTTAAGTATTAATTAAAAAGAGAAAATATAAAGTTTTTAAAAAATAAATAGTAATAATATAGGTCTCTCCTGAATTTTTGGTGAAGGGCTTGTAAAGGACTTATCGGTTTCACGTAACATGTGATATAAAATTTCAAACGTGCTCTAGCACCAGCACAGTTTGGTAAAAATAACTGATTAAGTTATGTGTAATTTGTAGAGTATTTAATGAATAGAATAGAATAGAATAGAATAAGTTTATGTAGTTTTATTAGAAAATAAGCTTATTATTACATGCACATTACATAAAGCAGGAAAATTTGGCCTTCTTTCAGCATGCTCTAGCGGCCAAACCAATCAACCAAAAAATACACTTGCGGATGATTTTTATAAGAAATTTACTGTACTTTATTTTTGTATATAGTGGTCTATATCGAAAAGTACATAGTTTTATGACTTTTGGCAAAAACCTGAAGTAAAGTCGAAAATTTTGAGGTTTTTGAAATTTTTGTTGTGAAGCCATATCCGTGGGAAGTAGCAAAGTTAAAATACGGATTCAGCACTCAAAAAAACATAATTAGAATGAACAAAAAAAAAACTTTCATATTTTTTTCCGGCCAAAACACCAATTGACTGGACTATATGCAGCTATTTTAAAAACGTGGTCAAAAACATAAATATCACCAACACAAACTATCAGCGTTAATAAAAAATTTATTTCGTATTTCGTTACAAAGTAATCATTAAAAATATATCAAATAGTAAGGATTCCCGACATATACAGAAATAGAGAATTCTTTTGTTCCAATTAAATCCCTTTTATATCTCCTCAAATAAGCGCAATCCCCGACTATGAATTTTAGAGTAATGTTGTTAAAACAAAGAAATACGTTACCTTTCTGGAAACGATGTTCTTGATCTGAACCTTGCATTTCTCAGGGACATTAAAGGCGATGTGTCCCAAGGTCACAATAGCCGTCCTATAGTACTGTGACTCCGGGCAGAGATTGGTCTTGGCCGTTTCTAAGATCGACGGGAAGAGGACATCGTGGAGATCGGGCATGTTGACGAATATACAGCGGATGGCGCCCTTCGCTTGCTTCGGCGTTCCGGTTTCCGATAGGTTTTTGCAGATCGGGGCGAGTTGATCCATTATCTCGGGGAATTGCTCATCTAGACAGAAGAAAGAAATATTTCAATAGTATTTTACTGATTGTTTTTGACTTTATAGTTTAGTTTTCAATCGTCAGTACGGTGCTTTCTGTTGATAAATGTAAATGCACAAAATAAGTTATGAAATATCTATAACAAAAGCTGGGCAAATAAAAATTATTATGGAAAATATGTATTTAGAATTTGGCGCAAAATCTATAATTTCAATTTTAGCCTCAAGAGTTGAATCTATAGCTTCTGTTTTATTAAGTTGCAAAATAAAAAAATGTTGTAAATTGAATTAAATCTGCCAATGCCTGAGAACAGTATACTCTCACAAAATATGATGTACATGGGGATCTCTGACTTGCATGGATTACTAAATATTATGGAAAAAGTAAAAACTGTCAATTTCTTTCTTCTCGAATAACTTTGCTATTAGGTACGATAAATAGAAAGTCAAGAATTTCTATTCTGACATAAGAGCATACTCTGAAACCATTTTTGTGATCAAAAATTTTTTATCCAACAGCTTAGGCTGGGCGATATTCAAGTTTTTTATTTCTTAAGGCCGATATATTGAATTTTTACAGATCTAAAAATCTGATGTGGCCAGGCACATGACTTTATCATACAATATATAAAATTAATAGTTTAGCTGCATGAGAATCTATTCTATTGAGATAAATCGTAGGTATTGTCAAAGCATCAGCATTTGACACTACGTCATTAGAATAATAGTTATTTATGTCACAAATGCCGAAAGGAATAGCGCGACGAGCGGTGATGCGGCGCGTCACCGAAGGCGGAGTGTCGCCGTCGCATATGAGCGAGTCGGCTATCTAGTTTTTGGCAGGAGCGACATCAATGTTTATTGTGTTGCTTATAAAGAAATACGTATTTAAAAAAAAAAATAAATGATTTCTGTATAGTAAATGCTAGGTTGGTACCACTTTGACGAACCGTCAAGTTTAAAAGTGCGTTCCGATTGGTAGGTACTGGTAGCGAATGGCGGTGGTACAATACGAAATTATCGTATTTCTTATATATCGTGATAATGACACATATTAGTTGGCATGTACATAAACATGAGTCACTATCAATTTTCTATTGGAAATACTATAACGGCGTCTGCTACCACTGCCATTATCACTAATGAAAACGCACCTTAAAAAGGTAATTCAAATTCTGACAGATTTATATTTGTTCATGACACATCCCTACCAACATACTAAAATAAAACTACACTCATCGCTATACTTTATTTATAATTTTCTCAATGTATCGTTTTTAGAATTAGATATAAAGAAAGGTTGATATTTGTTATCAACAAACAATAAAATTGTGATCTTACTTTATTTGAAATTTGTATTTTATAATTTGCCGCACTACAGCGGCAACGTTCCATAGTGGTTCTCCAACCTCTGATGAGATCAGCTGTTTTCGAATGTGACAACACAAAAAAATATTTGTCAAAATCCTGGCTACTATGTAATTTCATATCAATGCAGATGCGACCGATCTCGATCAAATAGAATTTGCTCTTGAAGCTAAACTATTAATTTTACCAAAAAATTTCATGGGCATAAATTATTCAAAATTTGCTCTACTTTAATTTATTAACTAACTATTTTGTCGAAATTACAGAAATGGCGGCTCATTTCCAAAATCCTTCAAAAAGGCTTAGAATAACCTAAAAAGTTAAACTATTAATTTTACCAAAAAATTTCATAGGCATAAATTATTCAAAATTTCCTCTACTTTAATTTATTAATTAACTATTTTGTCGAAATTACAGAAATGGCGGCTCATTTGCAAAATCCTTCAAAAAGGCTTAGAATAAACTATCAGTTCCTTTGGACCCTTTTCAACCAAAACCTTTTCAGCTCTAAGTTAGGTCATGAAACTTCTAAATATGAACTTTCGTCCCGATACCTTTAGTAGTTTCTCCGGAATCGTCGCCACAAAAATCGTTTACACACATACACACACACACACACACACACACACACAGACATTTTTTTGTACCTTGGTCAAAAATGTTCAGGGGACCCATAAAGACCTATTTCCGCTGAAATCTCAATTTTTTTTTTTTGGCATGATTACAATACTTTAGCATACTGCGTATGATAAAGTAAAAAGAATATTGAAAATGCCTTACAACCTATAACACATTTATGAAATTATCACAAAAAATGCCATTAGGTGGTCCGCCAGATCACCCGTGTATTTAAAGAACTATGATACAGTGCAGGACCTTCAGATACTAGTGGAGAGGGCTTTTAAGGATACCTAATAAAACTATTAACTAAGTTTGGAACTAAAATAACGACAAAATTTTAAAATACGTATCCAATATTTCTTTTAATGATTAATTTGGTTAGCGAGTTTTTAATTTGTAATTCCTAATAAATAAAGTATTGCCGTCACAAGGCCTAAATAAATAATAACGCTATTTTTGAAAATTTAAATCTGTAAATATCGCAACCTCACATAGTTAACAATTGTTTGTTCTAAACAAGAATTAACAATTACTGAAGAGGCTATGAAATAGTCTTCTCCGCTGCTGTCTGAAGCCCCGGTACAGTATCACAGTTCATGGCCACTTGGTTTTATGTAGCTCCATAGAATAAAAAATCCATAGGGTTTAAGTCGGGCCATCTGGCGGGCCACCTAATAGGACCTTCAATTTATTTTTTAATAATTTCATACACGTCTTATAGATGGTTGTAAAGCTTTTAAATGAATACAGTTATTTTGTGACTACAGCATTATCAAATACGTTGTTAATAATGATAATATAATCCTAACAATAATCATTTTATCTATAAAAATTTAGAATTTAGAAAAAAAAACCTTTTTTTGATACATACAAAGATGACACTATCGGTTTTGACAAATCAATTTGACGTTATAACATGACATACTTGACAAGTATATAATAAAAAAATAGAAATTTTTTGTAAATGTTGTTTATTAATAAATTAAATACTTGTAATTTTAAAACAGATATTGAAAATGTTAGCTTAATTTATAAAAATTTATTAACGTTGTTGAAATCTTTTAAGGGTTAAAATTTTTTTGGTTGAATTATTTTTTCATGGGTATGTGGATATCATTTTTATTATTTTTACGTCGTTATGAAGTATTTTGTTTGACATTTGTCACAAGTTTTAAAAAAAGTTTTATGTGTAATTATAGTTTATAGTTATTTTAGTAAGTATTGATAAATTTGTTATATTCTTGTTTAAAAAAAAAAAAACATTCCTTCTTGTAGATTTTCCTGAAGAAGCCTATAATATAGGCGTAATATTGAAAATTAAAAAAAAAAACTAAAAAACTTTGTTTGCCGTTTTCCCAAATACTTAATTACATTATTATAATAACATGGCCAATAAAAATTATATAAAAAAGCGATACTCACATAAACATTTGTACTTTCCAAGGAACGTGAACACCGACAGGACCAACGGCGCTACCGAAGCGTCCTCCAACTGCAGCAGCTCCATCAGCTGCTCGAGTATGTTGCGATGGTGAAAGTGCGGCGCAAAGACGCAACTCAACATGACCAGCAGCTTCAAACCTCTGTCTCCGGCGGTGGCCGGATGCAGACCAACCTCTTCGATGGTATTCCCGCCACGCAAGCAGTCCTCCACGTACCCTATCAGTATCCTGACGGTCTCCTGGTCGATTATGACGGAACTGACTCTCTCGAGCAACATCTTGACCGTATTGTAGTAGAGATTGGTCATGACGGGCTGGCCGAGCTTCTTGAGGACCGCTGCGATCGCGTACGAGCACTCTTGGCAGCCGACCGAAGGCCTGGAGACGGTTTCCATGGATTCGAGGAGGGCCCCGTCCTTCCTCATGTGGTTGCTGAACTTCGAGAGGAACTCGTGTGCTTTGACCGGTTCTGGGAGGCAACGTGATAGGGCTTGTACCTGAAATTGTCATCGGAATATTTTTTGTTTTGTTGAAATCAAAAGTTTTGTGATATTTAGTGAACATCCCCTAAAATGTGATCTTGGTGAAGAAATAGTCAAGCGAGAATGGATTATTTTATTAGTTTAAATCAGAAATTGACTACATACTCTATGTTTATTTATTTAAAAGATTTTTATAGTGCATTTGATGCAAATTGAGATGTACTGAACTTATCATCGGTATATTTTTGTTAACGTGTCACACCCGTCACACCTGCTTAACGACTATAAATCAGCAATGGGGTCTTTTCTTCTTGTTCTGATGCCATAAACAAAATTTAACTCAAAATGACATTTACTTACTTTCTAAAAGACAATCCATTTGCATACCAATTTCAGATGAATGTTCTATATACCTCAAAAAAAAATTAAATGAGTCACATGAAACTTTAATCTGTTAAAAAAACGCAAAAACCTGACTTCAAATACATCTTTGACACAAAAACTCGGATTCTAGTTTAAACTGCCACTAAAAACCCAGCCTAAGGTGGAAAATATGTTAAGTATTTAAAATGCAAAGTGTTGATAAGCGTTTAATATTGTCTTCATATTGGTTGTTTGTCTGCTTGTTTAACTATTATTATTTTAAGATTAATTAATAACCAATATTTTGATGTACACATTTACAAAATACAAAATAATAATTATAGATAACATTTAAGTAATTATTTTTTCTGCTATGCACGCATTTTTTACATTTTATAAGTACCCCTAGAAATACCTTATTTCGGTAAATACCTGGATATGTAAAGGTATTTACCCTTGAACATAAATGCTGATAAATAAATACATTGTATAATGTACATTGTGTAATGTAGATCATACGACTAATAATTACTACCTCATACTTTTATAGCTGTTATTAAAATTGCCAAGTTTTTTTTTATTTAAACAGGGCAATTTTCAATTTTTTTAAGCAATTGCTGTTTTATAGGAAACTAATAATCTCTAAAAACTGGACTTTTTTTTACCAGAACAAGATAACATCAGACTTTAATAAACTTTAATTATGCAGATATACCCATAAATGAATTGTTAAGTATCAAAACACATTTGACATTTTCCCTGGGATTTTTTCAAAAGCAGCTTAATCCAAAGAATTTTTAATTATAAATAATTATACACAACTGTTAACTAAAAACTTAAAAAAATTGTAATCACACCATAGGTTATGCAAAGGAAAATAATTTTTTTTGTAAAATTAAATGGGTAGAGCATGAAACGTATTTTCTTCCTCCTATAATATTGACATTTATTTTTTGTAGTTTTGTCAATTTTGTCTGTTGTAAAACTTGTTTAGTGGTCTATTTACTTATTTTGTAAATTTTATTTCTGCTATGTATGACTTGCCATGTACTGCTTTGATGGTGAAATAAATTTGATTTGATTAGATTAAAAAATGATTAAGCTGGTTTTTATGCTAAACGCCTCAAATATGGTACTCTAAAAAATATGGTATTTGAAAAAGTTTAACAAAATTTAATTGATGTTAGAAGACCTATCATATGACAACTAAACAATAACACAATCACCCTCCGGTTTAAAGTACGTTGTGTGAGGTATCATAGGGTAGCTTCTAAAACCTCTTCACATTTGACATTTTTTTAACGGTAACTCCTATTATTTTATTATTTTTCATTGAATACAACTCAAGGAGTTGGTTATATTTTCAGTTTTTGTCACTACAAAGATAAGCTGACAGTGCTTTCAGGACACACATTCACAAATTTATAAAAATATATACTTTACATCCTTTGATTTTCTTAGCTACCTTGTTGTTTTATCGATTATTTATATTATCTACAATAACCTCTACAATAAACCCTAAAAAAACTCAAACATTCATACCTTAACGGACAACTCCTTCTGCACATCGGGTGTCGGCGATCTTCTGTGCAACTCCAACCACTCCAAAACCAGCTTCCGGACACACAACTGATTCTTCTGCAGCTCAATAAACGCCTTCGTAGCGTGATCGTCGACCGTACCCAACAGATGATACAACTTCCTCATCCTCTCCGCCGCGGGCAACTGATACGGCACCAGACAAATATTCAACAACCGTTCGACCAACAGCTTATCCTCCATACCCGCCATATAATACCCATTCAATATCTTATCCTTAATCCAAGTCACCGCCTTTTTCGTAGCGTTCGGCACATCAGGATCGCTCAAATGTTTCCGATAAATCATCGCCAGCCCAGTCATCGCCTCCTTCCTAATCTTAAACTTCTTATCCAACGTACGCTCTTTCACGAACTCCAAAAGATCCTCGGAATCGGAAACAACCTGGAAGTCTTTACGAGCAGTCGTTACTATCGCCATAACGACTTCGTAACGTACGTTTTCCTCGGAATCGTGTTGTCGCATTTTTAGTGTCTCGGTTATGTCTTTTCTTAGATCCGGGTGGTTTAACAAGAAGTGCATGGAATATTGAACGCATTTAGTTCGAATCGCCACGGAAATGTCGTTAAACCGGCCGAGGAACGCCCGCCACAACGGCGTGTGTTTCTTAGCTAGTTCCGAGTCTTTTTCGCTGAACATACGGGCTAATAACGACACAGCCCCGAGGCGTTCGTGTTCTAACGAGGATTTTAATTTACATTCTAGTTGGGGTAAGACGGCCGTCAAGACCTGGGGGCAAATGTGGTTCAACTCGTAGATTAGGTCGTATACTTTCGAATACATCTGTAGATTTTTATCCTCCTTCCCGAGGATGAGAACTTGGTTGAAAAAACCTTGTATATACGGCTCTAAGTGCTCGGAAGTTTTAATAACCAACTCCTTCGCTAGCAAATAAGCGTTTTTCTGCTGGCTCTTATTCGGCTCAACTAGATTCATCAAAATTTTATCTAACAACTCGTTTCCGACGATGTCGCTCTCCGTAATCAACGGGCACAAAACGTCGAGCATAAAACTCTTAACCCGGCCCGAGTGTTCGTCGTTAACGATCTTAAACATCAACTGAAACAACGCGCAGAAGATCTCCTGGCAATCCTCGAGTTCGAAGCACATGTTAAACGACTTCACGTAAGCTAAACTCTCCAATAAATAAAAGTAACGTTTGAAAACGGCGTCCTTCGGGTCTTTGAGACCCGAAAGCTGGGTTATTAGGAATAGGAATATTGTCTTAACTTGATCGGTGTCCTTGTAGGGGGCCTCGGGTGCGTATACTCTGAGGACGTCCGCTATACAGCAGGCGATGAGCAATTGTACGTCTCGCGATTGATGCGACAGAAATTGTTCCTCGGCAAGGTGCAAAGCTAACGGAATATACTGCTGGTAGGCCCCTTCGTCCTGCCCCATGGCCTGGAGAGTGTGAGCGAGACTTTTCAGACGTCTGATCAGCTCGTCGAGGCCTAGATCGTCGGTTATCGGCCGACAACCGGGAGGATATACGATCTCCGACATTTTTAACCTAGCAAAACGTAAACAGAATCCTAAATTTTGACTAATACCCGTCGGTTAAATGCGAATAACAATAACGGCATGCTTTAACAGACGTCTTACGTCAAAATGCTGCGCTGGTATCGAGTAAATAGTGCACTTACCCTATGAAAACTTTGATAATTTCAAATTACATTTAACCAACGCTCGGTTCAATCGTAAATAAAAAGGAAACTAAAGCACGGGATACAGTTCAATCATGATGACCGGATCGACCATACGTTTAGTTCGCGTTTGAATCGCATTTGCACGAAATCGGTGGGAAAAACGCGCGTATTTGTTGGGAAAATGCTACACCACCGAGTTGTGTACACAACATAGATGTCAAAATGGCTGCCATAAGATACCACAAACCTGTGTAAGTAGGACTTCGGGTGCAGATAACCTAAAACGCAAAATACCCACACAAACTAGTCTTAACCTTCTATGGGGAAACATTCGTAATATAATATATAAAATGCGATTCGTTTGTAATAATTATTTAAATTGTAGAGAAGTGAAGTAATTAGAATTTTATTGTTTAGATCTATGCACCGTTAGAACAAATGATCGGCAGAAACGTAACGACTTATAGAAAGTGTTGCATTGCGCAAGTAGCCGCCACGTTCTACGTCACACGGTAAGTGCATAGGAATCAAGTATGACTGATAACCTGTACTATTGAGATGATTTTCTGTTTTGGAGATGTTATTTTATGCAGGTCTTATTTGGCATTGCATTGTTCGTAATTATTGTCATAAATAGCATGCAGTAAAATTAATAAAATCGATATTCTAGGGGTTAATTTTAATATTAAAGTAAATTACAGCTACTTTTACTTTTACTTTTACAGCTACGGATATAAATCGCGAGCATGAAGTTTACACGCGAGCCGTAGACGAGCGTGTAATCATGCAACTAAATTTTCCCAGCAATAACAACTAAAATAAAGCAAATAAGTTGTCCCACTTTTTGCTGGCAGTAACTTTACATACAGAAGACATTGTATGTATAATCGCAAACGCTCTTATGATCAGCTTTATATGAAGAAAGCGAGCGTTTACTTACCGCGTGACGTCATACGCATAACCGAACGAAAATTAGACTGTCTATTACATGCTTCTATCATGCATGGAAACTCAAAATATTGGGAAATATCTATCTTTCAAAGATAAAGTATATAAAATATAAATTAATAATTATACTCCGTGTTATCTGTTATAATAATAATAAACATAATAGAATTAATTTCTACCCTAATACTGATGATAATTGTTGGGTTATTAAATATTATCATTATATAAGATTGTTATTATTGAGCAACAAACTGCATGGGTAGTGCAACGTCCTGACATAAATTTAAATAATAAAAATGAACCAATAGAATCTTATCACGTGTCGACTTTCTGCACGAATAGACATTTTATCAACTTATAACGTTGGCAAGTGCTTAAGTGCTTGAAGTGCTTCTTTTCCATTATTGAGTGACGTTGTCATTTACCAGTTTTGCCACTGAAAAGCCGCTACCGCACCAAATACTGCCACTTTCAGTATTTCAGTCCAATTTCAGTCAGTGTACCGTGGATCATCGCTTGAAACATCGTATAATTTTCGCAATGAAGGCATTATTAGCTGTATTAGTTGTAATCGGCGTTATTAGTGTTGTATTCAGCGATGATAGCAAAAAAGGACCGAAAGTAACTGAAAAGGTAAACGTTTTTCTTTTTATTTTACTATACAATACCCAAATAGTCTATTGTCTACAGTTTTAAACAAAGGATTTTATATTTAGGTCTGGTTTGATATCACCATCGGTGATGAAGCTGTAGGTCGTATCGAGGTTGGTTTATTCGGGAAGACTGTTCCTATCACCGCGAAAAACTTCGGGGAATTAGCTCAAAAACCAGCGGGAGAAGGTTATAAAGGCAGCAAATTCCACCGAGTCATTAAAGATTTCATGATCCAAGGGGGTGACTTCACCAAAGGAGATGGTACAGGTGGACGTAGCATTTACGGCGAGAAATTCGCAGACGAAAACTTCAAGTTGAAGCATTACGGAGCTGGATGGTTGTCGATGGCTAACGCTGGTAAAGATACCAACGGATCTCAGTTCTTTATTACCACGAAGAAGACTTCTTGGCTCGACGGAAGGCATGTCGTTTTCGGAAAGATTATCAAAGGCATGGACGTCGTACGTAAAATTGAAGAAAGCAAAACCGATGGTAGAGATCGCCCTTTGAAAGATGCTGTGATCGCTGATTGTGGGTACGAGTTATTGGACGAGCCCTTCTCTGTTGCTAAGGAAGATGCTACAGATTGAATAGATAATTTTGGTTTAACTTAATTTACCGCTGTGAGAAATAATAAGAGTTTTAGTACCCTTTTATTTTGGTATTTTTGTAATTGCCATAATTTACTTAATAAACACACCATTTTTTTAGTATAAACTGTCTTTTATTAGAACAATTTCTCGATAATACAAGCGTTTGGTAATTTTGAATACCTAGATATATGTATTAAAATATTAAATATTGTGCATGAAGTAAATGTCTGTATGTTATAAAAAAAATTACATATTGTGCCCTAGAATGGATAACTTGTGCATTAAAATAATACATATTGAGCATTTAATAAATATCAATATGTTATATGAAAAATATAATGAGCAATATTTTATTCATATTGTGCCCTAAAATGAGAAAATTGTGCATAAAATAATAAATATTACTAAATCTACTGCGCATAAAATTTAATGCTGATCTGATTCGTATGGTAATGATAACAGTTTCAATGCGTGCTTTCAATAATATACAACCTTATTAATTACCTAATTCAAATGGCTCACCCTACATATTATATTAAATAAAAATTCAACTGTTTTCGACTTATCATGTTATCGACACTTTTTAATGGCAACCCCATATTTTTTGTATGTACTGATATTGATAGATCTGCTACTTGTTTTAAAAATAATTTTTGAGACAAATACTCTTAAAAATTAGGGTAGTATTGATAACTTATTCGTTTATGGAATGACCATAGGCATTTTTAATTGATTTATTTGCGCTGAATACGAATCTGACTTTGTAAGTTGCATATCACGTCAGATTCAATCTAAATGCTACAACATCTATGACCAAGTTTTAGAATCCAACAATTTATTTATTTATTTTTTTGAAAACTTTGAAAAACAGGTTGCAGAACTTGATCCACATTATATTCTTTGTAGGGCGCGTTATAATTTTCTCAAAGTACAATTTAGATTATTGAATGCGCCTATATTTTCAAATGTTGAGTTATTTAATCCATTGGAAATATTTTTTTTTCAATGATCAAGTGTTTTTAAGCTGCTCATTATATTTTTATAGAGGTAACGATTGTATTGCACATTTATTTATTTAAGTGTACAAATATATTATAAAAGGAACATTTAAATATATAAATGCACAATTATATATGTAGTATGATGAAAATTATATAAATTTATTGCATTTTTATTTTTTATGCATAAGTAATTTTTGCATTGCTCAAATAATTATTGTATTGGTCAAATATTTTATGTAATGCCATAATGCTTACAATAAATGCACTTAGTATTTTATTTATTGCGCATATAATTTGTACTGTATAGTATACAACGTGAAAAATTTAATATTTGTTTAAATTTAAAAAGTAGGTAAAAGTCTAATAATATTAATATTGTAGAACAGTTCTTTATTGTTTGACTGGAAACTTTATTTTACTTTTACAATACATCTACAAAGGCACAAAGAAATAATCTTTGTCTTTTTGCAAATTTTTGCTTGGTTGGAATATGCTTCTTCTTCATCTAAATTCTTCACTAAATTCTTCAGCTGGCAATTTATTTCCTGGGCTCAGGAAAAAACATGGCTGCTGTAGTTTAGTGGAACTGTCTTGCAAGTCACGTAAATCTTGCACTATTTTTGCATTGTTTGAACAATTTTCCTGACATTTTGTGCATAATCTGTACATAGCAGTTTGTGTTTCCGACATAAATATGCATTGATTACTTTCACAATTTGTTTCGTAATTACAAGAAATGATTTACAAACTTATTTTACAAAAGCGTCCAATATTTTTCATGATCTAAAACTGTATTTGATACTTTTTGATTCTATAAGACCAAAAATGATTATTTAGCTTGCTTATGTGAAGCTTAGATCTTCTAATTTAATATTTATAGCATTGCTGTAACTAAATTAAGTTTTGTGGAAAATAATGAAGAAGTTTCTTTTGTATTTTTTCCGTACAATTGAACGTTGGAATCAGTTTTTTAATTTTCTTAAAAATTTTAACTGGATATGAACAATTACTGGAAAATTCATGTTGCAAGTTATTTTTAAGTTTCGTTAATTTTTGAGCTTGTTCCTAAATAGGGACTATCATTTTTTATTATTAATTGTATCAAAAAGTACGATTTTTTACAAAATTTCTTTTTGGAAAAAATGTTTTCGACTGAAAAAAACTAAATATAACTTCTTGATTTTTGTATAGATGTATAAAAAATGCTTATTTAAGATATAAAAAGGCATGCTTTCACAAATTTCATCAAAATGTGCATTATTTTTGACGATAATGAAAAATAAACAACAAAAGGAAATCATTGGTTGTCAGTGAACTAGATCAAAAGTTATCAAAATATGTACTAAGAAGTTTTATTTTTTTTTTCTAAGTTCAATATTATGGAAAAAAGAGAACACGTTAATAAACAAACAATTTTTTATTAAAAACACCAACTGTCTTATATTAGAACCATCTCTCGATAATTAATATAATATACAACTTTATTCTATGGTAAATATAAATAAAAGGGATTGTATAAATGCACAAAAACGATGGAGCAAAATTCTTAGGCGTTACACATATTTGAATTTGTACGCCGCTATGCTGGCTAAGGTCACCATTACGCTCGCGCCGAACACGGCCCATATTTGGAACTACGAAACAAAACATAACAATTTTATTAGGTACTTTATTCGTAACTAACAAACCTTCGATTTTGGACTTTTATCTTTTTTCTGGACGCTATCGTCTTTTAAGTTGAACATCCTTTTGGCTAACTCTTTTTCAGACACTTTCTGTTTCTTAATGAGGCCATTCAGCGATGCTATTTCTTTCTGAATAAGCGCGTCATCAGGCGCTACTTCGAGTGCTTTCTGAAGGTACTTCAAAGACGACGCAAAATCATTTTTGCCTCTATACACCTAAAAAATAAAAATAAACCATTACAAGGACATTACAATCATAATGATATTGACTATACTAAATAGGACTTATTTTTCTAATGTAATTGCAAATAAATCTCAAAGTTCGTCTAGTTTTGGTTTATTTCGTAATCTCTGTGACGGGTGTGACCAGCACCCGATCTCAACTGGGCTGCATTGCTATGCAATAAAAACATTGTCGGAGTGACGCTTTTGAAAATGCATCATTTTTGAGTTAAATGTTGAAATATGTTTGCAAAAGCCTCTATTTTTGGGTTTTGGGTGCAAGCATCGTTAATTTAAGAGTTCCAAATAGGAAAAATGACCTATATTCAGTTGTGCCGATCAAGTCATAGTGTGCGTGTATCAAAGTTGACAAGAAAAATGTCTCATTATAGATGAGCGAATACAAAATGGATTGCAGTAAATCACATATATGCCACTGTAAAAATTAATAATAATATATGATAATTTCTAGCTTGAATTATGATATAAATAATATTTCATTTATTTTGGTTTTAATTCATCAACTTTATAACACAAAACAACAAAATTTGAGTTATAAAACAAAAAAACATTGATTCTCTTTGATTTATTCGATAATTTAAACTGTGAACTTCAATAATACATTACGAGATAAATGTCACAACTAAAAAAAAAATCATGTATATTAATGTTATCTAAATTACTTTCGAAAAGTTTATATTATGAATGAAGAAAAATTAGTAATATTTTTTTACTTTTTCCGTGACGAGCGTGACCACAAGCCGTATAGTCACTAAACTTTTTACAGCTAAATCGACATTTAACTATTTATTATAACATAACATATATAAAAACGTTACTGGAACAGATAGAAATGTCTGTTTAACCCAAATAAATTATTGCTCGTCATCGCAAAAAATCAGGGATTCTTACCGACAATTTAGATCGACAGCATGACAGATTTTGCATTTTGTACATGTTGTGCTGTAAAACTTTTTTTGTTATTTATATTTAAATACTTGATTATATTTATATCTACTATACTTATTATCATAAATATGCTTACTATCGGTTGCAAAAGCCCCGTGTTTGGAGGCTTGTAACTCCGCAACGACTGAACAAAAATAATTTAAATAAAGCGTGTTATACTCTTGTATTATTTCTACGTAACATGAGTGACTATCAAAATTTTCTGCACCTAAGTTTGGACAGAAGCGCCAGAGAAGTGTAAAATTGTACCATATTTTAGCAGGTTTTAATAACCGCTGGTCGTTCCTGCTTTTTTTTTCTCCTAAACTGCTTACAAAAAAAAAATTCAAATTTACACAGAGTATAACCCAAGATCTTGTCTACAGATTGGCATTTGTAGTTTCCTTGCAATAAAGGTTATAAACAAGCCTCTCATCTCTTCCCGCACGTAATCCCCTTTCCCCGAAGGGAAATCATCGTGCGCACAGAATCAAATACATTTATTTCAACGTTAAAAATTCCCAAATAACTTTGATGTTATGATACATCAGTGGAAAAGTATCACAATAAATAAGGATTGTTTATGTGCTAACTGCGTTGTACTGCTGTTGTTCGTTTCTAAGACATCTGCGCCCATAAGAAGCTCGCTTACAGACTTCATTACGCACAAAATCAAGAAAATAGAAACACTAATCTATAGAAGAGACTGTAAGTGTAAAGTCAACAAAAATAAAAAATAAATTTGTTAGGTTTATTATTTTAAAACCGCAAAAATCGGGTACCTTTTTCTACTTCTCTAGCGCTCGTGGCCAAACCGATAAGCAGAAAAATTTGATAGTCACTCCTATTATGTAGAAATGATTCAGGAGTATAACGCAATTTATTTCATTTTTTTCATTACAGCCATTTCAGAGTTACGGGCCTTCAAACACAAGGCTCAATACTTTTGCAACCGAGAGTAGTTTGTGAAATTATTAAACGATTAACAAAATTCAATTAAAAATATTGTATTTAATTGTTACTGTCGATAATTTAGGTAAATGAAATATAAATTCATGGTTTAAAAATACACATTACAAGATTAACAAAGAACGCAGAATAAAAATAAAATACGAATAGGAACGATACTACAAAACTAAAGCCTTGTGAAAGCCCTTAATTGTTCACCAGCTAAAATAATATTAACGAATAAAAATTGTCGATTTGAAGATGACATGTTTTCATTAATAATTTTTTTAAATATGCTGGTAAGAACGCATAAATTTGTTTGTTTTGTGTTTTATAAATACATTGGAAAAATTTTGTCATATTATTTATTTAATCGTAGTCCTTTTTTGTCTTATTATCCTTATTGTCTCTTGGATCTTGAAAAGGTATTGGCATTGTCACATACTACAAATTTACAGATCCATCTTGGATGTACAAACAGTCTGATAATACTGTTTTTTTTTCTTTTCATATTTTCAGTTTCATGACCAAACTTAGAGCTGAAAGAATTTTTGTTCATTTGAGTCACCATTTCTGTAATTTCATCAAAATAGTTTAATAATAAATTAAAGTAGAGAAAAATTTGTATAATTTCTGTCTATGACATTTTTTGGTAAAATTAATATTTACCTGCACGAGCAAATTGTATTTGATCGAGATCGGTCGTGCCTGCATTAAAACTAGTTAGCCAGAATTTGACAGATAAGAGATTCTATTGACAGTATTGTCAAAACACAGCGTTTGACAGTTTGACTTTTCCCCATATATAAAACTCTTTACGAGGATAAATAACATTTACATACTAATTATAACACACGGGAAACAAACTTTTGTTTATAACTCAAAAACAAAAACAACAGCTTGAGTTTCTTGATTTTCCGATAATTCTTTAAATTACCGCGTAGTTTAGAAATTTGTAAAATTGTTAGGTTAGATATAGAAAATTGGTGTCTTACATCACAACCATCGATATGCATTGCATTTTTTTTTAATATTCTGGGCAAGAACGCATGAATTTGTTTGTTTTGTCTTTTATAAATACTTTGGAAATATTTTGTCATGTTATATTTTTAATTGTAGTCCTTTATTGTCTTATTATATCCTTATTGTCTCTTGGATCTTGAACTGGTATTGGCATTGTCACATACTACAAATTTACAGATCCATCTTGGATATACAAACAGCATGATAATACTGCTTTTTTTTTAACTTAAATAAACATTATTTGTGGCAAATAAAATATATATTTGCCGCTATACAAACAACAATCTATTTGACTTGAACAAATATGTTTTTTTTTGCTCTTTTTACCAAAGAACGAGGTTTCATAAAATCAGAACACTATCAACTATTAAATAATTTCTCGAAAACTTATATTACCTTCGCTTTTCTGTACAGGGCCTTTACGTTCTGCGGCTGACACCGCAGCACAGTCTCGAGCGAATTCATAGCCGGCTCAAACAAACCCAGCTTGATCTGGGCCGCCGCCATATTATTACAGACGTTTATCCTATCCTCGAGCAGGCTCTGCAAGTCGAAATCGGAAACCTCTTCGGCGCCGTCCGGTTTCGGATCTCTGATGCCGCCTTCGAGTTCGTCCAAGTAGTCCAAAGCCCGTCTATAGCACTGGACGGCCAACGTATTCTCCCCGCGACAGTACCACCAATTTCCCCGTTCGCGCTTCCTATTTCCTCGCTCTTTTCTTTGGGCGATCGTCAACGTTTCCGTGTCCTCCTCGACGGCCGATACGAGCTCAACTTCGTAGACGACTTTCGTGTCTCCGGGAAGTAGAGGGGGTAAACCCATAGAGCCGAAGGCCAGACGCGGGTCGATGATCAATTCGCACTTTTCGCCGACGCTCATCATCGCTATTGATAAATCTAAACCTTGTACGACCTGGAAATTAGTAAGTTTCGGGTTTGAACGCCTGTGAGATAAAATTGGTAATGTAGATTTTAGTGTATTTTAAACTGCAGTAACTTCTTGACTTTACGTGTTTTTTTACGTTTTAAACATTTGATTTTAATATTGTTATATTGCTATTGTAATTTTTTAATTTATTAAATAATTTAAGTTTTATGATTGAAAAGAATTTTGTTTTTTACAACAGTAAAACAAAACAGTATTTCTGTCAAATTAAATTAAATTATACAGGCTTAGCAAAAATGACCGAAACACCTTAATAATATATTTTGTATATACAAGATGTTTATTTTGTTTTGAAAATTTGCAAGTTGCCTTTTTCCAACAGAACACCCTGTATATTTTATATATTTTAATGATAAGTTTAATTCTAAGAATTTTATGTGAGAATATTTTTTAGTAACAAGCAATTTACCAAAAATCATAAATTTTTACTTGTACCAAATGGGTACAAAATAATAAAACATTCAAGATAAAATAACAACACAATTATATAGAATTAAATTAAATGTTCAAACTGATTAACATAAATGTGTATGTAAGTGGGAAAATATTTTTAACTTGAAGGTCACGGGTTTTGATTAATTGCTCATAACTGAAAAATACAGCATTTAAAAAAATTTTAAAAAAAAAGGTAAATTTTCTTTAAATGTCTTACCGTTGGAAAATTAAATCGACAGCCTAATTTGAAAATTGCGTATGTCCAGTTTTACTCAAAACAGGTTTTAACTTTATCTGGTAGAATTTTGTTTTGTTCTGTCAAATGATATAACAGTATACTTCAAAAGAATTTGATAATTATATTTACGGCTATTATGATTTTGATGTTTGTGCAAAACAGTATTTTATGTCTCCTGTAAAATTGTGTTCTTTTGACATGCGCAATTTTCAAATTAGGACGACGATATAGGTGTTTTGGCACTTTTGCCTAACCTGTATGTACTACATTTTTTAAAAAATGCTGAAGGATTTGGTTTTATTTGAATTGTTCTCATACTGCAACGTTGGTTATTTGAAATCAGCTAAATTGCTGTATATTTTTACTTTATCATATATAGTATGACAAAGTATGTCCTTTTGGGTACCCTGAACATTTTTAACCAAGATACAAAAAATATCTGTGTGTGTACCCGTTCTTTTGTGGTGACGATTCCAGAGAAACTACTAAAGGTATCGGGACAAAACTTCATATTTAGTAGTTTCGTGACCAAACTTTTGAAGCAATTTTTGTTCATTTGAGTCGCTGTTGCTGTAATTTTATCCAAATAGTTAAATAATAAATTAAAGTAGAGGAAATTTTGTATATTTATGTCTATAACATTTTTTGGTAAAATTAATAGCCTAGCTGCATGTGCAAATTCTATGTGATCAAGATCGGTTGACTCTACATTAAAACTAGTTAGCCAGGATTTGACAGATATTTGATTCTATTGACAGTATTGTCAAAACATAGCGTTGGACAGAGTTTGACACTGCTGTATAGTATGATAAAGTTATGTGCCTGGCCAGATACAATTTCTAAGAATATCCCTGTGCCATAGATATATTCCAGTAAAATTACAGAATTATCACAGGTATTATACAGAATATTTTGACACTTTCACAGATAAAGTACAGTAACTTCACAGTAGACGTGATTTTGTTTACAATTCAACTGCTTTTTTGTACAATTGTATGGAACAATCTTTTCCCTATATATAAAACTCTTTACGCAGATAAATAACATTTACATACTAATTATAACACACGGGAAACAAACTTTTGTTTATAACTCGAAAACAAAAAACGACAGCTAATTTTGGTTTACAACATTACGTTCCCCTCGAAAAAGGATTCGAAAGAACCTGCTAGATTTTCCGATAATTATTTTAAATACCGTGTCATTTAGAAATGTGTAAATTAAAAATTGTTAGGTTAGAAATACAAAAGTGGTTTCTTACATCACAACCATCGATATGCATTGCAAAATTATCCATTCTCTCGATTTCGATACCATTTTCCAGTTTACAAACGTAGTTGATGGTGCAGATATGGTACCGTTGTGGCTTTGAGTCCGGTTTGCCACGGTTTAAGACACGTTTCATGATACTTCCGCTACCAAGTATATCTTCCCATTTATTAGGATCTACCTCTTGGTCGTCTGACTTTTTCATGTCGTCCTCTACCTTTTCTACATTTTCGGAATGCGAGTTTTCAGTCTTTTCGTTTTTATCAGATTCTAACCTATTTTCCTTCCGTTCGCTGTCCTCGACCATTTTCGTTAATTTCTTGAATAGCTGCGATGCGACGAATTAATCACGTTAAATAGTTATTAACGGCGATATACTGACTTGCAAATTGAATCTTATGAAAGTGGAAAATGACAGCGGGTGAAATTCCGTTCCCGGTTTCTAGAACTTGACAGCACAAGAGCGGTCAATACAAACTTGCGATAAGAGCCAAGATAAGATAACTGGCCGCCCTCACTGCACTCTGTGATGACAAAAACTGGAATTTTGGGAACACATTACCGGAGAAGGTGGTTATGCTGAACCGAATTTTGCTTTTGACACCTGTAGACTTTCAAATTTTTCGTCAAATTTTGCATAATAGATCAATCCGTTATAATCGATTAGTATTATTAATTAAAAACATCCTAAAAAACTTCATCTCTAAAGATCATCTAATTTAAATTTAGCGCCTCTGTCGGAAAAGTTTCGAACCAATCTTCTCCAGGCTGCTAGAAGCGTCTAGAAGCAACGATCGATCATTATTTTGTAATTTAATTGGTGATTAGTGGGTATTCCCCAGATAACAATTATAAAACGGTTTTAGTCAGCCTAAATAGATACTATTACAATTTTCTTAGTTACTTATCCTGTAGCGATGTAAAAAGAAGTCG
Organism: Melinopterus prodromus; assembly: GCA_964023965.1. Lineage (NCBI taxonomy): Eukaryota > Metazoa > Arthropoda > Insecta > Coleoptera > Scarabaeidae > Melinopterus > Melinopterus prodromus. The sequence goes on along the minus strand of OZ030391.1, from coordinate 3,284,368 downwards.
CGAATTGCAGTTTCCTTATAAGAAAAAAATCAACTTTTAGGATAACACTCAATTATCAAGATCAGTCAAACTTTTAGGTTATACTCTGACTGTTAGGTTAGAACATTGGTAGAATAAGAAGAAACGATTGTGGGTTGATACGTGCAACGTCAAATCAACAAGCCGGATGTCCTACAATAAAGTTATTGCAAAGTCATTGTTGTAGATTTCTTATTTTATCCAATTAAAGAGAAACATGCCTGAATTTAGGATAGTGTCTGAATTTGGGACGTTTACCTTAATAGATTTTGAAGTTTGGAGGCTATAAATTAACAAAAGTTACAAAACCATGTTTTGAACAGCATTTCTTTTTTTGCAAAACCTCTTGTAACTTTTTATTTACAAAACCTTGACTTTTAGTCGATATAAAACGAGAAAAAGCGCTTATAGAACCAGAAAACGATAATGTTCATCTTCATAATCATTTAGAAAATAAACTGCTTCCGGGTTATGCTGTGTGTCAATTTGTTAATGCCGACGTTTCGTGAACCATGAGCTCGCTTCTTCAGAGCTAACTGAACCATGGTACAGTTAACCCCAAGGAGTAACCCGGAAGCAGTTTATTTTATAAATGATTCTGGCCGTGAAAACCTTCGTACTTACTTGATAATCATGTTTGAATATGTAAAGAAAACCACGACCAAGTAGTTGTTGAGGAAACTGCAAAAATCAAAGACTAGAAAGCATTTTAAGTTACCTCTATATCTTCAAATAAATCATTTTTAATATTGTCGCATTTTTGGAAATTGGTGGTGTTTCAAAAGAATTTAAAAAACATAACAAGCTTTCTCCAGAACAGTAAAAATAAGAATTACTATTGATTAGTAAATCAATAAATTTATGCAAAGTGGGAAAAACTTTACAGTCTGGTCATTTTAAATTTGGGTACCCAAATAATTTGCCCACCTATGAAGAATGTTATGAAAGTAATATCAAAATGTTGACCGAATCGTTGATGATATGAAATTATCATTGAAATTAATTACAAAACTATCAGTGACTAAAAACTCCGTGATGTCTACCGTGGCGCTGCACTCGCATCAACTGTTCGATAAGACCGATTTAATCTTTCCGCTCATAGATGGCTCCACACGCATCTTTGATAAACACAATAAATTAATCCAACAGACAAAACAAACACCCCGATAATAAATCAAACGCAACAGTATCGGCTATAAATCAATTTGTAGAATGGTGGTTATTTAATTCGAGTAATGTGACTGCGTGCGGTTGCGCATGCGTACAAAGACAACAAGTGTTTGTTGAGTGACACCCTGTCAGAAGTGTCGCGGATTCGGGTTGGCAATGCCGGCAGGTGAACTGTCAGATCGCAAGTTTCACGTCAGTTTTAGTTTTGAAACATGGCCGTAATGGAAGGCTCCCTGAGCAAATGGACTAATGTTATGAAAGGCTGGCAATATCGGTGGTTTGTCCTCGACGAAAACTCCGGCCTTCTATCGTATTATACGGTGAGTGATCTTTATGAATCATAACCTAACACTTTCACGTCAAACTGCGTTATCGCCGTTGTTGCTATATACTATTTTGTTTACTACTAGTCTACCTGCGTAACTAATGAGTAGAATTATCGAATTTTAGCTATTGCATCTCTTTGAGATGGGTACACAACTGGTCGTTAACCTGTCAATGATGACTTTTATTTATGTGTTTTCACCACTAAGCAAATTACGCACATATTTTCTATATTATTTACTGCAAAGCCGAAAGCGTACACTTTTTAAATTTTCCGTGTGCTAGATTTGGTATTTATAGCATTGACGTCGCTTTTCGATATTCAATTTAAACTTATTAAGGGGATTGTTGTTTAAAATTGTTGTCAAACAAGATTTGTTTTGGTGTTCAGGTCCAGAGCAATAACAGATTAATTAACATACAGCTTACATGTGTACAACTATTTTAACTGTTGTATTGAGAAATGTTTTGCATAATTCATGATATAACCTTAGAATGTATCTATTTAGTATAGGTGTTTTAGTTATGCAGTGTCGTATATCGTATATTATATTGAAGATAATAATAGTTCACAGACATTAAACTGTTGTTTGTGTGGTAAATGTACTAATAACATAATCTGTTTTGTCTATTTTCTACTAGAAGACTAGACTTTGGTATTGCCGACAACTACATACATTATATAATTATGATAAGTGAATTGTAATTGATTTAATTGCAGTTATAAACTGTTTACATTAGTTACTGTTCAATATGTTATGATTATTCTAATTATCTAACCTTACATGAAAAAAATATCGAGTCAATATGTTTACAGGATGTCTGATTGATCAATTGACCAACTTTTTTAGTTTCTAAAATAATGAGCCGTAGGCAAGTGTATAAACATGCAAGCGAGAGTCAAATACGACGTTTTATCAATCAACCGTCGACCACGTAGCTGTTTATTTGGTTTATCAAATCAATCACCCAGGATTATTTTTATATAAGTACGTACATAATTCAAAATTCACTGCTTAATTATATGTGATTTGTAGCATGGTCATATTTACTATTTATATTCTTATTTGTTTATTCGCCACGTATTCACTTATAGATCTGACATTTTCTGTTCGACAAAACTTAAAATTCTCGGTTTGTTAAGTAAATTTTAATAATTTACAATTCTTATAACAAACTAATAAACATTAGAAATACGATAACTTTAGTTCTTTTAGTTTTTAGGAATTCACTCAGTTGTCAAAATAGAATTTAAAAACCGTTATCCGATAAAAATGTTAATGCTAAAGTACTAAGCAACAGAAAGGCAACAAGATTATAAATACACTAAGTTATCAAGAGAGAGAATGATTAAGATCGAAAATACAAAGATAAAATAAACAAAAATGAAAATTCTATAATTGTTGCCATCAAGTATACGATAAAAATTCTTCGTATCGAATTGATACACAATAGAAGACGACAATATTATTTTATATAATCTACCGACTTAACGAATAACTCTTCTATAATTTCGTCAAAATAGTTAAATATTAAATTAACATAGGGGAAATTTTGTATAATTTATGTCTATAACATTTTTTGGTAAAATTAATAGTTTAGCTGCATGAGCAAATTGTATTTGATTGAGATTGGTCGTGTATGCATTAATATAAAACTAGTTACCCAGGATTTGACAGATATTTTCATTCTAATGACAGTAGGTAGTGTCTAGGGCTGATATTTTGACAATACCTACCGCTGTCTACACCGGCCAGCAGCAATATATGCAAATATATTATTATCGTAATTATAATCTTTGGGTTAAAATTGTACTTAAATAAAAAATCTATTTTTGTATCATGAGTTGGGCTAGATCAGTGATTCTTAACCTTTTTGAAGTCAGGGAGCAGTTTTTATCATACGAAAAAATCGCGGAGCACCAAAAACATTGATATAACTTTTACTCAAAATTAAAACCTACCTTTTTTTTCAGCAGAAATAATTTTTGGAAATCAAATGTCATTCTGAGTATAATGTTTTATATGGCCTTATATGTTTTTTCTATTCCTTAAGAAGTTACAGCCGTTTGAAATGTTAACAAAGAAAGAAAAATAAAGATAAAATACATATCAAACAATGCGAAAACGAAAAAATAACATAATCAATACCCATTACAACAATAAAAAGTAAATAAATTTAAGTAACAAAATAAAATCTACATAAAACTTATTACAGATTTTCTTCTAAAAACTAAATGTCATTCCGAGTAAAAAGATTCATATTGGCTTATTGGTTTTCTCAATTCCTTAAGAAGTTGTAGCAGTTTAAAATACGGTTTTATTGATATTTTTATCAGCTTTAACTTTTTACCGAATTGAAAAAATGAGTACTCGAATGAAGTTTATTTGCGGCGAGAATCATTAGTCTGATACAGAAAAGAAAAAGATAAATTTCTGTATAAATTTAGAACATAACGGGAATTTTGGAATTTATTTCTACAAACCAACTCTTGAATGTTTGAGGGAAAAAGCACTCTCGATGTACCGAATTGCTTCTGAAGTTTTCTTTTTGCCCGTATTCACATAATTCCAGATTTTGTGTGTGTGTGTATGTTTTGATTTTCTAGCCCCACAAAATTTTGGTCGTGAACTATCACCTGGTGGTTATTAATGCCGCCACCTATTTGGTATATTGTGATAGTTCCTCCAAGCATCTGACATCAGGGCCGGCCCTAGCATTTTTGCCGCCGTAGGCAAATCTCAATAGTGCCGCCCCCCTGATTGATTGATTAATTACTTTTATAACAAACCAACTGCAAATGATTGAAATAATTATTATCAAATAATAAATTCATGCATCATGAGTCCTTGCGTGTATTATTTTTTATTAGATTTTGCAAGACGCGTTAGTAATGTAGCGAAAACAAACATCCTACACACTACGTACCAAGATATTATTTTCTTGTCGAAAGTAAAACGTATTAAGAATTCTATAGCGCGAAAACTATTTCTTGCAGGCATAAGAATGTATTTTTCACCGGTGCATTCATGCGGCATTAATATGTTTACCTCAAATAGTCTGCCCAATATTGGCGTAGAGGTATTTTTACGGCCACAGAACTACAAGTTTTTGTCTAGCCAGCCGATGCGTTCGAGACCTTGCAACGTGTTGCAAGTCCAGATGTGCGATGTTACGAATCCGCATTAATGTTCATATTTTCGGTACAAATATTTGACAGTGCATATCTCGCAGTGTAATTTGCTTAGATTAATAGGATAATAATACTCGAAAACAAAAGGCGATAACTAATTTTGGTTTTCACCATTGAGTTTCTCTAAAAAGAAGACGATCTTACACGTTTTTCGATATCTCTTATAGTTACCGATATCTCCTATATATCATGATCCAGAAAACTATACAGTCAGCACTCAGTGTATTTACGAAATTTATTAGTAATAAAAACACAATCTTTGGAGATTGTAGGTACTAGTAGAAACAATCCTTTTAAAACAACAAAAAGTAAAGAATACTGGTATACAAAGTTTATCCCTAAACTAAAATTAGCTCTTTCGAACCCTTTTTTCTGCAAAATCGCGAGTAACTTCTTTCAGATCTAATATACTACACAATTCATATTCATTACTAACCCATTAAGACAATTTAAAGTATACATGGTTCTTAAGTACTTTTTTATTAATATTAGTTTAGCAAACTGTCTATCGCCCATTATTAAATTTGGCCCAATGTTAAGGGAGGTAATGAATTTTTAGAAACGTCAACTGGACCTTCTGGAAACAAGGTCTATGGACACAAAATCATTTAACATCATAATTAATTCGCCCGACTATGAAAATAGTACCAATAATACCATCAAAATGTTTGAATGGAGACATCATTATTGAAATTTATTATAAACTATCAGTGATTATCAGTGAAATTTGTCATGAACTACTTGCATCAAATAGAATAGGTATCTCCGAAAGTATTAAGCTTAGCAGAACAAAATGTACACCATATTAAAGATGAAAAGAATTACTTAAAAATATTGAAAGATGTAGATTTGGGAGAAGGTTAAAAAACGGGGTTTCAGAACCGAAATATTATGTCAATATCTACACTGTTAAGTCATCTGTCATCAGCAAACTTCGGTCGTTTTTGACAGAATAGATATTGACATAATATCTCCGTTCGTTACATTTTCCCAAATCTAAATCTTTCAATATTTTAAGAAATTCTGTGTTTATCATGTACCCAAATCTTCATCAAAATTTTATCTTTAATATGATGTATAGTTTGTTCTGCTAAGAGTAATATTTTCGGAGATATTGATGCAAGCATTTCATGCGGAATTTTTTAATCACTGATAGATTTTAATTAATTTCAATAATAATATCATCAAAGACTCAGCACATTTTAATATTATTTTTATAGGCGGGCAAATTATGTGTCTACCCAAATAAAAATTAACTAGCTTACCATTTCGGCAGCAAATGCTAAACCGTTAGGATGGAGGATTCGCCAACTTTTAAAGCGGCTTCTATATCTTTGGGATGTGCCAGTAAATCATTTTTACTTATAACATTTTCTTTAAGTTTGTGGATATCGCATAAAAACGCAAAAGGATCGTTAGGACTATTTTATATTTCTCTTTTGATTTTTGTATAGGATCACTACACTACAGTACACTTTCATATTATTTTTCCTAATTGATCATACATTTTTCCTGATTGATCCTAATTCGTTATAAAAGCTAACGAGCTATTTTATTTAAGTATGTCTATTATTGGCTGCTATGCATCTTAAAATATAGGAATGGCCTGAAGCCTGTCAATTCCGATTGTATTTGATTGTATTTTACTATTCCTTTATTTTCTAGATTCAGGCAATATTTTAGAGCCCTTTTTATTGTAGTTCAGTTGGTTTTGCCGCCCCTCAACTTTGCCGCCGTAGGCAGTTGCCTACCTTGCCTACCGCCTAGGGCCGGCCCTGCTGACATGTTCGCAATAATATAAATTTAAATATAATAAAACGTTCAAAACTCAAGTAGTTTTGATAAACTCATTTTTAATACAACTTTATACTAATCTAAGGCTTAATAAATCCGCACATAACATGTGGATGATATGTAGATGAGGGCAAAAATATATATTATCAAAACATCATATTTATTATCTTTATTCTAGGAAATATATTTCAAAATGTTTACATATTTTCAGAACTTTTTATGTGGCATGTGTAGCAGAGCTATACCCATTTTTATTTTAATTGTATTATGTTCTAAATTCTTTATTTATTTTATTCATATTTATTACTATTTGAAAATTGTAAATGTTTTTTTCTACTTTGCGTTCGTTATAAACTCATAACGAAACCGCTTTCGGTGTCATTATGCAAACACTAGATCACAAACTTTTAGTAAGTTTTGGTTTTCCAAGAATTATGATATTGACGTCAATTGTCAAATAAGGCTGACATCTCAATCGCTATTGGTTCGCGTCAGTCGTAGTTGTGAATTTTACACTAACTACCAACTGTTGAATATAAAATTAGTTTAAATTGTAAGATAAGCGCATTTTTCGAAATTTACGTAAAATTAATGTTGCAAGGTAGAAAAAATAGTATATAACAAAACAACGCTTGCGCTAATTTTTGTCTTCTAAAACTTGTATTATAGTAGTAGTATTAATCTTTATTCGAACATCCAGCTTTGTACAGGTTTATTACACAATTAGCCCAACTTGTTATTTGGGTATCTAAGAAGTTACACTGAAAATTTCACAAACTTTGAACAATAAATAACGGATTTATTTCAAAAACTCGTTTTAGGAGAGGTAGAACTGGGTCTTAATAGTTACTTGAATGTTTATACATATTTGTCGGAATAATGTATTGAATTAGGTTCACTGAGGTGTCAATTTTCAATTTTTAAAAATGAATAGCCAGATATCTTTAGAAGGATATTTGTTTAAAAAAGTTGTCACAAATGTAACAAACATGCCTTAACCTGTCTGAATTTGGGGCGTTTACCTTAAATATTTACAAAATTATTTAATATTTGTGCAGTGGGAAAGAAATTCTTATTAATTCTTATTAATAAAACAAAATAAAATTCTTATTAATTCTCTATTATTATTATTGTTATTATTATTAGTATTCCTAAAACACCTTTACTATATTATGCAACAATATATCGAATACGTTTTAGTTGCGTTAGTTATGTAAATACATAATCGGAATGTCTCTTCATTTGTTTCAGTCGAAGGAGAAGATGATGCGCGGCGTCAGGCGCGGTTGCGTCAGGCTGAAAGGCGCCGTAATCGGAATAGACGACGAAGATGACAGCACTTTTACCATAACAGTCGACCACAAGACTTTTCATTTTCAGGCGAGAGACGCAGAGGAGAGGGAAAAGTGGGTCAGGGCGCTCGAAGATACAATATTTAGACACGGAAGTAGGGTAAGTAAGCACAACTGAGAAAAGTTTCAATTTTCATGGGATATTACGGCGTTTTCACATACATAGTAGTGGTATATGAGTTTTTGATTGTCATTCTGTCATTTTTTTTTAACAAATCATTTTGAGACGAATCAATTTCATTTTAGATTTAACAAACTCAATTTCAGACATTGAGATTTCAATTGGATTTTATCAAATTTCAATTTGGTTCAAAACAAAATTAAATTAATACTAAGCAATATCAATTTGTGATATTTGGTTTCAAATTGGGATCTAACAATTTCAATTTATAATTAAACAAAATTCGTTTGGGATTTAACAAATTCAATTTGGCTGTAAACAAAATCAACTTGAATATTTAACACATGTCAAATACATAGAGTACTAATCAACTTGCCGATGCATGTCAAACTGACAGTCACAATAAAATTAAATACGTTTTAAAATTAATTTGTATTAAATAATGCCCTACATTAAACAAGTAAATGCGCTACAATTACGTACGCACTCGATTTATTTTTTTATGACAACCCTATATTATTTTTAATGAATTTGACAGATCGTTTAATTGTCTTAATGGTAGCATAAAATACGACTCGCATATAATAAGTTCATTGCATACGTATCTATGATAATATAACCCCCATCATTATACGCGCCAATGATAATGATAATGATAATGACACTAGCGTTGTATAATAATAACAGTGCGTTCAAATAATGACCTCATTATTTGAACGAACTGTCATCATTATACAACGCTGGTGTCAAAGTCTGTCAAAACCTACGTGAATGACAGTTATTTGAACAGTTTGGCTCGCCATAATTGACAAATACATTTAAAATATTTTGCATAAAATGGAATTTATGAGTCGTAGATAAAACGTCGTATTCGACTCGCACATAACGGATATAAATCGCTGGCATGATTAAACGCGAGCCGTAGGCGAGCGTGTAAACTTCATGCTTGCGATTTATATCCTTAATTATGTGCTTGTCAAAAATATACTATTATGCCCTTTACATAAGAAAATTTTCGAGAAAAAGATAATGGAAAGTTAAGAAATAAAAGTGACATCTCCGGTACGGCTTGACAGAATTTAACGAATTTTTGTTATAAATGTTTTTTTTTGTTAATTTTTAACCTAAGTAATAAATGTCTTTTGTTAAATTCTAGATGTTTTTGATATAATAATGAAGACTGTAACAGAAAATGTCAAAATATACAGGGTGTTCTATTCCAAATTCACAACTTTGAGGTTATATCTCAGAAACTGTCAACGTTGCATCAACGATAACAACGCCAGTGACTTCACATGGTTGCAAAATACTTAATTCTAAAATTTCGTTAAATTCGGTTGAGCCGTTCCGAAGATTTTGTCACTATTGTTTCATAACCTTCAATTGTCTTTTTCTCGAAAATTTTCTTATGTAAGCCTATAAAAATATTATGCTACCATTAAAACAATTAAAGGATGTGCCAAATTCACTAAAAAATAAAGGGTTATCATTTAAAAAATATCGATTTCGTCATCTGTTAAAAATTAATTTGATATGATAAGGTTTTCTAAAATCCTCGAACACATCGTTCGAAGATTTTTAAACAAACCGTTCTTGGTAAATATATATATTTTGATAATTAAAAATCGACTTGTCCAAGAAACCGTGCCAGAGATTTCGCCCTACTGTATATGTACTCTCCGAAAAGTTCTCGTCAATAAACAGTCCCCATTAATTCCTTCAAACAATTAATAATTTTTGTAATTATTTTAATTCAACCAACAATTTTGTTAGTTTAAAAATCATACTCGAACTAAATAAGTCTCGTACCAAACAAACAATGCTGGGGAACCCCGTGAATTTTGTGGTTTTAGTTTAACTTGTTGGTCCGGAATTGTATATAAAGGCAAAAACTATCACATATGTCGCATAAGCACACCTACTCAACAAAATAATGTTCTCCAATTTTATGGGCAATTTCTCGATTAGAGGTTTATGGCATAATACAGTTTTACAAACACTGATCGTGGTATCTGGATGGCTCGTTATGTCATCCTTCAAAATTCTACACACGTTTGATGATTCTTCCACCTCAAAATTTTCAGTATATGTACTTCTTTCTATTTATTTCTACATACAAGACGATCAGTATATTTTCTTCAACATTTCCGGTGAGATACAATAATCGACTGATTAGTTTCATCGAAATTTTTGGTAATACAATTTATTATTCAATACGTGGTCCATGCTTGCAAATATTAGCTAATTAATTGTAGTGGGGAAATAATAAAAACCTCTCTTCTTATTTGCAAAGGTAGTTTAATTTAATTTATTTTTTATTTTTTTGCAAATAAGAAAAGATTTTTGTTTTTTTCTCCACTACAATAATTTATTATTAGTTTTTTTTTTGTAACTGGTGGTAGTCTTGCCAAAACTAACTGACACAAACAGAGGAGGTCATCTAAATGTTTTATTAACTATTTCAATGTATCTTTTTAGAAAAAAAAAACTTATATGGAGATTTGACGGAATTTCAGAACCCAATCTAATACATTATTCAAAACGACCGTCCAACTCTTTAAATTAGTGACTCCCATAGCACTTTTAGCAACAATTTAACCTTGTCGACTGAATTAGACTCAGAAATAAATTGCCTTAATCCGACCACGACTTTCTAGCGATATGCCTCTTTGTGTAAATATTTTTCTGCGACGGTTATGCAAGCTTCTTATCAGCGATGCTTCTTATTATAATCGTGTGATATAATTTGTTATTGTTTGCATTGGTGTAACATCGCGTCTATCTGTTGTTTTTTTTGCGGCTTCTTCTACAATTATGATGTGCCTGACATGTCACATCATGAGTGCATGTAAACCGATAATTAGTTGTACTCGATATCGTGTTAAGTTTATCTTGTCGCTTGCAGATGCGATGGGATACGAGCAGACCCCCGCCAACTATGAAGGACTTCGATCACAAAGTGTCCGAGGCGGACGCTTATCTGCAATTGATGATAGAACAAACTAAGGTGAGTTCTATATAGCCGACGATAGAGATCGATACTTTTTGGCGTGCGATCGTGTTACTACCTGTTGACAGTGGGCTATAATTAATTCGACCACTTGTTGTTCGAAATGGTTCTTCTTTTTCTTTTAATTTTACTAATGGATAGGTTTTTCTAATTTGTTGTTGTCTAAGAACATTCAGGAAAATGCCATAAAGGTTTGAAATGCTTAAAATGTCGATTAACCAAGTACATTAGCTTCAATTTTATATTCATAGAAATAATGACTTATTGATCACAGCGCCGCATAGTGCTCGATTTTGCACATATTTTTTGTTAATGTAGTTAAAATAGTCGTTAGAATGCCGGGCATATAGTGAAATAAAAAATCTGATGTGGCCAGGCACATGACTTTATCATACAATATATAAAATTAATAGTTTAGCAGCTGCATGAGAATCTATTCTATTAAGATAAATCGTAGGTATTGTCAAAGCATCAGCATTTGACACTACCTACACTACGTCATGACAATAATAGTTATTTATGTCACAAGTGCCGAAAGTACGGAATAGCGCGACGAGCGGTGATGCGGCGCGTCACCGAAGGCATCGTGTCGCCGTCGCATGTGAGCGAGTCGCGCTATCTAGTTTTTGGCAAGAGTGACATCAACGTTTATTGTGTTGCTTTTTGAGAAATAAGTATTTAAAATAATAAACAAAAAGGTTATATTTCTGTAGAGGAAATGTTAGGTTGGTACCACTTTGACGAAACGTCAAGTTTAAAGGTACGTTCTGATTGGTCGTAATGGTAGGTAATGGCGGTGGTAGAATACGAAATTATAGCATTTCTTACATTCGTGATAGTGACACATATTAGTTTGCATATACATAAACAGGAGTCACTAACAATTTTCTATTAGAAATACTATAATGGCGTCTGCTACCACTACCATTAGCACTAATGACAACGCACCTTAAAAAGCTAATGCAAATTCTGACAGATTTATCGCTATACTTCATCACTATAGTGTATTTGCAATTTTCTCAATTTATCGTTTTTAGAATTAGATATAAAGACAGGTTGATATTTCTTATCAACAAACAATCAAATTGGTGATCTTATTTTATTTGAAATTTGTATTTTGTAATTTGCCGCACTAGAGCGGCAACGTTCCATAGCGGTTCTCCAACCTCTGATGAAATCAGCTGTTTTCGAATGTGACCATAGTGTGACAGCACAAAAAAATATTTGTCAAAATCCTGGCTACTATGTAGTTTCATATCAATGCAGATGCGACCGATCTCGATCAAATAGAATTTGCTCTTGCAGCTAAACTTTGAATTTTACCAAAAAATGTCATAAGCATAAATTATTCAAAATTTCCTCTACTTTAATTTATTATTTAGCTATTTTGACGAAATTACAGAAATGGCGGTTCATTTGCAAAATCCTTGAAAAGGGCTTAGAATAAACTACCAGTTCCTTTGGACCCTTGTGAACCAAAAGCTTTTCAGCTCTAAGTTAGGTCATGAAACTTCTAAATATGAACTTTCGTCCCGATACCTTCAGTAGTTTCTCCGGAATCGTCGCCACAAAAATCGTTTACACACACGCACAGACACACACACACACACACAGACATTTTTTTGTACCTTGGTCAAAAATGTTCAGGGGACCCAAAAAGACCTAGTTCCGCTAAAATCTAAATTTTTTTTTTTCGGCACGATTGCAATACTTCATCATACTGCGTATGATAAAGTAAAAAATGTCTGCCATATAGGGGATAATATTATATCTGCAAATACAGAAAAAATTGTACATAACAAATACTAGTACTTATGAGGTGGGCTTGTGAAGGTTGTTTATTTATACAAATTTAGTTTTAAAGTTCTGAAATCTAGCGAGTATAAAAATACTACACCTGTGAATATACAAAAAATAGAAAATAAAAGTCACAATGAGGTTGTTTTTGACAGGGCTGACATTGAAAAATGATATGTGTGTTAAAATTCTGATCTGCTTATAAATTATTATATTATATGGTATATTAATAACTGCAAATATTATAATAACTGACATTTTAAAATAAAACATCTTTTGTTGGACAGAAATCGTACTCAATAATATGGCTTACGAAATAAACCATACACAGTAAAAAGAAAATATGTACAGGAAGGTGGTATGTTACAAAATAAAACTATGAAGTAAATTAAATATATGTTTGGGGCTAAACAAGTTCATATAATTGATCCTGAACAAATTTGATTAAAAAACAGCTTCATTATTGTTAGTTGAATTAGTTTGATACTTACCAGGTGCAACAATAGCTTTATTATACAATAAATTGTTTGAAAAGAAATAATTTATTGAGGTAATTACGTACATATAAATATATCTTACAATAGTACAGTCTCTTTGTACGCAAACACCATAATACCTATACTAAATAACAATACTAACTATGTAAATAAAATATGCAAATGATATTGTAAATAAAAAAAAAATTATTTCTGGGTTTCCTGTTCGATATCACCAGTCTGAAATCAATTGCATTCGTTATGTTATCAATATAGTATGGAGTATTATTCAATATTCAATAATATAAAAATACTATATACATACATAATTAATAATAATATCAAAATATAAGAATATAACAGCTTAAACAACTATTTTTAATACAGTAGTTACAGTAGTATTTTCATTACTTTTTTTTCCCGTTACCTGCAAATGCAATTTATATCAAAAGCTTACTTGTTCAGGTAGATATTATATGTAATTTCCATAACTCGCTGTCACAATCTAACTAGAACAAACGTACAAACGACCACAAACTGCACAAACAACCATTGCACGATAAGCGCTGGGTCACATGGGTCTGTCACGGTGAGGGTAGATGATTCTTACCTCAACATTGAATATACATTTTCTTTCATATTACCCCTATAGATTTATTGAATTGCCGCTGTAGACTCATACTATAGTTTACCTTCACATTATGATCTGTTCCTTATGAGAATCTATTTTTGGTTAAAATAATCGATATAGTCCACATACTTAATTCAGTTGAATATATGAACTATTTAAAATAAGAAACACAAACCTTAAATCTATTAAATAAATTGATAAAATATTATTCTTGTAGGAAGAAACATGTTTTATTTGAAGTGATCGACACCTCTTGGTGGAATCATACTTATATTCCAAGTAATATATATTTCTGAATAAATATATACATTTTAATTAAGCATTTGTTTTTTAGTGTGTACGATCAGAATAATTCTGAGTTCGAATTTTGTGTAGTAGTGTGACTGTAAAAAATACAAAAATAACTTTTTTGAATAATACAGTATTAATCATGGGATGGCCCATCAAAAAAACGTAAGCAATATCCTTGTATTCGACTGTGTTCTGCCAAAACCACGCACGAGGGAAAAGCGATCTGATCACAATATTGATCAAAAGAATATTTCGGTTTATTATTTTCAAGGAATATGTATCGCAATATGCGCTGTAGTGCTAACTAACAGTACTGGCTGATATATCCGCTTCCATAAAAACCGAGTTAAGTCAGTTTCAATATTCCCAATCACATACGTTTTAAAACCAAAAAGGAACACATATTGTTTCCAAAATGTTCACCACAAGAAACCAACAATTTTTTTTGAATTTGTATTGCAAGATAGATGGACAGATTGTTTCGAAAATCGACATTTGATTTATTATTTTCACAAAATTAATAACCTACAATCGATCCTGACACGCGTGAACTGTAATGTTATAAGTTATGATTTATTATTTGTTCGTTTGGCGCGAGGCCCTTTTTATTTCCCTTTCACGGGCGCCATTTGGACCACATCCAAGATTTCCTTTCGATGTTCTACACTTTCACATCACGTTTCCCGTTCTGGTTCAGCACCGCAGTACTGACCCGGCGTGTTATCCGCAGTGTTGTAACTGTTTGACCGAAAATGTTGTTCATTCAATACTTACTACAACAAGGTTTTATTAATGCACGTGCACCCTTCTAAAAGTACGTTTTTATAAAATTATTACTCTTAGTTGGTAATTCTAAATCATTGAGGATGTAATTCTCTTAACTGTGAAGTGACCTGAAAGTTTAATGCCATATATAACATAATTGTAACGAAATAATAGTGTAGATAGATACACGATCAACTTACACCGGTCTGCTTACTTCGCGTCTCAAATTCGTTCCTTTCCGCGCATGACGTCACTGCGAGAAGGATATTGACACGGACACCTAGGCAACCAAACTTACATCCGTAAGTTTTTGACTTTTGTAGGTGATTTAGGTTAAGAAGTTGACAACCATGCCGACGCTTTAATTGCCTAAAAGACTTGCACGTCACAACAACATAATAGCTTCCGTGGCGACGAAAGCTACTTCTCGCAATGACGTCACTGGTGGGCGTGGCCGATGCGAGTAAGCAGACCGGTGTTAGTGGATCGTGGTTTGTTCCAACACGAAAACACACCGTACAGGTATCGTGTTTTGTAAATGGAGTAACACAAAAACAATACAATTATAGTTGCTGGGCTTAGAATGCATCTTGAATCGGCAACTTCAGTAAAACGTGATTCTGTTGGAGATCAAAACGATATGAAATACTCGTGACAGGCTTCTCTTTCATTAGTTTAAAGTACTGGTTTGCACAAAATTCATCACTTTTGAGCATTTTTTGGGTGGTGTTCCTTTTTCGATTCCGACTACCATGGCCAACATCGCCAACCACATGCTCCCCTTCAGTTACATTCATTATTTTCTAGCTTATTTTAATTGAAAACCTATGAAATTCCCGAAATGTTTAAAATTTGCGACAGTGATACCGATACATAAGAAAAATGACACGGGCAACTGTAACAACTACAGACCCATATCATTAACACCGATCGTATCAAAAATATTCGAAAAAATACTAAAAAAACAAATATACATACATTTTGAAGGGAACAACTTGTTTAGTGAATCTCAGTTTGAATTTAGGCATGGCAAATCTACCAGTCTAGCTATCAATGCACTTATAAATAAAATCTTAAACAACTTTGAGCGCGGATACCATTCAGTTGCCACGTTTTATGACCTCTCGAATGCTTTCGATTGTGTCACACATAATGTTCTATTAGAAAAACTTAAGAAATATAATTTTTCGAAATCGAGCATTGGGTTAATGGAGTCATATCTGAGTAATCGTTACCAACACGTAAAAGTGAACAATTCAATTTCATCGAACAGACTTTGCAGTTACGGGGTACCCCAAGGATCAGTTTTGGGCCCCATTCTCTTTTTAATTTATATCAACGACATTAATTGTGCTACTGAAGCAACTGATCTTATTCTATTTGCGGATGACACAACGGTAATTAAGGGAGGTGATGATTATGAACAGCTTCTTTCTATTGTTTTCTCTATAGGCAAAACTGGGAGAGCTGAAGATTACTCATAGATTTCAGCTGTTATTTTAGACATACGTTACAGAATATTTCTAAATATTGACGCGTGTTAAAACGAAATAGCATAGTTTTCATACGTCTGCTGTATAATTTAAATGGGCAAGACAAAAAAGTACGTCTGTTCTTAGAACCATAAGAACGAATGACAGCGGTAGCAACCTAACCTCCAATTCGACCGCGAACGTGTGATGTGAACAAGATGTTTTCGTTGGTATGTTTTCACTTTGCTTCTGTTAAACATGCTAATGATGGATATATAAATTAGATAGGACAATTATCACAATTAAATGACAGTATTTTTAATAATTAAATATTAATCATGAACGAACTACCTAGTAGCCAACTTAATATACACAGCTAATAACCTATTCACGCGGTACGTTCATAACTTGGTTCATACGATTTTAAGCGATGAATCACCTTCAGGCTCTCCCAGTTTTGCCTATACAACGCCGATGCATAAGAGTAGTACTCGGAGTCGGTTGGAGGGAAGATTGCCGTGAACACTTCCGAAATCTCAATGTTCTGACACTTCCATCCGCCTACATATTGGAATGTTTAATGTACGCTAAGGTCAATGCCAGTACGTTTGTGACATCGAATGCAATTCACTCGTACAACACTCGTGAGAATCAGCAGTATCGCCGACCTTTTCTGAGATTGCAGAAGTCGCGCAACGCATCAAATTACTGGGCTCTAAAATTTTTTAATGTTCTGCCGCCAGCAATTAAGTGTTACTCCAATAAGTGATTTAAGACAGTAATGAAACAATTCTTGGTTGAAAAATGTATATTGAATTACGATGAATACTTTAACTGTAATTTCGTAGAAATATGTAGTGCATAGTGTTTTTCTTTTTCTGTTCTGACTTGTGTAAACAATTTTCTTTGTAATAACACCAATAAAGATTATTATTATTATTATTATTATTATTATTATGATAATAACAACACAAAACTGACTTTGGCCAGCCACTACAAATTGCTGTTTGTTTGTCTTTCAACATTGGACATAGTACACATAGAATATGAAACAGTTTGTCATGATTATATTAAATTTTTTGTTTTTAATTTACTTAAGGGGGAGCTTCGTTTCGATGGCAAAACAAATTAGGAAAACTTTAGGATTTTTTTCTGACAAAACTATGCAATATTTTTATTTCAAATTTTTACTGTACATTCTTGAGTATTTTGAGCATACCATAAACCTTTTTTGATTGCAAAATTTTATTTAAGGGCGCCGTGAAAAAAAAAAAAAAAACGTTGATGACTTTTTTTTCTTCTCAAACGGCGCGTGATTTTGTGTCTGCTGTATCCTTCTGAAAAATACCAACAGGATTTTTTTTATTATACGTTAAAAACTCGCTAAATAATTTCACGTGGAACTTGGAAATGTAAAAAAGAACTGTTTCCGAGCAAAATGCGATTGAAGTTCGCGATAGACGAAAATCGTATCTTTACTTTACATTTTGATGTTTTTGCTATTTTGCCATGCCTGGGCCATTAAAGAGGTCATCTTTGGGGTCAAATCTCCGCTCAGCCTTTGTATTCGAGCACGTTTTGAGCGGGCGTTCCCACTGAGCCGTGCGCACTGTTACCTGCGCAGCGCGCCGAAGGACCTTAACTAAAGTACCTATATCTAAGCAACCGCTTGGAATTTCGCTTTACAATTTTAACAGCATATTCTTGAAATGATATACTTTTGATTTATACAATAAACAAAATAGATTTTTTGACCCATCTATATGAGGCCCCCCCTTAAAAAGTAACTTTCTAATTCATTGCTTATTCGTCGTTTATAACACCCGGGCTTTTGTCAATCGATTAGATACTTTCTAAAAGGTCCAGATGCAGTGGGGATTGTTTTCTTTCAGGCAAATACAAAAAAATATCAGCTGTATGGTATTAAGATCATATTGCCAAACAAACATGACAAATCATTACAACATTTTTTTATAAAAAATATAAATTTATATAGTTCTAGTTTTTATGATTTTGATAACTTAAATCGACAAATTGTTTGACACACAAATGCATTTTTAACAGCTAAAAAGATCCGATGTGGCAAGGCATATGACTTTATCATACTATACAGGTGTTTCTTAATAATATGGTAATTTTAACGAGGTTATGCTTGGATTCATTTTGAGGAAAAAAATCGTGAACATATGTCCTAAAGGTATTAACTTTCGAACTACAGGGTGATAAAGTATTAAAAAAAGTTGTCGTTCCAAAGTGTGTGTAGATTAGCTAATATGTATTTTATTTAAGTTTTTAAACGTTTCACAAAAATACAAAGTTATCATAAAAACATCTGATGTGGCCAGGCACATGAGTTTATCTTAATATATATAAAATTAAGTTTAGCTGCATGAGATTCTATTTGATCGAGGTCGGTCGTGTCTGCATTAAAATAAAACTAGTAAGCCAGGATTTGGCAGATATATCGATTCTATTGACAGCAGGTATTGTCAAAACATCAGCGTTTGACAATACCTACTGTCATTAGAATGAAAATATCTGTCAAATCCTGGCTAACTAGTTTTATTTTAATGCAGACACGACCGATCTTGATCAAATAGAACTTGCTCATTCAGTTAAACTATTAATGTTATCAAAAAATGTTCAGGGGACCCAAAACGACATATTTCCGCTAAAATCTTAGTTTTTTTTTCGGCACGATTACAATATTACCTCTATTAAAACAACAGATTTGTTTGAGTCAATCCATATTTATTTGAATTAAGCCAAATTTCCTATATGTGTGATATCCATTTATGAAAAATTTCTTTTTTTCTAGAACTTAGAGGATAAAATAGACAACATCGACGACCAACAGGAAAAAGCAAAGTGCCAGTTAATATTGGAGCACGCCAACGTAAGTAGTCATCTGTTTGGGACTACATACTTACCCGCCATACAATAATTTATAATTAATTTTACAGGCAATGCTTAACGACATCAAACATTCCATAGTATTACTGCAGATAGCCAAGGTTTGTAACGGCCAAACGTGTCCTCGCTCTTCGACTGTTTTCACGTCATAATTGAGTCTGTGATTCTCGTTTGTTTTCAGAATACAGCGCATCCGATTAACGGCATATATCAACAACATTTGAGCATATCAACGCTTAGTAGCACAGGTAATGCAAAAATAAACACTTTCGCGTATTGTCGTTCGTAATAAACGTGTTGTGTGCTTGTCTGTGTAGAGGTGGCGGCAGGATTAGGTGACGCCGTGGTCCAACAGGGTGTAGAATTAGGTTCGGAATGTACGGAGGGTGCAAGACGTAGGTCCACACTAAGTAAGTAATTTTTTGTTACTGTTTTGAGTATAGTTTCTCGATGAAGCAAAAAAGAGTGAAGCAAAACTTCGGAAACGACAAGAACAAGAAAAATATTAAAACTTGCTAAGATATTACGTAAAACGAAGAAGGATTGGACTCCTTCTGAAGCTAATTTAATTGAGACGATTTTATTTAACGTTATGATAACTAGTATTATCAATTTTTCGCATTTTTTCTTGAAGATACTGTCAATTCCACAATTTTCAATATTTTCTCATAATCCTGCTCGTACTTTGCTCGCAATCGCACATGAAGCGAAATCATAACATTCAACAACCTATAAACAACGTAAAATCTAAGTTTCAAAAATCCTCCTGAACAAACTAAAATAGATAGAGGGCTGTACTTTTTAGAATTAATTACCCAATATATCTGATCCATAAACGTGTATAATAATAATTTGTATCCCAACTACTTTGCTCGTAATCGCACATGAAGCGAAATCATAACATTCAATCACCTATAAACAACGTAAAATCTAAGTTTCAAAAATCCTCCTGAACAAACAAAAATCGATAGAGGGCTGTAGTTTTTAAAATTAGTTACCCAATGTATCTGATCCATAAACGTGTATAATAATAATTGGTATCCCAACTAGTTTGCTCGTAATCGCACATGAAGCGAAATCATAACATTCAACCACCGATAAACACCGTAAAATCTAAGTTTCAAAAATCCTCCTGAACAAACTAAAATAGATAGAGGGCTGTACTTTTTAGAATTAATTACCCAATGTATCTGATCCATAAGCGTGTATAATAATAATTTGTATCCCAACTAGTTTGCTCGTAATCGCACATGAAGCGAAATCATAACATTCAACCACCGATAAACAACGTAAAATCTAAGTTTCAAAAATCCTCCTGAACAAAGTAAAATAGATAGAGGGCTGTACTTTTTAGAATTAGTTACCCAATGTATCTGATCCATAAACGTGTATAATAATAATTTGTATCCCAACTACGTTGCTCGTAATCGCACATGAGGCGAAATAATAACATTCAACCACCGATAAACAACGTAAAATCTAAGTTTCAAAAATCCTCCTGAACAAACTAAAATAGATAGAGGGCTGTACTTTTTAGAATTAGTTACCCAATGTATCTGATCCATAAGCGTGTATAATAATAATTTATATCCCAACTACTTTGCTCGTAATCGCACATGAAGCGAAATCATAACATTCA
The DNA here is from genome assembly GCA_964023965.1 of Melinopterus prodromus. NCBI lineage: Eukaryota > Metazoa > Arthropoda > Insecta > Coleoptera > Scarabaeidae > Melinopterus > Melinopterus prodromus. The sequence continues at coordinate 3,263,402 of OZ030391.1, read as the reverse complement.
ACCACCAATAAACAACGTAAAATCTAAGTTTCAAAAATCCTCCTGAACAAAGTAAAATAGATAGAGGGCTGTACTTTTTAGAATTAGTTACCCAATGTATCTGATGCATAAACGTGTATAATAATAATTTGTATCCCAACTACTTTGCTCGTAATCGCACATGAAGCGAAATAATAACATTCAACCACCGATAAACAACGTAAAATCTAAGTTTCAAAAATCCTCCTGAACAAACTAAAATAGATAGAGGGCTGTACTTTTTAGAATTAATTACCCAATGTATCTGATCCATAAACGTGTATAATAATAATTTGTATCCCAACTACTTTGCTCGTAATCGCACATGAAGCGAAATAATAACATTCAACCACCGATAAACAACGTAAAATCTAAGTTTCAAAAATCCTCCTGAACAAACTAAAATAGATAGAGGGGCTGTACTTTTTAGAATTAATTACCCAATGTACCTGATGCATAAACGTGTATAATAATAATTTGTATCCCAACTACTTTGCTCGTAATCGCACATGAAGCGATATCATAACATTCAACCACCAATAAACAACGTAAAATCTAAGTTTCAAAAATCCTCCTCGACAAACTAAAATAGATAGAGGGCTGTACTTTTTAGAATTAATTACCCAATGTATCTGATCCATAAACGTGTATAATAATAATTTGTATCCCAACTAGTTTGCTCGTAATCGCACATGAAGCGAAATCATAACATTCAACCACCGATAAACAACGTAAAATCTAAGTTTCAAAAATCCTCCTGAACAAAGTAAAATAGATAGAGGGCTGTACTTTTTAGAATTAATTACCCAATGTATCTGATGCATAAGCGTGTATAATAATAATTTGTATCCCAACTACTTTGCTCGTAATCGCACATGAAGCGAAATCATAACATTCAACCACCAATAAACAACGTAAAATCTAAGTTTCAAAAATCCTCCTGAACAAACTAAAATAGATAGAGGGCTGTACTTTTTAGAAGTAATTACCCAATGTATCTGATCCATAAACGTGTATAATAATAATTTGTATCCCAACTTCTTTGCTCGTAATCACACATGAAGCGAAATCATAACATTCTACCATCTAAAAGCAACGTAAAATCTAAGTTTCAAGTAACACAAACAAATATTTTATCCATTTTTAGAAGTAGCTAATAGCTAGCGAATGAATTAACAGTGTCTTTTCTGTTCACAAGGAATTCTGCCGATGTAAAATATAATGGTTTCGAAACACAAGTTTGTTACACATATAAATTTGATTCATTATCAATTTTATCTGAAAAGAGTGTCAGTAAATAAATATTTTTAACATTCATGGGGGCGTGGACATATTATAAAGTTATCAATTTCTGTGAAAAGTTAATGCTAAATCATGTTCTTTACTCTTCGCCTTATTACATTCACATTTTCTTTGGTCTTTCGGTTGGTACTGGTAGAAACTACATTATCATAATTATCCTTACTATCAGTATTTCCGTCTTGTGCATTCGCTTGTTTTAACTGATGATGGATAATATACAGAATCGAGTAAGCTACCTGTTCAAGTTGGTCCATGATGAAAAATTAATAAATAAAAAGAAAAGCATCTTAAAACTTTGCAGGTTTATGTAATTGCTAAAACCAAGTTTCGGGTTAGATGATCATCAGTGTAAGTAAAGTAAAAAGCAAAAGAAACACAAAGACAATCGAAGCCACAAGAACAATATAAAAGAATAATTAAAAGAACAAGATATAAAATTATGTAGATTCCTCAACAATTTGACATAAGTATGTTGTAGGAATGCACCAGTAGGTGGCAAATACTTCTCTAGTTAGTAGAGCCAGGTTTATAAGACAAAAATTCATCGACATACCCAAACTTTTAATTTTGTCCACTGTTGTTTTTATCCATATATCCAAAACTATTATGCTTATCGCAATAAATGATATGTAATTTGGATTTCTGAAAAATATTGAAAGATGGACGGATTGGAAGTGGACGTTTTCCTTTACCTACTGGTTTTTCAAATTATATTGGTTTGACGTCAAACCAGCAGTATGACAGGAATTACTATATGTTTTAGCAGTGCAAACAATATTCCAATCATCTCTGCAATGTTCCATCATAATTCTTAAGTAATGACTCGTAATTCTCTGTTCAGAATTTGTAAACTAATCATTATAGAAAAATGTATTTCTCTTGCAGGTAGTCCACCATCCCTTGCTGTTCCTGTTATGTCATACTCAAGTTCCGAAGAGGAAGAAGATTTCTTTGACGCTGATGACTCTCCATTCTCACCATTAAATCAGCTACACAGTCCTACGTGAGTAACTTTTTTCTACTTACCTGTTTTCGTTTATTTTTTTTTTATTCGTACGTAACTAAACTTAATATGGTACATGTCGATATAAAATGGATTAATATTCATAGCATAGGGTTGATAATTACCACAAAAAAAATGTTGCTGGTGTTCGTAAAAAACAGTCGATTCGCAACCACGTGCAGATATCGTGACGCACGCCAACCAACTATGCAAATCTACATATCCAGAATTGCCACTTTACCCTCGGGTCACTGTTGGAAAACACCTTATCAACAGCACGCAAAGTTGTGAACCGTCCTAGGGGTGCGTTTTGCTTGTATACATTAACTTTCTCACATGAGTGATGTAATAAGTTATAAGAAAACATAAAATCCGATCGATTGTATTTATTTTAAACAGAACATTATTATAAACCAAAAAGGGAAGTAATTCTTACGTAAAATTCGTCACTCGTCAGTATAAGATAATAAAAAAAAGTATCCTCGGCCTGGATTTGAACCGGGATCCTCGTAATTGCCGGTCGGGAGCTCGGGAAATAAAACTAGTTTAAACGAAATTAGTCGAAACTAATTTGATCAATTCTTCAGTAGGCTCTCAGACTGCTCGGCTTACTACAGTCTACCTGGACCATCCAGAGTTGGCAGGATGATTATTGTTGCCGATGACAGCTCATCTGAGTGAGTCCTTTGTTTATTCGCGACTAGTCATTGTTTTAAGAAAGATGTGCGTGTGTGTGTGTGTGTACCACAATGCTGCTTTTTATATTAGAGTATGTAGTTAGTTAAGTGGTTCTGGAGTAAATGCAACATTCCTTCCCAACACTGAAAAAAATCATAGACTGACAATCTGCGACGAAATGATATCCAATGCTGTCATGGGTTTCAGTTAGAAGTGAACTGATTATAATAGATTATCATTACTAGATAGGTGTAGATATTATTTACTTTGTTTTAAATTTGTACCTACATTTGATTTTCTCGCAACCAAATATGTTTATATCCCCACATTTAATGTGGTGAGGGTATATTGAGTTGGATGCATTGGTAACAACCTTAAGGAGGCGTGGCACATATGGGGCATTCTTTCTGAAGTGTCCCAATCCAAAAATGAAAAGTTTTGGGATATAGTTGAAACGAAAAAAACGAAAAGAATTATTGTACTTTATAACAGTAACAAATACCTAAAATAACAGCTCACAAAAAAATTGTGAAAAATGCTAGGCGTTGAAGTTTGGACGTTTTGAGCGACACGGTCATTTTTAGATTAGTAATTTTGTATTTCCATTTTTGACCTATTTGGGTACTTTTAATTTTTTTTTATTGTTTCATTCGAAAGCTGAGTCTTTTTTCTATACAAAGAGTAAAGATGAAAGTGGGACAAAAGTGGGTTTGGTAGAAAATTAATAACTAAGCAAACGGAGCACCCGCGCTTCATACGCCAGCGTCCAGGCCGTGGCGCGTAGGTCACCCATTTGTCTACTTCAGTAACATTTAATAATAATAATCCACGCCTTAACATCCCCCAACAGCTTTCGCCACTACGGGGGCATCGGCAGGCCCGAATTATCATTATTATGGCCCGCGTCTGTAGCACGTCTTAAGTTGTTTGGCTTTCAGCATTCGCCGAGGAGTAAAGGAAAACCACAGAAAAACCTTCACTCTGAAAGCAGGGCGAGGTAGGTCTGTTTCAAATCGAATTTCTTTGTCTGGATTTTTTATATCGTTGTGTTGGTTTTGAGTCTTCTTTTTCTGCCTGAAATGGATGGAGCAAGTAAAAGGGGAATTCGATTTTTATATTTGTTGGAATAAATGGATAAATAGTTTTAGAAAACTTGGTCACAAATCATTTGATTGACGTGGTATATCATTACAAGACCAGTTTCCATCTATATCGAAAATTTCTTTTAAATGTAGAAAATAACTTTATATATTAAAGACAGATAATTTGAATGCAGAGTCAAATTCTTCTGTTCTTGATACAGCTCTGTCTAATTATATCATTCCTTCTGAAATGGACATTTGTGACAATGAGTCGGAAATCGAAGAATCTGATCATAATAGAGATAATGATTTTGCATCGAATATGTTTCCTCTAAAAACAGCTCGCGTTGACGGGAATCATAGGTTGGGAGTCGAAGTTCTAGAAGCAATTATTGACGATGACGTTTTTAGCGCGGGTGCTGCGTTTACTTAGTTATTAATTTTCGAAGATTTAGGGCGAAACGTTCTTGTTCTTGTCATTTAAGTGATATACCACGTAAATCATTTGATGTGTGCCCAAGTTTTCTAAAAGGATTTATGCATTTATTCCACCAAATATAAAAGTCGAAGTCCCCGTTTACTTGCTCCATTTCAGCTGAAAAAGAAACAAGAATAAACAAAAGCAACACAAATACGAGATAAAAATAAAAAAAACATAAAATGGGTCAAAAATCGAAATACAAAATTGCTTGTTAAAAAGCTTTTTTCGTTTTTTTAATTTTTTTTGTAAACATTAAAAGGTACATGAAAAATGCTTTAAAATGTAGTAAATAAAAAATAAAATCTATAAAGTTTTATTGGAGTAACACTAATCTAAAAATGACCGTGTCACTCAAAACGTCCAAACTTCAACCCCTAGTAATTTCCTCAATATTTTTTTTCATGAGCTAATATTTTAGCTATTTGTTACTGTTATAAAGTACAACAATTCTCTAAAGTTTCAACTATATCCCAAAACTTTACATTTTGGGATTGGGACACTTCAGAAAGAATACCCCATATAGACCTATATACAGTGTCTCACGGGACGTTGAATTGTATGGGTACTTTTGTTATTAATCGAGATAGAAAGTCGGTTAAATGGGCAAAGTAGTGCATACTTATGTGGTCTTTCATAATCTGTTCAGAAAACATTTGAATTCCAAATGATTTCCAAGCTATGTATTTTGAAAAACCAAAAAATGTAATTTATTAGTTATGGTGTTAACTTCTTTATTTGTGATCCCATCAAAAAAGCGTTTGGACAATATAAAGGCACTTTTTTGTCGACAATTCGTTCATGTCCGTCTGTCTGTCCGTCTGTGTAGACGATAACTGCCGTAATTTTGAAATCATCTGAAATTTGGTATACAAGCTTATCTCTTAAAAAGTAAGGAAGTGTTCGAGAATGGGTAAAATTGATTGGCTAGTTTTTTTAAAAATATTTTACGGTGGGGGGTATTTCAATTTCAGCACGACTGAAGATAATCTCCTTATAGGCAAAACTGGGAGAGCTGAAGATTACTCATAGATTTCAGCTGTTATTTTAGACATACGTTACAGAATATTTCTAAATATTGACGCGTGTTAAAACGAAATAGCATACTTTTCATACGTCTGCTGTATAATTTAAATGGGCAAGACAAAAAAGTACGTCTGTTCTTAGAACCATAAGAACGAATGACAGCGGTAGCAACCTAACCTCCAATTCGAGCGCGAACGTGTGATGTGAACAAGATGTTTTCGTTAGTATGTTTTCACTTTGCTTCTGTTAAACATGCTAATGATGGATATATAAATTAGATAGGACAATTATCGCAATTAAATGACAGTATTTTTAATAATTAAATATTAATCTTGAACGAACTACCTAGTACGCAACTTAATATACACAGCTAATAACCAATCCACGCGGTACGTTCATATCTTGGTTCATACGATTTTAAGCGATGAATCACCTTCAGCTCTCCCAGTTTTGCCTATACTAGTTTTTTTTTCATTCACTTGCATTTTAAATCTGAAAACATCTCTCTTGAGGTGACAAATGCCAATAAGATCTTCTCTGAATATAAATATGATATAAGAATATGAACAAAGGAGAACTGAATTTGGACAATTTTTCCATCTACAATTTTCTATTGCCTTGAGTATATTCCAGGCAATTCCATTAGATTAATGCGGTGAAATAAACAACTGCAGTCAGTTGAAAACAGGTGATCCCAATTTCCCAAATTACTCTGCCGATCCAATAAATAATACATTCGCTTTGTTATCGGATATAAAAGCGTTTTATTTAACAATACGTCCAAATCAGTGCTGGGCGCATGTCGCAGCCGGCACATTCCGTCTCTCCTATTACCGTCTCGCTTCACAAATCCAGGGAGCATGGTTGGGCAGTTTCCGCTGTCCTCAGCACGGGTGTCCAACGCGCAAAACTCAATAATCCAAGTGCCTAAATTCTAACACAACGCAAACCGACCACATTGCTCAAAATCACATGCCAATTTTACCGCTAATCGACGAGTTTTTCACGTCAAGTTTAGGGCATTCGGTCTTGGTCGTCCTATTATATTGATTTTGTCCACAATTCGGCCTTCAAGGCCTCACGGGTTTTGGTGATATTACGTATCATTATACGCAATAATACATAATAGTAAAATAATAATAGCCTTTCTTCATTGAACAACGATTAATGTCCAATTTCCCTGATTGGGATGTTTAATTTAGTATAGTAATTACCTAGTAGTGAGTGCCTAAATTGCTTAGATTAATTTTGTACGATTTTGTCGATTTTGTATTTACTTTTGGAGCTGTGTAAGGAAAAGTTTGTCGATTGATTTCAAGATGTTTCGAATGCTATCGAACCGTTTTAGTCTTAGGAGGAATAGTAGGGGGTAAGATTTTTCGCTACATTTGTATGTTTAGTGACAGTTATGAATTAAATACACGTGCCAACTTTTTTCCCCCCAGGTAGTTTGCGAATTTGGCCAACAAACGTCATTTTTTTATAGCGTGACCGTTATGTTTACGTTGAGTAATCTTCGAAAAAAAAGCGATCGCAATGATATGTTTGGATTCAAATAAAAATTACTTTCCTTCAAAGAAATAGTTTTGCTTTGGCTTAAAAATGGGTTTACTTCCGCCAAAGAAATCATATTTTAATTCAAATGAATATATATTTAATGTGAATACCTCATCCAATTATTAGATGGCGCTGTAACCACTCTCCTCGCAGTTCGGCCTTATCTTGAGTATAATAGTAGTCTGGTGAGGATGTCCGACATCCCAAAAGGCGGTGACACGTGGAGATTTTGGTCTACTGTACCCTCCGAAAACTTCTTGTGAATAACAGGGAATCTGAGTCGGAAAAAATTTACCGACTCCGAGTTTAGGTTTAATTACTGTAGAAAAAAATCTGATGTGTCCAGGCACATGACGTTATCATACTATTTATAAAATTTATAGTAAATGAGATTCTATTTGGTCGGGATCGGTCGTATCTGCATTAAAATAAAGCTAGTTAGCCAGAATTTGACATATATTTTAATACACTAAAAGTGGTCGGATTCCTTTTTTTATTTTATTTTAGCAATCGTTACATGTTTTGTGTTGTACTGGGCACTTCTTCAAGCGCTATAGGAAATGAGATATAAATTGCACAATTGACAATCAAATCAAACTCCGAAAAACTCAATTGTAAAAACTTACATTTTGTCAGGCGCGACCCGTGGAGAACGTAAAACAACATACAAAGGTCGCAAACAAACGTATGTGAGACAGCAGAACAGATTTTTTAAAGATATGTTGATACTATTGACAGTAGGTATTGTCAAAACATCAGAGACACGACCGATCTCAATCAAATACAATTTGCTCATGCAGCTAAACTAATAATTTTACCAAAAAATGTCGTAGACATAAATTATTCAGAATTTCCTCTACTTCAATTTATTATTTAACTATTTTGGCGAAATTACGGAAATGGCTGCTCATTTGCAAAATCGTTAAAAATGCTAACAGTAAACATCCAGTTCCTTTGGACCCTTTTGAACCAAAAGCTTTTCAGCTCTAAGTTTGTCCATGAAACTTCTAAATATGAAGTTTCGTCCCGATACCTTTAGTAGTTTCTCCGGAATCGTCGCCACAAAAATCGGGTACACACACAGCAATTTTTTATACCTTGGTCAAAAAAGGATCATGGGACCCAAAAATTATTACAATACTTACTGCGTATGATAAAGTAAAAAATATGCTTTGGGTATTTACCAAAAGAGGGAATTTATAAACATAATATTGTTATTAAAATTAGCAGTAAAAGGAAATATTTAATTACTAAATAAAGGTTTTTCTTCTTCTATCATAAAATCAATTCTCTTATCACAAAATAAAGCTTATTCTTATAAAAATAAAGAAATTTTTAAAGCAAAGAATAAAAATATCAGTCTCATCTGACGATATATCAACAGCAGATTTTTTTTGCCGTTAAGGTCTGCCAGAAACTTATGATTACATGTTAAGCATGTCAACAGTCAACTTTATTGTTTTTACGGCTTTTGTCGTTGTTAATCTATTTATTTGCTATGAATCCAACTAACTGTAGTGAATGTTCTTTATATAACTCAAGTATAACTCGAGTACACATTTACAGTGTCCCATTTTTTTCCGTAAAACTTTTTTCCAAATAGTAAATAAAGTACACTGAGTAAGAAGTTTCATATAATATAACATAGAAATAACTGTAAAATAATTGCAAAACTGTATTTTAAAAGATTTAACTTCTTCAGGAATTGATAAAACCAATAAGTCGGCATGACGAAACTTTATACTCAGAATGACAATTACTTGTAGAGAAAAAAATTTCTAAAAGGTTTCATATGTAGTTTGGTTTCGCCCATTTGTTTATTTAGTTTATTTTTAACATTTTGAATAAAATTAACTTAAATTTATTTACTATTAATTTTGTTATAAGTATTGCTTAATATCGTTCTTAGTTTTAGCATTATTTGACATGTAGTTTCTATATTGTTTATTTTTCTTTATTTAGTTAATATTTCAAGCTACTGTAACTTGGAGTTGAGGGAACAATTAGGTCCATAAGAAAAGTAATACTCAGAATGACATTTACTACCTATGTAAAACTAATTCTTGCGGGAAAAAGTGTTACAACCTCTATAAATATCACTGGCGAACCCTCTTCTTTCAATTGCGTTTTTTATTTTGGAAATCGAATGGAAAATGACGGCGTTCTGCATTTTTACTTTATCATACGCAGTATGGTAAAGTATTGTAATCATGCCGAAAAAAAAAATTGAGATTTTAGCGGAAATAGGTCTTTTTGGGTCCCCTGAACATTTTTGACCAAGGTACAAAAAAATGTCTGTGTGTGTGTGTGTGTATGTATGTCTGTGTGTGTGTAAACGATTTTTGTGGCGACGATTCCGGGAAAACTACTAAAGGTATCGGGACGAAAGTTCATATTTAGAAGTTTTATGACCAAACTTAGAGCTGAAAAGCTTTTGGTTGCAAGGGGTCCAAAGGAACTGGTAGTTTATTCTAAGCCTTTTTGAAGGGTTTTGAAAATGAGCCGCCATTTCTGTAATTTCGACAAAATAGTTAATTAATAAATTAAAGTAGAGGAAATTTTGAATAATTTATGCCTATGACATTTTTTGGTAAAATTAATAGTTTAACTTCAAGAGCAAATTCTATTTGATCGAGATCGGTCGCATCTGCATTGATATGAAACTGCATAGTAGCCAGGATTTTGACAAATATGCTTTTGTGCTGTCACACTCGTAAACAGCTGATTTCATCAGAGGTTGGAGAACCGCTATGGAACGTTGCCACTCTAGTGCGGCAAATTATAAAATACAAATTTCAAATAAAATAAGAACACCAATTTGATTGCTTGTTGATAAGAAATATCACCCCGTCTTTATATCTAATTCTAAAAACGATAAATTGAGAAAATTGTAAATAAAGTATAGCGATGACTGTAGTTTTATTGTTGTATGGGTTGTATGTAAGTACGGATGTGACATCTACAGTGTCATGAACAAATATAAATCTGCCAGAATTTGACTTAGCTTTTTAAACTTGACGTTTCGTCAAAGTGGTACCAACCTAACATTTCCTATACAGAAATATTACCATTCTTTATTTATTTTTTTAATACACATTTCTCAAAAAGCAGCACAATTAACGTTGATGTCACTCCTGTCAAATGCTGATGCTTTGACAATACCTACGATTTATCTCAATAAAATGGATTCTCACGCAGCTAAACTATTAATTTTATATATTGTATGATAAAGTCATGTGCCTGGCCACATCAGATTTTTATACACATGCAAACACCCAAAATAGTTTTTTTGAAAAAAAAATCGAGATTTTGGGGGTGTTTCGAAAATTTCGTTTATGCCATTATGTTCAGTTCTATCAGCTCAAAAACTTACACTATGTCTCATGAAAAGTATATTTTCACTGTAACAACAAACAGTGTTATTAGGCACTATTTTTAAGTTAACTTTTTAGGTTATGTTCCTATATCTATAAATAAAATGCTATCTAAGCACTTGGAAACGTTAAATTTCTCAGCAACAATTCTTCCTCCTGGTTTTATAAGTTGTAACGCCGCACGTATTGAGAAAATATTGAAACATTTCGTATGTCGCATGATGACATTTCGTTGTGACAGTTCGAAATTCGCCATTAAGCAAACACTTAAAAAATATCTACATCATTTATTTACTCTCATCTCGTTCAATATTCTAATACATTTTCAATAAACTTTACTGCTTTGCGGCCTTCTTGCCTCCCTTGTCGCCGCCCTTCTTGCTGCCCTTGCCACCTTTACCAATCTTGCCGGCTTTCGCGTTTTCCTTCTTCTTCGACTTTCCACCTACTTCGGGCTTTTCGGCCTCCTTAGTCTCGATCTTCGAGGAATCGCGCTGAATCATCTTCTTCTGGTCATTTGCGGACATTGTATATCTGAAATGGCGAGCGATTATGACTCGAAGTGACTTGTAAAGCGAAATGTCATCTCGATATTTGTCAAATAATGTACGTGTGTACTGTATATGTCGCAAGTATTTCTATTATTTGAGTATTTCGTGATGCAATAAGCGGAATTGAGGCGAGAATCAGAAACATTTAAAAAGCTCACCTGTGGTTGTTTGTTCTCACTGGAAATTTGGTACCGAATTTCGGAAAGACGATATGGTGTGACGTGTATCGTGCGATTTTTCAAACAGGGCGATAGCTTTTGTTTATTGTTTTTTTTTTTGTCCGAGATTGCTCGGTCGACTAGAATTTCGGAATTTCTTCAGGAGTAAATTTAACAGTGTGTCCAGAAAAGTCCGCATCATATGGAAAAAAGAATTATTATCCATTTCTCAGAAAATTTTATTCTTTATAAAAGTTGGCGGCTTGTATGAAACTAATACGGCAATAGTCAAATATGTAAATTACCATATACCATATACCAAGCGAATTAGAATATATGAATTTTTGATAAGAGTAAAGTACATTTATTTTCATTATTATTCATAAACTTTATTTGGAAATGTTGTTTAGAAGTAAAAATTATATTTAAATATGAATATATGAATTTTTGATAACAGTAAAGTACATTTATTTTCATTATTATTCATAAACTTTATTTGGAAATGTTGTGTACTGTAGTTTAGTGATCCTATACAAAAATCAAAAGAGAAATATAAAATAGTCCTAACGACCCTTTCGAGTTTTTATACGATATCAACAAACTTAAGGAACATATTATAGGTAAAAATTAATTACTGGCACATTTCAAAGATATAGAAACCGTTTTAAAAGTTGGCGATTCCTCCATGTTAACGGTTTAGAATTTGCTGCCAAAATGGTAATCTAGTTAATTTTTATTTGGGTAGACACATAATTTACCCGCCTATAAAAATAATATCAAAATGCAGGTGCTGAGTCTTTGATGATCGTATTATTGAAATTAATTAAAAACTATCAGTGATTAAAAAAATCGCCATGAAATGCTAGCATCAATATATCCGTAAATATTACTCTTAGCAGAACAAATTATACATCATATTAAAGATACAATTTTGATGAAGATTTTGGTACATGATAAACGAAGAATTAGTTCAAAATATTGAAAGTTTTAGATTTGGGAAAATGTAAAGAACGGAGATATTATGTCAATATGTATTCTGCCAAAAACGATAGAAGTTTGCCGATGACATTGTATTAAGAGTGTAGATATTCATAATATTTCGGTTCTGAAAACCCGTTTTATAACCTTCTCCCAAATCTACATCTTTCAATATTTTTAAGTAATTATTTTTATCTTTAATATGGTGTACATTTTGTTCTACTAAGCTTAATACTTTCGAAGATATTTGATGCAAGTATTTCATGACAAATTTCACTGATAATGACTGATAATTTATAATACATTTCAATAATAATGTCTTCATTCAGTAAACGTTTTGATGGTATTATTAGTACTATTTTCATAACCGGGTGAATTAATTATGATGCTAAATAATTTTGCGTCCATAGACCTTGTTTCCAGAAGGTCCAGTTGACGTTTTTAAATTCATTACCTCCCTTAACATTGGGCAAAATTTAAACATTGCTTAGCAGATTTTTTCTAACCCTGCCTATAACTGTTGCTACCGGAGCGGGCGATAGACAGTTTGCTAAACTTAAAATAATAAAAAATGTACTTAAGAACCGTGTCTACTTATTTTGTCTGAATGGGTTAGCAATGAAGGCCACTGAATATGAATTGAGTAATACATTAGATCTGAAAGAAGTTATTCGTGATTTTGCAGAAAATAGGTTCGAAGTCTTGACCTGACTGAGAGATACTTTCGAGTCAAACAAGGTGATGCATGCTCTGTCCTTCAGGAAATAAAAGCAGGAGTGCCGCAAGGTAGTGTCTTAGGGCCGGTCATTTGCCTACTCTACACCAGTGACCTCCCAGCATTAGAAAATAATACTGTCGCAACTTTTGCAGACTATACGGCTATCCTAGCTGTTGGGAACAGCAATGAAGAAACATCGAGAAAACTCCAAACAGCTCTTGGTCATTTTCAGGTCTGGACAAAGAGAAAAAGAATCAAACTGAACGAACTCAAGTCAGTACATGTTAACTTCACCAACAAGAAGATACTACGCATCCTGGTTACTATTCATAAGCAAATAGTACCGAACGCAAACACAGCCAAATATCTCCGCATGACATTAGGCGCCAGGCTCCGCTGGAAAGCCCATGTCAAAAAGAAAAGAGAGGATTAAGGAATTCGTTATAGAGAGATGTACTGGCTGGTAGGAAGAAACTCCACGCTGGCTGTACATGCTTCTCTTGTACCAGCAAATTCTAAAGCCCGTGTGGACGTATGGTGCTCAACTCTGGGGTTGCACCAAAAAAAGCAACATTAAAATTGTCCAGACCTTTGAAAATAAAGTATTGAGATGCATTGTCAATGCGCCTTGGTACATTAGGAATGATGGTCTACATAAGGACCTCAAAATGGAGTTTGTGTGCAAAGAAATCCAAAAATTAGCAAGAAGTCACGAGGAAAGGCTTCACCATCACGTAAACGCTGAGGCCATCCAGCTCCTCGACAACACCGCATTAGTCGGAAGACTCAAGAGAAAGAAGCCTTTTGAGTTAGTGTGAATGTGAGACAGTGACAAAAGCAGAGTAAGTGCTGGTTGTAGGTGTTCGTTCTAAAAGCAGAGTCAGTGCTACGTAGTGCGCAAGAAAAACGTGACCAGCATTCTAACAGTTCTAACAGTTTGATCAGAAATGTCTATTCCATGTGCTCGTCTTAGGTCGTTTAGGAGATCTCGTGCTGTGACAGTACGCTGACGTAGTGAGGAAATGACAAGAAATAGGCTGCATAACAGAAGGGGAAACTCGAAGGTCCCTGCTAAGATGTCGAATAGAGTGGCCATGCAGAATAATGGCGACAGCAAGAGCAAGTTGCGCTTCACTAAGATGCATGATGCCTCATTTTACTTCCAATGACGCTTCTAATCAGCGAAAATTGACAAGTGAATTCATTTGTCATCTTTAGTAGACTTTCATACGTGAATTCAAAGCATGCTTGACATTTTTCATTTTTTTGTTTTGCGTTATTAATTTACATTTTTAAGTCTAACTTAGAAGTAACTAAGAGTTGTAGCATTGTTTTTATAATTTTCTTTAGTTAAATATATGCGCTTAAAGCAAACCAAATTTGATTTGCCTAGAACTATTATTTAAGAAGTTACAGGTTTTGAAAAACGTGTTAACCTATTTCTTATGAGCAGTGTAGTATGTGGTTTCCTGGAAATGGTAGTGTATAGAAAATTCCAGCTGAGTGACAAATTTTCCGAAATAACTCTCCTAGGTTGTTCTTAAATTTTTGTGAAACACCCCTGAGAATACGGTATTCCGGTTTGCGAAAATGGTTTTTGTGCCGTGACGTGGTACGTACAAATGTTTCCCAGGGTGAAAAGGTATGTGTCATCCTCAAAGTCAATCTGACAGTTCCTCTCTCGGAAAGACAACACGGCTATGTCAACCATACTCTCTCCAATTTTTCTTTACATACCAACAAATTCAAGTTTTGGTAGTGTTCTAAGTGTGCGATCACTTGTAAGAGGTTAAGTCCAAGATCTATCAGGCTGTATCCTTGATAACCTTAAGGTGACATGGAGCGCGCGCCGGTGCGTTTAGCTAAAACCTCTGCCCGTCTCAGCGTCTCAGCACATGCCCAGAAATTTGTAGTTTATCAAAAGCGGTACAGGTAACTATAGACTATTTTTTTTTATTTGATTCGACAAATATCTTGTCAGAACTCTCTGGCCCATGACTTCTTATGGCTGAACCATAGAAAGTTGTCGATTGGTTTAAGAATGTATCGCTCAATTTTTTGATGCCTTCTTTTTTATTGTTAGTATCAATTGATTAATTTATGATTCTATCTGAATTCTACATAAAGAAATAAAGATTGTTTTGTTTGAAACTATATAGTATAGAAGTCAATATGCGTTTCGGCAGGTTTCCTACCGCACAAGAGGGAAGCACAAAGGGCCGAATGGTCCTTTAAGTCGCTCCCATAGCGTTTCTAGTTGGAGTTTGATTTCCTCGAAAGTTTTTTGAATACCCAGCTTGAATAGTGCCTACTACATGTCGCCAAATAATGTTTTTTTTGAAACTTTTAATAATCTAACTTTTTTTTCTGTCCTTATAGATTTAATTTGTTTTCCAGAGGGCAACGATCGTTTTCAATTGAGGAGCAGCTTGTGGCGGTGAAGGCGTCAACAGGGTATGTGTAATTTTGACTATACTTTAGGATTTCTTTAATCCGAACTACACTGAGTTCCAAAAAAAGTGCATATTGTTGACTCAATTGTAGACACAATTAAAATCAACTTGCACGAGGATGACGAATTATTAGGCTACAACGATAACAGTACAGATAATGAAGAGCGATTTTAGATTATGATAAAGATGTTGCCGCAAAAGTTCCAATGTTGGTGGTTTTTCTGAAACTGCACAATTCGTTCATAGTTGAGGACAAATACTTGTCGCAATTGAAACATTTACCGAAAATTCCGGACAGTTTATTTTGGCCCCAGAACCACCAGGAACAGCTACGTCATCATCATCATCAAGTACTAATTTTCGGCAGAAGTAATGTTGTAAAATAATAATAAATCATAACACAGAATACGTATACAATTCCAAAAATAAAAAAATCACGCCTGCTATTTTCAAAAATAAAACCGAACGAGAAAATGACAAAAATAATTAGTACGGTCCTGAGAGTTCATCGTTTGAAATCGACGGGCGAAGCCTAGTATCGTTTCCCGCGTGGAATCCTCTTGCCCCGAGGGGAACCATCCTGTGCACAGGATCGATAACATTATTTTTATTCTTAAAAACTCCCAAATAACTTTTATGTTATTATATTATACATCTATTGATGAGTATTACAATAAATACGGATTTTTTTCTTGCGTTGTCCTGCTACCGTTCGTTTCTGAGATATCCGCGACCATAAAAAGGTCGCTTACAGACTTTATTACATAAGAAATCAAGAAAATAAAAACACCAATTTATAGAAGAGAATTTATATAAAACCGCAAAAATCGGGTACCTTTTTTATTTCTCTCGCGCTCGTGGCTAAACCGATAGGCTGAAAATTTTGATAGTCACTCCTGTTATATAAAATTATTCAGGAGTATGACGCACTTTATTTAAATTTTTGTTGTTTAGCCGTTTCAGAGTTACTTGTCGTCAAACATAGGGTTCAATACTTTTGCAACCAATAGTAGTCAAAATGTACGAGTATAATAGTACCAAGGTCGATTCGGAAAATAAAGAAACGACGGAGTTTGTTTCACAGAAACAGATTTAGTTTAATGATTATTTAAACTTACTGACAAACTTACGCACAAATATTTGTTTTATATGCTGAGATAAACTTTTAGGTAATGTTCATTGTTATTGTTGATATTTTTATATATCCTATTATTACTTTTGTCAGTAAACGGCTTAATAATTAATTATAATTTAATTATAATTTAATTATAATTTAATTATAAATATTATAATTTAAAATAAATTGTTTGTTTCTATATCTAATATGCCTACAATTTCTTTTTAAAAATTTATTGTTATCTAACAAGTCCATCACATTGTATATTGTTCCTGAACAATATTTTGTCTGTTTTGTCATAAACCTACAATCCTGTATCATTAAAATACCAAATTGTATCAAACATTTTATTGCCTTACCTGGCTCGACCCCATACTCGAAAAAAGAGCGCCTCGGAGCTCAAGCACAGGTCACGTGCACAGACCACGTAAAATCGTCAGCTTCCCCAAATATATATATAAAATTGCATTGATTCGCCATCTATGAGCAACAGGCTCTGCATGCCGTATAGTTGGTTGCATAATATTTTCAATTATGCCTATTTCCTATTTCGAACCCCATCTTAAGCAACGGCGTCATTGTAGTCTTCAAGTGCCCGCGCTGTCCGCACACATTCTCCGTAAATAAGCATCATGTCTACTCACTACTTATGAAGTTATCCATTTTGATCACAGAAAATATCAAAATCCAAATCGGACCACTAGGAACGACACAAACACGGGACTTCACGCGGTTTGCTTAAGTTATCGCGAGGAAGTAGGTCAACTACTACTAGTCTTACAAAAGCGTGCAGCGCCGAATTTTGCATTTTCAATAATTAATTATTCAAAACCGGTGCCACATAGAGAGAAACAAAGTATTTAGCATAGGATCAAATCCCAGCATATGCAGCACCGTACTATTAACCTTTATAAGATAAATTAAGAAATAAAAACCTCTTAAGCTTTGCAAGAATTTATTTGTATATGCAAATAAATTCTTGCAAAGCTTAAGAGGTTTTTATTTTTTAATTTATATCTTTTCTGCATGGACCCGAATCATATTAACCATTATTTTGTTCATCAGTATTCAGACTAGTGTGCCGAAAACAGATCAGCCGAATAGTCAATCTCCGGACTCAAATGTCATCACGGACAATGGTTGTGTCGACTACGATGGTAAGTTTGCGAACACTGAATAAATATCGATGGTATCTAATCGACAATGGTTTTGGTATTCCAGCTCTATACGAGGACGAAATGGAAACGGACGTTCACATCGAGAGTCAAGGGTCTGTGATCAAGCATCTCCTAAGTCAAGTGAAGATTGGCATGGATCTGACAAAAGTTGTCCTGCCTACGTTTATATTGGAGCGGAGGTCGTTGCTAGAGATGTACGCCGATTACTTTGCGCACCCCGATTTATTTGTAGGGTGAGTTTCCCCCCCCCCTTTTGAATACGGTATTAAAGCTCTTTTACACTATCCAAAACAACTCGGGCTCAAAGATTCCGCCTTGCGCTGCAAGACAGTATCCGAGCCGGTTGTAAGAGTTGTCCCTCACGCCAGAGAGCGTTTCGGCTGTTACAGTGTTGGCAGCTTCTGTACTTTTTGCTCTCAACTCCTGTAAACTATGCGCCCTATTGACTTCATCAACATAAATGGTATTTTTAAGATAACCCCACAAGAAAAAATCGTTCGGAGACAGATCAGGTGATCTTGGGGGCCAACGAATGTCGCCTGTCCCACTAATACGACGGTGAGGAAATGCGGTTGTTAAAAACTCTCGCACCCTGGCCGCGTTATGAGCAGGACAGCCGTCTTGCTGAAACCAAACATCATCCTGATCTACTCCGGGAAGGTTATAAATGGCGCGAAGTACTTGCTCTTGCAGCAAAGTAAGGTACTTCTGGGCGATCCATCGATAAAGAATGGACCAACTATAAATCATTGCCTAGAATACCAGCCCAAACACTTAGTTTTTCGGGATATTGAGTACGGTAAGCATAACTTCGGTGCTGATTTTGTTGGGCCCAATATCGAAGGATTATGTTTACCATGTAACGGAAAACTCGATTCATCAGTAACAATTATATTTTGTATAAAATTTTCATCTGCGTTAGCCTTTTCCATTACAGTTTCACAAAACTCCATTCTACGAATACTGTCCTCTGTTTCCCGAGTCTTTGAGTACTTATAACTCCGGAAATCACCCTTCTTCAGAGCCTTAGCAACGGTTTTGTTACCAATACCCAATTCCTCGCTCATCCCTCGAGTGGATTTCTTATCGTCCAGTACTACAGAACCGCAGATTAGTACATCCCGTCGCTCTTTTGCCTCGATTTCTTGTGGACTTATCTCCCTTGGATGACAAGTACTGCAGCTCTTTAGACAAAGATCTTTTTCAAATTGATGCACAATATTGAAAATGGTTTGTCTGCACGGGATAGGTCTGCCTTCAAAAGTGATTGCAACCAAATCCAGGCACTGTTGCGCCGAATTGCCACCGTAACACCACTTGATGATCTGAAGCTGTTCTAGCGGAGGGTACATCGCGATTGCAAAGATATGAATGCTATGAAGCGTTGTTAGATCTGCGATAGTTCTGCCGTTGCGTGCATGTGCTCCGAAACGCAAAACCAGACTGACCTGACCAGACCTGCTCTCCCACCAGTCGGCAGTCCCACTATAATTCCATATAATTCCAGTCAACCGACGTTGGCAGTGTTGTCGCGTGATACGCTAGTTTCTATAGACATATGCCTAACTTTTGCGCACGCAATCTGTATATGGATTATTACCTACAAAATCACAGCTGTTTTCTTTTGTAACATCTGGGCCAATATTTTGGAGAGTGTAAAACAGCTTTTAGGACGTTTTTCATATAACCATTTCTCCATTTTAAGTCGAAAATCCTTTGATTTCTGGTATGTGTGTTGTTTTTCAGGATTGCAGATTTGAAAGATCCAAGAGATAGGATGGTGCAAGTGGTGAAATGGTACCTGTCCTCGTACCACGCTGGAAGGAAGAGCGCTGTGGCTAAGAAGCCGTACAATCCGATACTGGGGGAGGTTTTTTACTGCCTATGGGACATACCGGAGAACGAACAGGCATCTGAGGATGCCACTCCCGATGGACCTATTCCGTGGTGTAAAAACAACCAGCTGTCGTTTGTGGCCGAACAAGTTTCGCATCATCCCCCAAGTATGTATCTTTTTGTTTTTTAAAGATAAACGTTTTTAGTTGAAGGTGGTGGTTGTGTATAATGTTTGTTATAATGTCTTTCGAGAGAGTTTAATTCCATGTACTTTGCAAATGTATTGAAGGAATTTTGTGTTATTTGTGACTTTTTGTGACCGTTTGATAAAATTTTATGGTACAATTACTAGCCTTTTAGAGGTTATGTTATGGTTTGTCACACCATGTGTTAAAAAATAAACTTGACATTTTTAGATCGACAAGAAACTTTGATATAATTGAGAAGCTCCAATACAAAACCGGTTATATCCAGTTTTGGACAAAAATGAGTAGTTAAATGTAGTTGTCAATGATGGCGAGGCGAACTGTCATATAATTGTCATCCACGTAGATTTTGATAGACATTGACACTAGCGTTGTATAACGATGACAGTTCGTTCAAATAATGAAGTCATTATTTGATCGAACTGTCGTTATTATACAACGCTAGTGTCATTATAATGATTAGCGTGTATCATGATGGGGATTATATAGTCATAGATACGTATGCAATGAACTTGTTATATGCGAGTCGTAGATAAAAAGTATGACACTAGGTGCTAATCTTTCGTTTATCTTAATATTTGTTATTATTTATTATCAAATCTTCTATCTTACTACTTCCAGTTTCCGCATTCTACGCCGAACACTACAACAAGCGGATAACATTCAACGCGCACATCTACACGAAGTCGAAGTTCCTCGGCCTGTCGATATGCGTCTACAACATCGGCTGCGGTACCGTCTCAGTCCTCGACTACGACGAAGAGTATGAAGTTACCTTTCCGAACGGCTACGGCAGGTCAATTTTAACTGTTCCGTGGATCGAGCTCGGCGGTACCGTCAACATAACCTGCAAGAAGACCGGCTACCACGCGCAGGTCGATTTCATCACGAAACCGTTCTACGGCAATAAGAAGCATCGCCTGAGCGCTGAAGTCTTCGAACCGGACGAGAAGAAGCCGTTCTTGAGCATCAACGGGGAGTGGAACGGTGTCATGGAGGCGAAATGGAGCGACGGGGTACGTATGGTATACTGCTTTTTTTCGGTGGGAGGTGGCATGTGCGTCGTATGTTTTTGATTTTCAAACCTGCCAAGCACTGTAGTTTTCAGTCGCGTTGCCAAATTTGCGTCTCGGGACGCCCATTTTAGCTTCTCCGAGGATTAGAACCTTCGCCCGATTGGCCGATTTTTCTAAAACTCTTTTATTGAGTGTGTTAGATGTTTAGTATATACTGACTAGGACAGACCTAAATAATGTGTAGATCGCCTATTTGTGTAGATTGCTGATTTGTGTAATAATAATAATCATAATAATATTTATTAAACGATATTCATCTTTTTTACATAAATACAATTTACATAAAAATATATCATTAGACACAAGGTGCAATAACACTAAATATAAATGTACACAAAAGTAAATAAATATGTGTAGAACGCCGATTTCTGTAGATCGCCGATTTCTGTAGATCGCCGATTTTTGTAGATCGCTGATTTCACTGTGCTAGTCAAAAAAATGAACAAACCGACGACCTACTTAGTATAGTCAATTGGGGTATGCTGAATTCAGTGGTGGTAGTCATTTTTCTAGGTTAGGTCATTTAGTCGAGTAATATGGAATTCAATTTTTTAGGTGGGACCCGTTTTTAGAGTAATTTAACGATTTTCGATTGCTCTCAAAATTCGTATTGGAGTGTTTTTTGGTGCGAGGAATCCGAATTTGATATTATTTTTGCGATCCGACAAAAATTTAGTACAGTTTGATACAAAAAACTGCAAGAAACGTTGATTTTTATATGGAAATGGCTCAAAATTTATAGGAATTAATTTTTTTTATAAATAAAATTCTTCTTAGTAACTACAACAGTACTGACAACAGCAATTTTCGAAATTAGAATTTTTTTTACGATCAATTGGGAGTGGATTAGTTGTAACATTGCACGGCGAGTATAAACCGGAAGACTGGAGACTACCTATTTATTATTTATTTATTTATCAATTCGGCCAAAAATAGTTTGAAAGCTGAAAATAAATGAATAATTTATTTGAATTTAAATAAAGAAAAAGGAAAAAAAAATGATAAATATATTTGGTTATACACATATTCTTTGGTGGTTTTTACCAATTTGGTGGCTAATTTTGTTTTTTTTTTACTCAAATATATACTCCAACCAACTTTGAACTCATTTCAATAGAAATAGGTGCAATTATCATACAAAATGTATTTTGTGTATTTTTTCTGGATTTTTTTTATGGATGGTATATTTTTTTCTTCTCTGATTGCAAGGAAATTTTTAGGAACGTATTTTTATAAACAAAATGAAATCCTAACAAATTTTGAGCCATTTCCATTAAACAAATGCTTATGGTCGTTTTCGGGCATTTTTTGATGTTTTTTTGTTGTATGGGAACACTACTAAATATTTGTCGGATCGCAAAAATAATGTCAATTTCGGATTCCTTGCACAAAAAAAAAACTCCAATACGAATTTTCAGAGCAATAAAAATCGCATAATTGCGCTCAAAAACGGGTTCCGCCTAAAATTTTGAATTTGATATTACTCGTTTAAATGACCTAACCTAGAAAAATGGCTATCACCACTGAATTCAGCGTACCCGAATTGACTTTACTAGGTAGGTCGTCGGCTTGTTCAAAAAAAAAAACTTTGATTTTCGTGCACAGTGTTTCTGTAGATCGCCGCTCCCGGTAGATCGCCGATCCGGGTAAATGAACCAACTGTTCATATTTAGTTCTGCTGATTTCACTGAACCTAAGTCAAGAATAGTACCAAACAAGTCAATGCTAATCGTTTTGAATGTCTGTTTACGTGAGACCTAACCTATTTAGCGCCATATCGTAAATTTGTCCGGTGCAGAAGGGTCTGGGATTTACCCAATCACGGGTAAGGCTATCCTAGTGACAAATTTGAAAAAATTCTTCTTTTTTCTAAGCAGACTATGAAACTCCGTGACCCCAAATCTGACGTAAGATTTCAAAATTCAAAATGGCGTATTTCATATGCCAAATCAATTCCTGAAAGGAGATAGGAGCAGGCAGACATAACCTCATTCTATTGACAATTGGTGATATTGTTACGTAGCTCTTAATGGGGGACGGCTCTAGGTCAGGATGGAGATGTAAATAAAAGTCGCGGTGTTGTCTACATAGGTCGTGTATTGCTGATCACACGGAATTCCAATCTCACAGCTGACTGGCGACCGTGAAACACGATCGTTGAGCGTATCATTTGAAATCCGCCATGTTGGTTTGCTACCAGTTTCTTTTCTGGTGATTATAGGAAGTTTAGTTCATAATGTTTTGTGATTCCAACCTGGAACCATTTTTTTCCGATAATTACTGTGTCTACGACTGATTTTCCCTCATGACTGGTCCGCTTTTACTGGGAGAATTTCCTGCATTTTATTAAATTCTAAATTCCTTAAAAAGACTGTGACTGGTGTTAGAAAGGAGCCTGGTTTGGCTTAAAGCTCCAGTCTCAATGCAAATAGCGAACTGTAGCAAACTTGTCTACAAAGCTTCAAAATAACAAAAATTAGCAGATGTAGATGGCGCTACTATAAACTAATCACGCACTACAATACTCCAGAGTGCAAATCTAGAGAAGTTCAGCAGAAAATAACTTACGTTCTTATAGTTAACATTTAATTATATTTTATAATATATTATTGCAGACAATAATCAAACGCAACTGCCATCGGAACACATTTCTATATTTGTAATCCACACCAAAATTTACAACAATGCCAATAATATTATTATTAACTTCTGTGATGTGTAGTGTTAAATATGTTAGTAACATATTGTATTATTGTTTTGCTTAGGACACGGAAGAATTCATCAATGTCAATAAATTAAGTATAGTTAAGAAGAAAGTAAGGCCGATTAGTCAGCAGCAGGAGAACGAATCTAGGAGGCTATGGAAGGAGGTGACTAAGGGTCTAAAAATCAACGATATTGACCATGCGACCAACGCGAAGGGCGCTCTGGAACAGAAACAACGAGATGAGGCTAAACACAGGAAGGATAATAATATTTCATGGGGAACTAAGGTAGTGACTTACTCGTCTATTTCTAAAAGAACTCCTTTTTTTTAATTGTGTTTTCAATTCTACACAGCTCACAAAAAAAAATACAGATTTTTAGTTACAGATTTCGAAAAATTTGTTTGTCTCATTTTTTTAGCAGTGTAGTTCCTGTAGCTATTCCAAATAAATTTCCTCAAATTTTATTTGATTTTAAAAAAGCTCGATACTTTTCCGTGATAACTTAATTCTTTGCGAATTTAAAATGGTGTTCTACTATTTATTGTTTTATTTTTTGTTACAGTTATTTAATAAATCTCAAGACGCGGAAGTGTGGACTTACGTGAACCCGCTGAAGCAGCGAATCTGCCCCCAGAGCGAGACATGAACGGACGCGACGGCAATTAGTTTTTAATGGATAACTAAGGATACTGTGCTTTTCTTTAAACAAGTTACCATTATTCTGTCTTATTATAAAATGATTCTATTTTCAGAATTATTATAGTGAACTGTGATATCAAACGAAAAGAAAGATTATGTAAAAATTATATACGGTAGTTCTTTTGGTGAGGCGCTCCGCTTCCGAGCGCAATTTAATTGTTGTGTCATTCATTTTAGCGTATCAGATCAGAGAACGGATTGATATTGATATAACGTGCAGGTAGTACTACATTGCATTCCACAAAACAGTATACATATAGAATTTTGTTTATACATGAGCAATAGCTTTTCTTTTCTTTTTTGTTGTTTTTTTTTTTACTCTTGTACTCTTTACTTATATACATTCATGGTTATGTCTTTATTTATTCTATTGTATGGTTTAAATATAATGATCGAACAAACGCAGGCGTGTGCAAATCTTTTTTTTTGCGGTTAAAACCGTAGAACAGTTTTTCTGTTCGATTTACAATAGATACTAATGCGAGGTTTGTTGTGTTTATTTTTATATGTTGTTGTTGAACGTTGCAACTAGGAATTTTGTTTTTTAAGATAAATATAAGATGGATCATGACTGCACTAGATAGACACCGAATCCCTATTCCGGAAGTAACAATCAAATGAAATTTGTCAATACTTCCAGTATGAGAAAACAATTCTTAAATAAATGATATTCTTCATATCGGTGTTTCGTTGTTTTATTGCATCCTCTTCAGGTCTTTTCCTCTTTCGGTGCGACTTTACTGCTAACATCAAGTTATTGAGAAACAATGATGAAGACATAAAATTTCCGCATACTGAACCCGTTGTTAAACCTAAAAGTTTCATAGAAGTACTCACATACAAAACTACCTTTTTACGTTTGTCCTATATATAGAAACTATTGAAATAGTTTTGCTGAGCCCTAATTATAACCTACATAGTTGTTCATCCAGAAAAGAAAAAAAACAGTCAATGGCTGTCAAAAGTCATCTTTAATATTTTAATGGTAATGCAATACAGTTTTTAAAAGATCACAGTATTTATACAAAAAAAAAATCTTACATTATACCAAAAATAGATAACTACAAGTCAACTTTACGAAACAAAAAATACAATAGTTATTGTAGTACCGCGCGTTTTGACGTAAAACAGTAATGTAGCAGTCGGGAGCAGCCAAAACAAACACACTACAAGCTTGTAATAGATTAAAAATAAATATGCTAGAGTATTGTATGATACAAGTAACGTAGTACTTCATGTGATTTTCTTTTGTTTCCGCTTCCTCCGCAGTGGAACTTTCGTCGGAACTGCCTCCGGCGTAACCTCTTGTCATCCCTGAAACTCCAATTTTCCCATTATGTCACGCACAGTCTGCAGAAGCGTAGCATCTTGACTACTGTTGTCCATTAACAACGAGTGAAGATTTGTCATATAGTTGTCGATGGTTTTTATAGTAGCCACATCCTTTACACCTATAAATAGTAGATAATAATAATAATAATAGAAATTAATGCAACGATTGCAAAACTTTAAACATTTTTCCGTAAAACTGCTAGAAATACGTTTGCTATTCGAACGGACATTTAGGGGTTGTTGTATATGCGGCAAAACTCCGGCTGTCGAAGGGCTACTAAGTTTTTTAATTACTTACAATTTGAGGTATGATAGAAATTTATGCAATAATTTTTCAAAAAGTTACAAACAGTTCTTGAGCAACAGAATGAAATGACGCGCCGCATCACCGCTCGTCGCGCTATTCCGTACTTTCGGCACTTGTGACATAACTAACTATTATTCTAATGACCAGAGCCGAGCAGAGATCGGGCAAGTCAAGTTTTTTCGGGGTTATTCCAGTGGCGGGTAGACCGAGAAGTGACCAGGGTCACGCGCGCAACCACAGCGGTCCTATTCGCTGTTTTCTTTCTTTTCGATGCAGGTTATTGTACGTTTAGCCGTTAATAGTATGAAATATTTATATTGCATGTTAAATTATATAGAATAAAACCTTTGTGCAAAAACCTTGCAACATTTACATATATTTTTATATATTAATTATAGAATTATTAAAAGAACCTTGCCTTAAAGACCAACTGGAATTTATTCATAGCAATTTTTCATTTTTAATTGCAGACATTAAATATTTCGAAGGGCGTAACAACAAAGTGAGAGAATCGATAGCAAAATTGACCAAAATAGTAAATAAATTGAAATCGGTTCCGGGAGAAATGTGTGAACTTTTAACTAATAAAGTTGATGTTATATTAGATAGAAATCCCAATCTCAGAATAGTACAAGAATTTTGTATGACAAATAATTTAACAAATTGCGAAAAATATCAATTACATGCGCATTGCTTTACTTCGCATTGCTCGAGCGTTAATTGTTGAGATCACAAATAGCCGTTTATTATTCGAGTTGGCTACAAAATTTTTTTGTCGATCGCATTCTTCTAGCGTCGTCTACATAGACTTTTCTTCGCCAATGTTTCTTTTTAGATTATATGACAATTTATGTAATTTGACACTGACTGTTCTAGAGCGCAGTATGTTTTGATTGGAAGGTTTCATTTCAAATATGTTCGATTGGCCAATCAAACATTGTCTTTACGTCGTGTGATTGGCTATAACAAATCATGCATTAATAGAAAGCGTGCATTAATAGAGTTATTTAATTGCATTTCCTATTCACTTAACTGACTCATAAAATTTAACGATCTACGGAAAAGTTATTTTAACTTCTAAAAGAACATCATTGACTATCGAAAATTTGGAGAAAGTAGTAATAGCAAATGTTAACAGTAATATCTTGTTAAATAAATAATTATTATGAATACAAATTATTGCTAAAATCATTTGATATTATAGGGACAAGTTATTTACGCACTATCCGTCCGTCGAGTGTAGTATAAAACAAAGCGTACGTCACTGTCGTCGCTGTACTCAGTCGCGTGAGTCATGCCTGAGCGTTCGAGCGTTGAGTCGCCGTAACTTTTACTGTAATTCTTTCTCGTGGCGGCATATCGAATTATTTCATGGGCCAATGTTACTACGGTTTCGAGGTAAGCGGACTTCTTTGGAGTACGGTGTTATATACGAAAGTGCTATTGCTAGACAAACGCCGCTCCATGCCTCAGGTGTCACCAGTTGCCCAAGTTCTGCTCGGCTTTGCTAATGACAGTAGGTAGTGTCAAATGCTGATGCTTTGACAATACCTACTGTCAATAGTATCAAAATATCTGTCAAATCCTGGCTAACTAGTTTAATTTTAATACAGACACGATTTATCTCAATCAAATAGATTCTCATGCAGCTGAACTATTAATTTTATATATTGTATGATACACAGCAAACCATTGTATGATAAAGTCATGTGCCTGGCCACATCAGATTTTTCTTTTTTTACAGAATACTTACCAGGTAATTTAACATCAGCAAATCCGCTAGTCAGGGTATTCCTTAGATGATCCAAGTGCAACTCGAGGGCGCTATTATTCTTCTTTTGCTGCGTCAGCTCGTTATCGAGTTTTTCAATCGCAGTCTTCATGCTCTCAATGTGTTTCTGCAACGTAGCATTCTGCTGTTCGTAATCAGTATTTGATTTTCTCAGTTGTCGCAATTCGGCGTCACGTGTTTTGTTATGGTCGAGGAATTCCTCCGTAAATATTGGAATGTCAAAATTGGAGAAATTCACCGATTCATTGTTATTCTGCAGATCTTTATTCTCTTTCGCTATTTTCTGTAACAAAGAAAACAAATTCCTTTAGTTTGCATTAGCCACATCAACTAGATTGCCATAAAATATATTTCCTGTAAAATTTAATGACTACCCGTTCCAAATCTGTCAAATTATCCATATAGCCGATCCAATATGGCCGCAAGATATGCAATACAAACTCAGATTTGCGTAAAACTTATAAATGACTCAGATTTCAAAATTCAAAATGGCGGATCCAATATGGCGACAAATCTAATGTCATATTTTCAAAATGGCAGATCCAATATGGCGACTACACTAAATATATTATACAATAAATCACTTAACTTACCGGAAGAGGTTCTTCACGTACTTCCTTCTCCTTATTATTCACTTTCTTGTCATTCTGCTGTTGCGCAAATTGCCTATAGGCATCCGTCTGCTTGTACGCGTTATACTCCCTAGTGTAACGCTCCCTATCTTGTTCCGCGGCTTCTAAATACTGTTGTTTCTTATCCGTAGGCAAAGCACCCCATTCGCTAGCAAGAATTTTAGTGATTTCCGCGAAAGATAACGTAGGGTTACCTATTCTAACAGCTTCACGTCTATCGTTTAGAAACCTTACATAACCTGTAAATTGTATTTTTAAAGTTACTTCTTAAACTATAGGATTTATTATTAATTTATTGGTAAATTATTGGCAAATACCTGACAGCGGGTGTCGAGGGGCAGTCATATCTTTCGGCTTCTTCCGTTTCTTCGCTTTTGTGACTCTTTTTGTGTTGTCTATGCTTTCTACGACTTCTTTCTCGTCAACAGCTTGGGGTAATTTTGCTTTTGGAGGCTCGACAGTAGGAGTTACTGTATTTTCGGTTGTATTGTTCTCCATTTTAAAGCAGCAAACAGTTTTTTTTAGGTTATATTTTACCAATTATGGTATATTATCGTTAAACTTGCAACGATCGTTGGGAATCAAGTCAAATATCGTAATTATCTTGATGATATTTCCAAATTACCGGAAAACAGGCGTTCCTCCACACCACTTGTTTTTGATCAACACCACTAAAATGCAGTTGATAGATATCTATTTTATCACCGGTGTATTGTAGGTACCTGTATTACTTTGCTTTTGTACAACTGATTTATGAATTACATATTAAAACGAATTAAAATGTTCAACATCTTATTATGATTATAATGCACTATTTATATCACAAAAAAATTAATAGTACCTGATCATTTTATGCAAATAGTATGGGGTGATTTTCGATAAAGCCAATAGATGGTGAACATCGCAATTGCTGTTTGACACAAACAAGTAACCCGTAAGATGGCGCTCAAATAGACAAAAACTATATTTAATTAGGCAAACATTTGCACCAAAATGTTATCAATATGTTGATATGAATAGTGCTTGTTTTACTAATAAAAATCTAATTCTACTCGTTTATTTGAAGCAGAGTTCGCGACTCATTCGCGATGAAACCAATAGATGGCGCTACGAACGGTATATTATTTTGATTGGTGCTGCTAACTTACGAAGATTTTCAGCAAAATCTTCAGTGCAAAAAAGCAATGTTATGCATGTAATATCCCCGGTTACCGTAGAGACTATATTAGCCAATTTCGCCGATATTCCGTTCTTAAATATTCAAATTAGTGGTCGAGAATTCCGCTAAAATCACCTGTTCTCAGATTCGTGATGTTCGCGCATCGGGAATTTCGCTAGTTCTTTGTGTATGGCCCTGTATTCAATTTTATTACCACATTATCCGTACGAAATCGCTCTATTTCGGAGACACGGCCCGCACCGAAATATGAAAAGTGTGCTACGAGAAACGGTGAGTCAAATCCTTCATTGCTTTTGTTTGATTTCGTGTGATTGCTGCTGTGACAGTTTAGGTTATGTTCGAGATTGATGGCTCGCGTTTGGCATACATTCTATGTGGAGATCGTTTGTTTTAAAATGTTAAAATATAAAATAAACCAAATTGATTGCGCGTGTTGCGAAGATGTTTATTTATAATATACGTAATGGAATGAGGTTTTAATGCTGAATGATGCTAACGATGTTTTTTTAATAAATTTATTTTTGGCAATATCGGTAAAGCTCCAATTTTTTTTGTCTATTACAGCAGTACATTTAAATACTAGTATTTCTAGTTTTTTAAGGTTTGTATTGTTATGAGATGATTTATAATTGTATTTTGTATATTATCTATGATCAATTTTTTGTAAATTGATATTATTTATTCCTTAAACATGTTTGAAATGATATCTGTAAAGGGAAATAAGTGTAGGTATGAAATTTGTTGCTATTATTGCTATTTCTAAAATGTAATGCACACGTTGTCGTATCATTGATCATTTGACCTAGTTTTGAGGTTTCCGGGATATTTTACCCCGAGCATCGGTTACTAGGTCATCAACCCTGGTTTCCGAGATGAGCGGATGTCTGGATTTCCCGGAAAATCTCCCGGAAAATGGGAAAAATCCACTTTCCCGGAAGTTGTTTGAAACTCGAACGATTCCAGCGATTCTGATTATTTCCTGGTAGCACTGCGACGCCAAATTTATATTAACAGAGATATTTCGCTGCAGTGCAGGTGTATGAAAAAATATCACACAGAGAAATCTGTCATTAATTCGTCATTAATTGTATATAAACTTAGAAATTCTGGTTACTATATTGAGTCAAATTACAATCTAGAGAATTTTTGCGGGCAACCTGTGGTAGTACTGCAGTAACTGTCAACTTAGTAAGGTTAGGATAAACTCTGATTGTGACTAATTCTATTCTTCTTTAACCTACAAGTTCTTATAAAATATAAATAATGAACGGGGTTGCCACTATGATCACAATAGAGATCGGGGCAATAATGCAAATATAATTGAAAACAAATTCTAAATTCGGTGAATGAGGTCCATGTATTCTACACTGTTCGAAAAAATTAGGGGAACACTGTTATTAACAAAGTTATTAAAAATTGTTACAGTTTGCTAATTGTAATTTGTATTTTTCTACAAAGAGCACTAATAACAAAAATACAGTTCTAATAGCTATGGGATATTTCAAGTGTCTTACGTAACAAATCACGTGTTCGATGACATTTTATGGTTTTCTTATCAGTTATAGCTCATGTTGCTGTTGATGCATTGTTTATGTTTTACGTTTGGGTATTATGCAAAGCATATTATAGTATCTATTCGTATTTTTATGTAATTATATCATGACGATATGTAGAATTTTGAGGAATCGATTTTAAGGGAATTAACAATAAACAAATCGAGTAAGGTAAACGTACCAAATTCGGACACCGTGCTCAATTCCGACATATTTCTGATCAGTTGGGTAAAATTACTAAAATTGCAAAATTGAACTATATTTTATGACATCCCGTTTGTTGATTTGACATTGCTTATTCTACAGTTAAAAAGTATATAAAATGTCTTAAGCTGTCGAATTTCGGGCGTTTACCTTACCACTGTACTAAATAAAAAGTTACATTGTATTTTTCTCAATTATGTACTAGCTTATTTTACTAAATTGTTATATTAAATATGCATATGCATATACGAGGTCAGGGTACCACTGTTCATTTTGCCTGTGTACATTTTCCAGGAAAATGTGACCGAAACTTTCCCGGATAATTGGAAAATCTTCTTTCCCTGGACTTGTTTATATGTCAACATTTTTTAAACAAATATTTCCTTCTAAAAATATCTGGCTATTCATTTTAAAAGAAAATTGATAATTGTTAAAACAAATTATATTATACAGGGTGTTTCAGAAATAACGGCTAACCTTCAAGGAGCATATGCCCAAGGCCGTAATAAGCATATTTTATCAAATAACGTATGGTCTAACTTAAATCATTCTTGCGAAAATTAATAAAGAAAGACAGAGTCCGTCCCTGTTCAAAGCAAGAAAATGGACTACACTCCGCACCAGTTGTGTTGCAACTGGTGACAAATCAATGCCGCCGGCAACATATCGGTCTCCCACCACTCCGGCCTTTCTCGCTCAGAGCGACAATGACCTACATTCGTAGGTCACGTACAAGAGTGGTCAGCTGTTTATTGGTTTATTAACAATAAGAATCTTTTTGACTGTGGGATCTTAATGGGGTGTGTTTGTGTAGTGATTTCTGTAGTACCAGACACGGATGGACGACAATTGTATGGCTAGCATGCGGCATAACTTTGATCGGTTGTGAAACGCAATTGCTGTGTTAAATCGATTTTTGTTCGACGGATTTCGCCTTGCAATCACAATGTTTGTAAGTCTGCATCACATCTGGATTGGGTACGTACTAATCTCTCTATGTTTCAATTGATAAATGTTCGTAAATGTTTGTTGTTTGCCGTGGTTGTTTGCAATGGTATTTCAGTCATGCGCGCACGGCTATGCACCAGGACAGGCCTTAGACGATTTCTTCAATACAGTTTTGTTGGTACTTAAAAGTTTGAAATATACTATAGGTTATTTGACCAAAATTGCTTCTCTGTCCTCGGCGGATATGCTCCTTGAAGGTTAGCCGTTATTTCTGAAACACCCTGTATTATAAGTTTAACAATTCCAGTTGACTTATAAGTTATAAGGAAAGAATCAACTTTTAGCATACACTCAATTATCAAGATCGGTCAAACTTTTAGGTTATATTCTGACCGTTAACATTCGTCTGAATTTGGGACGTTTACCTTACTTATGTGTCTACAAAAATTCATAAATTAGAATTAAAATTAGAGTTTGTCATGACGTTATGGCAACAATTTACTTGTTCAGGAAAAGGACATGATGTCCTCTGAGATCGACGAACTTGAGAAGTTTGAGATAGGTCAGCAATCTATTACTACGTACTTGTTGTTGCTAGGCAACGTACGAGGAGTTTAGTAAACATCCAGCATTATTAAATAATAAAGGATAAATCAATAACATTGCAATGGGAACTGTGATATAACTCTTATTAAACCAATTGAAGTCATATTGGCATTTTTAGTTTTTTACGTATTATCACGTATTAACAACAACGAAATTAACTAACTGAATTCGAGAGATAATGGTGGAGGGCGTGGAGGCGTTCTAAATCAGTTCTTAAAATGGTTCTTCTAAATTAGCACACCCTTGGGTATAATAAGGGTACGGTGTCGTTAGGCTTTTGTTTTTCCAGAGTTATGATGTCGATCGTAAAATGTCAGCTGTACGATATTTTCTTCACTCACTTCGATCTATAATATCGTGTAATGACGAGAACTGCAAAAAGGTCATCAATGACAATTATGTATGGTACTTGATGTATCTAAGTGGTGTGATTTTTTGTAGATAGCCCTAAAATAATCGATACATGTAAAACTTTAAAATGAAACACTCATCGATTAGCAAATTCTGCTTTAAACATAAAGAACCTCTTACTTAAACATTTTATTTCATCAAATTTTAATTTCGGTCAAGTAGTTTATTAGAATAAATTATACTTAGTAAAATTACATGCAAGCGATCCTAAAAAGGCAGTTTGTGGTCAAATTCCTTTCAATTAAATCATTTCATTTTTCATTGTCTCCAATATTATCTTTTGGTCTATCATAAATAGTGCTTATTATAATAACTAAATATCACTCTGAAAATTATAGATATTTTGAAGTTTGAGCAAAAATCGACCATTACTACGCTGAGAAATAAAAGATTTCTACATATTTTTAATGATGTAGTCTAAAGCAAGGAATTTTCTAGGAATGACGAACTTCAAACGCGAATTTCAGGTAGCGTTTAGAACGGAATGTGCTTTGTTTGTCATGATTCACGTTATTGATTGCCCTGGGTTACGCCAAGTTACGTGTAGGTGTAATATTTACATAAACTTTATATCATACTTATTTTCTTTTTGTGGCGAATTGACCAAACGCGTGACTTTTTTGTTCTTATACCTTGAATGTCAAGCAAATTAATACGATATGTAGATTAACGGGGCTGCAAATTATTACTCACCACCCTAGTTAGAAATTATCAATTCGCTTCGTTTCTTGTTTCTCTAATAGTATATTATTCTATGAGCAAGTAATGTAAGCAATTTCTCACGAGAACGAAGTTTGCAGCACGAGCCGTAGACGAGTGCTGCAAAGCGTTCGAGTGAGAAATTGCCATTACTTGCGAATGGAATACTATACTTTTTCTACGACCATGCAACGAAATTTTATAAATTAATTTTTGTGCATATAGGGACAGCTGTATGCCACTATGATGGTTTACAGGATTTTGACAGATTAAAATTGTTTGGTGCGCCTTGTCACTTAGCGACGTTGTCAATGCCTTGACAATGTCGCTAAGCAGTGTATCAACAATTTGGAAATGAAAAATCCAGAGCTGTGATTGGTTCTAAAGCCGTGAGGAATGAAATATTTCTCACTACTGGCGGGGTATGAGGAGCCAGGAATGAAATATTTGTCATGTGTGTGGGGAATGGTTAGTATTACTTATCATAAATTGCCATGATAATGAATGCATTCCTCAATAGGAGTAGAAAAAATGATTTTTTTTTGTCCTGTCTTATTTTTTATTTTATAAATAAGCATTATCTCCAAGCATTAGATAATAGGGTCAATCCATCTGAAATGGTCCAGAAAAAGATAAGTTGGTCGCTTGACCATTTTAGAAAAAAATCATTTTTTTATTGAATTTGCCCATCTTCTGGGATTGCAAAACCATTTTATTTTTTTTTTTAATTTTTGTATTCAGTACCGAAATGAAGACCAGTTTTGTGTCAGCGAATCCGACATTTTTGACACTGATATGTGTTTGCGTTAAACGAAATAACTGTGTTTGAAATTGTCATAGAGAGTAGAATTAAAAACCAGGCGATTAAGCACATTCCAAGCTATCAGTTAGGTATATAATGCATAGAGTTTACGCTATTTTCTGTTTAAAAAATATCTTAAGGTTTACTTACGATAGTCCATTAGGAGGCGTTTTCATGATTTTTTGTAGACATGAAGGGGTTACTTAATTTGTCCATTCAATATTTTTTAGTTATAACCTTGTATGCAAAGCGCTTATAATAAAAAATAGCTTTCTTACTCCTTCTCCCTATTGATAACAAACTATTGAAATTTCAAAATTTCTTATTTTTACGATGTTTAATGTCAAATATCTCTGATGGGACAAGGACAAAAGATCTGAAACTTTCAAAATTAATTCATCTTTTCATAAGGTTTAATAATAAATAAAAACATTCTTGTGTATTGCTTTGTGTTTGGAATAACAGCCCTTTAAAATTAGTGCAAAATCACATGACGGTAAAACAAATTTAATTAAAAATTTTCAGTAAATACAAAGCAAAGTATACTATTCATAACAATTATGTCATTTTTTTACAAAATGATGTAACATCTTATTACACCTTCTGTTGGTTAAGGAGAGAATTTGTGAAAATTTCTAGTTCCCTTCATCTGTTTGGATCTCTGAACTCTATCATAAAGGCTGGTTTTGTGTTCTGAAACCTCTTCTTTTGCCACTAAGATGTAGTTTACCCCTGGTAGGTGTCCATTACAAAAGGAGAACATATCTTCTACATTAAGGATTTGGCTACTAAGTGGTCTTTGAAGACTGGCTTTAGCCACTAGTCGCTTCGTTGTCCCCCTATACAGTCGCATGCGTTTTTTCAATGTGCACATCCAAAAATGCCATTCTGCATCTAACCCAAAATCTTTTTATGGTACGATAAGTTTGCAAAGTTTTCATATGCTTGACAGATTTTGTTTTATATAATTAGTTAAATGTTTCTGAAAACAGTCACATATAACTGGCTTCTGGCTGAGCTCATTAGTTAGTCTGTTAGTGCAGGCTCACAACTAAGGGAGCGGTGGGGACAGTCCAGTAGTGGCCAACATTAACATATTGAAAACATCTAAGCCTACTGGAACTGTTTATTTATTTACATTATATTTTTATAGAAGCAGTAATATAACATATTCTTACTGATATTATATGTATATTATTATTTAGAAATATGTGTGTTGTACAATTAAGTAATTATTCCATTATAATTATTTTAAGCTGAATAAAGTTAATAACATTGTAATAAAATGTAATAAATTTAAATAATTGTGCTTTTCCAACTTCAGGACGGAATTATCGTATTTGTTAGTAAGCGCTGATTAACGTTTTTCCCCATGTTTGAGGGCATGTTACTCCAAACACGATGCAATAGACAAGACAGTTTTTATTTATTATTAAACCTTATAAAAAGGTGAATTAATTATGAAAGTTTTAGATTTTTGGTCCTGGTCCCATCAGAGATATTTTACATTAAATATCGCAAAAATGATAAATTTTCACATTTCAATAGCTTGTTCCTTTTAAACTTGACACTTTTAAAACCAAACCGCGTTCCTAATTATGTAAGTATTTAAGTATTCAAAGCATGATTTCCTCGTGTTAAATTTATCAAGGTATTTCCTTATCGGTGTTACAGTTTTTCAGGTTAGTTCTTCAAGGATTGCAGCTAGATTTATCTATGTAGATGTAGATAATAGTCAATTATTCGATTCTTAATGCGCTTTCGTGTCTAGGGCCAATTTCACTTACTATAGCGACTTTCTTTCGCGTCTTCGCGGCCTTGACATGTTTTATGTGCCCTTCGACCTTTCCGTACCTGATAAACCATCAAGGCAAGTTGGTTTCTGAAATTCTACGAACCGCCTACGATAACCCGATCATCATTTAAAAATAGCGGTGCGTCATTTTGATAGAAAAACCCTTCAGGTATATCGTTATTGACGGCGTTTCGATCGCCACCTCGCGTTGTAAATCGAAACTTCCGTTGAAATAGTTTGTATAATTCGAAAGATTGCCTAATTTGGGCGATAGATTGGCTAATTTGCGATTCGAACGGACGTTGTCGCCAGTTACGTGTTGTTGTCCATGCATTTTTTTGCAATGCATTTTTGAACCACCCTAGTGTAGACAAAGAACGCTTAGCTACTGGAAAATGCTGGAAAAATAACGGTAATACCGTAAAATTAAAGTAAGTTGTCTGTATTTAAAAGATGCGCAGTTATATATTGTGAATATACGTCAAATTTGTAAATTGCTGGAATTGTAGAATTGAAAATAGTAAAAATTTGGTTGCTATAATTCGTAAATTGCGCCCAATTTTACATTTTAGAGACCTACATAAGTGTGCGTGGATGTGAAAAGGGACCACTTATCCGTTTCTATAGTTACGCAGATAATCGCAAAGTTAAACTGGTTCAAAATACACATTTTTGTTGTATTCGCTACTTATTATTCGCTTTATTGTGTTTTTTACTTTATCATACGCGTATGATGAAGTATTGTAATCATGCCGAAAAAAAAAATTGAGATTTTAGCGGAAATAGGTCTTTATGGGTCCCCTGAACATTTTTGACCAAGGTACAAAAAAATGTATGTGTGTGTGTGTGTGTGTGTGTGTGCGTGTGTGTGTACCCGTTTTTTTGTGGAGACGATTCCGGAGAAACTACCAAAGGTATCGGGACGAAAGTTCATATTTAGAAGTTTCATGATTAAACATAGAGCTTAAAAGCTTTTGGTTCAAAAGGGTCCAAAGGAACTGGCTGTTTCCTCTAAGCATTTTTCAAGGATTTTGCAAATGAGCTGCCATTTCTGTAATTTCGTCAAAATTCTTAAATAATAAATTAAAGTACAGGAAATTTTGAATAATTTATGCCTATGATATTTTTTGGTAAAACTAATAGTTTAGCTTCAAGAGCAAAAATTCTACTTGATCGAGATCTGTCGCATCTGCATTGTTATGAAACTACATAGTAGCCTGGATTTGACAAATATTTTTTTGTGCTGTCACCACAGAAATGTCTATGGCTGTCACACTTGAAAACAGCTGATTTCATCAGAGGTTGGAGAACCGCTATGGAACGTTGCCGTTCTAGTGCGGCAATGTACAAAATACAAAATTCAAATAAAATAAGATCACCAATTTGATTGTTTGTTGATAAGAATTATCAACCCATTGTTATATCTAATTGCAAAAACGATAAATTGAGAAAATTGTAAATAAAGTATAGCGATGAGTGTAGTTATTTTAGTATGTTGGTACGGATGTGACATCTACAGTGACATGAACGAATATAAATCTGTCAGAATTTGAATTAGCTTTTTAAACTTGACGTTTCGTAGAAGCGGTATCAACCTAACATTTCCTATACAGAAATATAACCATTTTTGATTTTTTTAAATACGTATTTCTCAAAAAGCAACACAAAGACGTTGATGTCACTTCTGCCGAAAACGACATAGCACGACTCGCACACATGCGACGGCGACGCTCCGCCATCGGTGACGCGCCGCATCACCGCTCGTCGCGCTATTCCGTACTTTCGGCACTTGTGAGATAAATAACTATTATTCTGCTGACAGTAGGTAGTGTCAAATGCTGATGCTTTGACAATACCTGCTATTGATACTATTGACTATTAAAATATCTGTCAAACCCTGGCTAACTAGTTTAATTTTAATGCAGACACGATTTATCTCAGTCAAATAGATTCTCATGCAGCTAAACTATTAATTTTATATATTGTATGATAAAGTCATGTGCCTGGCCAC
The DNA here is from genome assembly GCA_964023965.1 of Melinopterus prodromus. NCBI lineage: Eukaryota > Metazoa > Arthropoda > Insecta > Coleoptera > Scarabaeidae > Melinopterus > Melinopterus prodromus. Next base: position 3,224,934 of record OZ030391.1, on the reverse strand, counting down.
ATCAGATTTTTTATCAGATGTGTTCGTCTGAAACCCGTCTGCGGTTGGAAACGCATGATAAAAATGCGTTTTTATTGCGAACGAAAAAGGGACCAATTGGCGATATCACGCTACGCTCTAGCGCGTTACGGTGTTACCGCATACAGTGGCACAAACAAATGTCCGTATGATATAGCAGTTTATAAACTTGTTTGTACAAAATATAATTACAAAGTTGTATAATATTCCGGGACAATTACTACGCTTATATTAACTTTGCTTGTTGCTGTCTGTTTGTTTGTTAGGTACAAATCTCGTAATCGATATCTTTCCTACTTTTCAATGACCAATCGAGTTAATTTTCGACGACAAAGCTAGAAAAAAAAAATGGAATATAAAATGGAAAATTTTAAGTTTATAAAGTATGGACATTTTATATAAATTTATTATGTATTTCCATGTTTTGAGTATCTAGTTTTATTTATTTCTTATCATTAAACGTTTAAAATAATTTGATACTACTTGATTTATTTGTATTTTATACGTCGTCAGATTGAATTCGCAAATTTGGATTTTGGAGAAGTGTTGAAAGCAGAGAGATGCATAATTATGTTACAGGAAACAGGAAGAGAAAAGTTGCAAATTCACGTTATTTATTATGGTTGGCAGATTGTATTTTGAATTATAAACATCAAACATCAGATATTTCTCTTTTCTTCCGAATCGACATATAGACCGCAACAACCAACGATAACTAATTTTCAGCTAACCTCAACGCTGATAGGAGAGTCATAATCTGCCAACCGATGATTCCATCAACTGGTTCATAAATTTCAGTGGATAATTACTTCAGCTTCGATCGATTTTAATCAATTCACACGCGAGAGTTCTTCCGGTTTTCCGAGAAATCTGGTAATTTGCACGACCATGCTCAATTCTACCTCCTGCACGCAATTTATCACAGGTAGCGGCGGTGGATTTTCAACTAATCGGTCGAAAGCTCAAGGTTGTTCGCTGGCCTTAAGCTCGGATTAATCGCGTGCTTAATAAATTCATACAGCGTAAGCAATCGTTTCAATTCCCACAGAGAAATATGTTTTTTTTCATGTCAACCATATGGTAATGTCAAAGTGTATAATGTATATTGTATAAGAAGTATAAGGTGCCCTAGGTCATGGTATTTAACACGAAATTAATATGAAATAATTCCACGAAAATATTGACCTAGGTTTATAGCGTTTTAACTAGGAGGTGACTGAGCAATAACGTCACACTATATCGATTTTGCGTTTATGACTTCATCTAACGTTACGATGGTACTTGTATTAGATTTTATAGCAATAAAAATCAGGTGCAAGAAAGTAAAATTATTGTGATTACCTGTAGCACATTGTGAGTTTAATTGAATTAATCTGGCTTAAACGTAAAAAATAAAGTTGCAAAAGTCACAAAACATTTTATATTAAAGATATGTTAAATTTATGCAAAGAAATCGACAGAAATAATATTGCAAAATGATAATAAATCAAAACTGAATATGCACACAATTCCACAAACAAAGAAAAAAAAAACGAATGCTAGTGTAAAAAATAAAACCGAACGAGAAAATGTTAAAAAAGTTGAATACGTTCCTGAAAGTTGATCGTTTCATAGTCGCGCAAAGCCTCGAACGCTTCCCGCGCGCAATCCCCTTACAATTTGGGGTATGATAGAAATTTATACATTACTTTTTGCAAAAGTTATAATCCATTTGCTGTAGCAACTGATTGAAATACGTTTCCTATTCGAACGGACATTATTGCCATTTAAGGGTTGTTGTCCATGGGGCAAAACTCCAAACGTCGAACGGCTACTAGGACTTTTAATTACCTACAATTTGAGGTATGATACCACTGTATGCAACAATTTTTGCAAAAGTTACAAACTCTTTTCTGTAGCAACTGACTGAAATATGTACGTTTGCTATTCGAACGGAGATTATCGCCATTTAGGGGTTGACAATATTTTGGAGACTGTGGCGAACCTCAAAATAAAATTATAAACCCCTAACCACAACAAGTATTTTAGAACCTAAATACGTATTTCAGCAACTATGTTGCCATCTTCAGTAGAACCTAAAAAGAGGAAAAGAGAGATTAGCACTTCATAGTATCTTTACTGGATATTGTCCAAGCAAATCACTAGTGGAAGTGACGTCCATGTTAAAAATTACCCTATATATACCCATTTGTTGGTCACACCTCAGTGAATTTTGATCATTGAAGCGTAAAAAACATGTTTTAATTAAAGCAGGTCAAACAATGGCGAACTAGGTATAGGACCCCTGTCTGAATTTATTAATTTATCTCTATTCAAGTGTATAAAGATACTTTCCAAGCTGTTTAGTTCCCTATTATTTGACACAGCTTTTACAAGTTTTACGTCATCTACAACTACTTTATGACCTGTGTCTAAAATATGTTGAGCCACACTAGATTTTTCAAAACGATTATATTTAAAATGAGCTACATGTTCTTTGAACCTAGTTAAAATTGTTCTTCTAGTCTGGCCTACGTATTCTTTTTCACAGTCATGACATTTGATACAATATATACCAGATTTATCAAGTACATCTACCTTATCCTTTGGGTTTCCAAGAAGGTTTTTTTATGCTATTATGAGTCGAATATGCTATACAGAGATTTTGTGATATAAAAATACTTCTCAAACCCCTTGTATATGCACAATCGAACGGTATTTTAACATATTTCTTCTTTTCTACAGACAAAGTATTTAAATACTTTAAATACTTTGTCTGTAGAAAAGAAGAAATATGTTAAATACTTTAAATACTTTGTCTGTAGAAAAGAAGAAATATGTTAAAATACCGTTCGATTGTGCATATACAAGGGGTTTGAGAAGTATTTTTACATCACAAGCATATTTGACTCATAATAGCATAAAAAAACCTTCTTGGAAACCCAAAGGATAAGGTAGATGTACTTGATAAATCTGGTATATATTGTATCAAATATCATGACTGCGAAAAAGAATACGTAGGCCAGACTAGAAGAACAATTTTAACTAGGTTCAAAGAACATGTAGCTCATTTTAAATATAATCGTTTTGAAAAATCTAGTGTGGCTCAACATATTTTAGACACAGGTCATAAAGTAGTTGTAGATGACTTAAAACTTGTAAAAGCTGTGTCAAATAATAGGGAACTAAACAGCTTGGAAAGTATCTTTATTCACTTGAATAGAGATAAATTAATAAATTCAGACACTAGTGATTTGCTTGGACAATATCCAGTAAAGATACTATGAAGTGCTAATTTCTTTTTTCCTCTTTTTAGGTTCTACTGAAGATGGCAACATAGTTGCTGAAATACGTATTTAGGTTCTAAAATACTTGTTGTGGTTAGGGGTTTATAATTTTATTATTTAGGGGTTGTTGTCAAAGAGCTTCTAGGTCTTTTAATTGCCTACAATTTGTTATATGATAGAAATTTATGCAACAATTTTTGTAAAAGTTATAAACAATTGGTTTTTATATCAAAAGCGGAACGGTAGCTTTCCGTTAACCGTATTTTTTGAAATTAACAACTCTTAACTCAACCCCTAGCCGGATGTCGTTTTGCACCCCCCTGGAAATATTTCTGCGGGCGCCCATGAATCTACGACATTCATTTAACTATTATAAATTCCCAAAAGCTTTATGTACCACCCTTGTACGTGTGCTCATGAAAGCTCAGTTCCAGGAAATGTCGATTGCCCGGATAGCGTCGAGCCGAATCGAGTTGGCTGAAAGAATAAGCGAAAATCGACATTTTCGTATGCCTCGCCGACGACTGGCTGGCATTAAGGTAGACGGCCTTGTAAAGGTGACTCATCGCACTCTGCACGAGATTCCAAAGTTCGAACTAGAGCTTCAGATTTTCGCCATTCTCTCGCGTGACATTGCACTTAATTGAGTAGACTTTTAACGTCGCTCGAACTCGAACGATTCGTTGGCTCCACGGTTTAATTTTCAGCGGATTTGGAACCGGAATTAAGGTTAGATTTGCTGGAATTCCTTTCAGGCCTTTCGATGTATTGTAATTCCGAGAATCTAAGCGTGTAATTTGAAACAATGGAATGAAATTGGGAATTATTATGTGTATTTCCTAAAGCTTGACTTACATTAAACTAGAAAATATTTCTTGTTGTTAAGAAATATATTCTTTTGGGTCATTGGAGATATATGTCCCGGCTAAAACTCTTTACTGGAATTTATATCAGTAACAAATCACTCAGATCAAAAGATTGATAGGTTATTGTCAAAGTAATGGATCAGGTATTATTTTTGATCGGTAGAACACGTCTAGCTTTGTAACTTGCAAATGGTAGAATTTTGGAAGTCTAAAAATGCCTCAAGTCATATGTTCTTTGCCAAGAAAAATGCTTTCATTTTACTACATTTCGATACTTAATTGAGAGATAAACAATATAATGATGATTTAGGGGTAACAACTCCGTTGCTAACAGGCAACAGAGCGACTAGCCGATTAGTATTGTAACAATATTAAGTATCGACATCCAAAGAAACACAAATTTGATTGCTGAAAATTGTTTATATCGTTTTAAAAATTACTGAACGACGATATTCCATACGTCAAAATGTAGACTACCTATCGCAATTAGTTAGTCACTATTTCCCGTTCTGTCGCGAACAACCTTTAAATCACAATAACTTGCATGTATTTCTATGCAAGCTTTCAGATATACAACGAAAAACGCTACAGAAAAATTGTTATAACTTTTACAAAAATTAAATGTATAGGAAATGGAAAGAAATTGTTACATATGTTTGCTTCATATGACAAATTCGTATAGGTAATTAGTCGTTGTATTTACTCATTTACGCTGAGAAATTTTCTTTGTGGCTTACAACCCCTAAATCACAGTAATTTTGTCTACTACTCATTTGAGTATTGCGGTACAAATTACATTTCTTTACAACAGAAAAATTTTATAACTTTTACAAAAACTGTTGAAATCCTTTTCTCTTAGGCCAAATTGTAGGTAATTGATTGGGAATATACTTTAAATGATTACATTAAAAGCTGAGAAGCCTCCACATTACGATATTATGTATGACACCAAGTGGAGGTAGTTGATATTTTGGTTGGCTGTGATAACAACAAGTTATAACTTTTTCAAAAATTATTATAATACTTTCCACCATATACTAAATTATAGGTAATTAGATGCGGTAGTCCTATTCATGAATGCAAAATGTTTTGCTCTGAGGTGAAGAACCCCTAAATAACGATATTGTACTTATGTTGTGTGGCTTCAAACTGAACATTACTTTGTTCTGCTTTAGCAAAATGTTTAACTTTTCTAAATGTTGTTCTATAATTTTCGGTCACGCGTCAAATAGAAGATCATTAATGGGGGTTCAATCCTTTGGTAGTCGATTTCGGAACATTTTGTAAATACATGATTGTTACCATACACAATTTAATAATCTAACAAATGTGAATATTTATAAAACAAAACGTCAATTTTTTAGGTGTAAAGGTTCCAGTACTTTAAATTTGCAACGTTTTCAAAAAATAATTATGAAAATATGAGTATTTCCAACGGCTTCCGAGATGACGCACTATCTCTGCCTTATTTAACACCAATAGTAACAGCAATATTGTTCAAAAAAATAAAATTTATTTGATTATAGAAGATATTATAATATTAAATGTACATTCAGCGAAAACTAACTAATTTTATATATTAATGCAGACACGACCGATCTCGATGAAATAGAATGTTACCAAAAAAAACTCATAGATATACATTATTCAGCATTTTCTCTAGTTTAATTTATTATTTAGCTATTTTGACGAAATTACAGAAAATAGAAATTTTATAATTATTTAATTGGTTCAAATGGCCTCTTATATAAGATTTGGAAACTATTTTTAATTTTGTCAAGTTATGTTTCTAGTTTAAAAACTTGTTTTCTCACTGTTTTTAGTCAGAAATATAGTAGAATGTCATTCAATCTTAATGGTCGCAAAGCTCTTAGTAACTATAGGCTAAAAAATCATACTGTAACACAAAAACACAGAATTATAGGAGTATATTCTTTATTTTATCAATTCGTTTTCATGTGTTCCAACACCACAATCTGTGCCTTTGTCTGTATTTTCGCTCATTAGTTCGTATGCTTCTGAAACTCTTCGAAATTCAGCTTCATCATCTTCTCGTTTCTTCTTTAAGTTATTTATTAGTTCTCTGAGGGTGGCCAAATATTCAAGTTGCCTGTTGATCTCCTTTTGGTCCATATAAAGGTGTTGCAGTTCATCGATGTGATGCTTGGTACTGAAATTTGGTTTTATATGTAAATCTTGTTAACAAGAGTGTTTTTTTTAGTTTTCCTTACCATGTTATGTTGACGTGAACACCATCGTGTACCGTTTTCTTAGCGTAATAACTGAACATAGTATAGGTACGGTGTACCGAGTTGTTGACGGACTTATAATTTTGACGTTGTTTGACGTTGTGAAAACAAATCAGCGGTATGACAACTAGACAAACAGACATCAATAAATGTTTTTTTCTAAACATCTGTTCTAATTGGATCTTTTGATAATGACTATATTTATTTTTTTGGTGTATTTTTTTGTGATTTTATAGAGGCTGAAATTATGCTCTTCTATGGCATGGGGTTATTATATATATTTAGTCATAGAAATTCACTAAAGCTGCCAAAAACAGAATTTTTCTTACTTGACACTTTTGACCTAAACTCCTGTTCAGCGAAAAAAATATCGAAAACTCCCATGCACCTTCCATTCCCAAATTCCAGAAATTATAATTCTTAAGGCCCGTGAAATAATATACACTGTGGGTAAACAAAAAACGGTACAGATTTTTAATTACTCGTATATCCAATAATATTTAGTCAATTCAATAATTTATTTAAACATGAGCCCGAGAGTAGTGAAAAATGTACCCGCTTTTTGCAGTTTTAAATTAATTATCACAAAATGTTTCAGTTTTTGTTCAGGTTGCATTTAGAGTCTCTTCCATAAATTGTCGTTTTTGTTGTCTTCAGTTTTTATGTAATAAAGGTTGCGACCAAGATTTTGATGATTTTGATCTCAGTAACGAATGTAAGTTGAACAATATTCTGCTCACTTGTGGGTTTTGATGCGAGGCAGTCTAACGAGATGTGGGTATAATTAATTGTACATCTAAATTCATTATCTATATTTAACTCGCACTACTAATCAAAATTCCGCAATTAAATTGTTCTGATCGATTCTAGTACTAATAGTAAATAATCATCCACTGTCCCAGCTACGTTTCCATTTACCGTTACGATTGACGTAGTGTGCGCCGCACGAAATTTATATCTTCCATAATTGCTTAAAAATTATTATGCATTTTTTTTCTACAGTCGCATTAAATAAAATATGACGATAAATAAAATAAAATATGTCCCGTTATCGTGCTAATATTCGTTACTGAGATATCCGCTTCCATAAAAGTCTTGTTCGCAACCTTTATTATACAAAATCTGGCGAAAACTAAAACGCCAATCTATAGAAGAAGCCCTAAATGCAACCCGAACAGAAATTAAAATTTTTGTGGCAAGCGGTTTACACGGAAAACAATTTAGAAAGACGAGCGTTAATTAAAAAAATGTCATACAAATTATGTAGAAAAAAAGAGATATGAGCCTTCAAACACAGAGGCTAATACTATCGAAACAAGAGATTGCGGGTGCCAAAAAGGTACTTATTACATATTTTACGGAAAACCCAAGTTGGCCATGTGCATACAGATATTCATCAGAACTATTGTACCTCGATGTTTGTAACGATGCTGAACAGAAAGACAAGAGGAAAAACGATAAATAATTTGAAGAAAAGGGAGTGTTTTAAAATAAATTACCGTCGCTTAGTGGGGAGTACGGTTTATATGTTTTCTGCTTGAAATAACAAATCCCGTTCGTCCTGTAATAGTCGTTTGCATAGTGAGGATTGCATATCTGTAAACAGATGCAAAATGAACAAATTCAGCAAATTTATAATTTATTTTTATTGCTATGAGCTATTTATCTATGTTTAATTTATCACAGGAGTCAATATAATCGAAACGAGAGATGGTAATTAGGGCTATTTTCTCGTGTGGGGTCACATATACAATACTCTGTGGGCAAAAAAAAAACGGTACAGATTTTTAATTAGTCGTATTACTAATAATATTAACTCAAATCAAAAATTTATGTAAAAAACAAATTGTTTCTAATTGTAAAGATTGCGAAGATGCGAATACAAACAGATAAAATTTTACAAAAAGTCTACATCACAAGAGTGGCACAATATATAAAAAAAAAAAACAAGAAAAATCCTTTAAAATCAAACTAAAAAAAACTAAAATTTGGCCATGGTTTCTCCAGCATCTTTGAAGATAAGTCAAACACGCATTTAGATTTGTCGTGCCTGTGCAATGTTATTGTTGCAAACGTCCGACTCAATTGCTCTTTTGGTTAAAAAAAGTAAAACAAACAATATTTTAAAATTTTACCCTGTATACTGAAAAATCACCTATACTGGTGCTGTATAATTTCTACTGTTCTTTTTAATTGATCATACGCAGTATGTAAAGTATTGTAATCGTGCCGAAAAAAAAAATTGAGGTTTTAGCGGAAATAGGTCTTTTTGGATCCCCTGAACTTTTTGACCAAGGTACAAAAAAATGTCTGTGTGTGTGTGTACCCGATTTTACTACTGAAGGTATCGGAACGAAAGTTCATATTTAGAAGTTTCATGACCTAACTTAGAGCTGAAAAGTTTTTGGTTCACAAGGGTCCAAAGGAACTGGTAGTTTATTCGAAGCCTTTTTCAAGGATTTTGCAAATGAGCCGCCATTTCTGTAATTTCGACAAAATAGTTAAATAATAAATTAAAGTAGAGGAAATTTTGAATAATTTATGCCTATGACATTTTTTGGTAAAATTAATAGTTTAGCGTCAAGAGCAAATTCTATTTGCTCGAGATCGGTCGCATCTGCATTGATATGAAATTACATAGTAGCCAGGATTTTGACAAATATTTTTTTGTGTTGTCACATTCGAAAACAGCTGATCTCATCAGAGGTTGGAGAACCACTATGTAACGTTGCCGCTCTAGTGCGGGAAATTATAAAATACAAATTTCAAATAAAATAAGATCTCCAATTTGATTGTTTGTTGATATATTAACCCGTCTTTATATCTAATTCTAAAAACGATGAATTGAGAAAATTATAAATAAAGTATAGCGATGAGTGTAGTTTTATTTTAGTATGTTGGTAGGGATGTGTCATGAACAAATATAAATCTGTCAGAATTTGAATTACCTTTTTAAGGTGCGTTTTCATTAGTGATAATGGCAGTGGTAGCAGACGCCATTATAGTATTTCCAATAGAAAATTGCTAGTGACTCATGTTTATGTACATGCAAACTAATACGTGTCATTATCACGATATGTAAGAAATACTATAATTTCGTATTCTACCACCGCCATTAGCTACCATTACCTACCAATCGGAACGGTCCTTTAAACTTGACGTTTCGTCAAAGTGGTACCAACCTAGCATTTACTATACAGAAATTTTTTATTTATTTTTTTTTAAATACGTATTTCTTAAAAAGCAACACAATAAACGTTGATGTCGCTCCTGCCAAAAACTAGATAGCGCGACTCGGTCACATGCGACGGCGACACTCCGCCTTCGGTGCCACGCCGCATCACCGCTCGTCGCGCTATTCGATACTTTCGGCATTTGTGACATAAATAACAATTATTATAATGACGTAGTGTAGGTAGTGTCAAATGCTGATGCTTTGACAATACCTACGATGTATCTCAATAGAATAGATTATCATGCAGCTAAACTATTAATTGTATATATTGTATGATAAAGTCATGTGCCTGGTCACATCAGATTTTTTTACCAAACGCAGGCAAATTTCAATGTGAGCAAATTCTATTTCATAGAGATCGCTCGTACTGCATTAAAACTAGTTAGCCAGGATTTGACAGATATTTTGATTCTATTGACAATGTAATGCGTCTGGCCACAGCCGATTTTTTATATTTATTTTTTAACTATACGATATCTTATAATGTTGCATCATTTTACTTCATTTCACAAAGTTTCCTGTGAGATTTTTCGGAAACAAGACATTTTGTTATTAGAATTTTGTTGTGATTCAAACTATAGGTAGTACATATGTATTGAAAGGAAGAAATTTACAACATTGAACTTTATTTTAGGACATCCGGTTTGTTGATTTGACATTACACTTATCTAAATTTCTAATAATATCTATTTAGGCTGACGAAAAATACTTTATTTTTTCATAATAATACGATGTACTACCCTTTTCACCACTATTATTTACAAATTTAGGGGTGTCGGAATTAGGTACATGCAAATATAGCACGTCCTTAAATCAGACATGTGTGTCGGAATTGTGTACATGACTAGAAGTCATACACATTTTTCATCGTTTGCAATATTACAATTAATTGTAGGCATTTTGTCCAAATTCCAACATGAGGGTCGGTGATTTTAGCATTAATACACCACCTTTGGAGATAACAGTTGAACTCATGCCTTCTCCATTAAAAAAAAAAAACATTATTCTGGCCTGAAACACCCAAATAAAGTAAAAAGAGACCGTTTTTCTGTAACATTATCATCTAATGCTTGGAGAAAATATTTGTTAATAAAAAAGAAGATAGCACAAACGAAAATCATTCTAGAGAAATAACAAAGGGACCGAAAAAGGAGCAGAATAAACAGCTGCGCCAAGAAAAGCACTAAAAACTCCATATGCAAGAAACAATAACATACAGATGAGGGAGAGACGACAGACAGAAGAAGACTAAGGACTTATTTTATACTGTGTTAATAAAAATGAGTAGCCAGATATCTTTACCTAACCAGGATTCATAATGACCCTACAATATTCGATAACTACAGTCCTTCGTCAGCTGTCTTCTGGGTGTTCGCTAATTGGCGGTTACATACATGAACTGGAGTGACCGCGCTGTCTCCTGTCTCCGGGAATTCAACGTGCACGTCGCGCACGGCGTTAACCCAGTTCCAGCGGTGACTGATTGCGACGGCGCGCGTTTTTCCAGCGCCTAAAAACCGTGGCAGTAGGCCGTGTAGCCGCTTCGCCACCCGTGTCATGCCCGTGACCTTCAATTCACGTGTACCACCCCCATAACCTTTCCAACCCCATAAGGGCAAGTTTTGCGTTGAAAGAAAAAAACGCGACGTGGAAAGTGATTCATTCAGTTATTCAGCTATGAGTGTGTGGGTATGCATTGTTAAGCAGTTGCATATTGTTAATTAATTTGACAATTATGAGCAAACTGTAATACTTTTGCGTCAAATAAAAAAAGGGGGGGGGGGATAAAACGCGGTTGCAAGAAAAGTGAGACACTTGATTTTTTACCTAATTTTAATGTGACAATATTTTGGAGACTGTGGCGAACTTAATAATAAAATTATAAACCCCTAACCACAACAAGTATTTTAGAACCTAAATACGTATTTCAGCAACTATGTTGCCATCTTCAGTAGGACCTAAAAAGAGGAAAAGAGAGATTAGCACTTCATAGTATCTTTACTGGATATTGTCCAAGCAAATCACTAGTGGAAGTGGTCACTTTCTAGTGGAAGTGGTCACACATAATAATTGTAGATAAAAAAGTGTCTTTATAATGATTTTCAAACGCTTTTTTGATGGGATCACAAATAAAGAAAAGAAGTTATGACCATAATTAAGAAAATAATTTTTTTTTTCAAAATGGCTTGGAAACCATTTGGAATTCAACTGTTTTCTGAACAGATTATGAAAGAGCACATAAGTATGCACTACTTTGCCCATTTAACCGACTTTCTATCTCTATTAATAACAAAAGTACCCATACAATCCAACGTCTCGTGAGAGACTGTATAGGGGCCGAAAATTCCACAAAAAAAACGCCTTTAAAGGAATTTTATGCGTGTATTCTAAAAAAATACAGAAGTTTGATGATGACAGTTGATTTGACGGAATAGATATTCATCATTATTGACATAATATCTCTGTTCTAAAACCACCGTTTTTAACCTTTCCCCAAACTTATATTTTTGAATATTTTAACTGACTCTTTGTTTGTCATGTACCCACATCATTCCTCTTTAGTAACGTGTATAATTTGTTTTGATATGCTTAATACTTTTGGAGATATTGATACCAACATACGTAGACAACGTTTCGGAAAACCGTTACTCGTCAAAACTGTTATACTAATGGCACCTCACTATAAAATAATTCATCACATTAGAATCAGAACAGACCTATCAATCTTAATGTTAATCCAAATGCAATATGTTTGAAATATAATAACGTTTAGTTTAAATGTTTCTAGTTTATTTTTGCACTTTACAAATTACGTAATGATCATTAGCACAAGTATTTTATCGGATGAGTCATCGCTCAATATCGATTTACATTCCCAGGAAATAGATCAATTGAACACACTCTACATTTCTATTATATTCGTTACTTACAGGTAGTACAAACACAAACACGTGGACTTTGTTAATTTAATTCCTAGAAAGGATAAGCGATTTTTGTATTGATTTGACAGTACCCAGCCATATATTAGTAGTTTTATTCCAATAAACAATTGTTTGATAATCTATAATCTATAATATACCATAAAATACAAAAAAAGGACAATAAAAGTACTAAAATTACAAACTCTCCCGGCGCATCCGCCATAATGAAACGTCACGAAAAAATTACGAATAAATTGCAAATTGATGGATATTACAGAATAGCAATTGTCCCTGGTTGATATTTCAATAGGTGGGTTAATTTTTATAACGTTGTCATAATTTAGTTTTGTCTTAATTTAGAAATGTTGGATTCATTAAAAGTATTGTTGATTAACATTAACAAAAAAGTTGACGTCACATGTGAAACTAAAAAGCAATTTTTATGACAAAGTCTTGGAGTATTTTGATTCCATTCCTGATCCCAAAGTTTCAGATCTCAGATCTATCATAATTATTATACCCTGAAAAATGTGGCTGAACTGTTATGTCATATTTTTTTATCAAAGAAGTGCTTTAAGAATACCATACAGTACTACATGTTTTATCAAAATGAGGAGGAGAGAATAAAAAGCTTGGCAGTCTTTGATAACGTAATTCGTGGCACTATTCAAATTCGCCTACGTTTCGCCGATTAGTCTTCGGCTTCATCAGGGCCTATAGTTAAAACAATACCGATTCGGTCGGCAGTTAATTAAGTAAAATACACAAAAAGTACCAAAAAATAGCGGGTGCGTATAACTCACTGGTGTGTGGGCAAGATTTGTCAAATATTGTGGGTGGAGACCTTTGAGGTGGACATCGTGTTAACATACATAAGGGCAAAATTAAGCAAGTTTTCAATTTCACTGATTAAACTTTTAAAAATCATTAAATTAGACAATGGAACACAAGGCACGCTAACAGTAATGGCGCGTGGCTGCTACATTTACACGCACTTATAATTGAAACCAAATTCTATTTTTTTAAGTTTGCGAAACAATTCTTTAATAAAAAAATCTACTAAATCTACCACTTGCGTTATGTCTTTCCGTGTTCCTGTGAAGATTTCAACAAATTACCATCATCACGCCACTCGCAACTGTAACCACTAGCGACTAACCACCAAACAAAACAGTAAACATACCCTCAAAACGGCGTTATACTCCAAAATTGCCGGAAACAAAATAGCGCGAAGCCTTGCACTTGTATTCGAAAACACATGACCATCACGTCGACAGACGGACCAATCACATCTCGAGTCCGCACCGCTAGCTTGCTGACGTCACAACTTATATGTATAATTCAGGTTTTAGATTAATAATAATAATAATAATAAAATTATAAACCCCTAACCACAACAAGTATTTTAGAACCTAAATACGTATTTCAGCAACTATGTTGCCATCTTCAGTAGAACCTAAAAAGAGGAAAAGAGAGATTAGCAGTTCATAGTATCTTTACTGGATATTGTCCAAGCAAATCACTAGTGGAAGTGACGTCCATGTTAAACATTACCCTATATATACCCATTTGTTGTTCACACCTCAGTGAATTTTGATCATTGAAGCATAAAAACAAGTTTTAATTAAAGCAGGTCAAACAATGGCGAACTAGGTATAGGACCCCTGTCTGAATTTATTAATTTATCTCTATTCAAGTGAATAAAGATACTTTCCAAGCTGTTTAGTTCCCTATTATTTGACACAGCTTTTACAAGTTTTAAGTCATCTACAACTACTTTATGACCTGTGTCTAAAATATGTTGAGCCACACTAGATTTTTCAAAACGATTATATTTAAAATGAGCTACATGTTTTTTGAACCTAGTTAAAATTGTTCTTCTAGTCTGGCCTACGTATTCATTTAAATTAACTTTCTGAATAAAGGCTTAAAATACAACTTGCCTAATAATACGATGCCTACTATAGAGTTAATATCAGGAATTGAATCTTCAATTAGCCAATGTAATGACACCACAAAAGCTGCAATCAGGAGCTCTCGTAAGAATCAGCTTTTAATGAATCAACAGGACTTTAAAGTTAGTAATGAATGTAAAGATCAATACAAAATTATTGAAGGACTCGAGAAGAAGCATTGTTTTTATCTTAAGGCTGACAAAGGTAATAAGGTGGTGATCCTGGATAATGCGGATTATTTTGATAGGATTGATAACTTAATTGAAAATGGTCCTTATAAGGAAATCAAGAAAAACCCACTGCCCAAACTAGTCCGTCAAATAAATAGTACGCTGTCCAGTTGTCCTAATCTTATCACCCGCCAAACTAGACTTAAACTCAAAGTTTCCAATCCTACTGTACCTAGATTATATGTTCTTCCCAAAATTCACAAACCTGGTAAATCAGTGAGACCTATTGTTTCAGGTATTAACTCACCTACTTACCAGTTAGCGAAATGGTTATCGAATGAGTTCAACAATTTACCTGTTCCTCAACCAACCTTCTTTGTTAATAACTCATTGGAGTTTATCAATAAGGTTAACAATGTAAAATTAGAGGATGGCGAATTGTTGATTTCATTTGATGTTGCTTCACTGTTTCCTAGTGTGCCTATTCCGGAAACTTTGGAGTTTCTTAGGGAATTATTCAGCAATAACAACTTTGACCCGTCAGAAATAGATGAATATGTAAGATTGACTGCCCTTTGTATGTCTCAAAATTGTTTTCAAATAAACGGAAAGTTTTTTGAACAACTTGAGGGAACTGCAATGGGTAACTGTCTCTCACCTTTTATTGCCAACTTGTTTATGAGCAGATTTGAAACCAATGTAAAGTCTATAGCACCATATTTCCCTAAGACTTGGGTTAGGTATGTCGACGATATTTTTGCCATTTTTGACACCAAGAAGTGCAGCATTCAAGATTTTCTTCTCGTTTTGAATTCTAAATTCAACACCATTAACTTTACTGTAGAACAAGAAGTTAACGGCCAACTTCCATTTTTAGACACTCTGGTAGTCAGGAATAGCAAAAATATAATAGAAATTGACGTGTATCGGAAAGATACTAACACAATCAGGTTTATCCCTAATGATTCGCAGCATCCTTTTCAACAAAAATTGTCTTTTATTAGTTGTTTAGTAAATAGGTTATTGAAATTTCCATTGTCCACAGATAGATATCAGCAAGAATTATTGTTTATTAAGAATGTTGTCATACATAATGGGTACCCTGAGAAAATAGTTGATAGAATGATTAAGAAGCAGAATCAAAAAATGTATGTAAATCAAATATCTACTTTAAATACTTTGTCTGTAGAAAAGAAGAAATATGTTAAAATACCGTTCGATTGTGCATATACAAGGGGTTTGAGAAGTATTTTTACATCACAAAATCTCTGTATAGCATATTCGACTCATAATAGCATAAAAAACCTTCTTGGAAACCCAAAGGATAAGGTAGATGTACTTGATAAATCTGGTATATATTGTATCAAATGTCATGACTGTGAAAAAGAATACGTAGGCCAGACTAGAAGAACAATTTTAACTAGGTTCAAAGAACATGTAGCTCATTTTAAATATAATCGTTTTGAAAAATCTAGTGTGGCTCAACATATTTTAGACACAGGTCATAAAGTAGTTGTAGATGACTTAAAACTTGTAAAAGCTGTGTCAAATAATAGGGAACTAAACAGCTTGGAAAGTATCTTTATTCACTTGAATAGAGATAAACTAATAAATTCAGACAGGGGTCCTATACCTAGTTCGCCATTGTTTGACCTGCTTTAATTAAAACTTGTTTTTTACGCTTCAATGATCAAAATTCACTGAGGTGTGAACAACAAATGGGTATATATAGGGTAATGTTTAACATGGACGTCACTTCCACTAGTGATTTGCTTGGACAATATCCAGTAAAGATACTATGAAGTGCTAATCTCTCTTTTCCTCTTTTTAGGTTCTACTGAAGATGGCAACATAGTTGCTGAAATACGTATTTAGGTTCTAAAATACTTGTTGTGGTTAGGGGTTTATAATTTTATTATTAATAATAATAATAATAATTCATTAAAACTGGCTGTTTTTGTGGTAACCTTGGACGCGACGTACTTTACACGATTGGTAAAAAAATCTTACATGGTTCGGCAAACATTTGCCTATCAGTCACCTGTCCGCTCATGATTATTCCAATAAATTTCACGTCGTTCACGTTTACTTTCCTCCAAGTGAAAATGTGTAGTGACCTTCATGTATTGCTCGCTCGATATCACGTCGTCATGAAGATCAAAGGCACCGCTCGGTCACCGTACGCGTACAAAGCAAACGCAAACCTAACCTCAAAGGGAGGCTTTTTTTACAAGGAATTCATATATTAAAGCGTGTAGGTGGAATAGAAAATGGTTGGAATATTATACGTCAATACTATTCCCCTTAGGGATGCCAACACTGTGCCTATGCCGACCCGGAGAAAATAATTATATGATGGAACATAAGTTTAAATTAATAACATACTTTTTAGTAACGCTTTGGTGTGAAATTTGGTAATAGGTAGTGTAGAAAACGATGAGATCTAGATGGTAATTACTAAGTAAATTAATTTATTTCAATTAATGTCTACTAGTTTTCCAGTACAAATTATTTGCGCAATATATAAAATAAAACGTACATTTACTGTAAGCATTTGATAAAATATTTGACCAATACAAAAACATTTGACCAATACGAAAAATATTTGAGCAATGCAAAAAATGCCTTGAGCATTTAAAAAAATAAATGTGCAATATATTTATAATATGTGGATCGGAATAAATAATTGTACTTTTATATATTTGAATGTTCCCTTCATAATATATTTGTGCACTTAAATAAATAAATGTGCAATACAATCGTTACCTCTATACAAATATAATGTGCATCTCAAAAAATGATCGTTAATTAAGAAATATATATGTTCAATAGTTTAAATAAATCAGCATTTGAAAATTTGGTAAAAGCATTCAATAATCTAAATTGTGCCATGAGAAAATTATAATGCGCCCTGGAGAGATTATAGTGTGCATTAAGTTCTGCAACCCGCAGCGCATTTATGTGTATCGTACAGCTTAGTCCTGTCGTTGCTCTATGGTTTTGGTGTCAGCTAAATAAAACTTTATAACTGAGTCATAAAAATTGGTTTGACAGGGAAGTGAACTGTTTTATTTTCTTTGAATAAATCAGTTCATAGTGTAAATATAATTCTAGTTACAATCATAACTTCAAAGATACCAGATCGCGCGCGTTTGAGGAAAGGCGATTTCAGTAATAGTTTAAACCCTTATAATATGTATAAGAATATTTGTGTTGTATCATATGTATCCTACGTCTTTTCTACTGCTTGTTGTTATACTTGTTTATTTTTTATTGTTTAAGAAACTGCCGTTATACGACATATAATAAAAATTCTTTTTGCACACGTATTTAGTAAAATTAGATGCTGTACAATTGTCAATATTTTGTTCTCTCTTTTGGTTGCTATGATAATCAACATTGTTTAATAGTAGTACCTTTTCCGCTGTATTTCAGTAGATAAGTACCATTACGCCGTATGTTTTGTTTCAAATACGGTTATTCGGTGTACAATTTTAACTTGCTATCTAATAATTACTAGTTTTATAAAATGAAACATACATAACACCTGTGCGGGGTTTTTATACATACAAAACATACATAACAACCCAAAAACAATGTAATAGTTTTACAATAAACAATTAAAGAAAACGTTTGTTTTCTTGTAAAATGGAGGTTTATTCTTACCATTTATTCAACGATTTTGCAAATGAGCCGCTATTTCAGTAATTTTGTCAAGATAGTTTGATAATAAATTAAACCATAGGAAATTTTGTATAACTTATGTATATAAAATGTTTTGCTAATATTCATAGTTTAACTGTATGAGCAAATTCTATTTGGTCGAGATCTTGTCTGCATTAAAACTAGTTAGCCAGGATTTGACAGATATTATGATTCTTTTGACGGTATTGTCAGAACATCAGCGTTTGCGTTGCACGCGAATTCGACACGCAGATGCGTCGAGATTGCCATGACAAGGCACTGCTGTATAGTATGATAAATTAGGTAATGTGCTGGCCACATCAGATTTTGTTTTAATACAATTTATATTTTTTGGGTTATGTTCATAACACCACGGGTTATCCATCTTTCATTTTATGAATCCGATAATAGAGATAGAACCTACAAATGAAACAATTATATTTAATATCGCTGTGTAGACGTTAAATTTAGTAATAGAAAAACAAAGTTAGTTTCGATATTTTTCTCCTGATTGTGTAATTAATGATTTTAGTTAATTTTTTCCAATGTTAGGGAACATGACAGACGAAAATATTTCTCATTATAATATTTTGTATGTAACATATTGATATTTATTTAATGCTCAGTATGTATTATTTTAATGCACAAGTCAGCCATTCTAGGGCACAACATGAATTAAATATTGCTCATTATTAATTTTTTTATGTAACATATTCATATTTATTTAATGCTCAGTATGTATTATTTTAATGCACAAGTCAGCCATTCTAGGGCACAATATAAATTAAATATTGCTCATTATAAAATATTTTATGTAACATATTCATATTTATTTAATGCACATTATTTCTTTTTTTAATGCACAAAGTATCTATTTGAATGCACTTATCTATTTAAATAATGCACGCTTAAATCGCACCGTCTTTTCGTTTCTGCTTCTTATTGTCGATTTTTTTACGACACAACTAACATGTGACAAAATGCCAATATTACCACCTAAACCAAGCATAATGTACTTTAATGTATTGAGAGCATTTTTTGAAGGGATTATGTGTTTTTGTTTGAAGTAATTATCTACACGTTCTCTAAGTTTAAAGTTTCATTTTATTCCGAAAATATGAAGTAAACCGCCATAATACATGTGTCTCTAGTAAAAAACGACAACTATATCTCTCAGTCTTTGTAAATATATAGTACAACTAATAATACAATTTTCAAATAAAGGTATCGCTGTCGTCATCTCCATTATTTAAAAAATACTGTTTTATGGCAGACTAGTATAATACTTTTCTGTGAACTGCCTTGGACAAACTCGAACATATTGTTGGGACATTTTAAAATGATCAACGAAAATTCACTACATATTTTGTTAATTAATGTATCATTATTGAACGTTGATTTCTGACAAGCAAAATTCATACCTTTAAATAATACCCGTCTTTTTGAAAGCCATTTTTGATATTAGATTTGTATTATCTTATCTTTTTTTAAATATTTTGGGGTTGCTACAGTTTCTCAAAAGATCGATGATTACCTTTAGTTAACCCGGAGAATTTAACTGAAAACCTGTAGCCCGGAGAATGGTCCCCAAACCGGAAGTCTCCGGGTCAAAAAGACCGTGTTGGCAACCCTAATTCCACTGAATATTTGTTGCATTATAGTGTTTTTTCTTTCGTTAAAAGAAACCTGTTCTTTGAATTATACAACTGCCATTTTATAGGTTGATTAAGTAGCCGCAAAATTGTACGTCGTGAAAGGTTATTTTCAGTGGAGTAAAGTATAGCTTTGTACGTTAAAATATTTTTACTCTGAAAGCTTATTTTATGCTATTTTTTACGTCGTATCTTAATGTTACGACTCTCTTTTCGGCAAGGGAGTTGTTTTTTTTTTTTATAAAATATTGAATGTAAAAATCAATATTTAAGGTAACTTTGAAAAATGATTAACTAATCCATGTTGTAACCGTGTTATTTTCTTGTTCTTAGGTACAAGATTAACCAAAAAAACTTTTCTATTTAAGTAAGTGACATGATAACTATTTTCACATATCTTTCATATTTATACTTAGTTGCCAAGTTCCCCTATAAATTCAAAAACATTCAATTTGTGCACTAACATTGTAATTTTATTGGACATTTTAATACTGTTTTATTTCTGATATTTGGCAGTCTCTTTACAGATTTTAGTCATATGAGTTAAAAAGAAAACCAGTTGAGCTATACAAAACTTCGTAAAAATGTTCTGTTTGATGTAAATAATAAGCTAGGTCGTGTTATATTAGTGGTATAATAGGATGAACAGATTTTGCAAGAAGTAGATATAATTCAATATGGAGGCAAACATCATTTTCAGCTTGTTTTGTGTCTTTTTATTTAACTCAACAAAAAATAAAATCAGGCTTTATTTAAAACAGAAACAAAAACATAAACGTAAAAACTAGTGGCGGATTTCTTTACTTGTATTCTATGATGTACTACTGAATATAAAATTAGTAAATAGATATAAAATACAGCGAAAAAATATTGAAAATAAGTAGAAAATAAAGATACAAATTAATCCCGATATATTTAAGTGTAAAATGAAACCCAAATTGTACCAAAAATGATTTGTTATTAATCGTTGTTATTAATCTTTCGATGGTTCACTCCAATCGAACGAACGATGTCATTTCTTGTTCCGATTTTCAAGTTTCTTCCAGTTTAAGAAATTTACCTCAAACTAACGAAATATTTAGGTACGCTGTTGTTCCATCATGAAGTGCGTGTACGCCATAGATTGCGTCTCGGGTAAAACATCTCAAGTTTGTATTGAACTGTGACAGCGGTAATATGGTCGTTTTTGCCATTTTTTCATGGCACAATTATCGCTTTTTTTGCTTGTTTAGTGTAAAAGTTGTGTCAAAAAGTGCACTGTAAAAATGTATTTTATAATATGGGTTGGGCTATGTGAACTATATTTGACATAACCGAAAGACGTACAAGTAATATTCATTTTGTTCATGACTAGAAATTGAATATTTAATAGTCTAAGAAGTTTCACTGAATATTTAATCAATTTTCAACAATAAATAACGGTTTACTTGAAGACGCATTTAGAACTGGGTATACAAGTCATTATATTTTGTAAACAATAATCGTTTTATTATACTTGCTTTCTTGGGTTTATTTCCTCCGTTCAATATCTCCTACTAGTTGACTTCAGAAAATCCTAAACTTTATAGTCTTTTATTCTATTTTCTTTTGAAAAGTGATGTCAGTATTTAATTAGGAATTTACTTTTTATTACATTACTATTAGCGATTGGTGATTGGTGAGATAAGTGCTACCACACACAGAGAAAGGAATGCTCAATTCAAATAAAATTGCTTTGCATCAAAACAACGGTTGATTTCCATATCCACGAAATAACTATCCACTTCAACCGAGACAATATTTTCTCAGTACAAATGTGTTAAGTGCTTCGTTCGAGATAAAATTAGTTGCAACGAGTAAACTATTGACTTACACCAAATAGTCATCAACTCGAAAGGACTATAATGTTGTTTTGAATGAAACTTTGTAGTATTATTTCAAATATTTCAACATTTGGACCAAACTAATATTGTTTTAATGCAACCATATGATGTCTTAAAGAGAGTAATAGAGCTATCGGAATAAGTAATAGGTTATTTTGCTTGGAAGAACCAATGTTTCAGAGAAACATTTGTAATTTTGGTTCAACACCTTTAGTGTTCTGAATAGAGTATTTTGTTCTCAAAGCAAGTAACTGTCATTTTAAACGAAGTGCGTTAAAAATTCAAAGCAAGTAATAGTAATTTACATTCAACATAATATATTGATTTGAAGTGAATGTTTTTGTTGTTTTGTTAAAACTATCTACCGCTGCTGCAAAGGTTACATAAAAAATAAGTCTATCAAAACAAATGCAGAAAGAACTACACGATTATAATAGCACATTACTTTCTTAATCATATTTACTAGCAAGAATAATTCTTCTGGCTGACAAATCTAATCAAAACATAATATGTGGTATTACATCAAAGTTCTTTAAGCAATTATTTTGTAAGACATATATTTTTTTTAGTCATGTAGCAAAGACAATGGGTAAAAAAAGTTCATATATACCAATACATTAATTTATTATAAAAATAAAAATACATTTCAAACAAGTAGGTGTCATACTGATATAAACCCAATAACTTGTTATACAAGAAAAAAAAATACATTTAAAATACAATCAAAAATACAAAAAAATGTCATCCTGATACAGTAATTAGTACAGTTAAGAGCTAAGCAGTCAACAAGACTTGATGGGCCTTTCTGCAACTGGCCATTATAATACGGTTTCTCACCTTAGATGTTTCTAAATCTCCTCTTAGCTTCACCGCTTCCCGGAAAACAATCCGATCTCCAATAGCCGGAATAAGTTCTTTTATCTCTTCTTCTGTAAGTTTTGTTATGTTTTGCACAGTTATTGTATGGTCTGCAAACATAGAATGCATATAGTGTATTAATATTCGCATAAAAAGTAGATATACGCATAAATTTACTGTCAAATATCGTTTTAAGATGATCTGATGAAATTGAAAAATCATCCACGCTGTCCATTATCACATGTAATTATGTAAAGCTGCAGATACAATCAAGCGTATATCAAAGCGACACTGCTTACCACTATAACCAATATATTTGCATGGAGTTAAGGTTGTGAGGGTTGTGAGTGAGACTGGAGAATGTAGTCCTCATATACTGCGTATCTAAAAACTGTCGCCGTTCTACGTCGCGTCAGTCTGGTGCCACAAACCGCGCAAACTCTTAAGTATTTCCGCACAATGAAACCACCCGATATTTTAAACTAAGCATTTGGTTACTTGGTTCACACAAAACGTCTCTTGCATCAACCAACTAGTTTTACATGTCTTGAACACCATATTTTACATATATGATCTTGTTTCAATGCAATAGTTGTTTTCATTGGAATATATTGAATTGTTCAATGCAACACACTATATTCTTAAAAGAACTCATAAGAACTTTTAAAATTATCCAATGTAGTTTTACTTGGAAACAAAATGTTGTCGCTTCAAAGGAGAAGGAGGAGTAAATGCTCATAACTACCAACTTTCTTTTTCGTGACAGAGAGGAGAGTAAATAAATACGGCCAGGACGGACAGGAAACGTTTAGCAAATGTTTATCGTGTATAGGCAGGCATCAGGATCATTGATCGGGCTTATATGCATACGTAGAACATACGAATAACGACGATGGTCGGCATCGTAGGCAGGCAACAGCCTCTCCTGGCCAAGCTTCTAAAATTAGCTCCTGTATACGCGTTGACGACGCGGATTAACCGCTACATTAGCTGACCGTGGCACGGCACCGCTCGGTTGCCAAAAATTCTGCCCGACTTGTGTCGCTCATGAATGGAGACAATTTTATTCTATCGGCCCCGACTTGCGTCAGCGCTGCTAGTCTTTATTTTCACTACAAAAACTCTGTCGTTATGTGAAAATCTACGTAAAGTGTTTATATTGTGTGCTTTAAGGCTACCGTCTCAATTCAAATAGCGAACTGTACACAGATAGAAAAGATTTCTTGTTTCAAAGAAATGTATTTGTTTGAATTTATTCTTTTGGGTCAAAACATATTACTTTGACGCCAACAATATTTACTTCATTGAATACTCTAGTTTATTTGCTTGCAGAGATTAATTTATTTGAAGTATTTATTTAAGTGGAATAAATATATATATGGATAGAAACAAAAATTACTTTCCTTTAAAGTAATATTTTAGTTTTGATTAAAAAAAAAAAAATCGTTTCTTTACACCAATGAAATATAATTTTGATTCCAACATATAAATTTGTATATAATGAGAGATTTATTTCGCTTAAAGTAATATTTTGTCTTTGGCTTAAAAATAGGTTTACTTCCGCCAAAGAAATCATATTTTGATTAAAATAAATATATTTGTACACAAGAAGAGATTTATCTCCTTTAAACTGATATTTTTGTTTTCGCTTTAAAATAGGTTTACTTCCACCAAAGAAATCATATTTTGATTCAAATAAATATATTTTTAATGTCATCCAACTGTATCGGTAGATGGCGCTGTAAACTCTCTCCTCGCACTTCGTACATATGGAGAGTATAAAGCCGCGTGATCGACAGTATAGAACTTATAGAGTACAGTGCCTGCAGGTTCAAGTTGGGATTCCAAATCAGAGTACACTTTATTAACTTAACCTTGACTATATGTTGGGTTGGGAAGACCAAGCACTGGTCGAGGATGTGCGGCATCCCAAATAGGAGGTGACACATGGCGAGTCTTCCAATTCTTGTCTATTAATTCATTCAACAAATTAATAATTTTAAGTATTTTAACTCGACCAACAATTTTGTTAATTTAAAAAATTTTCACTCAACACAATCATAATTATTTGAAGTAAATAAATCTCATTTCTTATAATACACAAATTGCAAACTTTTTAACTGGAAACATAAGTTGTTTGACACAAATCAACGTTCTTTCTACCAAACAGATATTTCAAATAAATGCGTTTTTATCCGCAAATAAATATTTCTTTGCCTCTATTGAAACAACAAATTTCTTTGAGTCAATGCATATTTATTTGAATCAAACAAAAATTTCTCTCTGTGTAGCAAACTTCTCTCCAGAGCTTCGAAATAAAAGAATCGCCAGATGTAGATGGCGCTACTATAAATACGTCTGTTTTTATTTCGTGTTTATTACATTTGAAGTGTGTAATCCAAAGAAATTAATATATTGCTTTCGATTTGTACAAATATTGAAACTAGACTTTGTTTGAGTTTTCTACTAGTCAATGATATAGTACCTACTTTCACAATCGTCGCTATTGTAAACATGGTTGCCAACTTATTACAAACATGCACTACAATACTCGAGAGTGCAAGTCTAGTGCAAGTTCAGAAGAAAATAACTTGTGCTCTTATAGTTAACATTTAATTATATTTTTTCCACTTTGCATTCACAATGCACACATTGTTACACATTGTTTTCGGCGTTACAGTTAACAAGTTGTAACACCGTTTTAAGTAACTTTTTTCTAAGATTGGTTCACATTGATATCTAATGCCATGCAGTTGCATAAACTGCGAAATATCAATATTTTATACACATTTAAACATGCGTGTAGCTATAGGTAGTATGGCCAAAGGGTTAGTTGGGGCTTTCTTAATTTTGCTGTGTTCATCAAAATACGCCAGCATGACGTTCTCGTTTATGTTTTGCGACTCTGGTAAGTGATCGTCATCATTCTTTTCAACTAAACATTAAATCCCCTTTTCAGATATAATTCAAGGACCACATTTACATTAATAAGATCAAACCTATATCGAAGATATGAACGATTTTAATAACTGCTGCGGGTTGTATGTGCGCAATAAATGGCTTATTGAATATCAGCATACACGTAGGAAGCTATAGTACATTTAAAGTGTTGAGGATTTCTTAGTTTTTGTAACGTGTAAAATTTCGGTAAAATTTTGGACCGAATTCTGCTCAGTTCAATACCGTACTCGTTTTTGTCCATCGCTTTTGACTTCGTCTCAGTTCTGGCTGTGTGCAACGTACTTGCATTACCTCCATCACATGTTATTTTACTAAGTATAACTTATTCTAATAAATTATTACACCGAAATTACAATTTAGTTTCAATTATATGTGCGTGTAAACTTGTATAAGCCAGTGGTACTAGGTAGAAACTGCTATTAAACGTTAACCGTTAAAACGAGTTCTTATTCTTTAAAGTAACTAATCAGCAGAGCCGAGCAGAGATCGGGCAACTCAAGTTTTTTCGGGGTTATTCCAGTGGCGGGTAGACCGAGAAGTGACTAGGGCCACGCGCGCAACCACAGCGGTCCTATTCGCTGTTTTCTTTCTTTTCGATGCTGGTTATTGTACGTTTAGCCGTTAATAGTATGAAATATTTACATTGCATATTAAATTATATAGAATAAAAGCTTTGTGCAAAAACCTTGCAACATTTACATATATTTTTATATATTAATTATAGAATTATTAAAAGAACCTTCCCTTAAAGAGCAAGTGGAATTTATTCATAGCAATTTTTCATTTTTAATTGCAGACATTAAATATTTCGAAGGGCGTAACATCAAAGTGAGAGAATCGATAGCAAAATTGACCAAACTAGTAAATAAATTGAAATCTGTTCCGGGAGAAATGTGTGAACTTTTAACTAATAAAGTTGACGTTATATTAGATAGAAATCCCAATCTCAGAATAGTTCAAGAATTTTGTATGACAAATAATTTTACAAATTGCGAAAAATATCAATTACATGCGCATTGCTTTACTTATGCCCCATTAATAAGCTGTGAGACGTTGAGAGAAGCTTTTCGACTTTTAATAGTTATTTAACCAACAAGCATATTAAAAAGAGCGATTAATGATCGAGACTGTTTAACGCTCGAGCGTTAATTGTTGAGATCATAAATAGCCGTTTAATATTCGAGTTGGCTACAAAATTGTTTCGTCGATCGCATTCTTCTAGCGTCGTCTACATAGACTTTTCTTCGCCAATGTCTTTTTAGATTATATGGCAATTTATGTAATTTGACACTGACTGTTCTAGAGCGCGGTATGTTTTGATTGGAAGGTTTCATTTCAAATATGTTCGATTGGCCAATCAAACGTCGTCTTTACGTCGTGTGATTGGCTATAACAACTCATGCATTAATAGAAATCGTGCATTAATAGAGTTATTTAATTACATGTCCTATTCACTTAACTGACTCATAAAATTTAATGATCGACGGAAGTTATTTTAACTTCTAAAAGAACATCATTGACTATCG
Organism: Melinopterus prodromus; assembly: GCA_964023965.1. NCBI lineage: Eukaryota > Metazoa > Arthropoda > Insecta > Coleoptera > Scarabaeidae > Melinopterus > Melinopterus prodromus. Next base: position 3,197,711 of record OZ030391.1, on the reverse strand, counting down.
AAAATTTGGAGAAAGTAGTAATACCAAATGTTAACAGTAATATCTTGTTAAATAAATAATTATTATTAATACAAATTATTGTTAAAATCATTTGATATTATAGGGACAAGTTATTTACGCACTATCCGTCCGTCGAGTATAGTATAAAACAAAGCGTACGTCACTGTCGTCGCTGTACTTGGTCGCCTGAGTCATGCCTGAGCGTGCGATCGTTGAATCGCCGTAACTTTTACTGTCATTCTTTCTCGTGGCGGCATATCGAATTATTTCATGGGCCAATGTTACTACGGTTTCGAGGTAAGCGGACTTCTTTGGAGTACGGTGTTATATTCGAAGGTGCTATTGCTAGACAAACGCCGATCCATGCCTCAAGTGTCACCAGTTGCCCGATCTCTGCTCGACTCTGCTAATCAGTTACCGCCAAACACGTCTATTCTGATAATTATAATTATGAAACCACTATTTTGAATAATTAAAGAGGACGCAGAACGTCAAAACGAGTATTAGATTTTTATTTTAAAAGCAGAGCGATCGATTTCGGCATTTAGACATCATCAGGCTTATCTAAACGGTGATTTTCACAATTATTAGAATACAATAGTCAACACATGTACGTCAAACAGTAAGCGACAGTAAGTGTTTGACGTAAAATGTGTTGACTATTGTATTATAATTATTATTATAATTATTATTGTGAAAATTGCCTTTTAGATAAGCCTGATGATGTCTAAATGACGAAATCGATCGCTCTGCTTTTAAAATAAAAATCTAATACTTATTATGACGTTCTGCGTTTTCTTTAATTATTAATGACGCAAAGTAGAAATATAGTATATTACACTCGTTTTATAACGTATTGGCGCACTCGTTCCCCAATTTAACGTCTTATAAAACTTGTATAATAATATACTATGTATTATAATGTATTACTGCAGGCAATATCAATCAGACGCGACTGCCATCAGAAAGCATTTCTATATTTGTATAGTCCACACCAAAATTTTCATAAATATTGAAATTCCTTTCCGATGGCAGTTGCAAAAGGACCTTCATTTTCGCATTTTGAAGGTCGTAAACGGGAGCATTAAATTTGATACTTTTAAAAACTAACTAAGAGTTTTTGAAAAAATATTATCGTTTTGATTGAAATAGAAGTGTTGTTGATGTGAATGATCATCTACTGCATTATTAGGTCGTGCTGTAGTCTTTCTACTCACACAACGACCTAGTGCTCAGAATATACAGGGTGAGAATACCAAGAAAGCTACATCAGTGTAAAATTCATATAAATTAACTTCCGTTTTTTGAGAAACTTAATATTTTCAGGACTAATTATTATTCTTTTCTTTCTTTTTCGCTACTAATCATAACAGGCGAAGAACTCTACGAATACGAATATTTGCTGAAAGATGGCTGAAAGCTTCTCGGTAACGGTCCTGTTATTTAATTCATACGGTTTAGTGTCCGTATGAACATATGCCAACGATTTTACGTCAAATGTTGGCAAGCGGTCAAGGTTCGTGGCCGAACATTGTTTATACGCTCTCGAGATGAATTTAGACATTTTTCTGACATTACGTGTACCAGGAATTATTATGTAGGTATCATCCTCGTATCTCTGTATATTTTCTTATCGATCAGTTTTTATGTTGTACTGAAAATACCTGTTCTAGTATTGTCAATAATTATTACATACCTGTATAGAATCGTAAATTTTCACGTATTTTTGTTACTATATTGAATATGTATTATAATAATTTCATGAATGTCAGTCGCACCGTTTTCTAATCAAGTTCCATGCAATACAAACTTCTACTGTTTTACTTTGAATCTGTATTACCTATGAACAAAATTACCATGACATTTAAAAAAATCTGTTGTGGCCAGGCACATGACTTTATCATACAATATATAAAATTAATAGTTTAGCTGCATGAGAATCTATTCTATAGAGATAAATCGTAGGTATTGTCAAAGCATCAGCATTTGACACTACCTACACTACGTCATTCGAATAATAGTTATTTATGCCACAAATGCCGAAAGTACGGAATAGCGCGACGAGCGGTGATACGGCGCGTAGCCGTCGCATATGAGAGTCGCGCTATCTAGTTTTTGGCAGGCGCGACATCAACGTTTATTGTGTTGCTTTTTAAGAAATACGTATTTAAAAAAAATGATTTCTGTATAGTAAATGCTAGGTTGGTATCACTTTGACGAAAGGTGCGTTCCGATTGGTAGGTAATGGTAGCTAATGGCGGTGGTAGAATACGAAATTATAGTATTTCTTACATATCGTGATAATGACACATATTAGTTTGCATGTACATAAACATGAGTCACTAGCAATTTTCTATTAGAAATACTATAACGGCGTCTGCTACCACTGCCATTATCACTAATGAAAACGCACCTTAAAACTACTTTATTTATAATTTTCTCAATGTATCATTTTTAGAATTAGATATAAAGACTGGTTGATATTTCTTATCAATAAACAATCAAATTGGTGATCTTATTTTATTTGAAATTTGTATTTTATAATTTTGCGCACTACAGCGGCACGTTCCATAGTGGTTCTCCAACCTCTGATGAGATCAGCTGTTTTCGAATGTGACAACACAAAAAAATATTTGTCAAAATCCTGGCTACTATGTAATTTCATATCAATGCAGATGCGACCGATCTCGATCAAATAGAATTTGCTCTTGAAGGTAAACTATTAATTTTACCAAAAAATGTTATAGGCATAAATTATTTAAAATTTCCTCTACTTTAATTTATTAATTAACTATTTTGTCGAAATTACAGAAATGGCGGCTCATTTCCAAAATCCTTGAAAAAGGCTTAGAATAAACTAAAAAGCTAAACTATTAATTTTACCAAAAAATGTCATAGGCATAAATTATTCAAAATTTCCTCTGCTTTAATTTATTATTTAACTATTTTGACGAAATTACAGAAATGGCGGCTGATTTCTAAAATCCTTGAAAAAGGCTTGGAGTAAACACCCAGTTCCTTTGGACCCTTTTGAACCAAAAGCTTTTCAACTCTAAGTTTGGTCATGAAACTTCTAAATACGAAGTTCCGTGCCGATACCTTTAGTAGTTTCTCCGGTAATGAATTAACAAAAATTGGGTACACACACACACACACACACACACACACACACACACACACACACACACACACACACACACACACACACACACACACACACACACACACACACACACACACACACACACACACACACACACATACACACACACACACACACAGACATTTTTTTGTACCTTGGTCAAAAATGTTTAGGGGACCCATAAAGACCTATTTCCGCTAAAATCTCAAAAATTTTTTTCGGCACGATTACAATACTTTACATACTGCGTATGATAAAGTAAAAATTAATAAGGGGTCATCATGATTGTAGTCGAAGTAGGCAATGCCTATGTTAATACATTTCTGCCGTTTTCCACAAACAAGTATCAAACTTAGAATAGGTTATGCAATCAATTTAACAGTTGCCTATGGAATAGTTTTATCGTAGTAAGTACTATTCAATTCAAATGAAGCGGCACACACAAATTTTTACATTTGATCTCAGCGCCTACTTCGACTACAATCATTTATAATATTCTGTGGATATATTAACACTCTGATGCTTTGTGAATCTATAGTTGATGTTTAAATGCTGTAGAGCCCACAACTAAGGTGACTAAGGTGAGTCCTCCTTTTTTAGAGAGTTTTTTGAGATATTTAAAAATAAGTGATCGATATCATACTACTAAAAAGAGAGTATATAATAAAATGAAAATAGCGCTAAGCACTGGTATGTACGTGTTGAAAACCTTAGCTGTGTATTTTTGAAACAAAAAATGCCATCAAAAATCATCAAAAATGACACTCCAAAACGCATTTTTATTTTAGTTATTAACATCAAGTTATCAATAATGTCTTATATGTGAGTGTTACAGTAAATATGATAAAATGATAGCTTGTAATATGTCTTCTATATAAACGTAGTTTAACATTCTTTCGTGTAGCGTTTTTCTTGTTAATTTTAACAAAAGGGTATATTTGCAGCTTAGGATTTGATAAATTCCTCCGTAACTCAAAAACCAAGTCAGATAGAGTCAAACCAAGCCCACCAATCGATTTATAACGCCCAAATTAGGGTCGAAACTGATTACAAACTCACCAATCTAACCAAATTTTACAACTATCTCCCCCAAGGTCCATCTTTCGGACCAATCCTTTCTTCCTCCTTTCTTTCTAAGATTCACAAAACCGCCTACGGCTTCCCCTCCAAACTACATAATGAAAATCGTACCTCTAATGAACTCGAATCTCCAACTCGTTGCGGTGGTGGGGGCGATCGCGTGTGGTGGGCAAATCAACACTCAAGGTCGGTCGCCTTCGGAATGAATGCAAAGAGAGCGTCGTCGATGGATCGAAATGGTGGGAAGGGGGTGGAGGGAAAGGGTGAGGGAGGAGGGGAAAGTCAAGTTCATTGCTGTCGGCCGTTGTTCTAAAGTTTTTAGTGAACAGGTAGATTGACCGGTGATCGTCATTGGGCCACCTTAAGCGTCGTGGTGGGGGAACGTCGTCGTCAAGGGATTGGTTAATGGCGCTATTGTTTACCGGCTGTTTTCACTGACACGGGGAAAACTTCAGTCGCGCTACGGCGAGCGCGTTTTTCGGTTTATCGTCAGGTTTTCCGAAGTTTTCTCAATTCGTCGAGGTTGCGAGCGGTCGTCCTTCAACTTTTTTCGAATTGGTTGCGCTGGTACGGGTTTGATTGTTTAGGATGTTGCAGGTATTGTAATTCTCTTGATTTTCTTTGTTCTTAAGTATTATCTACTTAAGTTTATTATTATGTTTAGGTAATTTTTATTTCTTCAAGTTTTTTAAATCATTTGCTTTTGAGTTTATACCTACTACTACTTCTTATTTATTAGAGTATACGAATCTTTCTGTTCTTGTTTGTTTTTTGTTTAATGTAAATATTGAACGGATACTGTAAACATTTACATTCCAGTGAAAAGTTTTCAGTTATACCGAATTATACTTAACTTTTTGTGTTGGATGTTTTTTTTAAACGTTCATCATCATTAAAATATGAATTAATAGATTGAACTCAAATAACGATAGCCATTAAATAATAAAAAGTAAAAAAATGATAAATATGTATATGAACAACAAAAAATAAAGTAAAGTAAAAATAATTTCAAAAATACGTTGAATAAACAAATAAATCCATATGAAATGGAATTCTGAATAGAAATAAGGAATAATAGAAATAAGAAATAATAAATGTCGTAAGGAGTATTTTTTTTCAATTCCCTGAGAAGTCAGCACCGTTTAAAAGGTAGGTTTTTCAATATTTCAAACAATAACATTTTAAGGAATTAAAAATCTGATGTTGCCAGACACATGACTTTATTATACTATACAGGGTGATTCACAACGTACGGAGGAAATTGAAGGAGTAGCAAGAGAAGACCAAAATAAGCATCTTTTCTTAGTAAACATTTGACCTAAACACATAAACTAGGAAGTTATAGCAAGTTAAAGTTGAATTTATTAATGAACATTATTTACAAACTATGCTAGTAAGAGACGTTTTAAAAATAAAAGAAGATACCTGATTGTTATTTAATACACATGTTCGATTTAAAATGAAGAAAAATTTATAAACATAAAAGTTACAGCTATTTGTTTATCTTTAAAATGATGAAATAATAGGAGTTAACTTGTTGAGAACCGCTGACTTTCTCATAAAACAATTTGGAAAATTTATGACAGTTTGAATGTGACACAAGGGTTTGCTAAGAGGGGTTTCCATGGAAACAAAGAGCATTATTTACGAAAAACCCAGAGGTTCTCAACACGTGGACGTTAATTTCTATGAATTTTAAACGGATGTAACTGTCTTGTTATTGATCTTTGGCTAAAAAGGTTATTATGAAAATACTTTATATTTCCCGTCTCTAGCTCCCTCCTCAATCTCCTCCGTACGTTGTGAATCACCCTGTATATAAAATGAATAGTTTAGCTGCATGAGATTCTATTTCATCGCGATCGGTCGTGTCTGCATTAAAATAAAACTAGTTAGCCAGAAATTGACAGATATTTTGATACTATTGACAGTAGGTGTCAAAATAACAGCGTTAGAATGAAAATATCTGTCAAATCCTGGCTAACCAGTTTTATATTAATGCAGACACGACCGATCTCGATCAAATATATTTTGCTCATGCAGGTAACTATTAATTTAACCAAAAAATATCAAAGACATAAATTATTCAGAATTTCCTCTACTTTAATTTATGATTTAACTGTTTTGACGAAATTACAGAAATGACAGCTCATTTGTAAAATCATTAAAAAATGCTAATAGTAAACATCCAGTCCCTTTGGACCCTTTGAACACAAAGCTTTTCAGCTCTAAGTTTGGTCCTGAAACTTGTAAATATAAAATTTTAATTATTTGCTTTTGATTTTATAGCTACTACTATTCTTATTTATTATAGTATACAAATCTTTCTGTTCCTGTTTGTTTTTCTTTATGTAAATATCAAAAGTGAACATTTTCAGTTATACCTAATGATACTTAACTTTTACTCCAGTTTTTTTCTTTAAACATTCATTATTATTAAAAAATGAATAAATAGCTTGTTGGGATTTGTTTTAATTTCTTTTATTTTGTTTAAAATTTTGATTTGGTGTTTTTTTTAATTTTTGGAAGGCAACATTTCCAAAATATTGTTTAAAGGATTCTGAAAGACATGATGATATATTTATGTATTTTACATCAATTACATGGGTGACAGTTCGGTGTTTTATTATGACAGTGCAGAGTTTTATGATCATAAAACACCGATTGCCTAAAATCGTCCTTTAAACTTTTATTGTTCCTAACTGTACATAATAAAATTCTAAAACACAATAGAGAACTTTGTTTAAATTTGTTTATACAGAATGTGCCACTTAATACAGTTACAGAGGTTAATATTACCAAAACAAAGAAGAATGAAAAACCACGTAAAATAATGCGAAAACGTGCAAACTCAAATGATGGTCATTAAAAGACTAAAAGGTAAAAATTAAATAATAAATATGTATATGCACAACAAAAAATAAACTAAAGTAAACAGAATAATATCAAACATAAGTTGAATAACCAAATAAGTAAATCCATATGAAACTGTTTGTTGAAAATGGAATTCTGAATATATGTTATTTATTATGAAACATTTTTTTACTTAAATCATTCAAGGTCTACACAAAAAAGATTTTTTTTTTAAATTAAATAATTAATGGTGGTTGGTCCTAAAAAATATGATTTATTTTACATATGTAGGTATATTAATTACACACAATAATTTTTTCCTTACTTTGCTCAAGGAAACTCAAAATCGTCGCTGTTGTAAATATGGTTGCCAACTTATTAAAAACACGCAATACAATACTCCAGAGTGCAAGTCTAGAGAAGTTTAGAAGAAAATAACTTGTGCTCTTATAGTTAACATTTAATTATATTTTATCGCGTTATCAAAGTCGGAGACAAGAGCATTAAACGAAGTTTCCGAGACATAATTGGGCACTAATACCTTCCAACAACATTAAAAACATTGCCAAAACGTTTCTGTTACCAAGCCTTGCAACAAAGACGTTTTCCATCGACAAGATACGATAAAATCTATCATATTAAATGGCTTAGGCATCTTGGGTTTCGATTATTTTTATCAGTTCGCGTTCGGGTGTGACCTTTGCGTCATCAGATCGTCGGTTAGGTCCAAAAATAAGAAGTACCCACCCAGAAAAGTAAATTTACCGTTATCTTTTATTGCGACCGGAAGTTCTTCGGCCATCGCTTGACCCGCGAGCCCGCCTTCGTGACGTATCGGAAACACTTCTAAAAATAGGCGAACATTCGTGTGATTAACAAGTCCGATGTGGTGGAAAAGCTAGAATGGTGGCGGTCACGAAACACCACGTTTTCGAATAATGAATGACTCGCTTGCTGTTTTTCCTAAGTAGTTAGTAGGAGGAATTGCCATTTCTTCGATAAATTTCGAGTAATAATGGTATGTTAATGCTTCGAAACAGTGTCGAGAATTGTTTGTAAGAAACGGAGATAGATATAGCTGGGTATTGTGTGAATGAACTTCATTAATACTGCAGGAGAGTTTTTCATTCAGTACACACGCAACTGTATTGATGACGTAGTACGTTTCAATTCTCTGTTTTTAGTTAGCTAAAGGTCAGAGTATCATGGTTTTCTATAGCAAAGTACCTACACATCCAGTAAATGCTAAATTTAATATTATAATATCTTGACACAATTCAAGCATTCCACAAATTTTATTTTGCAGAACAATATTGCTGTTACTATTGGTGTTAAATAAGACAGAAATGGTGCGTCATCTCGGAAGCCGTTGGAAATACTCATATTTTAATAATTATTTTTTGAAAACGTTGCAAATTTAAAGCACTGGAACCTTTACACCTAAAAAATTAACGTTTTGTTTATAAATATTCACATTTGTTAGATTATTAAATTGTGTATGGTAACAATCATAGCATGTATTTACAAAATGTTCCGAAATCGACTACCAAAGGATTTAACCCCCTTTAATGATCTTTAGTTTGACGCATGACAGAAAATTATAGAACAACATTTAGAAAAGTTATAACATTTTGCTAAAGCAGAACAAAGTAATGTTCAGTTGAAGCCATACAACATAAGTACAGTATCGTTATTTAGGGGTTCTTCACCTCAGACCAAAACATTTTGCATCCATGAATAGGACTACCGCATCTAATTACCTATAATTTAGTATATGGTGGAAAGCCAACCAGAATATCAACTCTCTCCACTTAGTGTCATACATAATATCGTAATGTGGAGGCTTTTCAACTTTTAATGTATTCATTTAAAGTATAATCCCAATCAATTACCTACACTTTGACCTAAGAGAGAACGATTTAAACAGTTTTTGTAAAAGTTATAAAGATTTTCTGTTGTAAAGATATGTAAGTTGTACCGCAATACTCAAATAAATAGTAGACAAAACTATTGTGTTTTAGGGGTTGTATGTCACAAAGAAAATTTCTCAGCGTAAATGAGTAAATACAACGATTAATTTCCTACGAATTTGTCATATGAACCAAACATATGTAACAATTTTTTTACCCATTTCCTATACATTTAATTTTTGTTAAAGTTATAACAATTTTTCTGTAGCGTTTTTCGTAGTATATCTGAAAGCTTGCATAGAAAGTATATGCATATTATTGTGATTTAAAGGTTGTTTGCTACAGAACGGGAAATAGAGACTAACTAATTGAGATAGGTAGTCTACATTTTGACGTATGGAATATCGTCGTTCAGTAATTTTTAAATCGTTATAAACAATTTTCAGCAATCAACTTTGTGTTTCTTTGGCTGTCGATGCTTAATATTGTTACAATACTAATCGGCTAGTCGCTCTGTTGCCTGTTAGCAACGGATTTGTTACCCCTAAATCATCATTTTGTTTATCTCTCAATAAGTATCGAAAAGTAGTAAAATAAAAGCATTTTTCTTGGCAAAGAACATATGACTTGAGTTATTTTTTATTTTCTTATTAACAGAATTGCTGACAGCTAACAGAAATTCGCGTTTATTACATAAATACAGATTTTCCGATCTCTTTCACGATTATTTGTATATAAGTATAAGCTACTACTAAGTACTAGTCTAGAATAAGCAGATTTTCTTTTAAACCAGGACGTTATTTTTCGGTGGTATCAGTTGTGACTGTCGGTCCATCGTCTAATCATAACGGACTCTGCTGTTACAAAATTGCACACGTTTCATTTAAATACGATGCAATCCGTTGCACGTTGACAGAGCGCAGCACGTTGAATGGGGTTGATATCGATCCATACGAAAATATGTTATACGAGGGTGGTTCGAAAAGTTCTTCATCTTACATGAAAGAATGAAACTATTTTCTTAATAATAATTTGCCAAGATTAATTCTATTAAAAAAGCGAATGATAATTAAGCCAGCTGGGGATAATTTTTGTTTTGGAAAAAACACCTCCGCCTGGATTTGAACCAGGAACTAAATTAATTCTATATTATAATTCTATATATTAATTCTATTATTTGTTAAGAGCAAAAGTATTTGTTTTGGACATTTTATCATAGCTAGGAAAGTTGTTGTGATAGAGTTAGTAGATCTATGGTACCAGCAGCTTTTTTGGTGGATGCGCCGGTGAGTTGGAGTTTGTGTTTCGTTTTTTAGGTTTTTGTTCTTTCTTTCGCGTTTTGCGCTTAGAGAGAACAACTCAAAAATGTATTGTTGCCTGCTTGTTGTGTTATATGGTTTTAATTATGTCATTTTCTTTGCTTTCAGGTCAAATACTCACTGGCGTGACCCATGTGACCTCTTAGCTGTCGGAGCACCCATGGAAATCAGAATTGGCTGGTATGTATATACTATAACTCCATGTTTAACATGGACATAAAATACATAATACATAAAATTGGATTTCATTGACAACCGTAAACGTATTTTTAAATCAAAGCTAAAATATTATAATTTAAAGGGAATAGACTTCTTTTTGTATACAAACTCATATTCATACATATATTTTACTTCAGCAAATATTATAAACTGACTAATTTTTATAAGAAAATTGTGTGAAAGAATCATAATGTATGTTTCTGTAAACCAAATAATTTTTTTCTATGTGTCAGTGTTATTAACATTATACTAATTTTCAATTATGGTTTAATTGCAAAATTCTTGCTGTGTTTCTCATACCACCTTCATTTTTCTTCGTTTTTCCTATGTGTGTAAGATATATACGTAATCAGTGCTATAATTTGAAGGGGTAATGTAACTCAATATGAGGAACAAATAATCTTAGCGAAATGTTACCCTTGAAAATTTATTTGTCGTTACCCACATGTTTTCATAATGTGTTTTATAATAAACCATATGTTCAATGCCTAGCAGCAGACAACTTACCGTAAATATTGCTCAAAGTAAGCACTGTTGCTTCAATTTTATCATTAAAGAACAGCATTTTGTCTACATTCTCCGTAAATGAGCATGATGCTTACTTACGAAACATGGTGTACCATCTATGTTAGAGAAAATAATGCATTCAATTCTTATACAAATATATTGTATAAAATTTCGCAATAAAAACCTCTTTTCATTTGTTATACATCTTTCTTTAATTGCTTAGGTACCGGTTTCGTTTCTCAACATCTCAACTCTTAGCTACTTCTAAGTTACACTTAAAAACGTAAATTAATAACTCAAATCAAAATAGAAAAAAATTCATGTATGCTTATAATTCACGTATGAAATCAAGACCGATTTCTTGTCCTTTCCTCTCTACGTCAGCGTACTGCCACAGCACGAGACCTCCTAAACGACCTAAGACGAGCACATGGAATAGAAATTTCTGATTAAACTGTTAGAAACAGATTAAAAGAAGCGAATTTGAAACCAAGAAGACCTGTCCGCGCACCACGCCTTACGCAGCATCACAAAGCAGCGCGAATGAGGTTTGCTCTGGATCACAGAGATTGGCAACTTCGTCACTGGACGCCTGTACTGTTTACAGACGAGTCCAGATTTCGTTTAACTCGTTGCGACGGTCGGGTACGTGTATACGTGCGAACGTATACGTATACGTGTGAACGCTACGCAGCCGCTACTATACAGGAAGTGGACAGATTAGGTCGTGGATCTGTGATGGTTTGGGCTGGAATCAGTATAGACAACAGAACTGATCTTGTTGTGGTTCCTGGTAGACTAAATTCCATAAATTACATCGAAACCGTCTTGGAGGACCATGTCTGGTCCTGACCTGGATCCTATTGAACACGTGTGGGATCAGATTGAGCGACGTGTTCGCAAGCGTTTATTGTTTTAGTAAACTAATAACCAAACAGCTTTTATATTTAGATTTGTTTGACAAAACTCGTAATTTACATGGCACCAACAAGATCCACTTTATCTTCCCACCTCTATACAGGGTCCTGCAACTAAGCTCCCGTCTTCTGTAGCTCACTTACTCATTAAGCTCAGAGTTTGACATTTTGCACGCTTACCCTGTACTTCAAGGTACAATTCAAGAAATTATTTTTTATTATACAGGGTGTTCCCAAAATGTGCAACACCATGGTAATATATTTTTTTAAATTGCATGCTATACATTTTCCTACACATTTGGAAGCCTTTTATGGTTGCCTACATATCACAAAAATTTTATTGAAATCGGTTGAGTGACCGCAGCGGAAAAAAATAAAAACCAAAAAGAAATTATTTTGCATCGTAGGCTTTAAAAATAAAAAAAAAATAAAAATAAAAACCACAAAACGCACCTCGTTAATAAAATTTTGCGACGTGCTTATTAAGTTAGATGTAATAGTCTCGTTAACCAAGTGACATTAATCCAAATTATACAGGGTCACCAAAATCGAGTGTCAAACTTGTCAAACTTCAAAGCGCGCTATTGTTCTTATTTTAAATTGGAACCCATAATTTTTTTTATGTGAAATGATGCAGAATTAGAAAATAAACATTGTTTCTAAATACAACCCCATAACAATTCCCAATATTTTAAAACTTATTCGCCAAAAACTCATTTTTCAACGTTTCCAACGACAATTTTAGATAATAAATATCGTACGTGGCTTTGAAAAACAATTTATTTCATAAAAAAATAATAGACGTATTTTAGATTTGAGTGTACTTAATTAAGTAGTTATTCAAATGCTAAATTTACTGCATAATTTACCTATAGCGGTAAGGACGGAAATGTGGCTATAGGTAAATTTTGCAGTAAATTTAGCAATTGAATAACTACTTACCTAATTAAGTACAGTAAAATATAAAATACCTCTCTGCGTTATATTTTATGTAATAAATTGTTTTTCAACGCCACGTACGATATTTATTACCTAAAATTGCCTTTGGAAACGTTGAAAAATGAGTTTTTGGCGAATAAGTTTTAAAATATTGGGAATTGTTATGGGGTTGTATTTAGAAACAATGTTTATTTTCTAATTCTGCATCATTTCACATAAAAAAAATTATGGGTTCCAATTTAAAATAAGAACAATAGCGCGCTTTGAAGTTTGACAAGTTTGACACTCGATTTTGGTCACCCTGTATAATTTGGATTAATGTCACTTGGTTAACGAGACTATTACATCTAACTTAATAAGCACGTCGCAAAATTTTATTAACGAGGTGCGTTTTGTGGTTTTTATTTTTATTTTTTTTTTATTTTTAAAGCCTACGATGCAAAATAATTTTTTTTTGGTTTTTATTTTTTTCCGCTGCGGTCACTCAACCGATTTCAATAAAATTTTTGTGATATGTAGGCAACCATAAAAGGCTTCCAAATGTGTAGGAAAATGTATAGCATGCAATTTAAAAAAATCTGATGTGGCCAGGCACATGACTTTATCATACAATATATAAAATTAATATTTTAGCTGCATGAGAATCTATTCTATAGAGATAAATCGTAGGTATTGTCAAAGCATCAGCATTTGACACTACCTACACTACGTCATTAGAATAATAGTTATTTATGTCACAAATGCCGAAAGTACGGAATAGCGCGAGGAGCGGTGATACGCCGCGTCACCGAAGGTGGAGTGTAGCCGTCGCATATGAGCGAGTCGCGCTATCTAGTTTTTGGCAGGAGCGACATCAACGTTTATTGTGTTGCTTTTTAAGAAATACGTATTTAAAAAAAAATAAATGATTTCTGTATAGTAAATGCTAGGTTGGTACCACTTTGACGAAAGGTACGTTCCGATTGGTAGGTAATGGTAGCTAATGGCGGTGGTGGTAGAATACGAAATTATAGTATTTCTTACATATCGTGATAATGACACATATTAGTTTGCATGTACATAAACATGAGTCACTAGCAATTTTCTATTGGAAATACTATAACGGCGTCTGCTACCACTGCCATTATCACTAATGAAAACGCACCTTAAAAAGGTAATTAAAATTCTGACAGATTTATATTTGTTCATGACACATCCCTACCAACATACTAAAATAAAACTACACTCATCGCTATACTTTATTTATAATTTTCTCAATGTATCATTTTTAGAATTAGATATAAAGACGGGTTGATATTTCTTATTTCTTATTTCTTATCAACAAACAATCAAATTGGTGATCTTATTTTATTTGAGATTTGTATTTTATAATTTTGCGCACTACAGCGGCACGTTCCATAGTGGTTCTCCAACCTCTGATGAGATCAGCTGTTTTCGAATGTGACAACACAAAAAAATATTTGTCAAAATCCTGGCTACTATGTAATTTCATATCAATGCAGATGCGACCGATCTCGATCAAATAGAATTTGCTCTTGAAGGTAAACTATTAATTTTACCAAAAAATTTTATAGGCATAAATTATTCAAAATTTCCTCTACTTTAATTTATTAATTAACTATTTTGTCGAAATTACAGAAATGGCGGCTCATTTACAAAATCCTTGAAAAAGGCTTAGAATAAACTAAAAAGCTAAACTATTAATTTTACCAAAAAATGTCATAGGCATAAATTATTCAAAATTTCCGCTGCTTTAATTGATTATTTAACTATTTTGACGAAATTACAGAAATGGCGGCTGATTTCTAAAATCCTTGAAAAAGGCTTGGAGTAAACACCCAGTTCCTTTGGACCCTTTTGAGCCAAAAGCTTTTCAACTCTAAGTTTGGTCATGAAACTTCTAAATATGAAGTTCCGTGCCGATACCTTTAGTAGTTTCTCCGGAAATGAATTAACAAAAATTGGGTACACACACACACACACACACACACACACACACACACACACACACACACACACACACACACACACACACACACGCACACACACACACATACACACACACACACAGACATTTTTTTGTACCTTGGTCAAAAATGTTCAGGGGACCCATAAAGACCTATTTCCGCTAAAATCTCAAAAAAATTTTTCGGCACGATTACAATACTTTACATACTGCGTATGATAAAGTAAAAATATATTACCATGGTGTTGCACATTTTGGGAACACCCTGTATAATAAAAAATAATTTCTTGAATTGTACCTTGAAGTACAGGGTAAGCCTGGAAAATGTCAAACTCTTAGCTTAATGAGTAAGTGAGCTACAGAAGACGGGAGCTTAGTTGCAGGACCCTGTATAATGTTTAAGCTGTAAATTGACATTCAAACTCCCAGCCTGACAATATTTTATATATTTTTGTTGTAATAGGTAAATCGTTAACTAATACAATTGTTTTTATCTTATAGGTATCTTTTTAGCTAACACCGAGCTAGCCATGCAAGTCAACAACAACAATATGAATAATCAACAGGCCGCCAGTGGCGGCGGTAACTCACCACCACAAGTTCGAGGGCGAGTAAGTAACTTTAAGTTTCTTTGTTTCTGATACACCCATTCCTTATTTTATGCCATGTTTTCTCTTTTTTTTTGCTTGATTCCATCACACTCTATCATCGTATACTAACAACGAACAAACCAATACAATATCTCATCACTAGATACCTTTATTTTAATACTAGTTTTATATAAATGATCATTTTTCAACAGATTTACTCGTATATAAATTCGCTACTTGGTTAGTAACCACTTTCCTCGTCGCCACTTCTAAATTTGCTGAATACACATCTTTAGTCAACTCCATCAAATCCGGTTCTGTATCACACCTGCATTTCTCAACAGCGTCACGAATAGACCTCTTAGCATCGTCTTCAATATCATTCAATTCCTCTGGTTTTATTTCCTTACTGCTGGTGAGACGTAACCTAAAATTCTTAATGGGATCGCTAGATTCACGCACCCTTTTCACTTCTTCTCTATCTCTATAGCTACTCTGATTATCAGAGAGCGTGTGCCCATGAAATCTATACGTCAACACCTCCAGGATGATCGGTCCCTTCCCACTTAATATATAATCCCTTGCGAAACCGATAGCAGCCCTTACGGAAGCCACATCCATGCCCTCGACGAAAATACCGGGTATGTCATCACCTCTGGTGAAATACATGATGTTTGCCGATGATTTTTCGCAACTGGTCGCCATGCCGTATAGGTTATTCTCGCAAATGTACATCACTGGCAGTTTCCAGAGTTTAGCCAGGTGGAAGGATTCAAAGATTCTGCCTTGGTTCGATACTCCGTCTCCATAGCAAACCACTGATATCGCTTTTGTGTCTAAATATTTGTGGCTTAACCCGATTCCTGTACCGACTGGTACGTGTGCACCAGGAACTCCGTGTCCTCCGTAGAAATGGTCGGTGTATGGATGCATTGGACCTGATTTACCTCGGTTGCAACCGCTGACCTGAAATGTTTGGTTAGTTACCGATGTTTGGTATTATAAGTTGGTTTTTGTACAGGGTGTGGTAAGACGAGTAAGACAAGTAATAAATCAATGTATATTAAGGTGACCAATAAAGGTGATCAAAAAAACGAACTTTTCCCTAAAGGGCAACGATCCCACCAATCTGTTCCGTTTCCAGAAAAAAAATTCCCCCTAAGTTTGAGAAAATTGTTTTCCTCTGAACTTCTCTAGCCCTGCACTCTGGAGTATTGTAGTGCGTGTTTGTATATATGCTAATATGTTGTAGTAACGTTCAAGCCTTTTTGATAATTAAAGCCTGCTAACATGGTTTGTCACCTTATTAACCTAAATCACCTTTTTAAAAGTCAAAAACTTACGAAAATATATGGTTGCCTAGGTGTCCGTATCAACATCCTTTTCGCAGTGACGTCATGCGCAGAAATGAACAAATTTGAGACGCGAAGTGAGCAGACCGTTGTAGTGGAACTTGATAAATACATGATAAATACGAAATAAAAACTGAGATGTTTATAGTAGCGCCATCTACATCTACATTTTGTATTTCGAAGCTTTGGAGAGAAGTTTGCTACAGTTCGCTATTTGAATTGAGACGGCAGCGTTAAAATACATTGCAAAAATGCTTCACGATTCGGATTTAAAAAAAAAGTTGCGGGAGATTATAAGAAATTGTTCAGAACTCCCCCAAGGAACAAATCCACAACCGCTATTTGTTTGTTCACCACCCCCCACCCTCCCCATAGTACCCTAAATTTGAGACAAAAGTTTCCCCAAGTTTACAATTTTACAATGTTACGTGTGTGATTATTTTTGTTTCACAGAAATGATTATTATTGGATTTTTAGACATATTTTTTGGCATTTATTAACTAATTTGAAATTTTTTAAACAATTAGCATTTGTTTAAATAAAAATATACCACGTTAAGAACATAATTATCCATTTTTTGCAGAAATTATTAAACTATTGGGTTTATTGTATTTTATTTACTAATTACCAATTATTTAAACAAACATAATTTGTTTAAACAAATATATACAATGTTTCGGACATATTTTCAAATATTTTTAAAGGAAATTATTATTTAGATATTGGAATTTTTTAATCATTTACTAACTAATTTCATTGTTGGCATTGTTTGTCATTAACTAACTAGTTGCCATTGTTTGAACAAATACCATTTGTATACAACGTAGATACTGACGTATTTTTTTGCAAAAATTATTATGGTGTTTCTTGTCCGTTTTTTTCTTGCCAAATATGTTAACTAATTTTTAATTATAACCTACAATAATAATTAGTGTTGCAACCATATCAGTAGTTTGACCGATATCGCAAAACATCAAAAATTACAAAAATTGTTAGAAATCCATTTACATCTTTTCCCAAGACATACGTACTAAATTTTTGTAACTTTGTTTGTGTAAAATTGTATATTATTGTTTAAACTAATTTAATTGTCCAAACAATTGCAAATTAAGTAACAAATTTCAAAAAATATGCCAACAATGTAACAATAATGTAACAGTATTTAAACAATTGCAAATTCTGTAAGAGTGTATGTATTTGTTTAAACAAATACAATATATATATATAAATTAATTTGAAACATTTTAAACAATTAGCATTTGTTTAAATAAAAATATACGATGTTAGGAACATATTTTTCCTTTTTTTGCAGAAATTATTAAACTATTGGGTTTTTTGTCATTTATATACTAATTAGCAATTATTTAAACAAATATAATTTGTTTAAACAAATAGATACAATCTTGCGGACATATCATCTATTTTTTAAAGGAAATTATTATTTGGATATTGGAAGTTTTTAATCATTTCCTAACTAATTTACAATTGTTTAAACAAATACCATTTGTTTACAAAAATATACAATGTTACGGACATATTTTTCTTTTGTTTTTGAGGAATTATTGTTAGATTGTTGACATTGTTTGTCATTAATTAACTAGTTGCAATTATTTAAACAAATGCTATTTGTATACAACGTAGATACTGACGTATTTTTTTGCAAAAATTATTATGGTATTTCTTGTCCTTTTTTTGCCAAATTTGGTAACTAATTTTCAATTATAACCTACAATAATAATTAGTGTTGCAACCATATCACTGGTTTGACCGATATCGCAAAACATCAAAAATTACAAAAAATACGAGAAATCCATTTACATCTTTTCTCAAGACATACGTACTAAATTTTTGTAACTTTCTTTGTGTAAAATTGTATATTATTGTTTAAACTAATTTAATTGTCCAAACAATTGCAAATTAAGTAACAAATTTCAAAAAATATGCCAACAATGTAACAATAATGTAACAATATTTAAACAATTGCAAATTCTGTAAGAGTGTATGTATTTGTTTAAACAAATACAATATATATAAATTAATTTGAAACATTTTAAACAATTAGCATTTGTTTAAATAAAAATATACGATGTTAGGAACATATTTTTCCTTTTTTTGCAGAAATTATTAAACTATTGGGTTTTTTGTCATTTATATACTAATTAGCAATTATTTAAACAAATATAATTTGTTTAAACAAATATATACAATGTTGCGGACATATTATCTATTTTTTAAAGGAAATCATTATTTGGATATTGGAATTTTCTAATCATTTCCTAACTAATTTACAATTGTTTAAACAAATACCATTTGTTTACAAAAATATACAATGTTACGGACATATTTTTCTTTTTTTGAGGGATTATTGTTAGATTGTTGACATTGTTTAATTATCTAGTTGCAATTATTTAAACAAATGCCATTTGTATACAACGTAGATACTGACGTATTTTTTTGCAAAAATTATTATGGTATTTCTTGTCCATTTTTTTCTTGCCAAATTTATTAACTAATTTTCAATTATAACTTACAATAATAATTAGTGTTGCAACCATATTACCGGTTTGACCGATATCGCATAACATCCAAAATTACAAAAAAATACCAGAGATCCATTTAAAATTTTTCCCAAGAAATACGTACTAAATTTTTGTAACTTTCTTTGTGTAAAATTGCATATTATTGTTAAAACAAATTTATTTGTCTAAACAATTGCACATTAAGTAGAAAAAAATACCAGTAATCCATTTACATTGTTTTCCAAGAAATACGTACTTAATTTTTGTAACTTCCTTTGTGTAAAATTGTATATTATTGTTTAAACAAATTTATTTATCCAAACAATTGCACATTAAGTAACACATTTTCAAAAACATGCTAACAATGAACAATAATTTCTACGAAATAAAAAACAGAAAAAAATTGTACATTTTTGTTTAAACAAATGGTAGTTAAACAATTGCAAATTCTGTAAGAGTGTATGTATTTGTTTAAACCATTACAATATATTAAATGTAATAATAATTTAGGCAAAAATATAGAAATTTATGTCTATTATAATGTTAATATTTGTTTAAACAAATGGTATTTGTTTAAACAATTGCAAATTAGTTAATAAAGGACAAAAAACTCGGTGGCACGTGTTAACGTTAACCGATTTTTCTCAAATTTTGGTGATTTTTTTTTCTGGAAAGGTAACAGATATTATTTTGATTGTTTTCTTATAAACAAGTGAACAAAAACGTTTGGCAAAAAGGAAATAATTTAATTTTAACTAAAAATACTTTCGGCCACATTTGGATAGGCAACCCGGCAGAAAAATAATCTTCTACTTATAATTATCTATAACAGAATGCATTTTGATTAAAAACAAACTAAGAATCAACTAAAAAATCGTTCAGAATTATTCAAAACCATTATTTTTACTACTAATCATAACAGGCGAGGAAACTATACTCTAGTCAACCTCTGTCTTCGGCTCACACTTTATGAAAGCTGAACCAAACTTGGCAAATGAAGTCAGGTGTCTTCTTAGTTTAAAATCATCTCTACACAAAAATGTTTATCTTTTACAGTCCTTCCTTTACATACTTGGTAACACTAACTTAATAATATCACCTTACCACAACCTGTATTATATCTTTATTTCACACATACCCTTCCTAAAGCTTCTCCAATGATACCAATAGGATGCATACCCATGACATAGGCCCAACCAAGCGCTCTACAGCTTGTTATGACCGTATCAATAGCAGATAACATGGATTTAACTCCGACACAAACAGCTTCTTGTCCGGAACAAAGATGGCACCATCCACGGACTAATTTCTCGTTATACAATTTGGCTATGGCATCTTCCATCTTTCTAATGGTGAACATGTCTCTGTAGATCTGTAATGCATCTTCTTTGTATATCTTGTTGGTCTTTGGAAGCGGTTCTGTGAGTTTGTAGAGTACGTATGGCTGCGTTGGCAGTTCTATCAGAGTGGTGCGTTCCTTCTTGACGATCGTAGTAAGATGCTTGAAGAGATTTTTTAAGGGATGGTACGGTCGAAACATTACGAAGATTTTGTCTGAAAACCATTTATATGCGTGTCGTTTATGTGACAGGTCATAACCTTTTGTTGTATAATTGTCAGATGTAGCAACTGACTACTGATATGATGTTTGTTGTCCATTTTAAGTGTTTGGTTTAGAATTTAGATCAATATAGTTTTTAGTATGAGATGTAAATTAACTTTAAAAACAATACTCCATGATGGAAAAAGAAATACTTAGCAATGATTCCAGATACTCCGCGTTTAGCAATTGAAAATTAGCAAATCTATGAAATTAATAATGTGTACCTATTGACAACACATTTTTATAAATATGTTTGCTGATAAAGTCTAGCAGTATTTTAATTGAATTAAATAGCGTATTTTGTCACTATAAAAAAGACACAGTAGATAAAGTTTTTTTACATATTTTCAAAATCTGCAACATTCCAATACTTAGCAATGATTCCAGATACTCCGTGTTTAGCAATTGAAAATTAGCAAATCTATGAAATTAATAATGTGTATTGACAACACATTTTAATAAATATGTTTGCTGACAAAGTCTAGAAGTATTTTAAGTGAATTAAATAGCGTGTTTTGTCACTATAAAAAAGCTAGAGTAGATAAAGTTCTTTTACATATTTTCAAAATTTCCAACATTACACAGCAATAACTTTTCAAAGCGGTAAAATATGAGCTTTTGATCACTAGAATCGGACTTTTAGGTCAATTTTTAGCTATTTTAACAGACGGCTGTTTTTGGTAGAGTAAATTGCAAAACACATATACTGTTTTTGTCTGGGTTTTACATTTCATGTACACATGGCTTGTGGGGAACATAAAATGCTGAATTTTTCATCAAATTCTAAGTAAAGAACAATGCGAAATAACTTGTTTACTGAGAATTTGGTTTCTAAAAAACACATGGAGTTATGAATGTGTAATAAAAAAATCTCTTGATAACTTTTTTAAATGTACCTTTTGGATGTCTTTACCTTTATTGTTATTATTATGTTTCTTTTTTTTTTATTATACAGGGTTAGCCAAAGTTACCGGAACACCTAAATAATTCTCCAACGGTAACAAATTTCAAAAAATTGTTTAAACAATTTTTTTTTACATTAAAGCTCTCGTTAAAATATATTTTCAAGATACAGGATGTTTATTTTAATATATAAGTTTGATAACATTTCCTTTTTTTAAACAGAACAGCCTACATATTTTTTTCGATTAATGCTAACAATTTTTTATAGGAATACTTTTTGCAAAATAAATTATCTTTCAATTACGTATAAGCTGTTAATCAAAAATAGTCAAAATTATCGGGAACAACTTAATACTTCAACTTCAAGAATTTCATATAGACGTTTTTTTGTTTTTAACAGCCTCTCGTTATATATTTATTATATGTTATATATTTTTAATATACACAATGTTTATCATGAAATTTGTAATTTGCATTTTTGTAACAGAATACCCTGTATATTTTATATATTTTAATGCTAAGTTTAATTCTAAGACTCTTAAGTGAGATTCTTTTTATAAAATGCTCTATTTTTTAGTTATAAGCAATTAATCAAAAATCATAAACTTTTACTTGAACCAAACGGGTAAAAAATTAAATATCCAAGTGAAAGTAACAACACTATTAAATAGAATTAAATTAAATGTTCAAACTGTCACATTAAAATAAATGTGTACGTACCTATGTGGGAAAATATTTTTAATTTGAAGGTCAGGAGTTTTGATTAATTGCTCATAACTGCAAAATAACGCATTTAAAAAAATATTTCTACAAAAAGTTCTTAGAATTTATCTTAGAATTGAAAAAATAATCTATTAGAAAATAGAAAAGTTTACAAATTTCTATAATAAAATGGACAGACTGTATATTCAAACTATATTTAAAGGAGAGTTTGTCTAAACGCAAACAATTTTTATTTGAAAGGTTTTTTGACATTCTTTGATGTTAAAGAATTGTTTAGGTGTTTACTTTGCAACTTTGACTATTTTTGGTTATAATAGTATAATAGCTATAGTTAAAAAATATTGCATTTAAAAAAATTCTTAGAATTAAAACATGTAATCGTATACATACAGGATGTTCTATTAAAAAAAGTAAAGGTTACCAAATTTCTATAATAAAATGAGCACCCAGTACCAATATTGTACCAATATATTTAAACGATAGCTTGTTTAAATCCAAAAATTTTTTGTTTGAACAATTTATTTAAATTTCTTATCATTGGAGAATTATTTAGGTGTTCCGGTAATTTTGGCCAAACCTGTATATGACATAGGGTGGTCCTTAGTTATATAGAAAAAAATATATCTGACGTGGAATCGCAAAATATTACTCCAACCAATTATTTATACTAAAGTAACCTTTCATTTTCTCGTGTAGATACCGATTCTTTGGATGGTAAATTTTGTCAACTACAATGTGGTATTTTTTGTTTTGCGATTAAGTGAGTGAGATTCAAGGAACGAAGAATTAATGTCTGACAGGCAAAATTTTTCAATGGTTTTTCGTTAATTAAAAGTCTTCCTATTAACTATGATTCTAAACATTTTAATATGTTGCTACGTAACTAGTTGATTTCTTTGCTCTGAAGACTAATCCGCACTCAAAAGTTTCCTATTACAACTCTTTTGAAGTTTCTGCTGGGTTCAAGCGATATAAGTTAAACAAAAACGACAAAATTACAATATTATTACCTCAACTTTATCGAATAGCTTACGTGGTAGGAATCTTCTGAGTTCGGATTCGCATTCAACGCAAAGAAATCTATCGAAAAAGCCTATGGACAAACATACAACAAACATTTATAATTAAGCATGCTTTTTGTCTTGTCCAAACTTATATCCTAACAACATCAACACAAAAGAAAACTAATTCCAACCACTTTAAAAAGAGAAAACATCACCATTTTCTGTTGGGCAACAATAACACATTTTCCACCATTAACATCACATAATTCTCTCACATCCTCTCACTACTGCAAATCACCATAACCGTCTCGCTTTTGGTACAAGGGTTCTTCCCTCACTATTTCAACCCTCTTCCAGGTGAACTCAGCAAAATCGAAAGTTTTAGTCCGCAGTCACGCCATGAGGGAAGAGGCATCACCTCCAAGAGAACCAACACCCACCACCCAACAACAACAACAACAACAACAACCGAACTCGCCCGTACACCTCAAAGGACCACTACTCACCTTACCGTCCTCAAGAAACCACTCGCCATTACATCCGAGCGTGGTGGTCAGTCCGTCACACCAATTGAGCGACTCACCAACGACAATATGCATATCACCAACTGCCACACTCACCCCATCACCTGCCAAAAGACATTCGCCCGACACTCATTCACCAGTTTCACCAGAACAAGCGTACAACGAGCAATCATCATACTATGAGGAAATTGGAAGAGAAGATAGAAGAGACGAGAGAAGAGAAGACAGAAGAGATGAAAGGAGGAGTTGTAGGGTGAATGGGAGGCATGAGAGGAGAGATGAGTATGGGAGGAGATTGGTTGAGGAGGTGGACCATGAGGTGGTGCACCATGAGGAGATGCACCATGAGGTGGTGCACCATGAGGTGGTGCATAGGAGGAATGGACGCGTCAGGGTGGATTGTGGGTGTGGAAATGGCGGACAATGCTGTAGCAAGTGTCTGCGGAACTATAATAATAATCTGAGCGGTAGTTTGAACAATAATAGTCATAGTTTAAATAATGGTGCGCCGAATACGCTGTCGGTGAATAGAGCGGGGAGCAGGAGCAGTCTGAGGCATCAGGGGAGCTCGCAGGGGAGCTTTGATTCGAATGTTACGAGTTCGCCGAGATTGAGTAGAGGTGAGTGTTTGAATAGTCGTTTGGCAGTCGGTGGTTTAGAAGTTTTAATATGGTTCAAAACTAGATTGATAACGTTGGTTCAGAACTATATTCCCCGGCAAAAAAATGGGCAATTTAAAATCTTGTTAAATCTTGATGGCAAATTGGTTAGTTTTGCATCGTTTACCTATTTTGATGATAATTTTAACACCTTTTAATGCCTGAATTGCCCTTTAAGTTTTGCCATATTGATTTGACAAGTTCTTGTCAAATGTTTGATGAAAACTTCATGAAGTTTGCAGCATCATCATTAGTTTGCATTATGAAGACATGCAAAACGTTTCAACACACCAAATGTTCACTTGTATGCAAAATAGGAGTTAGGTGCTATCATTATCTGCATCGATGCGTCAAATCGCCCAATCGATAAGAATTCAGAACTTTACTGTTTTCCAGTCTAGTATACCTTTTTTCCTTGTAAAAGGGAAGATAAATAAACATTCCTAATCTAAAAGTCTTGTTTTAGTGGAATAAAATCCATATGAAATCGTATCTCTGCGCTCATGACGCTTGTCACAACAAATCAGGCGTAAATTCATGAGAACCATAATGATTGGAATACCTACGTTATTACTCAGAAGTAATCAACGACCAAATATTAATTATAACGTATTTGACAACAAACATTTACGGGTTGCACTTAACCCCACATATTTTTAATACATTTTCCTAGGCAAATAGATTTAAAAATATAAATAAAGGTTTCATATCTATTTGACCAAGCAAATAGCATTTGCCTAGGCCTTTTGCCTAAAATAACATTTGCCTACGACGTTATTTGTTATTGTTTGCTGTGATTAAAAATGTGTTTAAGCATTGCGAGAAACATTTTGTGTGGAAGAAAGCGTGGTCAAAGATTTAGTAATAAAGCAAGGAGGTTATGTTTGCTACCAACCCGAAGCGACAACTGTTGTAAAAGAATAAACTCACTGATGCTCAAGCCTTGCGATTTAGTAAAGTCGAATACATATGAGGCCAAATTGTCATAAAATGGCAAACAATTTTGAAAAATTGCATTGTTTATATTGTAGCTTTGAATTGCATAGATGTAAAAGTAGTTTCAATCAGTTTTCTTACACAGTTGTCATAAAATTATCTAATTCGCCCAATTGCAAAAGACCTTGAAAATCAAAGCTGAAATTGCAAAGTTTTGTTGCTAACTGTGTGCCTTTTGCAAACACACACACATACTGGGAATTCATATGTCTTCTGTAACAGAGTATTTGAGAACCTCTCTATAACAGGGTGTTTTGCACCATCAAAACATCATGTTGGTTCACTCGGTATAAAAAGCTACAACTGTTCCCTTTTTTGAAAATTCTGAAAGCATGTGACAATTTTGATGAAGTATTTTACAAGGTGCTGAAATAATCATCAAAATCGGTAAAGATTACAAAAGTTGTATACCATCAATTTTTTTTTCAGTGGCCTGGTTTTAGTATGTGAATTTCTGTGTTGTTGGGTAACCAGAGAAATACTTTAGAATAGAGAATTAAAGTATGCTGAAAATACTATGAAAAGTAATAAATGAAAATCTATATCTGGAATTTCGTTTTACCAGTGTTAAAAAAGCACTAAATTTGACAAATTCTGTCCGCATATCTACCTGTTACCTTTACATCTTTAGGTTGATGTATTATGTAGTTTGTTGGTTATGTAGCTTGGTCACTCAGCTCCATTTATCCATTTGGTTTCGATGATTTCATTTCTTACACATTTTCCAAGTGTCATTTCCCCATCTTATTCTTCTAAATGTATTACAACGTAATATTGAGCAAAAAAAACGTAATACATTAAGGAAATATTCAACAGTTAATCCCAAAGTTCCGTGTAAAGTGAATTCAGAAACAGATTTAATTATCGACCCAGCAGACAGTTGCAATTCTCTGGTTACCACTTAATTATATCGTGGTGCAATTTGCAATGTCAGTGTAACTGCCATCAGTTGGTATTAGTAGCTTCCACTACTGGACATTGGCAAGCAATTAAATCATAAATTAGTACCCTATTGGAATCAAATCCAGTAAACCTAAGTTTAACTAAACCGCTTACAGTCAATATACAAGTTATAAAATGTTAACAACATGACATAAATACTGATGGACCTAACCTTCTCATTACACAGTATTTATAAAAGAGAAACAGAATGAATAAAATTTTAAGAATTATTTATATTCTTTAGAAAATAAACTGCTTCCGGGTTATGCCGTGTGTCAAGATTTGTTAATGCTGACGTTTCGCAAACCATGTTGCTCGCTTCTTCAAAGCTAATTGAATACTGAAGACCTATGGTATACCGAACGTCAACGGGCACACTTGGACATACAGTCTACCGTAAGAAGACACATACCGATCGGTACTTGAACGCCAAATCACACCACCATCCCCAACAGAAGAGAAGTGTTATTAACACTCTGTTCAACAGAACCGAGAACGTGTGCGACTCCAGCACCTTGGACGACGAACGGAAACACTTGGAGTGGGCCCTACGTCAGAATGGATACACCAAGTCCGACATACGGGGTGTCACACAAAAAAAAAACGCAACACTCAGAGGAACGGCAACAGTCAAAGGGGTTTGCTTGCTTACCATAAGTAAGTGGGGTATCAGAAAGAATCGGTAGATTACTGAAGAAATCGGGTATCACGGTTAGGTACAGAGCACCAGCTAAGGTAAAGGATCTTTTGCCTAACCCAAAGGATATCACATCATTCGTGAAGAACGAAGGGGTATACAAGATTACATGTGAGTGCGGAACATGCTATGTTGGACAGACAGGACGAAGTATCGAATGTCGAGTCAAGGAGCACAGTAGAGATACCCGGCTACGCAAGATTCAACAGTCCGCTGTTGCTCAACACTGCCACGAGTCGGGACACACAATGATTTTCGGTGACGTTAAGATGTTGGCAAGGCTGGGTAATTATCATCGAAGGCTCATTAGAGAAGCCATCGAAATTTACAAACATCCTAACACCATCAATCGCGAGGATGGTACTGAAATTAGTAGACTCTGGAAATCGATCCTAACGCGTTCAGGTGGAAAAGCACATGGGAGCAGTAGCTCCAGATGAGTGCAGTGAGGTGTAAATACCGGTATATAAGGGCGATTTTCTTGGTAGGTCTTCAGTATTCAATTAGCTTTGATGAAGCGAGCAACATGGTTCGCGAAACGTCAGCATTAACAAATCTTGATACACGGCATAACCCGGAACCAGTTTATTTTCTAAATAATTCTGGCTGTGAAAGGCTACGTACTTACTTGTATATTTATTCTTGCAGACAACAGTGGTGAGATATATACGGACACTACGGGTACAGATCTAGTCAGGTTTATCACCGAAACGATAAACAAAAACATGAAAGACAGACAATTAATGCTACGAATAGAGCAGGAATTGATAGCGCTATGCGAATGTACAGAGTAAGTAACCCAATTTTTTTACCAACACAACCAAAAACTCAAAAATGTGATTTACCTCTTCAGAAAGACGCACTTCAAGTTTCCGGCCATGTCAAGTTACCAAAGAATGATGGTCCATCGCGTTGCAGCTTTTTTCGGCATGGACCACAACGTTGAAGTCACGGGAAAGTCGGTTATTGTTAGCAAAACGGCGTATACGCGCATACCGGAACAGAGATTTGACGTATACATCCGGTACGACGTTGGTTTTTGCGATGAACCGCCAAGACGGTCGATTTTGAAGAGGGATTCCAACAGCGTTGAAGATTATAACTTCAAATCACCAGATCGTCAGTCCAGCTTTGAAAATCGAAGAAGTAAGAGTATTGAGGAAAGGGAAGAGGATTATAAGAGGGCTAGGAGGAGAATCTTTAATAAAGAGGTTGGAATTATTGGTAAAAAGTGTGGACTGAAAGATGCTAAAGAGTTTCAGTATATTTTGATAACTCCTTTAAAGATCTTCCCAGTTCTGTTTAAAGATACAAAAAAGTGGTTAGTATCCATATTGGATACGCCATTTTGAACTTATGTCGTCAGATAACCTCAAAAAACTTCTGAAACAAACATCTTTTGTCCACTTTTTCTAGTAATGCTAATGCATGTAACTGTCTTGATAAATTTCTTTTTATTTAGATGAAAGATTATAGTGGTTCCACTGACGATTTGGATTGGCAAACTCAATCATGGTCGAGTATGGAAAATGAGCCACTGTCAGCTTGTAGGCTACATCCTCAGTATTGTTACGAAAGAAGTGGCTTAAGATTGCATAAGGTAAGTCAAAGAAGTTGTGATTTGTGTACCATTCCAAAACTGTTTAAATAATATTTATCGAAGTCGTTAAATTGTTAATGGTGGTCTAACGCTTTGGCCAACTAGATCACCTGACTTAACCCCGTTTGATTTTTTTCTTTGGAGACATATTGAGGAAGAAATTTGCGATATCACAACTACGATAGTGAACATGAAGAATGATTTTATGAAAAATTGACGTTTTTGACGTTAATCTCACAATGTCTCAGTCACACTTAATAATAGCCAATAGCGTCAACGAGATACAGCTTGTTGTCCAAACGATTGTAGTAGGTACAAATCTTAAGCAAAAACTGACAAAACCACATTGAAAATTACGGCTCAAATAATATTTTCTGAATGATTCTTGTCAATTCATCACACGTATTATGTTTTTTACTTAACACTGTCATGTTTTCGGGTCTTTAAATGCATAAATTGGATTCAAAGTTAACCTAACCTAACTTTTCTAGTTATTAAAACGGCATGCAGCTCTAATGATAAGCCAATGAAGCAACATTTGTAACCTTAACCTATAACCATTATCAGGATTCGTTGTAGCAATACAAAGAAACATAACCTAACTTTGTGTACTTTTGTGTATTTTTTTGTACGCTTCTGTCAAACTGTGATTTGAACACCGATGTTAATGTAATTTTAAATGATATTTCAATGTAAAATTAAATGAAATATGCATCAGGCTAATGTTCTTCAATTATTTCGAGTTAATAACATCATTGTGATTTATTTCTAGGTTCACTCTGAAGAGGTCCACGAGGAAACATTGAGGCCGCAAGTAGCAAAAAGCTACAGCTTCGGAGGTTATGCTGGCGCACACCATCGTGGCGAAAATGTTCCCCACAATGGCCCAAGGCTTTTAACAAAACAAGGTAATGATTATAATATTATAATATCGCCTCACCATTCTGTTTCAATCTTGCACAATTCCCATTAAGGCTCCCGTCTAAATTCAAATAGCGAACTGTAGCAAACTTCTCTCCAAAGCTTCGAAATGAAAAAAAAGGATCACCAGATATAGATGGCGCTACTATAAATATGTCTGTTTTTATTTCGTATTTATTACATTTGACGTATGGCATCACCTAAAGAAATTAATGTATTGCGTTCTATTTGTACAAATTTTCAAACTGGACTGTGTTTGAGTTTTCTAGTCGATGATATAGTACTTTCACAATCTTCGCTATTATAAACATGGTTGCAAACTTGTTACGAACACGCAGTACAATACTCCAGAGTGCAAGTCTAGAGAAGTTCAGAAGAAAATAACTTGTGCTCATATAGTTAACATTTAATTATATTTTATAATGTATTACTGCTAAGGTAGGAGACGGGACCCTTAAGCATGCTGTAGAAAAACTTTTCCATGCACCAGAATATTACGTAAATTAACTCACAAAACAAAGCATATTGCCTGTAATAATACCTAACCATGCACGCTGACAACTACCCCGTAGCATCTGACAGTAGTTACTCTATATCCAGGTTATCTAGACTTGCCATTTGAACACGAGATTTATGTATCAGACTCTGGAACGAGCTCATCGCGGCTTAGTCCGTCGAGTTCTGGTTATAAAACTCAATCTCAGCGTTCCGGATCCATCACACCATCGCCCACGTCGATATCGTATTCTGGGGATTCCCTGAGGCAAGATTCGACCGCCAGCGTCGCCACCAATACCAGCGAGCAGGTCTCGCCAACGAGTGAGCAGCAGGAAGTCGTCTGGGTGCAGTATTCTGTGAATAATGCGCCAAAAGGAAGAGAGATAATCGACCCAACTGTAAGTACAAGTTTTCTAGTCTAATCTTATTGTAATGCTGGTGTATTTTATCCCACTTCTGAAGAAATTGCCTGGTTCAACTTCATGTTGTGACCATTGTTTGGTATAGTTTTAAGGGGTTAGGTTTGTGTTATGGTCTTACTTGGTTCTTCTCTCTGGTTCTCTCTGGTTCTCTTCTTTCTCATGTTTGCCTCAGTTGTGTTATTGGAATGAAAGGAAGATGGTATAAATATAAAGTTGTTTTTGCTCAAGTATCCATTCTTTGTCTTTGATTCTATAGAGGCCTTTGAAGTTCTTTGGTCATTTTGGGTTACAACAGTTAGTAAGTAATTTTACTTGCAATATAATGTTTTAATTATGGCAAAAACGAGTAAAGTTTTAACTTCTTAAAAGTTATAAACCTGTTATAAACCTCTAGTCAAGTGATGTTTTGGCCAGGAAAAAATATAGAAGTTTTTTTTCTTTTATTCTATTTGTTTTTTGGGGTGCTGAATCCGAATTTCAACTTTACTACTTCTCACGGATATGGCTTCTCGACGAAAATCGCAAAAATACTAAACATTTTCGACTTTCTTCAGTTTCTTGCCAAAAAGTCATAAAACTATGCATTTTTCGACGTGGGGAACTATGTTTTTTATCAAATCGCCTGCATTCGTCGCTCAGTATGCAAAATTTCAAAAACCTGGTCAAAAGTCGAAAATATTTTTAATTTAGGTAAATCTCCAAAATGAAAATATTAAAGAAAATACAAAATGGCGGATCCAATATGGCGTACATTAATCCTTGAAATATGCTGAAATTCGGTATTATAGGCAAAACTGGGAGAGCTGAAGATTACTCATAGATTTCAGCTGTTATTTTAGACATACGTTACAGAATATTTCTAAATATTGACGCGTGTTAAAACGAAATAGCATACTTTTCATACGTCTGCTGTATAATTTAAATGGGCAAGACAAAAAAGTACGTCTGTTCTTAGAACCATAACCATAAGAACGAATGACAGCGGTAGCAACCTAACCTCCAATTCGAGCGCGAACGTGTGATGTGAACAAGATGTTTTCGTTGGTATGTTTTCACTTTGCTTCTGTTAAACATGCTAATGATGGATATATAAATTAGATAGGACAATTATTATCACAATTAAATGACAGTATTTTTAATAATTAAATATTAATCTTGGACGAACTACCTAGTAGGCAACTTAATATACACAGCTAATAACCAATTCACGCGGTACGTTCATATCTTGGTTCATACGATTTTAAGCGATGAATCACCTTCAGCTCTCCCAGTTTTGCCTATAGGGGGAGATTTGGAGTCCCTGATTATAAATCTAAATTTAAAATTTGGAAAAATAATATCGCCGATCCCAAATGGCAAATATTTGTTCTAAAACTACTTTCAATTTAGTGGAAATTCAGTATTTATGGGGATTTGGGGTAGAAGCAAAATGGCGGATACAATATGACGGACAATAGTTATTAAACTACTTTCAATTTAGATGAAATTCGCTATTTTTTGGAGTGGTTCATTATAAATATAGCAAAACATTGCATTATGGACCAATTCATTATAAAGTTCATTATAAAGGTGAAATCAAAATAAGAAAACTGCCGGATCTAATATAGCGGACATTTGTTCTGAAATTACTTTCTATTTAGTGAAGTATTTAGGTTTTCTTTTGGAGCCACTGGTTTAAAATCAGATATCAAAAACTATCGTAACCAAAATTGCGGATATAGTATGTGGGAAATATGTTCTAAAATTATATAGACGTTGACCGGTGAAATTCGGTACTGAAGAATTTTTTTTTGTTTTTGATCATACATAGAAAATCGGAAATTAAAGAAATAAAATGGCCAAAAAAATATGGGTGACATTTGTTCCAAAATTACGTTTTAGTCCAGTCATTCTAGCTTTTTGATATACGTTGTATTTGGAGAGTAAAAAATTCTTTAAAGTATTTTTGAGTATTAAGACAAACTCTGAGCACAAAAAATATTATTTTGTGCTCAGTTGTCATCAGTTTTTCAAGTCATCCTATTAAAACAACGAAAATGCATGGAATGCAATCAAAAATTTAATAGACAAAAGTCCCGGCAAACGCGATGTTCATAAAATCATTGCTGCGTTGTAAGAAAAGTTGCAAAAAACACGTTAAATGATTGAACAGCATAGAATAAATTTTAAAACATGTCTACATACCTTGAGGAACACTCGCTATTTCACAAATATAATAAAGGCTTTTGTCAACAAGCCCGCAAAAAATTTCCATTGCATTGCATTGCATTCCAAACTTTAACCGGTTTAGCGAACATTTTACAATTTATCATTCTTATGCTTGAGTGGTCAAAAAGTTGTCAATTTAAATAATCAAATATGAGTTTTGGCCCATTTTTTTTAGCAAACTTTGACATCATATCTTAACGGCAGAAAGATTGGAGAGATCTGACTAAAACGTACGACCAACACGCGATTTTGGCCTTTCAGTAGTTTGAAGAATGAAGATGGTTTGAAGAAATTTACCACAGCCTCAAGCTCTTTTACAGTTTCTGTTACCGACCGAGGTACCACGTGATGCGTGGTATACGTGCTCAGAAAGCTACTAACCACATCTGCGAAGTGCGAGTTAAGAAAACATTTGTTGTTGATATTCTTAACCTCTTTCGTTTACGTTATTCACGCGTTTTTGGGTTTTAACAAATTACGAATCATGGTCATAAAGGTAAATACCTACAATTCTGTTCTATATATTTCTGTAGGTACTACATTTAGTTATTCTCAAGGAAGGAAGAAGAAACCATAATCTTTTGTTTTTTTTTTGTTGTTATTGGAATTTGCTTGTCATCTTAAGTGGATATTTATTCATTACAGACGGGAACACCGGCAAGGAACCCAGATGGAACCATTTACAAATTTGATCCATCAAATGTGCCGCCAAACGTTGTGGTACACCATGAGAATACCTCAAAGGCTGAAGTTATTCCGTTAGCGGAAGAAGTGGTTACCTTGGTTACCACTGTTGACAACCCTTCGGCAGTGAAAGAAGAACAAGTGGCAGAAGAATCTCCGACGGTAAAGAAGTGCACAACGTGCTCTACATGCAGTTGTGCGCCAGCTGGTTCTACTTTGCCTACGAGATCTTACGAACCTCAACCAGTCCCGGCTAACGTACCCGTGGCTTCTTATGGTGCTGCGTTACCATACCCGTATATTCCTTCAAACGATTATATGATGTATGCTCCAGTTAGCTATGAAACCAGAAGTGTAAGTCATCTTTTTTATTTTTGTTGCATAATGGATACATAATGGCACTGATTTCGGTTTCATAATGGACTGTTTTTATTATGACACTGTTACCATGGTTACAGCTAACATAACATAACCTTAATTTTTAAATTAATACAGAATTAATGACTTAATAAATACAAAGTAGCCTGGAAAACATGGAAGGTGTTGTTATGTTTAAAATTGTAAGGTTTTATTTAACGTAAGTACAACTATTTCTTTATTGTAGGATGGTATTCAGTCAACAGAGATGCCTGTGTACTATTCGGATGGTAGTTCTGCGCAATATGGGGCTCCGCCAACTCAGTGGACGCAGTCTTACTTTCCCGTGGGGCCAAGACTGCCGCGTAAGTTTTAATATTTTCTTTTTGTGTCGATATGTCACATTGTTTACGATCTATATTACATATAAAGCAAGTGTGGCTTTGGCTTGCGCTGTTTTTAATATTATGTTTCATAATTTTTAATTGAAAGATTTAAGTTTGAATTTAGGTTTCAAGTTTGAAATCACAGCCGTTTTCTTAACAAAATGTTTTGTTAATTTTCACTTGTAATATTTATCTATTGTCACTCGTTCCTTTGTTATTTATGAAGATAAACTAATTAAGTTTGTAGGATTGAAATTTGTAGACAGCTAATGCAATATTTAGGCATAATAAATCTTTTTCTTTTTTTAGTTCTTTTATTTGTAACTTGTTTCATCATATTTTGCTTCATCAAAATACAAAATATACATACACAAAATGGCAAATTTTTTTTTCTAAAGTTTTTGATAATTATTATAATTGGGTTGTAGGTGTTAAAAATAGCATTTTTTTGTAGAGCATTGTGTTGTGTACAACACCACAACTCCCTCAACACAGCAGAGCGTTGACAACACCATGTTCCCTGGAGGAACCATGCCCGTATTCTACGGACCGCCGCAAGCGTCAAGTCATCATTTCCAACCCTACCAACAAAACGTTGGCATGGTATATGCCAACCCAGTATACCCAAATGGGTATTCAATGTACCCATCATGTCCGGGAACTCCAAACGCTGTCGTACCTCCTGTCCAGGGGACAATTTATCCATCGGAATCTACACTAGTGACACCTGTGAATGCTTTGGCCAATAGTTTTGGCCAACTCTCCATGGCATCAGGTATTTTTATTCAATTTTTATTATTATGGCTCCCGTCCCAATTCAAATAGCGAACTGTAGCATACTTCTGTCCAAAGCTTTGAAATAATAACATCACCAGATGTAGATGGCGTTACTATAACCATGTCTGTTTTTATTTCGTATTTATTACATTTGACGTATGGTATAACCTAAAGAAACTAATGTATTGGTTTCTATTTGTACAAATAATCAAACTGGACTGTGTTTGAGTTTTCTAGTCAACAATATAGTAAAAAGTTAAAGTAAAAAACCTCATGTTTCTACACAGTTTATTAATTTACTTGTTACGCGTTTTGTGACTAACGTCACATCATCAGCCTAAATAGTCGACAGTTTCTAAAGTACAGTCTAAGGACTCATTAAGCTAAAACGGAAAGATTCCTGACGAGACGGGCAGCTGTTTCATTTCGAAGACAACAATTAATTTCCTCATTGTCTTCAAAATCTATCTATCTATCTATCTAATTGTTTTAATAATTATTATTATCTATTGGTTCAGGTGGAACCCCAAGACATTATCAGTTCGGGCAAGTTCGCAGCAAGAGTCACCAGATGGGATCGGTGTCAAGTTCGAGCAATTCAGCGTCACCAGCGACGACTGTGGTTTGCGGAAGTTACGCACACGGGGCAAGCTTGCCGCTGAGGACTCCGACACAGACACCGCCGAATTTTAATTTTGGGATGCCTCCACCAACACCTCCGGCAAAGCAGGTAAATATTTTAACCTCAAATTCCGAACTGTCATTTCCAGGTTTTTTGGTTATGTCGGCAGTTGTATTTGGATTTCATGAATAAAATAATGTAATAATGGGATAAAGAGTGCTAAACAAACTTACTCAAGTTTACCAAAATCTCTTATAATAAAAAAGCACAAAATTTTCGCAAAAACAAGATTTTTCAATTTTTTTTTTTTTAAATTTTTAGTTCAACAGTGTTAGAGCTAGTCCACCAGTAGGCAGAGGCACTAGCCGATCACCGACTCCAGGAGATATCGGCATGATGGACAGGCATAGATTTACAATGCCGCCCCCAAATTATCAAGCAGTGCAATATCAGTATGTGCTAAACGGTAAGTTTGATTGATAAACTACATAAACGTTGTCAGTGAGATCATAATTGCAGTTGCAATTTTGATTATCTCCGACTATATATACGCTACAAACATTCCGTTGTAATTACCAGTGAACAATGAGACATTAGAAATGAAAGGAGTTAGTTGGTTTTTCAGTGTAGACTGACCTTCATTATTTGCGCTATTAGTGTGGACACACCTTAATTAAGTTTTGATTCGACAACGGGCTGTACGATTCGACAGAAGACTGTTGGATTCGAAAAGTTACTGTTTGACTAAAAAAAAGCACAACTTCTCAATATTTTATTCTCAGAAAACATAATAAAAAAAATTCATTTGTTCTAGGAAATGACTGACGTTACGTATACGAAATTGTTTTGAATACGGAGGGTTTCACTTGTAAATACCAGATAAAACTAGTATTTAAAAAAAAAATAGAACAACCTCAATATTTTTCACTAATTTTCCGAATTATGGTTTTTTCTTTAAATGTTTTCTTTTCAAACATCGACATCACTTCTCGTAGAAAGTAAAGTACAAATTCTAAGGTTTGCTATGATGAGATGCTTTGAACGTTTCAAGGGTTCCATCAAATTTATAAAAATTGACAAAATCACGTTTTGTACATTATTATCTCACTTTCTTTCGGAAACCATTTGTGATTATCAAAGTAAGATCATAGATATTAAAAAAATTTGATCATTGCCATTAAAAAAATATTGATGACGTCGTAGGTAAAAGAAATATTAAGGTAAAATATTGAATTTTTATATATTGCATACAAATATGTATTTGTTCTATTGCGAGTCAATGATTTTTAAAAGTTTTTAGGGCAGTTTTCAACTTTATGATCTTTTCTATACTTTTGTCACTATATTATAGAGGGTTTGTCAAAATTTCCAACACACCTAAATAATTCTCCAACCGTAAACTATTCTAACAATTTTTTTTTGTTTTAAACAACCTCATGTTTAAATATATTTTTAATACAGGGGTTAATTTTGGAATTCTGGAATTTTTGTAATCTTTCCTTTTTCCAATAGAACACTGTAAATTTTTTGATAAAATGAGTGATTTTTTAGTTATAAGCAATTAATCAAAATGAGACAAAACTCATTGGGTTGAAACAGCCATCGTTTAAATATATTAATAATATACAGGCTGTTCATTTTATTCTGGCAATTTGGTAATTTCCTTTCTCTAATAGAACATCCTAAGAATATATTTTATTAAATATATCATTTTCTGTTATAAGCAATTAATCAAAATGAGACAAAACTACCGGAATATATAAATAATTCTCCAACCATAAAAATGTTTGCATACAAAGTTTTTTGGGTCGAAGCAAGCTATTGTTTCAATATATTATTAATATAATATTCATTTTCTTTTGGCAATTTGGTAACCTTTCCTTTCTCTAATAGAACATATTGTATATTTTTCATTTTTTAATACTGAGAGTAATTCTTACAATTTTTTGAAAGAATATTTTTTTTTAATGTATCGTTTTGCGTTATAAGGAATTAATCAAAATTAGTAAAATAAACCAGAATACATAAATAATTATCAAACCATAAAAAAAATTAATAAATATCTCATGCAATTTTCCTTTTATATTTATATTTATTTTATTATGGAAACTGACAATCTTTTCTTTTTCTAATAGAATATTTTTTTTTTAATTCTAGGGATAATTCTAAGAACTTTTGGTAGGAATAATTTTTTATAAAATGCATCGTTTTTGAATTATAAGCAATTAATTAACACTCAAGACCTTTTATTTTAATCAAACGGAGAAAAAATAAAGAATTTAAGAAAAAATAACAAACGTCATCTTACGAAATTTTTGGCATGATAGGTTGCTTTTTGCATCTGTGGTCACACTAATGTATTAAAAAACAGTAATTGCTGAGATAACATAAAAAAAAAAAAAATAGAAATTGCTAAATAGACGGGATTATTTGGTCGTTTTGCAAGCACAACAAATCAGTTGGTTTCTCGACTATTTCTGACCTAATTTGACTGTTTATCTATGATTTTCTTTTTGTTTCCCAGAACTTTTATTTCAATTGTTTTTTAACTTTTCTAAAGACGAAATATTCGCAAGTTATGTTTCTTCTTGTACACAATGTATAGGTATGTTCGTAAAAATAATCACTTATTAGCAATGTTGCGTCTTCATTTTGAAACGAAACCACCAATTTTTACATCTGTAATATGTTACATTTTTTTTCTATAAAATCTTAATTT
This sequence comes from Melinopterus prodromus, assembly GCA_964023965.1. Taxonomy (NCBI): domain Eukaryota; kingdom Metazoa; phylum Arthropoda; class Insecta; order Coleoptera; family Scarabaeidae; genus Melinopterus; species Melinopterus prodromus. The sequence continues at coordinate 3,159,153 of OZ030391.1, read as the reverse complement.
TTTAAAATTATTATTATTGCTGTGAATAGCGGAAAATACATAGTATTTCTTTAATTATTTCTAGAGCCACGCTACCCCCCAAGAGGGCATACTTCTTTCCGACAACAAAGACCACAGAGTTATCACGGAGAACAAAACACAAACGGCAGGGGGCAAAGAAACAATCGACGTCAGCGGTAAGTCACAAAAGACACTTGTTATATGTAGAAAAAATGCAACAAAACTCATAGGCCAGTCAAATAACTTCATTTTGACAAGAAATTTTGATCTTTGAGTATTGTTGACAAAAATATAACTTGTTTTTACACTTATAGTCTATTCAAAAACCAAAAGCATAAAATACGGCTTTTCTGTGATTGCGTAAAATTAATTTTAATATAGCAAACCATGTAAAATATGTTATTTTTTTTGTGTAAAGACAGAAATAGAGCCATATGTAATAGGCTATAGCAACAAGTAATTTATTATGAACAATTATTACATTTTATATAAACATAAATTTTATTTATTTTAGAAATTGAACCGAAGAGCTTGACACCCAGCGAAGACTTAATCTAAGGACAACCTGTTGATTATGTTAGAGTTTTTATTCGCACAAACCTTTGCAATGTTACCGTATTTTTCTGTAAGGATGTACAAAAAAGAGGTGTAACGTTCCTTTTCATGCGATTCGCTGTCTAACCGTTATATTTTCCTTTACTTTTTAACGTAACCTCTTTTACGATATGTTTTACGATAAAACTTTTATTTTTTCATGTATAAGAACGGTTAAGATTATATGGAGTATTAAAGTATTTATTTAAAATAAATTTTTATAATATATATAGTCTATGAGAATATATTTTTTTGTAACGGTTATAATGTGTGTAACTTCCATAGTTTTGCAGGTTCTACCACAGAATTAGCCGGCGGTAGATTTTTCTATTCATTGCTCAATAATTGACAGTACGTATGAAGTTTTCGCACAATATGTTTATCGATGTTGACTTTCCCGTTGAGCTTGTTGTTCGGTTTGTACCCCAAGCCGGTTTATCTGTATAGATGTACGTCAATATTTACGTTGAATTGTTCTTGTAATTACAAGTGTTCGAACTCGAAATGAATGTTTTTCGATCTAGTTAAGACGAAATGAAATTAAAGACAATCTAAAACGTTTTGTGTACCCTAGGATAATGAGGATGTTGCTTACGTTACACGGATCCACTTCTTGAGCGCATGATTCGTATTATTGAAGATGACGAAAACACAAAAATTATGCTTTCATTACCTATGTTGACAAATTTGCAATTTTTTCAATGGGTTTATTGAATAATATTACATACTTGCAGTAGGAATTTAGAATTTTATATTTACGTTAGTAATAAATATTGAAACTGATTTGTTTGTTTGACCATATAAATTTGTTGTCGGTAACAAAATATATTTTGTTGGTAATATGGTCATAGAAAGTTGCTAGTGGTCTCATTTTTCTATAATATTAAATATAAAGAAAAATTCGTTATGTTTTTTGGGGTGCTAAATACGAATTTTAAGTTTGCTATTTCCCACGAATATGGCTTCACAACGAAAATCTCAAAAAGCCTCCAAATTTTTGACTTTTCTTCAGTTTTATGCCAAAAAGTCGTAAAACTATGCATTTTTCGACATAGACCACTATCTACAAAGATAAAGTACACTAAATTTCTTATAGTCAGTCTTTCTAGCAAGTTTCAAATTTCTGTATTTGCCTGTATGTTTTTTTCGCTATTGATGATTTAGTACTCTAAAAGAATACTAAAAGAGACATTGACTAATTTACTATATTATTTGACGAGCACATAATTAAGGATATAAATCGCGAGCATGTAGTTTACACGCGAGCCGTAGGCGAGCGTGTGTAATCATGCGAGCGATTTATATCCGTTATGTGTGAGTCAAAAACGACGTTTTATCTACGACTCATAAAATCCATTTTATGCAAAAAATTTGAAATATATTTGTCAATGAAGGTGAAGTGAACTGTCAAATAATTGTCATCCACGTGGGTTTTGACAGACTTTGACACTAGCGTTGTATAATGATGACAGTTCGTTCAAATAATGAGGTCATTATTTGAACGAACTGTCATTATTATATAACGCTAGTGTCATTATAATCATTGGCGCGTATAATGATGGGAATTATGTATATAGTGATAGATACGTATGCAATGAACTTATTATATGTGAGTCGTAGATAAATAACCTTTTTTCTGCGATGTTGCCGTAAAACAAAAAAATAGTAGGCAAAAATGGTAAAATATGGTCAAAAAGGTTTAGCAGGTTCTTAGAAATTGCATTTGATTTATAAATATATGTTTGGTGTTCTAATTTTATATATCGGTAAAAAAGTACAAACAATTGAATCACAGTGTGTATGATGAAAATTATATAAAGTTCTATAATACGTTTTGCGATAGTTTCATTTTGACATAAAAATAGCCCAGCCTGTATACTGCAAGTGTGTATCCACGTTTTTGTTTTGTTTTGTAAGTTCAAGAACGAAAAAATATTTTCTAATTTTTAAATGGATTCTGGCATAGCTGTCATCTGCATGCGCTATAAAAAAAATAGATAATTATCTATTTGAAAAGTAGAGCAAATCCTGAGCTTCTGAAACCAAGATATAGTCGATAAAAGCTATTGTGAACAAAATTGTTAAACTCAAATCCATCCAGCGTTTCTAATATAATGATGAGGTTTTACATATTTACATGTCTTTTTATTGGGACTTTCTAATTGATTTTAAATAGTCTTTTAACGTCAATTAAGAACAATTTGTCCCGTTTATATATAATATTATTATGTAGAACCTTCCTCAATACAATTGTAGTAGACAGAAAACCCACGACAGAATTTTACCGTTACGAGACATCAGCACAAATAATTTTGTATCCGATGGTGTTACTGTCAAAACGCGTCATAACCACGTCAAATTTCTTGTAGTGATGTTTTACGATTATCAAATTTTGTCGCAGGTTCTCCAAATTATTGTATAAATGCATAACGTCGACGATCTCTCCACTACCAATACATGTGTCCTGTATATAGATGTAACCATATCTCACAATTTTCTTTCTTTTACATGTGCCATGTGAATACATGTAACGGTATCTGCCATCACGTTTGTACTAATTATTCCTAGTCGTAGTAGGCGCGTCAGTCATTTTATAAGTGCGGTTAGTCCAGTCTCTTTCGGTTTCATTTTCGTAAACTTAGATCGTAGGTTTTTAGTGACGTAAGAGCTAAAAATATTGTTACACTATTGCCCCCGTTTCTCTGTACCCGCCCCCTGGTCATGAAAGTATTTTAATAAAAGCAGTTGTGATTTTATTTATATAAAACGAGTGAAGTTTAATTTTTTCCCTTCGTTGTGAGAGAAGCTACGTAAGGATTTTCGTTTATTGCAAGAATGAACGTCAGAAGGTTCAGAAAGGTAAGTAAACTGAAAAACTTGTTTGTGTTTTTGCATCTTCCAACAAGATATTACAGAATTATACAAAGGGTAGCAGAATATTATGATTATTATCATACACGCTTTGGTCACTGACGAATTGGATAATTAATACTGAAACTTACAGCCCTCTATCTATTCTAGTTTGTTCAGGGGGATTTTTGAAATGCGAGTTTACGTTGTTTCTTGCAGGTAGAATGTTATGATTTTGCTTCATGAGCGATTACGAGCAAAGTATTTGCGGTAAAAATTATTATCATACACGCTTTGGTCACTGACGAATTGGGTAATTAATTCTGGAAATGAGAGCCCTCTATCTTTTCTAGTTTGTTCAGGGGGATTTTTAAACGTGAGTTTACGTTGTTTCTGGTAGGTAGAATGTTATGATTTTCCTTCATGAGCGATTACGAGCAAAGTATCTGCGGTAAAAATTATTATCATACACGCTTTGGTCACTGACCAATTGGGTAATTAATTCTGGAAATTACAGCCCTCTATATATTCTAGTTTGATCAGGGCGTTTTTTGAAACGTGAGTTTACGTTGTTTCTAATTGGTAGAATGTTCTGATTTTGCTTCATGACCGATTACGAGCAAAGCATTTGCGGTAAAAATTATTATCATAAACGCTTTGGTCACTGACGAATTGGGTAATTAATTCTGGAAATTACAGTCCTCTATCTATTCTAGTTTGTTCAGGGGGTTTATGAAACGTGAGTTCATATTGTTTCTAACTGGTAGAATGTTCTGATTTTGCTTCATGAGCGATTGCGAGCAATGTAATTGCGGTAAAAATTATTATCATACACGCTTTGGTTACTGACGAATTGGGTAATTAATTCTGGAAATTACAGCCCTCTATCTATTCTAGTTTCTTCAGGGGCATTTATGAAACGTGAGTTCACGTTGTTTCTAACTGGTAGAATGTCATGATTTTGCTTCATGAGCGATTACGAGCAAAGTATTTGCGGAAAAACTATTATCATACACGCTTTGGTCACTGACGAATTGGGTAATTAATTCTGGAAATGACAGCCCTCTATCTATTCTAGTTTGTTCAGGGGGATTTTTAAAACGTGAGTTTACGTTATGTCTAGGTGGTGGAATGTTATGATTTTGCTTCATGAGCGATTACGAGCAAAGTATTTGCGGTAAAAATTATTATCATACACGCTTTGGTCACTGACGAATTGGGTAATTAATTCTGGAAATTACAGTCCTCTATCTATTCTAGTTTGTTCAGGGGGATTTTTGAAACGTGAGTTTACGTTATGTCTAGGTGGTGGAATGTTATGATTTTGCTTCATGAGCGATTACGAGCAAAGTATTTGCGGTCAAAATTATTATCATACACGCTTTGGTCACTGACGAATTGGGTAATTAATTCTGGAAATTACAGTCCTCTATCTATTCTAGTTTGTTCAGGGGGATTTTTGAAACGTGAGTTTACGTTATGTCTAGGTGGTGGAATGTTATGATTTTGCTTCATGAGCGATTACGAGCAAAGTATTTGCGGTAAAAATTATTATCATACACGCTTTGGTCACTGACGAATTGGGTAATTAATTCTGGAAATTACAGCCCTCTATTTATTCTAGTTTGTTCAGGGGGATTTTTGAAACGTGAGTTTACGTTGTTTCTAACTGGTAGAATGTTATGATTTTGCTTCATGAGCGATTACGAGCAAAATATTTGCGGTAAAAATTATTATCATACACGCTTTGGTCACTGACGAATTGGGTAATTAATTCTGGAAATTACAGCCCTCTATCTATTCTAGTTTGTTCAGGGGGATTTATGAAACGTGAGTTCACGTTGTTTCTTGCAGGTAGAATGTTCTGATTTTGCTTTATGAGCGATTACAAGCAAAGTATTTGCGGTAAAAATTATTATCGTACACGCTTTGGTCACTGACGAATTGGGTAATTAATTCTGGAAACTACAGCCCTCTATCTATTCTAGTTTGTTCGGGGGCATTTATGAAACGTGAGTTCACGTTGTTTCTAACTGGTAGAATGTTCTGATTTTGCTTCATGAGCGATTACGAGCAATGTTTTTGCGGTAAAAATTATTATCATACACGCTTTGATCACTGACGAATTGGGTAATTAATTCTGGAAACTACAGCCCTCTATCTATTCTAGTTTGTTCAGTGGGATTTTTGAAACGTAAGTTTACGTTGTTTCTAACTGGTAGAATGTTATGATTTTTCCTCATGAGCGATTGCAAGCAAAGTATTTGCGGTAAAAATTATCATACACGCTTTGGTCACTGACGAATTGGGTAATTAATTCTGAAAATTACAGCCCGCTATCTATTCTAGTTTGTTCAGGGGGATTTTTGAAACGTGAGTTTGCGTTGTTTCTAACTGGTAGAATGTCATGATTTTGCTTCATGAGCGATTACGAGCAAAGTATTTGCGGAAAAAACTATTATCATACACGCTTTAGTCACTGACGAATTGTAATTAATTCTGGACATTACAGCCCTCTATCTATTCTAGTTTGTTCAAGGGATTTTTAAAACGTGAGTTTACGTTGTTTCTAACTGGTGGAATGTTATGATATCGCTTAATGAGCGATTACGAGCAAAGTATTTGCGGTCAAAATTGTTATCATACACGCTTTGGTCACTGATGAATTGTGTAATTAATCCTGGAAATTACAGCCCTCTATCTATTCTAGTTTGTTCAGGGGGATTTTTAAAACGTGAGTTTACGTTGTTTCTAACTGGTAGAATGTTATGATATCGCTTCATGAGCGATTACGAGCAAAGTATTTGCGGTAAAAATTATTATCATACACGCTTGGGTCACTGAGGAATTGGGTAATTGATTCTGGAAATTACAGCCCTCTATCTATTCCAGTGGCGTAACGGAGGAATATGGCGCCCAGGGCAAATGTTGTAGTTTGTAGTTGCGCCCCACACCTCTCCCTTGAAAATCTATTATTTTTAATGTAAACAAATATGGATAAACAAGAGTAAAACAACAAACTATCAAGATACAGTTAGAAACATTTTGAGGCACATTAGGAACATTTGGAGCAACTTTGGTCTGCATACGTTCTATATGTATACATTTCTCGCCTGTGCTGATGCAAAAGCGTCAATAACGAGTTTGAAATCAGCCTTCTCAACTTCTTCCCGTTGAACACAGCAAAGCAAGATCGCTTAATCGATCTAGACCCATGGATGCTCGAGAATAGTTTAAAATTATTTTCAATTTGCTAAAAGATCTTTCTCAGCTAGCAATGGAAACTGCAATGGTTAATAATATTTGGATGGCGATTCGAAGATTTGGTACGACGCTCTCATCTGCGTATTATACGATGAATAACAGAACATCTTCAGGTCGTGTTATATTGATGTTAGCCCTGGTACTGATCATCATTCTGAAGTCCAAATTCTCTTCATACAGCTGCTGACCATCAATATCGCAGTTCTTTGTGGTCAAAGTTCACACATTTAGTCTTCAGGATGTCGCTGCTAATTCCGGTACATAATCCTTCGATGTCAAGTAAAAAACCAAACTTCCTGTCAGGGTCAGTGCAAACGAGTGAATCTATCGTCCAATTCTGTGTGAAGGCGGCCGATTGTTTCCTATATAGCTGGCTCGATTTCCTGTTTTGGTGTTAGTCCGGCATCTCTCGACGTTTTACCAGCCATCCTCTGTCTTCGTCTTGGGCGTCTTTCGGTCTCAACCTCCCACTCTTGACAGAGACGAAGCCGAACTTCCAGAGCTTGTGAAAATGGTCCTTTAGACTTTCCAGATCTAAGGCGGCATCATAGAAATTCAACGTCAACGTCAACGTCTTGCAATTTTGTCTGGACTCGGTAAATAGGAAAGAGCACTCTGGTTCAAAATCCAAGTAGAGTAAAAAATTCGGGAGTCAATATACGGATGTACAGTTGCCTGGCGTCTCTTCTTGTGTCTGCGATCTCCGTGGCACCATCCTTCATGTTCTGAAGGACTTGCAGAATCTCGTCAAGGTGCTTATTTATGGGCTTCACAGCTTCCACCCTTGCACTCCATCTAGTTGTAGACTCCGATTTTACAACTGTGGGCACTGCGATTTTCACCTGTGTGTACACCAACCAAGTTGAGCGTATGATTATCGCAGTTCACGAAAACTACCAGATTGTTCTTCTCGATGATCCTTTGTTGAACAGCACTTATGTGTCCCGCCATCGAAGCAGCGTTGTCATAATATTGTGGCCGGCAATCCTGCAGGTCCAGACCATATTTCTCCAATTCGCTGGAGATGGTCCCAACTAAGCTCTCAGCGTCAATCAGACTTATCTGGACAAAGCCTAGGAAGGATTCTACAGCGCGTACCGGTTTCTTCTCAAAATCCACGTCCACATACCGCACTGCTTCTGAAACTTGCTTACGATGTGCTTGATGAGGAGTCGAATCAAACGTGAGACCTAAGTACTTCGCTTGAACGAATTTTCTTGAGTATATTTTCACGAACAGTGGACGCCATCTAATGGATAAACTCGTTCGCTATGGTTGCTAAAAGATACGATGTCTGAACAGGCCTTAAGAGTCAGTCAAAGTCGGGACTCGAATTTCTTTTAGGATGCATAAAAATTATGCGCAGCCGAGCGGGCGCCACGGCGCCCTTTCGGCTGCGGCGCCCAGGGCGCGTGCCCTGTCTGCCCTACCCTAGTTACGCCACTACCTCTATATATTCTAGTTTGTTCAGGGGGATTTTTGAAACGTGAGTTTACGTTGTTTCTAGCTGGTAGAATGTTATGATTTTGCTTCATGCGCGATTACGAGCAAAGTATTTGCGGTAAAAATTATTAACATACACGCTTCGGTCACTGACGAATTGTGTAATTAATTCTGGAAATTACAGCCCTCTATCTATTCTAGTTTGTTCAGGGGGATTTTTGAAACGTGAGTTTACGTTGTTTCTAACTGGTAGAATGTTATGATTTTGCTTCATGCGCGATTACGAGCAAAGTATTTGCGGTAAAAATTATTATCATACACGCTTTGGTCACTGACGAATTGTGTAATTAATTCTGGAAATTACAGCCCTCTATCTATTCTAGTTTGTTCAGGGGGATATTTGAAACGTGAGTTTACGTTGATTCTAACTGGTAGAATGTTATGATTTTGCTTCATGCGCGATTACGAGCAAAGTATTTGCGGTAAAAATTATTAACATACACGCTTCGGTCACTGACGAATTGGGTAATTAATTCTGGAAATTACAGCCCTCTATCTATTCTAGTTTGTTCAGGGGGATTTTTGAAATGTGAGTTTACGTTGTTTCTAACTGTTAGAATGTCATGATTTTGCTTCATGAGCGATTTCGAGCAAACTAGTTGGGATACAAATTATTATTATACACGTTTATGGATCAGATACATTGGGTAATTAATTCTAAAAAGTACAGCCCTCTATCTATTTTAGTTTGTTCAGAAGGATTTTTTAAACTTAGATTTTACGTTGTTTATCGGTGGTTGAATGTTATTATTTCGCTTCATGTGCGATTACGAGTAAAGTAGTTGGGATACAAATTATTATTATACACGTTTATGCATCAGATACATTGGGTAATTAATTCTAAAAAGTACAGCCCTCTATCTCTTTTAGTTTTTTCAGGAGGATCTTTTAAACTTAGATTTTACGTTGTTTATCGGTGGTTGAATGTTATTATTTCGCTTCATGTGCGATTACGAGCAAAGTAGTTGGGATACAAATTATTATTATACACGTTTATGGATCAGATACATTGGGTAATTAATTCTAAAAAGTACAGCCCTCTATCTATTTTAGTTTGTTCAGGAGGATTTTTTAAACTTAGATTTTACGTTGTTTATCGGTGGTTGAATGTTATTATTTCGCTTCATGTGCGATTACGAGCAAAGTAGTTGGGATACAAATTATTATTATACACGTTTATGGATCAGATACATTGGGTAATTAATTCTAAAAAGTACAGCCCTCTATCTATTTTAGTTTTTTCAGGAGGATTTTTGAAACTTAGATTTTACGTTGTTTATCGGTGGTTGAATGTTATTATTTCGCTTCATGTGCGATTACGAGCAAAGTAGTTGCGATACAAATTATTATTATACACGTTTATGGATCAGATACATTGGGTAATTAATTCTAAAAAGTACAGCCCTCTATCTATTTTAGTTTTTTCAGGAGGATTTTTGAAACTTAGATTTTACGTTGTTTATCGGTGGTTGAATGTTATTATTTCGCTTCATGTGCGATTACGAGCAAAGTAGTTGCGATACAAATTATTATTATACACGTTTATGGATCAGATACATTGGGTAATTAATTCTAAAAAGTACAGCCCTCTATCTATTTTAGTTTTTTCAGGAGGATTTTTGAAACTTAGATTTTACGTTGTTTATCGGTGGTTGAATGTTATTATTTCGCTTCATGTGCGATTACGAGCAAAGTAGTTGCGATACAAATTATTATTATACACGTTTATGGATCAGATACATTGGGTAATTAATTCTAAAAAGTACAGCCCTCTATCTATTTTAGTTTTTTCAGGAGGATTTTTGAAACTTAGATTTTACGTTGTTTATCGGTGGTTGAATGTTATTATTTCGCTTCATGTGCGATTACGAGCAAAGTAGTTGCGATACAAATTATTATTATACACGTTTATGGATCAGATACATTGGGTAATTAATTCTAAAAAGTACAGCCCTCTATCTATTTTAGTTTTTTCAGGAGGATTTTTGAAACTTAGATTTTACGTTGTTTATCGGTGGTTGAATGTTATTATTTCGCTTCATGTGCGATTACGAGCAAAGTAGTTGGGATACAAATTATTATTATACACGTTTATGGATCAGATACATTGGGTAATTAATTCTAAAAAGTACAGCCCTCTATCTATTTTAGTTTTTTCAGGAGGATTTTTGAAACTTAGATTTTACGTTGTTTATCGGTGGTTGAATGTTATTATTTCGCTTCATGTGCGATTACGAGCAAAGTAGTTGGGATACAAATTATTATTATACACGTTTATGGATCAGATACATTGGGTAATTAATTCTGGAAATTACAGCCCTCTATCTATTCTAGTTTATTCAGAGGGATTTTTGAAACGTGAGTCTACGTTGTTTCTAACTGGTAGAATGTTATGATTTTGCTTCATGAGCGATTACGAGCAAAGTATTTGCGGTAAAAATTATTATCATACACGCATTGGTCACTGACGAATTATTTTTTTTACTGTAACAACCGTAATTGACAACCACCGCCACCACAGCTACTGTGCGCCAAAATGTAGTTCCGCCGCGTACCGATAGGTGGCCAGCGACGACTAGCGCGCGCGTGTACCGCAGTGTAGTGTGGTCGTCAGGCACCCGGCTGTTGTCATGGCGACCGCAGCAGCTTCGTATCCGCGGACGCCGGCACCGACGGCGAACCCGATTCCTTGCGTATTGTAGGCGTAGAACGGCAGTAGGCGCCGTGCCGTTTCGTGCTACGTTTCGCTAGCACCACCGACTCTCTCAAACTATAGAAACTTTCACAACAACCGCTCTGACAAACGTAGAGAGGAAAATCCGCGCCGTTAAATTTTTTTCGCGCGCATTTTTTTTTTGAAAAATAATAATTAAAAAAGAATAAATAAATAAGCGAGTGTTGTACGCAGATGTTAGAGATGTATCTCGTCATAGATGGGGACGGACGAAGATGAAGTAGTAAGTGTTGTTTAAAATTTGTTTACCACGACACTGCGCTACATATTTGCTACATTATTTCGCTAGAGAAGTTGCTGCAATTTGTTATCTGGCAAATAGAATCTTGCGGTGAAGGTACATTCGTCAGATAACGTAATTTTTTGGGAGACGCTAAGTGCTGTGTAAATAGGAGAAACGATTTATGTTTTTCGGGAGACAGATTACTTAAAAGTTGATTTGTTGCTCTGCGGTATATTACACGGATTTCTATGCCAGTTTCTATGCACGTTAGAATTTATTAGAAGCAGGCAACGTACCCAAGTTTTCCATAAAATGTAAAGAAGAAAGTTTGCCAAAAGTGCCCACACTTTGTTTATTATTCTTTAGCGTCTATCATTATTCATGAGCGTCTAACGAGGCTTTGTTTACACCTCCATACTTTTGCTTTTACATTCTTGGTATTATTACTATTATGTAGAGTTTCCATTAAAAGATACGAAGAATTGCTTAATTGACATCATTAAAATATCAGATTAGTGCGTGATTCTTTCAATTTTGGCCCAAAAGTATGGTAAATTGGCTAATGTTTCTGCACCAGCCGTTCTCTCATTAACGTCAACAAGAAAATAATGTGACACTAACATTTATAGGGTGAAGATATTGGGAATTGTGACGTTCTTCATGCCTCCTTCAGAGCAACATGCGTCCGTCATGTATCTTCGTTGTCTTTCCGGCCAGTTTGAAAAATGCGGTTTTGAGAAAACACTGTTTAAAGTATTGTGTAACTTCGATATATAGAATTGTTATATTTTACTTTAGTTGGCGATACCTGGACCATATAATTATCTTTTCAAATTAATATTTTCCTCCTCTTGTTTCTTTTTGTGCGATTTTGACGACAGACGGGCCTGTTTTGCAGCATCAGTCAGCGATGGCTCTGAAAACATGATGCGCCGTGCGTCAGCCTTCGCGCAGAAATTATTGCAGTTTGGCCCGATGCTCATACATAATACCTCCATAATCTTCATAAGGCTGGATAATGCACCATTGACAACACATATGGCTATACTTGCTGCAATATCCACAATTACTTTGCCACTTGAAAGTGGAAATGAAATCACCAGGGTGGACAATTCTCGTGCTGCGGCATTTCATCGGCCAGAATGTATTGAGCAGTGTCGCCCAGATCTATTTTCTTCATTTTGTCAATAGAATCATGATTACGACGAATGGCTTTTGCACGTGATCTATCCTTTTCTTATTTCCTTTTCTTATTCCAAAATTTGCAAGCTATGCAGTATTTAGATTTTATGAGAATATCAACAACATTTCTTTTTTACTATTTTCAGCTGACTTGTAGCCCTCTCTTGTTCTGCTGCTTTCCGTATACTTTCCGTATACAAACTGCTTCTGTTGCGACAGAAATGGTGCGAACTCCTTTAGAAAAATCTGACGAGGAAGGTCCCTGAATGAGCAAAACTTTTCAATTCCATCTACACCTATTCTTATAGGCATGTCAAGGATACTTCCGCTATTCATTTCATACGATTTTTGAACAAATGAGCAACTCGGGATGAAAGTTTGTTCAAAATTCTCACAAGAAACCACGGTTTGAAATCCTAAGTCACGGTTGCCACTTTCGGCCAGTTTCGCATTTGATTTGCACGTTTTACACACTACAACTTGTGAAATAGCAGAAAACACAACAAGAAACTTCAAGATGATACTTAAACGTCATCCACTTCAACGTTGTAATGATAGAGAATGACAGGGAGTTACCCTTTTAGGAGATTTATCACAATGTTCAGTCATATCAACACAGTAACAAACTGAATTTTCTCTCATTTTGTCAGTTACTTCAACACCCTACATGGTGATAATTTTCGTTTAACAGCGCCTGTGAAAACTTCCACCGTTTCGGATATCAACTATTTTCAACTACCTGTCATGTAGTTACATTAATTAAGATACTATGTCGGTCATACCTTTTCGTTTAGCAAAAGGTCACTGGGGCCGGTATTTAAGCGCCATCTACATTGGGTATTGTAAAATTACATAAATTATTCACCGTCAGAAGCTGTAAACACACCGCGACTAGTTTGATTTGTGTGCGCAAAACGTGTACACACTTCAACCGAAATTTAGTTGGTAAAATTACAACTGTACTTTAGGCAGTTTTGAGAATTTATAGCAGCTGAACAGATGTCCAACAAACGTCAAATGCGTATCAAACTAAATCTTAAACTGTCTACTTTGAACTAAAATCCTGAAAATGTGTGAAATGTGTTCCTTTAATTTCTTTTAGTTCTTTAGTCTAACTTTTGATGACTTGTTATGTTTAGAAATAAACGTTTTGATGTCCAAATGTAGATGAATTACACTGTGTTACAGTGAACATACTGTTCACGAGACATAGTGGGAGTAGTTTTTGGGTACTTCCATGTGTATAAAAATGCAGGACTCCGTCATTTTCCATTCGATTTCCATAGTAAAAAATGCAATTAAAAGAGGGAACACAGACCATTATAAGGATGTACAGTTCGGTTAGATCCAATAAAACGTTCAAAAGTTACGGACGTTCAAATTCAGAAGTTTCCCATTATTTTCAGATTTTCTGAAGTTTAACAACAGTTTGATGACCTGTTTCAATCCATAATATTTTATTTCTATTTTTTTATTGAACGCTCATTTAAATTTGCGTTTAATGCGAGTTTGTTTATTAGAATCGGTTGAAATTTGACTGAGTTATCGAAGTTTAGACACCGTCTTGACATTCACACTAGGCAGAAGGAATATACATATGGCCCGACCGTAATAAATGCGTACGCTTGGAAAGACGAGCCTAGAATAGTTTTATAGCATTGTGCGATAACTTTCTTGGAAATGATAAAACTGCCACCTACGCAAATGTTGTACAAAGAGTTTTTGAGTGGTTTCGGTGAAATTGGCTGTAACATCTCTATCAAAATTCACTTTCTGATTTCTCATTTGAATTTCTTTCCGGACAGTCTTGGCCAACTCAGTGCCGAACAAGGGGAACGATTTCATGAGGAAATGGAAGCTATTGACCAACGTTTACAAGGAAAGAACACCATCAACATGATCGCTGACTTAAGTGTTCCCCATAGGTGTAACTTAAATTTAATTTGGTTGCTGACGTTTTAAACTTCACACACTGCACGTTGCACTGCTTTGTTCACCTATCAGCTATCTCACATAACACTGTGCTCTGCTTTTTTAACTTCACCAACTCAAAAGGTTTGGTTCTTTAGTCTTCGCACACTGTCACAATTGTCAAGAAGCTGGATTGCCTCGACATTCTGGAGAAGTCAGTTTTGATGATTCTCTGCAAACTTTTCCAATTTCGTTCGTTACTAATTCCATTTCAGGTTCCCTGTGGAGATTTCTGTTTCTTATATACCACGGTGCACCCACGATGTTTCTTAGCACCTTATTTTGGAAGCGTTGAATGATGGTGATATTGCTTCGCTTAGTGCAGCCCCACAGTTGGAAACCATAGGTCCACACAGGTTTAAGTATCTGCTTGTAAAGTAGGAGTTTATTATACGTCGACAAAGACGACTTCCTACCAATAAGCCAGTACATCTTTTTGTATTTTATGCCCAATTCTTCTCGTTTCCTTTTAACATGTGCTTTCCAGCGGAGCTTGGTGTCCAGCGTCATACCGAGGTATTTTGCCGTGTTCGAGTAGGGTACGGTGGTGATATTTATTGTAACTGGAACGTATCGTATTCGCTTGTTGGTAAAGTTTATGGGAACGGATTTGGTTTCGTTCAATGTAATCCGCCGTCGTTGCATCCAATCACTAATATCGTTGACAGCATTCTGCACGTTTTAGTGTTGCTCCTTCAACATTTGTATCTACTGCCATCATAGTAGTGTCATCAGCAAACGTGGCAACGGTAACACTATCTGGGTGCGGAAGATCATGTGTATATAGAAGGTAAAAAATTGGGCCAAGTACTCTACCTTGTGGTACTCCAGCTTTAATACATTTGAAGGTTGAGTACTCATTATCTTGCTCTAGGCGGAAGTATCTGTCAGAAAGATATGATCCTAATAGTTTGCTATACTCGAAGGGTAGTATCCGATCCAGCTTATGGAGTAGACCTTCGTGCCAAACTTTGTCGAAGGCTATAGCTTTGTTTTGTCATTTCTAGCCCAGGTTCCATCCGGTGTAACAGAGTTATTGTTGAAATTAGTGTTGAAAAAAAATGGTACCGACCCACACCCTATGTTAATAATTAATACTCCCCCAATTAAACACCCTTCGCCTTTTTTTGTTTAAAAAAAAACAAGAAACATATTATCTAAATATGTAATATTCTTCTATTTAAGCCAATTCGTGTTGATTTCCTTGAATGAATTGTGCCTCCATATTTTATGTTTACCCCTGCTATAGTATGAACATTATCAGCATTTAAACATAGGTATAGCAATGTGCTATTATTGTATTGTGTTGGATCCTATAAAAACTATAATTTACAACCGCAGATTACGAACGGTGGTCCAAAAATGGGTACGCGTTATTATTGTTATTATTACTAATAATTCGTCCAGATAATTGTGACATAACTGCTAAAAGTTATGTCACAATTATCTGGACGAACTAAAGCGATAGTGGCAAGGCTGCGAGTTGCATATTGTTATACAAAACTGTGCCGGCGACGCGCCGTGTATTTAAACGTTTTGATTACAATATTTCACCGCCGTCTGACGGCCCGCGGGCGCTATAATTAGCGCTAAAGGAACTATATTACCATCACAATCCCGCCTTGTTTACATTACGTCACTCACTCGGGCAAAATGTAAACACCAAACCGGAAAATCCCTATTCTCCGTTATTAAAAGATATCAACCCTAAAAGATATTTTCGACGAGGGCCGTTCGAACGACAATTTTAGATTTAAATTGAATATTGTGTGGCAAAGCTCTCTTTTCAATCCTTAATGGTGAAAAGTTATGAAATCTAGATTCTAGAACAGATTTACCACCAAGTTTCTATAATAAAAAAAGAACGGTATTGGTCCAAAGGTATCACCCGAGGGAACACCAGTCCCATATTCAGGGGCGACGTTATATTTAATCATACTTATTAGATTCCGTTAATTCGCATTTTTTTGCACTGCTGAACTGTTTTCCCAAATATACTGGGTGTTAAGATTAAGTGTAAAATATAGACACAGTATACTGAATAGTCAACTTTTGATTCCGAACTCATGTCAAGAAACACACCCGACACCGTTTAGGTAGGTAGGTACTGCACAGAGCCGGAATATGGTCCCAACCTTAGAAACTGCATTAGGAAAGTAGGTAGTGTGAAGTATCATATGTATAACAGCTACATATTTCAAAACCAAATAGGTAATTTGTATATGAAACTTTGTTTGTTTAACGTCTCTGTAAGAAGAATTAAACACCCAAACTACCAATGTTCAGGTGGCTAAGGAACTCACTTGAAGTTATTTGGTGGAGAGACAATACTCTACAAGATCCGGTACATCAGTTGGTAGACCTAGGGGCACAAGTGTTGTCCGAAGGCCTTCGACTGCCTCCTTAACCGGAACACACGTAAAGAGTGATGTTACGTCGAAACTTACGAGTTTATCCTGCGGGTCAATAAGAACTTCCTTCAGAATCTGAATAAAATGTTCTTTTTTCTTCTTTTTTAAATTAAACAAAATCTGCAAAAATTGCACTTTCCATACTCACATATTCACAACTCTGGAAATATCCTAAGAATTTTGATAAAACTTTCCAGAATTGATAAAAGGAAACTAATAATCAATATAAAGAACATAGTAACTCACATCAGTCGCTTGTGAAGTCGGTACGATTTTTTAAATTAAACAAAATCTGTAAAAATTGCACTAAACATAGTCATAAGTTCACAACTCTGGAAATATCCAAAGAATTTTGATAAAACTTTCCAGAATTGATCAAATGAAACTATTAATCAATGTAAAGAACGTAGTAACTCACATCAGTCGCTTGTGAAGTCGGTACGATTTTTTAAATTAAACAAAATCTGTTAAAATTGCACTAAACATAGTCATAGATTCACAACTCTGGAAATATCCTAAGAATTTTGATAAAACTTTCCAGAATTGATAAAAAGAAACTAATAATCAATATAAAGAACGTAGTAAATCACATCAGTCGCTTGTGAAGTCGGTACGATTTTTTAAATTGAACAAAATCTGTAAAAATTGCACTAAACATAGTCATAAATTCACAACTCTGGAAATATCCTAAGAATTTTGATAAAAGTTTTCAGAATTGATAAAAAGAAACTAATAATCAATATAAAGAACGTAGTAACTCACATCAGTCGTTTGTGAAATCGGTACGATCTTTTAAATTAAACAAAATCTGTAAAAATTGCACTAAACATAGTCATAGATTCACAACTCCGGAAATATCCTAAGAATTTGGATAAAAGTTTCCAGAATTGATAAACGGAAACTAATAATCAAAATAAGGAACGTAGTAACTCACATCAGTCGCTTGTGAAGTCGGTTCGATTTTTTAAATTAAACAAAATCTGTGAAAATTGCACTAAACATAGTCATAGATTCACAACTCTGGAAATATCCTAAGAATTTTGATAAAGGTTTCTAGAATTATTAAAAGGAAACTAATAATCAATATAAAGAACGTAGTAACTCACATCAGTCGCTTGTGAAGTCGGTACGATCTTTTAAATTAAACAAAATCTGAAAAGATTGCACTAAACATAGTAATAGATTCACAACTCTGGAAATACCCTAAGAATTTTTATAAAAGTGTCCAGAATTGATAAAGGGAAACTAATTATGAATATATAGAATATAGTAACTCACATCAGTCGCTTGTGAAGTCGGTACGATTTTTTAAATTAAACAAAATCTGTAAAAATTGCACAAAACATAGTCATAAATTCACAACTCTGGAAATATCCTAAGAGTTTTGATAAAAATTTCCAGAATTGATAAAAGGAAACTAATTATCAATATAAAGAACGTAGTAACTCACATTAATTCCTTCAACAAAGCTGAAAACAGGAGTTGTTTGACACAAATAAACGTTCTTTCTACCAAGCAAAAATTTCTACTGGTTTCCTCACTTTCACCAGATAAAACAACACTCAAATGTTACTTTAGCTTTGTCAGATAAAAATCGACCGATTGTGAACTGAAAAGCAGTAGTAAAATAGTCAATTATGCTACCAACTACATGTTTAGACACTCCTTAGTTTCAACACTCCTTGAAGAATTAAGACTAGGAAGGATTTAATCCAAAATATTGTGTGTATTACCTACTATTAATCCCAGTATGATACACAAACATATGCCCACATGCTTACTTTTATTGTGATATCTATTTGGAACGTACGCTAATAAACATTATAAAAATAGATATAGGTACTTGAGGCTAAACGCTATCAAATTTAGCATCTAATAAAATAGCAATAAAACGTCTTCCTCTTTTTAATTTTCAATTCATTGCCAAAGAACTTTACGACGGAGCAAAGTTTTCTTAGTTTACGCTGTCCTCCAATTTTCAGGCTGTAGTTTCAGCCTAGCCTATAGTCCTTCGTCAAATTCTATAGCGCGACGTACCACAATAAAGTTTATAATTGAAAGTTGGAAACAAGTTAACGACTTGAAACAGCTGAAAGTTTCATTTATAGTGAGCACTGGTGCTACAGGTTTATAAATATTTTGCTCGCTGCACTGCAATTCGTTTGTTGTTTATCGTAATTTTCATTTCTGAGGACAAGTTTAGTCTTTTGTTTCATTGTTTAGTGAATTACAAGTTAAATGCATACAAATATAATGTTTTGAGTATCGCTTCTCACGAATCTATCAGTACAGATGAGAACGGGACGCAATATATCGTATCTAATATGGTGGAAATTTGTAAATTGTCGACAGGCATGATATGCAGGCAAGGTGCGAGCAGCTTGTGCGGTTCAGTGGAAATAATAGCAGATGCTGCCCTCGCTTTGCGTGCGTATTGTGCGAGAACAACGGTTTGACAGAAGCTCGGACTCACTGACATCATGGACACTGAAAAACGAAGACCTTCCTGGATGGATGTAAGCTTTTGTTTACAGGTTTGTTGCTATGATACCCAAGGATACGTAACACAAACACTACAAGTAATAAAAAAGACTAATAAGAAAAAGAAAAGGGTTTAATTGTAATGTGATAAAAAATGGATCAATTATACAATCAATATCTGAATCCTGAAATTCTATTTCAGATGCTACACAGATAGAAATGATTTCTTGTTTTTAAGAAATACTTTCTTTTGAATTTACACTTTTGGATCAAAACATAGATCGAAAAGAATCATTTATACATTTTTATGTTATATAATATCTTTGACACCAGCAATATTTACTGCATGGAAGTTGTATGCTTGTAGAGATTAATTGATTTGGAATATTTATTTAAATGAAATAAATAAATTTGGACAGAAACAAAAATGTCTGTCCTTTAAAGAAACATTTTTATATTGTTATATTTGTTGTATTTTATTGTTTTATTATATTGTTGTTATATTTGTAAAAATCTGATCTAAGACGTGATGGAGACGTTCCCGGTTCGTCATTACAAACAAAAAGCGCCGTGAAATGTCCATATAACATTTTGTGACAAAAGAAAAACTGGAATAAATGTTATTATTCATTGAAACACTTGTATTTTTCGCTGAATGTACATTTAATATTATAATTTCTTTAATCAATTAAAAAAAAAGACAAATGAAGCATTTCACAATTTTTTTTTGCACGACAATATCGCTGTTACCATTGGTGTTAAATAAGACAGAAATAGTGTGTCATCTCGGAAGCCGTTGGAAATACTTATATTTCAATAATTATTTTTTGGAAACGTTGCAAATTTAAAGCACTGGACCCTTTACACCTAAAAAATTGACGGTTGTTTTTTACAACTATTCACATTTGTTAGATTATTAAATTGTGTATGGTAACAATCATAGCAGGTATTTACAAAATGTTCCGAAATCGACTACCAAAGGATTTAACCCCCATTAATGATCTTTAATTTGACGCACGACAGAAAATTGTAGAACAACATTTAGAAAAGTTATAACATTTTGCTAAAGCAGAACAAAGTAATGTTCAGTTGAAGCCACACAACATAAGTACAATATCGTTATTTAGGGGTTCTTCACCTCAGAGCAAAACATTTTGCATTCATGAATAGGACTACCGCATCTAATTACCTATAATTTAGTATATGGTAGAAAGTTACATAATAGTTTTTGAAAAAGTTATAAACATGTTGTTATGACAGCCAACCAAAATATCAACTCCCTCCGCTTGGTGTCATAGATAATATCGTAATGTAGAGGCTTTTGAGCCTTTAATGTAATCATTTAAAGTATAATCCCAATCAATTACCTACAATTTGGCCTAAGAGAAGACGATTTAAACAGTTTTTGTAAAAGTTATCAACATTTTTCTGTTGTAAAGATATGTAGTTTGTAACGCAATACTCAAATAAGTAGTAGACAAAATTACTGTGATTTAGGGGTTGTATGCCACAAAGAAAATTTCTCAGCGTTAATGAGTAAATACAACGATTAATTACCTACGAATTTGTCATATGAAGCAAACAATTTTTTTTCCATTTCCTATACATTTAATTTTTGTAAAAGTTATAACAATTTTTCTGTAGCGTTTTTCCTAGTATATCTGAAAACTTGCATAGAAAGTATATGCAAATTATTGTGATTTGAAGGTTGTTTGCTACAGAACGGGAAATAGAGACTAACTAATTGAGATAGGTAGTTTACATTTTGACGTATGGAATATCGTCATTTTCTCTCGACACGATTACAATACTTTATAATACTGGATGGTCCAGGCCAGGGTGGACGTAAATAAAACTCACACTGGTTTTACATAGTGTATAATGAGATTAGATTAGAAGAAAGCAGAAGGCCACAAGATTAGAAGAAAACAGAAGGCCACAAGCCTTCTCGTGCAGGTGTTGGATGTCACACTCAATACAAAATAAATACAACCATCCTTCATGCTCCGGTATGTGGCTATTTATATCAATTGCCCAAATACGTTATTACCGTTAATTAAATTACCAAACGTCGAGGTTGTTCACTTGCCTTTTGTACAAACTCGGCGTTTGGGGCAATTCGAGTTGTTAACTTTATAATTGTATGCAATTTTTTCTCGAACACAATAATAACCTTAATTTATTATTACTTCGTAACAACACTACTTACGTATGATCAAGTAAAAATATTATTATAATTTATATTAATTTCCTTATTAACGAATTTCTTTATTAATGGTCAACCAATAATGTATAGAAAAATCCCGCAGGTTTAAAATTTTCCGCAACGAAATCTGTTTTTACTTGGCTGTAATAAGAAAAACACTCTGTATAACATAGCCTGAATGAATATTCAATCATCTATATGCTCACGTGTTTATTTTCATTATTAGCTTTTCATATAATAAAAATCACGTTTATATTAATATCATATCAGTTCAAATGTCAATACGACAATATTTTTGACAGACTCCCATCTGTACCTATAATAAATATATATGATGTGGCTTATTGATTTGCCATAATATTGATCAAAATAAATATAATTATGTTTTATGGTTATCTGGCTCATATTAGTTTCAATAGATTACCCACCATAATACATTGTCGTCATCAAATAAATATTTAATACAGCTCAGACCTGGCTAATGGATTGAACCACTGTACTGTAATGTGTTTTAAAATGATCAGATCGACCGTTGAATTTTAAATGGGCGATTAAAAGTTTTATACACCTTTGCATCTTGTATAACGACCAAACTTTAATGGAAAACGTTTAACCTTAACTTCAGTTTTAAATTGAATTATTTAAACGAGGTCAATAGAAAAATTGACCTAAAATCACCCTTATGTTTCTGCGTTCTCTTCTACAACCGGAACTTTATTGTATCATCAAAGTTTTCAACGAATATTGAATGTAGAGAGATTAATGTTTATGATTTGAGATGCACAATTTGTCTATACACTGTAAACAAAAAACTATTAAGAAATTTATGTTTTAATATTAAATGTTTAATATTAATGTTTTAATATTGAAAATAATCCTAGTGAGAATGATGTGCCTGGTGTATGTATGGCCATGGGCGTATCCAGGGGAGGGGGGGGGGGCAGATTGTCCCCCTTGGGTTTTTTGGTACGTATTATGTTTAAGTGTTACGTAACACTCTTTCCCTTATGAAAACTAGGGTGGTTACTTTTATTTAGAAAGCAACGATCCCCTCCAAATCGTTTCCAAATTCAAAAAAAGTGGACCCGAATTTTTTTCGAAATTTGTAATGATGAATTGAAAGCGAATCCATGGGCGTAGACAGCTCAAATCTGAAGGGGGGCAGTCGTCTAAATTTAACTTGCTGTGTGGGAGAAGGGTAGTTCAAAAATGCATTGCAAAAATTTTTGCAAAAAATGGTATTTTCAAGTAGTTGTTTGGGGTTTAAGAAAACAAGTTTACTTAAGGACTTTCCAAGGAAGAATTTGGCCTATTATACATATCGATTTGACGCCCCCAACCCCATAGTGCCCTGAAAACTACCCTTAAATGAAAAAATTTACATTCTTCAGATACTTGATCCTTCTAATCATTTGTCTCTTTTTGTCATAGAAATTATTACTATAAGTGTAGTGGAGTGTTTATAAATATTTGTCAGTTAATTTACATTTGTTTAAAGAAATTCTATTTGTTTAAATATTTCGTTTTTCTCGAAAATCAAGTCTGAATTCTGTTTTCTGTGTTCGAAATGGCAAATTATTACTTACAGTGACATTATTCATTAAAAAATTTCTTCCTATTGTTTAAACAATCAATTGTTATTCATTTTCAACTTTTTATTATGCCAGAAAAGTCGGATTTTTTGAGAAAGTAACTTATAAATTTCATGTTTGAAATATCTAATAAACTTATTATCTGTATTATCTAATAAACCCACGTTTGGTTAAACAAATTCTATTTGTTTACACAATTTTTGTTTGCGATTAACTTAATATTATTCTCAAGTATTTTGGGATGATTTCCATTGTTTAAATAATAAAATATTATTCGTTTTCAATATCATTTATTCGAAAAAACTAAAATGATTTGAAATTCTTTTTTTTTTGGGAAATTGGGGAGTAATAAAATTATAAACCCCTAACCACAACAAGTATTTTAGAACCTAAATACGTATTTCAGCAACTATGTTGCCGTCTTCAGTAGAACCTAAAAAGAGAAAAAGAGAGATTAGCACTTCATAGTATCTTTACTGGATATTGTCCAAGCAAATCACTAGTGGAAGTGACGTCCATGTTAAAAATTATCCTATATATACCCATTTGTTGTTCACACCTCAGTGAATTTTGATCATTGAAGCGTAAAAACAAGTTTTAATTAAAGCAGGTCAAACAATGGCGAACTAGGTATAGGACCCCTGTCTGAATTTATTAATTTATCTCTATTCAAGTGAATAAAGATACTTTCCAAGCTGTTTAGTTCCGTATTATTTGACACAGCTTTTACAAGTTTTAAGTCATCTACAACTACTTTATGACCTGTGTCTAAAATATGTTGAGCCACACTAGATTTTTCAAAACGATTATATTTAAAATGAGCTACATGTTCTTTGAACCTAGTTAAAATTGTTCTTCTAATCTGGCCTACGTATTCTTTTTCACAGTCATGACATTTGATACAATATATACCAGATTTATCAAGTACATCTACCTTATCCTTTGGGTTTCCAAGAAGGTTTTTTATGCTATTATAAGTCGAATATGCTATACAGAGATTTTGTGATGTAAAAATACTTCTCAAACCCCTTGTATATGCACAATCGAACGGTATTTTAACATATTTCTTCTTTTCTACAGACAAAGTATTTAAAGTAGATATTTGATTTACATACATTTTTACAAGTTACAAATAGTTACAAATATTTTTTAAAATATTAAATTTCCTAAAGTCAACAAATTTTATTAATCACATTTCTCTCTCCATTTCTTATTTAGATTTCCTCCCACCGCTGTGTGTCGCAAGATAATGTTCATTTATTGCTGTCTGGAAACTGTTCCCTGTACTCTAATTTGATCAAATATTGAAAACGAATATTATTTTATTCAAACACTGGAAATAATCCCAAAATATAAATGATGTCCCTTCAGAATAACAGTTGGCCAGACCGATCTACAAAAGTAAATTTCACAAATAAGCTGACTTTCTACCATAATTAGAAAAAAAAAAAACAGAAAACAGAATTCAGACGGATTTTCGAGAAAACCGAATTATTTAAATAAATAGTTTTTGTTTAAACAAATGGAAATTAACTGACATATGTTTATAAACATTCCACAACTCTTATAGTAATAATTTCTATGAGGAAAAAGATAATGAAATGATTAGAACGGTCAATTTTCTGAAAAATGCTCAAGTTTTGATTTCGAACGCACCATTAAAAACAAAAATTTCAAAAATACGTGTTATTTGTTTGGACTTGGAAACAATTTGGAAGGGATCGGTACTCTTTCTAAATAAAAATCACCACCCTACTAGTGTCCATAAGGGAAAGAGTGCTACGTAATAAACTTATACCAAAATACGAAAGACGGGGCAGCTGCCCCCCTTGCCCCCCTTGGATACGCCCATGTGAATGTTTATATTAGTCGCAATAATGTACCATAAGTGTCTGATTTAGGAACACTCTCTGAATTAGGGAAACTGAGGTGTCGGAATTAAAGACAATTTAAACATAAAATATAATATAAATTACATAACTAATTATCAATTTTCTTTAAAAATGAATAGGCAGATATCTTTAGCAGGAAATATTTGTTTAAAAACGTTGACATACCTTACACTGATTTATAATAATAATACAATAATACATTGGTGTATTAGGTCCACAATATTCAAAAACCGCTCTCGCTGTTACCCACCCCCCTCCCAGCTCGCGTCTATGCATGTCGAAGCAACGCATTCCTTTATTTCCATGTACGGAAAACCGGTTTCTCGACTCTAGTAGTCTAGTACATTTGGAAAATGTTAGCGTCTTTCCGTTTTCTCGCGTTTCACGACGCTTGTCATCAAAATAACCGGTGTTTTGGTATTCTAAACTTGCTAATTATGTGACATTTAGTGTTTGTGATGTTCCAGCTGACTTTCCAATCACTTTTCTTCGAACAAGAAGCGAGAATTTATCAACATAAGGTAGGATGTTTATATATTTTGTACCCGGCGCAGTTGATGTTCCTGGACTGCTTGTGTTTGAAAGGTCGTTTCGGGCTTGATAATCTCTAATATTGAATTCAAATAATACTTACCGTTCATATAGTATAGTATTAAAATGTGTCTATATAAAACAGAATGTTAGGTTATGTAATCTTCGGTTTTATATTGCTACTATTTGCTTGAGGACGAACACACACACCCAACAGGGGTTAATTTTGCTTGCAGTTCGTTAACGCACACCGGTTAAGCAATTAAATTGATTAAAAGCGGAATTATTCAAGTGCTAAATGATGAATCAGTCCATATAACTGGGGGTAGCGGCCGTGAAATAAGTAATTTCTGTCGGAATTTCGCTGGGACTTCGTTGTAGGGCGTCGTTATGACGCGATAGGGGTAAAAAGGTTGGTACTGGGGGTTGGTGCAGCTCCCACACGTTTTTACCTCTAGTTTGTACGTCATTTAGAAACTAACACGTAACAAAAGCGTCCACAGTATATCACAGTGGTCCCTTTTGCACTTCCAGCTGATCAAAATTATACAGGGTCTCCCACGACGAGCTGCCATTAGAAGAATATGGAGAACCAAATGAAATGACAGATTGAAAATTTGTGGACTTATATTGTTGGACACGATCGTCTCAACTAAACTATTTTGAGTTTTCGGTTACTTCCGGTTACACCGGAAATGATGTCATCTTTTATATTTCAAATGGAACACACTGTATTTTAACGCATTTTTGAAATCTTCATTAAATTTTAGATCAATTTTATGTTACATTCCCTATACCTAACGTGTGTCATTTTTGAGAAATTAATTATTTTCATTAAAAAATGACAGCTGCACGGCTACTTTCAACTACTTATAAATTATCTCCTTTGACCGTTGGAAAAAAGTCGTCCGGCGAAATTGTTGTGAAGGTAACGTATTATCGACACATCGGTAGAACTCTTCTAAAAGTTATACAGGGTGTTCAATTTATAAGATCAAAGTTGAATTCGAGAAAAGTACTAAAACTCGATTTTTTCAAATGGCAACCCTAACATATTAATAAAATTCTCAATTCAATGGAAAATTTTAGATCAACTTTGTGAACGATGTCCTATACCTAAAATGTACTTGTACCTACTGAATCGATTTTTAAACATCACCGTAGAAATTGCACAGATTGCCAAATCTAGATTGCGTTGAAAACAACTGAACAAGTTGGAATAAACAGAACTTTTTAATAAAACAAGCTTTTTTATCATTGGTTTAGTATTTATAAAATTATAAGCCTACAATGAAACACAATATTAAAAATAAAACAAAACGTTAAGAAAATTTAAAAAAAACCGCTTAATTCTATTTCAGTAACTGTTAAAAAATGTTGCCGTTTTTTGCTAAACATGCTACTATTCCTTTTACCATATTATTGTTGGTGGCGTCCCTGATAGAGTTAGCACATAACCCATTGAAAGGAGCTGGAACTTTATCTTTCATGTTCTCCTTATTAGTTATTGGGTCCTCCATTATAGGCTGGTTTCAAATGGACGGTGCTCCAGCGCAGATAGCAGTTGCTATAAGAGGTTTGCTTAACGAGCGATAATCGGCGATCGGTTGAATGCGCTTAATAGGCCATACAAATATCCACCGCATTCGCCCGACTTGACGAAAATGGATTTATTAATTTCGGGAGCTATTAAAGACGTAGTTTATGAGAACCCAATAATTGATAAGGAGAACATGAAAGATAGAGTTCCAGCTGCTTGCAATGAGTTATGTGCTAACGCAATCAGGGACGCCACCAACAATAATGCGTTAAAAGAATTAAAGCATGTTTAGCGGAAAACGGCAACGTTTTTGAACAGTTACTGACATTAAGCATTTTTTTATTACCTTACGATTTTGTTTTATTTTTAACATTGTGTTTAATTGTAGGCTTATCATTTTATAATTACTAAATTAATTATAATGAAAAATTACCTAGAAACGTGTTTAATAAAGTTGTGTTTATTCCAACTTGTTCAGTTGTTTTCAACGCAATCTAGATTTGGCGATTCTTGCAATTTCTACTGTGATGTTTAAAAATCGATTTCAGTAGGTACAAGTACATTTTAGGTATAGGACATTGTACACAAAGGTGATCTAAAATTTTCCATAGAATTGAGAAATGTATTAATATGTTAGGGTTGCCATTTGAAAAAATCGACTTTTAGTACTTTTCTCGAATTCAACTTTGATCTTATAATTTGAACACCCTGTATAACTTTTAGAAGAGTTCTACCGATGTGTCGATAATACGTTACCTTCACAACAATTTAGCCTCACGACTTTTTTCCAACGGTCAAAGGAGATAATTTATAAGTAGTTGAAAGTAGCCGTGCAGCTGTCATTTTTTAATGAAAATAATTAATTTCTCAAAATTGACACATGTTAGGTATAGGG
Source organism: Melinopterus prodromus (assembly GCA_964023965.1). Lineage (NCBI taxonomy): Eukaryota > Metazoa > Arthropoda > Insecta > Coleoptera > Scarabaeidae > Melinopterus > Melinopterus prodromus. The sequence goes on along the minus strand of OZ030391.1, from coordinate 3,131,284 downwards.
AATCTAACATAAAATTGATCTAAAATTTAATGAAGATATTAAAAATGCGATAAAATACAGGGTGTTCCATTTGAAATATAAAAGATGACATCATTTCCGGTGTAACCGGAAGTAACCCAAAACTCAAAATATTTTAGTTGAGATGATCGTGTCCAACAATTCAAGTCCACAAATTTTCAATCTGTCATTTCATTTGGTTCTCCATATACTTCTAATGGCAGCTCGTCGTGGGAGACCCTGTATATATTTTTTTGTAAATGAACTTTAAATAGTTGTTTTAAGACGGTTCAAAGTTATGTTTGACGTGAAAAATCTAAAATCTTGTGAGATTAAGTCATCTGAAAGACTTTAAGTATAACAATTTTCATTTCCGAAATGGACCGGAAGTAGTCATAAATTCTCACTCAATCATATGGTTGTGATATTGAAAAATATATGCACACTAAAAAATAAATACTTGGCATGAATATATGTGGTTCAGGTTGAGTAATTTTTAATTTTTAAAGGGAGGTATACTCAATGTAAACGTTTGATGATATTCGTATTAATTGAAATGAAAATGTGATTGGATGAAGGTGTTATATTACAAAATCAAACTTTGAAGTAAAATAAACTACAATATTCAATCATATAAAAATAATATACACAATTTAGGGTGGTTTAAATTGGCTATTTTTATTTAGAAAGCAACGGAAATTTTAAATATTAATTTTCCTAAAGTCAACCAATTTTATTAATCATTTGATGAAATAATAAAATTAGAAACCCCTAACCACAACAAGTATTTTAGAAACCTAAATACGTATTTCAGCAACTATGTTGCCATCTTCAGTAGAACCTAAAAAAGAGGAAAAGAGAGATTAGCACTTCATAGTATCTTTACTGGATATTGTCCAAGCAAATCACTAGTGGAAGTGACGCCCATGTTAAAAATTACCCTATATATACCCATTTGTTGGTCACACCTCAGTGAATGTTGATCATTGAAGCGTAAAAGACAAGTTTTAATTAAAGCATCAGGTCAAACAATGGCGAACTAGGTATAGGACCCCTGTCTGAATTTATTAATTTATCTCTATTCAAGTGAATACAGATACTTTCCAAGCTGTTTAGTTCCCTATTATTTGACAGAGCTTTTACAAGTTTTAAGTCATCTACAACTACTTTATGACCTGTGTCTAAAATATGTTGAGCCACACTAGATTTTTCAAAACGATTATATTTAAAATGAGCTACATGTTCTTTGAACCTAGTTAAAATTGTTCTTCTGGTCTGGCCTACGTATTCTTTTTCACAGTCATGACATTTGATACAATATATACCAGATTTATCAAGTACATCTACCTTATCCTTTGGGTTTTTAAGAAGGTTTTTTATGCTATTATGAGTCGAATATGCTATATAGAGATTTTGTGATGTAAAAATACTTCTCAAACCGCTTGTATATGCACAATCGAACGGTATTTTAACATATTTCTTCTTTTCTACAGACAAAGTATTTATGTAGATATTTGATTTACATACATTTTTTGATTCTGCTTCTTAATCATTCTATCAACTATTTTCTCAGGGTACCCATTATGTATGACAACATTCTTAATAAACAATAATTCTTGCTGATATCTATCTGCGGACAATGGAAATTTCAATAACCTATTTACTAAACAACTAATAAAAGAAAATTTTTGTTGAAAAGGATGCTGCGAATCATTAGGAATAAACCTGATTGTGTTAGTATCTTTCCGATACACGTCAATTTCTATTATATTTTTGCTATTCCTGACTACCAGAGTATCTAAAAATGGAAGTTGGCCGTTAACTTCTTGTTCTACAGTAAAGTTAATGGTGTTGAATTTAGAATTCAAAACGAGAAGAAAATCTTGAATACTGCACTTCTTGGTGTCAAAAATGGCAAAAATCTCGTCGACATACCTAACCCAAGTCTTAGGGAAATATGGTGCTATAGACTTTACATTGGTTGAAAAATCTGCTCATACATTGTTTAATGTATACTGTCTCTCTAAGATAATAAACTTCCATTTCGATCTCAGAAAACAATTCAGACGGATTTTCTAGAAAAACGAACAATTTAAACAAATAGAATTGTATAAACAAATGGTAATTAACTGACAAATGTTTATAACCATTCCACTAGACTTATATTTCTATGAGAAAAGACAATGAAATGATTAGAACGGTCAATTTTCTGCAGAATGTAATTTTTTTCATTTTAGGGTAGTTTCATGGCGCTGTGGGGGCGGGTTGGGGGGTCAAATCCTCTACAAGTCGTATAACTTTAATCTTGAGTTTTCCCAAACACCGAAAAATTATTCGAAAAATACCAAAAAATGTCTTTTTCCCATGCATTTTCTTATGTAAATTTGATGCATCGATAGGCACCATTAAAAATCAAAATTTCAAAGAAAAAAAGATACGTGTCAACTTTTTTTGTATTTGGAAACGATTTGGGGGATCGGATATTCCTTATGATCAAATCTATTTTTGGTTAAAATAATAGATATAGTCCACATAGTTTATTCAGTTGAATATATGAAGTATTTAAAACGAGAAACACAAATCTTAAATCTTTTAACTAGAATGATAAATAATCATACGTATATTCCATGTTTGTTTTTTGTCTTAATTGTTTTAGTGTGTGTGAAACTACAGTATTATCACCGCAATTTTACCGGATTTTTCTGCAATTTTACAGGGAAAGTGTAAGAATAATACTTTTCTTCCACAAGATGAATTCGTGTAAAAAGTATGGAAAACTGTATAATATTTTTCTTGTTGGATACACGTATAGACTATATAATCATTTATTTCAGTTAATATGATTATAACAGATTGTAAATATTGTAATTCTATTGGCATGAAATTGATCGTTTCTATGTAGAGGCAACGTTATCAAATCCATTGTTCTGAATAGAATATCCAAAGTGTTAGTTTCGCGCGAAGTAAAAATAAAACTCTCTCTCGCGTCTGTTTAGTGTTCAAACTCAACTAAACAATATTAGAGGTGAACGTAAATAATTAAGGCAAAGTACAGAGTTGCGCATTTATAACAAAGCCGGCCAAAGTTAAGTGATTATGTTAGATTTTTATGTACGCATCTACAAAAAAAAAATCGCCAAAACTAATTCTGTTCACTACACAGACAGTACGGTCCATTGTTTGAGTGTTTTTAAATAGAATGGAGAATATTTCTGTTTTTTTTTTTTCTATTCTTGTAGATTGAGTTGATTAAAAGCTACACTTATTACACAAAATTACTCTGTTATTAAATTTCTTCTATCTGTCTCCAGAAAGTGTGTTGATATCTACTTAGAATTTTAATTGGAGTTTGACAGAGTTTGCAATTGTTTAAACAAATACTATTTGCTTAAACAAAAATATACAATATCTTCCGGCAACAATTATTATTGTATTTCTGGCCCTTTGTTTTTTTATTACCTACAATTTGAGGTATGATAGAAATTTATTCAAACATTTTTGCAGAAGTTATAAACATTTTTCTGTGGAAACCGATTGAAATACGTTAGCTATATGAACAAACACTATCGCGATTTGGGGGGGGGGGACCTCTAAACGTCATAGGGATATTAAATCTCTTAATTACCTACAATTTGAGGTATGATAGAAATTTATGCAAATATTTTTGCAAAAGTTATAAACATTTTTCTGTGGAAACTGATTGAAATACGTTAGCTATAGGAACGCACATTCTCACGATTTAGGGAGGGGAAAAACTCTGAACGTCATAGTGATATTAGGTCTCTTAATTACCTACAATTTGAGGTATGATAGAAATTTATGCAAACATTTTTGCAGAAGTTATAAACATTTTTCTGTGGAAACTGATTGAAATACGGTAGCTATAGGAACGAACACTATCGCGATTTAGAGGGAGCAAAACTCTGAACGTCATAGGGATATTAGTTCTCTTAATTGCCTACAATTTGAGGTATGATAGAAATTTATGCAAACATTTTTGCAGAAGTTATAAACATTTTTCTGTGGAATCTGATTGAAATACGTTAGCTCCAGGAACGAACATTATCGCGATTTAGGGGGGGGGGGCAAAACTTTGAACGTCATAAGGATATTAGATCTGTTAATTACCTACAATTTGAGGTATGATAGAAATTTATGCAAATATTTATGCAGAAGTTATAACAAAATTTCTGTGGAAACTGATTTAAATACGTTAGCTATAGGAACGAACACTATCGCGATTTAGGGGGCAAAACTCTGAACGTCATAGGGATATTTGGTCTCTTAATTACCTACAATTTGAGGTATGAAAAAAATTTATGCAAACATTTTTGCAGAAGTTATAATCATTTTTCTGTGGAAACTGATTGAAATACGTTAGCTATAGGAACGAACACTATCGCGATTTAGGGGAGCAAAACTCTGAACGTCATAGGGATATTAGTTCTCTTAATTACCTACAATTTGAGGTATGATAGAAATTTACAGAAACATTTTTGCAGAAGATATAAAAAAAATCTGTGGAAACTGATTGAAATACGTTAGCTATAGGAACGAACACTATCGCAATTTAGGGGGGCAAAACTCTGAACGTCATAGGGATATTAGGTCTCTTAATTACCTACAATTTGAGGTATGATAGAAATTTATGCAAACAATTTTGCAGAAGTTACAAACATTTTTCTGTGGAAACTGATTGAAATACGTTAGCTATAGGAACGAACACTATGGCGATTTAGGAGGGCAAAACTCTGAACGTCATAGGAAAATTAGGTCTCTTAATTACCTACAATTTGAGGTATGATAGAAATTTATGCAAACATTTTTGCAGAAGTTATAAACATTTTTCTGTGGAAACTGATTGAAATACGTTAGATATAGGAACGAACACTATCGCGATTTAGGGGGGCAAAACTCTGAACGTCATAGGGATATTAGGTCTCTTAATTACCTACAATTTGAGGTATGGTACAAATTTATGCAAACATTTTTGCAGAAGTTATAAACATTTTTCTGTGGAAACTGATTGAAATACGTTAGATATAGGAACGAACATTATAGCGAATTAGGAGGGACAAAACTCTGAACGTCATAGGGATATTAGGTCTCTTAATTACCTACAATTTGAGGTATGAAAAAAATTTATGCAAACATTTTTGCAGAAGTTATAATCATTTTTCAGTGGAAACTGATTGAAATACGTTAGCTATAGGAATAAACACTATCGCGATTAGGGGGGGGGGGCAAACTTTTGTCATTTCTTTTAATTATTCCTGTGTTCGTGGGGCTGTGAAACTTGACGGTATGTCGATTTGTATGCTCGTTCTAATATATTTTAATCTGTTTCCATGTATTATTGTTGTAGTATGCACTGAAGACGAGTACAACAGTCGAAACTAGTTTTCAAGAAGACAAATAAACATTTCTACATCAGACTCGACTTTCCTTTTTTAACTCATTTTCACACATAGAACTGATGATAACGGAGATATTCCTAGCAAGAATAAATAAATCTCGTTCGTTACAATATACAAACGTGTACCTATGTAATATTCCAATATCTAGGAATTGCTATCTCAAGTTCAATTGCGAAAATAGACCTCTATATTCAAGTAAAATATGAAATTACGAGTTGATCCTCTACAAGCCGATCCAGGGCAGGCGGTCCTAGCCAGGTCATTCCATTTGCATATAAAATGGCCATGGCAAACCGACACGAGGGGAAATGTCCTTATAGAATACCCACGCGGTTCTCTTTATCTACGGTAACAACACTGCAGTCCAGACTGCGGCCAGTTGCGATGGTATTATCCACTTAGTTTCGTGAATACGTGACCTCTCCGTCGGCGACAGCGGTCTACGTCCGTAAATCGAATGGTGGAAGCAGCGGAACGTACGATATTAGACCGCAATCGGCAGCGTACCGAAATTGAATGGTTGGTTCCTTCCTCTCTAGTAGTAGTTCATACCGCAGGATGGCAGGATAGCGCTGGCGTTGGCTCTGGTCTAATAAATTTCACCAACCACCGGGAAATTAGGTAGCTATTAATTGACCCCAAACCGCTTGAGGTGTGAGTATTTCGCAGATCTGAATTATCGAGTTCCGATTGGAGTTTGTTCGTAATTTGTGGAGATGGTTTGTAGTGTTTGTGGAATTGCTGGTTGAGAAACTGTACGAAGGTTGTTTGACGATCCAAAGCATCGATGGATGTCTGATGAAATGCATAATGATTGGCTTACCATAATTATGAAATTTCAAACCGTAACAAGAATTACCTACTTTTGAAAATAAGTCAACACCCCATCCGCGCCCTGTGGCGCCTTTTTATAGTCCTTGTGTCCTTCTTTTCTGCTTCTCAAGTGTTGTCTTATGTATGTCGTCTTTTATATAATCCGAACATCAGATATACCAAAATTATCAACAATTGGGACATTCCCACAAAAGTAAATTTGAATACCAAATAACGCATATATTTCAACACAAAACAGCAAAAATTACTGCGCACAGTTATTACTCATTAGACGTGATGGTGTCACTGATTTTGTCACAAGAGATGTGAGATATCGTTTCAATTTTGTTTTCATAGAATCCAAACCAAGAAGTCTGCGGAACGCAAATCTAAGACTTGATGGAGACGTTCCCGGTTCGTCATCTACAAACAAAAAGCGCCTTGAAATGTCTATATAACATTTTGTGACAAAAGAAAAACTGGAATAAGTGTAATTATTCATTGAAACTCTCGTATTTATCTATATATCTTCAAATAAAAATCAAATAAAAAAAACAAATGAACCATTCCACAAATTTTATTTTGCAGAACAATATTGCTGTTACTATTGGTGTTAAATTTGACGCACGACATAAAATTGTAGAACACCATTTAGAAAACTTATAACATTTTGATAAAACAGAACAAAGTTGAAGCCACACAACATAAGTACAATATCATTGTTTAGGGGTTCTTCCCCTCAGAGCAATACATTTTGCATTCATGAATAGGACTACCGCATCTAATCACATATAATTTTGTATATGGTGGAAAGTTATATAATAATTTTTGAAAAAGTTATGAACATGTTATCACAGCCAACTAAATATCAACTCCCTCCACTTGGTGTCATACATAATATCGTAATGTGGAGACTTTTCAGCTTTTAAAGTAATCATTTAAAGTATAATCCCAATCAATTACCTACAATTTGGCCTAAGAGAAAAGGATTTAAACAGTTTTTGTAAAAGTTATAAACGTTTTTCTGTTGTAAAGATATGTAATTTGTACCGCAATACTGAAATAAGTAGTAGACAAATTTACTGCGATTTAGGGATCGTATGCCACAAAGAAAATTTCTCAGCGTAAATAAGTAAATACAACGATTAATTACCTACGAATTTGTCAAATGAAGCAAAGATATGTAACAATTTTTTTCCATTTCCTATACATTTAAATTTTGTAAAAGTTATAACAATTTTTCTGTAGCGTTTTTCGTAGTATATCTGAAAGGTTGCATGGAAAGTATACGCAAATTATTGTGATTTAAAGGTTGTTCGCTACAGAACAGGAAATAGTGACTAACTAATTGAGATAGGTGGTCTACATTTTGACGTATGGAATATCGTCGTTCAATGCGTTTCTCTAGATCCAAATTGGTGATTTGAAATTAGTTTCTTGCAAGGACATTTGATATTATTCGTAGTCAAAAATGAACCCTTGAGCGTCTTTCAACGGAATTTCTATCAAAACTGAACCACTGATATCCCAAAAACTCCAAAAAGTAACGTTGCGTAACATGAATTTTCTAAGCAGTCTAAAATTAAACCTTGAAAAGTTGAATACGCTGAATAAACAAAAGAAAATTGGAAAAGAGTGAGTCACTCGCACAACAACCAACGGTTTAGTTCCATCAGAATGTGTAATTTGCTTGGGTATTTTATCTATCATTAATCTCTAACGTCAAAATATCGCAGTCAGTACGGAGTCTGGTTTTAACTAGATCAACTTCAGTTGATTTAAATGTTTCAGCGTATATATCTGTATAGATTTTTTGAATCTAACTCAAAACTTTCGTATGACGCTTGGTTTTCTATCATACAGGTGTACAAAAAGATTTAAATGTAAAAAAATTGATGTTGGCGTTTTCGTGAATTTCTAGTATCTCAACCCAGTGCCTTAAAATACTCAAAAGGGTCTTAAAGAAAACCTTAAACTTTGTACATTGTCTGAAAGCCTGTCTTTTTGCAATAGTCCTGAGAGCACTGGCGGTATTTATTTTTATTGATTTGTGTGTTTATTCAGTGCTTTTCTCCGGTGTCTGTACAGAACAAAAACAGAAACGCAAACACTAGACGCGACAGGATACTGTTGAGTCCGGATTTGTATTCAGCGCAAAGAAATCTATTAAAAACTCTTATTCATTTTCCGTGGACCCAACACCCGTAGATTTTACTAAATTTATATATTTTTCATTATTGTAGTTATAAATCAAGTCCAACAGTACACGTATACAAATAATATAATCACGTACAATATTTATTGTAATAATCGTGGAGGGTTAAATTCTTCAATAATAAAATACATCGCATTTTAATCATCCAATTTCATATCGTGGTATAAATACAAAAAAATAACATTTGCCCTATACATCGGTATAAATATTACAATCCCCTGGTTCCATATTGTAGTCCGATCTAATAAACCCAGTTGAATTTAAAACGGACAGGAAACAATGCTCTGGAAACAGAATAATTATCCGCGTATCGATCCGCATGCCCACTGCGATCCAAATTGGTCGTTAACTGTCGTATCAATTCAAATAAAGCTGCGGACCTGAGGCAGCTAGACCGGCGCCACCATTGAAACGACATCGATGCACAATGGTCTTCCCCATGGCATCGGTGGATCGGCATTTTCCAATAGAACAACAGCACGATTGTTCAGAACGCCACGTATTTCGATTAAAATTTTGCTAAAGCAAACAGTCGAGCGTGCGATGGAAAAACACAATGATAGACGTCATGGATATAGTATCCAGGACATTGAAAACATAACAGGAAATTACGTTTTTATTCTTAAATATTTGTTGCTCTGCTTTTGTCACTTCACTTCACTCACCTCAACTCAAAAGGTTTCGTTCTGTTGAGCCTTCGCACTACGTCACCATTGCCAAGTAATTGGATTGCCTTGATTGTGATTGCCTCCATTCGTGTATCTGGCTATTCATTTTTAAAGAAAATTGATAATAGTTATGTAGTTTATATTATATTTTCTACTATATTTTACTATATTTACCGATTAGTGGTGAATACTAAATTAAGTTTGCTTGATAAACCCAAAAAATATTTAAAAAGTATGCCCGATTTTGTTATATAAATATTCAAACTATTATAACAGTTTCAACAGTTTATTTATTAATAACATTTAAATACATGCACAAACAATATAAAATAAATACCAACTCTTGATATATTACATATATTACAAACGTCAGCTCTGAGCGTATGAAACTTAGAAATATCAAAAAACTTTTACAAATATAGCGTAAATTTGTAGACACATAGATTATTTTGCAGATCATTCATTAATTTTAAATGCTAATCCCGAAACCTGATTTAAATTGCCAAAAATTTGCATGGGACTTCCAAATGCCTGTTCGTGGTTCTGTTATCTTATTGACATTTTGCCATTATTTTTTAATTCGGTAATCTGTCGCCGGATATCCAAGTTTCTTTGGCGAGGCATAATCGCCGTGTCGTTATATGTATTGTGTCCGTAAACACTGTTCTCCTAGTAACTAATGCACATGCGATCCGCCACTACTTGCAGCGTCGCTGTCGATCCCTTCCCCCGCTCGCCCGAAAGACCGAAGAGCGCCGCGTCAATTGCAGCAATCATGAGATGCTTCAACTCGATCTTTTGTAGGGAAAATGCAAGATAAGCATGATTAATGTAATAAGCTTTAAACCTATGAATTAGTGGGTAGCCTATAGTCTATATTTCATTATTCTAGCTCTTCTAATAAAGGAATTGCTGGCATTGCATAATATAGCTCTTTGTGGGTCAAGCACCAATCTAATGATTTTACAAAAATGCACATTGAAAGCTAGCACTCCGCAGGTGATTTTACTTTTTTAATTCGTTGAAATCTATATATTATTTCCGGAGTAATTAATTGCTAAAGTTAAACGAATAAAATTTACGGGGCAAAAACAGCACCAATTCGTCTTAATTTGGATAAATCGGGAAAACGCCAACATATACAGCTTTCTAATTTTATGAGTTGTAGCATATTAATCAAGGACAGCATCAGATTTTTCTTCAAATTTTCTCGCCCCTAGGTTTGCTAGAAAATGGACTTCAAAAGAGGGGACATAATATATGGCCACGATAGTACATCTGACTTCTGTAAATGTTCGTTTTTTTTAAACAAGCGCTCTTCATATTTATTTACTTATTACGTGTAATCCCAAAATTTTAGTGCTAGGTTTCGTTTGCCAAAAACGCTTTCTTCCAAAAAACTTGATGAAAACTAAAAAAAAATCTCTTTAAGAAATTTCAAAAGATGACCCTAAACATCATTTGAAAATGGTTAGAAATACGTACATCTTCCCCAAACTTCACCTGAACTATAAAAATCTTTTCAAGATTGTAACTTGTAAGTTATATCATTATTTTAATGGTAATTTTATTTGATTCCGTTTGTATATTGCAATTGTTACTGTAAACATTAGAATTTTTAAAATTTTCATGTTAATAAATACAAAAACGAAAAGAAATTATAGACCATAAGATTTGATTATTTATTTACATTACTTCACACTCAAAAAACGGGAATAAGAGACTATCGCGTCTTAGCCCAGTGAAATTAAACAAATAATTCACTTCAGTAAAATTCAAACTCGGATGGAGTTTAAATATGCCTTGGATTTTTTTATTATAATAATAATAATAATAATAATCATAATCTTTATTGGTGTTATTACAAAGAAAATTGTTTACACAAGTCAGAACAGAAAAAGAAAAACACTATGCACTACATATTTCTACGAAATTACAGTTAAAGTATTCATCGTAATTGAATATACATTTTTCAACCAAGAATTGTTTCATTACTGTCTTAAATCTGTTATTGGAGTAACACTTAATTGCTGGCGGCAGAACATTAAAAAATTTTAGAGCCCAGTAATTTGATGCGTTGCGCGACTTCTGCAATCTCGGAAAAGGTCGGCGATACTGCTGATGCTCACGAGTGTTGTACGAGGGAATTGCATTCGATGTCACAAACGTACTGGCATTGACCTTAGCGTACATTAAACATTCCAATATGTAGGCGGATGGAAGTGTCAGAACATTGAGATTTCGGAAGTGTTCACGGCAATCTTCCCTCCAACCGACTCCGAGTACTACTCTTATGCATCGGCGTTGTAGAGAAAACAATTTATTGCTGTGACCTGAATGGCCCCAGTTAAATATTGCATATGTCATCAAGGAGTGAAAAAAGGCAAAGTATGCAACCCTAAGACAATTTATAGAGATTGATTCTCTCAAGATTCTCAAATAATGAATCACCCTCGCAAGTTTTCCTGAAACATGTCCGACATGACTTTCTCACTTTAATTTGGAGTCAAGAATAACACCCAAGAATTTTACACTCTCATTATCGTCCGTACTGGAACGCGCTTCATGTCGCAATGTAAACAATACCGATAAGCACTTATCATGATTGATGCAAAGCGCATTTGAAGAAAACCATTCTTTAATATCTCTGTCACATAGGTCAACTGTATTAAGAAGCTGTTCATAATCATCACCTCCCTTAACTACCGTTGTGTCATCCGCAAATAGAATAAGATCAGTTGCTTCAGTAGCACAATTAATGTCGTTGATATAAATTAAAAAGAGAATGGGGCCCAAAACTGATACTTGGGGTACCCCGTAACTGCAAAGTCTGTTCGATGAAATTGAATTGTTCACTTTTACGTGTTGGTAACGATTACTCAGATATGACTCCATTAACCCAATGCTCGATTTCGAAAAGTTATATTTCTTAAGTTTTTCTAATAGAACATGATGTGTGACACAATCGAAAGCTTTCGAGAGGTCATAAAACGTGGCAACTGAATGGTATCCGCGCTCAAAGTTGTTTAAGATTTTATTTATAAGAGCATTGATAGCTAGACTGGTAGATTTGCCATGCCTAAATCCAAACTGAGATTCACTAAACAAGTTGTTCCCTTCAAAATGTATGTATATTTGTTTTTTTAGTATTTTATCGAATATTTTTGATACGATCGGTGTTAATGATATGGGTCTGTAGTTGTTACAGTTGCCCGTGTCATTTTTCTTATGTATCGGTATCACTGTCGCAATTTTTAAACATTTCGGGAAACAACCTTGTTCAATGCAGTCATTGAAAAGGTGTGTAAGTGGATATATAATGATATTTCTTAATGTTTTGATTATTCTTACACTGATACCATAGCAGTCCGCACTTGCTGAGTTCTTCAATGAGTTTATTGTGTCTCTCATGTCATTAAATGAAACATGGTTAAAATTAATGGTGTCAGATGTTATATTTTTTATGTATTGCAGTGGATTCATATCAGGTTTGCTTAGGTTTTTAACAATATCATGGGGTATGTTTATAAAAAAGTCGTTAAAATGTTTTATTGATCGGATAACAATGGATTTTTTAGGAAACTTCTAGATCTTTTAATTGTCTACATAAAATGTGTATAGTACGAGTTGGCGTTTTCAAGTTATGCGTCTGAAAATATGTCAAAAGCAAGTATAACGATATTTGTATGCTCGGTGATCCATTATGTGTCCCAAGTATTTGAAAACATGATTCAGCATCATATTTAATAATAAGAAGAATAATAGCGTACACGTCAAAACTTGACCATTTGCCTTCAGAAGGTTAAGAAATGGCTTAAGTTAATACCCACCTTGGTTTTTACGAAAACTAAAATTAGTGTAAATGTTCTTAAATCTACGCTAGTAAAAGATACTAGTTTTCAGAAAAATTCCATAAAATACGATGCTGGTATTTATCTAAAACACTTGTGAAGCACATGTGAACACATGTGAAGAATATTGGAGTTATTTTAATTTGTTAGAAATCGAAAACAGCCAGCTGTTGAGTTTCTCAAGGATTTTGTATAAATAAACTCCGTTTTTGGTTCAATCTGGAACAGAAGAATTGAAATAAAAGTGGTATACGTTAAATTAAATGTTCAAAAATGCCAGTCCTCTTCCCAAAAACAAGGGGGCGAAAACAAGGTGGTTTTATTCAATGCAATTAGCCATCGTTGCATCCAATCACAGTGTTACAACCCTGATCACCAATTCTCTTTTTAAATTAGCAGGTGAATTTCTTTGAGTAAAAGGAAAGAACAACAGTTTATATGCATATTGTACTTAGAGCAAATATACACAATAGTGGCTTGTTTTGTGCATAGCAAAAGTGTTTTAGAAAAGTGCAGAACTAAATACACTCGAGATTACTCTGGCTTCGGATGCAGTGGCTGAAAATTTATCATTTCAGGTTTCTCAGATCCTTGCAATCCTTCTTGTCGATCCTGCTGATTCCACAACAAAAGAAATCCTCGAAAACGTTCGTACTATTTTGCTTTTTATCGACATTTTACCAACATTAGAGGAATAAGGAAGCTGAAAGCGTTTAAATGTTTGTAATAACGCGGGGTAAATACGATATTATGGTGCGGCAACATTTATTTAGACACAGGCTCTTGATATTGACCCTGATGCTCGCGATGGCCGTTAGCCAAAAGATCTGGCCGCGTAGACGCTAACGTTAATTTAATTGCCGCAAAGTCGCATTTCGTTAAATCTATTCTGAAGTAAATCGACTAAAAATACGGCTTTGATGTGTTAGTCTGTGAAGTTCTTGAATGACTGCATATGCGTAAATACGGCATGAAATAATAGAAAATTGGATATGGTCCAGTCATTCTAGATTCTGGTTCGGAAATTCAAATGCAGTCGATGAAATTGATACCAATCGATAGCTTATGGTTCCCGTAGTAACATATTAAAATGTTTAGAATTATGGTTAATAGGAATTGTTTTAATTAACGAAAAACCATTGAAAGATTGTGACGGTCAAACATTAATCCTTCATTCCTAGAAGCTCACTCACTTAACCTCAAAAATAAAAATACCACGCCGTATAGCAGACAAAATTTACCATCAAAACGATCGGTTGTTTTTTTTTTAGATGATTGTTGTCATCATATAAGTGATAATTAGTAATTCCTGATAAACTGCTGTCGGATGGAAGAACAGAACAAGTCCAGCCAATGTTTTAGCTAAAAGTTAATTTATGATTGCGTTTTTACCGAAAATTTAACTTCAGAACAACTATCTATGATATTAAAGGTAAACGACCCAAATTCAGACAGGTTAAGGAATTTTTGAGCCATTTATAATACTTTTAATCATGTGCACAATTCCGACACACATGTCTGATTTAAGGTGGTGTCCCGCTTTGTTCAATTTTTCTTTTTTTTTCTTTCTTCTAATCTAGAAGGTCTCAGAATTGGTCCTGCAAGAGGGTTTTGCAAAATTCGCCCTAGTTCTGGAGTTGTAGCCGGCGATTTGTGTGTGCGTCGATCAGTGTTGTGATACGGGAGGAAGAAATCCCCCCAACCATGCGAAATGCGTACTTATACATATACGTATTGCATATGACTCGACCAAGTCATACATCTCCCACCACTGGTGTCTATACCTTTTGTCATCTATTCGTTCAGTTTTAAACCGATCATCACGTGATCATCTCGGCCGTTGCTGTATTTACCAAAGTTCTTGCAATTTCGGTCGCGATTTCCCAAAAGTTGTGTTTTTCCAACTGGTACATAACCACGTTTTTGGAAAATGTATTTCATATATCGAGATGATTCTTTGTTTTTTATGTTCAGCACACCTCTAATTTTCGTTCCATCGTTCATTTTTTTAAATTTTTGTTTTATTTCATTGTTACACGATTTATCACGAAAAGAGCGGCGAAAACCGACCCTAGATGGGCATACGACCGCCATTTTAAAAATATTGAAAAAATATTCTAAATATTGAGAAACTGAACGATTGAAGGATAGCCAACGAAGTAACAAATAAGAAAAGGTTTAACTTTTTTTGTATCAGACGACCTGCACACGTGTAATCGTTTTTACCATTACACGTTAATATTTGCACAAAAGCGCGTACCAAGTAATCTGCAAGGTCAGCGCGATCATCGCAATAATTTTGATATTGTTAATTTTATACATCGATATTAACACAAAAGAATAAAAAAAAACTTTGTCTATAAATCTTGTGTGGTTCTTTCATGATCAATTCCTTAAAATAGGCTCGAAAAACGGGCAACAAAGCGGAAGACCCCCTTAAGGACGTGCTATATTTACATGTACCTAATTCAGACACCCCTGAATCTGTAAATAATAGTGGTTAAAAGAGGAGTACACCGTATTATTATGAAAATATAAAGCATTTTTAGTCAGTGTGAATAGATATTATTACAAGTTTCTTTATTACTGTATTCTGTAGCGATGTAAAAAGCAGTCGAATTGCAGTTACCTATAAAGAAAAATAAACTTTTATCATTGCACTCAATTATCTAGATCAGTCAAACTTGTAGGTTATGTTCTGACCGTTACAGGGCCGTGTTAAAGGGCGGCGAAGGGGGCACCCCGGGCGCAAGTTTCAGGGGGTGCCACAATCTTACCCAAAAAAGGAGGAAATTTATTTAATGTGTTTTAAAAAATACATAATGACGGTATTATTTAAAGAGATTTATAAATTTAAAAAATAAAATAAAACCCTAGTAGCTATTGTTACTTATTGCACGTCGGTAGAAATATTTAATACTGAACCTAGAAAAATAGTACTACCATGTTCCTCTCAAACGTAAAAATTAGAATTCCACATCGTAAGCATATCTCCAAAAATGATGAAATTTTTTGGTACTGTCCCAAATCTGTTTGGTTTTTTGACCCTCGGTGATCGTCAAAAAACAAGCAAATTACCTAATATTTTACAAGCAGTGGAAAACCGACAAGCAGTGGCTTGTAGACTAATTGAGTGTCTTAGAAATACGGTAGTAGAAATAAGAAAGGAAAAATTTGAAACCTTTTATGAAAAAAAGCGCAGATTTGGGTAAACTCGTAAATATAGAACCTGTGTTTAAAAAGAGATTTAAAATTTGTATACAATTTGACTATGAATCCATGGATACTGATTTAAACGAATCAGAAAAATGTTGTTCAATATATTTGGAGGGTATTGACGTAATAATTGAGGAAATTACATGGACGTTTGAAAAACTTTGGCAACTGATATATTGATTTCCGGGTGGAAACCGCATTGAGAACTTTGAAGCAGTCGGCAACCTTCACAAGATTTTTTTTTCTTAGTGGTTCAAACACTGTTCCTCATGATGAAGAAACTATTAAAAACATACTCTGAACCTTACAAACAAATGTGGAACTGATTTGAACGACCAGGACAGTTCGTGTGAAATATTAAGTGCAAAAAATTATTTCAGCCTTGAAAATTTTGAAAATAATGAACATGCGAATTATAAGAATATGGAAACGCATATAGAATATTTCTCTGTATACCAGTAATTGCTGCATCGGCATCTTTGAATAAACTTAATTAGTAAAAAATTACTTAAGAGCCCAGAACAGGCTTGCCAATTTAAGTTTCCTTTCAGTCGAGTGTAATGTTGCTCGATTATTAGATATAGACAAAATAATCGATGATTTTGCCGCTTTCAAAGCCAGGAAAATAGAGTTGAGTAGGCAACAGTCATAGAGACATATTTGTCTTTAATGCTTATTAAAATATACATTATTACGCTTTTCATTAACATGTTCTTTTTATTAATGTTTGTTTTACTATCTTTTGATTTTCAACAGATAATTTATTCTTTATACGGACTTTTTTTGTTCCATACATTTACTGCAATGTTTTAATCAGCAATTTAAGTAATTCTGGTACAAAATGGGGGGGGGGGGGGGCGCATTTGGCCTGTTTTCGCCCGGGCACAGTTTTGTGTTAACAAGGCCCTGGACTGTTAGGAACTGTTGGAACATTAGTAGAATAAGAAACGATTGTGGGTTCCTAAGTGTAATGTCAAACCAACAAACCGGATGTCCTAAAATAAAGTTCAATGTTGTAGATTTCTTATTTTATCCAGCTAAACGGAAATATGTCCGAATATAGAACGGTGTCTGAATTTTTGACGTTTAGCTTATGTGTATTTTGTGGCATGCATGGCTGTTTGCTGTAGCGAAATTCTAATAGAAATACGTGTGCTGAACAATCGTGCTGGTGTTCCCTTGGAAAATATCAATCCGAATCCACCGATGTCATGGGGAAGACCATTGTCCATCTACGTCGTTTCAATTGTGGCGCCGGTCTAGCTGCCTCAGGTTCGCAGCTTTATTTGAATTGATACGACAGTTAACGACCAATTTGGATCGCAGTGGGCATGCGGATCGATACGCGGATAATTATTCTCTTTCCGGAGCATTGTTTTCTGTTCGTTTCAAATTCAACCGGGTTTGTTTATTGGGACTGTAATATGGAACGCCGGTATTGCAATATTTACACCGATATAGGCCAAATGTTGTTTTTGCGATATTGTTATACAGCCCGCAATGAAATTTGTGAATCATAATACCGATTCGTATTTTATTATTGAAGAATTAATTACAACACTCCATAACGGTAACCCAACGATTTTTAATTGGACGAATCGTGTTAAATATTTATGTTATATTGCCACTTTGGTGCGCAGAAGATTTAAATATCGTTCTCTATTCAAGTTTTCCTGGATTTTCACTGCATTTCTTGTTAAAAAGTAACTGTAAAATGTTTTTGTTTCACGTGTCTAGCTATTCTTGGTTTTTAATAAAAAATTACAAACGATATCTTAACATATCAGTTTATTGCGGATATCTTTAAAATAATAAGACAGCTTAAATTTCTTTTCAGATAATTGATCAGCACAAAAATACGAATCTTTGCCAAATTTAAACACAGGCTCTATCTCCACTAATAAGCGAGATCCCCATGGTGAGCTTCGAAATTGAATCACCCGGTATACATTTGGAAATGCAAATGAACCGAGAAGGCTAAATTCTTGATATGACGTGGGGGGTGGGCTAGAAAAGCTTAACTTCAAACTGTCGACCAAGATTTCCTATGAGCATTTTCCGCCATCTTGAAAAAAGGGGTAAATTTAAGTTTTTTACAATAACTCGGTTCTCCGTTGAGATATGACAATATTGAATTAATACTTTTTTGTTGCTATTGTGACGCTCTACAATTAAGGTCTCTTATATTTTTTACCTATCGTTCATCGTTATTGAGATATCGATCGAAGAAGTCAAATTTTGATGCACTGAAATTTGTTTTTTGCTATTTTCTATTTTCTCGTGATAGATATCGAAAAAATGTCTATTATGAAACTTTAAAGCATGTTCAGCCCTACAATTTCGTTTTTTTATTTTGCCCCTTCGACCAAACTTACGATCTCCAGCGCGCCGCAAAGTCGGTAAGTCCGTGGCGCGTTTCGACTTAGCCGCTCGCACGGTTGTATGCACGTCAAAACGGGGAATTATTGGGATACAAGATACTTTTTTAATATTATTCATCGTTTCTATGATCCTGGCTGAAGAAGGTCTGCCTCGGTAAGGTGACCATTTTTTTCCAGCTTAAAACAGTTTAAAACATTTCAAATAGGTCAGACAGGGAGAGTAATTCAAAATTTAAAATAGTTGCTTTTGTAGAATATAACAACTTTTCTTTTTGTATAGTTTTTTTTTTCTTTTTTACCCTACCACAGGAAATGTGGGGTATGCCTATTTTATTTTTTAAATGGAAGAATGCAATATAGGTAACACATTATGAAAGTAATGTTCGAAAATATTTGTTATTGATAGAAGAGTACGTAGAGGGTGGAGACTAGATTTTGGAATCAAAGTAATAAATAAACAAGTGTATTAGTCAAATAAAACGGTTTTATTAAGATAAAGCAAATGAATACACCAAGTTGCCAATATTTTTGTAGCAAACATTATTTTCATTGAAGACTCAATATTTCGATCTATCTGTTAGATACTGGTACAGAATTTTGCCTGAAGTGAGTAATTTTTTCATCTGTACAGTAGCATAAGACGAAGCATATTTCATCAAACAGCTAATCTTTTATTAAAGTGGTTTCAGAAAAATTCTGTATAATGTACTCACTGCAAACTTGAATATTGTTATGGGTGGGAACAGAGTTTAACAAAATCCAGCTGAATTTATAAGCATGCTAATAGGTCCTTCCCATTCTTCAAGATTCTTCAAGATATTGAAAACACGTCTCATAAAATTCCACCACTTTTTCTTTGAAAATATCAGGGTTTGACCATGCTTTCTTCCTCTAGGTTTTGCCGCACCTGAAGTGGTAAGAAAACGTTTGTCTTTCTATCAACTAATCTGATCTTTAATTCGTTGTAAATAATGCATGTTTCTTTTATAGAAATATCCTATCCTTCTATTTTCAAAATAGCATCGTGGAACATTGATGACCCGTTATGCAAAAAGTAAAGCCAAGACTAGTTTTTGAGTTGAAGTTTCTTCTCATTTGAGGCAAAGTATGATTTAATAAAAAATATGTATATTTTGTGTACTGGTTACATTTTCCGACTAACCAGGACAATAACCAATAAAACAGTAGGTAATGTACTGGTAAAATCAGTACGTATATGGTGACCTTCGTCGTACCGCAGGAAATGATGCTGGGATGGTTGAAACATCATCATCGTTGTCGTCGTCGTCGTCGTCGTTGAATAGAATGTCGACTCTGGCAATGTTGTCGCACGTTTTATCCACTACAATGCAGGCAAATAACGGAGCAACTAATTCCTGCTTTTCTGCATCCACAAGCAGCCTCACACTTTCCCTTACATTTGCACGAAATGAGTTTTCAGAAGTTCAGGTGGAGCCGGTTCTGGTGTGGTGCAAATTGCTTCCACCCCGTAATTAGTCTGTCGTCAACCCCATACCTGAGGACCTTTGAAAAAAATAATAGTTAATAGTAGTGTTATTATCACGTCTTATTTTTGCACAGTAATTTTTCCTGTGTTGCCGCCTTTGCGTAGTTTTTCAAGTTTTAATTCTCGTCCCGGTTTGAAATTTTATTATGGTAGGCCTATTGTTTGCCATACTGTGATGGTCTCCCCTTTTCCTGGAAATGCGATAATGTACTAACTAGAAATAACAAAACCAAATCAACACAATTATATTTATTAGGTCTTGACCTCTCTTGCCTTCACCCTACCTTTATCACAATTGAGTTAGATAGCTGGCAAACTTTTACCATTTGCAGACGACGACGTTCATTTAGTTTACATGATGACATCTCGTCCGAGCCGTCTCGGTAATCTTATTACAGGATAATAACATCAAAAACCGGAAGACACAACCAGGTAATCTCAATTATTTCCCCCCTGAAGTTGCCTGCGATGTAGCATTAGAGCAAAATAAAATAAGATAATCTTCTTTGCGCCTGCACTGCGCTTGTCGATTTTGAGTCAGCCAACTTACTATCTTGGAGAGGGTTTAGGTAGAATCGGATATTGCGACACTGGAAGAGGTATTGTCAGTCCGTGACTTGAATTATTGATTTTGTCTTCGACTGCTGTGATCAATACACTACCATCAATACAATACTGCGCTTTATCCTGCAAATAGTATATTAATTGACGAGCACATAACTAAGGATATACACGAAGTTTATACGCGAGCCTTAGGCGAGCGTGTAAACATGCGAGCGATGTATATCCATTGTGTGCGAGTCTAACACGACGCTTTATCTACTGAGCTGATAAATTCCATTTTATATAATATATTTTAAATGTGTTTGTCAACGATGGCGAGGCGAACTGTCACATAACTGTCATCCACGTAGGTTTTGACAGACTTCGACACTAGCGGTGTATAATGGTGGCAGTTCGTTTAAATAATGAAGTCATTATTTGAATGAATTGTCATTATTATACAACGCTATTGCGTTATAATTGTCGTTATAATCATTGGCGTGTATCATTATTTTTTTTATTAATTAACAGCACCCCGCAGGTACTTGTGTATAACACCTAGTCTGATGACTATCTAGCTATATTATTCTAACCTAAATTGCTACGTATAAAAAGTGTACGATATTAAGTGTTCCCCATTGGTGTAACTTAAATTTAATTTGGATGCTGACGCTTTAAACTTCACACACTGCACGTTGCTCTGCTTTGTTCACCTATCAGCTATCACTCATACAACACTGTGCTCTGCTTTTTGAACTTCACTTCACCAACTCAAAACGTTTGGTTCTTTTGAGTCTTCGTACACTGTCACAATTGTCAAGAAGCTGGATTGCCTCGACATGCGTGTGCTGGAGAAGTCTGTTCTGATGATTCTCTGCAAACTTTCCAATTTCGTTCGTTACTAATTCCATTTCAAGATCCCTGTGGAGATTTCTGTTTCTTATATACCACGGTGCACCCACGATGTTCCTTAGCACCTTATTTTGGAAGCTTGAATGATGGTGATATTGCTTGGCTTAGTGCAGCCCCACAGTTGGATACCATAGGTCCACACAGGTTTAAGTATCTGCTTGTAAAGTAGGAGTTTATTATATGTCGACAAAGACGACTTCCTACCAATAAGCCAGTAAATTTGGCCAATAAGCCCAATTCTTCTCGTTTCTTTTTAACATGTGCTTTCCAGCGGAGCTTGGTGTCTAGCGTCATACTGAGGTATTTTGCCGTGTTCGAGTAGGGTACGGTGGTGGTATTTATTGTAACTGGAACGTATCGTATTCGCTTGTTGGTAAAGTTTATGTGAACGGATTTGGTTTCGTTCAATGTAATTAGCCATCGTTGCATCCAATCACTAATATCGTTGACAGCATTCTGCAGTTTTAGTGTTGCTCCTTCAACATTTGTATCTATCTACTGCCATGATAGCAGTGTCATCAGCAAACATGGCAACGGTAACACCATCTGGTTGCGGAAGATCATGTGTATATAGAAGGTAAACAATTGAGCCAAGTACACTACCTTGTGGTACTCCAGCTTTAATACATTCGAGGGTTGAGTACTCATTATCTTGCTTTATGCGGAAGTATCTATCAGAAAGATATGATCCTAATAATTTGCTATAGTCGAAGGGTAGTAGCCTATCCAGCTTATAGAGTAGACCTTCGTGCCAAACTTTGTCGACGGCTTTTGCCACATCCAGGAATATGGAGGATCATACTTTTTTTTTCTTCTAAAGTTCTTTCTATGATCATTGTTATTCTGTGCACCTGATCAATTGTGGAATGTTTGTTTCTGAATCCAAACTGATGAGTGGGTATGATGTTTCTTTCATCTAAGATTGGCTTCAGTCGTTTTGCAAGTAGCTTTTCAAACAGTTTTGACAAAGTGGGCAGTAAAGAAATTGGCCTGTAGGAGGATGCTTCATTTGGTGGTTTTCCTGGCTTGGGAATCATCACTACCTTCGCAGTTTTTCAAACAGATGGCACATATTTAAGCCTAAATGCTGCGTTGCAGAGGTTAGTTATCTTTGCTATGGCTTTTTTAGGCAATTCTTTTAAAATCTCACCTGTTATCAGATCAAAACCAGGTGCCTTTTTTGATTTAATTTTTTTAATTTCATTTATTACCACTTTAAATTGGCGTGTATCATGATGGGGATTATATAGTCATAGATACGTATGAAATGAATTTATTTTTTGTGAGTCGTAGATAATTAGTATATTATTTGACGAGCACATAATTAACGATATAAATCGCGAGCATGAAGTTTACACGCGAGCCGTATGCGAGCGCGTAATCATGCGAGCGATTTATATCCGTTATGTGCGAGTCAAATACTACGTTTTATCTACGACTCATAAATTCTATTTTATGCAAAATATTTTAAATGTGTTTGTCAATGATGGCCAGGCGAACTGTCAAATAACTGTCATCCACGTAGGTTTTGATAGACTTTGACACTAGCGTTGTATAATGATGACAGTTCGTTCAAATAATGAGGTCATGATGGGGATTATATAGTCATAGATAGGTATGCAATGAACTTATTACATGCGAGTCGTAGATAAATATATTAATTTAATTTTTTTGTTGCTCACTGTACAGTGTACATATATTAATATTAAGACCTTGCAAAGCTTATAGTCAGGAGGCAATAAATGGAACATTAAAATGTTAAATGATAGGAGAGGAAACTTTTTGTCCAGATTAATTATATTTTTCCTGTTTTGTCTTTTTTGTGTAAGGTTTTGTGTTTATTTTTACGCGACCATCACTTAAAGAAACAGTTTCAGTGCTTCATGAACAATTAAACATAATTTTGAGCAACAGGTACCGAATAATATTGCAAAATGTGTAATAATTCCAAAATTCTCCCTTTTATTTTTTGAGATATTTTTTAAGATAGGACACTTATGCTAGGAAACTTTTGATTCCGTATTCGCATTCAGTGCAAATAAATCTATCAAATACGCCTATTCCTTTTCCAATCACAAAAAAGTGTCCCTTGAATATACTAATATTTTCCTAATTTTCAATTGTAGTTTGTGTGTATTTTTTCTTATGTAAAACCAACCCATTTTTTATGTTGCCAAGAAGACAATTAAAGGATTTATCAAAATCAATAAGAAAAATTAGGGGTTGTTTTCTGTTCACATAAAAAAAAGTCAAACAATGGTCCACAGTGTTATTTTTCTCAGATTTTTTAAAAAGAAACGTGTTCCTCTATTAATAATCTTAAAACACGTACGTTTGTCTACAATAAATCAAAATTTCATTGACATTCGTTCCATGGTTTTACAAATATCGATAATTGGCGTAAGTTGGCATAACTTCTACATATTTGTAATTTTTTCAAACGCCTTTGGGCATCCAATATCTTTAATATAAAGTTATAATTTTACCAAGTTTCATCAAAGCCGCATCGTGACATTTCTCACATAAATATACCCACTTTCATATCTCATTTTAGCAGTAATGGAAAAGGCACTTTGAGTTGATTACATATAAAATATCTATTCAAATGCCGTCTCGCTCGTTATACGAACCAAACTGATTGGAAATAGTTAAAGCAACATCCAATTTATCGCGAAACCGGCTAAATTGGTTATGTTTTAGAGGCACGGCTTCCATACGTATAATGGTATAATCAATGGCGCAGAAATGGCAGCTAAAATTTCCAATTGGACAAAACGACATGCAGAACCGCGTAAATGTAGCGTCAGTGAAAATTAAATGTACCGTGGAGCGACAGTTACTGCAAAGTCAGCGGAATACTCGACGTTAATTTCCGCAATGGAATCAAAATACGTACCTACCTACGCCCCTTTGCGTTCATGCTAATTAACTAATAGAAAGGTTGACGGGTGAGTTGCCAATAGAGACACAATTGCCTAGTAATGACAGTTGACTATCCGTATAATAGCGGTGTATTTGTGCGTTTAATGTGTGTATGTAATACAGGTGTTTTGGAAATAACGGTTAACCTTGAAAGAGCATATGCCCAAGGACGTACCATCGTGGCCATATATTATGTCCCTTCTTTTGACGTCGATTTTCCCGCAGAACTAGGGGCGAAAAAATTTGAAAAAAATCTGATGCTGTCCTTGATTAATATGCTACAACTCATAAAATTAGAAAGCTTGTATATATTGGCGTATTCCCGAAATAGTCTATAGATTTCAACGAATTAAAAAGTAAAATCACCTGCGGAATGCTAGTTTTCAATGTGCATTTTTGTAAAATTATTGGATTAGAGGTTGACCCACAAGAAGCTATATTATGCAGTGCAAGCAATTTCGTTATTAGTTAATTTTTGCATAATTTTGATTATAATTTGTGACCCGGTACGAGAGCAATCTCTTCTATCGATTGACGTTTATGTTTTCTTCAGTTTTATAAAATAAGGTTGTAAACCAGATTTTGATGGAAGCGGATAGATCAAATAATACGGAGTTAGCAGATTTTCCGATTAGTGGTGAATACTAAATTAAGTTTGCTTGATAAACCCAAAAATTTAAAAAGGGTGCCCGATTTTGTTATATAAATATTCAAACTATTATAACAGTTTCAACAGTTTATTTATTAATAATATTTAAATACATGCACAAACAATATAAAATAATTACAAATCTTGATATATTACATATATTACAAACTTCAGCTCTGAGCGTATAAAACTTAGAAATATCAAAAAACTTTTACAAATTTAGCATCGTAAATTTGTAGACACATAGATTATTTTGCAGATCGTTCATTAATTTTAAATGCTAATCCCGAAACCCGATTTAAATTGCCAAGAATTTCCATGGGACTTCCAAATGCCTGTTCGTGGTTCTGTTATCTTATTGACTCATTTTGCCATTATTTTTTAATTCGGTAATCTGTCGCCGGATATCCAAATTTCTTTGGCGAGGCATAATCGCCGTGTCGTTATATGTATTGTGTCCGTAAACACTGTTCTAGTAACTAATGCACGTGCGATCCGCCACTACTTGCAGCGTCGCTGTCGATCCCTTCCCCCGCTCGCCCGAAAGACCGAAGAGCGCCGCGTCAATTGCAGCAATCATGAGATGCTTCAACTCGATCTTTTCTAGGGAAAATGCAAGATAAACAATGATTATGTAATAAGCTCTAAACCTATGAATTAGTGGGTAGTCTATAGTCTATATTTCATTATTCTAGCTCTTCTAATAAAGGAATTGCTGGCATTGCAACTAGTGTCACTTCCACTAGTGATTTGCTTGGATAATATCCAGTAAAGATACTATGAAGTGCTAATCTCTCTTTTCCTCTTTTTAGGTTCTACTGAAGATGGCAACATAGTTGCTGAAATACGTATTTAAGTTTGTAAAATACTTGTTGTGGTTAGGGGTTTATAATTTTATTATGAAATTTATAAGTTAATTTCTCAAAATAGCTGAATTTTATAACCATAATTAGAAAAAAAGTTGAAAATTAATAATAATAATTTATTGTTTAAGCTATAGGAGGATTACTTTAATGAATAATGTCACTCTAAGATTAAACTGCCATTTCGAACTCAGAAAACAGAATTCAGACGGATTTTCGAGAAAAACTAATTATTTAGACAAATAAAATTTGTTTAAACAAATGGATATTAACTGACAAATGTTTATAAACATCCCACTAGACTTATAATAGTGATTTCTATGAGATAAAGGAGAATAAAATAATTATAAGGGTCAAATTTCTGAAGAATCTACATTTTTCATTTAAGGGTAGTTTTCAATTTCTAAAAACTTTCCCAAATAAGTTTAGTGCACAACTGAATACAACGGTTTGAAACGAAGAACTCTTACAACCGCAACGTTTGAGCCTTTTCATTACTCTGAAAAGAGTTAATTTCGAATATTTATAAGTCCTGTCCTCCATTTCATGCTTTCGTCAAATTCACCTGAACGAAATTCAAACAAAGAGTTTTATTAGCATTTTTCCTAGATGCTTTAGAGGTTAAACGGACCGTGACTGTATCTCAAGGACCCTCGAAGCGAAAGTCTCATTTGAGAGTCAAGTTTTTTTGGGGCGAAGAGGGTTTCCAGTGCTCGAACAGACAAAATAAATGCCGCAGAATTCCGTCGAGTTTTCCGTCCAATTTCGTTCCCGTCTTTCTTTTTTCACGTGGAAGTCGTTTAGTGTTAGAAGTGGTCGTGATAGAAAAGGACTAGAGAAACGATAAAACGAATGATATTGATAATACGTAATAACTTTAAAAGAAAACAAAGGACAACGACAGGAAGGAGGTGGTGAGAATAGTAACCACACTTTGGCAGTGGTATAAGAAGAACAATAAAAGTTCAGGAAAGTTTCAGGAAAGTGTAACGGAGTATGATTTATAGTATCAACGGGGTTAAGTGTGCCAGAAGATATCTATTAAGCATCGTGAAGTTCAATACCTACAGTTTTGTGTTCGGGGAAATTAATAGTTTCAATTTTTCGGTAGTACAATTGTCGAGATAGTGGAGAAATTCAATTGTTTAGGACTTATTTCGTTTAGATCGGATACAAATGCCATATGTCAAACATAAATACACATAACCTCAAACTGTCTTTTTAGAATCGCTTGCAATTGCACAAACTGCGAAACATCTGTATTCTATACATATTTAAACATGCGTGTAGCATGCTATAGTATGGCCAAGGGTTATGGCTTTCCTAGTTTTGCTCTGTTCATCAAAATAGGCCAGCATGACGTTTTCGGTGAAGTTTTGCGACTCTGGTAAGTGATCGTGCATCATTCTCGACAACTAAGCATCAAATCTCCCTTTCTAATACAATACAAGGACCACATTTACCTGAATAAGGAGTTATGCGAGGACCAAATCTGGATCGTAGATATGATCGGGTTCAAATACTGCCGCGGGATTGTATATGAGCAATAAATAGTTTATTGAATATCAGCATACACGCAGCAAGCTGTAGTACATTAGAGTGACCGACCAACTTTTTAATACTCCATATAACTCAATAATTAAATCTCATTTTATAACTTAAATGGTCATAATTCTTGAATACTCTTTTTTATCATTTTCAGCATATTCCTAATCCAGTGACAAACATTTTAGATAATTACTTCGGCGTTTAAAAGTTTCCTGTGTGATTTTCTAAAAAAAAGTATTTGGATTTTTTAAGTTTAAGGTGTCTTTTATTAAGTTTTTTTGCGCTAAAGCTGAAATAAAAACATGCAAAAAACTTTCTTTGCTTCTGTTTATGGTTCTTTTTTTACTACTTCGATTCCAAAAAATAGTGTTAATTTTCTAGAATTAGCAGCGTCGAGTCATTCTTTGTGCTTATTAGATATTGGATGCATTTTTTCATTCTATTTTAATTTTTTTTTATGTAAGACTATAGAAAAAGTCTAGGTCCGTAAAATATGCTCTTGCTAGTTCTAAACCAAAGATAACTGGAACACAAATGTTTCTGATTGTGTTATTTGAAATACGATAACAATTTTGAGTGGTCCAATTCAAAAATTTTATCATTTATTTGCGAAAGCAAATATCTATTAAAATTTAAAATAAATGATAATCTGTTTGGATAAATTCAAAACTGTATCCAGAAATATTTAAGAATCTATAATTATTATTAATTTATTATTTTGTGTAAGTTTTTGTCTGCATTCATATGACTATGAAATCCATATCTCTACTTGAAAAATCATAACCTCTAAGGCACTGATCGGGGTTCTCAATAAGATTCAATCTTGACTAAATTCATGGTTTCTTAATTTAATGTTTTGTAAAAAGACTGCATAATTTCTCAATTTCGACATAAAAATCAAGTAGTTTTTCCAAACTATTTCCATTTTAAAGAGTGATGTTTTGTAAATTCTGGACATTAGATCAAAAAGTCATCACAAAGCGGGACAAAATTCGGGACGCTTCACGAGACGGGACAAATTGTCAAATTTCGGGACTGTCCCGTCCAATTCGGGACAGTGTTGAGAATTTCTTAGTTTATGTAACGTATATGTTTTCGGTAACATTTTTGACAGAATTTGGTTATGTTTCTATTAGGGCTTCCAATCCCGGGATCCCGGAATCCCGACAAATATGTAATGAGTTTTTTGGGATTCCGGGATTATAAATCTAAATCCCGGGATCCTAAAAAAGTTAATTTTAAATTATTTTCTTATTTTTTGGTAATTAACGAAACGTGGGCACTAACCTACATTGAACAGCTATTTTTTAAGTGTGAAAATCAGTCTATAACAGCACCCTTTCTGATTAAATAAAGTATTAAGCATAAAATGTTCGTTTACACCAACATGTTGCTATAAGAGGAAGAACAGATTTTGCAAGCACTAGATATAATTCAATATAAAGACAAACAGGAACCTTTTCAACTTGCTTCCGTCTTTTTAGTTACTTTACCCTCAACAACAGAAAAAAAAACATAAACGCAAAAATAAAGAAATTTGTGCCGGATTTCTTTACCTGGATTCAGTGATGTACTACGGAATATAAAATTAGTAAATAGGCAATAAAATGCAGCGAAACAGTTTCTTCCAGTTTAAGGATTTTACCATAAACTAAAAAATCAATATTTTGGTACGAAACATCTCGAGTTTGTGATGTCCTGTGACAGCGGTAATATGGTCACTTTTGACATTTTTTATCGCACAATTATCGCTTTTTTTAGTGGAAAAGT
Source organism: Melinopterus prodromus (assembly GCA_964023965.1). Taxonomy (NCBI): domain Eukaryota; kingdom Metazoa; phylum Arthropoda; class Insecta; order Coleoptera; family Scarabaeidae; genus Melinopterus; species Melinopterus prodromus. The sequence goes on along the minus strand of OZ030391.1, from coordinate 3,102,012 downwards.
TTTGCCAGAAAGAGCACTTAGTTAAAAAAAATCTATAATGAAGGTTTGGGCTATTTGAACTGTATTTGAGAAAACCGAATGACGTACAAGTATCTAATATATTTTTTTTTTCATGAAAAGAAATTGAATATTTAATATTCTAAGAATGTGCACTAAATATTTCATCAATTTTGATCAATAAATAACGTCTTCACATGAATAAACATCCATAACGTATGAATTCTAGTTATGAATTCTGGTTATCCAATTTTCTCTTAAAGAAGAAAACAAAAATACGCCAAAATGTTTTATTGCCACCAATATGGAAAATTGAAAATTTGCCTCAATCAAACAATTTCTTTTGCCGTGACTATTCTTGATACATTTTACAAAAACACAGAAGCCATTACGGGAGTATAGTGTTGCCCCAAGCTCTATTGTGATCATAATAACAATGTACTATAGTGTGTGATTCTTTCGTAGACGACTTTTACAGTAACATATATACAAATAACCATGCATTCTGCACTACAAACTTCAAAACTGAAACAGATCTCTTCCACAGATATCTACCTCAGACTTCCTTGTATCAGATTTTCGCAGTGCAAACCAAACAAACAAACGAGGCTGCTGCCACTTACCTCGCGCAAATGCTAAGCTGAAACAAACGAAATAGCTTCGAAAACATCGTAAACTTTTACAACCTTACACACCTTGACCTTTACAGAAAGAATACATCTTCTAAATCCAGGCGAAATACAACAAAAAAATAAACCTACTTGCTCGCAATCGAACGCATTCCCAGCTTAACAAATTATACAATTTCTCAGTACTTTCAGTACATCAGTACTTTCAGTACATCAGTACACTTCTCAACGCCACGATATACATAAAAAGATTAAGAGAAACGAGTGAAGAGGTACGTCAGCGATAGACCGCAATTTACCGGTCAGGAACAATTTTTATTCCACGTTTTTGTACACACACACACACATACACAGAGAGAGAGAGAGCTATATATATATATAGAGGGAGAGACGCACAGTGGTCAAATTTGCACTTTTAACTGATAAAAAATTATTATTTCCAGTGGATTACGGCGCTTGCGAACACCTCGGTCAAGCTGATCCCACACGTGTTCATTCCAACACCTGAATTACACGTTCCACAGTAATTCATTTTCAACTTTTAGCTGGATAAAACAATTTTTTTCTTTCGGATGAACTTAAAATAATAATTTGGTAAATAGAAAAATAGTGAAAAAAATCTAAACTTTAAGGGGTTGTTTTTGGGGGGTTGAAACGCTACATGTTCGTTTAATAATTTGTATTCATCTAAATGTGATAGTATTGTACCTACAAAGACATATAAATATCAGATCAAATTTAAAGTACCAATAGGGCAGTGTTTGAGGGAGTTGGAAAATGAAGTGTAATTAAAAATTCTGAAAGTTTGCAAATGTGTTAATATTATACCTGGAAACTCGTCCGAAAATATTTTTTTAAATCATTTGATAATCGGGTGGTTTTGGAGGGGGTTGATAAATAAAATATGTTTCTTGGATATTGCAGTGGATCAGAGATAATGTAGTAAAGAAGGTCGTAAATTCCTAACTTATAATGAACGTTTTATGTAAAAATATGAAGTCACACAGATATTCTTGTTATTATGTTTCTATATCAACATGTATTTTATATATAGATAACTAGATATAAATATGACAATATTATACCTATCTGCAATCACAAGAAAAATGTTTTTGAATCATTTAGCAATAGCGAATGGCCTAGAACAAGGTAGCTGGATAAAAATATTGTATAGTTCGCTTTGTTTATTTATTGATTATAGTAAATGTTTACTCAATAATAACAAAAACAACAAAATATCCTTGACAATAAAGAAAAAATATAAAGATGAAAAGCTTGAGGATTATACATAATTTATAATCAATTTTAAATAGAACATTGTTGTCGAAAAGAAAACTTATTATCTTTAATTTTATTAGATGCAGTCCATTTTTCAGCAAATCTGGACGAAACACTCGAAATTTTTGACTGAATGCGCTTCAGTGAACCATTCTTTATATCCGCAACATAAAACTTGTGACTGATATAATCCATTAGACGAGCATTTTGTTCTTCTTTCCTATGTTTTCGCCATTCTTCAAAAATCTCCAGTTTTGAAATCGTGAAGACATGCTCTGAAAAAAAAATCAAAATAGCTAAAGTATGGCAAAATGTGGTATTCAAATTTATGTCATTTAAAAGATAAATGTTTAAACTATATTATATAAAAAATATATATTGAATAAACGTGGATACAAAAAGTTGTATTCGACGAAAGTTTACAAATATAAAATTAGCATGTATTTTCGCTCACCTCTTTCAATACAATTATTACACCACATAGTGTATTATTAGAACCTAATTTGAAGCGAAATAAGACAGTACTTACCCTCTAAAGTAAAATCCATCACAGTACAAATTAATTTATAAACCACAAATGTTTAGGTGTACTATCGAAAAAACTGCAAGAATGCAACTAAACCGGTTATGAATGCGTTACCATTTCACGTGGTCTCTCTGCGTCTATAACTCCTCCATGTGCAATGTTTTTCACACTTATTACCTGAAATTGTCACCTCGAGGGGGGGGGGGGGTTGCTTATAACATGTGAGCATTAATTAATCGATTTTAGAAATGACTTTTGTCCATTTTTTGTTAATTAACGAAATGAGGGCACTGACCTACAATAAATCAATTGAGCTGCTAGTTTTTAAGTGTGAATATCAGTCTATAACAGCACGCTTTCTTATTAAATTAAGTATCAAGCATAAAATGTTCGTTTACCCAACATATTGCTATAATAGGAAGAACAGATTTAGAAGTACTAGATATAATTCGATATAGAGACGAACATGAACCTTTTCAACTTGCTTAAGTCTTTTTAGTTACTTTACCGACAACAACAGGAAAAAACATAAACGTAAAAATAAAGAAATTTGTGGCGAATTTCTTTACCTAGATTCAGTGATGTACTACAGAATATAAAATTAGTAAATAGGTAATAAAATACAGCGAAACAGTTTCTTCCAGTTTAAGGATTTTACCATAAACTAAAAAATTCAATATGCTGGTACGAAACATCTCGAGTTTGTGATGAGCTGTGACAGCGGTAATATGGTCACTTTTGACATTTCTTCATCGCACAATTATCGCTTTTTTTAGTGGAAAAGTTTTGTCAAAAAGAGCACTTAGATAAAAAAATCTGTAATGTATGGTTGGGCTATTTGAACTGTATTTGAGAAAACCGAAAAGCGTACAAGTATCTAATATTAATTTTCTTCATGACAAAAAATTGAATATTTAATATTTTAAGAATTCGCACTGAATATTTCATCAATTTTGAACAATAAATAACGTCTTCACATGATCATATGTCTTCGATGACTTACGAATTTTAAAGTTATCCAAATTTATTTTAAAGAAGGAAGCAAAATTACGTCAAAATGTTTTATTGGCATCAATATGGAAAATTGAAAATTTGGCTCGATCAAACAATTTCTTTTGCCGTGACTATTCTTGAAACATTTTACCAACATGCAAAATTTTTGAACAAATTGTAGATGTAAGAGAAAGTTAATATCTAATAGAGTATATATTTTGTTTATTATTGATGTGAATACGCACACTGACACCTTTTACCTTCTAAACAGTCAGTTTTGGTTATCTACTTGTAAAATTTGAAAACGTTGATCATGTTTCTGTGTTATAACTGCATTCACTTTCAGAATTTCGAAAGAAAACAGGTCGTGTGTGGTATCATTGGATAGACATATTAAAATAAAACATCTTTCGTTGGAAAGAAATCTTGCTCAATCATATGGTTTGGTAACTGATCACTTGGTAACAAGTTGTTCAATATAACAATCGAGAATTGATCCGGAAATTAAAAATTAGTGCAAAAATCTACACAGATAGAAATGATTTCTTGTTTCAAAGAAATGTATTTGTTTGAATTTATTCTTTTGGGTCAAAACATATTTCTTTGATGCCAACAATATTTACTTCATTGAATACTCTAGTTTATTTGCTTGCAGAGATTAATTTATTTGAAATATTTATTTAAGTGGAATAAATATATATGGATACAAACGAAAATTACTTTCCTTTAAAGTAATATTTTAGTTTTGATTATAAAAAAGCGTTTCTTTACACCAATGAATTTTGATTCTAACATATAAATTTGTATATAAGGAGAGATTTATTTCGCTTAAAGTAATATTTTGTCTTTGGCTTAAAAATAGGTTTACTTCCGCCAAAGAAATCATATTTTGATTAAAATAAATATATTTGTACACAAGAAGAGATTTATTTCCTTTAAAGTAATATTTTTGTTTTGGCTTTAAAATAGGTTTACTTCCACCAAAGAAATCATACTTTGATTCAAATAAATATATTTTGAATGTTATCCAACTGTATTGTTAGATGGCGCTGTAAACTCTCTCGTCGCACTTCGTACATATCGAGAGTATAAAGCCGCGTGATTGACAGTATACAACTTATAGACTACAGTGTCTGCAGGTTCAAGTTACGATTCCAAATCAGTACACTTTACTAACTTAACCTTGACTATATGTTGGGTTGGGAAGACCAAGCACTAGGTCGAGGATGTGCGACATCCCCAAAAGGAGGTGACACATGGCGAGTCTTCCGAAAAATTCTTGTCTATTAATTCATTCAACAAATTAATAATTTTAAGCATTTTTAACTCAACCAACAATTTTGTTAATTTAAAAAAATGTAATTCTTTCACTGAACACAATCATATTTATTTGAAGTAAATAAATCTCATTTCTTATAATACACAAATTGCAAACTTTTTAACTGGAAACATAAGTTGTTTGACGCAAATCAACGTTCTTTCTACCAAACAAATATTTCAACTAAATGCGTTTTTATCCGCAAATAAATATTTCTTTGCCTCTATTGAAACAACAAATTTATTTGAGTCAATGCATATTTATTTGAATCAAACAAAAATTTCTCTCTGTGTACGTCGGACTTTAACCCGTTAGTGTACGTTGTCTAAATTTTCCAGGGTGGCAAACCAATTGGTTTTAAGTCTTTTGGTTATCTAAAAACGTGTTTATGTCATTGAACCATATCGCTAAAATAATTTTGAACGGCTAGGTTCGCATTTGCAACCACTGTGCGACGTGGACCGAAAGGAACGGTAAAGCCTTGGATTATTGCCAGCTTATAATTGAGTTGTTTATAGCGGCGTTTTATCCGCACCAATAATATCTAAATGCGTAATGTGTTGAACGCGTATTGCCCCGGTCTGCGTGTTATCGACCTGTTACCGCCGATGTTGTTTAACAGACAATTTAGAACGATCATTACTATCGCTATTAGGAATTAATAGACAATATTGGCTACCGTACCGTACTATTAGTTGGGATAGGCTGAATACTATAGTATAGAAAATACGGTTAGATACACTTTACTTATTTTTAGTGCACTTAACAGTGTGGTTCGTATAGTTGAATGAAGATGTGGCGTATCATCTTGTCACGAAGTTGAGTAACACGAAACTATTGAGAGTGACAGTCAAAATGTGTTGTTTCGATTATTGAAAATATTTAAAAATAAATTGAGCAGCATCATAATGCTCCTAACACATTTTAGTTTATGGATTTTACCTTTGAGCTGATGGAAGTACCTAACCACGAATATAATGTTCTTTAGTTATCTTTTACTGCAGTTTTGGCTCCGCTATTTCGCATTTTTTAATTTAAGTTTCAAATTTGTATTTGGTGTCTCTAAAAAGCCATTAAAAATACAAAATTTTACAGAAATTTCAATTAGTTATAATTTTAAGATCCACCATTATGAATTTTGCACCTTTTATGCCAGATTTAGATTCAGCGTCATTAGAAAGCTAGAAAAAATGTTTATAAACTAGATTTGGCCGAAAATTCTCGTACCCTTTCTTTTCTGGTCCGCCATTTTGAATCCGGATACAACGTCATTCAAACCCACCAAATACTATGTTTAAATAAGTTAGCGATTGCAGACAGGGCAGGCAACTTTGGGGTAAAATACCCCAAACAAACATGGCGCAGACACATGAGTTTTTAGGTCTTTTTGTATGTTGTTCAGGGCACTAAATAGAAGGTTTTAACCAATTTTCTGATTTTCTTTATTTATTTTAGGGGTTTGGTAAAATTTTTTTGGGCTAGAGTCACACGACTAGATAATGCAGTTAGACATAAAACAATTTTACTCTTGATAATTTTACTTGAAACAATTGTAACTAAGCAGTCAATTTGATACATGACAACGGTTGTAAAAAACCTATGTACTTACATATTTGTTGCGTTCTCGACATTGTAGATATAGGCAAATTCCTTGACATTATTTGGGATTGTCACACAGATAAATATATTCTTTTGAATTTATTCTTTTGGATTAAAAGAGATTTCTTTGGCGCTAACAGTATTTACTTCATTAAATACTCTACTAAGTTTAATTGCTTGTAGAGATGAATTAATTTGGAATATTTATGTAAGTCTAATAAATAATCTCGAATACAAATAAAAATTACTTTCCTTTTAAATAATATTTTTGTTTTGATTTTTGAAAGACTCTTCTTTACACAACCCCATGTTTCATACAAATAAATAAATTTACGTACAAGAGATTTATTTCCCTATAAAAAATATTTTTGCTTTGGCTTAAAAATAGGTTTACATCCGCCACAAAAATAATTTTTGATTTAAATTAATATATTTTTAGTGTGAATACCTCATCCAACTGTATTGTTAGATGGCGCTGTAAACACTCTCGTTGCAGTTTGGCCTTATCTTGAGTATAAATAGTAGCTGGTGAAACCATACCGCTCAGTTGATGCCATGTTAACTGAAAATATAAGTTGTTTGACCAAAATAAAAGTTCCTTCTAACTAACAAATATTTCAAAGAAATGCATTTATATCCGCAAATAAATATTTCTTTGCCTCTATTGACACACCAGATTTCTTTGAGTCAATGCATATTTATTTAAATTACACAATTTTTTATCTGTGCACAGGTGTTGTGACCACAAATTCTCGAATAACTTTGTATAAATCTTTTTATTTTACCACTGTAGCAATTTATCACAGCCATGAAAATGTTATAGGTATAGAACACGTCTAAATTATAAATCTCGCAGTCATTTGAACTGTAAACTTGTAGTACTTATTACTTTGTGTTACGGAATCATTACAAGTGAAAAAAAGGCAATTCTTGCAACTTATTTATTAAATAAAAAATTTCCTGGCCTTATCGCACTAAAAGATTTATATGTCAAATTCAAATAACTTACAAATCATTTTTGTTTTATTGTCGACTAGAACCGGTTATATTTTTCCATATAAAGCACAAATACAGTAGAGTCCAGGGGTTCTCAACAGGTTGTACGCTTACCAGGTGGTATGCGAAAGGCATCAAACTTATTAAAATCATATTTATTTTGATTGAAATTGTTAAACTATTTGATCCGAAAAATTAGCAGCTAAATTAGATAATATTCCATTACCAAATAGTATCGTAACCAGGTAAACCAAAGTAAATATTTTGCTCTACAGTTAGATGAAAGATCTGACAAAACTCAGTTTGAGCAAAATCTGTATATACCAGATAACTTCGATGCCAAGGAGAAAGAACAATTGATAGAAATTTCCTCAGACAGAGAGCTGAAGAAGATTTTAAAATTAATATACTGACCAATTTTTGGATCCAGAGGAAGAATTATTTTAAAGAAATTACAGATTAAACTATAAGATTGCACCACCTATTTATGTAGAATTATTATTATATTATTATAGGATTTTTATCTATAGCAGTTCTATATAAAGAACAAACATAGGTCAAAATAAATGCTTGAGCCAAATTTAAGCTTGAAACTAACTAACAGAGAGCATGATATTTAAAAAAACGTGTTTAGTAAAACAACCCCAAGAGTCGGATTAATATTTAAATTATTTTGTGTTATTTCAATGCAAGTGATGTTTGTATTTTAGTTTTGTATCCCAAATGAACTTTTGTTATATAATTGTTTATTACTATATTACTTTTTTTTGAGAATATGTTTTTATTTGGTTTAGGCTAGTCAACTTCTCTTATTTAGATAATGTTCTTACAAAATAATTATCTAGGTATATTGAAAATCTGGTTTTTTATTTATGAATGTTTTCTCGTATTAATATGCATTTTTGTATAAAGGGTGGTGGTACGGAGAAATTTGGATATTTTTTAGGTGGTACATGGAACTTAAAAGGTTGAGAACCCCTGCAGTAGACTATAATAAACAGAATTTTATCTGATAAAACTTTAGGTAAGAGTTTAAGTTTGTGGTAAATTTGAACAAACAATATTCACTTCAGTAGTATGTAGCATATAAAACACAATCTTTTTTGACATCTAAAAACAACCGGTGTTCCCTAAATATATCCCAGCAACGGTAAAACCGCCAATATTCACAGATACTTTGATTTATTCTGGCGGAATGATCCCCCCAGACCCGACAAACGCACACGAAACGGGGTTCAAAGGCCACTGTTGTCGACGATGCCCATATGTCAATAAAACGAGTCGGCAGATATTCGATAAAAACAAGAAAATAACGCAGCCTTTGAACTCGTATTCCTTCGATTCCCATATAAATGTCATAGGAATAATCCTTTGCCGAAGTCGTCACATCAAAGTGCCCATAATAAATCCATAATATGAAAATATGAGTCACGTCTCTTATAGTAGAACGCGTTTTTTTACTCGTGGTGCTCTCAATAAAATGAAGAGCGTGACGCAAGACGCGAGAAATGAACCTCTTTAAATTCAACAGGCGAAACGCAATTCTGCTATCTGTCAACTTGTTTTCAAGATGTAATGGAAAAATGGACGACTTTTGCATGTCGTATTGTTTATTTTAGGGAATATTATGGTACATTTATCCTATAAAACGTCCTTTTGTAATTATTAATTATACTATAAGATATATAAAATATAATATAAATTACATAACTATAATCAATTTTCTTTAAAAATGAAGAGCATCTTTAGAATAAAAATAAAATTATAAACCTCTAACCACAACAAGTATTTTAGAAACCTAAATACGTATTTCAGCAACTATGTTGCCATCTTCAGTAGAAACTAAAAAAAGAAAAGAGAGATTAGCACTTCATAGTATCTTTACTGGATATTGTCCAAGCAAATCACTAGTGGAAGTGACGTCCATGTTAAAAATTAGCCTATATATACCCATTTGTTGGTCACACCTCAGTGAATTTTGATCATTGAAGCGTAAAAAACATGTTTTAATTAAAGCAGGTCAAACAATGGCGAACTAGGTATAGGACACCTGTCTGAATTTATTAACTTATCTCTATTCAAGTGAATAAAGATACTTTCCAAGCTGTTTAGTTCCCTATTATTTGACACACCTTTTACAAGTTTTAAGTCATCTACAACTACTTTATGAACTGTGTCTAAAATATGTTGAGCCACACTAGATTTTTCAAAACGATTATATTTAAAATGAGCTACATGTTCTTTTTGAACCTAGTTAAAATTGTTCTTCTAGTCTGGCCTACGTATTCTTTTTCACAGTCATGACATTTGATACAATATATACCAGATTTATCAAGTACATCTACCTTATCCTTTGGGTTTCCAAGAAGGTTTTTTTATGCTGTTATGAGTCGAATATGCTATACAGAGATTTTGTGATGTAAAAATACTTCTCAAACCCCTTGTATATGCACAATCGAACGGTATTTTAACATATTTCTTCTTTTCTACAACCAAAGTATTTAAAGTAGATATTTGATTTAGATACATTTTTTGATTCTGCTTCTTAATCATTCTATCAACTATTTTCTCAGGGTACCCATTATGTATGACAACATTCTTAATAAACAATAATTCTTGCTGATATCTATCTGCGGACAATGGAAATTTCAATAACCTATTTACTCAACAACTAATAAAAGACAATTTTTGTTGAAAAGGATGCTGCGAATCATTAGGGATAAACCTGATTGTGTTAGTATCTTTCCGATACACGTCAATTTCTATTATATTTTTGCTATTCCTGACTACCAGAGTATCTAAAAATGGAAGTTGGCCGTTAACTTCATGCTCTACAGTAAAGTTAATGGTGTTGAATTTAGAATTCAAAACGAGAAGAAAATCTTGAATACTGCACTTCTTGGTGTCAAAAATGGCAAAAATATCGTCGACATACCTAACCCAAGTCTTAGGGAAATATGGTGCTATAGACTTTACATTGGTTTCAAATCTGCTCATAAACAAGTTAGCAATAAAAGGTGAGAGACAGTAACCCATTGCAGTTCCCTCAAGTTGTTCAAAAAACTTTCCGTTTATTTGAAAACAATTTTGAGACATACAAAGGGCAGTCAATCTTACATATTCATCTATTTCTGACGGGTCAAAGTTGTTATTGCTCAATAATATTTGTTTAAAAAAAGTTGACATCGTCATTAACACCAAATAAAAATCAATTCTACAATTACAAATGTAACAAAAATTCCCTAACCTGTAAAGTTTATTTGTGATCAAAGTCAGTCGGTTGGGATCAAACGAAAAAGTCATCCCAATGGGTTCTAACCTCCTGATCTATGCAGTCTAAAAGCAAAGCCTCCTAAATGTGTACCCGCCTTAGAGTTTCACCCCTTTGGGAAAACCCTCTATAGCAAGGGATGCCGGACTATGAATGTCTGTAGAAAATGAATGGGAGTCTCGTGTGCGTTTATTTTCACGCAACCTATCTAGAAAACAGCCGCCATGCGCTGCCTCTAGCTGAAAATGTGGAAAATGTATCTCAAAGTGGAAATACCTTTGGGAACGTCAGAGTTAAACAAGGAATTGATGCCTTGGCATTTACGCTGTGACGTTTAACCCAATTTAGCCCGAAAGAAAAGGGAAAATCTGACAGTGGAAAGGGATTTGCTGCCTGTCGTATAAAAATAACAAGCATCGTTTCTTCTACCGTTTCTCGTCAAGTATTATTTATCAAAGTACAGATTCCGCGTTAGAAAAAATATAATAATTGGTAGTATGTACTTGGTTATAGGCCAGGCATTTTCGAAATTTGGCTACAACCCTGAAATAAAGTAAATCTGCAAATAAGTCAGTGCCGGATTTAAGGGAGGGAAATTTAACCGTACCTGTCGGGGCCTTAAATTTACTAGCTCTTGTCTAGTCGTTTTTTCTTTATTGCCTTTCTATTCATTTGTATTGATTTATGTATTCATTCGCTTTCTTGTGTTTGTTTTTATATTAGTTTTTAATTTGTATTGATTTTCTTGATTTTGATTTGCATTGAGTTCAAATAAACGGAAAGTTTTTTGAACAACTTGAGGGAACTGCAATGGGTAACTGTCTCTCACCTTTTATTGCCAACTTGTTTATGAGCAGATTTGAAACCAATGTAAAGTCTATAGCACCATATTTCCCTAAGACTTGGGTTAGGTATGTCGACGATATTTTTGCCATTTTTTACAGCAAGAAGTGCAGTATTCAAGATTTTCTTCTCGTTTTGAATTCTAAATTCAACACCATTAACTTTACTGTAGAACAAGAAGTTAACGGCCAGCTTCCATTTTTAGATACTCTGGTAGTCAGGAATAGCAAAAATATAATAGAAATTGACGTGTATCGGAAAGATACTAACACAATCAGGTTTATCCCTAATGATTCGCAGCATCCTTTTCAACAAAAATTGTGTTTTATTAGTTGTTTAGTAAATAGGTTATTGAAATTTCCATTGTCCGCAGATAGATATCAGCAAGAATTATTGTTTATTAAGAATGTTGTCATACATAATGGGTACCCTGAGAAAATAGTTGATAGAATGATTAAGAAGCAGAATCAAAAAATGTATGTAAATCAAATATCTACTTTAAATACTTTGTCTGTAAAAAAGAAGAAATATGTTAAAATACCGTTCGATTGTGCATATACAAGGGGTTTGAGAAGTATTTTTACATCACAAAATCTCTGTATAGCATATTCGACTCATAATAGCATAAAAAAACCTTCTTGGAAACCCAAAGGATAAGGTAGATGTACTTGATATATCTGGTATATATTGTATCAAATGTCATGACTGTGAAAAAGAATACGTAGGCCAGACTAGAAGAACAATTTTAACTAGGTTCAAAGAACATGTAGCTCATTTTAAATATAATCGTTTTGAAAAATCTAGTGTGGCTCAACATATTTTAGACACAGGTCATAAAGTAGTTGTAGATGACTTAAAACTTGTAAAAGCTGTGTCAAATAATAGGGAACTAAACAGTTTGGAAAGTATCTTTAGTCACTTGAATAGAGATAAATTAATAAATTCAGACAGGGGTCCTATACCTAGTTCGCCATTGTTTGACCTGCTTTAATTAAAACTTGTTTTTTACGCTTCAATGATCAAAATTCACTGAGGCGTGACCAACAAATGCGTATATATAGGGTAATTTTTAACATGGACGTCACTTCCACTAGTGATTTGCTTGGACAATATCCAGTAAAGATACTATGAAGTGCTAATCTCTTTTTTCCTCTTTTTAGGTTCTACTGAAGATGGCAACATAGTTGCTGAAATACGTATTTAGGTTTCTAAAATACTTGTTGTGGTTAGGGGTTTATAATTTTATTATTAAGTTCGCCACAGTCTCCAAAATATTGTCATTCATTTTATTTGATTCTCGTTGTGTACAATATGACTTGTCTCATGCATTGTATGTACAGAGACCAATAAAGTTTACTTTTGCTTTTTCCCATGTAAAGTAAAGTAAAGACTTCAGTTTACATGGGAAATGCCTGGGAAGATGAAATTTTTTGGTATTTTTCAAATAATTGTTCGGGGTTTGGACAAACTTAAGATTACTTAATATGGATTTGACGCTCCCCAACCCACCCCCATAGTACCCTTAAACTACCCTTAAATGAAAATATGTACATTCTTCAGATAATTGATTCTTCTAATCATTTCACAGTAGTGGAATGTTTATAAGCATTTGTCAGTTAATTGCGTTTGTTTAAAGAAATTCCATTTCTTTAAATAATTCGGTTTTCTCGAAAATCAGTATCAATTTTGTTTTCTGAGTTCGAAATGGCAAAATATCATCTTAATGTAACATTATTCATTTAAAAATACTTCCTATTGTTTAAACAGTCAATAATAATTTATTTACAACTTTTTTCTGATACTGGTAGAAAAAAGATTGTTTGAGAAATTAACTTATAAATTTCATGTTTGAGATATCTAATAAACCCACATTAATTAAAAAGTCTGATGTGGCCAGGCACATGACTTTATCATACAATATATAAAATTAATAGTTTAGCTGCATGAGAATCTATTTTATAGAGATAAATCGTAGGTATTGTCAAAGCATCAGCATTTGACACTACCTACACTACCTCATTAGAATAATAGTTATTTATGTCACAAATGCCGAAAGTACGGAATAGCGCGACGAGCGGTGATACGCCGCGTCACCGAAAGCGGAGTGTAGCCGTCGCATATGAGCGAGTCGCGCTATCTAGTTTTTGGCAGGAGCGACATCAACGTTTATTGTGTTGCTTTTTAAGAAATACGTATTTAAAAAAAAATGATTTCTGTATAGTAAATGCTAGGTTGGTACCACTTTGACGAAAGGTGCGTTCCGATTGGTAGGTAATGGTAGCTAATGGCGGTGGTAGAATACGAAATTATAGTATTTCTTACATATCGTGATAATGACACATATTAGTTTGCATGTACATAAACATGAGTCACTAGCAATTTTCTATTGGAAATACTATAACGGCGTCTGCTACCACTGCCATTATCACTAATGAAAACGCACCTTAAAAAGGTAATTCAAATTCTGACAGATTTATATTTGTTCATGACACATCCCTACCAACATACTAAAATAAAGCTACACTCATCGCTATACTTTATTTATAATTTTCTCAATGTATCATTTTTAGAATTAGATATAAAGACGGGTTGATATTTCTTATCAACAAACAATCAAATTGGTGATCTTATTTTATTTGAGATTTGTATTTTATAATTTTGCGCACTACAGCGGCACGTTCCATAGTGGTTCTCCAACCTCTGATGAGATCAGTTGTTTTCGAATGTGACAACACAAAAAAATATTTGTCAAAATCCTGGCTACTATGTAATTTCATATCAATGCAGATGCGACCGATCTCGATCAAATAGAATTTGCTCTTGAAGGTAAACTATTAATTTGACCAAAAAATGTTATAGGCATAAATTATTCAAAATTTCCTCTACTTTAATTTATTAATTAACTATTTTGTCGAAATTACAGAAATGGCGGCTCATTTCCAAAATCCTTGAAAAAGGCTTAGAATAAACTAAAAAGCTAAACCATTAATTTTACCAAAAAATGTCATAGGCATAAATTATTCAAAATTTCCTCTGCTTTAATTTATTATTTAACTATTTTGACGAAATTACAGAAATGGCGGCTGATTTCTAAAATCCTTGAAAAAGGCTTGGAGTAAACACCCAGTTCCTTTGGACCCTTTTGAACCAAAAGCTTTTCAACTCTAAGTTTGGTCATGAAACTTCTAAATAAGAAGCACACACACACACACACACACACACACACACACACACACACACACACACACATACACACATACACACACACACACACACAGACATTTTTTTGTACCTTGGTCAAAAATGTTCAGGGGACCCATAAAGACCTATTTCCGCTAAAATCTCAAAAATTTTTGTCGGCACGATTACAATACTTTACATACTGCGTATGATAAAGTAAAAATTCCATTTGTTTAAACAATTGTTGTTAGCAATTCACCTAAAATTATTTTTTTAAATCTGTCTGGCCAACTGTTATTCTCAAGTGACGTCATTTATATTTTGGGATGATTTCTGTTGTTTAAATAATACAATATTATTCGTTTTCAATATCATTTATTCGAAAAAAATGAAATGATTTGTAATCTTTTTTTTTTCGAAAATTTGGGGAGTTACACTTCTTTTTAAAATATTAAATTTCCTAACGTCAACAAATTTTATTATTTATATTTCTTTCTCCATTTCTTATTCTGGTTTTCTGTGTTCAGGATAATATTGGTTTGTTGCTGTCTGGAATCTGTTCCCTGTACTCGATTTTGATGAAATATTGAAAAGTCATATTGTTTTATTATTCAAACAATGGTAGGTAATCATCCCAAGATATAAATGATGTCACCTGAGAATAACAGTTGGCAGGCCGATCTTAAAACATAATTTTATGCCAATTGCAAAGAGAATATGCATTTGTTCTAACAAATCTGGGTTTGTTAGATAATACAGGGCCTAGGGTTGCCAACATTGTGCCTCTGCTAACCCGGAGAAAAATAATTATATTATGGAACATAAGTTTAAATTAATAACAGCCGCCACAAAAATTTTCGGCTACAACACATACTTTTTAGTAACGCTTTGGTGTGAAATTTGTATATACGTAGTATAGAAAACGATGAGATCTAGATGCTAATTACTAAGTAAATTAATTTATTTCAATTAATGTCTACTATTTTTCCCCCTCTATGATTCTGCCTCTTAATGTCGATTTTTTTACAACACAACCAACATGAGGCAAAATGCGAATAACACCACCTAAACCAAGGATAATTTTGATGTACTAAAAGCATTTTTAAAGGGATTATGTGTTTTTGCTTGAAATAATTCTCTACACATTCCCTAGCTAATTTAAAATTTTCATTTTATTCCGACAATATTGGCGTTTTGTATAAACCCCTATAATAAATGTGTCTCTAGTCAAAACAGATAACTATATCTCTCAGTCTTTGTAAATATACAGGGTCCTGCAACTAAGCTCCCGTCTTCTGTAGCTCACTTACTCGTTAAGCTAAGAGTTTGACATTTTGCAGGCTTACCCTGTACTTCAAGGTACAATTCAAGAAATTATTTTTTATTATACAGGGTGTTCCAAAAATGTGCAATGCCATGGTAATATATTTTTTTAAATTGCATGCTATACATTTTTCTACACATTTGGAAACCTTTTATGATTGCCTACATATCACCAAAATTTTATTGAAATCGGTTGAGTGACCGCAGCGGAAAAAAATAAAAACCAAGAAAAATTGATTTTGCATCGTAGGCTTTAAAACTCAATAAAAACCACAAAATGCACCTCGTTAATAAAATTTTGCGACGTGCTTATTAAGTTAGATGTAATAGTCTCGTTAACCAAGTGAAATTGATCCAAATCATACAGGGTGACCAAACTCGAGTGTCAAACTTGTCAAACTTCAAAGCGCGCTATTGTTCTTATTTTAAATTGGAACCCATATTTTTTTTTAGGTGAAACGATGCGGAATTAAAGTATAAACATTGTTTCTGAATACAACTCCATCACAATTCCCAATATTTCAAAAGTTATTCGCCAAAAACTCATTTTTCAATGTTTCCAACGGCAATTTTAGGTAATAAATATCGTACGTGGCGTTGAAAAACAATTTATTACATAAAATATAACGCAGAGAGGTATTTTAGATTTTACTGTATTTAATTAAGTAGTTATTCAATTGCTAAATTTACTGCAAAATTTACCTATAGCCACATTTCCGTCCTTACCGCTATAGGTAAATGATGCAGTAAATTTGGCATTTGAATAACTACTTAATTAAGTACACTCAAATCTAAAATAGGTCTATTATTTTTTATGAAATAAATTGTTTTTCAACGTCACGTACGATATTTATTATCTAGAATTGCCGTTGAAAACGTTGAAAAATGAGTTTTTGGCGAATAACTTTTAAAATATTGGGAATTGTGATGGGGTTGTATTTAGAAACAATGTTTATTTTTTAATTCTGTATCATTTCACATAAAAAGATTTATGGGTTCCAATTTAAAATAAGAACAATAACACGCTTTGAAGTTTGACAAGTTTGACACTCGATTTTGGTCACCCTGTATAATTTGGATCAATGTCACTTGGTTAACGAGACTATTACATCTAACTTAATAAGCACGTCGCAAACTTTTATTAACGAGGTGCATTTTGTGGTTTTTATTGATTTTTAAATCTTACGATGCAAAATCAATTTTTTTTGGTTTTTATTTTTTTCCGCTGCGGTCACTCAACCGATTTCAATAAAATTTTGGTGGTATGTAGGCAACCATAAAAGGCTTCCAAATGTGTAGAAAAATGTATAGCATGCAATTTAAAAAAATATATTATCATGGCGTTGCACATTTTCGGAACACCCTGTATAATAAAAAATAATTT
Organism: Melinopterus prodromus; assembly: GCA_964023965.1. Taxonomy (NCBI): domain Eukaryota; kingdom Metazoa; phylum Arthropoda; class Insecta; order Coleoptera; family Scarabaeidae; genus Melinopterus; species Melinopterus prodromus. The sequence continues at coordinate 3,084,675 of OZ030391.1, read as the reverse complement.
CTTGAATTGTACCTTGAAGTACAGGGTAAGCCTGCAAAATGTCAAACTCTTAGCTTAATGGGTAAGTGAGCTACAGAAGACGGGAGCTTAGTTGCAGGACCCTGTATAGTCCAACTAATAATAAAATTTTCAAATAAAGGTATTGCTGTCGTCATCTCCATGATTTACAAAATAATGTTTTATGGCAGACCAGTATAATACTATTCTGTGAACTGCTTTGGACAAACTCAAACATATTGTTGGGACGTTTCTTATCATCTGAACAATATACATATTAAAATAATCAACGAAAGTTCAAAACATATTTTGTTAATTAATGCATTATTGAATGTTGATTTATGACAAGTAAAATTCCTTCCTTTAAATAATACCCGTCTTTTTGAAAGCCATTTTTGATATTAGATTTGTCTCAGTTTATGATCATCGAGGCAGGATACAATCTTCTGCGTTCGTTGTACCGCTACAGAATTCCTACTGTATTCACATGATATAGACATGTGACAAAATCTAAACGTACTATAATTGCTACTTTCAAAGTTTCTCGCAAGCTCTCAAAAAGTAAAATTAAATTATTGTGCATATTGAGTAAGAGAGTGCTTCTTATTTTGAGAAGAACTCCTTTTTTCAAGGGAAATGGCTGCAAACTGTATGATTAGAATAACAATTACTGCATTATCACAATTTTTAAAAATTGTTTAGGGGTCGCTACGGTTTCTCAAAAGATCGGTGACTACTTTTAGTTAACCCGGAGAATTTAATTGAAAACCCGTAGCCCGGAGAATGGTCGCCAAACCCGAAGTCTCCGGGTCAAAATGACCATGTTGGCAACCCTAAGTCAGGGCCAGATATCTCAAACATAAAATTTATAAGTTAATTTCACAAAAAAATACATTTCTACTATAATTAGAAACAAAAGTTGAAAATGAATTATAAATGATGTTTAAACAATATGCAGAATTTGTTTAATGAATAATGTTTTTTTGCATTTTGAACTCCGAAGGCAGAAGTTAGACGGATTTTCGACATAAACGAATAATTTCAACAAATAAAATTTGTTTAAACAAATGAAAAATTAACTGACAAATGTTTATAAACATTAGACTTATAGTAACGATTTCTATGAGAAAAAGAGAATTAAATGATTAGGTTAAATTCTTCTTTGGAAGTCCGATAACTTTAACATTAATTATTGGAAAAATAGCCTAAATAGATCTTATTAGAAATTTCTTAATTACGGTTATCCTGTAGCGATGTAAAAAGAAGTCGAATTGCAAATTTACCTTTTACTTCCTCGGTATTTTTCAAATCAACGTTCTCGCCTTCGCCCTAAAAACGGTCCAAATTTACGATTACATTAATCTTGAACGTCGTTAATTAGCAAGTCGAGCCGCTTCATTTCAAATTTACCGCCACTCGAGCTTGAGCTATTTCTTTCTGTTTATTCCCGCTCGAACCTCGAACCACCGCGCCGCGCACCGTCGAGGAATTTAATTTGCAGCAAGCGCCTTTCTTTATTTTCGTTCCTCAAGTTTTTCTTTTTTATGGCGACAGACCGCAATACGACGGCGTACGAATTACTAAAATATACCGTTCAATGCTGGAGAGGGAGTACGTCGACTTCGTTCGGTCTATGACAAATGAATTCGGGTAAAATTACGACCGACTACGGTGTAGAGAACTCTATAAATATTGCGGGTAATGACAAAGTGGATATTTTCCGTCAAAAACTTATTCATTTCGTTTGAAATTTGACCATTCGTAACGTTTTTATTCAGAATTCCATTTTCAACAAATAGTTTCATATGGATTTATTTGCTTATTCAACTTATTTTTTGGTATTTATCTGTTTACTTGAGTTTATTTTTTGTTGTTCATATGCGTATTTATCTTTCTTTTTACTTTTTATCATTTTAATGGCCATAATTTGAGTTATTTCTACGTTTTCGCACTATTTAATAAGAATAAGATTTTTTTATTTTGCTTTGTTTTGTTAATATTAAACTCTGTATGTGTGAAAATTGTACACAGAACGACATTTTCATTAATGTTGTAATAAGTTTTGATGAATTTTATTATGTACAGTTTTGAACAAGAACAAGGTTGAGGGATGATTTTAGGCAATAGGCGTTTTATGGTCATAAAACACTGCACTGTTATAATAAAACCCCGAACTGCCATCCACGTACTTTATGTATAATACATAAATATATGTATGGCATAAATATATCAGAACGTCGTTCAGAATCCTTTAAATAATATTTTGGAAGTGTCACCTTTCGGAAAATGAAAGCGACACAAAATAAAATTTTTAAATATATTGAAAGAAATTAAAAAAAAATCCCAACAATCTATTAATTCATATGTTAATGATAATGAATGTTTAAATAAAAAAACTTCACTAAACGTTAAGTATCATTAGGTATAACTAAAAAACCTTTTCACTTTTCATATTTACTTAAAAAAATCTGATGTGGCCAGGCACATGACTTTATCATACAATATATAAAATTAATAGTTTAGCTGCATGAGAATCTACCATCCGTACAAACATACTACTTCGTAGGTAATGGTAGCTAATGGCGGTGGTAGAATACGAAATTAGAGTATTTCTTACATATCGATAATGACACATATTAGTTTGCATGTACATAAACATGAGTCACTAGCATTTTTCTATTGGAAATACTATAATGGCGTCTGCTACCACTGCCATTATCACTAATGAAAACGCACCTTAAAAAGCTAATTCAAATTCTGACAGATTTATATTTGTTCATGACAGATCCCTACCAACATACTAAAATAAAACTACACTCATCGCTATACTTTATTTATAATTTTCTCAACTTATTGTTTTTAGAATTAGATATAAAGACGGGTTGATATTTCTTATTAACAAACAATCAAATTGGTGACCTTATTTTATTTGAATTTTGTATTGTGTACTTTGCTGCACTAGAGCGGCACCGTTCCATAGCGGTTCTCCAACCTCTGATGAAATCAGCTGTTTTCGAGTGTGACAGCACAAAAAATATTTGTCAAAATCCTGGCTACTATTTAGTTTCATATCAATGCAGATGCGACCGATCTCGATCAAATAGAATTTGCTCTCGTAGCTAAACTATTAATTTTACAAAAAAAAGTCATAGGCGTAAATTATTCAAAATGTCCTCTACTTTAATTTATTATTTAACTATTTTGACGAAATTACAGAAATGGCGGCTCTTTTGCAAAATCCTTGAAAAGGGCTTAGAATAAACTACCAGTTCCTCTGGACCCTTTTGAACCAAAAGCTTTTCAGATCGAAGTTTGGTCATAAAACTTCTAAATATGAACTTTCGTCTCGATACCTTTAGTAGTTTCTCCGGAATCGTCGCCACAAAAATCGTTTACACACATACATACACACAGACACACATACACACACACACAGACATTTTTTTGTACCTTGGTCAAAAATGTTCAGGGGACCCATAAAGACGTATTTCCGCTAAAATCTCAATTTTTTTTTCGGCACGATACAATACTTAGTTTTTTACTTTATCATACTGCGTATGATAAAGTAAAAAACTAACAAGAACAGAAAGATTTGTGCAAAACTCGGGTACCTTTTCTCATTTTTCTCGCAATCGAGAAGCAAACAATGTTAACACCCATACAACTTATGTAGAAATAATTCAGGAATATGGCACATTTTATTCCAACTTTTGCTTAACAATAAGATGTGAATTTACCGTATACAAAAATTATTACTCTAATGCAACATTTACATCGCCTGCAGTTTATTTAGATTCGATAGAATTTTTAGAAAAATGTACCATTTTCGTATATTTTAAAAAGCCTGATGTGGCCAAGCACATGACTTTATCATACTATATATAAAATTAATATTATTGAGCTGGATCCATATTGCAAAGTTATTAATATAAACTGGCTAGTGTAATATAAGCCTCTTTTTGTGGTATATGAGGGTCCACAGGGACACCTTTTTATCATCTTGAAATTTTGGATTTCGAAAAAAACGTTTGTTTCGATACACCCTACTAAATAGTAGGTAATAAAAACATTTTCTCGGTCATTGTAATTGTTTTTCAAATTCCTCTTCGTATTTTTGGAAAGTGCATCCCGAGTTTTAAATTTAAACAGCACCCTTTATTACTAAACAAAAATTCTTGCCCGCACCCTATGTTATTTGAAATACGCCGTAATACACTAGGAGGACGGTGTTATGTTACTAAATCAAACTTTGAAATAAATTAGTTTTCTTTTAAATCAATTATGTGAACGTATTTAGCAGCAAACATATATAACATGAAATATTTACAGAATCTTCTCTGATGTATAAACCAGTCCAGCACGTAGCATTTTTCCGAAATTTTTAATACTTTTTTTGGTGCCATTTGCTTATAAAATTGTTTGTGTCTTATTGTATAACATTTATAACATATAGCACAAGACACACTACCTAAATACAAAATAAGTTTAAATACGAAAATAATAAAAGACAAAAAATAATAAATTATTACACATTTGAATGTAAGTATTACATAAATGTGTAAACACGCATTCACATATTTTATGTAAAAACGCACTTTTATGGAAAATCCACATTACATTGTTTATGTATAGCACTTTGAGTTACGTAGATTTTACACATTTGAAGTTATTAATTAATTTTTTTGTGGAAAAAATAACCAGTTCATTATGTGTAATTTCTGCTAACAGTGCAGAGCTGGGTGTTACGGATTTGTAGTAATTTGCCCAAAATCACTAACCAAATGAGTCTATATCATGTAAGATATTATACTGAGAAGTTCTGGTTTGTTTATAATAAAACTGCGGTGACAAAGTAATAAATTTAAAAATTCGTCGGTGTCAAACATGTCGCTGAAAAAAATCCCCCGGCGCATCCACCATTTTTGAACCACCGCAGTTTCAACGATAGAAACTCCAATCTAGCACTCCACTTTATCGTCGCAAGTTTACTTCTGGCATACACCTATGCGGGTTATACTTTTAAAATAATGAACTGTGGTTCGTGTTGAAGTGAACTTTTTAATTATACCGCGAGAGAGCGCTGTTCTGTCCGTTGGACGCATTTACCGCTGGTGCCGCTCCGGGCATAAAAATTCATATCGCGGGCGCTCTGTGTCGCTCGCGTCACCCGGTGAGAAGTGGGACTTCGTTTTAGAATTGCGAACGAATGTTTTATATGCGCGAACGTGACCGGCTCGCGTTGCCATTTTTATCAGAGCGGCCGGGCGGCTCTACGAAGCGAGCAATCGCATTATCTGGCGCGGTATTTACTCGCGCTTGCAATCGTTCGCGTGTTTAATATCGCTAATAAAAATAATAAAAGCTCAGACGGCGGTATTGTATATTATGCAACCGCACGAAAAGATGGGAATTGTTTTATTTTGTTTTCAGTTTGGGAAAAAATGCTGGGTGTTTGAACATCATAAAAATTTAATGTATGTACTATCGTGGCCATATATTATGTCCCCTCTTTTGAAGTACTAGTTCTCGCAAATCTAGGGGCGAAATTTTTTAAAAAATTCTAATGGTGTCCTTGATTAATATGCTACAACTCATAAAAACTAGAAAGCTGTATATGTTGGCGTTGTCCCGATTTTTCCAAATTAAGACGAATTGGCGCTGTTTTGCCCCGTAAATATCATTCGTTTAACTTTACCAATTAATTACTCCGGAAATATAATATAGATTTCAACGAATTAAAACGTAAAATCACCTGCGGAACGCTAGGTTTTAATATGCATTTTTGTCAAATCATTGGATTAGTGTTTGACCCACAAAAAGCAATATTACGCATTGCCCAGCAATTCCTTCACTAGAAGAGCTACAATAATGAAATATAGACTATTGGCTACCCACTAATTCATAGGTTTGGAACTTATTACATAATCATTGTTTATCTTGCATTTTTCCTACAATAAATCGAGTTGAAGCATCTCATGATTGCTGCAATTGCCGCGGCGCTCTTCGGTCTTTCGGGCGAGCGGGGGAAGGGATCGACAGCGAGGCTGCAAGTAGTGGCGGATCGCACGTGCATTAGTTACTGGGAGAACAGTGTTTACGGACACAATACATATAACGACACGGCGATTATGCCTCGCCAAAGAAATTTGGATATCCGGAGACAGATTACCGAATTAAAAAATAATGGCAAAATAAGTCAATAAGATAACATGAACCACGAACAGGCAGTTGGAAGTCCCATGGAAATTCTTGGCAATTTAAATCGGATTTCGGGATTAGCATTTAAAATTAATGAACGATCTGCAAAATATTCTATGTGTCGACAAATTTACGATGCTAAATTTGTAAAAGTTTTTTGATATTTTTAAGTTTTATACTCGTAGAGCTGACGTTTGTAATATATGTAATATATCATGAGTTGGTATTTATTTTATATTGTTTGTGCATGTATTTAAATATTATTAATAAATAAACTCTTGAAACTGTTATAATAGTTTGAATATTTATATAACAAAAGCGGGCATACTTTTTAAATATTTTTTGGGTTTATCAAGCAAACTTATGTTAGTATCCACCACTACTCGAAAAATCTGCTAACTCCATATTATTAGATCTATCCGCTTCCATCAAAATCTTATTTACAACCTTATTGTATAAAAACTGAAGAAAACATAAACGCCAATCGATAGAAGAGATTTCTCTCGTACCGGGTCACATATTATAATCAAAATTATGCAAAAATTAAGAATTTAATTGTTACTTAAAATTACTACCTTGACAAGTTATCGTTCTTTTAGTGTATTGATAATAAGCTGCCCCGGTTCTCTCAGCTGTGTCGGTTCTCTCTGACATGACAGCACCGCTAACGCCTCCCTTCTTCGCAGCACACCAAACATCGTAGAGCGTCGGATTTCACGCGGAGTTTCAGCACGATTCTTTGTATGAAAATGCAAGATAAACAATGATTATGTAATAAACTTTAAACCTATGAATTATTGGGTAGCCTATAATCTATATTTCATTATTCTACCTCTTCTAATAGCGGAATTGCTGGAATTGCATAATATAGCTTTTTGTGGGTCAAACACAAATTCAATGATTTTACAAAACGGCACATTGAAAGCTAGCATTCCGCAGGTGATTTTACTTTTTAATTCGTTGAAATCTATACATTATTTTCGGAGTAATTAATTGCTAAAGTTAACCGAATGAAATTTACGGGGTAAAAACAGCGCCAATTCTTTTTAATGTAGAAAAATTGAAATGTCATGCTGGCGTATTTTGATGAACGCAGCAAAACTAAGAAACCCACACGCATGTTTAAATATGTATAGAATATAGATATTGCGCATATTATGCGATTTAAAGTTAAAAACAAAAACTGTGCGGTTTCGACCCAGTGATAAAAAGCCATACAATAAAATTACCATATAAAAAGATCATTTTATGAAACCCTCATTAATATAACCTCAAAAGCTTGGCACTAAATTGGATCCGCGTCAACCCATAACCAATAAAAAAATCGCTTAAGCAGAATTATTTCCCTACCGCGAGATTTCCGCGAAATCGCTTACACGGAAACACGAGACGGCAATCTGATCGCGTTATCGCTATTTTACAGCGTCGTTATCGGCGAGATTTATAGTTTTCCATTATCGTTTCGGTTTTGGTTTTCTCCGCATAGATCGGAGGATTTTGACCAGACAAGCGCGCGGCACGTGGACCGCGTACGTCGTAACTATGAGGGAAAATTGATGGTTTACGATGCACGATGGTCGTCCTCTTTCATAATCAATAACGCCCATGGGAAATCTAGCCGATGCTTATTACGCAAATGGAACTACGTAGGGACTGGTTCGGTGTAGTCATCCTTCTTCTTTTACTCCTTCTTATTTGGTGTCAGAAACTGTATACGAGGGTTGTTCGAACATCAATTTTGTGAGGTAATGGGGGCCATCTATGTCACTGGTATTACCTACCAGCAATGATCAGTTTTTTTTATTACAAGATAATCGCTTTGATGGTCCTACACAGTACACACAGAGAAAGGAATGCTCAATTCAAATAAAATTGCTTTGCATCAAAACAACAGTTGATTTCCATATCCACGAAATAACTATCCACTTCAACCGAGTCAATATTTTCTCAGTACAAATGTGTTAAGTGCTTCGTTCGAGATAAAATTAGTTGCAACGAGTAAACTATTGACTTGCACCAAATAGTCATCAACTCGAAAGGACTATAATGTTGTTTTGAATGAAACTTTGTAGTATTATTTCAAATATTTCAACATTTGGACCAAACTAATATTGTTTTTATGCAACCATATGATGTCTTAAAGAGAGGAATAGAGCTATCGGAATAAGTAATAGGTTATTTTGCTTGGAAGAACCAATGTTTCAGAGAAACATTTGTAATTTTGGTTCAACACCTTTAGTGTTCTGAACTGTCATTTTAAACGAAGTGCGTTAAAAATTCAAAGCAAGTAATAGTAATTTACATTCAACATAATATATTGATTTGAAGTGAATGTTTTTGTTGTTTTGTTAAAACTATCTACCGCTGCTGCAAAGGTTACATCAAAAATAAGTCTATCAAAACAAATGCAGAAAGAACTACACGATTATAATAGCACATTACTTTCTTAATCATATTTACTAGCAAGAATAATTCTTCTGGCTGACAAATCTAATCAAAACATAATATGTGGTATTACATCAAAGTTCTTTAAGCAATTATTTTGTAAGACATATATTTTTTTAGTCATGTAGCAAAGACAATGGGTAAAAAAAGTTCATATATACCAATACATTAATTTATTATGAAAATACATTTCAAACAAGTAGGTGTCATACTGATATAAACCCAATAACTTGTTATACAAGAAAAAAAATACATTTAAAATACAATCAAAAATACAAAAAAATGTCATCCTGATACAGTAATTAGTACAGTTAAGAGCTAAGCAGTCAACAAGACTTGACGGGCCTTTCTGCAACTGGCCATTATAATACGGTTTCTCACCTTAGATGTTTCTAATTCTCCTCTTAGCTTCACCGCTTCCCGGAAAACAATCCGATCTCCAATAGCCGGAATAAGTTCTTTTATCTCTTCTTCTGTAAGTTTTGTTATGTTTTGCACAGTTATTGTATGGTCTGCAAACATAGAATGCATATAGTGTATTAATATTCGCATAAAAAGTAGATATACGCATATACTTACTGTCAAATATCGTTTTAAGATGATCTGATGAAATTGAAAAATCATCCACGCTGTCCATTATCACATGTAAAGCTGCAGATACAATCAAGCGTATATCAAAGCGACACTGCTTACCACTATAACCAATATATTTGCATGGAGTTAACGTTGTGAGGGTTGTGAGTGAGACTGGAGAATGTAGTCCCCATATACTGCGTATCTAAAAACTGTCGCCGTTCTACGTCGCGTCAGTCTGGTGCCACAAACCGCGCAAACTCTTAAGTTTTCCGCACAATCAAACCACCCGATATTTTAAACTAAGCATTTGGTTACTTGGTGCACACAAAACGTCTCTTGCATCAACCAACTAGTTTTACTTGTTTTGAACACCATATTTTACATATATGATCTTGTTTCAATGCAATAGTTGTTTTCCTTGGAATATATTGAATTGTTCAATGCAACACACTATATTCTTAAAAGAACTCATAAGAACTTTTAAAATTATCCAATGTAGTTTTACTTGGAAACAAAATGTTGTCGCTTCAAAGGAGAAATTTGTGAGTTTTGATTCAAAAAGCTCATCTAAATTGAAAACTTTATTGATTTGTTCGGAGTAAATTTCGGCAAGACAACGAATGTCTTAAACATTTCTCTGTGTGTACACACTAAAAACAAATGCTCAATTCAAATGTATGTGACCTGGTCTACGACTTTGAGGGTTTGGGTGATTCTAATAGAGAAAACTCCCCTCTTTCTAACGAACCCAAGCCCAGCTTGGTAGCTTTCTCAACGGCTGAGGTATTCGTATTTGAAGTTAGAGTACACACAATAAAAATACAAAATGTAAAAGAAATATTTTGTTGCTATTTTTCTTGTACGTAGAACAATAAATTAGACAAATTGAAGTTTCTTATAAAATACGAACCAAAATATAATGTATAAAATAATAAGTGATCTATTCTTTTAGGAAATAATGTTTATATTAAATTCAACTTCTCTAATTCTTCGTTTGCTTGGTGTCTTTATCATCTACATTTTTACTACGCTCCTTTTTACTTTATCAAACGCAGTATGATGAAGTATTGTAATCGTGCCGAAAAAAAGGTTCGAGATTTTAGCGAAAATAAGTCTTTTTGGGTTCCCAGACAATTTTTGACCAAGGTACAGAAAAATTTCTGTGTGTGTGTGTGTGTGTGTGTATGTATGTATGTATGTGTGTGTGTACGTGTGTACTCGACGTTTGTGGAGACGATTTCGGAGAAACTACTGAAGGTGTCGGGACGAAACTTCATAATTAGAAGTTTCATGACTAAACTTAGAGCTGAAAAGAGTGCAAAGGAACTGGCTATTTACTGTTAGCATTTTTCAGCGATTTTACAAATGAGCTGTCATTTGTGTAATTTCCTCAAAATAGTTAAATAGTAAATTAAAGTAGAGGAAATTCTGAATAATTTATGTCTGCGACATTGTTTGGTAAAATTAATCGTTTAGCTGCAAGCGCAAATTCTTTTTGATCGAGATCGGTCGCATCTGCATTGATATAATACTAGCAAATTCTATTTGATCGAAATAATACTATATAGTGAGCCAGGATTTTCCAAATATTTTCAGTCTAATGACAGTACTGGTAGTGTCAAATGCTGATGTTTTGACAATATCTCACTGTATCTATTGCCAGTAGTAAAAAGATCTCATATTGTGATGCCGTGTACGGTCCTTGCCTGACGGCGTCGGCTCAGGGCCGGCCCTAGGCGGTAGGTAAGGCAACTACCTACGGCGGCAATGTTTAGGGGCGGCAAAACCAACTGAACTACAACAAAAAGGGCTCTAAAATATTGCCTGAATCTAGAAAATAAAGGAATAGTAAAATACAATCAAATAGAATCGGAATTGACAGGCTTCAGGCCATTCCTATATTTTAAGATGCATAGCAGCCAATAATAGACATACTTAAATAAAATAGCTCATTAGCTTTTATAAAGAATTAGGATCAATTAGGAAAAATATATTATCAATTAGGAAAAATAATATGAAAGTGTACTGTAGTGTAGTGATCCTATACAAAAATGAAAAGAGAATATAAAATAGTCCTAACGATCCTTTTGAGTTTTTATGCGATATCCACAAACTAAAAAAAAAATGTTATAAGTAAAAATGATTTACTGGCACATTTCAAAGATATAGAAGCCGCTTTAAAAGTTGGCGAATCCTCCATCTTAACGGTTTAGCAGAAATGGTAAGCTAGTTAATTCAATATTTTTAAGTAATTCTTTTCATCTTTAATATGGTGTACATTTTGTTCTGCTAAGCTTAATACTTTCGGAGATATTTGATGCAAATATTTCATGACAAATTTCACTGATAATCACTGCTAATTTATAATAAATTTCAGTAATAATGTCTTCATTCCGTAAACATTTTGATGGTATTATTGGTACTATTTCCATAGTCGGGCGAATTAATTATGATGTTAAATGATTTTGCGTCCATAGACCTTGTTTCCAGAAGGTTCAGTTGACGTTTTTAAATATTCATTACCTCCCTTAACATTGGGCCAAATTTAAACATTGGTTAGCAGTTTTTTTCTAACCCTGCCTATAACTGTTGCTACCTGAGCGGGCGATAGACAGTTTGCTAAACTAATATTAATAAAAAAGTACTTAAGAAGCATGTCTACTTAAAATTGTCTTAATGGGTTAGCAATGAAGGCCACTGAATATGAATTGAGTAATATATTAGATCGGAAAGAAGTTACTCGCGATTTTGCAGAAAAAAGGTTCGAAAGAGCTAATTTTAATTTAGGGTTAAACTTTGTATATTGTACTAGTATTCTTTACTTTTTGTTGTTTTAAAAGTATTGTCTGTATGTCGAATATAATCAATGGTGAAAACCAAAAGTTAGCTATCGTCTTTTGTTTTCGAGTATTATTATCCTATTAATCTGAGCAAATTGCACTGCGAGATGCACTGTCAAATATTTGTACCGAAAGTACGGAAAATATGAACATTTAATGTCGATTCGTAACATCGCACATCTGGACTTGCAAACACGTTGCAACGTCTCGAACGCATCGGCTGGCTCGACAAAAACTTGTAGTTCTGTGGCCGTAAAAAAAAACCTTCTACGCCAATATTGGGCAGACTATTTGAGGTAAACATATTAATGCCGCATGAATACACCGGTGAAAAATACATTCTTATGCCTGCAAGAAATAGTTTTCGCGCTATAGAATTCTTAATACGTTTTACTTTCGACAAGAAAATAATATCTTGGTACGTAGTGTGTAGGATGTTTGTTTCGGCTACATTACTAACGCGTCTTGCAAAATATAATAACAAATAATACACGCAAGGACTCATGATGCATGAATTTATTATTTGATAATAACTATTTCAATCATTTGCAGTTGGTTTGTTATAAAAGTAATTAATCAATCAATCAGGGGTGCGGCACTATTGAGATTTACCTACGGCGGCAAAAACACTAGCGCCGGCCCTGGTCGGATAGGCAGCGTGTTCAGCGTGTCCAAAATGCAAGTGTTCTGTTTGTTTTTGGTTTAAGGAAGTATGATCATGTATCGAATGGGCTGGGCGACTTGGGGTGGTTGAACATGAATAACACTAGGGTGTTGCATGCAGCAATATTATATCATAAGTTGCTATCCACGAGGATCCCACAATACCTCACGCTGTAGAACGGATGTCCATAACCTTAATTTAATTCAGGGGTTTGTTTACTCCACCTGCCCATCGCGCTGAGCTGTATAAACGGTCATTCTCTTACCAGGTCAGTCACATATACAATGGTCTCAGGGAAGATATGAACAAATTATCGTTAAACAGTTTTTGGGGAAAGGTGAAGTATTGTCTGTTTGCTCAAGAGGGGGGACTTTAGGCATTGAGCGCCAATCGGAGGCTGTTTTAATTTTTATTTTTATGGGCATGTGCGATGTTTTGTTGAGTTGGATTTGCTGCAATTACGTGTAATTAGACTATAGAGTACTTTTTTATTGTTTTTATTTTGATAGTTCTCGGAATTATTGTTATATTATTGGTACAATTGTGTCCTAGTTCTAGTTTGCGTAAGGGGTTGAGTGGAAGAGCAAGGCAATTTGGAAGCAAGTGTGCTGATCTCCGACCTAAATATAAATATTATTTTGTTGCATTTAATACTTTTTTATGTTAATAAAGGAATTATTTATTTATTTATCTGTCAAATCCTGGCTAACAAGTTTAATTTTAATGCAGACACGACTGATCTCAATCAAATAGATTCTCATGGACCTAAACTATTAATTTTATATATTGTATGATAAAGTCATGTGCTGGCCATATCAGATTTTTTTAATAGTTGCTAACACTTGATTTAAGAATTCCAACATAAAGTAGTTCCTTTTTTTGCCAATTTTTCAGTGACGACTCATGCTTGTCAAGTGTTTGTTTTTCAGTTATCGGTATGAGAAGTTTGTATAATAGTTACATTGAATTAAAATGGTGTAGTCTAAAAAGTACCAAAGTGGTCTCAAACTTTTTAAGAGGAACATACGATATAGGCGTTTGGTGAACATTGCTGGAAGAGCTTAAAAAGGTGTCCTTAAAAGATATGAGATTTTTGTTACTCACTATGAGATTCTATTAAAATACATATATGGACTGATGACACATCAAATATATGAGATCTGGAAAACCAACTTCTAAAATTTCTAAGCATTTTTTCAAATAATATTTTTGCGTACATACAGAGACATAGTTGTCTAATGTTAAGAAAATTACATTTTTAATACATATTTGTTTGTTTTAAGACAAAGGTAAGTGTTTGCGTGTTTTATATTAAAGAAATATTCTTATTTCAAATGTGTGTTGTCATAGGCACTTAGTCTACCAGCAACCACAACAAGATCAGTTCTGTTGTCTATACTGATTCCAGCCTAAACCATCACAGATCCACGACCAAATCTATCCACTTCCTGTAAAGTAGCGGCTGCGTAGCGTTCACCAGGACGTCTATATACACTAGGGTGGACCTTATTTTTTTATGATCGAATTTTTTTCACGTCACCCTCTAGATTTGTTCTACTATGAATAAAAATAAGTCCTGCAAAAGAAAAACTTAATTCGACCACGGGAAGGGGTGCCTCAATCGATTTGAAGTTTGAAAATGTCAGTAATTTTTCTCATATTTGACGTTTGACTTTAGTTTAACAATTTAAATAAGACAGTTATTGTTATTATGCAGGGGTACCTTACTTTGGTTGTCCAGTAACCATATTTGCTTATATAATTATTTTAATTAAGTAACTTATTCGATCCTTTAAGACTTTTACAACGCCGCGTGTTCGCACTGTCTACGCTCGACGCTCTTACACTACTTTGGATTAATTTCTAGTTTAACCTTGTCCGAAACATTGTTCTGCCTCTTTGATATATATTTCATTTTTAGAAAATAAACTGCTTCCGGGTTATGCCGTGTGTCAAGATTTCTTAATGCTGACGTTTCGCGAACCATGTTGCTCGCTTCTTCAAAGCTAATTGAATACTCGCGAAACGCGAAACGACAGCATTAACAAATCTTGACACACGGCATAACCCGGAAGCAGTTTATTTTCTAAATGATTTTGGCCGTGAAAGCCTACGTACTTATATTTCATATTTCTTGTCCTTTATCAAGTAGACGCACACTCGCTTTAGCATAGAGTTTGAGTTGTTGTCAGTATAAGGGTTTGAAGTGTATCAGTAACATATTGACCAAGAAATGGAGACACGAAGTCGAGATAAATTGTTTTTATTGGTTTATTTCGAACAACAAATTGTTGGTGCTAAATTGCCGAGTATGGGTCAGGTTTTAAGAGTGCTTTCTTAGAATATGCGAAAAGTTAACTTGAATCTTCGCACTAGTGCGGCTCTTGTTATAAAAGAAGAGGAAACATGTTGACAAAAGGCACGAATCCCTTATGAAGCTAACTGCACATAGTATTGCCAAATTAGAACCACTTTACCAGAAGTGGAGAACACTAAATTGGAATGCAAAACACCGAACTGCGTCTCAAATACAACGAGAACACGAATTTACTGATTCGTTGAACGATTTATTCGATATCGGCCATGCAAATGCTTTGCAAATGATGACAATCGAAGACAAAATATTTCTGTTGAAGAAGAAAAGGGCGAGTCGAAGTGATGGGTGCTGGACGCTGGTGGTCGCATTTTAGCGGAAAAGGAGCAGCGAAAAACTCTTTCGCAGAACGGAAAGAGATGCTGGCAGAAAAGGCTCAACAATCAATATTTCTCAAGGTACATTTTAGTAATTTAATTAATTCATTTTGTTGTGTTTAGTTTTATTTAAACCCTTTCGCTGGTGGTGTACAATGTATTGTAGATCACTTTTTTTAATCTAAAATCTATTATAAATATTATATAGTACACATTTTATTGTAAAATGAAACTTCTATAGGAGCGTTGGGTGTGAATCGGTTTGCCCGCATTTACGCATTTAACGAATAGTAGATAAGAAAACACTAAACGCCGAATTTTAAACAACTTCATAATTTGTTGCTGTGTATTACTATTATTTGCTATTATTATAATTAATACTATTGTTATACAATTCTTGTATTGTTCATATATTTATTTTTAATAAACATTTTTAGTCTACAATTAGTCTACAATTTAGATATTTTTAGTAAACATTGTTATAATTCAGTTCTAATTAGTACCTAAGTCTCTATATGCGTTTGTAAATAACAGAAATAATTATTAAATAGTTTATAAACAAAACAATGATTATTTTTATTTTTTCCTTTTTTTATCAATTACCTAAAATTGTTTATCAAAAACATTAATATAATAAATTTTGTTTAAACAATTTTCTGTTTATTGATAAATATAATATAAATAACGTTTTTTTAGTTCATATAATAATTAGAATACAGCATTAGAATAATATCTTTTGAGTAACGGATTGAAATGTGTGTATATTTTAATTTTAATAATGTCCCATTTTTTTGCATAAACAAAGCCCTTGAGGCACGTCTTCCCGTTATCCGATCGACTTCAAACTTGGAGGGAATTAGTTTTTTAGTATGTAGAACAAATTACAGGGGTGACGTGGACTTAATTTTGAAAATAATTTTTCGTTAAGAGTAACTAAGGTCCACCCTAATATACACATACTCGACCGTCGCAACGAGTTAAACGACATCTGGACTCGTCTGTGAACACTACAGGCCTCCAGTGACGAAGTAGCAAATCTCTGTGACCCAGAGCAAACCTCGTTCGCGCTACTTTGTGATGCTGCGTAAGGCGTGGCGCGCGGACAGGTCTTCATGGTTCCAAATTCGCTTCTTTTAATCTGTTTCTAACAGTTTGAGAAATTTCTATTCCATGTGTTCGTCATAGGTCGTTTAGGAGGTCTCGAGTTAATAACTAGCGAAGTGTGTCAGTAATAACTTCACTTACAAGACGCCGGTCGACGTCGATGTTATTTATTATGTTTTGATCTGTTATATAAACTCGGCGTAATGATGTTGCCGTCGGAAACTGTTATTACCTCACGGTTCGCGCTCCCCACCGAGCGCGCCGGATGCCAAATAACCGTTCTGTTTGCGACCGACAACATAATATAATAAACGTGTACATTTTGATTTGGTAAACTTCGCACAAGCGACCGAGAACTTCTGCTCGATAAATTTCCTATCGTGTACCGCGTATGTTGCGGCTGTAGTTTCCACGGCGACTCTAGTGTTATCCGCACGGTAACTTTGGAATAAACACGTCGCTATCTTCTAGGGTTGCCAAGCGTTAAGCTGGAAACAGATAGGACGTGCCGCTATCGTGCCGTTGTAGTAAGGTAGCGCCGCCGTCGGCCAATGAAGTAGATACAAAAACACCGAACAGAATGACGGTTACCGCGAGGCGACAGTAACGCCGCCAACTGCCAAGAACAAGTAGAAGTGCATGGTAGTAGGTCGGACCGCACAGAATGGTAGTAACCGATCGCAACGCAACAGAAAAGTTGAAACTATTTCAAATTTTTGCCGTAGCGTTCCTCGGAACGAGCGAGAGCGCATGTCAGGCGCTTTGTTGGTTGCCGAATCGCCGGTTTTGTTTATAGTTTTGTTGGTTTCTGGTGTCTATTCTACTTCTACATTTGTCAGCTGTGCCTAGGATCTAGCATCTTGCCTTCGAAAGCTTCCGTTGCGTTGTGTTGTGATTATTTTGACTTTTTTATTGTGTTTTACTTTCCTAGTTATACGTTTTCTTTTTTTTGTTAGGTAGGTAAGTTCTATTTTTTTAAAGTGTACATCGTGTACATTACTAATTGTCTTTTTCATTTCAGTTTTAGACATTCGTTCAGTGATAGTCCTTAGTATTTACGTTACCTTTAATTTATTAATTAGTTTTAAGAGGTAAGTTAATTATACAGGCAAAGCCAAGTCTTATTTAATTCTAAAGTCTTTATTGTTTAGCAGCCAGACTTGCCGTGTATCGACGCTCAACACAAATCATGGATAACATTGCGGAAGTTGAATTAGTAGCAACGTTGTTCTCCATGTTATACTTAATGTACTTACGACTTCGTCAGTCACGGCAGCCAAGAAAACGACGTTGGTGGGTCAGGGATATATATCTCGACAGAAATAGTGCTGGGTACTATGTAAAAATGTATAAAAAGATGAAAGCTACTGATCCTGAACAGTTCTTCAAACACACGAGGATGGACAGAGCAGTGTATGATTTATTGTTGTCACTCGTGAAACACAATTTAACAAAAAAGTCTATTAGACCACCAATAGAATCCGAATGTAGACTTGCTATTACGTTATCGTAAGTTTTGTAGCCATATGTTTGAAATTGAGATAATAAATTAAATTTTTTTAGATATTTGTCTGAAGGAGTCTCTCACCAGTATCTAGCGTGGAGCTTCCATATGGGAAAGTCAACAGTGCGAGAAATCATTCTTGAAACGTGCGACGTTCTTTGGGAAGTGCTATCATCACTTTATGTAACTGCACCAAACCAAGAAGATTTTAAAGAAGTTTCTGAAGATTTTTGGACGATGTGGAATATGCCCAACTGCGTTGGTGCTATTGATGGCAAGCACGTCAATATTCAGTGCCCACCAAAAACTGGCTCAATGTATTTCAACTATAAGAAAACATTTAGTGTAGTTTTGATGGCAGCTTGTGATGCCAAGTATCGTTTTACGTACGTTGACGTAGGAGCATATGGGAGTCAGAGTGATGGAGGTAAAAACAAGTAGATATTTGTATTTATTTATTTAATGAGCTTTTTTTTACAGGAATTTTCCAGAATTCAGCGATGGGTCGGGCATTGTTACGTGGACAGCTGCCTTTACCACCGGATCGTTGCCTCCCAAGCAGCAATGAAAAGGTCCCATTTTTTTTTGTTGGTGATGCTGCGTTTCCATTAAAAGAGCACATAATGCGGCCTTTCCCTGGACGACTGTTAGATGAGAGACGAAGAATTTATAATTACCGTCTATCAAGAGCACGGCGCACAATAGAAAATACATTTGGAATTCTTGTTGCTCGATGGAGAATCTTGAAAACCACAATACACAGTTCACCTAGCAATTGTGAAAAAATTGTACTTGCTTGTGTCGCATTGCATAATTTCATCCTTTTTAATTCGACATCAAACGTTTATTGTCCAAGGAATTACGTTGACTGGGAAGATGACCAAGGAAATATCCATTCAGGGGAATGGCGACAAGAAGTTGCACCCCTTCGTCAAGCAAGAGTGGGGTCCAACAATGCAACTCGTACTGCATTTCGTGTGCGAGATATTCTTGCAAATTATTTTATGAATGAAGGTGCAGTTCCGTTTCAATATGATTTAGAACGATAATCGTATTATATAAAAATAAACATATCCACTTGTGAGTTTGTTAGAAAAGTTAATATTTGTGTGCATATTTTCAGTGAAAATTTATGAAAAAAGTAAAAAAATATTTTTTGTAATTATAAGTGAATAAAAGATATTTTTTATGTTGTGGCAGACATGTTTAATTTTTACCCTTCAAAATACTCACCAAACGGCAACTATGCCACATTATTATTAAAGTATTTCAAATACTTATTTTTAAACCTACCTCATTGTGTGTAGGTTTCAATAAATGAAAAACTTTTTTTTCTGTGACCGGGAAAGAAGATTAACATTGTAATTCTGTTGACAGGTAATAAAATGATCACTTTTTATGACATTAGTTTTTTCCCCGGTAAAAAAAAGTGAGTAGTTTTTCCCAGTATATACACATAAGTAAAGGTAGACATTTCCTAGCAACGCATGTCTAATTGTGTATAACTATATAATTGTGGTGCCTACCAGCACTAGTTTAAAAATTCAAACGTTACATCGATTGACTTTAATATATTGTACTATGTAATGTGTTTTTCAATATAAAATTGTCATTTCTCTCGGCCACAGAAAAAGATTTTAGATTTTAGCTTGATTTTTTGTCTCACTCTGCTACGCGTCTGGAGAAAATACAACCTCGAGCTAAAATCTAGTACATACATTTTTCCCTTGTATAATAAATAACTATTATTGAGAATTGAATTTATCTTGTTGTAGGTTGGGTGTATAAAACGATAGACTAGTAGAAAACGTATATTCAGCTTAATCTAATTTATAAGCATATTTCGCAACTATTTGAAATATTTCGTGTTTTGCCTTTTTCCTGTCTTCGGGACTTAAGGACTCTAGGGCAGTCACAACTACCTGCCCAAATTTTTGGGTAGCACTTAATTCCGTTTGAGGATCTGTTTTAGTTTGTAAAAAATCCTTAAATGTTGAGAGTGTCTCTAAGAACGCCACATCCACCTCCGGAATAGGCCTCTTGATGCCTCTCTTTAGGCCCCCCGTGGTGCTCACGCTGATGGATGGTGAAGGTGTTGCTGGTACTGGAGTTACAGGAGTCACCTCTCGTTCAGCCAGTGTGCCAGCAACGTCGCTTTCCTCCATAAAACTCATAATCTCTTCGTCAGGGTCATTTGCTTCCTGAGTGGACTCCATGACACTAGGTGGCGTTGGTGTACTATTAAACGCAGCATAATTGGTTCTTGTTCTAAAAAATCAACATTATTAGCTAATGCATTAAACTAACTAAAAAAAATCTTGCTTACTTTCTTGGAGTCACATGAGCTTTTAAAAAACTCATGGCATCAAATAGATGCCATGACAGCGAGGAAGATGCAGCGGACCCAGACGGTTGATCAATTTTCTTCGCTTCTTTCGTGAATCTGTCCCGCAGCGTTTTCCATCGTCTCGTACATTCCTCGTCTGAAACAGATTATGTTAATTTACTGTGATCTTTTTCAAGTTGCAATAATTACCTGTACAACCCAACTTCGTGCCAATTTCCAGCCACTTTCTGGCCTTCACGCTGGTGTTTTTATATCCGCTGGACTGCTTGTTATAAAGCATTTCGCATTCCCTCACTAGCTCAATTAGCTTTTCTTCAAAGCTGTCCATCGCTGCAATCTTCATAAACTGCTAAAAATAAGCATAATGTTAAAACTCAATAAGGCTTTACTCCCTACAATTAACTTACCTCTAACACAATAATTTATAAACTAAGGAGCCTATTACTAAAGGAAACACTAAATCTGAAATTAAAAAGCAATATTAATAACGTTCTACACTTGCAAAGTATGGGAACTTACCGAAAATATGTAACGAAGTACCTAAGAAACTAACACTAGAGCCTAGAACTAAACGACAGAAAACTGAAAAAAAAAGAGATTGGTAAACAGATACACTTCCAAACTATAAAAGCTTACCTAAAATAATATTAAACAAACTCAAATAAACACTAAACAACTTATAACTTGGAACCGTATACAAAGCACGTGGCGACCAAAACAATATGAGCGAAACAAACACAACCGACAAACTCAAAACTCGATCATGCGCACTTTGTGCCACCGCTGGAACGTTACCGAAAAGTTGAAAGTAGGCGAACGTTGCGGTGGCGCTGCAAATCGCTACCTTCATTCTGTGCGCTTCGATCTATTTACACGTATTTCTACTTCTGCTTGACAGATGGCGGCACTACATTACCCTTCCGGCACGTTAGCGCTACCGCTATCTGTTTCCAGCTTTACGTGCGGCAGGACCTACGATCCTGCTAGGACTATTCACTTAACTTAGCGACTGCTGCCTTGCCACAGTCGGACTCCGGAGTCCTACTTATTGCCCCAGGAAGATTTACGTAGTTGTTGTTTGCAGACAATGAATACTTTAGAGTTTTTTTTAGGTTTTATTGTGGAAGATGGGT
Organism: Melinopterus prodromus; assembly: GCA_964023965.1. Classification (NCBI taxonomy): domain Eukaryota; kingdom Metazoa; phylum Arthropoda; class Insecta; order Coleoptera; family Scarabaeidae; genus Melinopterus; species Melinopterus prodromus. Next base: position 3,063,176 of record OZ030391.1, on the reverse strand, counting down.
TGGAAAAGGTACAGAATACATACGAGGTCGTTTAATCTAGGTAATAGACAATTGTAATAGACAATTTATGTGGTAATAATGATTTAATTTACTTCATTCCTTTTGTTTTCAGGACATTCAAACATAACTTATTTTCAATTTCAAGTGATTCAAGTGAAAATACCTTCCATATTAACTGAAGAGCTGTTCTTTTTACATATCAATATAGAATCGGTGGAAACCTTCGTCGCCAATTATTTTCGTTATTCAAATTTGATATCGATACCAGTTCAGAGTTCAATGTCGCGATTACACAAGACATAAGTAGTAGAGCAACATCGTTTATCTACAAATTAAAGAAAACGGGTCCGAAAAGAGACCCTTGGGGTTACCCGCAAGCTGTTTATTAATTCACTTGAGTCATGTTCTCCAATCATAACCTTTTGTCTCCTGTTTGTTGAATAGTTTTCAAATCATTTCATCAATATTTTTCCTCTGATTACGTAAGTTTCCCTCCCATTTTTTAAATAAATTTCGACGACAAATTATCGCAAAATCTCTTTTCACGTCTACAAAAGTTGCAACTATGTGCAATACTGCAGTAATATGTTATTAAGATTATATTTGTCATTTACATGTTAGAATGAGAGTTGTTTAAATAACTATTTTTTGAAAAAATAATAAATTTTAATTTTTTTAATATTTCGTGCTACCTAATCAGTTATTAATTAATTACGGATACTAATTTACATATTTCGGATCGGACTTTTCCACTTTTAGATTGACCGAAGAATGCTCGTTCGAACAGTGTTAGTTTCATTGCGATATCTCTCAGGGTACTCGAGTAATTAGCATTTCTCTATACACGTAACTTCCCATAAGAGGGGCTGGAAGCCGGCCCACAGTGGGGTATTTGACCTGAAAACCTGGCCAAAATTATTTTTTCACCTAAAAAGGCTTTAGATGTTATTTATGTATAACATTTTAACCTTCATAATAAGAATTTGAAGGTTAATAACTTAATAAACACAATAAAACAGTACAAAATAGGAAAAAGCAACCTGTATTAAAAATTGTTCTTCACTGCACTACACCTATTGTAAATTAATTACTGCGACATTTGTCAGCCATAAATGTCCAAATGTGTAAAAAAATAGTGTAAATAGTGTAAATACGCAGCATATACGGATTTAAAATTGAACAATACATGTCGTTTTTGAGTTATATGAGATAACATGTTTGGGTCTGTTACGTTGTAAGAAAATCCTGAAAAAAGTTCTATTTTTAAAGACCAGTGGTAGAGGAAGAAAATGAAAGTTTACACCAGTCGTTATTGTGTATTGAAACGGTACATATGCTATTCATGCTGTTTTACGTTCGATGCATTCCTTTTAAGACGTGATAGTAGAGGCAATTAAGAACCTATTTTACCATACTTATCACTATAAAATCCATTATTTTTAGTATTATTTCAAAATTGTCTAATATTTATACTTATTGTTTCCATGAAAACTTTCGAAATTTGATCATACTTCAAGCTGAAACGGTCGTTTTTTAGTGGTATGACCCTAGTACGCATGTTTTGAACCCGCATTCGCATTCCGCATAAACACATTTATCGAAAACGCCTAACCAGTTTCTATTCACAAACTTACTATTGTCTCTCCTCAACAAGAATCCAATTTAAACCAGTGAACTGTGTATACGAGTAGGTGCTTTCGATGTATTTTCTTGCCTTGAATATGAATCCGATTGGCTTCAAGCAGCCAATTTCCAAGAAATGCATATACAAGTACAAAGTTTAAGGTTTTTTTGATGATTTTTAAGAGTCTAGGTCATCGGGGTTGTTTGCTATACATGATCCAAAACGGAAAAATATACGTACATAACGGCATTTACAACATACAAGATGCATTGAAGATAAAGTTGTCAATATCTCGATAACCGTAACGATTTGTATATAGCTAAATATGGTTAAATATGTTCTAAATTATCTCTACTATCACGGTATCAAGAAATTGCACCAAATTATATATAAGCCGGTACATCAATTTTTTGATTTTCCTTTACAACGTATTAGAAATAAAATCACAAAAACCGCATCCGCACCTATCCGCAGCAGATTTTCCAGTAGTTGTAATGTCAAATATGTATACTATAATTTGAACCACTTTCAAAAGCTTAACAAAGCTAAATACTAAACTAAAACTCTCAAGTTCTGCATAAAACTGTTTTTTTTATAACAGCAAATGTTCTCGGCCCTGCGATAAACAAAATTGTGGGTAAATTTTAATAAAAATAATGTCGGATGAAAGTTCCTACTTGGTTCTAAAGAATGTATAACAAAAAAGTCACATTTATCGTTAAAATACAAAATTGCAACCGTAAGAGCGTCAACTTATCTGCATCTACGTTCAGCCATAGTAAAATATAACTTTTGGCAGACAAGGACACGTGGCGCAGGGCTCAGATGAAAAAATATTGCCGCCTTTTAATTCATCGGTCTTTTACCTATCCCAGAAACTGGTTTACTTTTTGGAATTTAACAATTTAGAAATTTGAAATATGGCCAGCTTTTTGGGTCTAATACCCCAATGTGCTGCCGTCCAAATTAAGAACGCAAATTGTCGCATAACACGCCGACCTTTGTCTACGCCTGCTATTTCAAGGCTATATAATCGCGATCGAACTGTTTCATATTCCAATAGTTTAAGAAGAGAGGAATCGAATGGTGTTGGTTTTATTGAGATTGACTAAAATTGCAGTATATTATGTCTGATTTCTGACTAAAAAATTATATATCTCTATTTGTTGATACTCTAAAAACATAATTACCACAAAAATTATCATACAAAAATGACCATAAGAGTAACACTAACTTTCGCTAAGAAGATCTATTTTAAAAAAATTTCCAATACCGGGAAAAAGTGTAAAACTAGGTATGTTAGTCAGGTCATCAAAATGTACTAAAATATCAATTTCCGACTTAATCTCTTCTGGATTTTTTGCATCTCAGCGACTTTTAAACTCTCAACTGCTTACGCATATTTAATTTTTTTCGGCAATCATCTTGCTGAATTAAAAACAAACTGAAAACTGTCCGACTAAAAAACTGTAAAAATACATTATTTCGAGATAATACATATTCGACATACGTTCACCCCATAGGTACACTCGTGGAATAAAGTATGCTTCATACTCGTATATCGGTAATTTATTATTTGAGAAACCTTGTTCGAATGCTTTGAATTGGTTTATAATGATTTATATATTTCTATTTATTAGCCTAATGTGTAATAAATTACTGTAATTCCTACATTGCAATGTAATTGTATTTTTATTAAATATAATTTATTATATAACATAAAATGAAAATTTCATTTCAAGATATTGCATAAAACACAACAAGCTATACAAACTTACTGCATCTAATAGCTTTTTTCGTTAATAAATACAAAAATCAATTTCTTGTGGTGAATATTTTTACTGAAGGTTATTTCAGAACTTTTATGTATTAACATTTATTCACAATATAGAAATAAATTAATAAAATTAAATTGCTTTAAAATTGTAATTATGGTAATTTGTTACTTGTGATTTACTGGTGTTTTCGAGATATTTAGCTTCAACGATATTTTGCAGTTTAACTTAATAACCAGAAAGGATGTATTTTGTATAGCATGAATGTATCATTACAATCTTTTTATATTATTATTTTTTATATTACTTTACAGCAACGTTTTTCAAATATCTGACAACTGAAAATAATGACAATTATGTATCACTAATTTAGAAAAATTGATAATTGCTTGTAGAAGCAAGCTCTTAAATTTCGACGAATTTTGATGGAATGTAAATATGAAATAATTAGTATTAAAAAATAAATAAACCAAAATATACGACCATCTAAAAGAACATTTAGATGACATTATTGTTAAAATTAGTTCCCTCTATGTCCAAAACTACTACAGATTTGAGATTTGAAAAAAGATTTGACATTAATCATTATTGACATAATAACCTAATTTTCAGTATTCTTAAGTAATTAGTTAATTAATTATAAGTAAAATTTTATTAATTCGAATTATAAATGAACAAAAGATGAAACTAGAATGTTTTTTTTTTTCTAGAAAGTAGAAAGTAATGAGTTTCATATGGTTTTATTGGTTTTCTCTGTTCCTTCAGAAGTTGGAGCCGTTTAAAATAAGGTATTGTTAATAATTCAAACGGCTGTAACTTTTTAATGAATTGAAAAAGTAATTTGCTTACTGACAAAATGTTTTGCAAAAGAAACGTGGGACAGCTTGCATATATTATTGCTATGATTTTATATTATTTTGATTGTCATGCATGTATTAGATCTCATGAAAGATAATTGAAACATTAACTGCTATAAAGTAAATACAGATATATTTCTATTGTCGTTTCATACAAAATACATGCTCCGTCCTAAATATAAATTTAAATTAAATTTAGAGAATTTATTTACATTTAGTGAATATATTTTAATATTACAATTCTGAAATAGTCTATTCAGTGATAATCCTTGGCAACAAGATGATTTGTGCATTTACTTACTTACTTACTTAAGCCCGTCATCCCACTGCTGGGCAAAGGCATTTACTTACGTAATTAATATGTGTATTAGATAAAATAAATTTAAATAATGTGTCGTGATATTACACAAAATCTTAATATCAGATTTTCGTATCATATTATCAAATTTCATGTTTATTAATATTATTATAAAAGTAATTTTATATTTAATTAAATGCACTACTCGTAAACTTAAATGTTGTAATCAATATGTGTATTAGATAAAATAAATTTAAATAATGTGTCGTGATATTACACAAAATCTTAATATCAGATTTTCGTATCATATTATCAAATTTCATGTTTATTAATATTATTATAAAAGTAATTTTATATTTAATTAAATGCACTACTCGTAAACTTAAATGTTGTAATCAATATGTGTATTAGATAAAATAAATTTAAATAATGTGTCGTGATATTACACAAAATCTTAATATCAGATTTTCGTATCATATTATCAAATTTCATGTTTATTAATATTATTATAAAAGTAATTTTATATTTAATTAAATGCACTACTCGTAAACTTAAATGTTGTGGTCATATCACATTTATTACATTGCAATGAAAGTATCACATTAAGGAAAAGATCGGACACGCTCAAAATAAACTAAATTCTGTTACATTACATCCATCGAAAAACCACCTCGTGACGGACAACTTTTTGCGAAGCGGCCGGGCCGAGGGAATATATAACCGAATATATAACCGACATACTATTTTAAAATCCTGCGATAGCGATACGAACATACTTTTTTCCATGACTGTACAACATACCAACAAAGGTCGAGCAATAACCTTCATTCAGTTGCCCGAGCCCCATTTGCATGCTGTTTTCATTATACGGTTTGCTAGATGGCGTATTTTCAGTGTTTGCTGTGTTATCCGCAACGTCCGCGCTACCGCGTTGGTAGTATGAGGTGTCCCGCTGTTTTCCTGGCTGTGTTCATGGCTATTTTCATGAACACACAATCCCCCAGCGTTTGGAGCATACAGTAGCTAATTACGGACAGCAAATTTTCCGTATTGTTTCGTCTGTATTGTTTTGCTATAGAAAATTAAATGAGATTCTGCTAGGTTACGAGTGCTGACTCGTTTTATTTAAATTGCCCGCGAAATATCATTATACTTAATGAAGGGAATAATTAAAATTCTGCATAGCGCTACTGTATTACAGTGACGGCAAACTTCTTTAGCTCACAACAAACGACGCTATTGTGTCTGCAGTCTACAGAAACTTGCTGATTGTGCAAAAAACTACGGGAAAAATAAAAGTAGTTTAGAAAGTAAACTGCTTCCGGGTTATGCCGTGTGTCAAGATTTGTTAATGCTGACGTTTCGCGAACCATGTTGCTCGCTTCTTCGAAGCTAATTTAATACTGAAGACCTACCAAGAAACTCTCCCTTATATACCTGTATTTACACGTCACTGCGCACATCTGGAACTACCGCTCCCATGTGCTTTTCCACCTGACCGCGTTAGGATCGATTTCCAGACCCTACTAATAATAAGCCTTCGATGATAATTATCAACCCTTGCCAACATCTTCGCGTCATCGAAAATCATTGTGTGTCCCGACTCGTGGCAGTGTTGAGCAACAGCGGACTGTTGAATCTTGCGTAGCCGGGTGTCTCTACTGTGCTCCTTGACTCGACATTCGATACTTCGTGCTGTCTGTCCTACATACAGGGCCGGCCCTAGGCAGTAGGCAAGGTAGGCAACTGCCTACGGCGGCAAAGTTTAGGGGGCGGCAAAACCAACTGAACTACTATAAAAAAGGGTCTAAAATATTGCCTGAATCTAGAAAATAAAGGAATAGTAAAATACAATTGGAATTGACAGGCTTCAGGCCATTCCTATATTTTAAGATGCATAGCAGCCAATAATAGACATACTTAAATAAAATAGCTCATTAGCTTTTATAAAGAATTAGAATCACTTAGGAAAAATAATATGAAAGTGTACTGTAGTGTAGTGATCCTATACAAAAATCAAAAGGGAAATATAAAATAGTCCTAACGATCCTTTTGAGTTTTTATGCGATATCCACAAACTTTAAAAAAATGTTATAAGTAAAAATGATTTACTGGCACATTCCAAAGATATGGAAACCGCTTTAAAAGTTGGCGATTCCTCCATCTTAACGGTTTAGCATTTGCTGCCGAAATGGTAAGCTATTTAATTTTTATTTGGGTAGACACATAATTTGCCCGCCTATAAAAATAATATTAGAAAGTGCTGAGTCTTTCATGATATTATTATTGAAATTAATTAAACACTATCAGTGATTACAAAATTCGCCTGAAATGCTTGCATCAATATCTCCGAAAATATTACACTTAGCAGAACAAATTATACATCATATTAAAGATAAAATTTTGATAAAGATTTGGGTACATGATAAACAAAGAATTACTTAAAAATATTGAAAGATTTAGATTTGGGAAAATGTAAAGAACGGAGATGTTATGTCAATATCTATTCTGTCAAAAACGACAGAATTTCGCTGATAACAGATGACCCAACAGTGTAGATATTGACATAATATTTCGGTTCTGAAAACCCGTTTTTTAACCTTTCCCAAATCTACATCTTTCAATATTTTTAAGTAATTCTTTTCATCTTTAGTATGGTACATATATAACATTTTGTTCTGCTAAGCTACTTTCGGAGATATTTGATGCAAGTATTTCATGACAAATTTCACTGACAATCCACTGATAATTTATAATAAATTTCAAAAATAATGTCTTCATTCAGTAAACATTTTGATGGTATTATTGGTACTATTTTCATAGTCGGGCGAATTAATTATGATGTTAAATGATTTTGCGTCCATAGACCTTGTTCCAGAAGGTCCAGTTGACGTTTTTAAAAATTCATTACCTCCCTTAACATTGGGCCAAATTTAAACATAGCTTAGCAGATTTTTTCTAACCCTGCCTATAACTGTTGCTACCTGAGCAGGCGATAGACAGTTTGCTAAACTAATATTTATAAAAAAAGTACTATAGGAGATCTCGGTAACTATAAGAGATATCGAAAAATGAGTAAGTACGTCTTTTTTTGAGAGAAACTCAATGGTGAAAACCAAAATTAGCTATCGTCTTTTGTTTTCGAGTATTATTATCCTATTAATCTAAGCAAATTGCACTGCGAGATATGCACTGTCAATTATTTGTGCCGAAAGTACCGAAAATATGAACATTTAATGCCGATTCGTAACATCGCACATCTGGACTTGCAAACACGTTGCAAAGTCTCGAACGCATCGGCTGGCTCGACAAAAACTTGTAGTTCTGTGGCCGTACAAGTTCTACCTTCTACCTTCTACGCCGATATTGGGCAGACTATTTGAGGTAAACATATTAATGCCGCATGAATGTACCGGTGAAAAATAAATTCTTATGCCTGCAAGAAATAGTTTTCGGGCTATAGAATTCTTAATACGTTTTACTTTCGACAAGAAAATAATATCTTGGTACGTAGTGTGTAGGATGTTTGTTTTCGCTACATTACTAACGCGTCTTGCAAAATATAATAAAAAATAATACACGCAAGGACTCATGATGCATGAATTTATTATTTGATAATAATCATTTCAATAATTTGCAGTTGGTTTGTTATAAAAGTAATTAATCAATCAATCAGGGGGGCGGCACTATTGAGATTTGCCTACGGCGGCAAAAGTTCTTCAGGAGGGGTGTGATATCTTTTGGGTTAGGCACAAGATCCTTTACCTTTGCTGGTGCTCTGTACCTTACCGTGATACCCGATTTCTTCAGTATTCTACCGATTCTTTCTGATACCCCACTTACGTATGGTGGTTTTCTTTGTGTGACTCCTTGACCAACTTGTTTACAACCTTTATTAGATAACCAATCTGCAAAAAGTTCTCTTAACAATCTGACATCTGGACTTCAAGTGTCCCATAACTTTTTAATTAAATCGCATGTACCGTACCTACAAATAAATTTATTAATATTTATCCATATCATGCTTTGATCCTGAGATAAGTGGGAGATTCCGTTTCACAGATTCACCCCCTGAATATATAACCCTCTACCTACACCCTGGTTATGGAAATAATCTCCGTAAAGCAAACACGCACCCGTCCATTCTTAACGAGCAATGTCGGCTTCTCGGTTTGCACATCTGGGCACAACCGGAAAGATAAAAACTTTCAATGGGAAACCGGATATTCCCGCGTTCACCGGTGTGCCTCATTTTTACCCTCCGAGGGCGAGATCGAAATTTAATGGCATAATAAATTTGAAATTTGACGAGAATCCTTCGCTCGCAACTTTTCGTTTCAGCGAACCGAACGAACGGTTCGCACATCCGTCTCACGAATGCCGAGCACGATTAAAAGTATACGGCTTGGCTAGGGTTTGGCTTTTCTAACGGAAGAGAAGTTCTGTCAACTTAACCGAATATTTTCCATTAGGTATCACACATCGCCGATAGCGGAATCTTCAACGCCTACGCCATACGTTCAGATATTAAGTGATTGATGATCGGAACCTGAAACTTGAACTTGTCTTTTCCGACTATACGTAATATATGGAAAACTGATGTATGATGTAAGGCATTTGCCTACGAGAATTTTTATTAGTGACGGGTTATTTAATAAACCAAAACCCAACCGTTGCGCTAGTAAAGATAAAAAAATCTGATGTGGCCAGGCACATGACTTTATCATACTATATCTAAAGTTAATAGTTTATTGCTGCATTAACAGCATACATGCACGGTCCTGGCCCATGTTTGGCGGGGCAGCAGTAAGGGGAAACAAGCTTACGGGAGGTGGGCTCTGGGAATATGTCATCATGTGGAAGGGAGTTTAGACACGCCTATCGAGTATAATGGCGCTCGTTCTGAATTTTTATGAACGCGGCGTAACAGGAGGGCAGTAAATACGAGAAGATCGTATGCACTATGTAGTATGAAAGTGATTCTAGGCCACCTGTCGACCGCAAAACTGTTCTGACTAGATATATTTCATGTATCCGGCGAGCAGAATACCAATAAGTGACAATATTATTGTCGATACATTTTATACATTTTTAAATTTTCGAACCAGTAGATAAAGATATTAGGAATGAGAAATAAAACAATTCGAAAAATACAGAAGCACAGATTAAATGTTTTTGGTTTTTGTTTCTATACATCTGACATATGAATTCAAATAAGATGGCAAATCAAAACAACTAGTGAATAAGTAAATCAGGTATAAATATGTACAATTAATACTCCATATGTATATCAAATATTTGTGTACCTAAAATAATCAACTAAAACACTACAGTAAATTATATCCTATTCAAGGCAACTACAATAGAAGTGAAATGTTCGTAGAATGTATATAACATAATTATATACCTGAAATAATTAACTAAAACCTTATAATAATTTGTTTAGGTATATACAAGGAAATACGTTTATATATATGTTATATAATATGTTTATATAATATGTTTATATATTGGAATCAATCAACAAATTCATTTACCCATTTCTAAGGTATATCGGCCCATTTGTCAAACATGGTCACATATACAGATATCCGCATATGCGGATATCTGTATTTTATTCTGATACTTTCAATTTCACGGCACTCGGGAGTGGTAGCGGTAAGAGTCAACTAAAACCAGTACGAATACTCTTTCCATATTATGATCCCCGGATAGTTCAGGAACAAAACAAACAAATATCGCGTCATTTAGGGGGTCAGTTTATTATGAACGAAATAATTAAAATCATTTTGTGCACCGAAAGAAGTTTTATTACGGTGTTCGCGTCGGATGTTTTGTTTAAATCAAAATATCAAAAGTTTTTCAATTTTTTAAACTCGTTGCAAATTTTACGCGGCCTGTATAAAATATGTACCAAACATTATAATTTTGTTGATCATATTTTGCGTAATCTATATATTCTACAAATAAACATATAACTGTTAGCATGAATAATAACCAAGATATTTCAATGTAAAACGATTCGCAAAAGTCAAACAACAATAATGTAGTAAAATTAAAATACTCGTGATTACTTTTGGCTTTTAGGTATACGTACACATGATAAAAACTTGGTGTATTTTGATAAGTGACAAATTTTATATCAACTTCCGGGTGACCGGAAGTGGCAGTCATTTGAGAGCATTTAAATTGTTCGAATCGAGTATATCTCGATTCCATTTCCGTGATTCTGCTCGAGGCTATGAGCCCGCCGCGCCATGCGATCGCTACGTATAGGTAAGTATACCTCCTAACATATTCTGTTGCCCTGGTCGGTCGGACTATCAAACAGCTGCAAATTCAGGACGAAAAATATCGTGACTTGATTTTAATTGTGGGTTTGCAATATTATGAAGGAAATAATAAATCTTTGAACATATTGGGGTACAATTTTGGCGTCTGTCCCAAACTCGCAGCGTTAGAAGTGGGTTGTAACTTAGTTTTTACGTAGACCAATAGAAATGCTGGCAGCGAAGCCAGGAATTCTAGAACAACTAGCGCCACCACGCAGAGGACTGCCAAACCCTGCAAATTTCACTGATGGAAACACATTTTTGCACAAAACATGGTGTTGTGGTCTATTTTATGCCAAAACCGCTTTCTCAAAACCTGGGGGATACTGTAACAATTGTATTTATGCATAATCCATTCAAATTGAAGCATTATTAACTTGTCAATCTTGACTTGAATAGTTGAAAATTGCCCATCTTTGCGATTTTTTTTTGGAAACCTACCAGGTTTTTTGAAAAAAAAAATCTCTTACGGAAAGAAGGCATCCTTCTTGCGTGTGCTCTATTTTTTTGATTTCAAGATTCGAAAGGGTTTGGATAAATTCTTGGAGTGGGCGACACCTGTTTCGGGCATTTTTTGAATGTAGGCCCTTAATATAAAACTGGTTAGCCAGGATTTGACATATATTTTCGATCCAATGATAGTAACTAGTATCAAACGCTGATGTTTTGACAATCCTTGCTAACTAGTTTTATTTTAATGCAGACACGATAGATCGATCAAATAGAATCTCATGCTGTTAAACTATTTTATTTTATATTTATGTAATATGATAAAGTCATGTGCCTGTCCACATCAGATTTTTTCGTTGCTTTGGTCATAAAAATTGATGAACGATTGACGTTTTTGTGTTCATAATGTCATCCTGATTGAAAATATCATACAAATAATTAAAAAGTTCAATGATGACGTCATTTTCGAAAAAGCCGGTCATACTAAAAAAAAGTCCTACTAACCTCGATCGTATCCCAAAAAATGCATTGTTTATTCATGTGGAGACGTTATTTATTGTTCAAAATTGATGAAATATTCAGTGCAACTTCTTAGAATGTTAAATATTCAATTTCTTGTCAAGAAAAAAATTAATATTAGATACTTGTACGTGTTTCGGTTTTTTCAAATACAGTTCAAATAGGCCCAACCTACATTATAGATTTTTTTTATTTAATTGCCCATTCTGACAAAACTTTTCCACTATAAAAAGCGATAATTGTGCCATGAAGAAATGCCAAAAGTAACCATATTACCTCTGTCACAGCTCATCAGATTCAAGATGCTTCGTACCAAAATATTACAGTTTTTAATTTATGGTAAAATCCTTAAACTGGAAGAAACTGTTTCGATGTATTTTATTACCTATTTACTAATTTTATATTCTGTTGTACATCACTGAATCCAGGTAAAGAAATCCGCCACAAATTTCTTTATTTTTACGTTTGTGTTTTTTCCTGTTGTTGGGGGTAAAGTAACTAAAAGGACTTAAGCAAGTTGAAAAAGTTCATGTCTGTCTCCATATCGAATTATATCTAGTACTTGCAAAATCTGTTCTTCCTGTTATAGCAACATGTTGGTGTAAACGAACATTTCATTCTTGATACTTAATTTAATCAGAGAGGGTGCTGTTATAGACTGTATATTCACACTTAAAAAATAGCAGCTCGATTGATTTATTGTTGGTCAGTGCCCACATTTCGTTAATTAACAAAAAATGAGACATTAATTAAACTAAAACCTTAAAAAAACAACAACTAATCACATTACTGCCTAATATAATTAATTTTAACCTAATTACTTAACTTCAATTTCGCACAAAAATAAAAAAGCAAACAGTCAACAAAGGAACCAAACCGTTAACAAAAACAAAAAACCCATTCCCGATTCATAGCTTTCAAATTAAATGAAAACGTCAACAATTATAAAAGGAACTCAGTTTAGAAAGCATCACAATTTTCGAGAGACTAGGGGAACTCAATATAGTTGAAGTATAAAGAATATAGTTTATAACTTCAATATTCTTCAAGTCATATGCATGCAGATTCCGGATAAATGATGAAAAAAGTGTCATTACTTTACAGAGACTTGATAGAAAATCGTGTCTAAAAGCATCACCACAGTGTTACGGTCTTTTTTTTTCACTGAACCCACTTCATATATTATTATAAGGCTTCTTCTTTCATGTCAAGCGTACTTATATTTTATATTCATATATTCCATTACTACACATCGCCCTCATGCATACATCCACCAACATATGTGTTCTAAATTTGAATATTCTAATATATCCTCAAGAAAAAAAAATGCAAAGAAAACAATACCCACTCCTATACATACTAAACAAACTTTCAAGCATCATAAATAACTTAAAGTTAAACCATTTATGTCTTCCGCATGGACCAGAATCACCACTTCACTATTCTTAACTATTTTTATTTATTTATTTTTCACTTTTTCAGGTGACGTAGGACCGTGCCATGGCCCTGCAGTGGGATAAGCTGTCCCCTGCGGAGTTTCAGCAGCTTCAGGACTTTGCCGCATGTAAGTTTCATACGGCTTTATTGAATTTGAACGGTTAGCTAAAAGGGTGAGAGCGACAACACTGCAAATGTCTCCTTACTCAATCAATTTTGAACGAACTTTGTCATAAAAGGTCAATAATTAGGAGGAAGGTTAATAACTAGGAGGAATAATACCAGACGCCAGATTTACGCTAGGAAAACATTGAGAAAACATTACCAGAAACGTCACCAGATGTTTTTGCGGTTAAATTTGAATTATTGAAATATAAAAATATATTCAAATTTCTAAAAAATAGATTAAAAAGAACCTTTTAGTATCACTGGCATTTACTAATATTTGTCACAAGAGTAATAATTAAGAATAAAAGTGAAAATATTTTTTTAAGGTAGGTCTCTATGACTTGATATTTGAATATAATTTTTACTTCTAAACAACTTTTCCAAATTAATTTTATTCATAATAATGAAAATTAAGGTACTTTACTCTTATCACAAATTCATATATTCTGAATCGCTCGGTATATGGCACCGAAATTTACATATTTGACTGTTGCACTTTTGGTTTCATACGAGCCGCCAAATTTCATAAAGAATAAAATTTTCTGAGAAATACACAATAAAATAGTTTTCGATATGGTGCGGACTTTCGTGAACACATTGTAGAGAATCTGCTCCTGAAATGCTGTATCGACTACTGAGACTCTAGTGCAGTGGTTCTTAACCGGTGCACCGCGGAACACTGGTGCTCCGCGAGCTTGTTGCAAGTGCTCCGCAAAATTATGAAAGCCGAAATTGTTGACTCATTTACCGTCTGTGATTGAAATAATAATATTTGTATTTGTATATTATTAACGTACAAAACATACTAACTTCAAAAAAACTAACAATTATAGTATATTATAATACAAGAAGACACCCAAAATAAGAGATGGAGCAGGGCAGAAAGACCTAGGTCAATAGCCCGTTCGAACACCAAATGAAATTTATTAAATGAAACTAATTGTGTAATAAATCTGTACAAAGCTGGATGTTGGAATAAAGATTATTACTACTACTGTCTACTATAATACAAGTTTTATAAGACAAAAATTGGCGCACGAGTTGTTTTGGTATATACTATTTTTTCTACCTTGCGATATTAATTTTACATAAATTTCGAAAAATGCGGTTGTAATCTTACAATTTAAAGTAATTTTATATTCAACAGTTGGTAGTTAGTGTAAAATTCACAACTACGACTGACACGAACCAATATCGATTGAGACGTCAGTCTTATTTGACACTTGACGTCAATAACATAAATCATGGAAAACCAAAAGTTACTAACAGTTTGTGATCTAGTGTTTTCATAATGACACCGAGAGCGGTTTCGTTATGAGTTTATAACGAACGCAAAGTAGAAAAAAACATACAATTTTCAAATAGTAATAAATATGAATAAAATAAATAAAGAATTTAGAACATAATACAATTATGAAAATATGTAAACATTTTGAAATATATTTCCTAAAATAAAGATAATAAATATAATGTATTGATAATATATATTTATGCCCTCATCTACATATCATCCACATGTTATGTGCGGATTTATTAAACCTTAGATTAGTATAAAATTGTATTAAAAATGAGCTTATCAAAACTACTTGAGTAGGTGGTACGTAACTGCTAATATAGAGAATCTAGTCAAATTACCTAAATATTTGACAAACTAAGGAGGTTTTGAAAGTTTTATTATATTTAGGGTTATATTACCGCGAACATGTCAGATGCTTGGAGGAACTATCACAATATACCAAATAGGTGGCGACATTTATAACCACCAGGTGATAGCTCACGAGCAAAATTTTGTGGGGCCAGAAAGTCAAAACATACACACACACACAAAATGTGGAATTATGTGAATACGGGCAAAAAGAAAACTTCGGAAGCAATTCGGTACATCGAGAGTGCTTTTTCTCTCAAACATTCAAGAGTTGGTTTGTAGAAATAAATTCCAAAATTCCCGTTATGTTCTAAATTTATATAGAAAAATATCTTTTACTTTTCAGTATCAGAGTAATGATTTTCGCCGCAAATAAACTTCATTCGAGTATTCATTTTTTCAATTCGCTAAAAAGTTAGAGGTGATAAAAATAACATTTCAAACGGCTGTAACTTCTTAAGGAATAGAAAAAACATATAAGACCATATAAAACATTATACTCAGAATGACATATGATTTCTAAAAATTAATTCTGCCGAAAAAATGGTAGACTATTAATAATTTTATATTTTTTCTGATTTTTTCTGAATTTTATTTTGTAACTGTTATTTAATAATCGTTTTAATTTTGAGTAAAACTTATGTCAATGTTTTGATGCTCCGCGAATTTTTCGTATGATCAAAAGTGTTCTATGACTTCAAAAAGGTTAAGAACCACTGCTCCAGTTTCAGTTTCACCCTGTATATATTTGTGAAACGCTATAAGAAAAGAATTGAGAATAACCATTCTCTCGAAATAAGGAAATAAATTGTCATAATACCGACAGCGGGGACAGTCCAGATAATGACAATAACTCATTCGAAGGGCCGACATTAATAAATTTAACGAAATCACAATTCATCTCTATTATACGACTCAGTTATCAATTTATTCTTTTCCCTCCTTCTGGATTCAACACTCAATAAATTACAAATGAAATATTACGTTAGGTCTCAAACAATACGACTTTTTCCTCCACTTTTTCTGTTTTTTATTCGCTATTCATCCATCCCTACCCCCAGTTATGGTTATAAGGTTCTATCACAGCAAACGGACAAGCTTATCTGCTAATGGACTTGCTAGTTTACATGGAAACGTTCCAAATATTTGCAGGTCATATTAATCCGATTTTTTATTCATACTGAACCGGGCAAAGGTCTGAAACGGCGGTAAAAAAATCATGACCGTGCATTTTTTAACCGCTAAAAGCTTATTTATATTCACAGTTTGAACGCGAAACCTGACACGTTGCGCTTACTGTTGGGAGAGGCGTTTTAAACGAATTTGTGTTTGCGTTCCTTTTATCATTTCCCAGCAAACTCATTACTGGTATGGCTTGAAAATTCAATTTTGTTTAGGTCCGGTTGATTCCTGCGGCTTTGCTCGCGTGGATTGTGGGAAATGGTAGCGTTTTTTTAAACAATACGTAGTGAATGCGCTATTTTTATGGATTTCTTCTTTTTAAACGTCAAAAAATTTCCCAAATCTTTTCTTTTTGACAAAAGTTGATGCCGAAATCAATAATACGTAAATAAACTGCTTCCGGGTTAAGCCGTGTGTCCAGATTTGTTAATGCTGACGTTTCGCGAAGCATGTTGCTCGCTTCTTCAGAGCTAACTGAATACTGAAGACCTACCAAGGAAATCTCCCTCCTATACCTAAATTAACACCCCACTGCGCACATCGGCTATATAAGGGTGATTTCCATGGTAGGTCTTAAGTATTCAGTTAGCTCTGAAGAAGCGAGCTACATGGATAGCGAAACGTCAGCATTAACAAATCTTGACACATGGCATAACCCGGAAGCAGTTTATTTTTTAAATTAATATTACTTGGACGTGTTTCGGTTTTCTCAAATACAGTCCAAATAGCCCAACCCACATTATTAGATTTTTCTTATCGAAGTACACTCGTTGACAAAACTTTTTCAGAAAAAAAAGCTAAAAAAGTGACAATTGTGCAATGATTGTCAATAATGACCATATTACCGCTGTCACAGCTCATCACAAACTCGAGATGCTTCGTACCAAAATATTTCATTTCTTAGTTTATGGTAAAATCCTTAAATCGGAAGAAACTTTTATAAAATCAAATAAACGGAAAGTTTTTTGAACAACTTGAGGGAACTGCAATGGGTCTCTCACCTTTTATTGCCAACTTGTTTATGAGCAGATTTGAAACCAATGTAAAGTCTATAGCACCATATTTCCCTAAGACTTGGGTTAGGTATGTCGACGATATTTTTGCCATTTTTGACACCAAGAAGTGCAGTATTCAAGATTTTCTTCTCGTTTTGAATTCTAAATTCAACACCATTAACTTTACTGTAGAACAAGAAGTTAACGGCCAACTTCCATTTTTAGATACTCTGGTAGTCAGGAATAGCAAAAATATAATAGAAATTGACGTGTATCGGGAAAGATACTAACACAATCAGGTTTATCCCTAATGATTCGCAGCATCCTTTTCAACAAAAATTGTCTTTAATTAGTTGTTTAGTAAATAGGTTATTGAAATTTCCATTGTCCGCAGATAGATATCAGCAAAAATTATTGTTTATTAAGAATGTTGTCATACATAATGGGTACCCTGAGAAAATAGTTGATAGAATGATTAAGAAGCAGAATCAAAAAATGTATGTAAATCAAATATCTACTTTAAATACTTTGTCTGTAGAAAAGAAGAAATATGTTAAAATACCGTTCGATTGTGCATATACAAGGGGTTTGAGAAGTATTTTTACATCACAAAATCTCTGTATAGCATATTCGACTCATAATAGCATAAAAAACCTTCTTGGAAACCCAAAGGATAAGGTAGATGTACTTGATAAATCTGGTATATATTGTATCAAATGTCATGACTGTGAAAAAGAATACGTAGGCCAGACTAGAAGAACAATTTTAACTAGGTTCAAAAAGAACATGTAGCTCATTTTAAATATAATCGTTTTGAAAAATCTAGTGTGGCTCAACATATTTTAGACACAGGTCATAAAGTAGTTGTAGATGACTTAAAACTTGTAAAAGCTGTGTCAAATAATAGGAAACTAAACAGCTTGGAAAGTATCTTTATTCACTTGAATAGAGATAAATTAATAAATTCAGACAGGGGTCCTGTACCTAGTTCGCCATAGTTTGACCTGCTTTAATTAAAACTTGTTTTTTACGCTTCAATGATCAAAATTCACTGAGGTGTGAACAACAAATGGGTATATATAGGGTAATTTTTAACATGGACGTCACTTCCACTAGTGATTTGCTTGGACAATATCCAGTAAAGATACTATGAAGTGCTAATCTCTCTTTTCCTCTTTTTGGGTTCTAATGAAGATGG
The DNA here is from genome assembly GCA_964023965.1 of Melinopterus prodromus. NCBI lineage: Eukaryota > Metazoa > Arthropoda > Insecta > Coleoptera > Scarabaeidae > Melinopterus > Melinopterus prodromus. Next base: position 3,044,696 of record OZ030391.1, on the reverse strand, counting down.
CAACAGAGTTGCTGAAATACGTATTTAGGTTCTTAAATACTTGTTGTGGTTAGGGGTTTATAATTTTATTATTAAGTTCGCCACAGTCTCCAAAGTATTGTCACCTATTTACTAATGTTATATTCTGTCGTAAACCACTGAATTCAGGTAAAGAAATCCGCTACAACATTTTTATTTTTACGTTTATGAGTTTTTTCTGTTTTAATTACAGCCCGTATTTTTTGTTGAGGGTACAGTAACTAAAAAGACTTAAGCAAGTTGATCTTGCAAAATCTGTTCTCCTATTATAGCAACATGTTGGTGTAAAGTAAGCGAATATTTTCAGCTTGATACTTAATTTAATCAGAAATGGTGCTGCTATAGACTGATGTTCATAATTAAAAAATAGCAGCTCAATTGATTTATTGTAGGTCAGTGCCCAAATTTTGCCAACAAACACAAAAAATCTGATGTGGCCAGGCACATGACTTTATCATACAATATATAGATAGATAGAAACTTTATTCAAAACATAGCCTATTTGCATAGGGTATGCCGAAACGTCACACAATACAATATTCAATAGTGCAAAAAATTTACATACTCAGAAAAACACAAAAATGTTCAAACGATGCAACAAATTAAAAAAGTACAAATCAGTGATACACACAAACATGTCATAAAATACACTCCAACATAAACAAACAAAAAATCAAAGGAAATCCGCCAGGGAGTAACAAGTTCTGTCCAACAAGAAACGCTTCAAAAAATTCCTAAATATGCCGATGTGTTTAGACTTTATGTCATCTGGCAGGCGATTATAAAACTTGCAGCCATTAAAATAAACACCCTTCTGAAAAAATGATGTCGCATGGCGACCCGGGTTTAAGTAATCTCTATTTCGCGTCCCATACTCATGTGTGCTCGGGGTGTCAAACCTTGATCTGTTCTTATGAACGAAGCAACACAGTTCGTATATGTAGGTGTCATACACCGTGAGAATCCGCAACGTCCGAAAAGTGTCCCTACAGGAGTCTCTATAGCCCAAACCCGCCATAATACGCACTGCGTGCTTTTGCAGTTTAAACACTCTGCTAACCGTGGTCGCAGTTCCCCAAAATTGTACGCCATACCTCATAAGAGAGTGAAAACACGCGTGGTACAAAGATAACACTACTCCCCGACTACAGACTCTCTTGATGGTACCGAGCCCGTAACAGCACCTCCGAAGCCTAATACAAAGGTTATCGATATGTTCCCCCCAATTTAGATGACAGTCAAGATGCAACCCTAATAACTTTACCGACAGCTTTAGACCTATCACCGATGATACGTGCGTCGTCAAGTCAACCGGTGACCGACATGATCTATAAAGTACAGCCACCGTCTTGCCCTGATTTAGCCGCAAATCGTTCTTGTCGGCCCAAGTAACCACATCGCGATATAGGTCGCACGCGCATGACACCGCGTCAGCCACATTATCACATTTTATTAAAAAAATTAGTATCATCGGCGTAACACATCGTCTCCACCCGCGCACCGTGCCGACTTCTGATAAAATGTGGCAGATCATTAGCGTAAAGCGCATATAGAATCGGAGAGAGTACGGACCCCTGAGGGGTACCGGCCTTCAGTACCGCAACATCACTCTCAGCACCAGACCCCAATCTAACTCTTTGAGTGCGTTCCCTTAAATACGTCTCGAAGACACCGAGTGCCGCTCCCCTGACACCATATCTTTGCAGCTTGTATAAAAGGGTATCATGGTTCACAAAGTCGAATGCACTGCTAAAATCGACAAACAAACCCAGCACTACCTGCCTTACATCGATGGCTCTAATAATGGTGTCAACAAACTCAAAAACGCCGGTTTCAATTCCCCTGCCCCTTATAAATCCGTGCTGGCATGGAGAAATCGCGTTGGTCGCAGCCAAAAATGAGGATAACTGCTTATAAATCGCGAGCTCAACCACCTTTGCAAAGGCCGACACGAGACTAATTGGTCGATAGTTGCCAGTCTCCTTCCTACAGCCACCCTTATGCAAAGGCATCACCAAAGCACTGTTCAAGGCAGAGGGAAAACGTCCCGTTACAAAAACTAAGTTTATGAGATGAGTCAAAGGTCTCCGCAAGGCATGCTCATTACTTTTTAACAATTTACTGGATATACCATCATACCCAGCAGAGTTCGACGATTTTAATTCAGCCACAAAACTGGCGACCTCGCTCTCAGTCACCGGACAAAAAAACAACGACCTCCCCTGCATGGGCACAAGAGCATCAATCCAACCTCCATCTACCACTTTGCAGGAAATGACGCGTTCACTAAATGCCAGATTAAATGCATTAGCAGCCTCAATATCGGAGAGAACCCGACCACCCAATACGATTTTTGGATCAGAAACCCGACGTGAGGCGCCGGTCTCTGAGGATATAATTTTCCACATTTCTTTAGTTTTATTAGGCGCATTCCAAATGCTGTCATCGTTATCCCGCCTACGCGCCTCAGACAAACCGACACTGTATAACTGACAAACCTCCGCGCTTGCTCGCCTTAAATCCGGATTTCGCTGAGCCGCCTCCCGAAACTGTATCATCAGCTCCCTTAGATGAGCCAAATTATCATCAAGATAACCCACACCGCGCTTCATCCGTCCCGTTGCACATTTCCGCACCGGGAAACACCGTTCAAAATGTGCGCCGACAATCCCACCGAACGCCTCGCAGGCTGAATCCGGCTCACTTTTACCCGACACGTCATCCCAAGATTCGGCCGAAAGAAAGTCAAAAAAACGTGACATCTGCCGAGCAGAAAAAGACCGCCTCCCGGCTACCGGTGCCGGGACATCAGATGGTGCCCCAGGAATTGTTAGTACCTGCGCGAAATGATCCGACACATACAAATCAACAACATCAATCATGTATTCGTCCAACGCCCCGTTAACTAGAATGTTATCAATCAATGTGCTACTTCCCTCTGTGATACGAGTGGGCGTGCGAACCGTACCAGAGAACCCGTAACACGCCATTAAATCCGAAAAATTTGTTGTCTCCCGATTAATCCGCTGAAAATTAATATTAAAATCGCCTCCGATGATTACTTTATAGCTGAGAAAAGTTGAGTTTACAAAACTGAGGAACGCATTAAAGAGATCTAAGAATATTTCAAAATTTCCGCTGGGCGGTCTATATAAGGAGAATACCGCAATCCGATCGCGCGGCAGGCTCACCCCACAACACTCCAATACACCCTCCAGTGAAAAAACCGCCGTCTCTACCGCTAAAACATTCGTTAGCGCCTGTGATACATACACCGCAGAGCCACCATGTGCCATTCCGACCCTACAAAAACTAGCCCTTAATATATATTTACTAATCGTCATAGCTGCAAGTTCGTCAGCGCGCTGCCAGTGTTCAGTTAGTAGCAAAAATTGCGGCATCCTAGACTCAAGCTCGTATTCCAACTTCAGCCTCTTGCTGGACAGACTCCTGATGTTCTGGTGCAGGATCATGAATGCTTCTCGGCCTGTATCGATGTTAGGAGCACTGGCGCTCATCAGGAGTTATAGTTACATATTTCAAGTTGTCAAAATTAACATTCATATTCTTTCCCACATTATTGATATTGACAATCCTCTCTACAATTAAATTACACAGCTTACCCTTCCCACCATGCGTTAGATGAATTCCCCCCCGCGATATATCAAACCGCGATACTACCTCATTGATATCCACAAAACTAACATTTATTTGTATTTCCCATTATCATATTAAACAAAGTGCAATTAAATCGGTATATAGCATCCCTCATAAAACATTCACTAGTAAAATATGGGACCGAAACGACTATTGTATTTGTGTGCTGAAGATTCTCCAAAGATGTGCCGATGAAGTCCTTCTCCAAATACCCGCCGTTTAACACGTTGTTCGTCCCAGCCATAATTAATAAAAAGTCCCACCTCCCCAGCTATTGAGCAAGAGCGTCTGCATCCTCGATAACTCCCTCGAGTGTGGCATTTGGTTTGAATATCACTTCAACTTGACACAAGTCTCCAACCCGGCGTTGCATAATCCTCGATATATCCCTGCATTGACTATCGCCCAATATCAACAGTCGTGATCTACCTTGACCTTTATCTGATACATTTTCTCGCGATTGATATATCCGCTTCTCCCCAGTAGATGGCACCTTGGACTTTTGAACATGCAGCTTGTTTACGTTTGACGAAATTAAATTCAAATTCAAATTATGTGTCTGTAAACTTGCCAATTCATTATTTTTCCTAAGCAGCTCTTTTACGTTATCCATCTGGTTGCTTAGTAAACGCGTCATAGCTTCCACTTCTTTTTTAAGTTCGGCAAACCCATCGTTGTTAAATGAAAAGTCCTTTTCAATTTCTACCGATGTTACGGTGTCGTTAAGGTCAACAATATCCAAATCCACTAAGGTTCTGTTCATTATAGTCTCGTTCAGATTTGCTATTCGTGATTTGAGATGTTTAATTTCCTCATTTGCCTTCGTACATCTGCATGCGTCTACCCCCTTAGAGGTTAGGTTTTCACAACACACTACATCTCCGTTATTGTCCACATACATCCCTCTTACTTTTAGCACACATTGAGGGTGATATCCCTTCTCACACTTGACAAATTTACTGAAATCTCTCACTGTCGCAGAACATTCCGCACAAACAAATTTGCTCCCGTTACTATTTTTACTCTTTCCCGCCATAATTAAAAATTATAAAGAAATTAATAGTTTAGCTGCATGAGAATCTATTCTATTGAGATAAATCGTAGGTATTGTCAAAGCATCAGCATTTGACATTACCTACACTACGTCATTAGAATAATAGTTATTTATGTCACAAATGCCGAAAGTACGGAATAGCGCGACGAGCGGTGATGCGGCGCGTCACCGAAGGCGGAGTGTCGCCGTCGCATATGAGCGCGTCGGCTATCTAGTTTTTGGCAGGAGCGACATCAACGTTTATAGGGTTGCATTTAAGAAATACGTATTTTAAAAAAAAATAAATGATGTCTGTATATTAAATGCTAGGTTGGTCAAGTTTAAAGGTGCGTTCCGATTGGTAGGTAATGGTAGCTAATGGCGGTGGTAGAATACGAAATTATAGTATTTCTTACATGTCGTGATAATGACACATATTAGTTTGCATGTACATAAACATGAGTCACTATCAATTTTCTATTGGAAATACTATAACGGCGTCTGCTACCACTGCCATTGTCACTAATGAAAACGCACCTTAAAAAGGTAATTCAAATTTTGACAGATTTATATTTGTTCATGACACATCCCTACCAACATACTAAAATAAAACTACACTCATCGCTATACTTTATTTATAATTTTCTCAATGTATCGTTTTTAGAAGTAGATATAAAGACGGGTTGATATTTCTTATCAACAAACAATCAAATTGGTGATCTTACATTATTTGAAATTTGTATTTTATAATTTTCCGCACTACAGCGGCAACGTTCCATAGTGGTTTTCCAACCTCTGATGAGATCAGCTGTTTTCGAATGTAACAACACAAAAAAATATTTGTCAAAATCCTGGCTACTATGTAATTTCATATCAATGCAGATACGACCGATCTCGATCAAATAGAATTTGCTCTTGAAGCTAAACTATTAATTTTACCAAAAAATTTCATAGGCAAAAATTATTCAAAATTTCCTGTGCTTTAATTTATTAATTAACTAATTTGTCGAAATTACAGAAATGGCGGCTCATTTCCAAAATCCTTCAAAAAGGCTTAGAATAAACTAAAAGGCTAAACTATTAATTTTACCAAAAAATGTGATAGGCATAAATTATTCAAAATTTCCTCTACTTTAATTTACTTATTAACTATTTTGTCGAAATTACAGAAATGGCGGCTCATTTGCAAAATGCTTCAAAAAGGCTTAGAATAAACTACCAGTTCCTTTGGACCTCTTTCAACCAAAAGCTTTTCAGCTCTAAGTTAGGTCATGAAACTTCTAAATATGAACTTTCGTTCCGATACCTTCAGTAGTTTCTCCGGAATCGTCTCCACAAAAATCGTTTACACACACACACACACACACACACACACACACACACACACACACACACACACACACACACACACAGATACACACACAGACATTTTTTTGTACCTTGGTCAAAAATGTTCAGGGGACCCATAAAGACCTATTTCCACTAAAATCTCAATTTTTCTTTTCGGCATGATTACAATACTTTATCTTACTGCGTATGATAAAGTAAAAATAAGAAAATAATTTAGATTTTACTTTTTTAGGATCCTGGGATTTAGATTTATAATCCCGGGATCCCGAAAAAACTCTATTTGTCGAAATCCCAAGATCCCTGGTTCCCGTAATCCCGGGATTGGAAGCAGGGTTGTTATAAAAAACTTTTTTTTTTATTTTGAACAAAACAAACATGTTTTTTTATAAAATGATGTTTTCAAACACGAAACAATGTTTTTAAACACTTCGCAAAAAAACATGTTTTAAATCACCAAAAAAAACCTGTTTTATATAAGGAATAAAAATTGTATTTTGTAAAGAACTTTTTTTTATTAATAAATACATTATTTAAATAGTTTTTTATTGTGTAATTGATCCATGCATAAACATTTTGAAGACCAGCATACAATGCTGATTAAATAATTAAATACCTATGTTGTCCAAATTTCGGTAGCTTAAAACACATGTTTTAAACATTTAAAACCAACTGTTTTAAATATTTAATACAAACTGTTTTAAACATGTTTAAAACAAAATATCTGTTTTAAAACATGTCTAAAACAATGTTTTAAAACAACATGTTTTATACATTTCAAACAAACTGTTTTAAATATGTTTAAAATTTAAAAATAAAATGATTTAAAACAAAATATTTGTTTTAAAACATGTTTAGAAACATGATTTAAAACAAATGTTTTAAAACATAACAACCCTGATTGGAAGCACTAATACATACTTTTCGGTTGATAGTTTGACTAACGCAGTCCTGATTTGCATGATGCCGCGACGTGATTGGTTGCCCGTACGATACAAACAAAGCATAGCGGTTCGAACATGGTTCGACAACAGCTGATCACGATCAGTGATACGCGAGTGTGTTTTCGCGTCGGTTATTTGATTATGTTGGTGCTATTTCGCTCGTGTTTGACTGATTGTTGTTAGTTTTGAGTGCCTTTCACCGATTTCTGAAGAAATTTGACCGCGAAACCTCTTATTATTCCGCTAATCGGTGAGTTTATTTTTGCCAATGATTTGGTGTATTTTTGTGCGAAGAATTGCAAACGTCAAGCGGTGCCATTATTCAATAGGTACCGTACTTTTGACTCAGGTTTCAACTGTTATCCTCTAAAGGTGGTGTATTGTTTCCAAAATCACTACTCTCTGCTGCTAGTGTAATAATTAGGGATTATTTATGTCCGTAATTCCGACACTCGTGTAGGAATTTGGAGAAAATGCGTACAGTTAATTGTAATATAGCAAACGATGTAAAATATGTTATTTTCTTGTGTAGAGACAGCTATTGAGCCATATGTATTACTTCTAACCATGTACACAATTCCGACACACACAACTGGTGTACGGACGTGCCATATTTACATGTACCTAATTCCGACACCCCTAAATTTGTAAATAATAGTGGTCTAAAGAGTAGTAGACTGTATTATTGTGAAAATATAAAGCATTTTTAGTCAGCCTAAATAGATATTATTAAAATTTTTATCTGTTGATGTTACTTCTTTTAAATATGAATATGTTATTACGAAAGCAATAAGAGTTTACATGGAATGCAATTTACGCACCTAAAGAAGAATAATGATATTTTCCAATCGGATCTCCACGTCCCGCCTTGGAGTATTATTATAATGTTGTACAGGAGTTCAAACGCATATGTGTGTTATTTAGCATCAGTTTTAATTAAGAAAATTCTTTACTTACATTTTCGAAATAATAATTTAATCTTCGGACCATATCTACAAAAACGAATCCACAATTGGAACGACCTCATCAAATAGCTAGGTGCAAGTATTACAATGTTAAATACAATAAAACATAACAGAAAAGTTGTTCGATCAAAAAATGCAAATACAAAAAATACTCACAGTTAGTAATCTGTCAATAAGATAAATAAGAAAACATCTTTATCTTGTTGACGGATACTAACTGTGAGTATTTCCCCCTATTTGTACATTTTATAGTTTGTATATTTGCATTTTTTGATCGAACATTGTAATAATACTTGCACCTAGGTATTTGATGCACTCGTTTCATTGTGGATTCGCTTTTGTAGATATGGACCGAAGATGGAATTATTATTTCGAAATCGATCACCATGCAAGTAAAAAAATTTCTTAATTAAAACTGATGCTAAACAACACACATATGCGTTTGAATTCCTGTACAACCTCATGCATCATGGAGAACTTCATAATCAAAATATTATAATGTTGGTCACCCTAATGTGTAATGCTGTTTTTACTTTATCATATAGCCAGTATGATGAAGTATTGTAATCGTGCCGAAAAAGAAAATTGAGATTTTAGCGGAAATAGGTCTTTATGGGTCCCCTGCACATTTTTGACCAAGGTACAAAAAAAATTCTGTGTATGTGTATGTGTGCGTGTAAACGATTTTTGTGGCGACGATTCCGCAGAAACTATTAAAGGTATCTGGACGAAAGTTCATATTTAGTAGTTTTATGACCAAACTTAGAGCTGAAAAGCTTTTGGTTCAAAAGGGTCCAAAGGAACTGGCTATTTACTCTTAGCATTTTTCAACGATTTTTAAAATGAGCCGTCATTTCTGTAATTTCGTCAAAATAGATAAATAATAAATTAAAGTAGAGGAAATTTTGTATAATTTCGAAATCAAAATCGTGTCTACATTAATAGTAGGTAGCCAGGAAATTTTGAAACTTAACAGTATTCAGTACGTCAGCGGTTGCGAAACGTCAATTCAACACGCAAATGCATGGAGAATGTGATGAGGAGGAGAAACACGCGCGCACGTACGCTATGTGAAACAATATTGAAACAGCTTGGTGTTTCCATAGTGTTTACAAAGTCAATGTGTATTTCAAGTGCGGATTGCGGATAGCAATATTGTTATGCATTTTCAAGGAATTTGCAAATGAGCCGCCATTTCTGTAATTTCGTCAAAATAGTTTAATATAATTTATGTCTATGACATTTTTTGGTAAAATTAATAGTTTAGGTGTAGGAGCAAATTCTATTTGATCGAGATCGTGTCTGCATTAATATAGGATTTGTCAGATGTTTTTATTCTAGTGACAGCAGGTAGTGTTAAAGGCTGATTTTTGACAATACCTACTGTCAATATCTGTCAAATCCTGGCTAATTCGTTATATCTCGATAGAATCTCATGCAGCTAAACTATTAATTTTATATATTGTATGATAAAGTCATGTGCCTGGCCACATCAGATTTTTTTTATTATAAAACATGATGCTCAGTCATGTTTTCAGTTACTTTCGTATTGGAAAGGTGTAAATGATGTGAGATTTTCAGTCAGTTAACTCCCGGTAAATAACGTTCCCTGCAGTATTAACGTAATTACAAAATGACAAGTCCAACCAACACCGTCAGCTAATGAATCCTTCACTGTTCGTTGGTCCTCGAAAGGGCATCGGATTCGGACGGAGAATGGACAACCCTCGTTATTACGGGAGACGCGTTTTCCCTTCGAATCTCCTAATTCCATCGACAGCTTTGGCTTCATTGACGTCATCGAACAGAACTTCATTATATACGGGCGTGTTTTTGCCACACCGCGTCGGTCCAGTGGGGGGGACTAGCAAGAAAAAAGTTTTTCTTCGGCTCCCTTTTGCTCGCCAGAGTTTCCGCCACTAATAGATATCGTTGGAAATGAGGCACCACGATGATAACTTTCTTTCGGTGCGGTGGAAAAATTGCAAAACTTCAATGCAGTGCCACCGTACGTGCGAGCGGCGCTGAAAAACCGCTGCTGCGGTGGTGTCTAGATGAGTTTTCCGGTTCTATTCGCTAGTGGATAAATTGCTTCAACTTGGAGGATATGCCGGCAATGATAGAAAGTAATTTCTTGGCTTGTGTCGAGGAGTTTATTTATCAAATTGGCGGAGGATAGTTTAGTTTCGAGTGCAGTACGATGGCGATAGAATATTAATTTGTTATTTTGCTGTAATTCTACTGCAGTAGAGAATGAAAGAAATACTTTTCCTGAAATAAATAAGTGATCTCAAGGCTTTTAGAAGTCAACAAACTTTCACGATAGTTAACCCCATTATCTTAGTAAATCTGATGACTTTATCATACTATTTATAAAATTAATAGTAAAAGATTACTATGATTTGACTATTTGATTGAGATCGGTTGTATCTGCATTAAAATAAAGCTAGTTAGCCAGGAAGCCCAAGAAAAATAAAATTAACAAATTATATAATACAGATTGCGAAACCAGAACAAACAAAAAATATCGGAAAACCATCCCTCCTTAGCACAAACTACACCAATCCATCAATACTCATCGGACAAATAAATTCCCTAGGATGGCTGCAAAACATATCTCTGTACAACGACAGTACACCCAACACGTTAACCCCCGCTTTCCTCAGATAAACGACAAACATATTACATATCTTTGGTGCAACACTCAAAAATGATCTCTGGACAATCGACTTGCTCGCCCCATAAGGCAAACCCATATCTCCGCCCCTTGTAAAATAAGAATGTGAATATGTACTTATCAACTCAGAATCCGCGTATGAGACCTTCAGTACAGAGTGCAGGTCGACCTGTCTTAGCCTCATAAGGTATTTATAATACAATATATTAAATAAATACAACTTATTAATACAATAAAAAGTGGTCGGATTACTTAATTTTATTTTATTTTGGCAATCGCTACATGTTTTGTGTCCTACTGGGCACTTCTTCAAGCGCTATAGGAAATGAGAAATAACTTACACAATTGACAATCAAATCAAACTCCAAAAAACTCAATTGTAAAAACTTACATTTTGTCAGGCGCGGCCCGTGGAGAACATAAAACTATATACAAAGGTCACAAACAAACATATATGAAACTGCAGAACAATTTTTTACTTTATCATACGCAGTATGTAAAGTATTGTAATCGTGCCGAAAAAAAAAATTGAGATTTTAGCGGAAATAGGTCTTTTTGGGTCCCCTGAACATTTTTGACCAAGGTACAAAAAAATGTCTGTGTGTGTGTGTGTGTGTGTGTGTGTGTGTGTGTGTGTGTGTGTGTATGTGTGTGTGTGTGTATGTGTGTGTGTACCCGTTTTTTGTGGAGACGGTTCCGGGGAAACTACTAAAGGTATCGGGACGAAAGTTCATATTTAGAAGTTACATGACTAAACTTAGAGCTGAAAAGCTTTTAGTTCAAAAGGGTCCAAAGGAACGGGCTATTTACTCCTAGCAATTTTCAACGATTTTGCAATTGAGCCACTATTTCTGTAATTTCGTCAAAATAGTTAACTAATAAATTAAAGCAGAGGAAATTTTGAATAATTTATGCCTATGGCATTTTTTGGTAAAATTAATAGTTTAGCTGCAAGAGCAAATTCTATTTAATCGAGATCGGTCGCATCTGCATTGATTTAATACTATATAGTGACCCAGGATTTGCAAATTTTTCAGTCTAATGACAGTACCGGTAGTGTCAAATGCTGATGTTTTGACATTATCTCACAATTAATATTGACAGTAGTTAATTGTATCAAAAGATCTCATATTGTGAAACCGTGTACAGTCCAATTCTATTTGATCGAGATCGGTCGCATCTGCATTGATATTAAACTACATAGTAGCCAGGATTTTGACAAATATTTTTTTGTGCTGTCACCACAGAAATGTCTATGGCTGTCACACTCGAAAACAGCTGATTCCATCAGAGGTTGGGGAGCCGCTATGGAACGTTGCCGCTCTAGTGCGGAAAGTACAAAATTCAAATGAAATAAGATCACTAATTTGATTGTTTGTTAATAAGAAATATCAACCCGTTGTTATATCTAATTGTAAAAACGATAAGTTGAGAAAATTGTAAATAAAGTATAGCGATGAAGTATAACGACAAATCTGTCAGAATTTGAATTAGCTTTTTAAGGTGCGCTTTCATTAGTGCTAATGGCAGTGGTAGCAGACGCCATTATAGTATTTCTAATAGAAAATTGCTAGTGACTCCTGTTTATGTACAGGCAAACTAATATGTGTCACTATCACGAATGTAAGAAATGCTATAATTTCGTATTCTACCACCGCCATTACCTACCATTACGACCAATCAGAACGTACCTTTAAACTTGACGTTTCGTCAAAGTGATACCAACGTAACATTTCCTATACAGAAATTTAACCTTTCTTATTTATGTTTTTAAATACTTATTTCTCAAAAAGCAACACAATAAACGTTGATGTCACTCATGCCAAAAACTAGATAGCGCGACTCGCTCACATGCGACGGCGACACTCCGCCTTCGGTGACGCGCCGCATCACCGCTCGTCGCGCTATTTCGTACTTTCGGCACTTGTGACATAAATAACTATTATTGTAATGATGTAGTGTTGGTAGTGTCAAATGCTGATGCTTTGACAATACCTACGATTTATCTCAATAAAATAGATTCTCATGCAGCTAAACTATTAATTTTATATATTGTATGATAAAGTCATGTGCCTGGCCACATCAGATTTTTTTTTCGTAAAAATATCTACGATTGTCAAAACATCAGCGTTTGACACTATGGACCTACTGACCTTAGAATGAAACTTGGGCAAATCTTGGCTACTAAGATGCAGACACGACCGATCTCAATCAAGTACAATTTGCTCATGCAGCTAAACTATTAATTTGACCAAAAAATGTCGTAGACATTAGTTATTCAGAATTTCCTCTACGTTATGATTGAACTTTTTTGACGAATTTACAGAAATGGCGGCTCATTTGCAAAATCCTTGAAAAAGGCTCAGAGTAAACACCCAGTTCCTTTGGACTCTTTTGAACCAAAAGCTTTTCAGCTCTAAGTTTGGTCATGAAACTTCTAAATATCCACTTTCGTCCCGATACCTTTAGTAGTTTCTCCGGAATCGTCCCCACAAAAATCGAGTACACACATACACATCGCGATTATATAATATAATATAATATAATAATAAAATCTGATGTGGCCAGGCACATGACTTTATCATACAATATATACAATTAATAGTTTAGCTGCATGAGAATCTATTCTATTGAGATAAATCGTAGGTATTGTCAAAGCATCAGCATTTGACACTACCTACACTACGTCATTAGAATAATAGTTATTTATGTCACAAATGCCGAAAGTACGGAATAGCGCGACGAGCGGTGAAGCGGCGCGTCACCGAAGGCGGAGTGTCGCCGTCGCATATGAGCGAGTCGGCTATCTAGTTTTTGGCAGGAGCGATATCAACGTTTATTGTGTTGCTTTTTAAGAAATACGTATTAAAAAAATAAATGATTTCTGTATAGTAAATACTAGGTTGGTACCACTTTGACGAAACGTCAAGTTTAAAGGTGCGTTCCGATTGGTAGGTAATGGTAGCTAATGGCGGTGGTAGAATACCAAATTATAGTATTTCTTACATATCGTGATAATGACACATATTAGTTTGCTTGTACATAAACATGAGTCACTATCAATTTACTATTGGAAATACTATAACGGCGTCTGCTACCACTGCCATTATCACTAATGAAAACGCACCTTAAAAAGGTAATTCAAATTCTGACATATTAAGATTTGGTCATGACACATCCCTACCAACATACTAAAATAAAACTACATTTATCGCTATACTTTATTTATAATTTTCTCAATGTATCGTTTTTAGAATTAGATATAAAAACGGGTTGATATTTCTTATCAACAAACAATCAAATTGGTGATCTTACTTTATTTGAAATTTGTATTTTATAATTTGCCGCACTACAGCGGCAACGTTCCATAGTGGTTCTCCAACCTCTGATGAGATCTGCTGTTTTCGAATGTGACAACACAAAAAAATATTTGTCAAAATCCTGGCTACTATGTAATTTCATATCAATGCAGATGCGACCGATCTCGATCAAATAGAATTTGCTCTTGAAGCTAAACTATTAATTTTACCAAAAAGTTTCATAGGCATTAATTATTCAAAATTTCCTCTACTTTAATTTATTAATTAACTATTTTGTCGAAATTACAGAAATGGCGGCTCAGTTCCAAAATCCTTCAAAAAGGCTTAGAATAACCTAAAAAGCTAAACTATTAATTTTACCAAAAAATGTCATAGGCAGAAAATATTCAAAATTTCCTCTACTTTAATTTATTATTAGACTATTTTGACGAAATTACAGAAATGGCGGCTCATTTGCAAAATCCTTGAAAAAGGCTTAGAATAAACTACCAGTTTCTTTGGACCCTCTTGAACCAAAAGCTTTTCAGCTCTAAGTTAGGTCATGAAACTTCTAAATATGAACTTTCGTCCCGATACCTTTAGTAGTTTCTCCGGAATCGTCTCCACAAAAATCGTTTACACACACACGCACACACACACACACACACACACACACACAGACATTTTTTTGTACCTTGGTCAAAAATGTTCAGGGGACCCAAAAAGACCTATTTCCGCTAAAATCTCAATTTTTTTTTTCGGCATGATTACAATACTTTATCTTACTGCGTATGATAAAGTAATAATAATATAATAATATAATAATATAATAATATAATAATATAATAATATAATAATATAATAATATAATAATATAATAATATAATAATATAATAATATAATAATATAATAATATAATAATATAATAATATAATAATATAATAATATAATAATATAATAATATAATAATATAATAATATAATAATATAATAATATAATAATATAATATAATATAATCGCGATCGGACTTTTTGCTATTCCTATAGTTTAAGAAGAGGGGAATCGAATGGTGTTGGTTTTATTAAGATTGAACAAAGAGTCAACGAGATACAGCCTATTGAATATCCCCATTTTTGCTAATATTACGTGTCACCTAATCAGTTATTAATTCATTACGGATACTAAGTTACATATTTCGAATCGGACTTTTCCATTTTTACATTGACCGAAGAATGCTCGTTCGAACAGTGTTCGTTCCAGTGCGATATCTCTCCGGGTACTCGAGTATTCAGCATTATTCTATACACGTAACTTCCCATAAGGGGGGCTGGAAGCCGGCCGTCCAAATTAAGAAGATTAACTAAAGGGCCAACGAGATACAGCCTATTGAATATCCCGATTTTTACAAATATTCCGTGTAACCAAATCAGTTATGAATCAATTTTTAATACAATATCATATTAATTAGTATACATTTTGTATTTTTCTACGTTATTTATCTCACATATTTTGATCAAATTCGCTGCTTAACACATTCTCCAATGATCTAAGCAAACAGTACCATTTATACCCTGTATAAGAAAGAATTAGGTTTGTACTTGCATTCCATTTTTGTTAAATTGGAAATATCACAAAAAATAGAACTAAAAACATTCGGTTTATCAAGACTATTACTACTATTGTCTACAAACAAACAACCTTTAAATTTGTTTTGATATTCTTCCTCATTTGAGTATCCTCCAAACTTTGAATTAATTAATTCAATAAATCTCAGCTTTAATCAACTTAAATAGGCATTTTTTCTCATGCAATTCGCGTTCTCTCACCAATCTCTCCACCCTGCGCTAGATAATTACCAAGGGCAGTCGCCTTGAACTGAAGATGAGTATAATTTGGCGTCGCCCTTTGAATTCCGATCGCATCCGAGAAGGAGTAAATTCAGAATTCTGAGTACTCTCGAGCCTTTTACAGGAAGAAGTAGGTCCAGGAGTTCTGGTGTGGTTATGGCGGTAAGACGGGGAGGGGTGCTCCCACGTTGGATGGCAATGACTCGTCGCTAATTACTTATGTATGAGTACCGGTGATTATTCCAGATTATCTTGTTTGCCGATTCTTATCAGGGAAGGGTGGGAGTGCTATGGAGACTTTGTGGACTATTAACTACTATTATTTACAAATTTATGCATAAAGTGCTTATCATATTGAAACTAATCTAAAAGATTAACCGTCAATTTAAATCTGAATTCTTAATACTAGGTACTTGTCTCTAATATGCTATCCACTGATATCCTATATTTTCTTTGTCCTAAACAAGAAACACTAACACTTCACTCACTGTGCTCTGCTTTTTAAACATTTCCCTGGTTCACTAGTAACGAAGAGTATAGTTCTTTTTAGTCTTCTCACTAGATTCTGGTTGTCCAGTAGCTGCATAGCCTCTACGTTAACGTAATGGCTTAGGCGAGATTCATGCTTAGTGGCGAATCTTTTTATCTCTTGGATGACTTGTGGGACACCAAGATCTGCACTGACAACTGAGAGTTTCTTCCCGGAAGCCAGTACAGTTCTCTGTATTTGAGGTCAAGCTCTACTCTCTTCTTCTTAACATGTTCTTTCCACCTTAGTTTTGTATCCAGAGTTATACCCAAATACTTTGCAGTGTTCGCATATGGAACTATGGCGTCGTTAATCTTGACATGAGGTATGTCCTCGATTCTTTTGTTTGTGAAGTTAATGTGGACAGATTTCAGTTCGTTGAGCTTGGTCTTCCATTTTTAGTCCATTTATATATTTTATTACTAGCTTGTTGAAGATTCCTAGTAGAATCTCCAATAGTTGATCCCACTGCCATTGGAGCCGTGTCGTCTGCGAATGTGGCGACTGTTACATTTCCCAGCTGTGTAGGTCACTTGTATATAGTAGATAGAGAATTGGTTCTAACACACTACCCTGGGGTACACCAGCTTTTACTTCTTTTAGTTCCTAGAATTCATCGATCTGTTTTATTCGGAATAGTCTATAAGGTACATAGGATGTTAGCAGCTCGACGTATTGTAAAGGTAGCATACTAAGCCATTAGTTTTCATGCTTAAAAGGTGCGGAAAACTTTCGAGTTCTCAACTCCATGTTGAAATTACAGAAGGAACAGCTTAGTAGTTGTTTAGCTGAGAGTATACCCATTCTTTAATTAATTTTTTTATACCGTACTAAAAATAATTTCCTAACAAGAGGAACCACTGGTTATAAAACTACAAACTTACAAATAAATCATCAAATGTCGAATCGGTGCGGTGGTTGTAGAAAATATTGCTAATCTTTGAAAGTCAATTACTGATTTACAGGAAGGAAGAAAAGGAATAACGTATTTATACTGCTGTCTGTATTGTTTCAGATTCTAGCAAGAAGCTCCAAGATGTATTGGTGGAATTTTGCGGAACAGGACCGCCGTACAAAATTAATCCAGATGGGGTAAGTAGATCGTTGTTTATAGTACACCTGGGTCTGAATTCTGCAAACACTCCGCGCGACAACATAAAATATAGCCGCAAAACATCACGCTAGAGAGAAAACAGAGCATCTCCATCCCTTTTCTCTGTGAATAAAACCTTAAACTTCTTTCTAGAAACTGGTAATTCTTCTAGAAGGTTTACTGAAACCTCCCATGAAACGCTCTTAATAATTCTATTACGCTAATGCAGGAACTTTGCAAGAATATCCTTTTTTAACAGTATGATAATTGGCCCTGAACTGGCTTTCAAATTAGTGTAAAAGTTACGTCATTAGCTGTTAGTTTTTTTTGTCACTAGGTGTCGCGAAACGGCCAGTTTCCTTCGCAGAATTCTCATCTTCGTTAAGGCAATTTCTGGAATAACTTCCCCAGAGAAAGTTAGATTGAGATGAGCCAGTCTAATTAAAATACATATAACTTTCATCCGAGAACCGACAGACTCAATTTAAAACCGACTTTGGTTTCCAACAACTGATACTACGGTTCTTTATCTTCTGTTGTAACTTCTGCAGAAAGTACAGCAAATTAGTGTCTTTTCTCGATATTTATGTATCTGTCTAGCGTTAATAGTATCTGAGATATTTAATTATTTCTCCAAAATATGCCCGTTGTACGATCTTCTTTAAAACTACGTAAAAATGACATTTTTGCAGATTTTGCTTTTAAACTATGTCAGGCAATAATGAAAGCTAGTTGATAGATGATAATATCTGAAGATATTAGATTCACTATACAGGTGTTGATAAAACTTTTTGTTTTATCAAATGGCTTTTCCTTGAGTTTTTTAAATGGAACAGCCTGTATTTTATGTACTAGTTGAATTGCCCATCAAGTTCCCTTTAATTTATGTCATATGTCCAATTTTAGTAGTTTTCGTGATATTTACAATTTAAAGAAAAAATGTGTAATATTATCTAAATATGCAATTATTTTCTTGTTCTTTCTTTTTTGTTTGTCCCTTAGTTGTAAATCAGTAATAGTATTTTCACATATAATTTAAGAAAAAAGCTATAGTATAAAAGATCTTGAGATATTTCTTAACATGTACCTCTTATTTACTCTAAGGTTGTCAAAAACATTGGTTATACGAAGTATCATGTCTTCTGGTGTAGTAGGTGCTGATTGGTATACCAGCTCCTTCACATATCCCCATAAAAAGAAATCGAGTTCTGAGGTCTGGAGACCTTGGTGGCCACAATGTTGGACCTCCTCTTCCCTCTTTGGCCACCGTTTTAGTTCTTGTTTTGTGCTGGTAATTAATACTACCTGTTTCTTCAAATTGCAACCGAACCCTGTTTATAACACTTGGTTGGGGATGCCGTCTATCCGGTTATTGCTGTTCATAAATTCTGGATGCTACTAATGTATTTCTGTCGGCTTCGCCGTAGATGTAGATCCTGTTAATTGATTCTTCTTTGCTATAATATAACTCATCGTTCAGAGAGAAGACAAAGATTGTTACTAATTTTGACAGCAATAACTTATTGATTGTCGTTAGATCTCAATTGTTTGTTTCTATGATTCATTAATGCTAATAGTATTAATTACCGTTTTTTAAGTTGTATTTTAAAACAGTATTACTGATTTACAAATGAGAGACAAACAAAAAATAACAAAAAAATAATGGCATTATTAGATAATATTACACATTTTTCTTTAAATTGTAAATATCACGAAATCTACTACAATTGGACATATGGCACCTTAATTAAAGGGAACTCGGGGGGCAATTCAGCTAGCACATAATATACAGGGTGTTCGATTTAAAAAACTCAAGGAAAAGCCATTTGAGCTGATAAGTGTGATGTCAAATCAACACACCGGATGTCCTAAAATAAAGTTCAATCAGAATTTAGGACGTTTACCTTAAAGTCAATTATAACTAAGCCAGAAAACAAGAAGGGAATAACGCTCAACCCGATGTTTTAACAAATTTTATTAACACTAACATATGAGGGTAAATATCAAACTATATAGTATAAGGTAAATACCTAAGGACATTGTATTTGTGGGCAGCAGTTGGGATAGGCCTTGCTGAAATCAGCTGGAGTGATTAAGCAGTTATTTGTTACGCTAATAGCTGGACAGCTATAAAAAAAGACGAGCGTTAATTATGGTAAAACGTATCGTCCAAGCGATATGTAGTTTCGATTGAACCGAGAATTAAAACTCACAAAATGCTCTCGTGACCAAAGGTAATAATTCCTGACGTGCTAAAATTACAACAACTTTTATTAACACTAGCACTAACAACAAATATTAAATTATACAGTATATGTAGAATAGATATATAAAGATAAAGTTAAAGACAACTGCACTTCTAAAGGCATTGTGCCACTGGACAACAGTGTGGATAAGCCTTGCTCAAATCTGCTGGCACCATTGAGCATCTCTTCGGCACACTAATAGCGGGACAGCTATAAAGAAAAGGGAATTAATATGGTGAATACAAAATGGCATATCGGCTACTGGAAAACGATTTTGGATAATTCAAATCTCCCGCCCAAAATCTGAATATTTTGACTTTCAAAACTTATGTTGCTATCGGAGTATCTGCTACATTGCAAGCAAAATTTGACTGGAATTAATGTAACTTTGTTCAATGGCATTCATCCCGATACTTGACATATGTATACAGGTCAGTTGGTTTTAAACAGGTTGAACTTATAATGAGGAGGAAATATTTAAAGCGTTTATTTGACAGGAACTAGTGAAAGAAAATTTTCGAATCTAATAATTTCATTCAGGCATTATTAACGCAAAATTATTTAAACCAATTGTTATTAAAAATATAAAAAATGAGATAAAACTCAAATTTGATATGTCAGCATTAATAATTATTTATGTACCAAGGGCATTAAACGGTCGTTTATGCCCCGAGGGTATAAACATCAAGTAATGCCCGTGGTACATACAAAATTTTATGTCCTACAATGGTTTTGTTCCTCAGACTGAAACTATTGCAACGCTTAATGCCCGCGCGGGCATTAAGCATCCTTAAATGCCCGCAAAGTAGCTGTATTCGCCCCGGGATCTAAGATGTAAATGTCACTTTATGATCATGTAGGACATAATAGTTATTTATGTACCAAGGGCATTACACGGATACTTATACCCCGAGGGTGACTGTTTTTAAGTCGCCCGAGAGTATAAACATCAAGTAATGCCCGAGATGCATACAAAATTTTATGTCTTACAATGGTTTTGCTCCCCCGTTTGAATAATATTAATAAATGTTTTGACGTTATCAAGTGACACGCGTATCTACGGAGTTGAATAACAATACAAACAATTCGGAGTGAGTGACAATACAGACAATTAATTGTCAAACTTATAACCTTAATCGCCAATAATTGACATTGACGACTTAAAATTTAAAATTTGAATGACAAATATTTGATATATTTGACATATAACCATGGCAACCATTACCGCACTCGCGGGCGTTAAAAAATTGTATGTACCACGGGCATTACTTTATGTTTAAACCCTCGGGGCATAAACATCCGTGTAATGCCCTTGGTACACAAATAACAATAACATAACTTTTCCCTATGACACTTTACATGTAGTCATCGAATAATTTTGTCACGTTGTCAAAAACTGATTTTAGTCTGTAGCTAATTGAACAGTTTTTGGTTGTTACATTAACGCTCTTCAGAGACGACAAATAAAAAAAGAAGAGCGGTCACAATATACCTCACACACGTGCCCGGACATTTGTCATTCGAAAAAGAATACGCTCTAAATATTTTCACCTCATAAGTCACCATTTAGAAGCATTCTCTGAAAATGGCTCTGAAAAAGCGCTCCAAATCAAAAATTGTCTATGGTTTCGCCGATAATTTTTGGCTTCATCAGGGACTAAAATACTACACAACAATGACATTTTGCAAAACAAATACAAATCAAACATACCTATTTATGGTCTCAACAATCAATCACATTCAGACGAAGTAAACAGCATTGCAAACAATATCAAGCAACAACACATCACAACAGTGCAACAATCGATTTCAGACTGAAGACACCGATGGTCAGCGCTAGGTTATTTTTTCCGTTTTTCACGTTAACAGGTACTATTGACATGCCGCAAAAATTACAAAATGCAAATACAAAGAAAACGCCATATATGAACATATAAACAAAATACATTTCACCACATCCTATCATGAAACAATTATAAGGGTTGCAATACAAAAAAAATCTGATGTGGCCAGGCACATGACTTTATCATACAAAATATAAAATTAATACTTTAGCTGCATGAGAATCTATACTATTGAGATAAATCGTAGGTATTGTCAAAGCATCAGCATTTGACACTACCTACACTACGTCATTAGAATAATAGTTATTTATGTCACAAATGCCGAAAGTACGGAATAGTGCGACGAGCAGTGATGCGGTGCGTCCCCGAAGGCGGAGTGTCGCCGTCGCATGTGAGCGAGTCGCGCTATCTAGTTTTTGGCAGGAGCGACATCAACATTTATTGTGTTGCTTTTTAAGAAATACGTATATAAAAAAAATAAATAAAAAAATTCTGTATAGTAAATGCTAGGTTGGTACCACGTTGACGAAACGTCAAGTTTAAAGGTGCGTTCCGATTGGTAGGTAATGGTAGCTAATGGCGGTGGTAGAATACGAAATTATAGTATTTCTTACATGTCGTGATAATGACACATATTAGTTTGCATGTACATAAACATGAGTCACTAGCAATTTTCTATTGGAAATACTATAATGGCGTCTGCTACCACTGTCATTATCACTAATGAAAACGCACCTTAAAAGGTAATTCAAATTCTGACAGATTTATATTTGTTCATGACACATCCCTACCAACATACTAAAATAAAACTACACTCATCGCTATACTTTATTTATAATTTTCTCAATTTATCGTTTTTAGAATTAGATATAAAGACGGGTTGATATTTCTTATCAACAAACAATCAAATTGGTGATCTTATTTTATTTGAAATTTGTATTTTATAATTTGCCGCACTAGAGCGGCAACGTTCCATAGTGGTTCTTCAACCTCTGATGAGATCAGCTGTTTTCGAATGTGACAACACAACAAATATTTGTCAAAATCTTGGCTACTATGTAGTTTCATATTAATGCAGATGCGACCGATCTCGATCAAATAGAATTTGCTCTTGCAGCTAAACTATGAATTTTACCAAAAAATTTCATAAACATAAATTATTCAAAATTTCCTCTACTTTAATTTATCATTTAACTATTTTGACCAAATTACAGAAATGGCGGCTCATTTGCAAAATCCTAGAAAAAGGCTTAGAATAAACTACCAGTTCCTTTGGACCCTTGTGAACCAAAAGCTTTTCAGCTCTAAGTTAGGTCATGAAACTTCTAAATATGAACTTTCGTTCCGATACCTTCAGTAGTTTCTCCGGAATCGTCTCCACAAAAATCGTTTACACACACAAACACACACACAGAAATTTTTTTGTACCTTGGTCAAGAATGTTTAGGGGACCCAAGAAGACCTATTTCCGCTAAAATCTAATTTTTTTTCTTTTCTGCACGGTTAGAATACCTTACATACTGCGTATGATAAAGTAAAAATATATACACAAAATAACCAACTAAAGGCAATCACACAATTCAAGAAATAAGTCCAAAAACACATAGCAAAATGGTAAAAATTGTTATTAAAATTGTGAGCTCACTGATGTCACCAGTGGTATCCAAAATGTCTGACCCATCATACTCTAAATTAAGTAGAAAACTGTATATATCACTTAAGTTGTCAGTGTCCGACCGCAAATTCATAGTATTGTTAGTTGTCATTATACCGATCATTTTAAAAAATAATCTCGCACGAAAGTTGCGTTTTTTGAACAATATTCTAACATTGTCAAAGTCGATGTTGTGGTCTCACCATTCTTGCCTCTGAGTATTAAAACTTGAACTTGAACTTGAACGTGCCAATTGAAATTATTTATTGAATTGTGTGATTGCCTTTAGTTGGTTATTTTGCGCTTACCATCGGTGTGTTCAGTCTGAAATCGATCGTTGCACTGTTGTGATGTGTTGTTGCTTGATATTGTTTGCAATGCTGTTTACTTCGTCTAAATGTGATTGATTGTTGAGACCATAAATAGGTATGTCTGATTTGTATTTGTTTTGCAAAATGTCATTGTTGCGTATTATTTTAGTCCCTGATGAAGCCAAAAATTATCGGCGAAATATTGAACTAATAAAACGGTCAAACCATAGACAATTTTTGATTTGGTGCCCTTCTAACCCAACAAAAACTACTACTTGATATTACAACCAACGGGCAAGAAAATTCCATATTAGTTTAAAACTTTTATGTTAAATTTTACCCAACGTCTTTGCGGACATTGTATCGACGGACAACAGGACGGATACGACTTGCTTAAATCAACTGGAGTGAGCGAACATCTCAACGGAACATTAATAACAGCGCACCTACAAGAAAAAAATCAACAGGCCAAATACTGCTTGCGTCACTTTTTGCTTTACCGAGACTGAACCGTCATCATGTTGTCACATAACGTCCTCAATATAATGACAATATAGTATCAAAATATACACACACAGTCTAGCTATCACAACACCTAACAAAATTTAAAGATCTGTGCGTCAGATCGCTTTGATAGTTGTCAATTTTTCTAGCATTTTAGCTAAACCATGTATATTAGGGTGGTCCAAAAAAACGGACTTGTTTCTGGAGGGCAACGATGCCCCCAATCTGTTCGTTTTCCGGAAAAAAAAATTCTCCCCAAATTCGAGAAAAATCATCACCTCAAATTTCCCATTTAAAATACATTGCAAAACTGCAAATTTTTTCCCTTTTTACTTTATCATACGCAGTATGTAAAGTATTGTAATCGTGCCGAAAAAAAAAATTGAGATTTTAGCGGAAATAGGTCGTTTTGGGTCCCCTGAACATTTTTGACCAAAGTACAAAAAAATGTCTGTGTGTGTGTGTGTGTATGTGTGTGTGTGTGTGTGTGTGTGTGTGTGTGTGTGTGTGTGTGTGTGTGTGTGTGTGTGTGTGTGTGTGTGTGTGTGTGTGTGTGTGTACCCAATTTTTGTTAATTCATTTCCGGAGAAACTACTAAAGGTATCGGCACGGAACTTCATATTTAGAAGTTTCATGACGAAACTTAGAGTTGAAAAGCTTTTGGTTCAAAAGGGTCCAAAGGAACTGGGTGTTTACTCTAAGCCTTTTTAAAGGATTTTGTAAATGAGCCGCCATTTCTGTAATTTCATCAAAAAACTTAAATTATAAATTACACTACAGGAAATTTTGTATAATTTATGTCTATGAAATTTTTTGGTAAAATTAATAGTTTAGCTTTTTAGTTTATTCTAAGCCTTTTTCAAGGATTTTGGCAATGAGTCGCCATTTCTGTAATTTCGACAAAATAGTTAATTAATAAATTAAAGTAGAGGAAATTTTGAATAATTTATGCCTATAACATTTTTTGGTAAAATTAATAGTTTACCTTCAAGAGCAAATTCTATTTGATCGAGATCGGTCGCATCTGCATTGATATGAAATTACATAGTAGCCAGGATTTTGACAAATATTTTTTTGTGTTGTCACATTCGAAAACAGCTGATCTCATCAGAGGTTGGAGAACCACTATGGAACGTGCCGCTGTAGTACGCAAAATTATAAAATACAAATTTCAAATAAAATAAGATTACCAATTTGATTGTTTGTTGATAAGAAATATCAACCCGTCTTTATATCTAATTGTAAAAATGATACATTGAGAAAATTATAAATAAAGTATAGCGATGAGTGTAGTTTTATTTTAGTATGTTGGTAGGGATGTGTCATGAACAAATATAAATCTGTCAGAATTTGAATTACCTTTTTAAGGTGCGTTTTCATTAGTGATAATGGCAGTGGTAGCAGACGCCATTATAGTATTTCCAATAGAAAATTGCTAGTGACTCATGTTTATGTACATGCAAACTAATATGTGTCATTATCACGATATGTAAGAAATACTATAATTTCGTATTCTACCACCACCATTAGCTACCATTACCTACCAATCGGAACGCACCTTTCGTCAAAGTGGTACCAACCTAGCATTTACTATACAGAAATCATTTATTTTTTTTTTAATACGTATTTCTTAAAAAGCAACACAATAAACGTTGATGTCGCTCCTGCCAAAAACTAGATAGCGCAACTCGCTCATATGCGACGGCGACACTCCGCCTTCGGTGACGCGCCGTATCACCGCTCGTCGCGCTATTCCGTAGTGTCGGCATTTGTGACATAAATAACTATTATTCTAATGACGTAGTGTAGGTAGTATCAAATGCTGATGCTTTGACAATACCTACGATTTATCTCTATAGAATAGATTCTCATGCAGCTAAACTATTAATTTTATATATTGTATGATAAAGTCATGTGCCTGGCCACATCAGATTTTTTTTCTTATTTTGGATTTAGAAAAAAAGTTGCAGGAGATTACCAGAATTTGTTCAGAAGTCCCAAAGGAATAAACCTATAACCAGTATTTTTTTTTCTCACCACCCCCACCCACCCCTGCAATACCATAAATATGAGGCAACATTTTCTCCAAATTTACAATTTTACAATGTTACGGTTTTTATTATTAATGGATTACTGACATGTCCTTTTGTTATGTAAAAACTTCAATTTGTTTAAACAATTACAAATTGTTTAAACAAAAATATACAATGTTACGAACACATTTTTATATTTTTTGCAGAAATTATTAGATTATTGGCATTTTTGTCATTTATTAACTTATTTTGCACTGTTTAAACAAATATCATTTGTTTAAGCAAAAATATACAATGTTACTGAGATATTTTTCTATTTTCTTGCAGAAATTACTATTAGATTATTTGTATATTTTTATTATTTATTAACTAATTTGCACTTGTTTAAACATACTATTTGTTCAAACAATGATATACAAAGTTACGTACATATTTTTCTATTCATTTTACGAACATTCCATATAAAAAAGCTCTCGACTTTGATATCGAGACTCGAATAAATGCGAGACAACTCATATATAACTCATAAATATATATATTTAGTTAATTATTAATAGAGGTATTTTTTAGTTGTTTATTATTAATAGAGTTATTACTTACTTATTTATTATTAATAGAGTTATTATTTACTTATTCATTATTATTAATAGGAAGGAAATACATACATTATTATTTAAAAAAAACTGTGAAAACCAGTGTTTGATATAATAATAATTTGTGCAACAAATACAAAAGTGTGTCCGTGACATTGTATATTTTTGTTTTACCAAATGGTATTTCTTTAAACAATTGCAAATTAGTCAATAAATGACAAAAAAATCCATTAATTAAATAATAATTTCAGGAAAAAATAGTAAAAATTTGTCCGTGACATTGTATATTTTTTGTTTACAGTTGCAAATTAGTTAATAAATGACAAAAATTCCAATATTCCAATAATTTCTGCAAAAAATATAAAAATGAGTCAGTTACATTAAATATTTTTTAAACAATTTGTAATTGTTTAAACAATTTGAAATTAGTTCATAAATGACAAAGGGACATGTCAGTAATCCATTAATAATAATTTATGCAAACAGAAATAAAAAAACACGTATCATTGTAAAATTGTTAAGTTTGGAGAAAATTTTGCCTCATATCTATGGTATTGCAAGGGAGGGTGGGGGATAGTGAAAAAAAATAGTGGTTGTGGATTTGTTTCTTAGGGAGTTTTAAACAATTTCTGATTATCTCCCGCAACTTTTTTTCTAGATACGAAACGTGAAAAAAAAAAAAAGGAAAAACGATGCATTTTTGCAATGTATTTTAAATGGGAAATTTGAGGTGCTCTGTGGCACGTGTTAACGTTAACCGATTTTTCTCAAATTTGGGGGGAATTTTTATTTCTGGAAAAGGAACAGATTGGGGGGACCGTTGCCCTCCAGCTAAAAAAAAAAGATTTTGCTAGGTATAAATTTGGACCACCCTAAATTGTGTATAGGGGAAAACTGGATTCTTACCCATCATATTTCATGTTAGGTGGCATGCAGGTGATTTGACCACAACCTGTAGTCATCGGCCTTACTTCTGCACTTCGCATCTCACCAATGTCGGGAGAGAAACATCCTTTTCCTGTCAAAAACAAATATATTGTATATCTTGCGTGTAAAATACGTTATTATGTAAGCTTTGTACCTTTATACGTGGTGGGATTCGCACTGAACGACGTCCAGCCATAGCAGTATTGAACTAACGCCAGGATTATCAGGAAATAGTAGAGATTCATTTTGCTGTGAATTGTTTGTGATTCTTCTGACAGGTTTGATAAACAAGTTGATGGTTGTGCGACAATTGTCATGGAGACATGTGCACTTCACTACGTTTTTTTAAATAATAATCAAATGGTTCGTGATTTCGCTTGAAAAATGAATTGAAATTTCTGTAGCTATAATTGTACTTGATTATAATAGGGACTAGATAAAACCGCGATACCTGCAAGTGAGTCATCGCCTTCAGCTGTTTCTTTGCTGACTCAGTTTCCTCGCTTTTACTTCTGTCCATTTATATCTCACATTTATTTTGTCCTAATCAAGAAGCACTGACACTTCACTCAGTGTGCTGAGTGCTCTGTTTTTTACACATTTCACTGATTCACTAGTTCGAAGTAGCTGCTGAGCCTCTACGTTGACGTGATGGCTGAGGTGAGATTCATGCTTATCTCTTGGATGGCTTTTTTGACACCAAGATCAGATGGTGCAGGGTTACAGTTCGGTATGTAGCTAGAGGCGTTAACCATATTCCTTAGTACGTACTTTATTTTGGAAAGTCTGCACACTAAAAAAGGAATACTTGGCATGAATATATGAATATATAAATGGTAAGATCCTATATAAGGAATTAAATATCGTGTTCAACCAAGACATACATATATTCAAAGTTGATGGTATGATGTGTTTAGAATGAATGTATATATATTCACATTGACTATATCGCACTTAAAGTAAATAATACCATTTAACCAAATTTAATGAAACCGTTTAATCAGTATGATTGTAAGAATTTGTGAAAATGATCAGATCATATATTCAAAATGAAACTATGATTTTATCTCAACAACTTAACTCCCACCATGGTTCTAGTACATAATTTCTTTGTTTTAAAAAGAGGTATGTATACTCAATGTAACCGTTTGATGATAATCGTATTAATTAAATTGAAGATGTGAGTGGATGAATGTGTTATGTCACAAAATCAAACTATGAAGTAAATTAATGTTTTTTCTTAACAGTTTTGTTCAATTTCAATCCATCTAATCAATTATACCTGTTGTGGGACAATTTATAACAGATTTAATTAATGAGTCACTAAATACAGGAATAGTACCTGACTCTTGGAAAGTAAGTACCATTATACCAATACAAAAAATTGTGAACACCACCAAATGCGAAGAGTTTCGGCCTATTAACATGTTACCAAAACTAGAACAAATACTGGAAATTATTGTTAAAAAACAGCTCAGTGAGTACTTGGATGAAAATCAATTTATTACTGACCAACAGTCAGGTTTTCGTGCTCAGCATTCATGCGAGACGACCCTAAATTTGGTATTGGCAAATTGGAAAGGAGAATTAGAAGACGGTAAAACGATAGTTGCTGTTTTTGTAGACTTGAAAAGAGCTTTCGAGACAATTTGTCGTCAAAAGTTAATACAAAAATTGGAAACTTACGGAATCAGAGGAAAAGAATTGAAATGGTTTGAAAACTATTTAACAAACAGGAGACAGAAGGTTAGGATTGGAGAAAATGAGTCAAGTGAATTAATAAACAGCTTAGGGGTACCACAAGGTTCTGTTCTTGGACCGGTTTTATTTAATTTGTACATAAACGATGTTGCTTCACAAGTTAAAGCTTGTGATATGCACCTATTGGCAGACGATACACTAATATCAATTGCAGGAGATAACTTAACTGATGTAATCGCGACATCAAACTCCGAACTAGTATCGATATCAAATTGGTATAATGAAAATAAATTAATGTTTGAATGTATTGAAAACAAAAGCTATGGTATTGGGAAATAGAAATTCGGTAAACCCTACACCAGACATAGTTATCGATAACACAGTTGTTGAGATAGTGGACAAATTTAAATATCTAGGTGTCATTTTTGATAATCGTTTGAAATTTACGAGTAATATGGAATATATAGTTAAAAAGGTGAGTCGAAAGATTAGCTACTAAGGAAGAATATCTAATAAACTTACATTAAAAGCTAGAATATCTTTGTGCCATACGATTATAGAACCATATTTTTACTATTGCAGCAGTATATTATTTTTGTGTACAGACAAAGACATTAAAAAGATTCAAGTACAACAAAACCGAGCACTCAGAATTTTATTACAAAGCTCCAGGTTAACCAGTATCGAGTCCATGTTGAGTAAATTAATTTTTTTGAATGTTAAACAAGGAACGGTATATCAGGCACTCACGTTGGTATATAAATGCATAAATAATAAACTCCCAAATTATATGAGTAATTATTTAACATACAATAGTCAGCAGCATGAATACAATACTCGGCAAAAGGACCACTTCAGATTACCAAAATATACAAAAAGCAGCACACAAAATTCATTTTATTATAAAGCACTGAAGATGTTTAACATCCTACCAAGTGATATAAAAAACAGTAGTTCGCTAAGTCTTTTTAAAACATCATGTCGGGTTCATGTATTGGCTAATTTTAAGTAGTTGATAAGTTTATTACTTAGGAAACCAAATTTATTGTGATTATTAGTTTCTTTTAACTAAATAAATATCATTATTTATTAATGGTTGTTTGTGCAGTTTGTGGTCGTCTGTACAGTGTTCCGGTTGGATTGTGACAGCGTGTTATGGAAATTAAGTGTTTCTTTTGTGTTTCTTTTGTCAATAAATAAGACATAATTCCGCGAACATATATTAAAACTACGACCGTTATTTACGTGTCCAGTGAGACTCACATATACGTATGGTATTGTATATAGGCATTTGGCTTCTTTAAATAATGTAACACATAAATAATAAATAATTATTGCTATATAAGTTAGTGATTGTGGTTTAAGACTTCTATCGTGAGTGTATACAAATTCCTCCTAGTAGCGAGATGCTTAAAACTTGAGGCATCGATTTTATGCGAAACGATCGAAACAAAAGATTCGAGAAAACGGGCGACAGAACTTGACAAATTACGTTACGCGCGGCTTCATTTCCATCCATACGTCACTTCCTTTCAAAAACCCGCAGGAGATTGTCTGCTATATCATGTCGACCCGAATTTCAGAGGGTCGGGTCGGGCAAAAGGAAAGCTCCGATTTTCGCAGTACAAGGGATGATGTCGTCGTCGTTGGGAAAGATGCGGAACTTAAGCCTCCGTCAATGCGAAACGCGAACGAAACAAATCGCCTCAGGCTAATTCTTAGGCCCCACGTCACTCCCAAATGAGATGTCGTTTGTTTTGTTGACGTTGGTGGAGTTTAATTTTCGTAATATTATTTTTACAGACTGTTTTGTCAGGAGTAATAAGTAAAATGAGATGAATTAATTCAATATATACATACTATTAACAAAGACTTTTTGATGGAGAAGACAGCTAGAGCATCGTTATTGACTTTTGGATATTGGTCACAAACAAATACATATCTACACCACCTAGTACTCACATGCACAAAAAACAAGGTTTCTCAGGCATGGGCGTTCGCAGAAATATTTCCAGCGCACATTAGGGTATTAGATCCAAAAAGCTGGCTATAAATGAAATTTCTAAATTGTTAAATTCCAAAACGTAAACCAGTTTCTGCGATAGGTAAAAGACCGATGTATTAAAGGGCGACAATATTTTTTCACCTGAGTCCTGAGCCACGTGTCCTTGTCAGCCAAAAGTTATATTTTACTATGGCTGAACGTAGATGCACATAAGTTGACGCTCTTAAAAACGGTTGCAATTTTGTATTCTAACGATAAATGTGACTTTTTTGTTATACATTCTTTAGAACCAAGTATGAACTTTCATCCGATATTATTTTTATTAAAATTTACCCACAATTTTGTTTATTGCAGGGCCGAGAACATACGCTGTTATAAAAAAAAACGTTTTATGCAGAACTTGAGTGCTTTAGTTTAGTGTTTAGCTTTGTTAAGCTTTTGAAAGTGGTTCAAATTATAGTATACACATTTGAGATTACAACTACTGGAAAAACTGCTGCGAATAGGTGCGGGTGCGGTTTTTGTGATTTTATTTCTAATACGTTGTAAAGGAAAATCCAAAAATTGATGTACCGGTTTATATGTAATTTGGTGCAATTTCTAGATACCGTGATAGTAGAGGTAATTTAGAACATATTTAACCATATTTAGCTATATACAAATGGTTACGGTTATCGAGATATTGACAACTTTATGTTCAATGCATCTTGTATGTTGTAAATGCCGTTATGTACGTATATTTTTCCGTTTTGGATCATGTATAGCAACCAACCCCGATGACCTAGACTCTTAAAAAGCATCCGAAAAAAACCTTAAACTTTGTACTTGTATATGCATTTCTTGGAAAGTGGTTGCTTGAAGCCAATGGGATTCATATTCAAGGCAAGAAAATACTTCGAAAGCACCTACTCGCATACACAGTTCACTGGTTTAAATTGGATTCTTGTTGAGGTGCGACAATTGTACGTTTGCGAATAGAAACTGGTTAGGCGTTTTCAATAAATGTGTTTATGCGGAATCCGAATGCGGGTTCAAAACATGCGTATTAGGGTCATACCACTAAAAAACTACCGTTTCAGCTTGAAGTATGATCAATTTTTGAAAGTTTTCATGAAAACAATAATTATAAATATTAGACCATTTTGAAATAATACTAAAAATAATAGATTTTATAGTGATAAAAATGGTAAAATAGGTTCTTAATTACCTCTACTATCACGTCTTAAAAGGAATGCATCGAACGGAAAACACCATGAATAGCATATGTACCGTTTCAGTACACAATATCGATTGGTGTAAACTTTCATTTTCTTCCTCTACCACCGGTCTTTAAAAATAAAACTTTTTTCAGTATTTTCTTGTAACATAACGGACCCAAACATGTTATCGCATATAACTCAAAAACGACATGTATTGTTCAATTTTAAATCCGTATATGCTGCGTATTTAAACTGGACATGCCATATATTATTTTATGAATTTGGCACGGTAAAACATAATAGAAATAAAATCACAAAAAAATATTGATGACAAATGTTGTAGCAGTAATTAATTTACAATAGGTGTAGTGCAGTGAAGAATAATTTTTAATACAGTTTGCTTTTTCCTATTTTGGACTGTTTTATTGTGTTTATTAAGTTATTAACCTTCAAATTCTTAGTATGAACGTTAAAATGTTATACATAAATAAAACAACACATCTAAAGCCTTTTTAAGTGAAAAAATAATTTTGGCCAGGTTTTCAGGTCAAATACCCGTACACTGTGCAGCGGTTGGAAAAAGAAAACCATCTATGGGTTGGGTTTGTAGTTGTCAATTCCAAAAAGTAGGGATTGTCTGGTCAAGTAGCAAACGTATTTCAATCATTTGCTGCAAAAAATACTTATAACTTTTGGACAAATTGTTGCATACATTTCTATCATACCTCAAATTGTAGGTTATTAAAAGACATAGTAGCCCTTTCACGCTCGGAGTTTTTCACCATGGACAACAGCCCCTAAATGACGATAATGTCCGTTCAAACTGTAAACGTATTTCAATCAGTGCTTCCAAAAAAATGTTCTGAGTCTTGTTCTGAGCCTTTTGCTAACTGAACATCTGTGAATTCTTATGTGTAAGTTATTTCTTAATTATTAATTAAATAAATCAATAAGTTTATTAATTATTTAACTAGGTACTAAGTTTTATTAATTCTTTTCAATATAACATCCGTATATTATATTTTTTCCCATTTGATTATGGAATACTAAAACAATAGACCAGCACCTTGCACCTACACGACATCAAACAGTAGATTAGTGGATTTGCTACTAAAACAGTCAATCACTCAACAATACTACCAACTTTCGAGTAACAACAACTGCTGTCAAAAAGTCAGATAATTCGGAAAATGTGCTCTCTCATTTTCATTGAATATTATCTTGTATGTGGGAATTTTCAACACTAGTTATATATCGCCTGGTATAGTTATCAACTATTACGAAGTCTTTAGATGTAGAGGCAGCAGTGATCATTACACAGGGCCGGCCCTAGCGTTTTTGCCGCCGTAGGCAAATCTCAATAGTGCCGCCCCCCTAATTCCAAAATGAGTTATACAAAAAACAGATTTATACAAAAATCATGATCCAGAGAAATACAGTCAACACTAACACAATATTTATGAAATTTATTTGTATTAAAAATAGAACCTTTAGAGATTATAGCAGTACAAACAATACTTTTAAAACAACAACGAATAAAGAATACTAGTACAATATACAAAGTTTAACCCTAAATTAAAATAATCTCTTTCTAACCTTTTTCTGCAAAATCGCGAATAACTTCTTTCAGATCTAATGTACTACTCAATTTATATTCAGTGACCTTCATTGCTAACCCATTACGACAATTTTAAGTAGACATGGTTCTTAAGTATTTCTTTATTATTTTTAGTTTAGCAAACTGTCTATCGCTCGTTACGGTAGCAACAGTTACAGCCAGGGTTAGAAAAAATCTCCTAAGCAATGTTTAAATTTGGCCCAATAATGAATTTAAAAACGTCAAATGGACCTTCTGGAAGCAAGGTCTATGGACGCAAAATCATTTAACATAATAATTAATTCGCCCGACTATGAAAATAGTACCACTAATACCATAAAAATGTTTACTGAATGAAGACATTATTATTGGAATTTATTAAAAATTATCAGTGATTATTAGTGAAATTTGTGATGAAATACTTGCATCAAATATCTCCGAAAGTATTAAGCTTAGCATAACAAAATATACACCATATTAAAGATGAAAAGAATTACTTAAAAATATTGAAAAATGTAGATTTTGGAGAAGGTTAAAAACCGGGTTTTCCGAACCGAAATATTATGTCAATATCTACACTGTTGTCGGTGTTGGTCGTTGTTGGTGACTTCTGTCGTTTTTGACAGAACAGATATTCACATAATATCTCCGTTTTTTACATTTTCCTCAAATTCTAAATCTTTCAATATTTTTAAGTAATTCTTTGTTTATCATGTAACCAAATCATGTGCCTAATTATGTGCCTACCCAAATAAAAATTAACTTGATTACCATTTCGGCAACAAATTCTAAAGCGTTAAGATGGAAGAAATGCCAACTTTTAAAGCGGTTTCTATATCTTTGGAATGCGCCAGTAATTCATTTTTACTTATAATATTTTCTTTAAGTTTGTGGATATCGTATAAAAACTCAAAAGGGTCGTTTTTAGAAAAACAAAAAACTCAAAAGGGACTATTTTAGATTTCTCTTTTGATTTTTGTATAGGATCACTACACTAGAGTACACTTTCATATTATTTTTTTTATTACGTTAGCTAACTTTTCAGCTTCTATGATAACGTTGTCAAATATATCCGATGTTAATCTTTTATAAAAGGTAATAATGAGATTTTATTTAAGTATGTCTAGTATTGGCAGCTATGCATCTTAAAATATAGGAATGAATATGGGAATGAATGGCCTGAAGCCTGTCAATTCCGATTGTATTTGATTGTATTTTAGTATTGCTTTATTTTCTAGATTCAGGCAATATTTTACAGTTTCTTTTTATCGAAGTTCAGTTGGTGATGCCGCCCCAAAACTTTGCCGCCGTAGGCAGTTGCCTACCTTGCCTACCGCCTAGGGCCGGCCCTGCATTACAGTAGTCCCACATGCACCATTGTTTACAATTACATATGAAAGATTATCACCGAGAATGTTTTGTTCAATTTAGAAGTTTCAGATAGGTAAGGTAAACGTCGCAAATTTAGTTGGATAAAATAAGAAATCTTGGAAGCATGTTTTATACAAGGTTTTTTAAATTTTACAGACAGTTTTACCGTAATATACAGCGGGTTTTTTATCGGCAAATACGGCTTAGAATGATTAAATTTTTATTAAACTTTTTATATTATTACAGTTATTTCAAAAGTCAGGGTGGTGCAAGTGCACTATATATCATTACAGAAAATAACTCTGTTGGTAAATTTCTCCTATATATTTTTCAATGCCATGCACAAGTAATATAAAATAATGTTGTCTGATCATGATGTTTTCACCTGTTCTGGTGTTCACTTTACCCTGCCCTGTATTCATCTTATTACATTTTCGCCTTCCATTATATGATTAATGCAAAGTTATAACCCTCTACCCCTTTGTATACGAAAAAAAACATTTACTCCCTTCGCTCGCAGCTAAAAAAAAAAATTAAAGCTTTATTATGAAAGCGTTACAATGTTGTTTTTATTTTACATCATGGCCGCTCAGACCTGGAGAGTTTCTATGGTGTCCGTTAATGTCCCGGTTTGTATAAAGCCCGCTAAAAATACATGGGACGTATGCGTTTGGTACATAGAATAAAGGCGGTACGCGTTTACAAAACGCATGACAGGACATGGAAAATTTTATACGCGGAATTTTTCTATTCCGGAATTATTTTTACGCGCAGATCGATAAGTTACATCTTAAAATACACCGCGTGACTTTTGTTCTAACCTCTAGAAATTATGGCCTACAAGAATGCGTTCTATGTTTAAATTTATCACAATTTTCAAGTTTATCGTATAAGGTAAACGCCCCATATTCAAACAGGTTAACGAAATTGTATTAGGTACATTACGTATTACAAACACGTATCTGACAGCAAGGCAGACAGACGCCATCTGGTGACACGACGATTACTTGTGTAGTTTACCCCGGCGACACTTGCAATATAACGGGAAAACACGATAATACTACTGTATTAAATATACCTGTTTAAGCTGTTAATCATTTTACTTCAAATGACGCTTCTAATCAACGAAAATTGGCAACTGAATTGTTTTGTCATCTTTAGTAGGCTTTCATCAGAGCAGTTTCCTCAGACTACTTCCTAGCCGGTTAAAATGTGCCTTTTAAAATGTACTTTGGAGATACATGGCGAAGGTGATTCGGATTATGAAATATTGCAGCTAAACATTAGAAAATATGAGTATTGGATACAAAATAGAAAACAAATGGCACATCGATTAACTTTAATATATTGTAGTAATATGTTTTTCAGTATAAAATCGTTATTTTTCCAGGTCACAGAAAAAAATACATACACACGGAAAAAATGTTAGATTTTCGCTCTCTATTTTTGTCTCCCTCCACTTCGCGTTGGGAGACAACACAACCTCGAGCTAAAATCTAATACTTTTTCCCTTGTATGATAAATAACTATTATTATTATTTCGTTTTGGGCGTTCGGATTAGCGAACGTTCGGATTATCGAGGTTCGGATTATCGAGGTTCGGATTATCGACACTCTACTGAATACCTCTTTGGTTTTAAATGGGATGGTATTTTTTTCAAGAATTTGCTATAGGATTGTTTTTCACAATTCAATGATTTTAATACATATGTGGTTTTATGTACATACACAAACAGCATTTTTTTGGAGAAAATAAAACAATTGAAAATTGTAAAAAAATATATTTATTTATTTATGTCTTCGGGAAATATGTCTGCGGTGACCAACAATCCGGATTCAAAAGCTTCCTATCACGTAAGGTTTCGAAAATGATGTAGACAAAATATCAAATATTGTGATTATGGAAATTTGTATGAATTTATAGCAGCCGAAGTCCTAAACGTAGCCATAAACAAACTTCCAGGATATCAGGTAAAAGTACAATACTTCATGTCTGCTTTGGGATTGTATAGGGTTCAGTTGCCATAAATTCACAAAAATTGACAGTCGCAATGTTTTACATCACGCCTCAACTTTTTAGAAAACCTTATGTGATAGGAAGCTTTTTTAGTAGACAATGGTATTCTAGACAAAGGAATCTATCTAAAAAGCCTATCTTGATTCCATTAAAAAAATCTACCATCCCCAGAGTTCTCAATATTGTACAATTATCAATTGTCTTTTTCTAGAATGTGCTTTTTATGTGAGACTACACAGTTTGAATTTAATTGACTTCCGAAATAAGCCATCTACTAAATTGTTCGAAAAAAATATAGATCTCATTCGAGAAAAAACTGACATATTAAGTAATAAAGTAATTACCTAGTAATTAATGACATATTTGCTTAGTAATTAATGACATTACTAAGCCACAAAATATAACCAAAAATTTAAAGTAAAATCAATTTCTGAATGGATATGTAATAATATGTCAAATACTCTCTAGATAAAATAAAAGGAAATAAGGAAATACCAGTATAATAAAACCTTTCAAATGATAAAAATACCACGTAATATTTTTAAAACTCAAATTAATTTGGGACGGAAATACTGAAACTGATACAAATAACAAAAAAAGGTCGCCAAGTGCAGGCATCATCCAATTGTAGTAAGTTACTAGAAAACCACCATAAAATAAACGTTGCCAAGATGAGTTGGTTTTAAAGTCTGCAAAAAAGAGCATTAAGAATAATTTAGTTAAAAGTTATTCCAAGTAGTTCAAGTAGTGCCTTTAAATAAAAGAAAACAGTCTATACGTTTCTCTCAATTATGTACGACAATATACTATATGTAAACAGAAATAAAACCAGCCGGTCGAACGGGAGACCTAACGCGACCGATGCGATAGCCTGTTACACTCCCAAATGTTGGAGTGAAACAGGCTATCCGGCGAAACCGCTTTGGTTTGATTTTCGCGTTTCGCAAGCGGTGCGAAAGATTCGCGGCGTCTAACGCGGCGGCGAATTCGCTCTGGTGTGGTCGTAACCCAGAGTACTTTGTAACCCAGAGTTTAAGGATGACTTTTATCGTTAATTTATAAATTAGACGGCCCCCCTTCAAAATTTCTCTACATCTTTTTGTACATTTATAGTACAAACAACACTGGCCCCAAAACACTACCCTGGGCTTTCATAGTAGGCCTATTTTTTTGAGCAGTGTGTTCCAAATTCTAAAGCAAAAGCTTTTTCTCTCGTTTAAGGAGACTGGCCGATAAAGTCCGTGCATATGAGGGAAGCGAACGTATTTCAGTTCGTTTGACATGGATAGGTATACCGCAGAATGTTTCCAAGTTCCCGCGGTTTGCCACCGAACTGCAAAACTAGTCTACGAACGTATAGCTCGCCTGGCGCTCGGGACACGATATTAAATTCGCTGTGACAAACTAATTTCTACACGCCGTGAACAGCTACAATTTATTTCATATTCTAACTTAAATTACACTCGAAACTAGAAACGCTACTACCGTAAACTTGGAATGGTAATAATAATTCATTTCACGTTTGATCTCTATAGAGAATGATCTCTAAAGAGAATGATTTTTTTGGCACTTTTGAGTTTTCAGCAAAATTTACATACAAATTTACAGTACTTATTTTGTAATTGCAGTTTTATTTGCTATGAATACAAAAATACATAACTATCAAAAAATTTTACTAAGCATTAAATTAGATATATGGTAACGGTTGGAAAAAAACCGAGTTAAAAGATAATGGCAAAATGAGTCAATAAGATAACAGAACCACGAACAGGCATTTGGAAGTCCCCTGGGAATTCATGGCAATTTAAATTGGGTGTCGGCATTGCCATTTAAAATTAATGAGTGATCTGCAAAATATTCTACGTGTCTACAAATTTACGATGCTAAATTTGTAATAGTTTTTTGATATTTGTAAGAGATATACGCTCAGAGCTGACGTTTGTAATATATGTAATATATCAAGAGTTGTATTTACTTTATATGGTTTGTGCATGGATTTAAAAAATATTAATAAATAAACTGTTGAAACTTAACTTAGTATTCACCACTTATCGGAACATCTGCTAACTGCATAGTATTAGATCTATCCGCTTCCATAAAAATCTTGTTTACAACCTCGTTGTATAAAAACTGAAGGGAACAAAAACGCCAATCTCTCGTACCGGGTCACATATTATAATCAAAATTAAGCAAAATATAAGAATTTTATTGTTAGTCAAAATTACTACCTTGACAAGTTATCGTTCTTTTTGTGTATTGATAATAAGCTGCCCCGGTTCTCTCAGCTGTGTTCTCTCCGACATGACAGCACCGCTAACGCCTCCCTTCCCCGCAGCACACCAAAGACCGTAGAGCGTCGGAATTCACTCGGAGTTTCAGCACGATCTTTGGTATAAAAAATGCAAGATAAACAATGATTATGTAATAAACTTTAAACCTATGATTTATTGGGTAGCCTAAAGTCTATATTTTATTATTCTAGCTCTTCTAAGAACGGAATTGCTGACATTGCATAATATAGCTTTTTGTGGGTCAACCACTAATCCAATGATTTTACAAAACGGCACATTGGTAGCTAGCATTCCACAGGTGATTTTACTTTTTAATTCGTTGAAATCTATGAATTATTTCCGGAGTAATTAATTGCTAAAGTTAAACGAATAAAATTTACGGGGCAAAAACAGTTAGAATGTGTATTGCGAATACAATAAATGTATGTATATACTATATTGATTTGAAACATCAAAATGTAGGTCATATGCAAATCTTAAGAATGCCATTTTAAGCGAAAATCTATACTCTATACGATTGATATGACATATCGAATAAAAGTCGATAGAAGCAGTGCACATCGTATTGTAAATATATCATGATAGGAAAGTTGGAAATCACGTATATCTCTGACAGTATGTACAGTAGCGACCGTTTGCTGTATTGCATTAAATTCAAATAAATTCATATATTCAGGGAAAAGCTATTTGAATCAAACCGATGCTGCATTTCGATGAAATAGAACAACATTCATGGCGCATTTTCAAACCTGCATGACAAATAAAAGTATTCAAGTCTAATAGTTACTGTTGACAGCTTCACTATTTGATAATGCCCATTTCTGCCTCTTTTTATATGGCATAGTAGAATTTGACATGTTCCTATCTACAGAAGTACTATTTTACAAACAAAAATAGGAAAGGTGTTGGTTACTTATTACATATGGTTTTCAAAAAGTCAGTGGTTAAAACGTTAAAAAAACTGGGTGTTAGCAATTTCGAAATTTTAGAAATTTACAGTTTAAATTACCAAAGGCAATTACCGTTAATATGTATTAGCGTTGGTAATTTACTGATATTTATAATAATAAAAAAGCCTGAACAATAATTAACCATTAAACAGTGTACTTTATTTTTGTTTCTTTATTATTTAGTTATATTTCGTGCCTGGTTTGACAAACAACAATTAATACAATGAATTAATTTCCACCAGTGTCCAATAGATGTCATGATAATATTAGTTAGAGAGCATTCCTTACTGGTACTAGCCTTTGAAATTACGAATTTATCTATTCCTTCTCATAGGGCTCGGTAGCTCAACGGTAGGGCATTGCCCCGGCAAAGCAGAAGACCCCGGTTCGAATCCGGACTGAGACCGTATCTTTTAATTAATTTTAAAATTACTTCTCACCTGGATTCTCTTTCGTCATTCATCCATATATATATATATATATATATATATATATATATATATATATATATATATATATATATATATATATATATATATATATATATATACGTTATATTTAAACCGACTAAACTAGTTTCCTACTTTCCAAGAGCAAGATTTGCGATTAAACTTGACATACCATGAATCAATTTCCACCAGTGTCCAATAGATGTCGTGATAATATTAGTTAGACAGCAATCCTTTCTGTTACTAGCCTTTGAAACGACGAATTTATCTATTCCTTCTCACAGGGCTCGGTAGCTCAACGGTAGAGCAATGCCCCGGCAAGGCAGAAGACCCCGGTTCGAATCCGGGCTGAGACCGAATCTTTTAATTAATTTTAAAATTACCTCTCGCCTGGATTCTCTTTCGTCATTCATCCATATATACCTTATATTTAAACCGACTAAACTAGTTTCCTACTTTCCAAGAGCAAGATTTGCGATTAAACTTGACATACCATGAATCAATTTCCACCAGTGTCTAATAGATGTCATGATAATATTAGTTAGACAGCATTCCTTACTGTTACTAGCCTTTGAAACGACGAATGTATCTATTCCTTCTCACACGGCTCGGTAGCGCAACGGTAGAGTATTGCTCCGGCAAAGCAGAAGACCCCGGTTCGAATCCGGGCTGAGACCGTATCTTTTAATTAATTTTAAAATTACTTCTCACCTGGATTCTCTTTCGTCATTCATCCATATATACCTGATATTTAAACCGACTAAACTAGTTTCCTACTTTCCTAGAGCAAGATTTGCGATTAAACTTGACATACCATGAATTAATTTCCACCAGTGTCCAATAGATGTCATGATAATATTAGTTAGACAGCATTCCTTACTGTTACTAGCCTTTGAAACGACGAATTTATCTATTCGTTCTCACAGGGCTCGGTAGCTCAACGGTAGAGCAATGCCCCGGCAAAGCAGAAGACCCCGGTTCGAATTCGGGCTGAGACCGTATCTTTTAATTAATTTTAAAATTACTTCTCACCTGGATTCTCTTTCGTCATTCATCCATATATACCTTATATTTAAACCGACTAAACTAGTTTCCTACTTTCCAAGAGCAAGATTTGCGATTAAACTTGACATACCATGAATTAATTTCCACCAGTGTCCAATAGATGTCATGATAATATTATATGTTCGATAAATTCTTCCATAGTAACGAGAATTTCAATTATAGTTGGTGAAGGGTTATTCAATTAAACCAATGTTCTCGTTTTCTGTTGTTTATTTTCTAGAAAATAAACAACAGAAAACGAGAACATTGGTTTAATTGAATAACCCTTCACCAACTATGATAATATTAGTTAGACAGCATTCCTTTCTGTTACTAGCCTTTGAAACGCCGAATGTATCTATTCCTTCTCACAGGGCTCGGTAGCTCAACGGTAGAGCATTGCACCGGCAAGGCAGAAGACCCCGGTTCGAATCCGGGCTGAGACCGTATCTTTTAATTAATTTTAAAATTATTTCTCACCTGGATTCTCTTTCGTCATTCATCCATATATACGTTATATTTAAACCGACTAAACTAGTTTCCTACTTTCCAAGAGCAAGATTTGCGATTAAACTTGACATACCATGAATCAATTTCCATCAGTGTCCAATAGATGTCATGATAATATTAGTTAGAGAGCAATCCTCTCTGTTACTAAACTTTGGAATGACGAATTTATCTATTCCTTCTCACAGGGCTCGGTAGCTCAACGGTAGAGCAATGCCCCGGCAAGGCAGAAGACCCCGGTTCGAATCCGGGCTGAGACCGTATCTTTTAACTAATTTTAAAATTACTTCTCACATGGATTCTCTTTCGTCATTCGTCCATATATACCTTATATTTAAACCGACTAAACTAGTTTCCTACTTTCCAAGAGCAAGATTTGCGATTAAACTTGACATACCATGAATCAATTTCCATCAGTGTCCAATAGATGTCATGATAATATTAGTTAGAGAGCAATCCTCTCTGTTACTAAACTTTGGAATGACGAATTTATCTATTCCTTCTCACAGGGCTCGGTAGCTCAACGGTAGAGCAATGCCCCGGCAAGGCAGAAGACCCCGGTTCGAATCCGGGCTGAGACCGTATCTTTTAACTAATTTTAAAATTACTTCTCACATGGATTCTCTTTCGTCATTCATTCATATATATTATGCGCAAAAAAATACATCTGAGGTACCATTATGTATTTTACCATTATGTATTGGTCAATTCTAGGATTAATCGCTGAGACTTGGTAAAAGCCCGAAATTATATTGATAAATACCATTTTTCGGACATTTACCAATTCATATTGGTCAAAACTGGGAGTAACGCGTTCATCCTAGGTTTGACCATATTTCGGGCTTTTACAGTAACATAGCCAAAT
Source organism: Melinopterus prodromus (assembly GCA_964023965.1). Taxonomy (NCBI): domain Eukaryota; kingdom Metazoa; phylum Arthropoda; class Insecta; order Coleoptera; family Scarabaeidae; genus Melinopterus; species Melinopterus prodromus. The sequence goes on along the minus strand of OZ030391.1, from coordinate 3,001,179 downwards.
TAGATTAACACGAAATTGATTAGGGTTTTTTTTTTCTTAGTTACAAATAAAACAATCTGGGGACTGCTTGAGCCCTAGCGGGTGTTCCAATCGACCTGGGGGTAATCTGAATTGATGGGTTTCATGTTAGCCGTCGTCTCTAGTGAGTATTGCTCACGACATTGGATTTTCCCTGTCGGCATTGATCAGATCGGTCGACACAGCAGTGAATATTGGATGCGGCCGGCACATGTATATTGATTTACAGCGCTAGAATGAGTGACGCCTTACCGATACCGTATTTGATTTATCCTGTAACCAACACTTGCTTGGACAAATGTTGATCGCGACCGTATACTGTTTGTTTTCAAGTCACGGTCATGATTTAAGAGGAACGTACAGTCATACAGTTCTTTATATTGATTTTTAGTTTCCTTTTATCATTACTAACAACCTTTATCAAAATTCTTAGGATATTTCCAGAGTTGTTAATATATGACTATGTTTAGTGCAACTGTTACAGATTTTGTTTAATTTAAAAAATCGTACCGACTTCACAAGCGACTGATGTGAGTTACTACGTTCTTTATATTGATTATGAGTTTCATTTTATCAATTCTAGAAACGTTTATCAAAATTCTTAGAATATTTCCAGAGTTGTGAATCTATGACTACGCTTAGTGCAATTTTTACAGATTTTGTTTTATTTAAGAAATCGTACCTACTTCACAAGCGACTGATGTGAGTTACTACGTTCTTTATATTGAATATTAGTTTCCTTTTATCAATTCTGGAAACCTTTATCAAAATTCTTAGGATATTTCCAGAATTGTGAATATATGACTATGTTTAATGCAATTTTTACAGATTTTGTTTAATTTAAAAAATCGTACCGACTTCACAAGCGACTGATGTGAGTTACTACGTTCTTCATATTGAACATCAGTTTCCTTTTATCAATTCTGGAAACCTTTATCAAAATTCTTAGGATATTTCTAGAGTTGTGAATCTATGACTATGTTTAGTGCAATTTTTACAGATTTTGTTTAATTTAAATAATCTACCGACTTCACAAGCGACTGATGTGAGTTACTACGTTCTTTATATTGATTATTCGTTTGCTCTTATCAATTCTGGAAAGTATTATCAAAATTCTTATGATATTTCTAGAGTTGTGAATCTATTACTATGTTTAGTGCAATTTTTACAGTTATTGTCTAGTTTAAAAAATCGTATCGACTTGACAAGCGGCTGATGTGAGTTACTACGTTCTTTATATTGATTATTAGTTTCCTTTTATCAATTCTAGAAACCTTTATCAAAATTCTTAGGATATTTCCAGAGTTGTGAATCTATGACTATATTTAGTACAAATTTTACAGATTTTGTTTAACTTAAAAAATCGTACAGAATTCATAAACGACTGATGTGAGTTACTACGTTCTTTATATTGATTATTAGTTTCCTTTTATGAATTTTAGAAACCTTTATCAAAATTCTTAAGATATTTCCAGAGTTGTTAATCTATGACTGTGTTTAGTGCAATTTTTACAGATTTTGTTTAATATAAAAAATCGTAGCGACTTCACAAGCGACTGATGTGAGTTACTACGTTCTTTATATTGATTATTAGTTTCCTTCTATCAATTCTGGAAAGTTTTATCAAATTTCTTAGGATATTTCCAGAGTTGTGAATCTATGACTATGTTTAGTGCAATTTTTACAGTTATTGTTTAATTTAAAAAATCGTACCGACTTCACAAGCGAATGATGTGGGTTACTACGTTCCTTATAGTGGTTATTAGTTTCCTTTTATCAATTCTAGAAACCTTTATCAAAATTCTTAGGATATTTCCAGAGTTGTGAATCTATGATTATATTTAGTAAAATTTTTACAGATTTTGTTTAACTTAAAAAATCGTACCAGTCACCAGCAACTGATGTGAGTTACTACGTTCTTTATATTGATTATTCGTTTGCTCTTATCAATTCTGGAAAGTTTTATCAAAATTCTTATGATATTTCTAGAGTTGTGAATCTATGACTATGTTTAGTGCAATTTTTACAGTTATTGTCTAGTTTAAAAAATCGTATCGACTTGACAAGCGACTGATGTGAGTTACTACGTTCTTTATATTGATTATTAGTTTCCTTTTATCAATTCTGGAAAGTTTTATCAAATTTCTTAGGATATTTCCAGAGTTGTGAATCTATGACTATGTTTAGTGCAATTTTTACAGTTATTGTTTAATTTAAAAAATCGTACCGACTTCACAAGCGAATGATGTGGGTTACTACGTTCCTTATAGTGGTTATTAGTTTCCTTTTATCAATTCTAGAAACCTTTATCAAAATTCTTAGGATATTTCCAGAGTTGTGAATCTATGATTCTATTTAGTAAAATTTTTACAGATTTTGTTTAACTTAAAAAATCGTACCAGTCACCAGCAACTGATGTGAGTTACTACGTTCTTTATATTGATTATTCGTTTGCTCTTATCAATTCTGGAAAGTTTTATCAAAATTCTTATAATATTTCTAGAGTTGTGAATCTATGACTATGTTTAGCGCAATTTTTACAGATTTTGATTCATTTAAAAAATCGTACCGACTTCACAAGCAACTGATGTGAGTTACTACGTTCTTTATATTGATTATTAGTTTCCTTTCATCAATTTTGGAAAGTTTTATAAAAATTCTTAGGATATTTCCAGAGTTGTGAATCTATTACTATGTTTAGCGTAATTTTTACAGTTATTGTTTAATTTAAAAAATCGTACCGATTTCACAAGCGACTGATGTGAGTTACTACTTTCTTTATATTGATTATTAGTTAAATAATAAATAAATTCTTTATTGTCATTAGATCTTCACAGATATCGACAGTGTCATACACAAGTTTAGGCAATATTATCGCATCACACTATTATACATCATATACACCAGATAAAAATATAATGCACAAATAAATAACAACAAACATGATTACAGATGACAACGATGACAAACAGAACATAGATTCATGTGCATTCTAACCGCGGTGCTCTCCGCGGTTCACAAACTCATCCACTGAATAAAACGCTTTGTCAAGCAGATACAATTTCGCTCGCGAACGAAATGCAGAGAAGGAATCGGTGGTCAGTATTTGAGGTGGCAGCGCATTATAGGCACGTATCATCATATAATAGGGCCCCCGTTCGTAGGCTGTTGAGACATGCCCGGGTATGACAAGGCGAGATGCACCTCGCGTACGCATCGACTGAGATAAGTCCCCATTTCTGACAAATTTTGCTAAATTCTTTCTGCAGTAGCAAACCAGTCGAAAAATGTACAATGACGGTAGAGTCAGAATACCTTGGGCTCTGAAATGGGGCTCACAAGATTCACGGTACTCCAACCTTAGCATTAACCGTATACGCCTCTTCTGAAGCACAAACAGCGCAGACATACTATGCAATGATCCTTATATCATCCTTATATCATATCATCCTTATATCAATTTTAGAAACCTTTATCAAAATTCTTTGGATATTTCCAGAGTTGTGAATTTATTGTTTAAGAACGTAGTAACACATATCAGTCGTTGTTCTTAGATTATTTAACCTATTTTCTTATATATTTACAACTGCAGTATTATTATACTCACTACGTTTCAGAACTCTAAAGAATATATAGCTACGCCACTAGTTCCGATCGATCGCAAAAGCGTTAAATGAGGCGCTAAATAAATCGTAATGGCGAGCTTGAAAATAGCTTGGGTCGGTGTGGCAAATCTACCGGAAGTGCGATAAGAAAATCTATTAAAGTTTGAATGGCCGTCGGTCGCAATTAGGAAAATATATTCATTCGCAACTCCGCCGCTACACTTTGCCAAATTGAACGAACCAAGTTATATTTCGTCCGTCGAGTTCTAACTGGTATAACGTGACGTCAGACTTGGGATGCTGCGGTATTCCGCGATGCCGTTTTGCGCTTATTCCAGACCTTTAACCTTTACGTATTACGTGGCGTTATTGTATTGCGTTACGTAGTGCTTTTAAATTGCGAAAACCAACTTTCCACATTTGTGGTTGGAAGTAGTAGCGAGTAAGTGGATGTATGACCTTTTGAAGGATTGTGCTGAATGATGATATTTGAACTACTAATAAAATAAAATGCATTTTTATTTGTGGTACACGTTGTCACTGTGTTTTGTTTATATGACTTTTTTATAAGCATCAATCGTTTTAATCTACGTATTTTATTATACAAAACCCATGATGTGAACCCATAATATACAGGTTGTTCCCTTAAAGGAATTTTAAAGAAATGGTTTTAGAGTACACACTGCTATACTAGATTGTTGGGTGTGTTTATTCCGTCTTTTGCGCAATAATAAATTTTGCTTATGGTTATCATTGTCAACACATTCTAACGTCAACCGAAAAGCTGTGTTTTCATGTTGTTAGCACTTCATAGTATCTTTACTGGATATTGTCCAAGCAAATCACTAGTGGAAGTGACGTCCATGTTAAAAATTACCCTATATACACCCATTTGTTGGTCACACCTCAGTGAATTTTGATCATTGAAGCGTAAAAAACATGTTTTAATTGAAGCAGGTCAAACAATGGCGAACTAGGTATAGGACCCCTGTCTGAATTTATTAATTTATCTCTATTCAAGTGAATAAAGATACTTTCCAAGCTGTTTAGTTCCCTATTATTTGACACAGCTTTTACAAGTTTTAAGTCATCTACAACTACTTTATGACATGTGTCTAAAATATGTTGAGCCACACTAGATTCTTCAAAACGATTATATTTAAAATGAGCTACATGTTCTTTGAACCTAGTTAAAATTGTTCTTCTAGTCTGGCCTACGTATTCTTTTTCACAGTCATGACATTTGATACAATATATACCAGATTTATCAAGTACATCTACCTTATCCTTTGGGTTTCCAAGAAGGTTTTTTATGCTATTATGAGTCGAATATGCTATACAGAGATTTTGTGATGTAAAAATACTTCTCAGACCCCTTGTATATGCACAATCGAACGGTATTTTAACATATTTCTTCTTTTCTACAACCAAAGTATTTAAAGTAGATATTTGATTTACATACATTTTTTGATTCTGCTTCTTAATCATTCTATCAACTATTTTCTCAGGGTACCCATTATGTATGACAACATTCTTAATAAACAATAATTCTTGCTGATATCTATCTGCGGACAATGGAAATTTCAATAACCTATTTACTAAACAACTAATAAAAGACAATTTTTGTTGAAAAGGATGCTGCGAATCATTAGGGATAAACCTGATTGTGTTAGTATCTTTCCGATACACGTCAATTTCTATTATATTTTTGCTATTCCTGACTACCAGAGTATCTAAAAATCTGATGTGGCCAGGCACATGACTTTATCATACAATATATAAAATTAATAGTTTAGCTGCATGAGCATCTATTTGACTGAGATAAATCGTGGCTGCATTAAAATTAAACTAGTTAGCCAGGATTTGACAGATATTTTGATAGTCAATAGTATCAATCGAAGGTATCGTCAAAGCATCAGCATTTGACACTACCTACTGTCATCAGAATAATAGTTGTTTATCTCACAAGTGCCGAAAGTACGGAATAGCACAACGAGCGGTGATGCGGCGCGTCACCGATGACGGAGCGTCGTCGTCGCATGTGAGCGATTCGCGGTATGTAGTTTTCGGCAGGAGTGACATCAACGTTTTTTGTGTTGCTATTTGAGAAATACGTATTTAAAAAAAATCTAAAATGGTTATATTTGGGTATAGAAAATGTTAGGTTGATGGGTTGATACCACTTCTACGAAATGTCAAGTTTAAAAAGCTAATTCAAATTCTGACAGATTTATATTCGTTCATGACACTTGTAGATGACGTTCCATAGCGGTTCTCCGAGTGTGACAGCGTGGTGACAGCCATGGACATTTCTGTGGTGACAGCACAAAAACTATTTGTCAAAATCCTGGCTACTATGTAGTTTCATATCAATGCAGATGCGACCGATCTCGATCAAATAGAATTTGCTCTTGCAGCTAAACTATTAATTTTACCAAAACATGTCATAGGCATAAATAATTCAAAATTTCCTTTGCTTTAATTTATTATTTAACTAGTAGAAAAAGTTTATTTCCAACCTAATTATAAAATGTAGTGTACTAATATGTACATATCATTTTGTATCTATTCATCCTGGAAACGGCCATCGACCGGAGTCCTTCAGCCGGGGTTTTGAATTTGGTATGATGATACTTAAATATTTTGTAGGTGTTTTATGATGTCGTATATGGTCTTCTTCTGTTCATTTTGGTGGGTCTGTGGATTGTTTCTTATAAAGAATAGGTGGGATATTTCTGGTGGAATTTTTTTTGCAATTTTGGTGGATAGGATTTTTAATCTGTTGGAAATGGGAATGATGTTTGTGGTTTCGTAGAGGAATGTATTGGATGGGTTGTGGAGCGGATTGATAGGATGACGTATTCTAGTTATGCTGCGCAGGGCACTTCTCTCTCCAACCTCGATGTTATGTATCGCTGGTGTTGCAATGTTGTTAAACAATAGTGATCCATACTCAAGCACCGGTCGACAAATTGCTTTGTAAATTCGCACAGCTCCTCTCGTGCTAATACCTCTGCTCTTGTATGTCAGGCTTCTGAATGTTGTTGCTCTTTTCTTCGCTTTCATTTTCGTCTTCTTGGTATTTAACTATTTTGACGAAATTACAGAAATAGCGGCTCATCTGCAAAATCCTTGAAAAAGGCTTAGAATAAACTACCAGTTCCTTTGCACCCTTTTGAACCAAAAGCTTTTCAGCTCTAAGTTTGGTCATAAAACTTCTAAATATGAACTTTCGTCCCGATACCCTTAGTAGTTTCTCCGGAATCGTCGCCACAAAAATCGAGTACACACATACGCACACACACACACATACACACACACACACACAGACATTTTTTTGTACCTTGGTCAAAAATGTTCAGGGGACCCAAAAAGACCTATTTCCGCTAAAATCTCAATTTTTTTTCGGCGTGAGTACAATACTTTAGCATACTGCGTATGATAAAGTAAAAAATTTAAAAATTGTTATATTTCTGTATAGGTTATGTTAGGTTGATACCACTTCTACGAAACGTCAAGTTTAAAAAGCTAATTCAAATTCTGACAGATTTATATTTGTTCATGATACTGTAGATGTCACATCCGTACGAACATACTAAAATATAACTACACTCATCGCTATACTTTATTTACAATTTTCTCGATTTATCGTTTTTACAATTAGATATAACAACGGGTTGTTATATCTATTTATTTTATTGTTATTTTGTATTTTGTACTTTGCCGCACTAGAGCGGCAACGTTCCATAGCGGTTCTCCAACCAGTGATGAAATCAGCTGTTTTCGAGTGTGACAGCCATAGACATTTCTTTGGTGACAGCACATAAAAATATTTGTCAAATCCAGGCTACTATGTAGTTTCATATCAATGCAGATGCGACCGATCTCGATCAAATAGAATTTGCTCCTGCAGCTAAACTACTAATTATACCAAAAAAATGTTATAGACATAAATTATACAAAATTTTCTCTACTTTAATTTATTATTTATCTATTTTGACGAAATTACAGAAATGACGGCTCATTTGCAAAATCGTTGAAAAATGCATAGAGTAAATAGCCAGTTCCTTTGGACCCCTTTGAACCAAAAGCTTTTCAGCTCTAAGTTTGGTCATAAAACTTCTAAATATGAACTTTCGTCCAGATACCTCTAGTAGTTTCTCCGGAATCGTCACCACAAAAATCGTTTACACACACACATACACACATACACACACAGACATTTTTTTGTACCTTGGTCAAAAATGTTCAGGGGACCAATAAAGACCTATTTCCGCTAAAATCTCAATTTTTTTTTTCGGCACGATTACAATACTTCATCATACTGCGTATGATAAAGTAAAAATGGAAGTTGGCCGTTAACTTCTTGTTCTACAGTAAAGTTAATGGTGTTGAATTTAGAATTCAAACCGAGAAGAAAATCTTGAATACTGCACTTCTTGGTGTCAAAAATGGCAAAATAATATATATAATCGACTAACTTAATCCTCACACAATTATCTAAAATCATCTATATACCATGTAAGAATTTTTCTAACACGGTTTTTCTCCAAATTAATAATTAATGCTCATTCGTAACTACTAAAGATATAACAATGACAAGTTTTCAACTCCACAGACAGGTCAATTTAGATGTCCAAACAGGGAACTTTCCGTACGAGCTTATTTCACGATTCCACACGATGTGTCCGGTAATGCGCCACCAGTGTTATATACGGACATTTCGAATGATTTTCATGTCGACCGCCCACAAGTTCTGCTACAGAATCACATATAATCGTTTCACAGAATAATGTAGGCGAGCGACGCATGACTAGCGAAAAATGTGTAGCACAATATGTGGCCCAGTGTGTTGCAGTGGAAGTGCAACAACACTAAGAGGGATCGAGTGACTTTCTATTCATACTTTAGTACATAGAGACGAGATATGGCAAAAATATTACTCAGAGACCTAAAGTGATAAATAATAGTTATTTCCTGAACATCTATTCAAAATTAGTGCTTTTATTTTTAATGTAAATATTGTGGATATCGATAAAAAAATAGTATATTACAGTATTTTTACTTTATCATACGCAGTATGGTAAGTATTGTAATCATACCGAAAAAAAAATTGAGATTTTAGCGGAAATAGGTCTTTTTGGGTCCCCTGAACATTTTTGACCAAGGTACAAAAAAATGTCTGTGTGTGTGTGTGTGTGTGTGTGTATGTGTGTGTGTGTGTGTGTGTGCGTGTGCGTATGTGTGTACTCGATTTTTGTGGCGACGATTCCGGAAAAACTACTAAAGGTATCGGAACGAAAGTTCATATTTAGAAGTTTTGTTACCAAACTTAGAGCTGAAAAGCTTTTGGTTGAAAAGGGTCCAAAGGAACTGGTAGTTTATTCTAAGCCTTTTTGAAGGATTTTGCAAATGAGCTGCCATTTCTGTAATTTCGACAAAATAATTAATTAATAAATTAAAGTAGAGGAAATTTTGAATAATTTATTGCTATGACATTTTTTGGTAAAAGTAATAGTTTAGCTTCAAGAGCAAATTCTATTTGATCGAGATCGGTCGCATCTGCATTGATATGAAATTACATAGTAGCCAGGATTTTGACAAATACTTTTTTGTGTTGTCACATTCGAAAACAGCTGATCTCATCAGAGGCTGGAGAACCACTATGGAACGATGCCGCTGTAGTGCGGCAAATTATAAAATACAAATTTCAAATAAAATAAGATCACCAATTTGATTGTTTGTTGATAAGAAATATCAACCCGTCTTTATATCTAATTCTAAAAACGATAAATTGAGAAAATTATAAATAAAGTATAGCGATGAGTGTAGTTTTATTTTAGTATGGTGGTAGGTATGTGTCATGAACAAATATAAATCGGTCAGAATTTAAATTACCTTTTTAAGGTGCGTTTTCATTAGTGATAATGGCAGTGGTAGCAGACGCCGTTATAGTATTTCCAATAGAAAATTGCTAGTGACTCATGCTTATGTACATGCAAACTAATATGTGTCATTATCACGATATGTAAGAAATACTATAATTTCGTATTCTACCACCGCCATGACCTACCATTACCTACCAATCGGAACGCACCTTTAAACTTGACGTTTCGTCAAAGTGGTACCAACCTAGCATTTACTATACAGAAATCATTTATTTATTTTTTTTAAATACTTATTTCTTAAAAAGCAACACAATAAACGTTGATGTCGCTCCTGCCAAAAACTAGATACCGCGACCCGCTCACATGCGACGGCGACACTCCGCCTTCGGTGACGCGCCGCATCACCGCTCGTCGCGCTATTCCGTACTTTCGGCATTTATGCAATAATAACTATTATTCTAATGACGTAGTCTAGGTAGTAATACCTACAATTCATCTCAATAGAATAGATTCTCATGCAGCTAAACTATTAATTTTATATATTGTATGATAAAGTCATGTGCCTGGCCACATCAGATTTTTATTGTACAATACCGATCATAAAATCTTGATAGTCAGCAAACGAAAAGAATCAGAGCAATCCAGTACTGTACTGAATAATTGGTACTGATCAGGTTAGTCTTGTCGAAACAGTTGTAAATTATTCGTGTTACTTTAGCCTCACATGAAGTCTACGCCGAATAGCGAAGCAATCGTATGCATGTGTGTACTGTGTATATTTGCATAGAATCGTAGATAAATGGGAACCGCCGACGCGAGTCGCGTATGTAATTTAGTGATTTTGCGTCCTGCTGAGATTGTGTTGACACTATGAATGTCACAACGTGATATTTTCGTGAAACCGATGCATTCTACCAGCTTGGGTTTGTGCATTTGCTTTCATTATGATACGTATTTACTTGCACACACTGGAATTTATCAGAATGGAGACTCACCTGTTGCAGTAAAATTTGTTGAGAGCCATAGGTGTCCGAGCCTTTGGTGGCTTCTTTCTTGTACTTCTATCAATTCCACACCCCACTGTGAGCAAGTACTTCTAAATATATTCTTTGTGTACATACTCGTATTTCGTATGAATAAAATAATGTTCATGACTCACCATTTCTACTCCATATACACTCAGTTCCAAAAAAAGTTACGTACATACTTGATTTTTGTCCTAACTTTAATGTCATATATTATTTAACCAGCACCAGCGTCAGATTTTTATTCGTTGTTTATTTGTTGGAAGGCAATTCCTTTGTCTGTATCCTGAAGAGTAGTGAAAAAAATCTGATGTGGCCAGGCACATGACTTTATCATACAATATATAAAATTAATAGTTTAGCTGCATGAGAATCTATTTTATAGAGATAAATCGTAGGTATTGTCAAAGCATCAGCATTTGACACTACCTACACTACGTCATTAGAATAATAGTTATTTATGTCACAAATGTCGAAAGTGCGGAATAGCGCGACGAGCGGTGATACGGCGCGTCACCGAAGGCGGAGTGTCGCCGTCGCATATGAGCGAGTCGCGCTATCTAGTTTCTGGCAGGAGCGACATCAACGTTTATTGTGTTGCTTTTTAAGAAATACGTATTTTAAAAAAATAAATAAATGATTTCTGTATAGTAAATGCTAGGTTGGTACCACTTTGACGAAACGCCAAGTTTAAAGGTGCGTTCCGATTGGTAGGTAATGGTAGCTAATGGCGGTGGTAGAATACGAAATTATAGTATTTCTTATATATCGTGATAATGACACATATTAGTTTGCATGAACATAAACATGAGTCACTAGCAATTTTCTATTGGAAATACTATAATGGCGTCTGCTACCACTGCCATTATCACTAATGAAGACGCACCTTAAAAAGGTAATTCAAATTCTGACAGATTTATATTTGTTCATGGGACATCCCTACCAACATACTAAAATAAAACTACACTCATCGCTATACTTTATTTATAATTTTCTCCATTTATCGTTTTTAGAATTAGATATAAAGACGAGTTGATATTTCTTATCAACAAACAATGAAATTGGTGATCTTATTTTATTTGAAATTTGTATTTTATAATTTGCCGCACTACAGCGGCAACGTTCCATAATGGTTCTCCAACCTCTGATGAGATCAGCTGTTTTCGATTGTGACAACACAAAAAAATATTTGTCAAAATCCTGGCTACTATGTAATTTCATATCAATGCAGATGCGACCGATCTCGATCAAATAGAATTTGCTCTTGAAGGTAAACTATTAATTTTACCAAAAAATGTCATAGGCATAAATTATTCAAAATTTCCGCTACTTTAATTTATTAATTAACTATTTTGTTGAAATTACAGAAATGGCGGCTCATTTGCAAAATCCTTCAAAAAGGCTAAGAATAAACTACCACTTCCTTTGGACTCTTTCAACCAAAAGCTTTTCAGCTCTAAGTTTGGTAACAAAACTTCTAAATATGAAGTTTCGATACGATACCTTTAGTAGTTTCTCCGGCATCGTCGCCACAAAAATCGTTTACACACAGACATACATACGCACAGACACACACACACACACACACACAGACATTTTTTTGTACCTTGGTCAAAAATGTTCAGGGGACCCATAAAGACCTATTGCCGCTAAAATCTCAATTTTTTTTTCGGCATGATTACAATACCACTTTATCTTACTGCGTATGATAAAGTAAAAAATCTGATGTGGCCAGGCACATGACTTTATCATACAATATATAAAATTAATAGTTTAGCTGCATGAGAATCTATTCTATTGAGATAAATCGTACGTATTGTCAAATCATCAGAATTTGACACTACCTACACTACGTCATTAGAATAATAGTTATTTATGTCACAAATGCCGAAAGTACGGAATAGCGCGACGAGCGGTGATGCGGCGCGTCACCGAAGGCGGAGTGTCGCCGTCGCGTATGAGCGAGTCGGCTATCTAGTTTTTGGCAGGAGCGACATCAACGTTTATTGTGTTGCTTTTTAAGAAATACGTATTTAAAAAAAAATAAATGATTTCTGTATAGTAAATGCTAGGTTGGTACCACTTTGACGAAACGTCAAGTTTAAAGGTGCGTTCCGATTAGTAGGTAATGGTAGCTAATGGCGGTGGTAGAATACGAAATTATAGTGTTTCTTACATATCGTGATAATGACACATATTAGTTTGCATGTGCATAAACATGAGTCACTATCAATTTTCTATTGGAAATACTATAACAGCGTCTGCTACCACTGCCATTATCACTAATGAAAACGCACCTTAAAAAGGTAATTAAAATTCTGACAGATTTATATTTGTTCATGACACATCTCTACCAAAATACTAAAATAAAACTACACTCATCGCTATACTTTATTTATAATTTTCTCAATGTATCGTTTTTGGAATTAGTTATAAAGACGGGTTGATATTTCTTATCAACAAATAATCAAATTGGTGATCTTACTTTATTTGAAATTTGTATTTTAAAATTTGCCGCACTACAGCGGCAACGTTCCATAGTGGTTCTCCAATCTCTGATGAGATCAGCTGTTTTCGAATGTGACAACACAAAAAAATATTTGTCAAAATCCTGGCTACTATGTAATTTCATATCAATGCAGATGCGACCGATCTCGATCAAATAGAATGTGCTCTTGAAGCTAAACTATTAATTTTACCAAAAAATTTCATAGGTATAAATTATTCGAAATTTCCCCTACTTTAATTTATTAATGAACTATTTTGTCGAAATTACAGAAATGGCGGCTCATTTCCAAAATCCTTCAAAAAGGCTTAGAATAACCTAAAAAGCTAAACTATTAATTTTACCAAAATATTACATAGGCATAAATTATTCAGAATTTCTTCTACTTTAATTTATTATTTAACTATTTTGACGAAATTAGAGAAATAGCGGCTCATTTGCAAAATCCTTGAAAAAGGCTTAGAATAAACTACCAGTTCCTTTGGACCCTTTTTAACCAAAAGCTTTTCAGCTCTAAGTTAGGTCATGAAACTTCTAATTATGAACTTTCGTCCCGATACCTTTAGTAGTTTTTCCGGAATCATCGCCACAAAAATCGTTTACACACACACGCACGCACGCACACACACACACACACACACACACACACACAGACATTTTTTTGTACTTTGGTCAAAAATGTTCAGGGGACCCAAAAAGACCTATTTCCGCTAAAATCTCAATTTTTTTTTTCGGCATGATTACAATACTTTAGCATACTGCGTATGATAAAGTAAAAAAAATTATACCATGTTTTTTCGTCATTTTTGACTCACCCTGTATGTTAATCAAGTAATGGTAGAGAAACTGGTGATACTCTATATGAATATGTCCGAATTACAGCTTTTTTTAACCTTTGCATATTGCCAACTTTGTGAATTTATCGAGAAACAGTTTTCTAGTGAAATAAACTGATCCAAATATTTAAAAACGTGTTGATTAAACACCCAATTATAAACTGGGAAAACTGCTTAATACCGTGTATTGCCTTCCCTGTTTGTCGATAAATTCAGATGTTGGTAATATGCAGGGTTTAAAAAAAAACTGTAATTCTGACAATGTTAGAGTGATTTAAAATAAATGCTCGTAAACGAAGCGTCTTTCATATAGAGTGTATGCACTTGCTATGCCATTACTTGATTAACACACAGGGTGAGTCAAAAATGAGGAAAATAACATGTTTCAGTTTTTCCACTACTATCCAGGATACATTGAAAAAACTTCCTCCTCTTTTTGATATAATTAAGATGTTGCTGAAAGTGAACGTTAAATTTCAAGAGGAAATATATTTTTTTCATTTAACGAAACCGCAGCTGTTGCATCTTTCAAAACCTTACTAACATGCGAACGTACTTTTATTAGATTATTATATTGCAAAACTAATCAGAGGCTATGAAGGACAATTATTGTCATTACCTGTAGCCGACTGGCAGTTCATTCGTGATTTTACACAATCTCAAAAAGATACTACTTTTAAAATCTTGTCCAAAAATGTAAGACGGATAGTAGAATCATCTGCTCAACATATTAGGAGCATTTGCCACATGCATTAAGACCATGTACTTATCTAAGCTATTTTTTTTTTAATTCATACATACTGGAGCATAACCTCACAGTTTATGCTCATGCTCATTCATATCACCCAAAGAAGTTTAAGAAATAGTTCTTATACGCATTGTAAGACGGTTAGTTCCCATATTTTACGCGCGAGGGCTAGGTCTATTTCTGGCTAATTAATAGCTATCGAAGTGTTCGGTTTGTCAATATTTTGACCGTTCAGCTAAAAATACCACACCCACGGTCGAGGAAATTGCATATCCACGATTAGAAGAAAAAATAGACTAACCCCGGACTAACCGAATGGTGTGTGTATTGACAAAACTTTTCAACCTACAAACTTTACTGTTTACCCGCCCACAACTGTAGTGTTTACTAAACGTTTATGTAGAAAAACGTCAATAATTTTATCGGTAGCTTTTTCTGAGTCAAAATGTTAGGATTAGAGAAAGAAGAAAGTAGTACGTATTATATAAATAAATTATATAAATTATTATATTATATAAATAAAATCTTAAACAACTTTGAGCGCGGATACCATTCAGTTGCCACGTTTTATGACCTCTCGAAAGCTTTCGATTGTGTTACACATCATGTTCTATTAGAAAAACTTAAGAATTATAACTTTTCGAAATCGAGCATTGGGTTAATGGAGTCATATCTGAGTAATCGTTACCAACACGTAAAAGTGAACAATTCAATTTCATCGAACAGACTTTGCAGTTACGGGGTACCCCAAGGATCAGTTTTTGGCCCCATTCTCTTTTTAATTTATATCAACGACATTAATTGTGCTACTGAAGCAACTGATCTTATTCTATTTGCGGATGACACAACGGTAATTAAGGGAGGTGATGAACAGCTTCTTAATACAGTGGACCTATGTGACAGAGATATTAAAGAATGGTTTTCTTCGTATGCGCTTTGCATCAAACAGGATAAGTGCTTATCGGTATTGCGACATGAAGCGCGTTCCAATACGGACGATAATGAGAGTGTAAAATTCTTGGGTGTTATTCTTGACTCCAAATTAAAGTGGGAAAGTCATGTCGGACATGTTTCAGGAAAACTTGCGAGGGTGATTCATTATTTGAGAATCTTGAGAGAATCAATCTCTATAAAATGTCTTAGGGTTGCATACTTTGCCTTTTTTCACTCCTTGATGACATATGCAATATTTAACTGGGGCCATTCAGGTCACAGCAATAAATTGTTTTCTCTACAACGCCGATGCATAAGAGTAGTACTCGGAGTCGGTTGGAGGGAAGATTGCCGTGAACACTTCCGAAATCTCAATGTTCTGACACTTCCATCCGCCTACATATTGGAATGTTTAATGTACGCTAAGGTCAATGCCAGTACGTTTGTGACATCGAATGCAATTCACTCGTACAACACTCGTGAGAATCAGCAGTATCGCCGACCTTTTCTGAGATTGCAGAAGTCGCGCAACCCATCAAATTACTGGGCTCTAAAATTTTTTAATGTTCTGCCGCCAGCAATTAAGTGTTACTCCAATAACAGATTTAAGACAGTAATGAAACAATTCTTGGTTGAAAAATGTATATTCAATTACGATGAATACTTTAACTGTAATTTCGTAGAAATATGTAGTGCATAGTGTTTTTCTTTTTCTGTTCTGACTTGTGTAAACAATTTTCTTTGTAATAACACCAATAAAGATTATTATTATTATTATTATTATTATTATTGAAAGATATATGTGACCCCGCACGAGAGAATGGCCCTAACTGCCATCTCTTGTTTTGATAGTATTTCCACCTGTGTTTGGAGGGCGAAGGCCCATAACTTTACTCATACTCCTGAATCATTTCTACATAAGTTGTATGACTGTCAAAATTATTTGCCTCTCGGTGTAAACATGAACGCGAGAGAAGTTTTTTTTTTACTTTTAACTTACCCAAAAACTTTAATTTTTGTAGCAAGTGGCTTACCAGGAAAAAATTGGAGAGGCACAAAATGTTGACAAACACTGGAGTCAATAAGATCGAAACGAGAGATGGTAGTTAGGGCGATTCTCTCGTGCGGGGTCCCATATAATTGTTTTAGGGCGAAATTTTATAATTTAAATATGATATTTTCCAGTTAACCACATTTCCAGATTTGTTTAACTTCTGAATATTCAATATCCTCTTATTTTTTACTATTAGTGTTGTTAATTATCCAATAAGTCTTAGGAAATTAGACTCTGATATTCATATTTTATAAATACGACAACGCTTGAAAATACCTAAAGTATAAACATTGTTTATTCGACAACAACGCCCATGTGTATTTCGAAAACACGGATCAAGTTCTCGAACCGCTCTGGGCCGGCTGGACAAAAAACGTGTGGTTTTATGGCTCTACGCCGTATGTTGCTAGAATACTCGAGCAAAATAAAAACGATACCGTACATGCTCCAAGGTAAAATACATTTTTCTAGTTGATAGAAATTGGGTCAGAACGAGAATGTCCACAGATAGAAAATTTTATTAATTCAAATAAATACATACAACCTATGCATTGACTCAAAGAAACCTTGTGTTTTAACAGAGGCAGAGAAATATTTATTTGCGGATAAAAAGCATGTGTTAGAAATATTTGTTTGGTAGAAAGCACGTTGATTTGTGTCAAACAACTTATGTTTTCAGTTAAAATTTACAATACTGTATAGTATAGCGAACGAGATTTGTTGACTTCAAACAATTAAGGTAAATGCCACAAATTCAGATAGGTTAAGGAATTTTTGTTCCATTTGTAACTGGCTATTCATTTTTAAAGAAAATTGATAATAGTTATGTAATTTATATTATATTTTACAAGTTAATTACATTTATTGAACATAGAAGACTTAATACAAATGAACTAAAGTACATAATATTACTACAACGATGAAATAAACTCAGAATACATAAAACACTGAACAAATAACGTGACATACAAATCTCACCAAAGCATAATATACAACATTGCATATATTATCACAATTCATATCAGGAGCTTCATTAATTGACCCTTAAACGTGGTCGGACTAGCACTTTTGAAAATAAATTAAATTTCCGATCTTTAATTCGTTTTAAAATTTTTTTAATCATATTTCTTTCTGATATTTAGATCTTTTCAGTGGGGAGTAGCCCATTAAAATAAGGAAATGTTTCTTTATTATTAAATTTAATTAATGCTAATAATATACAGAGCGACAAAAAAATACATATGTAGTGTGTCTCACGGAACGTTGGATTGTATGGGTACTTTTGTTATTAATAGAGATAGAAAGTCGGTTAAATGAGCAAAGTAATGCATATTTATGTGCTCTTTCATAATTTGTTCAGAAAACAGTTGAATTCTAAATGGTTTCGAAGCTATTTTGAACAGAACTAAAAGATACATATTTTTTTATTTATGGTCATAACTTCTTTATTTGTGATACCATCAAAAAAGCGTTTGGACATTATAAAGGCAATTTTTTGTCTAAAATTTGATAATGTCAGTTAGAAATTTTTTTCGCCAATGAATTTGTCAGAAACATACGAAACTTTTGTTTTTCTTATGGACGCCATATTGGTTTTATACATGTATACACTCAGAATATTTTTCTGAGTAATTTGGTAGCAGATACTTTTCGTTTATGTCTTATATCTAAATAATCCCTCACGATTTAGGCTTATGTGTAGGTGCTTCGTTTTGTTAGAACCACATACCTAATCGTAACGCCAACGGTATATCGTCCATTCTTACTTCCACGTCCTCAGAGAGCAATATAAATAAATTTTTGTTATAAAAAATTGGTCCGGTTAATCGGTTGGCCACTATACCGCAACATACATTAAAACAAAACCGCACCTGGTTATGGCGCGGTACAAAAGGGTGCTGAAAAGGGTGCCAGTAGTGCGTCTTCTTTCAGTTAAAAATACCGCAGTTAGAAAAATATGTTTCATCGAACCATAACATGTATTTTATAAATTCTGCGTTTTCACCAATTTCTTTCAACAGAACTTCCTTCACACAACGTCTTCCATGGCATCATGCGATTTTCAGCAATTCTCGAAGTGTACAACTTTCAGTCAATTCTATTACATATCTTATTATAATCATGCATGTGGCATACCAAATTACTCAGAAAGAAATGATGAATCCAAACATGTACACACATAAAAATTTTACGGAGAGAATTTGCACGTAGTTAGTTGTACACAAAAAAGAGTGATTTTTTCTCCGAAAATCAGTTGATTGTGTGCTAAAAATTGTTGATATACGTAATATCGGAGTTAATTTAACTACACAGCACGGAGTTGAAAATAGTTTATATCCGAAATGGTGAAAGTTTTCACTGGAGCTGTGAGATGAAAATTAACACCATGCAGGGTGTTGAAATAACTGACAAAATGAGAGAAAGTACACTTTTTGGAGTTGATATGACTGAACATTGTGACGGAGTGATAAAACTCCTAAAAGTAAACATTAATTCCCTGTGTAATATTGATTTCTAACTCCGCTTTGGAGTGAATAATCTCCAAAAAGGTAAGATTTATACTGTAAAGGCAAAAACTTACGGTTTGACAACAACAGGCGTCAACATGTCGCCACCAAGACGGTTTGCAGTTTGCTTCGCAATGTGTTGTGGTCGTCACTTATACTCCTAAGTTTGCGGGGTGCAGTTGAGAGTGAGTTTCATTTCCATTACTTTTAATATTTTATATGTAAGTACATTATTATTTCAAATGGAGCAGTGTATTTTCATACGAGTTAAATACGGACAAATAAAAAAATGGGTCAGAATTATCAACGATGTACTAAATTTCGACACAATCAATACTCCAGGTAAGTTACTTATATTACTACATATGTAGGTATGTATGTACGTAGACATATGTATGCGTGTACATTTGTGGTACCTTCATACCGAGTATGACACTGCATTGTACCTACAGAATGCATGTCGATTTTTGTGTTTTTTTTTTATGAAGTAGTGTGTATTCCTTTGTCCGGCAATGCGTTTTTTTTTATTTTTTCTATTTGCCTTACAACATACAAAAATACAACAATTCTGCACATATTTCTTTTTTTTATGTACAGTTGGCAAGCTATTTAAAATAGCAGAGACAAAATATCAAGATATCAAGTATTATGATGACGCGAGTTATGAAATCGACAAGGAGTTATTGGTAGACTTCATATGGCACAGTCAACGAGGAATTACTTTGGTAATAAGGACGGGCGAAGAGGATGACGATGTTTTGGATTATTTGTTTTCAAACTTTAGACCATATAGTTCCATATGAGGTACACATTCCTTATAATAAGGCGAATGATATGTATATAGTTACCAATTATATTATATGTAGGTACTTAGTTATTAATGAAAGTACTCTAGACTTTATGTAGTCTGTTATATATGATATTAGTTATTAATTTATTATTATTAATATTAATACGGAGATTATTGTTATATTTAGGATAAACTGTATTTTATTTATTGAGTATTGTGCAAACATGTATATTCATTTACTTGTTTTTTTGAAAAAAAAATTGTTGAAATGTATTTTTGATTTTTACTGGTCCTCGTCATATTCCTAATAAGGATAAGAACCGCTCTGAAAAAAAAAACAACTGTATTTGGTACATATTTAACTTCATTACGTATACAAACAACTCTGTTAGGGAAAGAATAATTTCGCTAATAAAAGAAAAGCACCCCGCAACAGGGTAATTTTAACACTAATAAAGGAGTTACGTAACATCTCCATGGATGTATTTCACTACTACAGAAGAACTTTTGCACTCCGGCACGCGGGGAGATTATTTTATGTCTATAAAGGAGTAAACCTGCATTTCCCTAAACATATATTTTCAACTCCGTTACAAATAATAATAACTATAAAAAGAGTGAATGAGCTCTGTAAAAATTCAACTCCGTCTGATTTAACTACATGCGCAAACGGTCGCGAGGGAGATCCATAGCGGTGTTGAATCGGTGTTAAATCCAACTCCGTATTTTTATGTGTGTATAAAACCAATATTCCATCTTTTGGTTTTATCTGAAATAGCTTGGGAACCATTTGGCATTCCACTGTTTTCTGAACAGATTATAAGAGAGCACATAAATATGCACTACTTTGTCCATTTAACCGACTTTCTATCTCTAATAATAACAAAAGTACCCATACAACCCAACGTCACGTGAGACACACTGTATAATATATAAGCTAAAAAAATAGAATATATTACTCTTTTCTATATTTATTGGTGTCGCATATTCGTTGATATAAACTTTTTTACTACATTTTACAAAATGACATCCGCTATCACTTGTTGTCAGTTGGCACACACGTTATAGATCACCCCGTATATAACGACGTTCTGCCCGTTTTCCGCATTGAGATATAAAATACGTGCGTGTCGTAGATATATCTACTTCCGACTTCCCATTTAATTTATAGCGTCACAGACAATTAAGCAGACCTATTTTTCTTTGGAAAAGTGCGTGAGTCTTCCTCCTCATTTTTCATTCGCAATTCATTCATTTCCACCAAGAGTTCTCAATGAACTCAACAAAAGAAATCTAGAATTTCCCGAAAAAGGGTAGAAGCGGAAGTCAAGTTCTTGTGACCGAAGCCGAATTCAGAAGACCTGAATTCTGTACAGAATAATGGCGTGCGTAATGTGGGACCGTTCCTCATTCATAACCGTTTGTAGGAGTTAGGGTAGGTGACAGGAGGTCATGATTTACGATATTACCCTTATCTAAAACTATGGTATATCTACACCGGTGCCCAAATAAATTTATCTTGCGCTTTATGGGCGTCAAGGTCGGTCCTTGGTGATAACGTTTGCTCAAATTTATGTGGTTGATCGCCTGAATTTGCCGGGTTCTTATACCAGCGAATGGGAGGTAACTAAAGAAAATATTTTATGGGACTATGTCGTGCGTTGGTAGCAATGACATTCTCTGGTTATTTGTGAAGTAGCTTAGGACATAAAAAAGTAATTGAAGCGAACTACCCTGAAGTCACAGGGTTGACGATAATCGTATTTTTTACGTCTGATAATACGGGTTTTATTTCTTGTAATCCTGGTCACAATTTTTTGGTGAAAAGAAGATAATAATAATATATATTAGTCATGTAATTTGGCAGTTTCTTATTTATATATTTATAATATTTTAAAGAGTTTAATAAATTTGACAGATATTTTTATTCTATTGGAAGTTTACAGATTACACTCTAATTTGCACTGATTAAACTGGGCTTTTCGTACTGCCATGTCTGTACGCTTGTCATGTCACATTAATGTCATCTTGAATGTTGACGTAATAAATAAAAATGTCTCAATTGACTGTATTTTAGAAGGGAAATTCAAACTCGACTACATGATGAAATCAGCATTCGAGGAATTGTTATTGAATTAAGTGTCGGCAAGAATACCGCGAAGAATAAAATTGATGGAACCGGAACCAACTTGTAGGTTGACAAATACTGTCAGAGTTTAGACATCATAGGTTAACGAATACTGTCAAAGTAAATAATAATAATGATATTTATTTAGTTAAAAGAAACTAATAATCACAATAAATTTGGTTTCCTAAGTAATAAACTTATCAACTACTTAAAATTAGCCAATACATGAACCCGACATGTTTTAAAAAGACTTAGCGAACTACTGATTTTTATATCACTTGGCAGGGTATTAAACATCTTCAGTGCTTTGTAATAAAATGAATTTTGTGTGCTGCTTTTTGTATATTTTGGTAATCTGAAGTGGTCCTTTTGCCGAGTATTGTATTCATGCTGCTGACTATTGTATGTTAAATAATTAGTCATATAATTTGGGAGTTTATTATTTATGCATTTATATACCAACGTGAGTGCCTGATATACCGTTCCTTGTTTAATATTCAAAAAATTTAATTTACTCAGCATGGACTCGACACTGGTTAACCTGGAGCTTTGTAATAAAATTCTGAGGGCTCGATTTTGTTGTACTTGAATCTTTTTAATGTCTTTGTATGTACACAAAAATATTATACTGCTGCAATAGTAAAAATATGGTTCTATAATCGTATGGTACAAAGATATTCTAGCTTTTAATGTAAGTTTATTAGATATTCTTCCTAAGCAGCTAATCTTTCGACTCACCTTTTTAACTATATATTCCATATTAC
This sequence comes from Melinopterus prodromus, assembly GCA_964023965.1. Classification (NCBI taxonomy): domain Eukaryota; kingdom Metazoa; phylum Arthropoda; class Insecta; order Coleoptera; family Scarabaeidae; genus Melinopterus; species Melinopterus prodromus. Next base: position 2,978,377 of record OZ030391.1, on the reverse strand, counting down.
TCGTAAATTTCAAACTATTATCTAAAATGACACCTAGATATTTAAATTCGACCACTATCTCAACAACTGTGTTATCGATAACTATGTCTGGTGTAGGGTTTACCGAATTTCTATTTCCCAATACCATAGCTTTTGTTTTCAATACATTCACACATAATTTATTTTCTTTATACCAATTTGATATCGATACTAGTTCGGAGTTTAATGTCGCGATTACATCAGGTAAGTTATCTCCTGCAATTGATATTAGTGTATCGTTTGCAAATAGGTGCATATCACAAGCTTTAACTTGTGAAGCAACATCGTTTATGTACAAATTAAATAAAACCGGTCCAAATGTTACACAACTAAAATTGTTGAGAATGTAAATGCCCAATTTCACTTTGCTGTCCCCGTTTTTTTTATGCTCACGATGGTACTCTCAAATTATATATTAGTAGTTATTCTTTAATTTGAAACATTTGCACTCCAATAACTAAATGCTCTTTGTATTATTGAATTAAGGAAACGCATTCTGACATTAAAAGTAGTCCACATGATGCTGATTATATTTATTCGATAATATTAATACATACCTATGAATTATTTTTCACATTTTAAAATTTTATTCATTTGAAATATGTCTGAAACGGTTTGTTATTTGAAAAACTTCGTTGATTTCAATTATCAGATTAAACATATTTACATCAAATTTAATTTCCGACTTTCAATTGTTTTCTACCTTTGACGCCATCGACACTTTCTAAATGGCAACCCCAAAGTAAAACATTAAAAACAAATCGAGAAAATACCGTTGAGACTTAGCGTTATATTGATAACTTTTGTTTGTTTGTGGTTAGCGAATAGGTGTTTGCAAAATGCATCTAAACTATCAATTTTACCAAAAAATATTTGAGCAAATTCTATTTGATTGAGATCGTGTCTGCATTACAACTAGTTACCCAGGATTTGACAGATATTTTTGTTCTAATGACAGTAAGTAGTGTCAAATGCTGACGATTTGAGAATACCTACTGTCAATAGCATCGATATATCTTCAAACCCTGGCTAAATAGTATTATTTTAATGCAGACACGAAAGATCTCGACCAAATAGAATCTTATAATAATATATAGTATGATAAAGGCATGTGCCTGGCCACAACAGATCTTTTTCTTCATTCTTTTAAAGAAAAGTACGTTGATATTATAATTTGGAAATAAAAACTAACTATACCATTGAAATGTGTATATTTATTTTATATATTAAATTTATTTATTCGTTTAAAGCTAACAAAATCTCATATGCTATACAAGGTGTACAATAAAATCTACATACTGGAATTGCAAAGTCAACAATTCGAAAATAGTCACATTATATTTGATATTTTCACAAATAAATGTTTGTATTATTTATTTATGTTTACACATTTTAGTTCACATTAGAAACAGGATAACTTTGAAGGATGGAAACTAGAACTATAAATAACATATTTACTCAGTTTGTCAACTAAGTTTCGCAAACATACATGAAAACAAAACCATTGTTTCAAAAGGTAATTTAATCAAGAAAAAAGATAGCAATGGTCTACTAATTTTACATTATTCAGTTGTATTAGTATTATCGTTCATAAATGACTTTACCTAATAAAATAATATACCTAGTAATAACAATAAAGGGTACAAAGAAGTTTTTAGATACTTTATTTTTTACCTATGGTTAGTAACTAACATAAAGCATTGCCGGTCTGAATTATGCGATACTTTTTACAAATTTGGCATTGGCAAGCTGTAATTGCCATTATGCCAACATACGTATACCGTATTGAAATATCTGGATCATATATTTTCATCACAAACCAGCATTCTGACGTAGACTTAACACTATCAAATATATTCTTTACTATGTCGTCTTCGCTACCACCTTTAAGAGTGGCATTGATGACAGCATTTCTCACAACAGCTTGTTCTTGCAGTGCCATATCCATTTTGTTAATTGTGGTAAACACCTAAATCATAAAACTTAAGTTACTCTCTGTATATTCGTTATTATACACTCAGTTCCAAAAAAAAGTGACGCACTTGATGTTTAACCTAACTTAATGTCTTATATTTTTTAAACCAGTAGGACGGTTTTTATTTTTTTGGTTATTTAATGGTAGGCAATTTATTTGTCTTTAAAAACCAATTAAAGAGCAGAAAGATTTTTCAGTGTAGCCTGGATAGTAGTGGAGAAACTGAAACCATATTTTTTCCTCATATTTGACTCGCCGTCTGTGTTAATCAAACATTGGTGCTTTTATTGTTGATTTATTGATTTATCTCTAAAATTGTCCTAATGACAGCTTTTTTTTTGTTTTTATTAAACACAAAATTATAAACTGGGAAAACCCACAATTGTTCTATAGGGTTTAAATCGGGGATTCTCGCAGGCCACTGTAATGTGGTGAAACCCGTAGCTTTTTCGAGAAAAACGAATTACTTAAACATATAATTTTTTTAAAACAAATGGAAATTAACTGACCCATGTTTATAAACATCCAACTAAACTTATAATAATGATTTCTATAAGAAAAAAATGTGATGTGGCCAGGCACATGACTTTATCATACAATATATAAAATTAATAGTTTAGCTGCATGAGGATCTATTCTATAGAGATAAATCGTAGGTATTGTCGAAGCATCAGCATTTGACACTACCTACACTACGTCATTAGAATAATAGTTATTTATGTCACAAATGCCGAAAGTACGGAATAGCGCGACGAGCGGTGATACGGCGCGTCACCGAAGGCGGAGTGTCGCCGTCGCATATGAGCGAGTCGCGCTATCTAGTTTTTTGCAGGAGCGACATCAACGTTTATTGTGTTGCTTTTTAAGAAATACCTATTTAAAAAATAAATAAATGATTTCTGTATAGTAAATGCTAGGTTGGTACCACTTTGACGAAACGTCAAGTTTAAAGGTGCGTTCCGATTGGTAGGTAATGGTAGCTAATGGCGGTGGTAGAATACGAAATTATAGTATTTCTTACATATCGTGATAATGACACATATTAGTTTGCATGTACATAAACATGAGTCACTAGCAATTTTCTATTGGAAATACTATAACGGCGTCTGCTACCACTGCCATTATCACTAATGAAAACGCACCTTAAAAAGGTAATTCAAATTCTGACAGATTTATATTTGTTCATGACACATCCCTACCAACATACTAAAATAAAACTACACTCATCGCTATACTTTATTTATAATTTTCTCAATGTATCATTTTTAGAATTAGATATAAAGACGGGTTGATATTTCTTATCAACAAACAATCAAATTGGTGATCTTATTTTATTTGAAATTTGTATTTTATAATTTTGCGCACTACAGCGGCACGTTCCATAGTGGTTCTCCAACCTCTGATGAGATCAGCTGTTTTCGAATGTGACAACACAAAAAAATATTTGTCAAAATCCTGGCTACTATGTAATTTCATATCAATGCAGATGCGACCGATCTCGGTCAAATAGAATTTGCTCTTGAAGGTAAACTATTAATTTTACCAAAAAATATTATAGGCATAAATTATTCAAAATTTTCTCTACTTTAATTTATTAATTAACTATTTTGTCGAAATTACAGAAATGGCGGATCATTTGCAAAATCCTTCAAAAAGGCTTAGAATGAACTACCAGTTCCTTTGGACCCTTTTCAACCAAAAGCTTTTCAGCTCTAAGTTAGGTCATGAAACTTCTAAATATGAACTTTCATCCCGATACCTTTAGTAGTTTCTCCGGAATCGTCGCCACAAAAATCGTTTACACACAGACATACATACACACACACAGACATTTTTTTGTACCTTGGTCAAAAATGTTCAGGGGACCCATAGAGACCTATTTCCGCCAAAATCTCAATTTTTTTTTTCGGCGTGATTACAATACTTTAGCATACTGCGTATGATAAAGTAAAAACTGTTTCTCGAATATAAGACATAAATGTTAAGTCAAAAATTAAGTGCGTCACTTTTTTGAAACCTGAGTTTAAGTACATATTTAATACTCACTTGTTCTGATGTACAGTTTTTAACAGCTTGGATCGTCATAACTGCAGTGATTGTACTAAGAAGTACAACAAGCAAAAAGCACCTGAATAACATTCTCATTTCTGCTACTTCAATTGCTGTATTTGCGTATAACTTCTGAACTAAATGTACATCAGCATTTAATATCTACTATCGATAATATTATTTAAGTGTGTGAGCACAGAGGTCAGAAAAATCTGCGGACGCAAACGTCAACTGCAATACAACATATTTTCATCCTAAATTACGTAATTTATTTTTTAAGAATTCATGAACCATTTACTTGAAAGGTTTAATCCAGTGTCTGCTTTTTTCTCTCAAAAACTAGTCACTCAGTATTATTAAGTATTATTTATAAAATAGCTTAAAATCGCTTAAAACTGTGGCTTGTTTAAGAAAAATATTTAAAAATGGTATACATCTACATTTATTTTATTTTATTTTAACTTTATTATAATTTATATTGAATAAATATATCTACATAATTATAAATAGGTAACTAACACGAATATTTTCCGTTCATAAGTATGCGATACTTTTTACAATCGTCGCATAGACAAGACGTAATTTCCATAATCGACCTGTAGTTAAACCGTACTGACAGCACTGAATCAGGTATTTGCATCACAACCAAACATCTGGCGCTAGCGTGTAGTTGATCAAATATAGTATTTAATACGTCCATTTCGGTGCCGCCTATCATTGTTGCATTGACAACGACATTTGTCACTAAGGCTTGAACATCCAGTGGCATGTTAGCTTTGTCGATTGACGTAAACACCTAAATAATAGGACTTATGAATCGAATCTTGTTGTGTCGAATCTTGTTTATATCTTCTGTTGCTGTTTTATACTCACTTGTTCTGATGTACTGTTGTCATGTGCAATTATTGTACTAAATGCAATGGTGGTACTAACAAATGCACTAAGGGAGAAATAGGTTAATAAGATCCTCATTTCTGTTCGGTTTCACTGATCAATTTCAATCTAGGTACAGAATAAATGTGCATTTAATACATGATTATCGTTATTTTTGTTTGCGAATACTAAGGTCAAAGAGTTATCGGTAAAGAGGAATAATATTTGATCTATTTGCAACCTATTTAAAAATAACAAAATTCGTATTTCCCAAATACCAATTAAATCACCAATAAAAAACACGGTGCAATATCGGCCATAATCTATATATGTCTATAAGTACTCAAAATGACTTTCTACAAAAAAATCTGTGACAAGTTTTATATGTATTTATTTGTTTCTTCCTTTATTTATTAATTTTTTTTTCTTTACCATAATTTATTTACTTTTTATAGTTGTAGTGGAGGTTGATGATTTCTTCGTTTATGTATTGTTTCATATGTATTTTAGTTTTATTGTTCTTTGCTTTGTTAATACTTTAAACTGAAAATGACTAAAAGGTTGAAATTAAAAGGTTACTTATTTAATAAAAATATTTAATAAAAATCTGATGTGGCCAGGCACATGACTTTATCATACTATTTATAAAATAAATAGTAAAGGAGATCTATTTGATTGGATTTGACAGATATATTAATACAATAAAAAATGGTCGGATTCCTTATTTTTGTTTTATTTTAGCAATTGCTAAATATTTTGTGTCCTACTGGGCACATCTTCAAGCGCTATGAGAAATAAATTATACAATTGACAATCAAATCAAACTCCAACAAAACTCAATTGTAAAAACTTACATTTTGTCAGGCGCGGCCCGTGGAGAACATAAAACAACATACAATGGTCACAAACAAACATATATGAGACTGCAGAACAGATTTTTTTTAAAGTATATTTTTACGATTGTCAAAATATCAGCGGTTGACACTACCTACTGACATTAAAATAAAACTATTGGTCAAATCTTGGCTAACTAAGATGCAGACACGACCGATCTCAATCAAATACAATTTGCTCATGCAGCTAAACTATTAATTTTACCAAAAAATGTCGTAGACATTAGTTATTCTGAATTTCCTCTACTTTAATTTATTATTTAACTTTTTTTGACGAAATTATAATAATGATATTTATTTAGTTAAAAGAAATTAATAATCACAATAAATTTGGTTTCCTAAGTAATAAACTTATCAACTACTTAAAATTAGCCAATACATGAACCCGACATGATGTTTTAAAAAGACAGCGAACTACTGTTTTTTATATCACTTGGCAGGGTATTAAACATCTTCAGTGCTTTATAATAAAATGAATTTTTTGTGCTGCTTTTTGTATATTTTGGTAATCTGAAGTGGTCCTTTTGCCGAGTATTGTATTCATGCTGCTGACTATTGTATGTTAAATAATTAGTCATATAATTTGGGAGTTTATTATTTATGCATTTATATACCAACGTGAGTGCCTGATATACCGTTCCTTGTTTAACATTAAAAAAAATTAATTTACTCAGCATGGACTCGACACTGGTTAACCTGGAGCTTTGTAATAAAATTCTGAGTGCTCGATTTTGTTGTACTTGAATCTTTTTAATGTCTTTGTCTGTACACAAAAATTTTATACTGCTGCAATAGTAAAAATATGGTTCTATAATCGTATGGTACAAAGATATTCTAGCTTTTAATGTAAGTTTATTAGATATTTTTCCTAAGTAGCTAATCTTTCGACTCACCTTTTTAACTATATATTCCATATTACTCGTAAATTTCAAACTATTATCTAAAATGACACCTAGATATTTAAATTCGACCACTATCTCAACAACTGTGTTACCAATAACTATGTCTGGTGTAGGGTTTACCGAATTTCTATTTCCCAATACCATAGCTTTTGTTTTCAATACATTCAAACATAATTTATTTTCTTTATACCAATTTGATATAAATACAGAAATACACAAATTACAGAAATGTACCCGATTTTTGCGTTTCAAAATTAACGCTCGTCTTTCCGATTTGTTCTACTACATCGGTTACCTCAAAAACTTAAAATTTTGTTCAGTTTGCATTTAAAGTCTTCTATAGATTGACTATATTTTCTAGAGTAAAAGTTGTAAACAGGATTTTTCATATGGTTTTATTTGTTTCTTCCTTTGTTTATGTAGTTTATTAGTAACTTTTTACCTCAATTTATTTACTTTTTATGTTGTAATAGGTGCTCTTTGATGATCTTCTTTCTTCGTTTTTGTATTGTTTGATATGTATTTTATTTTTATCGTTCGCTGCGTTGGAAAAAAGAATATTAAATTAAAAGTGTTTTGTTGTTTATCACGTTTTATTGTTATAGGAACCAATTCTTTAATAGGACGGTACACATAAGAAAATCTATGTGATTTTGTGAATGGAAAGTGATTAGGCCTTTTTTAAAGATATTTCTCCGTGCTTACCTGAGTTTTTCCAAAAGTTAAGTGACAAAGGTTTATATAGGCAATCTCAGGTCATTTTTAAAATTCCGTGTCACATTTACTATGATGCTGTAGAATTTATACACAAATACACTTTAAACATTAACTTTTAATATTGAATACTTGACGTACATACATACACATGTAGTTATAATAAGGTACCATAGTACCTAACTAACATTCTTTTTCGCCCTTATAATATACGTGATACTTTACAACTATCGCATCTGCAAGCCATAATGTTCATCATTCCTTCATCATCGAAAGGTAGTGATGTAGGTATTGTCACAACCTTCCAGCACCTGGACCTGGTCTCTAATTTCAAAAATATATCAACCACTATATCTAGGTTGCTCCCACCTTTTAATGTTGCATCGACAACAGCATTTGTCACAAAAGATTGATCTTCCAGTGAAAAGTCCATGCTATCGACTGACGTAAATATCTAAACAATAGAACTTGTTAGTGTCGAATCTAATTTATTTCCGTTAATATTATTTTTATACTCACTTCTTCCGATGTACAGTTGTTACTGGTTGCGATGGTTGTATGAAGAAATAGAACAAGAAAGATGCACCTAAACAACATCACCATTTCTGGGCGTTTGAGTGACCAGTATACGCTCAGCCAAGGTATATAATATAATATATTTGCATGTATAAGCAATAAAAATAAGACAAAAATAATGATCATGATTCATTCTGCGACTACAAGGTTCAACGAAGTTATCGCTTAATAAGATCGTGTGTTTCTATGTTAGTTTTGAATTATGTAAACAATTACTTGAATGATAAAATTAACTTTGTCCTACCACTGAAATAACTGAAATAAATATACATTTTGCACATGTTGTTTGTTTGTATTAGCTGTATGACAACGCCACAAACTATCACCTTCGTCGAAAACACATGGTTTCTTCACTTGTACTGCAACATACAATTTTTTCCATTTACGTAATTTGCAAAAAGAAGAAGGAAAACTTCATAAATAATCCTTCAATATGACGACTGTAGATCTTTACTTAGGATGTGAAAAGACAACATTTTAGGTAGATTGATCGTAACGCCAAAGATGACAGTCCATTACTTACGCCCTCTACCCGGAAAGCAAGCAAACTATTCAAGCAGAAGTGCATTAGAAGTGCAAACACGAATCAGACTGGGAAATATCTATATGTATTCTGTATGCGCTGCGAAATGCTATGAACATTTTCTATTGATTGAGCTGCATTTACGTCGTATGGGCGTTTTCATGGGATGTGGTACTCAGTCATCCTCAATATAACTGACAAAGAGAAATATATTTATTGATGTAACGTAGTTTCTTCTCATATTTGTGTAGCATCTAAAATATTGTCAAATAACATGTGTCCTTTCTTTATTACAGGTAAGCAGTTTTTGTTCGATGTTCTCTGTTATTCTAGAGTAAGTATATTTATAACTTAATTATTAGTAGTATGAGGTAATTATCAGTTATTCTTACTTCCGGAAGTGCACTGAGCTGCTTTGTGAAATTTTTAATTTGGCCATTTGGCTAATTTATTTTCTACAATAAAAAACACGGTTTACTGTACGCTACACACTAGAGAAGTGTTTTGATTGAATCAGATTTTTTTTTCGTAACAAGTAAATTCACTACTGATCTAAGAGCCAACATTGGTTTATATAAAACCTGACTTTTGAAAAAAATATGGTAACATAACGAAACGGTTCGTTATTTGAAAAGACCCTCGGACATGTCGATTTTTAATTATCTAAATATACATATTTACATCTAATGTAATATACAACCTGCAATTCTTTTCGATCACTTAAAAAAAAAACATTCTAGCGATATAGGTAGATGTGTTAATTGTCTTAAAGGTAATTCACAAAATTTACCGCCTTACATAAGAAAATATGCCAGAAAAAGACAGTTGAAAACTAAGGCAATATTGATAAATTTTGTTTGTTTATGGAAAGCGGTTAATTTGCTTGCGGTGAATGCGAATCTGAGCTCAAACGTTGCAATCAGGTCTGGTTATTGCGTTTTTGGCGCATTTTTCATGGAGCCGTCACCACCCCACTTAAAAAATCGCTGTAAATGCTTCTACATTAGGTAACAAACTTTTGGGATTTCAGGTAAAAGTATAAAGATTAAGGTATGCTATGGCACCATTGAAATAAATTTACTAATTAAAATAAATTGTAAAATTTACAAAAATAGCGTTTTCTATACATTTTAAACCCCTTTTTGACGAAAACCCTATATGATAGGAAATTTGTGAGGCCAGATTCGTTTTCATGACAATTTATTCTACCCAAAACACAATTTTATATTCAATTCACAAAACCTATTTACCCTAAACTCAAATCAATATTTTACAATTTTCAATTGACTTTTTCTCGAAAATTTGCGAATTTAAAGCCATAAAAAATTTGCGACACCATTTAGACAATCATATGATCTACCAAAATCAGTAAGAAACAATGCTTTTTTTATTTTACCAGATAATTTACTCTGTATATAAGGTGTGCCACTAGTTTTGAGGTGTTAAATGTCGTACAGAGTAAAAAGATTCATATGCACTTTGTTTTGGACTTGGAAATGGAATGTTACAGCAGTTTGAAATATTAACAAAACCGTATTTTGAACGACTCGGAGATCCTAATAAATTGAAGAAAGTCTGATGTGGCCAGGCACATCACTTTATCATACTATATATACAATTTATAGGTTAGCTGCATGAGATTCTATTTAATCGAGATCGGGCGTGTCTACATTAAAATAAAACTAGTTAGCCAGGTTTTGACAGATATTTTGATTCTATAAACAGTAGGTATTGTCAAAACATCAGCGTTTGACACTACCTACTGTCATTGGAGTGAAAATATCTGTCAAAGCCAGGCTAACTAGTTTTATATTAATACAGATACGACCCATCTCAATTAAATGGAATTTGCTCATGCAATTTTACCAAAAAGTATAGACATAAATTATACAAAATTTCCATTTACTTTAATTTATTATTCAGAAGTATTTTGTAAGTATTTCAACAATACATAAATAGCAAAATTATTTGCAAAATCGTCGAAAAATGCTAAGAGTAACATTGGACAACACTCTACTCTAGTAATTATTTTTTTCGTAACATTTTTTTCGTATCAAAAAATTAAAAGTGACAGAATTGCAATAATAATTCTAATGTATCTATCTAGGCTTATTTGAAAGATATAGATCGTTCTCATACTCAGTAGTCTTTGTGTTTTTGGCTATTATTTGTTTTTCCTTCCTCAGTTTTTAGCCCCTAAGCAGTATCTTTGTTCTGGTATAATTTAATATTTTAAACGTAAAGTTCTATGTAATGTTCTCGCTCACAGGGCATTGATGAAGCCTTGTACTCGTGCTGGCAGTAAACGTGATGTTGACAGTACGTAAACTCGTCAGCTTTACAGGCAGCGGATACTATGTAATTATAAACTTGATTCTGTCAACAACATTATTTGATCGGTTCGTGTTTACTCCGGGGAGTTACAATGGCGCACAGTTGTGTCAAACTCGAAGTACACGAGCAAATAGACTTTGGGTTAGGCGAAAAGTCAATCCGAAAAGTTGGAGTGACTAAAATGTAAAGGACCCTCCTGCCTTTTAGTAGGTTTTAGCCCATACTCCAGCATATTGGCCGCGAAAGGCATAGGAAGACCAGATATTAGCCAGTTGTTTGTTTAGGCCCTATTTCTAAACGTATCCCTAAAAGTTATGAGTAAATAATGTTCGTTTCTAACATTTAGCTAAATAGTTAGCTATAGATTCTAACTAATATTAGTATATTATTTATCCAATGTGGTATTTTATTATGACCAGTTTGTGTCCAGATATTATCGAGTTGAACACATTATTTCGAGACAAAACAAGTTAGAGAAACGTAGAAAAAAAAATCGTTTCATAGCTAGAGCATTTCTTTAAAAACGAATTTTAATTTGAATATTTATTTGTGAGATACATAACGTCAAATAACGTTGTAAATGCCACACAAGTTCACTAATTCGAAGGGTCTAGTCTTCTCACTAGATTCTGGTTGTCCAGTAGCTGCATGGCCTCTACGTTGACGTGATGGCTTAGGCGAGATTCATGCTTAGTGGCGAATCCTTTTATCTCTTGGATGACTTCTGGGGCACCAAGATCACGATGCAGGTCACTATTCCGTATGTACCAAGGAGCGATAACCATATTCCTTAGTACTTTATTTTGGAAAGTCTGGTTTCCTTCTATATTGGAGTTTTTCGCGCAACCCCAAAGCTGGATGCCGTATAACCAAATCGATTTTAGTATTTTGTTGTAAGCTTGTAGCTTGTTCTGTACTGACAACTGAGAGTTTCTTCCCAGAAGCCAGTACAGTTCTCTGTATTTGAGACCAAGGTATACTCTCTTCTTCTTAACATGTTCATTCCACCTTAGTGTTGTATCCAGAGTCATACCCAAATAATTTGCAGTGTTCGCAATATGGAATTATGGCGTCGTTAATCTTGACATGAGGTATATCCTCGATTGTTTTCTTTGTAAAGTTATTGTGGAGAGATTTCAGTTCGTTGAACTTGCTCTTCCATTTTTTGGTCCATTTGTATATTTTATTACTAGCATATTGAAGATTCCTAGTAGATTCTCTAATAGTTGATCCCACTGCCATTAGAGCCGTGTCATCTGCGAATGTTGCGACTGTTTCATTTCCCAGCTGTGGTAGGTCACGTGGATATAGTAGATAGAGAATTGGCCCCAATACACTACCCTGGGGTACACCAGCTTTTACTTCTTTTAGTTCCGAGTATTCATCGATCTGTTTTATTCTGAATAGTCTATCAGATATATAGGATGTTAGCAGCTCGACGTATTATAAAGGTAGCATACTCTTTAGTTTGTGTCTTCTAATGTTTTCTTTGTCATAAGATCATATCCAGGTGCCTTCTTTGGATTCAGGTTTGTCTTGATTTCTCTGGCAACTTCCTTTGTATGGCTTCTTCTTCATAGGTTATATCGGTTATTTATTTCATAGTTTGTATTGTATCTGATAATAATGTATTTGTAGTATTTCTCGAAATTATGACGTGTTTTTACAACTACGATGAACGCATAAGTAAGCTACACACACTGTTCTGTGTTTTATGATTATTTTACTTAGAGTTTAAAACCGGCTTGCAAATTTTGTACAATATTTTTTTATGTAATTTTTCAATATCTGACGTTTTAGATTATTGAAAATAACGAAGTCATTACAAAATCCTTTATACATACAACGTTGCAAAAGCTTCATCGCAGTTGCATTAAGTATAAGACCGTTCCTTTGAAGAGCAGTAATTAGAACTTACAATTATGTCATCTCCACAACTCAATTAAAAAACTTAATTAAGATTGCAATCAAAGCCCTTAAATTTTTCTCCCAGTAAAGTAATTAATACAAAATTCGCCAATTCAGTTTCTCGTTTACCACGTAGAAAAGAAGATTGATATGAAATGTGAAGGTTTTAATCAGAAAAGATTTTCCGGTCATTGGAAAAAATTAATTAAGAAAAGACCATTCATCATACAGTGCGTTACAAACCTTGAGTGTAAAAACGGAATGGTAAATCACCAGCAACAAATTTTAATAACTATTATATGTTTAATTGTAAATTTAAAATAAGTAAGTGTAAAATATTTTGTAGAAGAGGTTAGTTCGTAAATAATTTAGAAAGAAAAACTAGTATTAATTCAGATTTTGGACTCGGATATCGATATTTAAAACGTATTCACAAATCACACGCAGGATATTGGCTCGTCGCCAACATTGAGCTTTCAACGAACAGGTTGCTCTTTTTTTTATAACGTTGCCTTCGCCGTCCCGGCGTCTGTCTTAATAGATAATATCCGTCATTTTCTCAAAGATGGCGGCACCGTCCGCGAATAATTTAATAAAGGAATTATCTTCAGCTATGTCAAGAGCCTGAAACCAAATGTCACAGTGAGCGTTTCGGCTCATTTTTCTAAGGGAGTAATTATAATTGCCTGCCACTTTCAGTAGAATATTTAATTGATGACTGGCTAAAGCTCTTAACATTAATCGTATGCCAAAAAGTAATAATTGTTTTTTTGATTTTTAACGCTTTATTGCATGATTTTGTTTTTACTTTAAGGTGAAAAAAAGTGTTCACGAAATTACACCCAGACATGGTGTGGGTTTTTGGCGAATGCAACAAAAATGCTTTATTGGCAAGTAGGGTTGACAGATACCACTGACAGATACCTTAAAAACTTCTGTAGCACAGCTTTTCACAGCCTACAAGGTATACAAGGTAATATATGTGATAAAATATTTTATTTTATTTAAAAAAGGTGAAATTATGTGAGAAAGCAGTACTTTAGGTAAATACTTAACTGGTTTAATTGTTAATGTAGGTGTAGGACCACTTATTGATAGAAAAATCGATTTTGTTATTAAGAAGACTAGTTATTTCAGCAATGGTTTATTTTAGCATTAGTGTGTACGAGTACTTTTTGCTTTATTTTGCTGCAGATTATGGCCACCCTGTACACAATTTGGATATGGTAGGTAATCATGATAATAGAACGCTTCTTACTTAATCATAATCTACGCGTGCAAAATTACATTAAAAACAGTTGTTGAGATATACAGTTCTTCGTAGACTACTGTTTTTTCCATATAAATGCCAATAAATCAAAATGTATAAAGTTTAGTGAAGGTAATGTTTCATTGGCGTAAAATTTATCGAGGAATTCAAAATTGTGCCGAATTATATGAATTATGTTTCATTTTAAAAAACATAAGTAAGTTGGGGTTGGGAAGTTGGGTTGGTACTACCTTATGGAACACGCTGTGTGCTGTATATATGGGTGAAATCAGTTTTAAAATAACATATCATTATTTATTTTATATAATTCATATTATAATCTCAAATAAACCATATCTCTCAAAAAGAGTGACATTTGTACTGTCTAGAATGAGTTTTGTCGTTTCTTCATCTTAATTAGTTACCTCAGAATGATTTTTGGAAAAAAGCACGATTTTGACATTGATTTCACAATATCTCGGATACAGTTGACAATAGCCTAATATAAGTTGATGTTAAAATGATTACCATAATAGTATATTATTCTATGAGCAAGTAATGTAAGCAATTTGTCACGAGAACGAAGTTTGCAGCACGAGCCGTAGGCGAGTGCTGCAAAGCGTTCGAGTGAGAAATTGCCATTACTTGCGAATGGAATACTATACTTTTTCTACGACCATGCAACGAAATTTTATAAATTATTTTTTGTGCATATAGGGACAGCTGTATGTCACTATGACGGTTTACAGGATTTTGACAGATTAAAATTGTTTGGTGCGCCTTGTCACTTAGCGACGTTGTCAATGCCTTGACAATGTCGCTAAGCAGTGTATCAACAATTTGGAAATGAAAAATCCAGAGCTGTGATTGGTTCTAAAGCCGTGAGGAATGAAATATTTCTCACTACTGGCGAGGTATGAGGAGCCAGGAATGAAATATTTGTCATGTGTGTGGGGAATGGTTAGTATTACTTATCATAAATTACCATGATAATGAATGCATTCCTTAATAGGAGTAGAAAAAAATCTTTATCCAAAACTGGAATAATATACCTATAGTGCTCCATTTAAAAAGACATAAGTTTGTGTTAATACGTTGTTGAAAAAAAACGTGTATTTCGATTTCTTCAAGCCATTAATGTACTTTGTTCCTAGCCTGGGACAGCCTGTACATATCCAGGAAACACATTGTTTTTCTTTTCAAGTAAAACCCCGATGGTTGTATTATACAATTACAGCGTCATAATAATGTGAAATAATCCGCGGTGCACATAAAGTGTGTCGATAGGACCAATAAACACGTACAGGTTGTTTGTTTTGATATCAAACGTGAAGAAATAAACAGGTGCCGAGCTGAAAGTTGTGTCGATGGTTCGGATGAGAATCCGCTTAAAAGTTTTAATACCTGCCCTCGGGGAGTTTGAAACACGACCCAAGTACGCTGAATAAGTAATGCACTCTCTCTCTCTCTCTCTGTCCTCTATTTAGAATGGTCGGTCCTTCATTATGAAGTTTGCTTTTGCAAGGTTCTGAAGACCCTGAAGTCGAGTGTTGGCCGATACTGGTACCGCTAAGTTTCGAGAACGCCATTCATGGGAACTCTACCAAGCGTCTCTTGTTAAGGTAAGATGCCTTTAAGTTGAATTGGCGTAGCCAAACACAGGAGTTTGCTCAATGACTATAAATCCTACAATTCCAGTGAAGTGTACTAGCAAGGGCTGTGGAGTTCAGACAAATTTCAGAGGAGTCGTAGTCGGAGTCCAGGTTTAATTACTGGAGAAAAACAACATGCGAGACGGACGTTGCGTCAGTAGACAGTAAACAAATAAAACCAAATATTCCATTAGGTCTTTTACAAAATACCTACCTACATACATATGTAAATAACCAAAATACAAAACACACTTTCTAACCGAAAGTGAAGACGATTAACAAAAGTAATCTGACAGAAATATGCAAAAGGAAATTTGACCAAGGGACTTAAAGTGAGATTGAGAACTAGGGCCATAGTTAATTGTTCAATAAATGCATTACTAGTCTAGTCATAATTGACTAATGAGTAACTTAATTCTAACTTATTTTACTAGTATAGCTTAGCCTAATAGGCACCCATCGATGTCTCTTAGTTAGTCCTGGTATACTGGGCACGTTTTGCTTGCGCATTCCGTAGCACTGTCTCTGCTTTTAGAACACCTACAACTCGAACTTACTCTGCTTTTCCACTAACTCACATTCACACTAACTCAAAAGGTTTCGTTTACGTGATGGTGAAGTCTTTCCTCGTGACTTCTTGCTACTTTTTGGATTTCTTTGCACACAACTCCATTTTGAGGTCCTTGTGGAGATCATCATTCCTAATGTACCAAGGCGCATTGACAATGCATCTCAATACTTTATTTTGAAAGGTCTGGACACTTTTAATGTTACTTTTTTTGGTGCAACCCCAAAGTTGGGCACCATACGTCCACACGGGTTTTAGAATTTGCTGGTAAAAGAGTAGCTTATTATGTACAGACAGCGTGGAGTTTCTTCCTAGCAGCCAGTACATCTCTCTGTAACGGATTCCTAGTTCCTCTCTTTTTTTTGACATGGGCTTTCCAGCGGAGCCTGGCGTCTAATGTCATGCCGAGATATTTGGCTGTGTTTGCGGACGGTACTATTTGGTTATTAATAGTAACCGGGATGTGTTGTATTTTCTTGTTGGTGAAGTCAACTTGTACTGACTTGAGTTCGTTCAGTTTGATTCTTTTTTCTTTGTCCAGACCTTAAAATGGCCGAGAGCTGTTTGGAGTTTTCTCATCGTTTCTTTTTTACTGTTCCCAACAGCTAGGATAGCCGTGTCGTCTGCAAAAGTTGCGACAGTATTATTGTCTAGGGCTGGGAGGTCGCTGGTGTAGAGTAGGTAAATAACCGGCCATAAAACACTACCTTGCGGCACTCCTGCTTTTATTTCCTTAAGGGCAGAGCATGCATTACCTTGTTTGACTCTAAAGTACGTCTCAGTCAGGTAAGATTTTAATAATTTTGCAAACTGTTTAGGGAGAATACTTCCTAATTTAGTTCAGTACTTCATGCCAGACTTTATCAAAAGCCCGTGCCACATCTAGGAAGACTGCAGAACACACCTTTTTTTCCTCTAACGATTATGTTGGTTATTCCGTGTATCTGATCAATAGTAGAGTGCTTATCCCGAAATCAGAACTGATGCTCTGTTTAAATATTTTTGTTAACAAATTCGCTGGAAACAAATAAAACTTCTCTTTTACGTATGGGTTCAGCATTTGTTTGTGAGTAATTTGATATGCAAATGCATTGACATGCAAAATTGATATGAAAAAGAAATACCTATACTTTAAACTTATTGGTAACTATTTTCAGAAACAGTTTTCACCTGTAATAACAGCTCAAAATTCAGCTACATACCTTTTTAACTCCTTTTTCGGGTTTCTTCAGTTTTCACTGTTTAATACCAATGATATTATAGATGTGCCACTGCACTAAGGAAACAACAATATAAAAGGCAAAATCACCCCACAATGGCGTGACGTAATATTAAGAAATACTTTCCTAAAAACATACTATATAATATAAGTGTTCTTACTTCTAAATTATCTTCGAATTTTGAAGTTTTGACGGTTTCAGTTTGCAGAAATCTTATAATTTTGTAGTACATAATCAGCAAGGTGAGCTATTATTTTAACAAACTCAAACATCACCTCAAAGATGTTCATAACTCTGAAATTACTTACAATAAATAATAAACAAATAACCTACGTAACACTCCTGACGCATTTCTATATAACAAGAATAACTATCAAATCTGCCTGCTGTTAGGTTTAAACTTGAACGCGAGACAAGTGAAAAATCGTACCCTATTTATACAAACTTGTTTCCATAAACTATATATAGTAAAAACATAAGAAAACATAAATGCTAATCAATAGACAAGATTCAAAATTTTACCCGATCATGATCTGACATTTTTGTTACAAATACCATGCTTGTCATTTGTAGATTTGTTACAAGTATAGAGTTTGTGTTACGGGCCCCTGACCTTCAACATTTTCAAATCGTCTCTCACTTGTTCTCCTGAAGAAATATACAAATTTTAATTGGATTCCTCACATCACTCCCTATAAAAATAAACAAAGCCGAAAATATTTTCAACGGTACTCTTAACAAATCGTTTTTCTTCCGAATAATACACACATAATCAGACACAAAACTCGTAGATCTATTCTGGTATTTCAATTCGATTTTATATAATAGCCAAGGAATGATCCGAATCTAGCTAGGAACGACCGGAAATCCTGTAAACATGGAAACGAATCTTTTGACAGACGGGTCCGCGCTTTCCCGACACTCGGCTATTCTAAAAAACAAAAGAAATAAAACCAAAAGTACGTAGCACAAAGGGAACATCAAACAGTGACGTCAATAGTCGTGTTTACGTTATATTTCACGGAGATGGCTCTTTATTGCGCAAATAAAACCGACCGGAAGTACGTCGACATATTCGGTTCACAATAACAGTTACGCAAGTATTGCATAATAAGTACTGCAAAAATTCCTAAATTATTGCCTGTAGTATCGTGGCCATATGTGTCACCTCGTTTGAAGTCCATTTTCTCGCAAATCTAGGGGCGAAAAAATATGAAAAAATTCTGATGCTGTCCTTGATTAATATGCTACAACTCATAAAAATTAGAAAGCTGTATATGTTGGCGTTTACCCGGTTTTTTCAAATTAAGACGAATTGGCGCTGTTTTTGCCCCGTAAATTTTATTCGTTTAATTTCAGCAATTAATTACTCCGGAAATGATCTATAGATTTCAACGAATTAAAAAGTAAAATCACCTGCGGAATGCTAGCTTTCAATGTGCATTTTTGTAAAATCATTGGATTAGTGCTTGACCCACAAAAAGCTATATTATGCAATGCCAGCAATTCCTTTATTAGAAGAGCTAGAATAATGAAATATAGACTATAGGCTACCCACTAATTCATAGGTTTAAAGCTTATTACATAATCATTGTTTATCTTGCATTTTCCCTACAAAACATCGAGTTGGAGCATCTCATGATTGCTGCAATTGACGCGACGCTCTTCGGTCTTTCGGGCGAGCGGGGGAAGGGATCGACAGCGACGTTGCAAGTAGTGGCAGATCGCACGTGCATTAGTTACTAGGAGAACAGTGAACAGTGTTTACGGACACAATACATATAACGACACGGTGATTATGCCTCGCCAAAGAAATTTGAACATCCGGCGACAGATTACCGAATTAAAAAATAATGGCAAAATGAGATAACAGATAACAGAACCACGAACAGGCATTTGGAAACCCCATGGAAATTCTTGGCAATTTAAATCGGGTTTCGGGATTAGCATTTAAAATTAATGGAGATCTGCAAAATAATCTATGAGTCTACAAATTTACGATGCTAAATTTGTAAAAGTTTTTTGATATTTCTAAGTTTTATACACTCAGAGCTGACGTTTGTAATATATGTAATATTAATATATCAAGAGTTGTATTTATTTTATATTGTTTGTGCATGTATTTAAGTATTATTAATAAATAAACTATTGAAACTGTTATAATAGTTTGAATATTTATATAACAAAATCGGGCATACTGTTTAAATATCTTCTCGGTTTATTAAGCAAACTTAATTTAGTATTCACTCACCACTAATCGGAAAATCTGCTAACTCCATATTATTAGATCTATCCGCTTCCATCAAAATCTTGTTTACAACCTTATTGTATAAAACTGAAGAAAACATAAACGCCAATCGATAGAAGAAATTTCTCTTGTACCGGGTCACATATTATAATCAAAATTATGCAAAAATTAAGAATTTAATTGTTAGTTAAACTTACTACCTTGACAAGTTATCATTCTTTTGGTGTATTGATAATAAGCTGCCCCGGTTCTCTCAGCTGTGTCAGTTCTCTCCGACATGACAGCACCCCTAACGCCTCCCTTCCCCGCTGCACCCCAAAGACCGTAGAGCGTCGGAATTCACGCGGAGTTTCAGCACGATCTTTTGTATGAAAAATACAAGATAAACAATGATTATGTAATAAATTTTAAACCTATGAATTATTGGGTAGCCTATAGTCTATATTTCATTATTCTAGCTCTTCTAATAACGAAATTGCTGGCATTGCACAATATATATTATATATTTTGTAGGTCAAGCGCTAATCCAATGATTTTACAAAAAAGAATTAAGAATATCTCCGGCTATTTGGCTATTTCAGTTCAAAATGGTCCATTTTGGCTTTGTACTGTTTTTGAACTCGCCGATTCAATTGTGTGTTTAATAAAATCATTTAAAAAATGTGTATCATTTTATTTCACTACAAAGCTGTTTATTTGATAAATTCAAAAGGTTGATTTAATACAAGGTTTCAAAAAAGCTGTAATTAAGACAATTTTAGAAATAAATCAATGATCGTAAAAGAAGCGTCTTTGATATAGAGTGTCAGCATTTTCTATATCATTTTTATAGGTCAAAAATCTAGTAACTCACTTTTTTGGAACTTTGAACTTTAAGGTATATCATGTCCGACTTTTTAAATTTTGCATACCCATAATTCTAAAGCAGGACAACATATTATCATAAAATTTGGTCGTTTTCTATAAGTATATGAAGCCAACAATTGTACAAAATTTCATCAAAATCCAACGTGTTGAGGAATAAAAACTGTGTTAATTTGACACGTGTTTCTGTAGATTGTGTACGGCTGTAAAGATGCTCACGGAAGTAGTTGTAAGACGGACTGGTGTGCGAATCTATTTTCTCATCGTTGGATAAATAAACATCAATCGCTCGAAATGATCAACTATGACGTATTGCGCGGCAATGAGCGTCAAGTACACGGTTAGACGTGACGTCGAACGCGCGTAGCGAACATCTACGTTCCAATTTCGCAATTTCAATTTACGCGCACTATATCCTTCCGCACTGATTGCTTTTTTTATGGCCACGAAAAATTTTGTACACAAAACGAAGAATATGAGGAAATTGGCTCTCTTTCGCGATGCTTACAGCTTTATTATGATTATGATTTTAAATATAGTTTAGTCGACGCGACAGGGAATGTAAACAACTAATTTCTGTAATGAAGCGTAGGTGTAATAAATATATTTATGTAGTTTAGCGTGAATGTTGTGTTATTATTGTATTTGGGCATCTCGTGGATTAAACTATTAGGGGAGCTAAATTAATCAAAGTAAAAATCAATATGAATTCAAAGAAAGTACAATTACACACATGGGGCACACACGGTTAGAGTTGGTTGTGGTTGAGTTGCTTATGTACAGAAGTTTTTTATTAAATGACCTCCTTCTCGATATGCAACATGACCAACAAATAAGAATAATTTGCTATAATAAATTTGCTTACATAATTATTAGCTTAATAAAAAAAATCTGATGTGGCCAGGCACATGACTTTATCATACAATATATAAAATTAATAGTTTAGCTGCATGAGAATCTATTCTATTGAGATAAATCGTACGTATTGTCAAATCATCAGCATTTGACACTACCTACACTACGTCATTAGAATAATAGTTATTTATATCACAAATGCCGAAAGTACGGAATAGCGCGACGAGCGGTGATGCGGCGCGTCACCGAACGCGGAGTGTCGCCGTCGCATATGAGCGAGTCGGCTATCTAGTTTTTGGCAGGAGCGACATCAACGTTTACTGTGTTGCTTTTTAAGAAATACGTATTTAAAAAAAAAATAAATGATTTTTGTATAGTAAATGCTAGGTTGGTACCACTTTGACGAAACGTCAAGTTTAAAGGTGCGTTCCGATTAGTAGGTAATAGTAGCTAATGGCGGTGGTAGAATCCGAAATTATAGTGTTTCTTACATATCGTGATAATGACACATATTAGTTTGCATGTGCATAAACATGAGTCACTATCAATTTTCTATTGGAAATACTATAACGGCGTCTGCTACCACTGCCATTATCACTAATGAAAACGCACCTTAAAAAGGTAATTCAAATTCTGACACATTTATATTTGTTCATGACACATCCCTACCAACATACTAAAATAAAACTACACTCATCGCTATACTTTATTTATAATTTTCTCAATGTATCGTTTTTGGAATTAGATATAAAGACGGGTTGATATTTCTTATCAACAAACAATCAAATTGGTGATCTTACTTTATTTGAAATTTGTATTTTAAAATTTGCCGCACTACAACGGCAACGTTCCATAGTGGTTCTCCAACCTCTGATGAGATCAGCTGTTTTCGAATGAGACAACACAAAAAAATATTTGTCAAAATCCTGGCCACTATGTAATTTCATATCAATGCAGATGCGACCGATCTCGATCAAATAGAATTTGCTCTTGAAGCTAAACTATTAATTTTACCAAAAAATTTCATAGGCATAAATTATTCAAAATTTCCTCTACTTTAATTTATTAATGAACTATTTTGTCGAAATTACAGAAATGGCGGCTCATTTCCAAAATCCTTCAAAAAGGCTTAGAATAACCTAAAAAGCTAAACTATTAATTTTACCAAAAAATTTCATAGGCATAAATTATTCAGAATATCCTCTACTTTAATTTATTATTTAACTATTTTGACGAAATTAGAGAAATAGCGGCTCATTTGCAAAATTCTTGAAAAAGGCTTAGAATAAACTACCAGTTCCTTTGGACCCTTTTTAACCAAAAGCTTTTCAGCTCTAAGTTAGGTCATGAAACTTCTAATTATGAACTTTCGTCCCGATACCTTTAGTAGTTTTTCCGGAATCATCGCCACAAAAATCGTTTACACACACACGCACGCACGCACACACACACACACACACACACACAGACATTTTTTTGTACCTTGGTCAAAAATGTTCAGGGGACCCAAAAAGACCTATTTCCGCTAAAATCTCAATTTTTTTTTACTTTATCATACGCAGTATGTAAAGTATTGTAATCGTGCCGAAAAAAATTTTTGAGATTTTAGCGCAAATAGGTCTTTTTGGGTCCCCTGAACATTTTTGACCAAGGTACAAAAAAATGTCTGTGTGTGTGTGTGTGTGTGTGTCTGTGTGTGTGTAAACGATTTTTGTGGCGACGATTCCGGAGAAACTACTAAAGGTATCGGGACGAAAGTTCATATTTAGAAGTTTCATGACCTAACTTAGAGCTGAAAAGCTTTTGGTTCAAAAGGGTCCAAAGGAACTGGTAGTTTATTCTACGCCTTTTTCAACGATTTTGCAAATGAGCCGCTATATCTGTAATTTCGTCAAAATAGTTAAATAATAAATTAAAGTAGAGGACATTTTGAATAATTTATGCCTATGACATTTTTTGGTAAAATTAATAGTTTAGCTGCAAGAGCAAATTCTATTTGATCGAGATCGGTCGCATCTGCATTGATATGAAACTACATAGTAGCCAGGATTTTGACAAATATTTTTTTGTGCTGTCACACTCGAAAACAGCTGATTTCATCAGAGGTTGGAGAACCGCTATGGAACGTTGCCGCTCTAGTGCGGCAAATTACAAAATACAAATTTCAAATAAAATAAGATCACCAATTTGATTGTTTGTTGATAAGAAATATCAACCCGTCTTTATATCTAATTCTAAAAACGATAAATTGAGAAAATTGTAAATAAAGTATAGCGATGAGTATAGTTTTATTTGAGTATGTTGGTACGGACGTGACATCTACAGTGTCAAACAAATATAAATGTGTCAGAATTTGAATAAGCTTTTTAAACTTGACTTTTCGTCAAAGTGGTACCAACCTAACATTTCCTATACAGAAATATAACCATTATTTAATTATTTTTTGTCAATACCTACGATTTATCTCAATAAAATAGATCCTCATGCAGCAAAACTATTAATTTTATATATTGTATGATAAAGTCATGTGCCTGGCCACATCAGATTTTTTCGGCATGATTACAATACTTTAGCATACTGCGTATGATAAAGTAAAAATAATTCATAACTTTCCAATTAACTTTCAATTTTTGTTCATGTTGCATTTAGGGCCTCTTCTATAGATTGGCGTTTTAGTTTTCTTCAGTTCTTGTGTAATAAAGATTGCGAATAAGATTTTTCTGGCAGCGGATATCTCAGTAATGAATATTAGCACGATAACGGGTTCGTCATATTTTATTTAATGTGACTGTAGAAAAAGAATTGCATAATATTTTTTAAGTAATTTTTAAAATGATTTAATATGAATGATATTACGGATATTACGGAATCAGAGGAAAAGAATTGAAATGGTTTGAAAATTATTTAACAAACAGGAGACAGAAGGTTAGGATTGGAGAAAATGAGTCAAGTGAATTAATAAACAGCTTAGGGGTACCACAAGGTTCTGTTCTTGGACCAGTTTTATTTAATTTGTACATAAACGATGTTGCTTCACAAGTTAAAGCTTGTGATATGCACCTATTTGCAGACGATACACTAATATCAATTGCAGGAGATAACTTACCTGATGTAATCGCGACATTAAACACCGAACTTATATCGATATCAAATTGGTATAAAGAAAATAAATTATGTTTGAATGTATTGAAAACAAAAGCTATGGTATTGGGAAATAGAAATTCGGTAAACCCTACACCAGACATAGTTATCGAACACAGTTGTTGAGATAGTGGTCGAATTTAAATATCTAGGTGTCATTTTAGATAATAGTTTGAAATTTACGAGTAATATGGAATATATAGTTAAAAAGGTGAGTCGAAAGATTAGCTACTTAGGAACAATATCTAATAGACTTACATTAAAGCTAGAATATCTTTGTACCATACGATTATAGAACCATATTTTTACTATTGCAGCAGTATAACATTTTTGTGTACAGACAAAGACATTAAAAAGATTCAAGTACAACAAAATCGAGCACTCAGAATTTTATTACAAAGCTCTAGGTTAACCAGTGTCGAGTCCACGCTGAGTAAATTAAATTTTTTGAATGGTAAACAAGGAACGGTATATCAGGCACTCACGTTGGTATATAAATGCATAAATAATAAACTCCCAAATTATATGAGTAATTATTTAACATACAATAGTCAGCAGCATGAATACAATACTCGGCAAAAGGACCACTTCAGATTACCAAAATATACAAAAAGCAGCACACAAAATTCATTTTATTATAAAGCACTGAAGATGTTTAATACCCTGCCAAGTGATATAAAAAACAGTAGTTCACTAAGTCTTTTTAAAACATCATGTCGGGTTCATGTATTGGCTAATTTTAAGTAGTTGATAAGTTTATTACTTAGGAAACCAAATTTATTGTGATTGTTAGTTTCTTTTAACTAAATAAATATCATTATTATTATTATTATCAATATAAATTTGGTGCAGCGCGCACTACGTCAATCCTAACGGTAAATGAAAACGTATCTGGAACAGTGGAAGATTATTTACTATGAGTACGAAACGCATCTCATTCGACTGCCTCGCACCAAAACCTACAAGCGAAGGAAGCCGAACTGCGCAAAATATTGTTCATGTCTATTCATGTCGGTCTTAAAAATTAACAAATAATCGGAATGCTATTAAATTCAAGGAATGTGTATCGCAGTAAATAAGGGTTATTTGCATGCTAACTGCGTTGTCGTGCTAACATTCGTTACTGAGATATCGGCTTCCATAAAAATCTTGTTCGCAACCTTTATTACATAAAAACTGAAGAAACAAAAACGCAAATCTATAGAAGAGACTGTAAAACCAGGCACAATTCAAAACAAGCCTTTAGAATCTAATTCTACGGAATCTAATCAAAACAAACATAAAATGCATTTTTTGGTTAGATTATACTAAAATGTACTCAAATACTATTTAGTTGGAAACATGGAAAAGTCACTGAGAAGATTTGTTATTTTAAAAAATCCTCGGATACGTCGATTTTTGTGTAATATTAAATTTGAATTGAACTTCAATTATAACTAGCTTATGACATCATCGAGACGCGTTCTTCTACTGGCAAGCCCACATTTTTCCTCCTGATTTGAGCGGATCGTTTAATTGTCTTAATGGTAGTGGAAACATTCTATGGTATGGCGTCACAGAGAGCTTTCGAGCAAAAAAATAATAAATAAATTAAAATAAGGAATTAAATAATAAGAATCCGAACTCAACAATTTCTTCTCACGTAAGGATTTCATAGAAAACTGAGATTAAATATCAAAAGGTGCGATTTTGGCATTCTTTTTTTACAAATGTAGGGCTGTTGAAGCCTAATCTTTGTATGTTAATAAAATGGTGACATCCAGGCGGGGCAGCAATATGACAACATGTCGTTAAACATTTTCAGTTCTAATCTTTGTACTTTTACCTGAATTCCTGGAAGTTTGTACATGCACAAATATTTTATAATCACTCTCAGTGGTGTGCAAGCGCTTTATATTTGCAAGTGACGTATACTCGAATTTTCTGATGTGTCATAAAATATGTATGCTACCACGAAGAGAATTAACATACCCTATCATAATCAATAAGAAAATTATGAGATTGCCATTTTAAGAAAGTGTATTTTGACCATTAATAATCTACGTGTCCGAAGATTTTCTTAAAGAAGAAACCGTTTTAGAAATTTTGTCATGTTTTCATACTTGCGGGCTCACTGTATATAAACATGATTTTATCATACAATATATAAAATTATATATAATAATAGCTAAAATAGTTTAGCTGCATGAGAATCTATTTGATTGAGATCAGTCGCGTCCGCATTAAAATAAAACTAGTTACCCAGGATTTGATAGATAAATAAATAATTAAATAAATAAATAATTCCTTTATTAACATAAAATAATATTAAATGCAACAAAATAATATTTATATTTAGGGCGGAGATCAGCACACTTGTTTCCAAATTGGCTTGCTCTTCCACTCAACCCCTTACGCAAACTAGAACTAAGACATAATTGTACCAATAATATAACGATAATTCCGAGAACTTATCAAAACAAAAAAATCACTCTAGAGTCTAATTACACGTAATTGCAGCAAATCCAACTCAACAAAACATCGCACATGCACTTAAAAAATAAAAATTAAAACAGCCTCCGATGTGCGCTCAATGCCTAAAGTCCGCCCTGTTGAGCAAACAGACAACACTTCACCTTACCCCCAAAACTGTTAAACGATATTTTTTTCATATTTTCCTTGACACCATTGTATATGTGACTGACCTGGTAAGAGAATGACCGTTTATACAGCTCAGCGCGATGGGCAGGTGGAGCAAACAAACCCCTGCATCTTAAATTAAGGTTATGGACATCCGTTCTACAGCGTATCTTCCGCATGAGGTATTGTGGGATCCTCTTGGATAGCAACTTATGATATAATATTGCTGCATGCAACGCCCTAGTGTTATCCATGCTCAACCACCCCAAGTCGTCCAGCCCATTCGATACATGATCATACTTCCGCAAACCAAAAACAAACAGAACACATGCTTTTTGGACACGCTGAACACGCTGCCTATCCGACGCCGTCAGGCAAGGACCGTACACGGTATCACCATATGAGATCTTTTTACTATTGACAGTAGATATAGTGAGATATTGTCAAAACATCAGCATTTGACACTACCCGTACTGTCATTAGACTGAAAATATTTTGAAAATCCTGGCTCACTATATAGTATTATATCAATGCAGATGCGACCGATCTCGATCAAATAGAAATATTTCATGGAAAATATTTCATTTTCCACGACTTTAAAACCAATCACAGCTGTGAATTTACATTTTCCGGGTGTTGTGAGTCGACACACATGTCTGATTTAAGGACGTGCTATATTCACATATACCTAATTTCGACACCCCTAAATTTGTAAATAGCAGTGGTTAAAACAGTAGTACCCCGTATTATTATGAAAATATAAAGCATTATAGCAGTTACCTATTATTTCAAACGCTTTTCACCAAGACTTCTTTCATAAAATTCCCCATCTAACTCAATAGAACAAACACACAATCAATTTCATCTATTATTTCCTTCCCTCATATTTTTTCGCCACCCAAGAAATCCAAATCAAACAAAAAGGTCAAATTTCTGCCAGCCACGTGACACAAACGCCCGAAGAAATTCATTAAAAGAATTCCGTACGGTCCGTCCAAACAGATCCTGAACGTGTCGCATCCCTTCAATTGTCCACTTTGGCTCCGTTGGCTCGTCACGTCCTTAGGGCGATGGCAGGGAGGGGGAAGGGGTTAAACCTCTTCCCTTTTCCGCTGACGTCATCGACTGACCCATATTTCCGTGACCATTCCGGGGATGTCGATCCCCAGGCGAATGACGTCACACCGCCTAATCGTGACGTCACCGAAACACCCCAACGAGATCGATCCGACCCACAGTGGCCATAATGCGAATCTAGCCGTTAAAAATTATTTTCGCGCTACGTGTGAGAATAGGGTATTTGACTGTATTAAAAATATGGCTTGTATTATAGTCATCCTAATAGATTACAGTTTAAGGAAACTATTAGTTATTAGTTTTGCTTTATTTCTATAAAAACCAAAAAAAAAATGAATTTTATTCACGCCTATCAAGTGATCGAAAACGCTCTCTTATTGGCTCAGTCTCCAGTGACGTCATTCGTTAGTACGCCTATGAATCTCCCGCTTGAATTGACTACGTTAATTTACAAACAATAGGAAACAACTTTGTTAACGCGGTTAGTGGTAATCTACCAAAGGTTAACGCTTTGACGGTGGGATTCTACTTTAAACATAATCCTTATTTTTACGCTCCGGAACTACGCAACGTGTCAAAAGTGCAATGTAAGCATAAATTTGTAGGTTAGGTTAGTCCTAACCGTAAACTGTCAGATAATACCTGGATCGAAAATACGATAGGAAACTTACTCTAGTCAGTTTTACTTATGTCGAAGTAATCTTCACAACAAAAAACGCTTGTATTGGCCGCTATTTATCTCTTTTGGATTTCTACGAGCCAGTCTCAACCACTTTCTTCCCCTTGCTTTAAATCTAGCGGAACAGCTACAAATAGTTTATCCGACGTTTTTATTGACGTATTTCTGCATTGTGGATTTATACACTATTTATAACCCATTTTTATGTAGAAATTGTGAAAAGAACACATCATACAACACAATTACCAGACGGCGACGAAGCCGATGCTTACAGACCATATGGGCCGATTGGACATATAGTATCGTGTGACGTCACAAGACAGAAACTATCGTTTTGGCGGGACTTTTTGGGATTCAATTTTTAACGCTGATTTTTATGAAATATAGAGAATGTAATTACGAAAAATAATGCATTTGCAATGTAGAGTGAACGAATAAACACACTAAGATGGTTTTCCAATAATAGTCAAATACCCTATTGGCTAATCTAGCGGGACGAAATCGCTAACGCCTTTATTGATAAAGCAACACAAATAAAATTTTGAGGTGTATTAGACACAAAAATGCATTTATTTTGGTTTTCTCAACGTCATTATGACTTCCGGAATTTCCGGAAGTGGCGTTCCGGAAGTGGCGTTATCTTTAATATTGTAATTGGCACATTTTTTTTGCCGTTTATTTAATCAAGATGATATACTGAACACAAAAACATAAGGATCGTCATTTTTTTTTCACATGTAAAACGGAAAGTAACGTCGAGTGTGAGAATTTGGCAATCCAGCAAACCGTGATTTTAAACATTATTGAAAGCGTGTTGTACATGTAGTTAAAATATTCAAAAATAAATTGATAAATCAGTAGATTAAATGAAAAGTTCGCTATATATGTATAATAAACTTGAATTACGAAAAATTAATTATTTTAAAAAAAGTCTTTCCCTCTGTAATTATACGTAATATTACCTAAATTACCGGTAATGTTAAATTGGTAATACATCATTTAACATCACTTATCTGATGTAGTCAGGTACATAATGACTTTATCATACTATACAGCGGTGTCGGTGTTTTGAGAAATTCTGACTAGCTAGCTTTAAAAATGGCTTTAAGCTCATGCAGCTAAACTATTAATTTTATCAAAACATCTTATAGACATAAATTATACAAAATTTCCTTAAATGGCGGCTCATTTGGAAAATACTTGAAAAATGCTTGGAGTAAACATCCAGTTCGATTGGACCGTTTTCAAGAAAAAACTTTTCAGTTCTAAGTTTGGTAATGAAACTTCTAAATGTGAAGTTTCCTCCCGATACCTTTAGCAGTTTCTGCGGAATCGTCGCCACAAAAAAGGGTTACACACATACAGACATACACACATACACACAAACACACACACACATACACACAAACATACACACACATACACATACACAGACATTTTTTACACCTTTATCAAAAATGTTCAGGTAACCCAAAAGGACATATTTCGCTAAAACCTAAAATCTCATTTTCTTTTCTCGGCACGATTATAATAGATACTACGTATGATAAAGAAATAAAAATGGAGTAAACCGATTTTTCCCATTCACGAATGTGTCCTTACTTTTTAATAGATAAGCTTGTATACCAAATTTCAGATGAATTGTTTCAAAATTACGGCATTTATCGTGTACACAGACATACTAGGAAGGGTCTGTGGGGGGGGGGGGGGGGGGGATAAAGATGCAGTGAGACCGCGCAATTCCACGCACGGTTTATTTAGTTTTTCTGAAAACCCAGCCATCAAGCTTTAGCGTCGTTATGGTTTTAAACATGCTAATTAAGACGAAACAAACTCTTGGTTAGCTTTATTAAAAATAAAGCGCTGAGCTTTTGCAACAGTTTTTCCTCTGACTTGAGTATGATTTTGTACAATAATAAACAAATGAATTACTCTCTATATGTCAAAGTTACCTAGGACAAGTGTTTAAAACAGACACAATAAATAAACAAATATCTACCAGTTGACACAAAAGTAATTGTCAAACAAATTCTCACGAATAATATATCGTTCAATAACTTGTATGACTGTATTGACTGTCAATATTTTTTGCCGCCGGTGTAAACATGGACGCGAGAGAAATGAGAACAGGTATTCAATTTATGTAGTTTTAAATTAACTTAAATTAAGTGCGAGTTAAATATAGATAATAAATTTAGATGTACAATTAATTATACCCGCATCTCGTTCGACTACCTCGCACCAAAACCCACAAGCGAGGGAAGCCAAACTGCGCAAAATATTGTTCATGTTTATTTCGGTCTTAAGAATTACCAAATAATCGGAATGCTTAAATTCAATGGACGCGTATCGCAGTAAATAGGGATTATTTGCATGCTAACTGCGCGTTGTCCTGCTAACATTCGTTACTGATATATCGGCTCTCATGAAAATTTTGTTCGCAACCTTGATTACATAAAAACTGAAGAAAACAAAAGCGCCAATCTATAGAAGTGAGTCTAATGCAACCTGAACAAAAACTGAAATTTTTGTGGTAAGTGCAAAGTTACAAAATTGACCACTGTGCGGCGTGTCGGAAAACTTTGGAACGGTAGCCTCTAGTTTTCCATTCGTTTTGCTTTTAAACAGTCATCAATTATCGTGGATGCCTCTATTACGTTCTCAAAGGCGGCGTTTGAAGTTTTTCCCCGGTTTTCCGTGCACACGTGTTCACATACCTAGCTCAAGTGGCAATTTTGTTCGGGTCTTCGGAGACGTTAAAGTATTGAATTACTCGTGGTAAAGTTGAGAGTTTGTTGAAGTTTACTGAGATTTATATTGAAGGGTGTTATATGAGAATGATGAGTGGAGATAATAGCTGTTTTTTCTTTTTTTTTTTTCGTGTCTTTTTTTCTTTCGTGTTTAAATATCAGGTGAAGGAATCCGGGAATTTTGATTAGAACGCTCTTGAGCGGGCAAAATTTTGCCAGGTATTTCTTAATTAAGCTTATAACTCACGTGGTGCAACTATTCGGGTACCTACAAGGTTTCTGTGCAAAGGTTTATTAGCCATTACTGTTTATCTAAGCTAAGCATATCAATTATGCTGCCAGAATTCTGGCGGTATTTCCACCAACACAACTAAGCGTTGATTAAGCGTTTTAATAATTTATACATATTTTATTTATTATTAATTAACAGCACCCCAAAGATACTTGTGTATAACACCTAGTCTGATGACTATCTAGCTATATTAATCTAACCTAAATTGCTACGTATAAAAAGTGTTCGATATTAAGTGTTCCCCATTGGTGTAACTTAAATTTAATTTGGATGTTGACGCTTTAAACTTCACACACTGCACGTTGCTCTGCTTTGCTCACCTATCAGCTATCACTCACATAACACTGTGCTCTGCTTTTTTAACTTCACTTCACCAACTCAAAAGGTTTGGTTCTTTTGAGTCTTCGCACACTGTCAGAATTGTCAAGAAGCTGGATTGCCTCGACATTCGTGTGCTGGAGGAGTCTGTTCTGATGATTCTCTGCAAACTTTCCAATTTTGTTCGTTACTAATCCCATTTCAAGATCCCTGTGGAGATTTCTGTTTCTTATATACC
Source organism: Melinopterus prodromus (assembly GCA_964023965.1). Lineage (NCBI taxonomy): Eukaryota > Metazoa > Arthropoda > Insecta > Coleoptera > Scarabaeidae > Melinopterus > Melinopterus prodromus. The sequence goes on along the minus strand of OZ030391.1, from coordinate 2,945,842 downwards.
ACGGTGCAGCCACGATGTTTCTTAGCACGTTATTTTGGAAGCGTTGAATGATGGTGATATTGCTTGGCTTAGTGCAGCCCCACAGTTGGATACCATAGGTCCACACAGGTTTAAGTATCTGCTTGTAAAGTTGGAGTTTATTATATGTCGCCAAAGACGACTTCCACCAATAAGCCAGTACATTTTTTTGTATCTTATGCCCAGTTTTTGTCGTTTCTTTTTAACATGTGCTTTCCAGCGGAGGTTGGTGTCTAGCGTCATACCGAGGTATTTTGCCGTGTTCGAGTAGGGTGCGGTGGTGATATTTATTGTAACTGGAACGTATTATATTCGCTTGTTGGTAAAGTTTATGTAGACGGATTTGGTTTCGTTCAACGTAATTAGCCATCGTTGCATCCAATCACTTATAACGTTGACAGCATTCTGCAGTTTTAGTGTTGCTCCTTCAACATTTGTACCTACTGCCATGATAGCAGTATCATCAGCAAACGTGGCAACGGTAACACCGTCTGGTTGCGGAAGATCATGTGTATATGGACGGGAAAGAATTGGGCCAAGTAGTTTTATACCTATAAGATTTTTTCGTTCAATCCTACCATTGAAATTGTCAATTTCTAACTGACAGCTGAAGCTGTTTTAATCTGTTTCTAACAGTTTGGTCAGATATTTAGTGGGGTTTTATACGTGAATTCTAAGCATACTTGACATTCTTTCCATTTTGTTTTGCGTTATTAATTTACATTTTTAAGGGTAACTTAGAAGTAACTACGATTGGTTCTAAAGTCGTGGGAAATGAAATATATCTCATGACTCACGCCATGTGTGTAGGGAATGGTTAATATTACTTAAATTGCCATTATAATCAATGCATTCATGAATAGGAGTAGGAAAAATGATTTTTTCCATAGTTTTACGATCGGTTCAATTATGGTGGAGGCGCATACATTCTAAATTACTCTTAACGAATGTAAGTTCTCTCTTAACTCCAATTCTTGTTTTTAAGCGCAAACAATCCTCCGAAAGGACACTAAAATCCCAATCCTAACTTAATCTCGTACTCCTGGAATGAGTACCCAATAAACTAACCTTCAATGTAATTTAACTGCCGCTCGTCCATTATTTCCGTAAAATTGAAAAGCAGTTACGACGCAATTCGCGTCACGTCGTCGCGAAACTCGGGCCGGTGCGTTGTTATATGGTCGGGGTTATGTGGACAATTTTCCGCCCCTAAACCGCTATTTCGCCGACAGTGGCGCCCCGGCGACCAGGTAAAAGCAACGGGCGACGGAGTAATTTTAGGGTTGTCGTTCACAAAGCCGTTTTCGTTGTTATTCCGACCGCTAAAATTTACGACACGCCCCCCGAAGTATGCTCACGGCCCAAATTAAATTTATGTGCTTCCGGTAGGGTATACGGCGTTCTATAATAACATTGTCGCAAGTGGTAATAACAAACAGAAGTTCCTCCTGAAATTACTGGTGTATATTAGTAATATACGATGTATTTGGTAATTAAAACAATAATTATGTTGGTTTAGGAATTCCTTCTTCGAAAACAAACAAAAGACAAAATAACAACCGTGCCATATGTTAAATCATGTGTATAAAGAAAGTACGGAATTGGGCCAAGTACACCACCTTGTGGTAATATTCCATCACATTCAAATGATGCAGTCTGAAATAGCATGAATTATTTTAGCAGAGTTATTTTAGCGTCTTTACGACCTCAAATAAAATGACAGTATTTTATATTTAGGTACAATAGGAGGTAAATAAAGCTATCAATAGAGGTTAAAATGTTTTTGGCGTGCAACAAAATTTTTATTGCGCGCATTTCGTTCCGATCTCTATAAATACAATTAACGACAAATCGATTGACATCGAAAACACTCGACGGATTGCAGTGTAAAAATACACTGTTTCCGCGTGAAGTATACAATGTGTTGTCTACATTTCCAAACGTTGGGTATACAGGATGAGCGAAATATCCCCAAGACTTATTATCTTTTACATTTTGCTCTATTTATAATATTTTATTGGCTGATCTGTTGCAAATCAATTAGAATTCCAAACTACACGGTATGAAGGAAGTAAAGCCAACAAACATGTAGATATGTAATTGGAAAATCGTCTTGGAAAAAATTTAACAAGTTATTGGTTTTTGAGCAACCTGAGTGTGTCAAACAATTATAAAATTTAGGTCCATTGTACCTGCGTATTAGGGTGGTTCAAATAACTTTTGTCTGTTCCTTTTCCTGATAAAAAAATATGCCTATATTTGAGAAAGATCGGTTAACGTTACCATGTGCCACCAAGCATCTCAAGTTTCCCATTTAAAATACATTGGAACAAAGCCCTTTTTTTCTTTTTTCTGGTTTTGTGTCGGATTTAGAAGAAAAGTTGTGGGGGATTGTCAGAAATTCTTCAGAGCTCTCCAAGAAACAAATCCACAATCACTGCTTTTTGGTTCACTACCCCCACCGCCCCCTGCAGTACCCTAACTAAATAACAGGCAAATATTTCTCCAAATTTACCATATTGGGTATTTTTATTATTTTGGCTGAAATAATTATTATTGGTTTTTGCCGTTTATTCTTTGCAATTGTTTAAACTATACCATTTGTTTAAACATAAATGTACAATACTACGTACATATTTTTCTCTTTCTTATAGAAATTATTCTTGTTAGATTGATTATTGGCATGTTTTTCGTAATCTGTTAACTAATTTGAAATGATTTAATGATTTAAACAAGTGCCATGTGTTAGTAGACTAATTATTATTATTATAGGTTATAATTACAAAATAGGTAACAAACCCATAAAAGCAAGCCATTCAATAATAATACTTTTCGCAAAAACATACGCAACATTGCATATTATTGGTTAAACAAATGTTATTATTATTAATATTTGTTCAAACAATTTCAAATTAATTAACGTATTACGATAAACGTGGCAATAACCTAACAATAATAATTTGTACAAAAAATATGAAAAATATGTACGTAACATTATACAGGGTTTTTCTCAATACATACTAATATTTAAGGACGTTATTCTTGGGTCTATTTTGATGGAATATGAACATAGGTCCTAAAGATCTTAACTTTTGAACTTAACTTTAGAGAAAAAAATCTTTTTTATGATAACTTTGGTACGACTTTTTGGTACGATAACTTTGCGAAACATAGTACGCATCTTCTATGTAGCAAAAGACATTTTCTGCTATGCAACATATTTTTTTATTCTTGCCAGTGGAGTTCGTGCGGGGTTTGCACTGAATCATTTCAAAGAGAAAAGTGATACGCCACTGTCTTTTGTTAAAGAATAAATTATGTTTGAAATCCTTATTCCTTTCATACCAAATCTGCTCTCTTATTTTTGTTTTTGTTTAACGTACGGTTTTGCATAAAAAATAAAATTCATTCATTCGCACGTTGTTATGTAATTGGGTATTATCAAGGATTAAAAACGAATCTAGTATGTAAGAAGCAGATTTCGTTTTGTAAACAAAACAAAGTTTTGACATTTGTCTACCTAGTCTAGTGGTCACGTATTTAAGTCATAAGTCATAACAATTATTAACAATACTTTAAACTTTACAGGGTGATAAAGTTCAGGCCTTTAGGACATATGGATATATGCATTTTTTCCCCTTAAAATGGACCGAAGAATACCCTCCTTAAAGATTAGCATGCTATTGACAAACACCCTGTATATTTCTCTTAAAATAAATTCAAATTAGTTAATAAATACAAAAAATCTGATGTGGCCAGGCACATGACTTTATCATACAAAATATAAAATTAATAGTTTTAGCTGCATGAGAATCTATTTGATTGAGATAAATCGTGTCTGCATTAAAATTAAATTAGTTAGCTAGGATTTGACAGATATTTTAATAGTCAATAGTATCAATAGCAGGTATTGTCAAAGCATCAGCATTTGACACTATCTACTGTCATCCGAATAATAGTTATTTATCTCACAAGTGCCGAAAGTACGGAATAGCGCGACGAGCGGTGATGCGGCGCGTGATCGCGCGTCACCGATGGCGGAGCATCGCCGTCGCATGTGAACGAGTCGCGCTATGTAATTTTCGGCAGGAATGACATCAACGTTTTTGTGTTGCTTTTTGCGAAATACGTATTTTAAAAAAATCTATAATGGTTATATTTCTGTATAGGAAATGTTAGGTTGATACCGCTTCTACGAAACGTCAAGTTTAAAAAGATAATTCAAATTCTGACATATTTATATTCGTTCATGACACTGTAGATGTCACATCCGTACCAACATTCTGAAATTTAACTACACTCATCGCTATACTTTATTTACAATTTTCTCAATTTATCATTTTTACAATTAGATATGACAACGGGTTGATATTTCTTATCAACAAACAATCAAATTGGTGATCTTATTTTATCTGAATTTTGTTTTTTGTACATTGCCGCACATAGCGGTTCTCCAACCTCTGATGAAATCAGCTGTTTCCAGTGTGACAACCATAGACATTTCTGTGGTGACAGCAGGCGGCAATATACTACTACACTTTCCTGTCAGAGTGACAGTTTACATTTTTCTGTCAATGTGACAGTGTCCGTGTCAGTTTGAAGTAATAAATTTGCCTCTTTTGCAGTGGCGCCACCTAGCGGACTTGTTCAAATCACGGCTGTCGCGCCTGCTAGTTTCGTAAAACTTGGAACACCGACATCAAAGGTGCCGCCGCAAGTGTCGTATCTTGATATTTCTAATCGCTGGTGACAGCACAAAAAAATATTTGTCAAATCCAGGCTACTATGTAATTTCATATCAATGCAGATGCGATCGATCTCGATCAAATAGAATTTGCTCTTGAAGCTAAACTATTGATTTTACCAAAAAAAAGCCATAGGCATAAATTATTCAAAATTTCTTCTACTTTAATTTATTATTTAACTATTTTGTCGAAATTACAGAAATCGCGGCTCATTTGGAAAATCATTGAAAAAGGCTTAGACTAAAGTACCAGTTACTTTCAACCTTTTTGAACCAAAAGCTTTTCAGCTCTAAGTTTGGTCATAAAACTTCTAAATATAAACTTTCGTCCCGATACCTTTAGTAGTTTCTCCGGAATCGTCGTCACAAAAATCGTTTACACACGCACACACACACACACACACACACACACACACACACACACACACACACACACACACACACACACACACACACACACACACACACACACACACACACACACACACACACACACACACACACACACAGACATTTTTTTGTACCTTGGTCAAAAATGTTCAGGGGACCCATAAAGACCTATTTCCGCTAAAATCTCAATTTTTCAATTTTTCGGCATGATTACAATACTTTATCTTACTGCGTATGATAAAGTAAAAAGGCATGCAATAATCAGCAAACAAATTTAAAATATGACAGCAATGTATAGTATTATTAAAACAAATGGACATAAGTCATGCCAATAATGTCAAAATAATAAGTTCTGTAAGAAAATAGAAAACTACGTACGTACGTAGCATTGTATAAATCTGTATAATCTTTAAACAAATGGCATTTATTAAAAAGAATTGTAACATTGAAAAATAACGTTGTTTACTGTATACTAACATAGCAAGATATTAATAATTTGCTAAACTTATGCCAATAATCCAATAATAATATCAGCCAATTTATTAAAAAAAAAACGTAAGTTTGAGAAATTTTTACCTCAGATTTAGAGTGCTGCAGGGGAGAGTGGAGTTAGTGAAACAAAGAATCAGAACAATCACTGATAAACTCCTGCAATTTTTTCTACTAAATCCAAAACGTGACAAAAACAAGAAAAAAGTGCGTTTTTCAATGTATTTGTGCAAATTTAAGGTTTTTTCTCAGAAAGAGGAACAGATTGGGGGATTGTTGTCTCCCAGCAAAATAAAAAGTTTTGCAAGGTTTAAATTTGGACTACCCTACTCGGTATAGACAGGGTCATCTAGGAACACACTGTATAATTTTCGATGCGGAAGGAACGAGTTAAAATATAGTAAAAGAGGTAGTAATAAAAAGCGATCTCTCTAATACCGACTTGACGCCGCGCAGCCGTGCGCTCGAGATTTATGCCGAGCAAGGAGTAACCAAATTTGCAGTATTTCCCTCATAAAATGTAATTTATGTACCCATTTAATACCGGTCGTAGAACGTAGGAACGGCGCGCCGCGCCGGTCGCAAGCAAAGAAAAATGAGTAATAAGGTAATTTCGGTTTAAATTCCTCGACGATAATTTCTTGTTGCCTTTGAAGCGCATAAACGCGATTGTCCGGAAATGAAATATACAAGATGTTTCAGAAATAACGGCAAAAATTGTCGAATAACGTATGGCTTAGCTTAACGCAGAAAATTAGTAAAGAAAAAAAACGGAGTCCGACCCTGTTCAGCGCAAGAAAATCGTCAACATCCCACCGCAGTTGCAACTGGTGACAAAATAAATCGAAAAAATAAATACAAAAATATTTAAAGCAAATATTACATATTATGACAATCATGTATCGTATTGATGTAAGCAAGTAAGTAAGCAGAAAATTGAAGCTTAATTAAATTTCTAAATTTTATTTATGGCTATTCAATATAAAATCAACTCTCATTCTCAGACAATTCGGCCATATTAAAGTTTACACCAACAACATTCATAATCACTTGGTCACAAATTGTTCAACGGCTGTCTGTAAAGTCCTTATTATTACACAGTGTGTATAAAAAGAACCATATACCTCCTCATATACAACAATTGTAAGTAGAAATTTGCTGTCATTCAATTATTTTACTCATTGTGTGCTCTCAAATTGTAGATTGGGTCATGAATAAGCTTTAACATTCCTAATAAAGCGAAACGTCGACCTGAGAAAACAGTTGTTTTTATTAACTTTGACTTTCCGGGATATTCCTTAGATTGTTTGTATAAAAAGAAACGTAACCACTTAATATATTTCTTTCTAAACAGTTAACAAACAAAGATTCCAATAAAATTTTTAGGAAAATGCTTAAACAAAAAAATTCTAAATGCTAAGAAATGAAACACACTTTATATTTACAAAGTATTTCGTATTTTACGAAAGTCATTTTCAAAAACGACGAGCTATTGACACGGTAGAAATCCTTTTAACATTGTTTAATTGCTTTCGTTTTAACATTTAATCGTCTTGTTACATTTACACCACTGACCTCAGGACAAGCTTTTTGCGCTGTTCAATTTGTAATTCACAAAAGTCAAAAAATAACAGGAAAATAATATAGGATGCTGTATTTAAAGAAAGGAACTGGCTGTTTCCTCTCAGCATTTTTCAAGGATTTTGAAAATGAGCCGCCGTTTCTGTAATTTCGTCAAAATAGTTAAATAATAAATTAAAATAGAGGAAATTTTGAATAAATTATGCCTATGATATTTTTTGGTAAAATTAATAGTTTAGCTTCAAGATCAAATTCTATTTGATCGAGATCGGTCGCATCTGCATTGATATGAAACTACATAGCAGCCTGGATTTGACAAATATTTTTTTGTGCTGTCACCACAGAAATGTCTATGGCTGCCACACTCGAAAACAGCTGAATTCATCAGAGGTTGGAGAACCGCTATGGAATGTTGCCGCTCTAGTGCAGCAAAGTACAAAATACAACATTCAAATAAAATAAGACCACCAATTTGATTGTTTGTTGATAAGAAATATCAACCCGTTGTTATATCTAATTGTAAAAACGATCAATTGAGAAAATTGTAAATAAAGTATAGCGATGAGTGTAGTTATATTTTAGTATGTTGGTACGGATGTGACATCTACAGTGACATGAACGAATATAAATCTGTCAGATTTTGAATTAGCTTTTTAAACTTGACGTTTCGTAGAAATGGTATCAACCTAACATTTCCTATACAGAAATATAACCATTTTCTATTTTTTTTTAAATACGTACTTCTCAAAAAGCAACACAAAAAACGTTGATGTCACTCCTGCCGGCGACGGCGACGCTCCGCCATCGGTGACGCGCAGCATCACCGCTAGTCGCGCTATTCCGTACTTTCGGCACTTGTGAGATTTTTTTTGTATAAAATAGTAATTGTTCTTAATTCAGTATTTTATATGGGGGCTTCCAAATTTAAAATTGCCCAGGCCCCATGATGGCATAGCGCGCCGCTGCTCGTATTTGAAATAACTTTGGTCGACCGCGACGCGCAGTCGCGGCGTTAAGTCGCATTGTTTTGTCCGACGGAAACAACTTTGCAATCTACTAATTTTCTAATATTTATAACGACACGTCCTTTTCGAAAGAAAAAATACTGATATATAGTTAGAAAGCTAATATCATAATAGCAAAATATCATAATAGAATCATTTCGGACTGAAAACGCAGCAAATAAAGTTTAAATTATACCGAGGCCGACCTCGTTACCGGTTTACGCCTACAATAATAAAAGCGGAGTTCAATTAACTGAACAGGCAATAAAAGTTTAACACTTTAACTTTATAACTCCGAATGACGGGCGTTGACGAATCCGGCAAAGATGCAATAATTTTATGCTCCCGCGTGCCGCGGAAGCATTAGAGCGACACCAATTTGCGAAAATTAAACTCAAACAAATAACGAGATTAGAATTTTAATTAATTCCGTCGTGTGCGGGTGAAACTTGGTCCAGGTTAGGCGCTTAGCGGTGTACCAATTTAAATTTTGCTAAACTAGTTTTAATGCGGTAAGTGATGGTTTATAGGTAATTTTGTTGAGGGAATTCATAAAATGCGTGACTATAGTGTCGGATTTCAGATTTTAAACAGAAAACTATATAATATATAACTATAACACTTTTAAATGAAAAATCATAATATTCTTGATACATATGTAGTATGTACTATCGTGGCCATATATTATGTCCCTTCTTTTGACGTCGATGTTCTCGCAAAACTAGGGGCGAAAAAATTTTAAAAAAATCCGATGCTGTCTTTGGTTAATATGCTACAACTCATAAAAATTAGAAAGCTGTATATGTTAGCGTTTTCCCGATTTTTCCAAATTAAGAAGAATTGGTTTTTACCTCGTAAATTTTATTCGTTTAACTTTAGGAATTAATTACTCCAGAAATAATCTATAGATTTCTTCGAATTAAAACGTAAAATCACCTGCGGAATGCTAGTTTTCAATTTGCATTTTTGTAAAATCATTGGATTAGTGGTTGACCCACAAATAGCTATATTATGAAATGCCACCAATTCCGTTATTAGAAGAACTAAAATAATGAAATATATACTATAGGCTACCCAATAATTCATAGGTTTAAAGTTTATTACATAATCATTGTTTATCTTGCATTTTACATACAAAAGATCGTGCTGAAACTCCGCGTGAATTCCGACGCTCTACGGTCTTTGGGGTGCTGCGGGGAAGGGAGGCGTTAGCGGTGCTATCATGTCGGAGAGAACCGACACAGCTGAGAGACCCAGGGCAGCTTATTATCAATACACAAAAAGAACGATAACTTGTCAAGGTAGTAATTTTAACTAACAATAAAATTTTTAATTTTTGCATAATTTTGATTATGTTCCCGGTACGAGAGAAATATCTTCTATCGATTGGCAATAAGGTTGTAAAATAAGATTTTTGATGGAAGCGGATAGATCTAATAATATGGAGCAGATTTTCCGATTAGTGGTGAATACTAAATTAAATTAGCTTGATAAACCCAAAAAATATTTAAAAAGTATGCCCGATTTTGTTATATAAATATACAAACTATTTAACAGTTTCAACAGTTTATTTATTAATAATATTTAAATACATTCACAAACAATATAAAATAAATACCAACTCTTGATATATTACATATATTACAAACATCAGCTCTGAGCGTATAAAACTTAGTAATATCAAAAAACTTTTACAGATTTAGCATCGTAAATTTGTAGACACATAGATTATTTTGCAGATCGTTCAATAATTTTAAATGCTAATCCCGAAACTCGATTTAAATTGCCAAGAATTTCCATGGGACTTCCAAATGCCTGTTCGTGGTTCTGTCATCTTATTGACTCATTTTGCCATTATTTCTTAATTCGGTAATCTGTCTCCGGATATCCAAATTTCTTTGGCGAGGCATAATCGCCGTGTCGTTATATGTATTGTGTCCGTAAACACTGTTCTCCTAGTAACTAATGCACGTGCGATCCGCCACTACTTGCAGCGTCGCTGTCGATCCCTTCCTCCGCTCGCCCAAAAGACCGAAGAGCGCCGCGGCAATTGCAGCAGTCATAAGATGCTTCAACTCGATTTTTTGTAGGGAAAATGCAAGATAAATAATGATTATGTAATAAGCTTTAAACCTATGAATACTCACAGGCTGTCCTAGAACAACGTACCAACTCAAACTTATTTTTTTTAATAGAACACCAGCAATATATATTATTGCAATTTTTGATTAAAATTATTATTCTTATTATTATGACATCAATTTGTATTAGGCTGTTATCAACCGTTCATGAGATATTGTGAAATTAATGCCAAAACTGAAATTTGCCAAAAGAATTATTCTGAGGTAACTAACAACGATAAAGAAACAAAAGAACTCATTTTGGATAGTAAAAATATCGTACTTTTCAAGAATTAATTATTGATATGCGATTGTAATTTTAAGTTATCACGAATAATTTGATATTAGCTAAATATCAACTAATTATCCATTTATTTAAGTATTTATGTTTACGAGACAATTACTGATACTGTGGTACACCGAAAAAAATGTTGATGTAAATTTACAGTAGGTATAGTAGGTGTTTTGCCCTGCGACAATCAGTGTAATTTTACATTGTCATTGTATATTTACACTGTGATCTTACAAGAATTTTACAATATCACAATATGTCTGGGCGTTACAATATCAACAAACCTCCTATTATAATAGTAAAATCACAACATTCGTTGTAATTTTACGATTCTAAGGTATATTTCCATTGTATTTTTACTAAAAGATCTTTGTAATTGAAATAAAGCAAGAATATCGCTGTAATCCTACACAGACTTGTAATAATTGGAATTATGTGCAAGTTTTATACTTGCCACATTTAGAAGTGTTGCGATTTCTACAGTAATAAATGAACTCAAGTCCGTAATTTGTTTTGCGGTATTATAAATATGCTGTTTAATAAACTCCAGCAACACTACCAATATTACGCAATGTAATTTGAAATTGTCTCCTCTTTTTAATTTTTTTCTTTTTTGGTTTAGATGCGATTCTAAAATAATTTCATTCTATTGATTCTATTCATTTTGATTGGTCTGAAAAAATCTCACATAGGGATGTTTCCTGTCCTAAACTCCTACATGACATAAATCATCTCAAATTAATATAGAAAATAAAATATATCTCTCAAAAAAATTCTAATGTGAGGCGCCTCCACCAAAAAGGACTACTATAAAAATTCCGTTTACTTTGTAGTACAACCTAAGGCAAGCATTTTTTTGACAGGCCTATTTCAACCTTTTATTTGAACCACACTATACATCTACCGACCATCAAGCGGGGACCTTAAGTTACAGACTTGCTGAATTACTCATTTGCTATCGCATAAAATTCAGTGCAGCGTCGTAAAGTTGTCGCCGCGTCGGCGATGGGTTGCCCAGATAGTAAGTTTCGCGTTTAGGTGATATCCTTAAAGGGGACATTACGCCAGATTGTCTGTCGTCAGTGTCTACAAAGTACCGCCAGCCGACGCGAACCGAATCGATTAACAGCGATGCGGTTGTTGTGCGAACCGTAGACGACTATTGTCCAAGTTATGGACGATAAACTGTTGACGTAGACTGCATCTTGCATGACGAGACACACGGAGACCTACTTGCGACGACTGATATAGGAAATACCCATTGTCAGTGGGTATTTTTACTTCTCGTAATATAAAAATAGCACGCCTATCGTGATGTGTGAAATAATAACTCATGAGGAGTGACTATCAAATATTTCTGACCATCGGTTTAGCCAGGAACGCGAGAGAAGCAAAAAAATGAACCCGATTTTTGCGGTTTTTAAATATTGCTTGACTTGATTGACGGACTTTTTTTCTACTAAAGAACCTAAGAAAAAAAATCTGATGTGGCCAGGCACTTGACTTTATCATACAATATATAAAATTAATAGTTTAGCTGCATGAGAATCTATTCAATTGAGATAAATCGTAGGTATTGTCAAAGCATCAGCATTTGACACTACCAACACTACGTCATTAGAATAATAGTTAATTATGTCACAAATGCCGAAAGTACGGAATAGCGCGACGAGCGGTGATGCGGCGCGTCACCAAAGGCGGAGTGTCGCTGTCGCATGTGAGCGAGTCGCGCTATCTAGTTTTTGGCAGGACCGACATCAACGTTTATTGTGTTGCTTTTTAAGAAATACGTTAAAAAAAAGATTATTTCTGTATAGTAAATGCTTGGTTGGTACCACTTTGACGATACGACAACTTTAAAGGTGCGTTCCGATTGGTAGGTAATGCTAGCTAATGGCGGTGGTAGAATACGAAATTATAGTATTTCTTACATATCGTGATAATGACACATATTAGTTTGCATGTACATAAACATGAGTCACTAGCAATTTTCTATTGGAAATACTATAACGGCGTCTGCTACCACTGCCATTATCACTAATGAAAACGCACCTTAAAAAGGTAATTCAAATTCTGACAGATTTATATTTGTTCATGACACATCCCTACCAACATACTAAAATAAAACTACACTCATCGCTATACTTTATTTATAATTTTCGCAATTTATCGTTTTTAGAATTAGATATAAAGACGGGTTGATATTTCTTATCAACAAACAATCAAATTGGTGATCTTATTTTATTTGAAAATTGTATTTTATAATTTGCCGCACTACAGCGGCAACTGAGCGGCAACGTTCCGTAGTGGTTCTACAACCTCTGATGAGATCAGCTGTTTTCGAATGTGACAACACAAAAAAGTATTTGTCAAAATCCTGGCTACTATGTAATTTCATATCAATGCAGATGCGACCGATCTCGATCAAATAGAATTTGCTCTTGAAGCTAAACTATTAATTTTACCAAAAAATGTCATAGACATAAATTATACAAAATTTCCTCTACTTTAATTTATTATTTATCTATTTTGATGAAATTACAGAAATGACTGCTCATTTGCAAAATCGTTGAAAAATGCTAAGAGTAAATAGCCGGTTCCTTTGGACCCTTTTTAAGCAAAAGCTTTTCAGCTCTAAGTTTGGTCATAAAACTTCTAAATATGAACTTTTGTCCCGATACCTTTAGTAGTTTCTCCGGAATCGTCGCCACAAAAATCGTTTACACACACAGACATACACACACACACACACACACACACACACACACACACACACACACACACACACACACACACACACACACACACACACACACACACACACACACACACACACACACACACACACACACACACACACACACACACACACACACACACACACACACACACACACACACACACACACACACACACACACACACACACACACACACACACACACACACACACACACACACACACACACACACACACACACACACACACACACACACACACACACACACACACACACACACACACACACACACACACACACACACACACACACACACACACACACACACACACACAGACATTTTTTTGGACCTTGGTCAAAAATGTTCAGGGGACCCATAAAGACCTATTTCCGCTAAAATCTCAAATTTTTTTTTTTGGCACGATTACAATACTTTACATACTGCGTATGATAAAGTAAAAATATAGTTTTCTTCAGCTTACACTTAGAGTCTCTTCTATAGATTGGCGTTATTACTTTCTTGATTTTGTATGTAATAAATAAAGTCTGTAACAGGATGGTTCCTCTCGGGGAAAGGGGATATACGCGCGGCAAGCATGCGAGGCCATGTGCGACGATTTCAAACGATCAACACTCAGGACTGTATCTAAATTTCTGTTATTTTCTCGTTCGGTTTTACTTTTTAAACTAGCAAACGTGATTTTTTCTACAGGATTGCAGATATTTAGCGCTTTTTAATTTTGTTTCTCTTTCAATTTTCTTATACGGCTAAGAAAAAACGTCTTTGAATACGTCGATTTTTTTACTATAAAAATACACATTTTGATGTAATGGCAATCCCATATTTGAAAGTTGTTTTAATATAACATTTAATTGTCTTAATGGTAGCGGAAGAAAATGTAAGCCTTAAAGACCATAATTGAAATTGCAACAAAACTTTGAGTAGCATGGAAGTTGTAAATGGAATATAAAATGTGCTCTGACCTGTATTTGCCCTGAATACGAATGCGAACTCACAATTATGTAAGACATCCGGAAAAGTGAGGTGAAATCTCAAAACATTAATTTTAGCAAGTAAATGTATGCCATTTGAATTCAATCTCCCAGAAACCTCAAAATCTGTATAAAATACACAATGTAACGCTAATTTTCAACTATCTTTTTCTAGAAAATTTTCCTATGTACGGCCATCATACTATTATATGCTGTTATTAACCCGATGGTGTCATATAAAAATATGTCGATGCCGTCTTAATTCAAAAACCATTGAAGGTCGGAAATTTATCATGTTTCAATAGTTTGTGTTCTCACTGTATAATAGCGGTTTTACACTATTGTTAATAGCAGTATCCGCAATTTTTATTGCTTAAAAAGTTGTAGAACATTTTGCGTAATAAATTGCGTAGTGTAAAATAATTTGAATAACTTTGAATATGTAAAATTCAACAAAGATATGTCTCTGTCTGCATATCGTCTGGTTAAAAGTAAAAGCAACTAAGTAACATTTCAAATAATTACAAAAACCTGACTACAATAGAATACCAATAAATATAATGACATTTTCCAGAGAATTAATGGGTTTTAAGAACTTATTGACCTTATTTTAATAACACTTATTGATCGTATTTTCGTTTAGATACGCATTTATCAGCATTTGGACACAATTAATTCGTGCTTCAATAAAATATAACAAATTGTTTGTGACTTTTACCATTTTACCTTTAAGCCGACGATGTATTATTTGCAATAATGTAAAACTATTTCCTTCATGTTTGATTTTGCCGGAGATGCTTGAATGCCTGCCGGAGACCCGAAATAAGCCTCAAATGCTGCAGACTCCGGCGCAATGCCGGAGACCTGGCAACCCTGTTGGTATACCAAAATTATAATGCATATTTATATCGCTTAATAAAATTAATGAACAACTGAAATGTGTTTCTATTTCAATAGTCTCACTAAACAATATTTTGCGATTGTTTTCGTACCTGTCTCGTTATCGTGCTAATACTCGTTGCCGAGATATCCGCATGCATGAAAATCTTGTTTATAGCCTTTATATCAAAGAAAATTAGAAAAATTCAAACGCCAATCTGTAGACAAGATCTTGAGTTATACTATGTATAAATTTTATTTTTTTTGAGCAAGCGGTTTAGCAGAAAAAGATTTGGAAAGACGAGCGTTTATTAAAAAGTGCTAAAATCGTGTACATTTTTACACTTCTCTCACGCTTCTATCCAAACCTAGGGGAAAAACATTTTGATAGTCAATCACGTTATGTAGAAATGATTCACGAGTATAACGCACTTTATTTATTCTTTGCTTCTGTAGTTGTTACAGAGTTACGAGCTTCCAAACACACAGGGTTCCATACTTCTGCAACCGATAGTAGTTTTCGATACGACAACTTTGGCGGAGGTGCCGGTGTTCGCACCATAAACTTTAGGAACGGCACAGCAAAAGTGGTCGTGTGAAGTATCACGAGATAGCTCTCGGAAAGCCCGATAAGTTTTGTCCGAAACTTGTGTTTATTTAACGCCTCTGAATAGAGTTATTTGGAACCCAGTTTGGTGTAATCGTACTAATATTCGGATCCCTATAATTTTAAATCGCATGCAGTTTACGGTAATTTTTTTTAAAGAAAAATTATGACCAATACTGAAAGACCAAATGTCAAATTAAAAAAAAATTCTAAACATTTCTAATTTATCGTTTATTGCTCTCCTGCAGCAGTAATTTTTTCAATTCGTTCTAGTCTCTCGCCTTAAATTGGCGTACCATTTGGAATGAGAAAACCATGTTCCAACTATCGCAATCAGTTCATTGCGGTCGTCGTGGAGTTCGTAATGTTGCTGTCGTAATTGTTACGTTTGATTGGGCCAAACTCCAAGAAACTCTCGACCACGAATTATTGGATTGCGACTTCCTTTCTCGCTGACGTTTACTCATTTTTTCCTTTTTTCCTTCTTATTTAACGTCGACAACCCGCAACGCCTTCCCAGATTGCCATCATAAATCCCTCTACCAAAAATAATTTCAGGATCGATTCGTTTCTTTCTGTAGACCACCTGTGTTCGGTTATACTACTCGTATGTACAGATTGCAATCGTATTTTGTGAGAAAAAAGTTAGTAAATGTGATTTTATACCCACCGTTCTTTAAAATAACGTGTTAAATTGGTCTAGAACCGTCATAGCTGCACTACTATTAAGTTCGTTATAAAAAAGGTCATTTTGATTCTACATAAATTAGATCCTATTGCGTTAATGCGAAACTTGCTTTGCTTGGATGTTCCGGCAATTAATGTACCACTAAATAACTACAAATCGATTGACTTGTAGGCATAAACTTTATTTCATTTTTTTGTTCAGTCTTTGCAAAGTTACGAACCTCCAGACAGCGGTAGCGAGCTATGCGCTACAAATATTGAACCGTGCTCCTAGACAGAAGTGTATTTCAGCACCCAGGCAGTTCATAATTAAATTTCAGCCGACACTGGCAAATGAAGGGATGTAATTGCAAGCGCAAGTGGTGGGATAGTATTTCGGATTTTGATATGCGCTCGTTCAATGTACCGTATTTTCCAGTTGAATTATATTTAATTAAAAACAATGTCTGGTTTTGTTCATTTGATCTCTATCTACTGTAACGCTACATTGTAATGATCTCTAAGGTCGGATTACACCAATCAAAGTTAGAGATAACGTTCGATATTATGTCTTTAGATATAAACTTATCTTAAGTTAAGGGGTAATGGCACTCTAGCGCGAGAAAAAATAGCCGTTTTTGTAGATATATTTTCTACAATATATTGTAAATATTGTAAATATTGTTAATGAATTACAAAATCTCTTTAAAGCCCTTTATTGTTCATATTTTGAGGTTAAAAATTGTTTATAACGTACTTCTCTAGATAATGTTGTTCTGAAGCTGCATATAAAATTTCAAGTGAATAGACGGAGATCAGTTGAAGTTATCTTTCCGGCCAGCTTGAAAGATGCGGTTTTGAGAAAACACTGTCTAAAGTATTGTGTAAGTTTGATGTATAGAATTATTATATTTTACTATAGTCGGCGACGCCTGGACCATATAATTATCTTTTCAAATTAATATTTTCTTCCTCTTGTTTCTTCCTGTTTGATTTTGACGACAGACGGACCTGTTTTGCAGCATCAGTCAGCGATGGCTCTGCAAACATGATGCGCCGTGCGTCAGCCTTCGCGCAGAAATTATTGCAGTTTGGCCCGATGCTCATACATAATACCTCCATAATCTTCATAAGGCTGGATAACGCATCATTGACAACACATATGGCTATACTTGCTGCAATATCCACAACTACTTTGCCACTTGAAAGTGAAAATGAAATCACCAGGTGGACAATTCTCGTGCTGCGGCATTTCGTCGGTCAGAATGTATTGAGAAGTGTCGCCCAGATCTATTTTCTTCATTTTATCAATTGAACCATGATTATGACGAATGGCCACTCTATAATAAATTCAAAGTTCATTTATAGGCTTCTGGGTTAACTGCCTGGTTTTTGTCAAATGGCGGGGACGAGTGCCATTAGTTTTTGCACGTGAGCAATCCTTTTCTTATTCCAAAATTTGCAAGCTTTGTAGTATTTAGATTTTATGAGAATATCAACAACATTCCTCCAGGTGATAAGCGCCACCAATCATACAGAGAAGAAACGCTATGTTTTCTCCATGTTCCATCGTCCGAGACAGTTACGCCATTCTTCTTTTACTATTTTCAGTTGACTTGTAGCCCTCTCTTCTTCTGCTGCTTTCTGCATACTTTGTGGACAAACTGCTTCTGTTGCGACAAAAATGGTGCCAACACCTTTATCGTAAAATGGGTGAAACATCTATGGAGGAAGTACGCTCGGCTAGAGACTTTGCCGTCTCTTCATGAAATAAGCAATAACACTTTTTTTTTCGAATATGTAACGTATTGTACCTTATTTCTAAGACCTCAAGACATCATTTAAGCAAAAAAAACTAAAAAGAAAACTAATGCCAACATGTAATACATTGCGATGAAATGTCAAGTCACAAGTGCAGTGTGCGGCAAGAAATACTCGCGCAAAAAGAAAAAACGACCCTAGTGTTCCTCCAATCCACCTGAATCCAGCAATAACGTCACTGGTTCAGTTCTTTATGGTTAACCTCTTTACAATTTTGATCTTACTTCACTATAATACTGTAGAGAACATATAATACTATAATAAAATTATAAACCCCTAACCACAACAAGTATTTTAGAACCTAAATACGTATTTCAGCAACTATGTTGCCATCTTCAGTAGAACCTAAAAAGAGGAAAAGAGAGATTAGCACTTCATAGTATCTTTACTGGATATTGTCCAAGCAAATCACTAGTGGAAGTGACGTCCATGTTAAAAATTACCCTATATATACCATTTGTTGTTCACACCTCAGTGAATTTTGATCATTGAAGCGTAAAAAACAAGTTTTAATTAACGCAGGTCAAACAATAGCGAACTAGGTATAGGACCCCTGTCTGAATTTATTAATTTATCTCTATTCAAGTGAATAAAGATACTTTCCAAGCTGTTTAGTTCCCTATTATTTGACACAGCTTTTACAAGTTTTAAGCCATCTACAACTACTTTATGACCTGTGTCTAAAATATGTTGAGCCACACTAGATTTTTCAAAACGATTATATTTAAAATGAGCTACATGTTCTTTGAACCTAGTTAAAATTGTTCTTCTAGTCTGGCCTACGTATTCTTTTTCACAGTCATGACATTTGATACAATATATACCAGATTTATCAAGTACATCTACCTTATCCTTTGGGTTTCCAAGAAGGCTTTTTATGCTATTATGAGTCGAATATGCTATACAGAGATTTTGTGATGTAAAAATACTTCTCAAACCCCTTGTATATGCACAATCGAACGGTATTTTAACATATTTCTTCTTTTCTACAGACAAAGTATTTAAAGTAGATATTTGATTTACATACATTTTTTGATTCTGCTTCTTAATCATTCTATCAACTATTTTCTCAGGGTATCCATTATGTATGACAACATTCTTAATAAACAATAATTCTTTCTGATATCTATCTGCGGACAATGGAAATTTCAATAACCTATTTACTAAACAACTAATAAAAGACAATTTTTGTTGCAAAGGATGCTGCGAATCATTAAGGATAAACCTGATTGTGTTAGTATCTTTCGGATACACGTCAATTTCTATTATATTTTTGCTATTCCTGACTACCAGAGTATCTAAAAATGGAAGTTGACCGTTAACTTCTTGTTCTACAGTAAAGTTAATGGTGTTGAATTTAGAATTCAAAACGAGAAGAAAATCTTGAATACTGCACTTCTTGGTGTCAAAAATGGCAAAAATATCGTCGACATACCTAACCCAAGTCTTAGGGAAATATGGTGCTATAGACTTTACATTGGTTTCAAATCTGCTCATAAACAAGTTGGCAATAAAAGGTGAGAGACAGTTACCCATTGCAGTTCCCTCAAGTTGTTCAAAAAACTTTCCGTTTATTTGAAAACAATTTTGAGACATACAAAGGGCAGTCAATCTTACATATTCATCTATTTCTGACGGGTCAAAGTTGTTATTGCTCAATAATTCCCTAAGAAACTCCAAAGTTCCGGAATAGGCACACTAGGAAACAGTGAAGCAACATCAAATGAAATCAACAATTCGCCATCCTCTAATTTTACATTGTTAACCTTATTTATAAACTCCAATGAGTTATTAACAGAGAAGCTTGGTTGAGGAACAGGTAAATTGTTGAACTCATTCGATAACCATTTCGCTAACTGGTAAGTAGGTGAGTTAATACCTGATACAATAGGTCTCACTGATTTACCAGGTTTGTGAATTTTGGGAAGAACATATAATCTAGGTACAGTAGGATTGGAAACTTTGAGTTTAAATCTAGTTTGGCGGGTGATAAGATTAGGACAACTGGACAGCGTACTATTTATTTGACGGACTAGTTTGGGCAGTGGGTTTTTCATTGTCATATAATACTATACCAACACGTGTATCAGCTGATATATGTAACTACATACATACCTAATAGTAAATGCATAATAGCTTATCTGACAATATAAAGGAGACAATAGTTTATCCTGAGATTTTACTCACAGATAGCGGTATCTGCATATATTTATTTAACTTTGATATTATTTAACTCGAGACGAGATATCTTATCTATCTTTGGATAATTGGAGTAATCCCAACCAATACTATAATAATCCAAGGCTGGTCTAGTTTTTTCAGCTCTGAAAATTGTCCTCTAAAAACGTATACAGTTAAAAATAGCTAGCTACAAGATATACCAAATCAAATAGAAACATAATCCCGCAAGAACATTTCCCGGAAATGAGATGTTGTCCATCGAATCGTGCTATGAAGGGCGAGGGTGAAAGATCTTATTTTGCTTTGTGTATAACCGGTATCGCCGCTCGGATATACGGTCGTGAGTTTCGTCGATAAGCCCTCGATATTTCTCCGGTTTTAGGCGAGTTCGATCTCGAATTCCCGTGTCACGTATCGCATTTTGAAACCGTAATTTCCGATCCGTTACCGCAAGCAACTATAACTTTCAATATAAACGACAAAGGACGCCAACACACACACTTGACGGTCGAATTTTGACGGCCGACACTACCGCCTACAGAATGTCCTTTGTGAATGGCGTAACAGAAAAATAACTTCTTTGAAAGATATCAATTGTCAACGATAGAATGGTTCGTTCCCACGCATCTGCCTCGGAATTGTCCCCAGTTTAGAAAAATCTATTTATTAAAGACGATTCACTTTATTTTATTTTATTAATATCTATTCTGTGAAGCCATATGTCATCACTAGATTGCGGAATTACAAGCATTTATTTTTGAAAAATATGCGCTTAAAATCAGCATGAAAAAAGAGATAAAGAACTCTCAAAAAAGCGTATTTCTTTTTACTTTATCATACGTAGTATGATAAATGTGTGTGTGTCTGTGTGTATGTCTGTGTTGTATCAAGGATAAAATGTTCGTTTATACCAACATGTTGTTATAATACGAGGAACAGATTTTGCAAGAAGTAGATATATTTAAACGTAAAAATTAGTGGCGGATTTCTTTACCTGTATTCTACGATGTACTACAGAATATAAAATTTGTAAATAGGTATAAAATACAGCGAAAAAAGTATTGAAAATAAGTAGAAAATAAAGATACAAATTAATCTCGATATATTTAAGTGTAAAATGAAACCCAAATTGTACCGAAAATGATTTGTTATTAATCGTTGTTATTGATCTTTCGATGGTTCACTCCAATCGAACGAACGATGTCATTTCTTGTTCCGATTTTCAAGTTTCTTCCAGTTTCAGAAATTTACTTTAAACTAACGAAGTATTTAGGGACCTACGATGTTGTTCCATCATGAAGTGCATGTACGCCATAGATTGCGTCTCGGGTAAAACATCTCGCGTTTGTATTGAGCTGTGACAGCGGTAATATGGTCGTTTTTGCCATTTTTTCATGGCACATATATCGCTTTTTTGTTTTTTTAGTGGAAAAGTTGTGTCAAAGAGTGCACTGTAGAAAATGTATTTAGTAATATGGGTTGGGCTATGTGAACTATATTTGACATAACCGAAAGACGTACAAGTAATATTCATTTTGTTCATGACAACATATTGAATATTTAATATTCTAAGAAGTTTCACTGAATATTACAGTCAATTTTCAACAATAAATAACGGTTTACTTGAAGACGCATTTAGAACTGGGTATACAAGTCATTATATTTTGTAAACAATAATCGTTTTATTTAAAATGCAAACAGTTAGTCTATTTGAATAATAAACATCTATGACGTATGAATTCTAAAGTTATCCAATTTTATCTTAAAGAAGAAAACAAAAAAAATCAAAATATTTATTGGCCTTAATATAAACAAATCTGATGTGGCCAGGCACATGACTTTATCATACAATATATAAAATTAATAGTTTAGCTGCATGAGAATCTATTCTATAGAGATAAATCGTAGGTATTGTCAAAGCATCAGCATTTGATACTACCTACACTACGTCATTAGAATAATAGTTATTTATGTCACAAATGCCGAAAGTACGGAATAGCGCGACGAGCGGTGATACGGCGCGTCACCGAAGGCGGAGTGTCGCCGTCGCATATGAGCGAGTCGCGCTATCTAGTTTTTGGCAGGAGCGACATCAACGTTTATTGTTGCTTTTTAAGAAATACGTATTTAAAAAAAATAAATGGTTTCTGTATAGTAAATGCTATGTTGGTACCACTTTGACGAAAGGTGCGTTCCGATTGGTAGGTAATGGTAGCTAATGGCGGTGGTAGAATACGAAATTATAGTATTTCTTACATATCGTGATAATGACGCGTCTGCTACCACTGCCATTATCACTAATGAAAACGCACCTTAAAAAGGTAATTCAAATTCTGACAGATTTATATTTGTTCATGACACATCTCTACCAACATACTAAAATAAAACTACACTCATCGCTATACTTTATTTATAATTTTCTCAATGTATCATTTTTAGAATTAGACGGGTTGATATTTCTTATCAACAAACAATCAAATTGGTGATCTTATTTTATTTGAAATTTGTATTTTATAATTTTGCGCACTACAGCGGCAACGTTCCATTGTGGTTCTCCAGCCTCTGATGAGATCAGCTGTTTTCGAATGTGACAACACAAAAAAATATTTGTCAAAATCCTGGCTACTATGTAATTTCATATCAATGCAGATGCGACCGATCTCGATCAAATAGAAGTTGCTCTTGAAGGTAAACTATTAATTTTACCAAAAAATGTTATAGGCATAAATTATTCAAATTTTTCTCTACTTTAATTTATTAATTAACTATTTTGTCGAAATTACAGAAATGGCGGCTCATTTCCAAAATCCTTGAAAAATGCTTAGAATAAACTAAAAAGCTAAACTATTAATTTTACCAAAAAATGTCATAGGCATAAATTATTCAAAATTTCCTCTAGTTTAATTTATTATTTAACTATTTTGACGAAATTACAGAAATGGCGGCTCATTTGCAAAATCCTTGAAAAAGGCTTAGAATAAACTACCAGTTCCTTTGGACCCTTGTGAACCAAAAGCTTTTCAGCTCTAAGTTAGGTCATGAAACTTCTAAATATGAACTTTCGTTACAATACCTTCAGTAGTTTCTCCGGAATCGTCTCCACAAAAATCGTTTACACACACACACACACACACACACACACACACACACACACACACACACACACACACACACACACACACACACAGACATTTTTTTGTACCTTGGTCAAAAATGTTCAGGGGACCCAAAAAGACCTATTTCCGCTAAAATCTCAATTTTTTTTTTCGGCATGATTACAATACTTTATCTTACTGCGTATGATAAAGTAAAAAATCTGATGTGGCCAGGCACATGACTTTATCATACAAGTTATAAAATTAATAGTTTAGCTGCATGAGAATCTGTTTGATTGAGATAAATCGTGTTTTTGTATTGCTTTTAGAGAAATACGTAGATATTAAAAAAAATCAAAAATGGTTATATTTCTCTATAGGAAATGTTAGGTTGATACCACTTCTACGAAACGTCAAGTTTGAAAAGCTAATTCAAATTCTGACAGATTTATATTCGTTCATGACACTGTAGATGTTACATCCGTACCAACATACTAAAATATAACTACACTCATCGCTATACCTTATTTACAATTTTCTCAATTTATTGTTTTTACAATTAGATATAACAACGGGTTGATATTACTTATCAACAAACAATCAAATTGGTGATCTTATTTTATTTGAAATTTGCATTTTGTAATTTGCCGCACTAGAGCGGCAACGTTCCATAGCGGTTCTCCAACCTCTGATGAAATCAGCTGTTTTCGAGTGTGACAGCACAAAAAATATTTGTCAAAATCCTGTTTTTGAATGTGACAACACAAAAAAATATTTGTCAAAATCCTGGCTACTATGTAATTTCATATCAATGCAGATGCGACCGATCTCGATCAAATAGAATTTGCTCTTGAAGCTAAACTATTAATTTTACCAAAAAATTTCATAGGCATAAATTATTCGAAATTTCCTCTACTTTAATTTATTAATTAACTATTTTGTCGAAATTACAGAAATGGCGGCTCATTTCCAAAATCCTTCAAAAAGGCTTAGAATAAACGAAAAAGCTAAACTATTAATTTTACCCAAAAATGTCATTGGCATAAATTATTCAGAATTTCCGCTACTTTAATTTATTATTTAACTATTTTGACGAAATTAGAGAAATGGCGGCTCATTTGCAAAATCCTTGAAAAAGGCTTAGAATAAACTACCAGTTCCTTTGGACCCTTGTGAACCAAAAGCTTTTCAGCTCTAAGTTAGGTCATGAAACTTCTAAATATGAAGTTTCGTCCCGATACCTTCAGTAGTTTCTCCGGAATCGTCGCCACAAAAATCATTTACACACATACACACACACACACACACACACACACACACACACACACACAGACATTTTTTTGTACCTTGGTCAAAAATGTTCAGGGGACCCAAAAAGACCTATTTCCGCTAAAATCCCAATTTTTTTTTTCGGCACGATTACAATACTTTACATACTGCGTATGATAAAGTAAAAAGGAAAATTTGTCTCGATCAAACAATTTCTTTTGCCGTGACTATTCTTGAAACATTCTACAAGAACGTTGAGTAAATTGAAGATGGACGAGCAAGTTATTATCTTAATGGAGTTTAAATTTTGTTTATTATTGATGTCAATACGCACACTTTGACACCTTTTAAACCGATAATTTAGGTTTTCTACTTGTAGGGTAAAATTTGAAAACGTCGATCAAGTTTCAGGGTAAAAAATATTGTCCAATCAAATATTTTTTAGGCGTTTCTTACTGACTAGATTTGGTAACTTTTGGATTCGCCAATTTTTGTGTTTTTTCATGAATCCCGAAATCCCGGGATTACAAAATCTATAATCCCGAAATCCCGGGATTAGTATTTTGTCCGGGATTGGAAGCCATAATGTGGGTGTGTACCCGATTTTAGTGGCGACGATTCCAGAAACCTACTAAAGGTATCGTGATGTTAAGTTCATATTAAGAAGTTTTATTAACACAGAGCTGAAAAGGTTCTGGTTCAAAAGGATCCAAAGGAACTGGATGTTTCCTCTAAGCATTTCTCAAGGATTTTGCAAATGAGCTGCCATCTCTGCAATTTGATCAAAATAGTTAAATAACAAATTAAAGTAGAGGTAGCTGTATGAGCAAATTATTTTGTATCGAGATCGTGTCTGCATTAAAACTTAGCGAGGATTTCACAATCATTTTCATTCTGCCAGTAGCCAGTGTCAAAGGCAGGTTTTTTGACAATACCTACTGTCAGTATTATCCATATACGTATTAGGGTTTATACGGAGCTTGTCCTATAGCGCCAATGTGTAGTCTCGGTTCCAACAAATTGAGACGGAGATATATATTTTGTCTATCGTAAGTTCTAAGCTACAGTCTTCATGATAAATAAAAAACTTTTTCAAAACTTTAACCGAATCAATTCCAAAGTCTCAAAGCATTTCTACGAGAATTTAGGTAGGAAGAGTGTGGTCTGTCGTCTAACCAAACGTTGAAGTCTCCCAAAATACATTGCAATTTTGTGAATGTTTTGATATTTTCTGACCATTTAGGCAATTCTAAACCGATTGGGCCTTATTTATCCCTATACAAAAGTTCGTAGTTTCTGAGTTACTCATCGAGATGAAGAGAGAACTGCCGTTGTACTGTATTGTTGCTCAAACGAATAGTCTTGATAATGTCAGACATAAACTTGCGGTTACTAGATCATTTACATTTTTTGCTCAATGATATGGGATACATTTTTAACTATACATTCAACTACACCAGCGAATAACCTAATACACCAAGAGAGGGGTATTATTAAAATCATGCCTTGTATATTTCAGCTGTTAAACTCAATTATCATCGAGGCAGTTGATTTATTCAGGTAACTGCAATACGATCAATACAATGGCTATTCTGCAACTCAGTACTACCAACCCATTACTACTAACTATTCGCACAGCAACCTTTTTCGCTTAACATCTCCTATGACCAGTGTACATTCAACAAAGCTTTGAGCACCGAACTGTCACAATAAAACCACCACTTTAGTACATAATAAACACACTATTTGTGAGTTATAAATAAATACCGATTATAATTCATATTACATACTATAAAATATGACTCTATTAGTTAATGTTTAATTATTAATATTTACCCGTTTTGCGTTTGATGTTATAATGTTTGAAGTACCCACAATCCCCTGCGCGGTATTACTATTTCCTGATGAACCTAATTAAACATGCGGTTACCGAAAACCGAGCCCGTTTTCACATATACTGGAAATTTCAAAGGCAATCAATATTTCCAATCCAGATTTGTTTCCATTCGGTTGAACAAGTTGTGCGGATTACTATAATTTATTCCGTGTAATGGACATTGAAGCTCACTGTGAAGTGAAAAGTCAATATTGACAATAAAATGAACCGATAGGTGGCAATTTAGTAGATATTTTATTTGAATTTGGAACATTTCCTGGAACATTTGCATTTCGATTTTTCCTATGGTTGCCATTCGACATGTATAATATTAAATAACTTAATAATAAAATTATAAACCCCTAACCACAACAAGTATTTTAGAAACCTAAATACGTATTTCAGCAACTATGTTGCCATTTTCAGTAGAACCTAAAAAAGAAAATTTCCCTAAGACTTGGGTTAGGTATGTCGACGATATTTTTGCCATTTTTGACACCAAGAATTTCTTCTAACTTTACTGTAGAACAAGAAGTTAACGGCCAACTTCCATTTTTAGATACTCTGGTAGTCAGGAATAGCAAAAATATAATAGAAATTGACGTGTATCGGAAAGATACTAACACAATCAGGTTTATCCCTAATGATTCGCAGCATCCTTTTCAACAAAAATTGTCTTTTATTAGTTGTTTAATAAATAGGTTATTGAAATTTCCATTGTCCGCAGATAGATATCAGCAAGAATTATTGTTTATTAAGAATGTTGTCATACATAATGGGTACCCTGAGAAAATAGTTGATAGAATGATTAAGAAGCAGAATCAAAAAATGTATGTAAATCAAATATCTACTTTAAATACTTTGTCTGTAGAAAAGAAGAATTATGTTAAAATACCGTTTGATTGTGCATATACAAGGGGTTTGAGAAGTATTTTTACATCACAAAATCTCTGTTTAGCATATTCTACTCATAATAGCATAAAGAACCTTCTTGGAAGGATAAGGTAGATGTACTTGATAAATCTGGTATATATTGTATCAAATGTCATGACTGTGAAAAAGAATACGTAGGCCAGACTAGAAGAACAATTTTAACTAGGTTCAAAGAACATGTAGCTCATTTTAAATATAATCGTTTTGAAAAATCTAGTGTGGCTCAACATATTTTAGACACAGATCATAAAGTAGTTGTAGATGACTTAAAACTTGTAAAAGCTGTGTCAAATAATAGGGAACTAAACAGCTTGGAAAGTATCTTTATTCACTTGAATAGAGATAAATTAATAAATTCAGACAGGGGTCCTATACCTAGTTCGCCATTGTTTGACCTGCTTTAATTAAAAATTGTTTTTTACGCTTCAATGATCAAAATTCACTGAGGCGTGAACAACAAATGGGTATATATAGGGTAATTTTTAACATGGACGTCACTTCCACTAGTGATTTGCTTGGACAATATCCAGTAAAGATACTATGAAGTGCTAATCTCTCTTTTTCTTTTTTAGGTTCTACTGAAGATGGCAACATAGTTGCTGAAATACGTATTTAGGTTTCTAAAATACTTGTTGTGGTTAGGGGTTTATAATTTTATTATTAAGTTCGCCACAGTCTCCAAAATATTGTTATTAAATAACTTAATAAGCAGAATTCTGCTTTGTTCGAACTCTTCTAAAGAGTTCATTAAACAAGAATTAAAGAGAAAATTATAAAATGTGTGTTTGGAAAAGGGTATGGTATTGTGTGAGGGTAGCACAATGGATTGTTCGGTTTCAATTTAAATCCTCTACAAGGATTTGGTATTGAATTGTTCGAAAATTTAATATCTATACAGTAGGGCTGCCCTTTTTTTTCAAATTTTCAGTTGATTTTTTTGTCAAGTCCTCCCGAATTGCTTTTTTAGCACATTCTTCTCACTGCATTAACATTATAGTTTCTTTAAATTAAAAATAACACTAAAACTACTTCCAAGAAAGCTTATTTATATTTTCGTCCAAACAAAATTTCTCTGGACTACAACACACTTTTTAATAAAATGCCTCATTTACATTCCCCGTTTACATTCAATTTCCTTCCAGAATTCCCGATGGGAAAAACCCGCTGAAAATCTAAACAATTTCGAGCAATTTCCAGCAAAGGAATGAAACTTTTTAATAAATCTCTGTTAGCGATAAACACGCCGCTTTCAGAAGTGCGTCAACAAAGAGAAGAAGCGACTTATTAAAAGCAACGCTCAAATATCCCTTTTCTGGCGAAAAAAAATGTCACTGCTGAAAAAAAAAGAGACAAATTATCATTATGTCTTCTACTCTGACGGAAATTTAATGGCGTGCGAATCCCAAAGGAAAATGAAACGCTAAAAGAGCACAACAGCAAAAAAGGGATGCTCGTTCACAGCCCTGTTGAGGTTGAATTACATAAAAATGATCAATAATCTCGCACTCTGAGGTCGTTTGGAAAAGGCAGTGGAAATAACAAGACAAAGAAAGGCTGGGTATTATTAACGTCGAATTTGCTCTGCAGATTTCGCAGCTTTGTCGACATATACATATACATATACATGGGCTTATCCAGCTTAAATCGGAAGGGGGGCCAGTTATCTAAATTTCTTTTGCTAAATGGGGGAAAAGTGACCATTAGGGTGAATCATAAATGCATTGCAAACATTTTCGTGATGATAGAAATCAAACGACCCCCCCTAAAAATCCAAAAAGACTGGACACGTATCTTTTTAAAGACGCTTTTTGGTATTTTTCAAATAATTATTGTTCGGGGTTTGGGAAAACTTAAGATTACTTAGCGATTTATAGTGGACTTTCCAAGGAAGAATTTGACATATTATACATATATATTTGACGCCCCCAACCCACCCTGCCCTGAAAACAACCCCCAAATGAGAAAATTTCCATTCTTCAGAAAATTTAACCTTCTAACCATTTTATTCTCTTTTTTGTCATAGAATTCGTTACCATAAGGCTAGTAGAATGTTTATGAACATTTGTCTGTGAATTTCCATTTGTTTAAACAAATTCTATTTGTTTAAATAATTCGTTTTTCTCGAAAGTCCGTCTGAATTGTGTTTTCTGAGTTCGAAATAGGAAATTATTATCATGGAGTGACATTATTCATTTAAAAAAATCCTATTGTTTACAACAATCAATTATTACTCATTTTCAACTTTTTTCCTAATTATGTAAGTAAATTCAGCTTTTATGTGAAATTAACTTATAAATTTCATGTTCGAGATATCTTGCCTATATTTCTAATACACCCATATTTTTTAAACAAATTCAACTTAAAGGAGAAAGGTAGTTTGTCGGGCAATTCCGTCATGCGAAGAAGCAACCGTAGACACGTGTTTCGGACTATTAGTCCTCATCAGTACGGTATAGCCAAGGAGTAAGATGGACACTCAATGGAAAAAACACTAAAATGGAGACCATACTACCTTTCTCCTTTAATATCTCACCGTCGACAAACCAGTTTTCCATCCTATCTCCATGGGCTATGGTGGGCCTCGGGTGTCCGTCACCTCCGGCGCGACGTCACATCTTGTCTTCGAATCCTGAAGATGTTGTGACTGAAGCACCAAATTGGTGACATTGGGCACCCCCCTTATGGTCTCCATTTTAGTGTTTTTTCCATTGAGTGTCCATCTTACTCCTTGGCTATACCGTACTGATGAGGACTAATAGTCCGAAACACGTGTCTACGGTTGCTTCTTCGCATGACGGAATTGCCCGACAAACTACCTTTCTCCTTTAATATCTCACCGTCGATAAACCAGTTTTCCATCCTAAATTCAACTTAATAATAAAATTATAAACCCCTAACCACAACAAGTATTTTAGAACCTAAATACGTACTTCAGCAACTATGTTGCCATCTCCATGTTGTTATTGCTCAATAATTCCCTAAGAAACTCCAAAGTTTCCGGAATACAACTTTGACCCGTCAGAAATAGATGAATATGTAAGATTGACTGCCCTTTGTATGTCTCAAAATTGTTTTCAAATAAACGGAAAGTTTTTTGAACAACTTGAGGGAACTTCAATGGGTAACTGTCTCTCACGTTTTATTGCCAACTTGTTTATGAGCAGATTTGTAACCAATGTAAAGTCTATAGCACCATATTTCCCTAAGACTTGGGTTAGGTATGTCGACGATATTTTTGCCATTTTTGACACCAAGAAGTGCAGTATTCAAGATTTTCTTCTCGTTTTGAATTCTAAATTCAACACCATTAACTTTACTGTAGAACAAGAAGTTAGCGGCCAACTTCCATTTTTAGATACTCTGGTAGTCAGGAATAGCAAAAATATAATAGAAATTGACGTGTATCGGAAAGATACTAACACAATCAGGTTTATCCCTAATGATTCGCAGCATCCTTTTCAACAAAAATTGTCTTTTATTAGTTGTCTAGTAAATAGGTTATTGAAATTTCCGTTGTCCGCAGATAAATATCAGCAAGAATTATTGTTTATTAAGAATGTTGTCATACATAATGGGTACCCTGAGAAAATAGTTGATAGAATGATTAAGAAGCAGAATCAAAAAATGTATGTAAATCAAATATCTACTTTAAATACTTTGTCTGTAGAAAACAAGAAATATGTTAAAATACCGTTCGATTGTGCATATACAAGGGGTTTGAGAAGTATTTTTACATCACAAAATCTCTGTATAGCATATTCGACTCATAATAGCATAAAAAAACCTTCTTAGAAACCCAAAGGATAAGGTAGATGTACTTGATAATCGGGTATATATTGTATCAAATGTTATGACTGTGAAAAAGAATACGTAGGCCAGACTAGAAGAACAATTTTAACTAGGTTCAAAGAACATGTAGCTCATTATAAATATAATCGTTTTGAAAAATCTATGTGGCTCAACATATTTTAGACACAGGTCATAAAGTAGTTGTAGATGACTTAAAACTTGTAAAAGCTGTGTCAAATAATAGGGAACTAAACAGCTTGGAAAGTATCTTTATTCACTTGAATAGAGATAAATTAATAAATTCAGACAGGGGTCCTATACCTAGTTCGCCATTGTTTGACCTGCTTTAATTAAAACTTGTTTTTTACGCTTCAATGATCAAAATTCACTGAGGTGTGACCAACAAATGGGTATATAGAGGGTAATGTTTAACATGGACGTCACTTCCACTAGTGATTTGCTTGGACAATATCCAGTAAAGATACTATGAAGTGCTAATCTCTCTTTTCCTCTTTTTAGGTTCTACTGAAGATGGCAACATAGTTGCTGAAATACGTATTTAGGTTTCTAAAATACTTGTTGTGGTTAGGGGTTCATAATTTTATTATTAAGTTCGCCACAGTCTCCAAAATATTGTCATTTTATTATTTAAACAATGGAAATCATCCCAAATTATAAATGATATCACTTGAGCATAACAGTTGGCCAGACCGATATAAAAAATTAATTTTTGAATTTTTGAATTGCAAAAAAGTGTTTAAACAAACGGCATTTATTTAAACAAATCTTAATTTTACAAAAAAGCTGACCTTTACCATAATTAGAAAAAAAGTTAAAAATGGGTTATAATTAATTGTTTAAACAATATGAAGACATTTTTTAATGAATAATGTCGCTCTAAGATAATAAACTGCCATTTCGAATGGATTTTTGAGAAAAACGAATTAATTAAACAAATAGAATTTGTTTAAACAAATGGAAATAACCTGACAAATGTTTATAAATATTTCAATAGACTTATAGTAATAATTTCCATGAGAAAAAAAGGAGAATGAAATGCTAGAACGATCCATTTTCTGAAGAACGTAATTTTGTTCATTTGAGGGTAGTTTTCAGAGCACTGTGGGGGTGGGTTGGGAACGTCAAATCTATATGTATAGTAGGTCAAATTCTTCCTTGGAAAGTCATCTACAAGTCCTATGTCGAAACTAAATACAAATTATTGTTTCTTATTTTAAGGTAAATTGAATAAATTCAATACTTTTTAATTGCAAATTAAATGTTAATGTTAAGTTTTCCTAAACCCCGAACAATTATTCGAAAAATAACAAAAAATATATTTATCCATGCATTTTCCCATGTTAATTTTAAACCTCGATAAACAGCACTAAAAATCAAAAATTCGAAAGAACAATACGTGTCCACTTTTTTTGGATTTGGTAATGATTTGGTGGATCGTTGCTTTCAAAATAAAAATAACCACCATAGTGTCCAAAGGAAAAAATTGCTATTTAATAAACATAATAACAAAACGCAAGGGGGGGGGGGGCAGTAATAACATATATATGCCTTTTTCTTGGTTATCTGACGACATAGAGATTCACAAAGTAAATTCACATAGGTAACAACAAAAAATACCTGGCGTATTTATCAGTTTTCCAGACTATACCAAAAATAGTGATGACTGCATAGGGGTGGAATTTAAAACCAGAACCTAGGTAGTGTGTGGTATAATTGGATAGATACTTCAATCAGAAACAACATTTAACTGAAAAAAAATTCATAAATCATACAGTTTACGAAAGAAACCACAATGGCATCTGTCTTAGCTGTAATCATGATGAACATTACAAGTAATACATAGTTTGGTATTTAGCCGGTAGAGAAAGCATGTGATTTTTTGGTCAAGAATACAGTAACTTATCAATAAAAGAATTGACATGATACTGTATAATTTATTCTTATTCTACTAACCACACTTGGCTACTAACAGTCTATCTTTTGTTACATCCGCGTTCAGCTGCGCTTAATTTGAGAAGGGACTAATTTAATTATTATGGGGAGCAGAGTTTCAACTTTCCACACTGCAGATATTTCAAACTCGAGTGAACCCTAATTAGATGGGCTTCCCCTAAAGTTTCGCGATGAAGCACGATCTATACCCACATTAAACCGAACCCTATAGGTTAAATGATGAATTAATCGAAATATAAATCATTCGTCCCTTGAAAATTGTGAATTTGTTCTAAAGTTGTTACGTGAAAAATATGGTGCAATTCATAAATTTTAAAATATACACCGGTTATGAAAAAAAAACGGAAAAAAGGTGAGTGCAGGACTATCTTAGTACTGCTTCCACTAAACTATTGCAAAGAATTCTAAAATATGCAAAAGTATGCCTTTTTTTTGGGTTATCCTATACATCCTTAGAGATATCGCAACAAAACTAACAGTGTTCGAACGAGCATTCTTCGGCCTATCTAAAAATGGAAAAGTCCGATCCGAAATATGTAAATTAGTATCCGCAATTAATTAATAACTGATTAGGTTACACGGAATATTTGCAAAAATATTCAATAGGCTGTATTTTGTTGGCCATTTGTTGTATCTACCAACACCATTCGATTCCCCTCTGATTCCGTAAGTTTCCAATATTTGTAATAATTTCCGACGACAAATTGTCTCGAAGGCTCTTTGCAAGTCTACAAAAGCTACAACTATCGTTTTCCGTCTTCTAATTCTCCTTTCCAATTTGCCAATACCAAATTTAGGACTGTCAGTAATAAATTCAACACATAGGTCCCAAGACACTACCCTAGGGTACTCCTGCTTTTTCTTTTTTTAGATCCGACTATTCGCCTATCTGTTTGCACGGTACACAAAGTTCTTAGAGCAATCTTAAAGCGAAATCTTCCGTTAATCTTTTGATGAGCTCGACTAGCGTTAAACAGTGTAGGTTTAAGCTCAAGCACGTGTTCAAACTGGCTATAAAGCTCTTAAATAACCCGCGCTGCCGCTGTTCCAGTCACACGCGATCGACTATTAATGTTATAACTGGTATATAATTCATATAAGGGTGAGGGATGCGTGGGTCCCCGGGGTAAATCAAATTTGGCCCCGTTCCGTAACGGCGCTCCCGTTCGAAACGGCTGGAGGCACGCGGATAAATAATTTATTACATCGAAGATCCGCAGGGAAGTCGAGCACGCCGGATCGCAGAAACTGGCCTAAAATACGACGTTTTACTTTCTATTTTTGACGTCCTCGCTTTATATTTCGCGTAAAAATAACATGACAACAATGTAACTTGGGATATTCTCCACGTTCGTATTTGTTAAAGAAAGAGAAATAGAAATTGCAAACTACTTCCCCTTTCATAACTAAAGTCAAAGTATTGCCAAACTTAGCAAGCATACGTTTCATGGCAAGATGTGGCCAGGCACATGACTTTATCATACAATATATAAAATTAATAGTTTAGCTGCATGAGAATCTATTTGATTGAGATCAGTCGTGTCTGCATTAAAATAAAACTACTTAGCCAGGATCTGACAGATAAATAAATAATTAAATAAATAAATAATTCCTTTATTAACATAAAACAGTATTAAATGCAACAAAATAATATTTATATTTAGGGCGGAGATCAGCACACTTGTTTCCAAATTGCCTTGCTCTTCCACTCAGTCCCTTACGCAAACTAGAACTAAGACATAATTGTACCAATAATATAACAATAATTCCGAAAACCGAAACAAAAACAAACAAAAAAATACTCTAGAGTATCAGGCGCGGTGCCTGGTTTTCATACCGAACCTTGAAAATAAAAATAAAACTTAACTTAAAAATAAGATATCTCAAAAATGACAACTGATAAATAAGACCTTACTCAAAAACAAAACCCAACTCAAAAAATAATACTAAGAACACACATAAACGTAATAAAGAAAAGAAAAAAAACAAACTCCAAACTGTAAGTGTTACTGTTACTGTAATGAAAACAGTAAATCTCTGCAACGCCTCCGAAACATGGTCAAACTCAAATGCCTGAACTCGTAGGGCATGCTATTATAAATTTGAGCGGCCCGGTAAGAAAAGGATCGCTCAAATAGAGATGTCCTATGCTTTGGAATAGCAATATCAGTGTTCCTTCTAGTATTCACGCTGTGAACGTCCGTTCGAAATCGAATCCTTTGATAAAGATATACCGGTTTCCGGCTGACCACTACCCTGTGAATAAGACATGCAGCATGCAGCCGTCGCCTATTGCTCATGTTCAACCATACTGCAGTTTTTAAAGTATGCGATATTCTGTCAAACTTTCTTATACCAAAAATAAATCTCAGGCAAGAATTTTGGATTAGCTGTATTCTGTTTGAGGTAGCCACCGTCAAGCAAGGACCGTACAAAACGTCACAAAAGTTAAAATTCGACAATATCAGACTATCACACAGAAGCTTCTTAACATTTTGCGGCAGCAGGCGACTGCTCGGGAACAACATCCTAAGTCCAGCAACAGACCTCCTAACCAAAGAAGACACGTGTGTCTCAAATCTAAAACCTCTATCCAAGGTCACTCCCAAGCTCTTAACCTCCGACTGCACGGTAAGATTTATATTATCTAATTTAACACCCCTCAATTGCTCCGCCACCGTGTCATACTGTTTTCCGCCTCCAAAGAGTATCATATGTGTTTTATGAGGATTTATGTTTACACAGTGTCTCCTTGACTCGTCGCTTACAATGCACAAATCCGCATTGATAGTCCCCACAATACGCCGTACATCCCCCGAACAGAACGAATGATAAATTTGTGAGTCATCCGCGTAAAGATGGTAACTACCAGAGATGTGACGGAATATCTGGGACGTATAGATAATAAATAGAAGCGGTCCATTAATGCTACCTTGCGGAACTCCCCTGGAGAAAGCCAAAGAAGTTGATATGCAGTCACCAAAAGCTACGTATTGGCTGCGAGAAGTTAAGTAACTTTCAAAGTATTGAACCGCACCACTCCCCAGACCAATGTAATGCAGCAACGAGAGAAGTGTCCTGTGATTAATGTTGTCAAACGCCTTGCTGTAATCCAACAAAGTTAAGACGGTACTCTTTCCCGCATCCAGATCCGCAAAAATATCATCCGTAATATCCAGCAAGGACGTCTGACAACCATGTCCGGCTCTGAATCCGGACTGTTTATCTGGTAGGATACTGTACCGGTCTAAGTGAAGTCTCAGTTGAGTATCAACAACGCTCTCAAGTATTTTCGACATGGTCGGCAATATTGTAATTGGTCTTAAGTCCTTAAAATCTTTAGGATTACTAACCTTCGGAATAGGAACGACTCGGCCCGTCTTCCAACAGTCAGGAAACACATTCTCTCGCAAACAAAAATTGACTATATGTAAAATAATCGGCAACAAAAATGGACAACACAGTCTGATCATATTCAAATTTATATTATCATCGCCGTATGACAAAGACTTCAAACGCCCAATCACCAAAGTTAACTCATCCTCCGTAATCTCCTTAAAATTAAACTCAGCAGAAACATCCCGAAGGACATTTGACCTATAAAAATCTACGGTCTCCTCATCGGCATCGTTATTGTCGGTGACAAAGTTTACAAACATATCATTAATTTTTTCAGCATCCCGCAATGACATAGGCAACTCAGAACGCTTCTCCCCGGAAATAATGTCATGGCTCTTTAGAAGTCGCCACACCTCCTTTGCGCTATTAGCACTACCAAATCTATTGCCAAAATACACCTCCTTCTCCTTTTTACAGGCATAATTATACTGATTGCGCAAAGACCTGTAATAATTCAAATGCAATACCAAACCGGTTTTTTTAAATTTCTTCCATGCAGAATCTTTAAGAACATTTAATTCCTGTATCACCGGGGTCTTCCAAGGTGCATTTGGTTTGGTGAATTTTTTAGTAACTATAGGCGCATGCGCATCGAATATCTTCAGAATGTTGAAATTGAAAAAACTAACTTTATTTGCAATGTCCTCAATGTAATAAATATGAAACCACGGGATGTACCTCAAGTGCTCCTCAAAATATATATAATCAAAGTTACTAAAATCACGGTAAGTTCTAAGTAGCGGCTTTTTGCGAGACTTTTCAAATTCCACAGTGGCATAAATCAAGTTATGATCAGACACAGCCGACATGTCAGTTGTCCCACTTGAAACTACATTTGCTCCCACGTTCAAAATTACAAAATCAATAAGCGTGACAGAATTGAAGCCAGTTCTAGTTGGTTCATTAATTACCTGCTTTAGTGCATACATACTTAACATGCCATTAAATCGAGAGACAACACTATTCTCAGAATCCAGCAAATTAATATTAAAATCCCCAAGAATAACGACTTCATTGTTCTGGCAGAAAACGGCAAGCAATGGCTCCTCGAACGTTTCGAGGAAATTTTTAAACGGACCATTAGGAGGTCGATAGACCGCCCCCACCATGACAGATGCAGATCCCCTGACTTCTATCCACAATTGCTCAATGCACTCAGATGATGCCACCGAATCAATAATCTTGAAAGAAAAATCACTGCTTACGTATAGAGCAACTCCGCCCCCACGTTTCTCCCTATCAGTTCGGCAAAAAACATAGCCAGGAATCTCCACTGCAGCAGAGTCAGTGTCAGAGGTCAGCCAGGTCTCGGTTAAAGCAAAAATATCATGTTTAGACGATAGAACAAATTGTCTTATTTGTGGAAGATGCGCGACCAACGAACGAACGTTCAAATGCGCCACACTCAATGTCGATTTCATGCCTTTTCACGTCACGAAACAGAAGCGCTGCAAAGAGAAAAAATACACAAAAATACAAATAGTAATATTAATTAATATTACACATTAAATTAATTTAACTTAAGAACACAACTCCTTGTGCAAAAGAAAAACACAAACGTACATCAACCGCATCGATTCGTCCGCAAAGAAATACAATGAAAAACACGAAAGCATTAATAAAAAACAGGAGAAATAGGAGAACCAACGATTACAGACTGCGTACAATGGTTACAAAAAGAGAAAGCATAAATTACATGTTCGATTATTACTTCCTTCCGGAGTTGCTTCTCAGATTCTTTTTGTCCCCCTGCCCTCTCTCGACAATCAAAGTTGGAACAGCGTCAGGACCACTAGGTGCAGGAACCGAAGAACTACCAGCAAGCTCGGCGACGAAGGACGGGTTGTCAACGATGTCACGAAAATAGTATTTTCTACCTCCGGTCATAAGTTGTGTACCGCGTACAACAGCCTGAACACCCCTAGTCAGGAGCTCAGAGACCATTGTATATGTGACTGACCTGGTAAGAGAATGACCGTTTATACAGCTCAGCGCGATGGGCAGGTGGAGCAAACAAACCCCTGTATCTTAAATTAAGGTTATGGACATCCGTTCTACAGCGTATCTTCCGCATGAGGCATTGTGGGATCCTCTTGGATAGCAACTTATGATATAATATTGCTGCATGCAACACCCTAGTGTTATCCATGTTCAACTACCCCAAGTCGCCCAGCCCATTCGATACATGATCATACTTCCTCAAACCAAAAACAAACAGAACACATGCATTTTGGACACGCTGAACACGCTGCCTATCCGACGCCGTCAGGCAAGGACCGTACACGGTATCACAATATGAGATCTTTTTACTATTGACAGTAGATATAGTGAGATTCTTGATGAGGTTGCTTTTGGTTAACAAGTTTTCAGGACAGTACAAAATACAACGAAACTGCATTTTCTCACTGAGCATATCGTATAATTTCATGTCTGCAGGCCGAGAATAAACATACCTGAACGTGCCCGCTGTCATCTTGCTTGTTATGTCCACTATTAATCATCTGTGAGTCCCGTTTTCGCCTCAATTTGTACGAGGGTCTCAACGAAACTCAAACATAAAATGCCCGTCGGGATATCATGGAAACGTGCCCGCTTAACTTTGCTGTTAGATGTGCTCCCTCTAACTAACGACTGTAATTTATACGCTCTTTGCTACAGCAATATTTCGTTCACATTTCTACAACAATTTCCACTTTGATTACAGGAACAAGTCAAACAATTTGTAGTTAATTAGTTGTACATTAATGTAGTTAATCAGTTGTACATTAATTACCGGAACATCCAAGCAAACCAAATTTCGTTTTAACGCACCAGGATTTAATTTATGTTGAATCATAACGACCTTTTTTATAGCGAACTTAATAGTAGTGCAGCTATGAAGGTTCTAGACCAGTTTAATGTGTTGTTTTAAATAAAGGTGTGTATGAAATCACGTTTACTAACTTTTTTCTCACAAAATACGGTTGCAATCTGTACATACGAGTAGTATAACCGAACACACGTGTTCTACCAAAAGAATCGAATCGATCCTGAAATTAATTGGTAGAGGGATTTATGACGGCAATCTGGGAAGGCGTTGCGGGCTGTCGACGTTAAATAAGAAGGAATAAAAGAGAAAAAGGAGTAAGCGTCTGCCGGAAAGGAAGTCGCAATCCAATAATTCGCGGTCGAGAGTTTCTTGGAGTTTGGTCCAATCGAACGTAACAATTACGGCAGCAACGTTACAAACTGCTCTCCACGATGACCGCAGTGAACTGATGCGATGTTGGAACATGTTTTCTCGTTCCACATGGTACACCAATTTAAGACGACAGATTAGAGAGAATTGAAAAAATTACTGCTGCAGTAGAGCAATAAATTATAAAAGTTTTTAATTTTTTTTTTAATTTAACTTTTTGTCTTTCAGCGTTGGTCATCAATTTTCTTAATAAAAAAAAATTACCGTAAACTGCAAGCGATTTAAAATTATAGAGATTTTTATCTATTAGATAGTACGATTGCAACACACTCGGTTCCCAATAACTCTATTCAGAGGCGTTAAATGAAAAAAAGTTTCAGACAAAACTTGTCTGGCTTTAGAAGAGCTATCTCCTGATGCCTCACACGACCACTTCTGCTGTGCCGTACCTAAAGTTTATGGTGCGAACTCCGGCACCTCCGCCAAAGTTGGCGTATCGACAACTACTATCGGTTGCAGAAGTATTGAGCCCTGTGTGTTTGGAGGCTCGTCACTCTGTAACGACTAAAGAAGTAAAAAATAAATAAAGTGTATTCTATTCCTGAATCATTTCTACATAACATAAGTGACTCTCAAATTTTTCTGCCCATCCGTTCGAACATGAGCGCGAGAGAAGTGTAAAAATGCACCGGATTTTTGCACTTTTTAAATAAACCTCGTATCATTTCTTATATCGTCTACACTCTACACATTGGAGTTCGTGTTTTCTTAAAGTTTTATACAGTGCGTCCACGAAAGTCCGCATCATATGAATTTTTTTTATTGTCCGTTTCACAGAAAATTTTATTTCTAAAAATTGACGGCTTATATGAAACCAATACGACAACAGTCCAAAATGTCAATTTCGGTACCATATACCGAGCGATTCAGAATATATGAATTTGTGATAAGAGTAAAGTGCTTTTGATTTCATTATTATCGATAAACTTTATTTGGAAATGTTGTTTAGAAGTAACCATTATATTCAAACTGTTTTTGTTAATTCTTACTTTTATGACAAATATTAGCCTATTATTATCTACACTATCTACAGGGTGAAATATCAACTTTGCATCAAGAAAATGTGTAATTTTGCGCTAGTTCTAAATAAAGATTAGTTATCATACCAAACTAATCAAAACTGACAATATTTTGGAGACTGTGGCGAACTTAATAATAAAATTATAAACCCCTAACCACAACAAGTATTTTAAAAACCTAAATACGTATTTCAGCAACTAAGTTGCCATCTTCAGTAGAACCTAAAAAGGAAAAGAGAGATTAGCACTTCATAGTATCTTTACTGGATATTGTCCAAGCAAATCACTAGTGCAAGTGACGTCCATGTTAAAAATTACCCTATATATACCCATTTGTTGTTCACACCTCAGTGAATTTTGATCATTGAAGCGTAAAAAACAAGTTTTAATTAAAGCAGGTCAAACAATGGCGAACTAGGTATAGGACCCCTGTCTGAATTTATTAATTTATCTCTATTCAAGTGAATAAAGATACTTTCCAAGCTGTTTAGTTCCCTATTATTTGACACAGCTTTTACAAGTTTTAAGTCATCTACAACTACTTTATGACCTGTGTCTAAAATATGTTGAGCCACACTAGATTTTTCAAAACGATTATATTTAAAATGAGCTACATGTTCTTTGAACCTAGTTAAAATTGTTCTTCTAGTCTGGCCTACGTATTCTTTTTCACAGTCATGACATTTGATACAAAATATACCAGATTTATCAAGTACATCTACCTTATCCTTTGGGTTTCCAAGAAGGTTTTTTATGCTATTATGAGTCGAATATGCGACTAATAAAAAAAATTTCTATATGGTGCGGACTTTTACTAGACACACTGTATAATAAAGGATGTAAACAAGGGTTATATAGATGTTGCAACTAAACAGAAATGTCGGAATTTAGGACAGTGTCTGAATTTGGGACGTTTACCTTACTTAGGAGGTTCGCACGATGATTTGAAACGATCAACTCTCAGGACCGCATTCAATATTTTTGTCAGTATCTCGTTCGACTTTCTATTTTTTTAATAAAGTACGTCATTATTTTTCTTTGCTTATGGAATTTTATGATTTATTATTTTACAGTATAATTATTGCCAAAAATCAATGGTTGGTGATGGTGGTGTAGTTGTTCCTGTGGGTTCTGGGATCAAACCGATTGTACAATTCCAGAAGAACCGCCAACATTGGAACATTGTCGTTGTAATTTAATAAATCGTCATCTTTATTCAAATTTATTATAACTAATTCTACAATTTATTGTCTTTAACGTGCAACAGAATTTTTCCATATCTCTCTGAAACAATGTGCAGTGGTTTATTGCCTAATGTTGGCTACAGTTGGCTACAGGCAAACACAATAATTTTACTTCATTAATGAGTTGATCTCTGATGACTTTTGCAATAGAATCTGATAAAAATATCTTCTTATGATGGTGTGGTTTAGTACATTTAGAGAAATATGATATTTCCTCTTAGAAGTTGAATGTTGCAAAGCACGTACGCAGCGGAACAACGTAGCTACAACTTTAAATAACAAATGAATAATAAAGATAATATTTATGTACGTCTTATATTAATTTGATTTTACAATAACTGCAACCTATTATGTATATTATTGTGGTCTGTGAGAAAATATTTATTACAAAAAAAAACTTTAACCCTGCTGAAATCAACAAACACGATGTTTGTTTTGATCTTTTAATCCTACACTCGTTACCGAGATATGTCCTTCCTTAAAAATCTTGTTTATTCCCTTTCTTGCAAAAAAAATGTATTTTTCGATGTATTTTTTGGGGGCAAGCTGTTTAGGAGGAAGAAATCGAAATACGATAAACTTCTAAAATCACCATTCGGTCACAATGTTTGATGAAGCTGTAGCTGAAACTACATTGACCGTATAAAATTTAAAAGAAATTCCTCAATTTCTTCACTAAAACAATTTTGTATAAC
The DNA here is from genome assembly GCA_964023965.1 of Melinopterus prodromus. NCBI lineage: Eukaryota > Metazoa > Arthropoda > Insecta > Coleoptera > Scarabaeidae > Melinopterus > Melinopterus prodromus. The sequence goes on along the minus strand of OZ030391.1, from coordinate 2,902,786 downwards.
ATTTCCAAATATTTCTGTTGAAATTTCCAACAAAGAAATATGGCTCAGGTACCCCGTGATATTATCTTTCTAAGAATCTTTTTTTTACGTTTTTGATGATCCTTTGATTCTCTCAACTAATTCATCTGTTTTTTCTCATTCCAGGACATCGACTACGAACAATTCAGGAAGTTCCTCGACACCTTCCTCGAGGTGCGAACGCCCGAGGAGCTCTGCCGTCACCTGTTTCTCTCCTTCGTCCGGAAAAGTGTCAAAGTGGAAGGGAAAGCGTTCAAGGAAATGGCCGTCCTCAGTTCAACAACTGCCTGCGCGCCGATCACATCCCATAATAAAGGTAATCGTGACCATCAGCGTCGGCAATCTACCCCCAACTCCACCCCCCCCCCCCACCGCTTATGCGGAGGGGGGTGTGTTAAGTTAATCAATTTAATGTTACCCGAGACGGTGGAAATTACCCTGGTGCTGGTTTGCGGGTCACTTTGGGGCCCCGTTGGCCATGGACAGTGTAATCTGTTTAATAGGTATTTGATGATAATTATTCTGGCAAGGGCGATAATCCGTGAAAACGGTTAGGTTAGGTGCAATTATGGGGGAGGGGGTTAAATATTGGGGCATGAGCAATTTTCGAGCGACGAAATTGGACTTTACTACTGGATTTTAGCAGATTCAGTAAAATAATCAATTTTTTTAATGAATAAATTTGATTCTTGCTAAACTAGCTGCTCGTAAGATTAATTTAATAGCATAAAACATTGGGAACAATTCGAATATTAAGGGGTAATGCCACCCCAGCTTCTCTCAAAATAGAGAAAAAAAAATTTTTGCTTAAATGATGTCTTGATATCTTAGAAATAAGATACAATACGTTTCATATTTGAAAAAAATGTTTAAATGCTTATTTGATGAACATACGGCCAAGTGTCTAGCGGAGCGTACTATCGTGGCCATATATTATGTCCCTTCTTTTGACGTCGATTTTCTCGCAGAACTAGGGGCGAAAAAAATTGAAAAAATTCTGATGCTGTCCTTGATTAGTATGCTACAACCCATAAAAATTAGAAAGCTGTATATGTTAGCGTTTTCCCGATTTGTCGAAATTAAGAAGAAATGGCGCTGTTTTTACCCCGTAAATTTTATTCGTTTAAGTTTAGTAATAAATTACTCCAGAAATAATCTATAGATTTCAATGAATTAAATAGTAAAATCATCTGCGGAATGCTAGTTTTCAATGTGCATTTTTGTAAAATTATTGGATTAGTGGTTGACCCACAAACAGCTATATTATGCAATGCCAGCAATTCCGTTATTAGAAGAGCTAGAATAATGAAATATAGACTATAGGCTACCCAATAATTCATAGGTTTAAAGTTTATTACATAATCATTGTTTATCTTGCATTTTTCATACAAAAGATCGTGCTGAAACTCCGCGTGAATTCCGACGCTCTACGGTCTTTGGGGTGCTGCGGGGAAGAGAGGCGTTAGCGGTGCTGTCATGTCGGAGAGAACCGACAGAGCTGAGAGAACCGGGGCAGCTTATTATCAATAAACAAAAAGAACGATAACTTGTCAAGGTAGTAATTTTAACTAACAATTAAATTCTTAATTTTTGCATAATTTTGATTATAATATGTGACCCGGTACGAGAGAAATCTCTTCTATCGATTGGCGTTTATGTTTTCTTCAGTTTTATACAATAAGGTTGTAAACAAGATTTTGATGGAAGCGGATAGATTCAATAATATGGAGTTAGCAGATTTTCCGATTAGTGGCGAATACTAAATTAAGTTTGCTTGATAAACCCAAAAAATATTTAAAAAGTATGCCCGATTTTGTTATATAAATATTCAAACTATTATAACAGTTTCAACAGTTTATTTATTAATAATTAAATACATGCACAAACAATATAAAATAAATACAACTCTTGTATATTACATATATTACAAACGTCAGCTCTGAGCGTATAAAACTTAGAAATATCAAAAAACTTTAACAAATTTAGCATCTAATAACAATATTTTGGAGACTGTGGCGAACTTAATAATAAAATTATAAACCCCTAACCACAACAAGTATTTTAGAACCTATATACGTATTTAGGTTCTAAAATACTTGTTGTGGTTAGGGGTTTATAATTTTATTATAAATTTAGCATCGTAAATTTGTAGACACATAAATTATTTTGCAGATCGTTCATTCATTTTAAATGCTAATCCCGAAACCCGATTTAAATTGCCAAGAATTTCCATGGGACTTCCAAATGCCTGTTCGTGGTTCTGTTATCTTATTGACTCATTTTGCTATTATTTTTTAATTCGGTAATCTCTCGCCGGATATCCAAATATCTTTGGCGAGACATAATCGCCGTGTCGTTATACGTATTGTGTCCGTAAACACTGTTCTCCTAGTAACTAATGCACGTGCGATCCGCCACTACTTGCAGCGTCGCTGTCGATCCCTTCCCCCGCTCGCCCGAAAGACCGAAGAGCGCCACGTCAATTGCAGCAATCATGAGATGCTTCAACTCGATCTTTTGTAGGGAAAATGCAAGATAAACAATGATTATGTAATAAGCTTTAAACCCATGAATTAGTGGGAAGCCTATAGTCTATATTTCATTATTCTAGCTCTACTAATAAAGGAATTACTGGCATTGCATAATATGTGTAGCTTTTTGTGGGTCAAGCCCTAATCCAATGATTTTACAAAAATACTGTTTTTATGGCTAAGTGAAAAACTGCGTGCAAAATCTTTCCGGCCGTGCAACCCTGTCCGCCGGAAGAGGTTTCTTTTCTCTAAAATGACTAGTTTTGATATCCATTTTTCCAGTTATTCTTGTATATCAGAGTGTTATTTATTAATACTAAAGATCAACTCCATGAACGTACTGAAGATCCATATACAGCAGCTGATGTGATATACTTCTGCAGAGTACTCTCATGGCAGCCATTAGCCGAACGCTAACAGATAAAACTGTCAAATTAGGGAGTAATGCACGTCGGCATTACCCTGAAAATTGAAGCTAAGCTGTTTTACGACATTACGCATAGGATGCTCTACTTAATTTTGTCTCCTAGCACACAAAATCTTCTATTTTAGCAAAATTAATACTACTGAGGAACGGTGAATTGAGTTTTATGTTTTGAAAGTAATAAATCTAAATAAGTGGGAGGAAACAGTTTGTTTGAGAGTTTCATTTGAGGAACAAATCATCATAAAGTGCAGAGCTAGAGGTCGTATAAATTTTATAGCGGGTGAGAGAGCTATTTTAAAGCTGGCTAATCAATTCCTTGATGACGTCCAGCCACACAAAAGTTAGTATAGTTATTCTCTTTATGTTGCTATTTCTTAATAGGTCTTTATGGTGCTAAAAGTAATAAATACCAAATTGTACTTTGATGTGTCATCCCGTTTTGGCATTATGAAAATACAAAGTATGAAATTTAGCATATAGAGACCAAAATAGTAACTCAACATTGAGATAGCTGTTCGAGGGAATTGTGAGAGATATGAGTGAGTTTTCTTTTGCTGCAAATTTACTAAACAAATGTACAATAAAAATTTAGTTCGGAAGAAATATAGTCAAGAAATTGATACTGCTGTAGGCAGGAACAGAACATCTCAATGCCAACGCTGTGTTCTTATAAAAAGCACCACAAATCTAAATTTAAACATACAGTTTTTTTATTGTTTTGAGATTTTAACTCTAAAAAGCTGCATTAAAAAGAAAGTCTGTTTTGATTGTCTGCAAACTTTCCAATTGCGTTCGTTACTAATTCCATTTCAAGATCCCTGTGGAGATTTCTGTTTTATATATACCACGGTGCCCCCACGATGTTTCTTAGCACCTTATTTTGGAAGCGTTGAATGATGGCGATATTGCTTGGCTTAGTGCAGCGCCACAGTTGGATACCATAGGTCCACACAGGTTTAAGTATCTGCTTGTAAAGTAGGAGTTTATTATATGTCGACAAAGACGTCTTCCTACCAATAAGCCAGTACACTTTTTTGTATCTTATACCCAATTCTTCTCGTTTCTTTTTAACACGTGCTTTCCAGCGGAGCTTGGTGTCTAACGTCATACCGAGGTATTTTGCCGTGTTCGAGTAGGGTACGGTGGTGATATTTATTGTAACTGGAACGTATCGTATTCGCTTGTTGGTAAAGTTTATGTGAACGGATTTGGTTTCGTTCAATGTAATTAGCCATCGTTGCATCCAATCACTAATATCGTTGACAGCATTCTGCAGTTTTAGTGTTGCTTCTTCAATATTTGTATCAACTGCCATGATAGCAGTGTCATCAGCAAACGTGGCAACGGTAACACCATCTGGTTGCGGAAGATCATGTGTATATTGAAGGTAAAGAATTGGGCCAAGTACAGTACCTTGTGGTACTCCAGCTTTAATAAGTTTGAGGGTTGTACACTCATTTTCTTGCTTTATGCGGAAGTATCTGTCAGAAAGATATGATCCTAATAGTTTGCTATGCTCGAAGGGTAGTAGCCGATCCAGCTTATAGCGTAGACCTTCGTGCCAATCTTTGCCACATCCAGGAATATGGAGGAGCATACTTTTTTTTCTTCTAAAGGTTTTTCTATGATCATTGTTATTCTGTGCACCTGATCAATTGTGGCATGTTTGTTGCTGAATCTAAACTGATGAGTGGGTATGATGTTTCTTTCATCTAAGATTGGCTTCAGTCGTTTGGCAAGTAGCTTTTCAAACAGTTTTGACAATGTGGGCAGTGCAGAAATTGGCCTGTAGGAGGATGCTTCATTTGGTGGTTTTCCTGGCTTGGGAATCATCACTACGTCCACAGTTTTCCAAACAGATGGCACATTTTAAAGCCTAAATGCTTGCGTTGCAGAGGTTAGTTATCTTTGCTATGGCTTTTTAAGGCAATTCTTTTAAAATCTCACCTGTTATCAGATCAAAACCAGGTGCCTTTTTTGTTTTAATTTTTTTTATTTAAAAGTTAAAAAAAATATGTTTAAAGAAATAGCTAGTAGTTCAGAAATTTTGTTCTTAAGATGTTAATTTTTAGAAAAATAAATCTCCTTGCGCCTAGAATAAGCGAACGCAAACCTGACGTAATTCTTCTTTAGTTTTGAACGCTTTTTGTTTGGATGACATTGATTGTTATATAATCAGTTCCAAACAAAAGTGACGCACTTGATTTTCTATATTTTCTTGTATTCAATGATTTATCTATAAAATTGACCTAATTACACCTTTTTTGAGACCTTGCATATAACCAACTTTTTGAATTTATAGATAAACAGTTTTCTAGTGAAATAAACTGATACAGATCCTTAAAAATATTTTTGTTAAACAAAAAATTATAAGTTGAAATAACAGACGTTAGTTGTTTCCAAGGAGTTTTAATTCGTTTCTTTGGCTACTAGTTTCAAACTTTCGTTCGTCGTCAGCTGCTTGAAAAACAACAATACACAAATTAGACAAGAATATATCTCTCGCAACAGACAAAGAGTACACTTAGAAAAAACATAAATATATAAAGAATAGAAAATTTTAACATATAAATCATTGGTAGATTCAGCAAAATCTGAAGTAATCAATTCATTCACACACAACACAATAACAATGTCAGACCATTTCGCGTCAGACTGTGTCCGTCTGTATGAGGCGGGATTTTTGAATAGTTTAATAAACAAATGGCGCGGGTTGATATCAATAAATTTGTTGAGAATAAGGTCTTGTGTCCTCACCATGTGTCTATATATTTCAAGTTCTTCCGCGATGTTCGTCGTTTTGGACTTTTTGGACAAAATTATAAACTGGGAAAACTGCCTAATAGGCGGCATACTGGAAATCAGGTTTCTTATAATTTCCATTTGTATACGATCCCATTCTTCCACTAATGTATAGCTATTTCTGTGAGACTATCTTGACGCTTCTTGCGAGAACTCACCCTTCTCCCTAATTCATCCCACAATTGTTCTATAGGGTTCATATCGGGGGGGCTTCTCGCATGCCACTGTAATGTGGTGATACCCGTAGCATCGAAGAACTTTCGCACTATTGTTTCGGTTTGTGGTCGGGCATTATCCTGCAACAATATCAAATTATTGCCCACTAAGTCTTCATACTGCTGTAAAATATCAATGTAGATTTGGGCTGTATCGACCCCTCATCGGCAAAACACGAAGGGGGTTGTCTTTCCATTCATTTGTAACTGAACGAAAAAGTTACAATGGTGGGTCGGTTGTGGTGTAGGGAGGGATTTCAAATTCTCATTAAACCTTTCGCCAGTCCTTCTCCACACTATTTTTCTTTCATCCGCCGTGTTAATCTAACTGGGGTACAGTGAAAAACGGGTCCCACAAGGATCGATTCTTGGACCTGTATTATATATATTATATACAAATATACACCTGAACTTTTGCACCACTCAATGGGAATGTACGCGGATGATACTTCTTTGATAATACCGACTGAAAGCGAAAAACAACTAAAGGAGGAAATGGTGCACAGCTTGACTAAATTAGAGGCTCGTGAATCATGCTTGGACATTTTTAGTGGCCACAAAATTTTGACAATGCCAAGTCTATATTTATTGGAGAGTGTTTTGTGAAAATTAATTATAATAGCATATTCCGGGATTATGAGACGAGTCACTTGTATGTCACTCGAGCAAGCCGCGAAGCCGCGATCATATAAAACACTTCCTTTGAAATTATTTAAATGTACACTATGCAAACGTTTACCGGTTCTGCCTATGATTTTGTTCGGGATGAAATACTAATGCTTTGTTAATTATTATGACTTGTTCTACACATCCTATGTCTATTGAATAAACGGTTTATTTATTTATTTAATGCAAAACCTTGACTCAACCGTAAACAAGACATTTGACCAATCAAGAATAGTCCATTCTCTATAACTTTCAATGAAATTTCTTCTAATAGCACGATGTACAGGCAATCATTTACAAATTGTTACTTTATCATACGCAGCATGATGAAGTACATATTATAATCTTGCCGAACAAAAAATTGAGATTTTAGCGGAAATAGGTCTTTTTGGGTCCCCTGAACATTTTTGACCAAGGTACAAAAAAATGTCTGTGTGTATGTGTGTACCCGATTTTTTGTGGCGACGATTCCGGAGAAACTACTAAAGGTATCGGAACGAAGGTTCATATTTAGAAGTTTCATGACCTAACTTAGAGCTGAAAAGCTTTTACTTCAAAAGGGCTCAAAGGAACTGCTAGTTTATTCTAAGCTTTTTCCAAGGATTTTGCAAATGAGCCGCTATTTCTGTAATTTCGTCAAAATAGTTAAATAAAAAATTAAAGTAGAGGAAATTTTGAATAATTTATGCCTATGACATTTTTTGGTAAAATTAATAGTTTAGCTGCAAGAGCAAATTCTATTTGATCGAGATCGGTTGCATCCGCATTGATATGAAACTAAATAGTAGCCAGAATTTTGACAAATATTTTTTTGTGCTGTCACACTCGGAAACAGCTAATATCATCAGAGGTTGGAGAACCGATATGGAACGCTGCCGCTCTAGTGCAGAAAAGTACAAAAACAAAATTTCAAATAAAATAAGATCACCAATTCGATTGTTCGTTGATAAGAAATATCAACCCGTCTTTATATCTAATTCTAAAAACGATAAATTGAGAAAATTGTAAAGAAAGTATAGCGATGAGTGTAGTTTTATGTTAGTATGTTGGCACGAATGTGACATCTACAGTGTCATGAACAAATATAAATCTGTCAGAATTTGAATTAGGTTTTTAAACTTGACGTTTCGTCAAATTGGTACCAACCTAACATATCCTATACAGAAATATAACCATTTTTAAATTATTTTTTAAAAATATATATTTCTCAAAAAGCAACACAATAAACGTTGATGTCACTGCTGCCGAAAACTAGGTAGCGCGACTCGCTCACATGCGACGGCGACGCTCCGCCTTCGGTGATGCGCCGCATCACCGCTCGTCGCGCTATTCCATACTTTCGGCACTTGTGACATAAATAACTATTATTCTAATGACGTGGTGTAGGTATTGTCAAATGCTGATGCTTTGACAATACCTACGATTTATCTCAATCAAATAGATTCTCATGCAGCTAAACTATTAATTTCATATATTGTATGATAAAGTCATGTGCCTGGCTACATCAGATTACGTCAACAGTCTAGGATACATTGCGAAAAAACTTACATTTGTGTTTTTGTTAGTAATGTTTGTTTCCTGTACTAATATACCAGACAGTTTCCTACCCGCAGAAAAACTAATCCATAAGAAGCACATCTTCGCCGGGGATCACTGGGGAAATAACTCCAACCGCCGACCGACGCGAAATTGCGAACTTTCCGTATGCCCAATATATATTTCTTACCGTTTTCCGCCTACACGCAACCCAAACCCGAGGCGGACGCAAGAAAACCGGCTGCTTGCCGACCTTCTCTCGCCTCTCTCTTCCGCATCTCATGTTTCTTTTTCGTTTCAAGGTTCGACCCCAAATGTTAATTCGTGCGGGGAGCCGTTGGACAAGGGTGCCGGCGGCCAAAATCCCGATAAGCCGGCCACGTACGGCGAGATAATTGCGGAGAAAATTCATGGGATCAGCGAGAAACTGCTCGGCCATCACAGGTCGGACAGCGACGCTTCCACGAGGAATAAACCAGGTATTACGATGTTCATGACCGTTATTAATTAGCTTAGTTGAATGTCGCCCTTTCTATTATTAATTTGGTCCGGTATAAATTGAATACAGGTTGGGTTGGAATACAGGTTGATTTATAACTAAATGGATAAATTAAAGTAAATTAGTCTTACATATAGTCAAGGTTAAGGTAGCAAAGTGTACGCTGATTCGGAATAGGAACTTGAACCTGCCTGCACTGTGCTCTATACTTAGGCTTACCATACATCCCGGTTTGACCGGGACAGTCCCTGTTTGGGACAGCGGTCCCGGCGTCCCGGCCGGTTTGGTATTATGTCCCGGCTAAAATTCTTTACTGGAATTTATATCAGTAACAAATCACTCAGATCAAAACATTGATTGATTATTGTCAAACTAGTGAATCAGGTATTACTTTTGATCGGTAGAACACATCTAGCTTTGAAACTTGCAAATGGTAGAATTTGGGAAATGTAAAAAGGCCTCAAGTCATATGTTCTTTGCCAAGAAAAATGCTTTCATTTTACTACTTGTCGATACTTATCGAGAGATAAACAAAATAATGATGATTTAGGGGTAACAACTCCGTTGCTAACAGGCAACAGAGCGACTAGCCGATTAGTATTGTAACAATATTAAGTATCGACAGCCAAAGAAACACAAAATTGATAGCTGAAAATTGTTTATAACGTTTTAAAAATTACTGAACGACGATATTCCATACGTCAAAATGTAGACTACCTATTTCAATTAGTTAGTCACTATTTCCCGTTCTGTAGCAAACAACCTTTAAATCACAATAATTTGCATATACTTTCTATGTAAGCTTTCAGATATACTACGAAAAACGCTACAGAAAAATTGTTATAACTTTTGCAAAAATTAAATGTACAAGAAACAGAAAATAAATTGTTACATATGGTTGCTTCATATGACAAATTCGTAGGTAATTGATCGTTGTATTTACACATTTACGCTGAGAAATGTTCTTTGTGGCATACAACCCCTAAATCACAGTAATATTGTCTTTATAACCTTTACAAAAACTGTTTAAATCCTTTTCTCTTAGGCCAACTTGTAGATAATTGATTGGGATTATACTTTAAATAATTACATTAAAAGCTGAAAAGCCTCCACATTACGATATTATGTATGACACCAAGTGGAGGGAGTTGATATTTTGGTTGGCTGTGATAACATGCTTATAACTTTTTCAAAAATTATCATATAACTTTTCACCATATACTAAATTATAGGTAATTAGACGCGGTAGTCCTATTCATGAATGCAAAATGTTTTGCACGGAGGTGAAGAACCCCTAAATAACGATACTGTACTTATGTTGTGTGGGTTCAACTAAACATTACTTTGTTCTGCTTTAGCAAAATGTTATAACGTTTCTAAATGTTGTTCTATAATTTAGTCATGCGTCAAATTAAAGATCATTAATGGGGATTATCATTAATCCTTTGATAGTCGATTTCGGAACATTTTGCTATGGTATGATTGTTACCATACACAATTTAATAATCTAACAAATGTAAATATTTATAAAAAAAACAAACGTCAATCTTTTAGGTGTAATGGTTACCTTTAAATTTGCCTCGTTTTCAAAAAAATATTATTAGAATATTAGTACCTACTTCCAACGGCTTCCGAGATGACGCACTATTTCTGTCTTATTTAACACCAATTGTAACAGCAATCTTGTTCTGCAAAATAAAATTTGTGGAAGCTTCAATAGTTTTTTTTTTAAGTTTGGTTAAAGAAGATATTATAATATTAAATGTACATTCAGCGAATACGAGAGTTTCAATGAATAATTAGGTACACTTATTCCAGTTTTTCTCTTGTCACAAAATGTTAAATGAACATTATAAAGCACTTTTTGTTTGAAAAAAAAATTATAGGCTATAAAAAGCCACCACAGGACTCGGATGCGGTGACGACTTATTTTCAAAAGTTAGGTAATTCTTGTCCGGGTTAGAAATTTCATAATTATGGTAAGCCTATCTATACTGCCGATCACGGTCTTTTTAGTAATTTAGCCAGACGCATGACATCAACTGAGCGGTAGGCTTTCACCAGTCTACTATTTATACTCAAGATAAGGCGGAACTGCGAGAAGTATGTTTACAGCGCCATCTAACAATTCAGTTGGATGTAAAAATATATTTATTTTAATCAAAATACGATTTCTTCGGCGGAAGTAAACCTATTTTCAAGTCAAAGCGAAAATATTCCTTTGAGGGAAATAAATCTCTTCTTCTATACAAATAAATATTTTTGTTTGAATCAAACCTAGATTGCTCTGGTGTCAAGAACTGTTTTTTTTTTAAATCATAACCAATATATTACTTTAAAGGAAAGTAATTTCTGTTATTTGCCTTAAATAAATATTCCAAATAAATGAATCTCAACAAGCAAATAAACAAAAAAACAAAAAATAATTCTATCCACAATCGGCTGATAGTTTTAATAAAGAAAATTGGTCAGAAATTTTAAAATTAAACAGAGTGTTGTACAGAGTTGTACAGAGTGTCTGAACAGTGCGATCTCGGAAGATTGTGCCTCTGCTAATGAAGATATTTTAAAACTGATTTCACTCATATATGGGGCATTCTTTCTGAAGTGTCCCAATCCAAAAATCTAAAGCTTTCGGATATAGTTGAAACTTTGGAGAATTATTGTACTTAATAACAGTAACAAATACCTAAAATATTAGCTCATGAAAAAAAAATATTGAGGAAATTACTAAGGGTTGAAGTTTGGTCGTTTTGAGTGACACGGTCATTTTTAGATTAGTGTAACTCCAATAAATCTTTATATATTTTATTTTTTATTTAGTGCATTTTAAAGCATTTTTCATGAACTTTTTAATGTTCACAAAATAGAAATTAAAAAAACAAAAATCTAACACGTTTTTTTAACAAGTAATTTTGTATTTCGATTTTTGTCCCATTTGGGTATTTTTAATATTTTTTAAAATAGTTGCATTCGAGTCTTTTTCTATACAATGAGTAAATATGAAAGTGGGACAAAAGTGGGTTTGGGAGAAAATTAATAACTAAGCAAACGGAGCAACCGCGCTTCATAGGCCAGCGCCAGCATCCAGTCCGTGGCGCGTAGGTCACCCATTTGTCTACTTAAGTAAAATTTAATAATAATAAGAATCCACGGCTCAACATCCCCCAAAAGCTTTCGCCACTACTGGGGCATCAGCAGGCCCGAATTATCATTATTATGGCCCGCGTCTGTAGCACGTCTTAAGTTGTTTGGCTTTCAGCATTCGCCGAGGAGTAAAGGAAAACCACAGAAAAGCCTTCACTCTGAAAGCAGGGCGAGGTAGATCTGTTTCAAGTCGAATTTCTTTTTCTGGATTTTTTATATCGTATTTGTGTTGTTTTGGTTCTTCTTGTTTCTTTTTCTATCTTAAATGGATGGAGCAAGTAAAAGGGGAATTCGATTTTCATATTTGTTGGAATAAATGGATAAATAGTTTTAGAAAACTTGGTCACATATCATTTGATTTACGTGGTATATCACTTAAACTACAAGAACAGTTTCCATCTATATCAAAGTTTCGAAAATTTCTTCTAAATGTAGAAAAGAACTTTATACATTAAAGACAGATAATTTGAATGCAGAGTCAAATTCTTCAGTTCTTGATACAGCTCTGTCTAATTATATCATTCCTTCTGAAATGGACATTTGTGACAATGATTCGGAAATCGAAGAATCTGATCATAATAGAGATAATGATTTTGCATCGAATATGTTTCCTCTAAAAACAGCTTGCGTTGACGGGAATCATAGGTCGGGAGTCGAAATTCTAGAAGCAATTATTGACGATGGCGTTTTTAGCGCGGGTGCTGCGTTTACTTACTTATTAATTTTCGAAAATTTAGGGCGAAACGGAAACTGTTCTTGTCATTTAAGTGATATACCACGTAAATCAGATGATGTGTGGCCAAGTTTTCTAAAAGGAGTTATGCATTTATTCCTCCAAATATAACAATCGACGTCTCCTTTTACTTGCTCCATTTCAGCTGAAAAAGAAACAGCTGAAAAGAATAAACAAAAACAACACAAATACGAGATAAAAATACAAAAAACATAAAATACCAGAAAAAGCAATTCGTCTTGAAACACACCTACCTTGAAGTACATGTTATAAGATGTTACTGAAGTAGGGATACAAATGGGTGACCTACGCGCCACTGCCTGGACGCGCGCTGGCGTATGGAACGCGGATGCTCCGTTTGCTTAATTATTAATTTTCTCCCAAACCCACTTTTGTCCCACTTTCATCTTTACTCATTGTATAGGAAAAAGTCTCAGCTTTCGAATGAAACTATTTTAAAAAATATTAAAAATATCCAAATGGGACAAAAATCGAAATACAAAATTACTTGTTAAAAAAACGTGTTAGATTTTTGTTTCTTTAATTTTTTTTTTGTGAACATTCAAAAGTTCATGAAAGATGCTTTAAAATGCACTAAATAAAATATAAAATATATAAAGATTTATTGGAGTTACACTAATCTAAAAACCCCTAGTAATTTCCTCAATATCTTTTTTCATGAGCTAATATTCTAGGTATTTGTTACTGTTATTAAGTACAATAATTCTCCAAAGTTTCAACTATATCCGAAAACTTTACATTTTTGGATTGGGACACTTCAGAAAGAATGCCCCATATACAGAACGCCGAGGCGCACATTTTAAAATTATTAAGTTGTATACAGGGTGTTCCATAAGGTAGTACCAACCCAAACTTATATGTTTTTAAATGGAACAACCTATATTTCGGCACAATTTTGAATTCCTTGCTAAATTTTACGCCAATGAAACATAACATTACCTATACTAAACTTTATACTTTTTGATTTATTGGCATTTTTATGGAAAAGCAGTAGTCTAAGAAAAACTGTATATCTCAATAACTGTTATTAATTTTATTTCGCACGCTTTGACTATGATTAAGTAAGAAGCGTTCTATTATCATGATTACCTACCATGTCCAAATTGTGTACAGGGTGGTCATAATCTGGAGCAAAATAAAGCAAACAGTTTTTCCTAAGAAAGTTATTTTTTAAATGGAACAGCCTGTATCTAATTCTTTTTTTGAATTCTACGCAACATTCTGCACAAAAAAGTACGTGTGTACTACTAGTGCTATAATAAACCATTGCTGAGATAACTAGTCTTATAAACTTACTTTGGAAAAACTGTTTGCTATATTTTGTTGGAGATGACCACCCTGTACACAATTTGGATATGGTAGGTAATCACGCTAATAGAACGCTTCTTACTAAACCATAATCAAAGCGTGCGCAATAAAATCAAAAACAGGTATTGAGATATACTGCTTTTCTTATACTGCTATAAGAATAAATTATATAAAGTTTATGGTTGGTAAAGTTATTTTTCATTGGCGTAAAATTTAGCAAGGAATTCAAAATTGTGCCGAAATATAGGTTGTTCCATTTAAAAAACATAAGTTTGGGTTGGTACTACCTTATGGAACAACCTGTATACACGCTAATAATTTTGCTAATAAAAATGTGCGCCTCGGAGTCCTTTATATATGAGTGAAATCAGTTTTAAAATATCTTCATTAACAGAGGTACAATCTTCCGAGATCCTGTATAGAGATAGTGTAGGAAAATTAGCTTTTTTAGAAGAAAAAATTTATAAAGTTTTGAAATTTTGGTTATGAACTCTCAGTAAGGACCCAAATACAGATCCGAGTGACGTAGTAACTTTGCCTAGACTACCACCTACATCTGCTGCATTAGCACAATATTCATATCGGGTTTTTAATCAAATTCAGACGTGGCGAGGAAAAACTTTAACGACAACTGAATGGGGCTGGACAAAAAATAAAAACATTCTAATGCCAGTGGTTATGACTGAAGCGCCAGCTCCAACTTCAATTCTTCAGCATATATCCTGCGGCTGTAAAAAAGGATGTGGAAAGCGATGTACCTGTGTAAAAGTTGGTTTGCGCTGCTCCACAACGTGCTCTAGTTGTCATGGGCAAAGTTGTTTCAATTCGATCGAGGAGAGCGACTTTGCAGAGGAAAATTAATAAATAGATATATTTTATTAGTGGAATAAGCCTACCGGGGAAATCACGTAAAAAAGCGCGCCCAGAGCACTACCTCAAAGGTGGTGTGGAAACGGGCTCAAAGTACAGAATGCATAAATATAATAAAATCATCATATGAACACTAACACTTGATCGTAAGGATCTTATTTTATATGCACCTTGTAGAGAAAAAACTGCTCTTTAATTTTGATTCTACACATTTTTTTGCTTAGACTAACATTTTTAAACATAATCACCGAAAGAACGGCGCTGGGCTCATTTTTCACTTCGCGCTGAAAACTATGCCTATATTCCAAGGTCATTTAGGAGCGTTTGGTGGGAGATACGCAAAAACAGTAAGGGACATTTTTATAGGGAATTTAATGGAGAATATAAAAAGTCCTGTAACATTTTTTCGTAAAAATTGCGGTTTACGAGCAAAACGCCGAAAAAGACCGCGACGTTATGATTGGGGGTAGTTTTTTGGGCAAAAGGGGATGAAGCTCCCACCGGAGAGGTGGGAACTCTTCGGATCTGTATTTGGGTCCTTACTGAGAGTTCATAACCAAAATTTCAAAACTTTATAAATTTTTTCTTCTATTCCTTGTTTTTCGAGCTAATTTGCTTACACTAAGATGCCAGTTATATTCATCATGATTCGTAATAGTATAAACTGGAGAGGGGAGGCTATGATGACGTTTTTCTTGTCCAGAAAAGGGCATGGATGAATATGGCTTATAAAACAAAAACAAAAATTCGTCAGATTAAATATAAGGTCACATTTTACAAGCACTTTTTCACAAAAATATTGCTATACATTTTTTTAGAAAAAGCTACAAACATTACAGAACTGGGCTAACCTTTCCAATACCAAATGCTTTAACAACATGATAGAGCGTCATATGTATATACAAAAAATAAAAATAAAAACAAAAAGTGTTTAACATCATCAGGCTTTATCTAAAACGTAGGTTATAGTCTGATAAAATTACATAAAACTACATAATTGCGAACAGATTACAGCTCAAACCACAATATAAAATTAATAACGCCATCGATTTTATAAATTGCACAAAAAAATGTAAATATAACCAATACTTCCTTTATGGTCGATATCAATGTGTACACAAACGAATACAAATCTTAATCAAAAACTGCAATAATATACCACCTGGGTAACCAGCCTTGGTACGTTGTTCTGGGACATCCTGTATTACGTCCAGTCTACTAATCTTAGCAAATTGGAATGTGGGATTAACATTTTGAAAATAAGTCAAATATACACGAGAATAAGTAAAATATAAACATATTTAATATAGATTCGAGGCATCGCACATGTGAATTCCCAAACACGTTTCAAGTTCTCGAATCGCTGCACCTGCCTGGACAAAAAACGTGTTATTCTGTGACCGTGCAATAACTTCTACGCCGTATTCGGTTCGAGTATGCGAGGAAAACATATTCAGGCCGTCAATACCCTGTAAAAACTTACTTTTTCTCCTAGCAAGAAATTGTTTTCGGTTTAGAACGGGAAATAATCTTAATACGCTTCATTTTCGAGAAGAAAATAATATCTTAGTATGTAATATGACTTGCAAAATATTATAAAAATATTAATATAAAAATATTATAACATGTGTAATGAATTAATGATCTAACAATTAGAGGCGAAGTTCTATTTTTGTTTAATTTTTTTTATTCAATAGGAGCATTACAATCTAGTCATAATTGACTAATGAGTAACTTAATTCTAACTTATTTCACTAGTGTAACTTAACCTAACAGCCCACCTATCGATGTCTCTCAGTTAGTCCTGATATACTGGGCACGTTTTTCTTGCGCACTACGTAGCATTAACTCTGCTTTTGGAACTAACACCTATAACCAGCACTTACTCTGCTTTTATCACTGTCTCACATTCACACTAACTCAAAAGGCTTCTTTTTCTCTTGAGTCTTCTGACTAATGCGGTGTTGTCGAGGAGCTGGATGGCCTCAACGTTTACGTGATGGTGAAGCCTGTCCTCGTGACTTCTTGCTAATTTTTGGATTTCTTTGCAAACAAACTCCATTTTGAGGTCCTTGTGGAGATCATCATTCCTAATGTACCAAGATGCATTGACAATGCATCTCAATACCTTATTTTGGAAGGTCTGGACAATTTTAATGTTGCTTTTTTTGTGCAACCCCAGAGTTGAGCACCATACGTCCACACGGGTTCTAGAATTTGCTGGTACAAGAGAAGCTTATTATGTACAGACAGCGTGGAGTTTCTTCCTAGCAGCCAGTACATCTGTCTGTAACGAATTCCTAGTTCCTCTCTTTTCTTTTTGACATGGGCTTTCCAGCGGAGCCTGGCTTCTAATGTCACGCCGAGATATTTGGCTGTGTTTGCGTTCGGTACTATTTGGTTATTAATAGTAACCGGGATGTGTAGTATTTTCTTGTTCGTGAAGTCAACATGTACTGACTTGAGTTCGTTCAGTTTGATTCTTGTTTTCTTTATCCAGACTTGAAAATGAGCTGTTTGGAGTTTTCTCGTCGTTTCTTCATTGCTGTTCCCAACAGCTAGGATAGCCGTGTCGTCTGCAAAAGTTGCGACAGTATTATTTTCTAGTGCTGGGAGGTCGCTGGTGTAGAGTCGGTAAAGGACCGGCCCTAAAACACTACCTTGCGGCACTCCTGCTTTTATTTCCTTAAGGACAGAGCGTGCATCACCTTTTTTGACCCTAAAGTATCTCTGGGTCAGGTAAGATTTTAATAGTAGTGCAAACTATTTTGGGAGAATACTTCCTCAGTTATTGTTCCGTCCTTCATGCCAGACTTTATCAAAAGCCTGTGCCACATCTAGGAAGACTGCACAACAAACCTTTTTTTCAATTATGTTGGTTATTCGGTGTATCTGATCAATAGTAGAATGCTTATCCCGAAATCCGAACTGATCGTCTGGAACAAGCCTTTTGCTCTCAATTATCGGCTTCAATCTATTGAGTAGCAATTTTTCGAAGATTTTTGACATGATGGGCAGCAGGGAGATAGGTCTGTAAGACGTTGGTTCATGTGGAGGTTTCCCAAGCTTCAGTATCATGATCACCTCTTGACCTTCACAGTTTGGGAACATACCTTAGTCTGAAGGCAGCATTGATAAGATTTGCAAGCTTAACTATGGCCTTCCTTGGAAGGATATTACATGTGTAATGAATTAATGAACTAACATTTAGAGGCGAAGTTATATTTTGGTTTAATAATATTGTTCTTAACATTTTAGGAACCGTCCATCCTATGTTAATGGTCACACATACATCTTACTCTTGCCACGACGTGCTTGGCAAGAAAAGCACAGACACATCACCGTCCCATAGCCAAATGTCGAGGAATTCATCCAGAAAATCCAATAACTCGTTACTAGTCAACAACGGAAAATTCGAAGGTAATATTCTTCTTCATTATATCAGATAACAATGCATCTTTTATCTTTTATTATTCGACCTAATTTTACAGAAGTTAGACATATCGTACGGAAAGCCAGCACAATAGACGTCAACTCCGTGAAAGTATCTCTTAAGGACATCGTGTGCTACCTATCTTTATTAGAGACTGGAAGACCAGAAGACAAATTAGAATGTATTGATGATATTTTGTGTCTCAGAAGTTAGACCTACTAAATTAATTTATTTTAGTTATGTTTCGGTTATATGACACCGATGGTAACGGCGTTTTGGACACCAATGAAATGGACTGCATAGTCAACCAAATGATGACAGTTGCTGAGTATTTGGGTTGGGATGTTACAGAGCTAAAACCGGTAAGTTCTCCATTATACAGGGTGTTTCAGAAATAACGGCTAACCTTAAAGGAGCATATGCCCAAGGACGTAATAAGCATGTTTTGTCAAATAACGTATGGTCTAATTTTCCGCATTATTGAGAAAATTAATGAAGAAAGACGGAGTCCGTCCCTGACCAGCGGAAGACAATCGACCACAATCCACTACAGTTGTGTTGCAACTGGTGACAAATCAACGCCGCGGGGAACATTCGGTCTCCCCTCTACTGCGGCCTTTCTCGCTGAACGTGACAATGACCTACATTCTAGTGATGGGACATCGATGCAAAATATCGATGTCGACCATCGATGTTACCATCGATACCAACTATCGATAGTATAAAAACATCGGCTATAAAACATCGATGTTTGAAAACATCGATGTTTTCAGCGGACAGCGTTTTTGTCTTTCATTTTCTATAATAATACATCATTATAACTTCTGCTTATAGAGCTTATTTTAATTTGGTTTTGTTTTATTTTCCAATTGTAAACACAAAATGAGAAGGACTAGAAAGAAACTAAAACACGCCTAGATTTATTTATTTTTCTCATACTTTCCATATTATTATTCAACATAAAGTGCATTCAAACTTTAAAGCGGTATCATACAAACTAATCTCTATAAAATGTTTACATTTAGTGTTTTGTTCTTTTTTTTACTTACATAAAGGGTAAATCAACGTGCTTAGTATCTACGTAACAGTGAATTTTTCAACAAGATAATTGTAGCACCTAAATTTTCACCCTTACACAACGGTATCCCTGACACAACTAATTTCTTTTTAATTTTCCAGAGTAAAGTAAAAAAAATCACTAGTCTTAAGTAAACACAAACAGCAGCAACTCATGTTGGCACGGATCTAAACGCCCGGATCCTATATCTCATTTTTGCTGTTGTTGCTGCACGATGTTTGCAAAACATCGATGTCAGCAAAACATCGACCATCGAACCATACCATCGATGTTTCTAAAACATCGATAAACATCGCCCACCACTACTACATTCGCCAGGTTGATATGAACGTATACAAGCGTGGTCATGGTCGGTCAGCTGTTTCTTGGTTTATCAACAATAAAAATCATTTGGATTTTGGAATCTTAATGTTGGTGTATTTGTGTAGTGATTTGTGTAGTATTGAATTACAATTCTATGGCTAGAAAGCGACATAACTTTGTTCGGCTGAGACGCCTAGTTGCTGTGTTGAGTCGCTTTGTTTTGTTCGGCGATAACGCTTAATAATCACAACGTTTGTAAATCCGCATCACATTTCTGGATTAGGTAGGTACTAATCTCTCTATTTTTTAATTCTTTGTACGGTCTTTTCCAACCGTAGTCAAGTCATGCGCGTTCGGCTATTTACCAGGGCCGGCCTTAGACGAATTCTTCAATACAATTTTATTAGTACATAAAACTTTGAAATAGACTATAGGTTATTTGACCAAAATTGCTTCTCTGTCCTTGGTGAATATGCTCCTTCAAGGTTAGCCGTTATTTCTGAAACACCCTGTAGTATAGAAGTACACACATTCCTCTGTATGGTCTGTACAGGGTGGTAATTTGAGATAATTTCTGCTGCGAGAATCTCATTTGTTTATGGTGATTGACAGAATGGCATTGCCAACAGAACAACGAAGAATTGACCCCAAATTGTAGGTAATTAAAAGACCTACTATCGGTTGCAAAAATATTGAGCCCTGTCTTTGAAAGCCCGTAACTCTGAAATGGCTGAACATTTCAGAAATGTTTACACAAGTCAAGCAGTAGATTAGGAACTACACATACATTGCAAAATCAGAACAACTTCCGGATAAATGTTCATCGAAATTATAGAAGCAATTTAAGTTTACCTGAAATTCGTTATTAGAAAATTCAATTATTGTGTTGTAAATTTTGAACACCCTGTATAAGATATCATGATGAACTAAACAGCGTCTTATTTGGTTATGTTTCTAGTTTTGGACCACCAATCATGAAACTTATAGTTTCAATTATAACCGAAATATTCAATTTTTAACGAAACCGCAAAAACCACCAAAAAAATAGTAAAATTCAAAATAACTCAATTTGTGTGATATTTAGGTATAGGGAAAAATTATCAAAAATTATGTATTTTGATACATAGAAACCAAAAATAAAATTAAAATTATATCATTCCATTTAAAATAACAAAGTTGCTACCGACTTCCGGTGACCGGACGTGACAATTCACTTGAGAATATTTTAGCTGAAGAGCGAGTATCAGATCGAGTAAATTCTCGTTCCTAAATTTCAAGTTTCCAGAAATAGTGGAACATGGGAAAGTTCTAATGTACCAGTTCCGTGAGACACCTTGTATACTTTACTTTCTACATTTTCATATTCGGAACTGTCTTCTTTATTTTCATGTTCCGTTGATACAATTTTTGGTACTAATAGTAATGATATTTGGAAAATAAATTGATTCCGCGTTATGCCATGCATCAAAATTATTAATTGCTGACGTTTCGCAAACCATGTTGCTCGCTTCTTCATTACTAACAGAATATTTGTCATTATGGCTAATTTCAGAGTTCTAAAACTGTTTTTTTTTGCGTCTAAAATCATTCTGTCCTGGAATCGGTCCCTTTCAAGAAATAGGTTTGTTTATTAGTACAAATAATTATAATCCTCAAAAATTATTTAAGTTTGTGCTCAGTTGTCTGCTGTTTTTCAAGTCGTCATATTAAAACACAACAAAAATGCATGGATGCAATAGAAAATTTAAAGCATGACGTTTTTTTGGCAAGAAAAAATCAATATAACCTCAAGAATATCTCTTAGAACTAGAAATCCTCCAACGAAGTTGATTCGTCCAGGTTATTAAGAAAAAAATTAAGCAGCCGACCCTTAGGCGCATAAGTAAATTGTATATAATACATTCTGAAAATAGACAGAAATTCATGATGAGTAAGAATGAGTAGAAAGTGTCTACATATTCAAAAAGTACACATTCTGATCTTTACAATGAGCTACTAACTCTAACCAGAGATATGCGGGGAATTTGATAAAAGTCTAGGTGAACTTTGAGTTTATAAAATGTTTGCTACGTTGTAATAAAGTTACAAAAAACATGTTAAATTATTTAACTGCATAGAATAAATTATAAAACGTATTTACATACCTTGAGGAACACTCTTCATTTTACAAAATAATAAAGTCATTGTCAACAAGCCCACAGAAAATTACAATTGCAATGGTGTGAAACACCCAAACATACGCTTTGCAGAAATCGACAACTTTGAACTGATACCATTCTTAACCGGTTTAGCGAACATTTTTAAAATTTACGCTGCTTATACGTGAGTGTTCAAAGAGTTGTTATATAGGGGTCAATTCTGTTTAATTTGGAAAAAATAAAATATGAGTTTTGGCCAACTTTTTGGGAATTTTGCACACTGTGCGACGGTTTCAAACTGTCGCTTTATCGTGCAACTACTCGTTGCCGAGATATCCGCTTTCATGAAAATCTTGATTACAGCCTTTATTGCAAAGCAAGTCAGGAAAATACAAAAGTCAATCTGTAGACAAGATCTTCAGTTATACTCTGTGTAAATTTGAACCCCTAAATGGCCATAATGTCCGTCGAAATCAAACCAATTAATTACCACCCTGTATATTTATGATACTGACTACTTGATATTTACTAAATATTTTCCAGATCCTCCAAGACATGATGATCGAAATCGACTACGATGCCGATGGCACCGTATCCCTAGAAGAATGGAAACGTGGCGGACTTACAACAATTCCACTTTTGGTATTATTAGGCTTAGACGCTAACGTAAAAGAAGATGGCAACCATCTATGGAGGCTGAAGCACTTCAGCAGACCGGCGTATTGCAACCTATGCTTAAATATGCTGGTTGGTTTAGGAAAGAAAGGGTTATGTTGCACTTGTACGATCTGTCTTGTAAGATTTACACATTGGTTTTCTATTTGTTAAAATTGGTTTTTAGTTTGCAAATATACCGTGCATGAAAGATGTGTCCAACGGGCGCCAGCGAGTTGCATAGCGACGTACGTAAAGAGTAAAAAGTCTTCACAAACGTTGCAGCACCATTGGGTGGAAGGGAACTGTCACGGGAAGTGCGCAAGATGTCGGAAACCTGTCAAAGCTGGGATCACTGGCCTTCACTGTATATGGTGTCAAATTACTGTAAGTTTTTTTCTTTTTTCATGAAAAGAGTCTCAAAGTGAGTTGCTTGGATTTCGTTTTGAAATGGAACAATGTCAAATCATTTAGATTGAGTATTATTCGATTCAAAAGAAGATTTATTAATAATAGATAAGGCAGTACATTTGGAGTTCTAGTTTGTCTTAAGATTTTTATGAATTTTCATCAAAAAGTAACGTAAAATGGACATGGATTTTGTGAATACAAAGTAAGAAGGTGCTTTTGGCACATTTCTTTATGAAAATGCTGCTTACGAACTCAAATAAGTTTTCCAATAAGAGTATCAAACAAGTTGAGTTGCTCACGATAGTACACTCGTGGAATAAAGTATGTTCTGATCCGTATTTCAGCAGTATGTCGATGTTACATCCATGTACGAGTTTTTTGTTACTCTAGTCGACCGGTCGGCCGCTAAGTGCAAAAAATTGTCCGGTTACGCTGCTTACTCGTATATCGGAAATTTATTATTTGAGAAACCTAGTTCGAATGCTTTGAATTGGTTTATAATGATTTATATATTTCTATTTATTAGCCTAAAGTGTAATAAATTAATGTAATTCCTACATTGCAATGTAATTGTGTTTATATAAAATATAATTTATTATATAACATAAAATGAAAATTTCATTTCAAGATATTGCATAAAACACAACAAACTATACAAACTTATTGCATCTAATAGCTTTTTTCGTTAATAAATGCAAAAATCATTTTCTCGTGGTGAATATTTTTACTGAAGGTTATTTCAGAACTTTTATGTATTAACATTTATTCACAATATAGAAATATATTAATAAAATTAAATTGCTTTAAATTTGTATTTATGGTAATTTGTTACTTGTGATTTACTGTTGTTTTCGAGATATTTAGCTTCAACGATATTTGGCAGTTTAACTTAATAACCAGAAAGGATGTATTTTGTGTAGCATGAATGTATCATTACAATCTTTTTATATTATTATTTTGTATTTACTTTACAGCAATATTTTTCAAATATCTGACAACTGAAAATAATGACAATTATGTATATCACTAATTTACAAAAATTGATAATTGCTTGTAGAAGCAAGCTCTAAATTTTCGACGAATTTTGATGGAATGTAAATATGAAATAATTAGTATTAAAAAATAAATAAACCAAAATATACGACCATCTAAAAGAACATTTAGATGACAATTATTGTTAAAATTAGTTCCCTCTATGTCCAAAACTACTACAGATTTAAAAATTTTAAAAAAGATTTGACATTAATCATTATTGACATAATAACCTAATTTTTAGTATTCTTAAGTAATTAGTTAATTAATTATAAGTAAAATTTTAATAATTCGAATTATAAATGAACAAAAGATAAAACTAGAATGTTTTTTTTCTAGAAAGTAGAAAGTAATAAGTTTCATATGGTTTTATTGGTTTTCTCTGTTCCTTCAGAAGTTGGAGCCGTTTAAAATAAGATATTGTTAATAATTCAAACGGCTGTAACTTTTTAATGAATTGAAAAAGTAATTTGCTCACTGAAAAAAAGTTTTGCAGAAGAAACGTGGGACAGCCTGCATATATTATTGCTATTAATTTATATTATTTTGGTTGTCAAGCATGTATTAGATCTCATGAAAGATAATTGAAACATTAACTGCTATAAAGTAAATACAGATATATTTCTATTGTCCTTTCATACAAAATGCATGCTCAGTGAATATATTTTAATATTACAATTCTGAAATAGTCTATATTCAGTGATAATCCTTGGCAACAAGATGATTTGTGCATTTACTTACTTACTTACTTAAGTCCGTCATCCCACTGCTGGGCAAAGGCATTTACTTACGTAATTAATGTGTATTATATAAAATAAATTTAAATAATGTGTCGCTGTATTACGCAATATCTTAATATCAGATTTTCGTATCATATTATCAAATTTCATGTTTATTAATATTATTATAAAAGCAATTTTATATTTAATTAAATGCACTACTCGTAAAGTAAAATGTTGTGGTCATATTACATTTATTACATTGCAATGAAGGTATCACATTAAGGAAAAGATCGGACACGCTCAATAAACTAAATTCCGTTACATTACATCCATCGAAAAACCACCTCGTGACGGACAACTTTTTGCGAAGCGGCCGGGCCGAGGGAATATACAACCGAATATACCTATAACCGACATACTATTTTCAAATCCTGCGATAGCGATACGAACATACTTTTTTCCATGACTGTACATAGAGTAAGATCGAGAATCAGTGGGAACTGGGAAGTAACTCATCGGTTTTTTAATAGTCGATTTTACATTTATTTACATCAATTTTATACCCCCCCTCTCCCCCGTCGCCAGCTTCGTCGCTCATCCCAACCCAAAATATGTTTTTACATCATTGACGACTCTTACTATTCATAATCGATTATTAAAAATCGATTATTCATAAACGAATATTAATCGAGAACAACTCGACATCACTACAGTACAATACTCCAGAGTGCAAGTCTAGAGAAGTTCGGACGAAAATAACTTGTACTCTTATATAGGCAAAACTGGGAGAGCTGAAGGTGATTCATCGCTTAAAATCGTATGAACCAAGATATGAACGTACCGCGTGAATAGCTTATTAGCTGTGTATATTAAGTTGCCTACTAGGTAGTTCGTTCAAGATTAATATTTAATTATTAAAAATACTGTCATTTAATTGTGATAATTGTCCTATCTAATTTATATATCCATCATTAGCATGTTTAACAGAAGCAAAGTGAAAACATACCAACGAAAACATCTTGTTCACATCACACGTTCGCGCTCGAATTGGAGGTTAGGTTGCCACCGCTGTCATTCGTCCTTATGGTTCTAAGAACAGACGTACTTTTTTGTCTTGCCCATTTAAATTATACAGCAGACGTATGAAAAGTATGCTATTTCGTTTTAACACGCGTCAATATTTAGAAATATTCTGTAACGTATGTCTAAAATAACAGCTGAAATCTATGAGTAATCTTCAGCTCTCCCAGTTTTCCCTTTAGTTAGCATTTAATTATATTTTATAATGTATTACTGCAGACAATAATCAGACGCAACTGACATCGGAAAGTATTTCTATATTTGTAGCCCACACCAAAATTTGCATAAACAATTTTCATAAATATTGAAATTACTTTCGGATGACAGTTGCATAGGGACCTTCCGAATATTCTCCTTATCAATATTGGGTCCTCAATAATTGGGTGGTTTCAAATGGACGGTGCTCCAGTGCACAGAACTGTTGCAGTAAGAGGCTTGCTTAACGAGATGTTCGACGATTAGTGGATTGCGCTTAATTGACCAAATATCCAATAATGTTATGTTAAAAAGAATTGAAGCATGTTTAGCGGCAAAGACCAACGTTTTTTGAACAGTTACTGAAATAGAATTAAGCAGTTTCTTTTTGATTTACTCAACGAGTTTGTTTTATTTTTCACCGCATTTTGTCACTGTACTTCTTCTTATGTAAATCTCGTTTGAGATCAAATTGGATAGTCTGAACATTATTGAAAATTGCAATTTGGCACTCAAATTGGGACACCAATAGTTAAGAAGGAGGCTATTTTTTAATTTTCTTATACTTTTCTCGTTACAGTTACACAACAAATGCGTTTCCCTGGTTAAAGCAGAATGCGGACTTGGAGAACACGCGATGCACATTCTACCACCCACCGCAATATGTCCAGTAGTTTTAGATAGACAGCGTTCCCTCCAAAAGCGCGGATCAAAATATGGCCACGAAAACGTAACTACCATAACAAAACACCATAAAAACCAACTCTAACACACCCCATCCTTTCAGGGCAACACCACGAAACAACCAGCGATGTCCTTCCAGATCACCACCACCCCCAACATGTCTCCACTGCTAGTTTTCATCAACCCTAAGTCAGGAGGGAGGCAAGGCACGAAACTCTTACGAAAATTCCAATACATCCTCAATCCGAGGCAGGTGTATAACCTAGCAACAGGTGGTCCGATCCAAGGACTCAGTATGTTCAAGGACGTCGCTAATTTTAAGGTTATCTGCTGTGGGGGCGATGGTACGGTCGGTTGGGTGCTGGAATCCATGGACAAGGTGGAATTCGAGCATCAACCGGCTGTCGGTGTGATTCCACTAGGTACTGGTAACGATCTCGCCAGATGCTTGAGGTGGGGTGGGGGCTATGAAGGTGAATCTGTGCATAAACTGCTTCATAAGATCGCCAGAGCGAGTACGGTGGTTTTGGATAGGTGGAATATCGAGTTGATGGACACTGCTTTGCCGGAACCTGGGATAACTCAAGCTGATACGAGGATTCCGTACAACATCATCAATAACTATTTTTCGGTTGGAGTGGTAAGAAATTTTCACAAATGTTATAAACAGTGTCTTTTTTTATTTCCTATCTAGATTTTTCCTTTCGGTACAAGGTACGAAATCGAAAAAGGAATTTCAAAAAGCTTCTTTCTTGTAAAATATACATTTTTCTTTTGTGCAACCGGTTTCGGTTAACATGCCATCATCAGGCGAAAACTACAAAAAGCTCTTCCCGTCCTACTTTACCGACCCACGCAAGATAACCTTTAAAATTGACACACTTGCGTGTCTCGTATTTTATAATCCAATTTTAATCCAATTGAATGTTAACCTTTTTGTAGTTTGTCGCCTGATGATGTCTTCTTAGCCGAAACCGGTTGCACAAAACAAAAATAAATACTGTACAAGGAAGAACCTTTTTTGAATAAATGTTTGTTTTTCTTAACAAAGTTAGTTATTTTAACTCAACCTAAACTGACCATAATATGCTTTTCTACAATGCAAAAGTATTGAGCTCTGTTTGGAGGCCTGTATCTCTGAAATGGCTGAACAAAAAAATAAGAAATAAAGTGCGTTATACTCCTGAATCAATTGTACATAACAGGAGTGACTATCAAATTTTTCTGCACATCAGTTTAGCTACGAGCGCGAGAGAAGAAAAACCGATTTTGCGGTTTTAAAAGAATGCTTGACATCCCGATTTTTTTCTTCTAAACCACTTACACTTAGAGTCTCCTCTATAGATTGGGGTTTTTATTTTCTTGATTTTGTATGTAGTACAGTCTGTTATTTACTGTGATATTATATAATTTACATTACATTTATTTGGGAATTTTTAAGAGTGAAATGAATGTACTCGATTCTGTTCGCAGGATGGTTCCCCTCGGGGAAAGGGGATTACGCGCGGGAAGGGATGCGAGGCTTCGCGCGACGGTTTCAAAGGATCAACTCTCATTTTCGCGTTTTGTTTTATCTTTTAAACTATTATACGTGATTTTTTTTCTTTATTTGTGGGATTTTATAGGTACATATTCTGTTTTGTGATTTATTATTACTTCGCAATATTATTTCTGCCGAAAATCAGTTGATAATGATGTTATCCAACACAATCTTTCCATATTTCTTTTGATACAGCCCTTCGTTGCATAATTTAACATATCTTTATTTTTAAGTGTATTGTGGGTTTTTGCAACTTTATTTTTTACGTAGGCCCTGATTAATTCACTTGCATTAAACTCGCAATTGCCTACAGGTAACCACACTAATTTTACTTCATGTGCCTTTTCTTGATGGTAATTTTTAACAGATACAACAAGTGAGCTATAGTTAATTGAAAAAGAAATTTCTGACAGATGAAATTAATTGGTTTACTTCCTTGGAATAATACTTCAGTATTTTTCCTGAAGACTTGAATCAATGGAATATTTATGTATTTATATTATCTTGATTTTACCCAAACTCAACCTGTTATGCATCATAGTATTGGGGTCTGAGAAAAATATAACTACCTGATAATATTAGATTTGATTGCCGCTCTTGGTTCCAAATGCGTTAAAAACAAACAAAAAACATGTCTACAGCTCTTCCCTGTACACTTGCAAACTATTCTTTCATTAAACAAAGAGTCCACCATTTCTAACCTGCAACTTCAATTCTGCGCGTACATCAATAAATATGTACGATGTTTGTTTTAATTCTAAGTACGGGTCTGTGGTGCAGGCTGTAAGCCGACCTGGAATCCTGAGCCGGTTCTACGATGTGACGTACTTGCGTGGTATCACAAAATTATATTGCATATTTATATCGCTTTATAAAATTAGTGAACATCTGAAATGTTTTTCTATTTCAATAGTCTCATTAAACAAAATTTTGCTATTGTTTTCGTTCTTTTCCAAGTGATCTGCAAAGAGATCAGCCTTATCCTTGTTACTTCTGACCCAAGATCGGCCTTCCTTTATTATCCGGGAGTTTGCATTATCGGTCGTTTTATAATTTTGGTGTTTCTCCATGTAGAGTAGTCCGTAGCAGAGTCATGGCTTAGCTTCTCCAAATACCGACCAATCGTTGACTGCTTAATTTCTTCAGTAAGCTTGCTTATGGACATCGTGAAACAAATCCTTCTGCTTCCATTTCAGGATGCAGCGATTTGCGTGAAGTTTCACTTGGAACGCGAGAAGAATCCTGAGAAGTTCAACAGTCGGATGAAGAACAAGCTGTGGTACTTTGAGTATGCTACATCGGAGCAGTTTGCGGCGTCGTGTAAGAACCTTCATGAGCATATTGAGATAGTTTGTGATGACGTTTCGCTTGACTTGGCGAATGGTTCGCCTCTTCAAGGAATTGCGCTTCTAAATATTCCTTATACTCATGGTGGTTCGAACCTATGGGGTGAGCATCTGTCAGGGTCGCGGAAGAGGAGATCGAAGAAGAAGAAGTACCAGAAGGATCTCAGCACGAGTAGTTTTAATTCGGTGGATTTGACGGTGGCTATTCAGGGTGAGTACATCAACAAGTGGACCTATATTCTGTTCATATCATCGTTTTTAATTATAATTACGATTATAATTACATAAATAATCGAAAATACCTGGCAATAACCTCAAACTATAAGACATAAGCAATACAGAGACCTGCCAAATTCTAGAAGGTTATACATGGGTTATACCACTAGCTATGTTTGCTGTGATTGCTGGCCGCGATTTGTTCAATTGAATCGGACTACGATCTTTTTTGTCGCAAATTTGAAATACTTGCTTCCTATTGGTAGAATCAGTTTAAGTCACACATCAAACGAGCAATCGAACGGCATTTTAGCCAAATGATTGCTAATCAGATTGAATTGAACAGATCACGGCCAGCACTCGAACACAAGTACTAAAATTGAAAAACATAAGAAGAAATAATTAAATCTAAATTAAATGACATAAAAGAATTTTCAAGTTCAATCCAAATGTTCAAATTAAATTAAATACATATATAGAAAGAATTAAAATATCAAACACAGTTCAAATCAATACACAGTTAGTCCTACCAAAAATGTGAACATTTAAAAACAGAAGTTCCGCAAAAATGCTCCAGCGATTTATCTCAATTATTAGGCAAAATTAGGGTTAAGGTTAATTGCTAATTCCTATTAATCGAACGGGCAACGGCATTTATCTCTCAGGCAAAATAATCATAAACTTATCAAACAAGTAACAACATACATGAATAGTTGGAATAGATGGCGCTAGTTTTGCCTCCACTTCCTCCACCCGATCCAGAACCCGGTAATTTATACTACTAATCGATGATCTGGCGTCATCACCCTTGAGGAATTTGACTGTGTCAGCAATTGACATTTCCCACGGCCGGCGGCCTATGGAACAAAGGCTATCAACTAGCTCTACGACGCTATCAGATAAAATAAACCCGGGTTTAATTTCATAATTTATACACGGTCATAACAAAGATCCGCACTGAGAAAGTTCCAACATAAAATAGACTAGACGCGAGTTTTCCAAAGTCATCCAGCATCCGCTGTAACCCACGTAAAACAGCAGCTGTGCCCATGCGAACGATTCTTAAATATTAGAGTCCATGAAATAATTATTACCATCCAAAACCAAGCGTCTAATTTCCCATACTTTACATTAATTCGTAACCCAGGTGGTTACATAACCACAAGCGTATCCCAAAAAAACACAGACTACCAAAAAATTTCATTTTTTGTCTATCAGCACTTCTCAAAATTTCTTAGTAAACTATCCAACTGGTTTGATTTCGGTAATAAATACTTTAATTTAATGATATGAAACGAGTGCAATAAGTTGAAGTGGTAGTGTGACTCCATTTTTTATTCTAGCAAAATAATTCTTTAATCAGACAGTTCATTTAGTTTTTATATAAATAATAGGAAGGAAGAACAAAAAATCCTAATATTTTTTTTTTCAAATTCTGCTGTTGAGAATTGTTGTCCCGTGCATGTTGAATTCATGGCCCGAATTCAATGGATATAAGTATGTAGGGCAAGGTAGTGTTTCTAAGAACGTAAGACGCCAAACTCATCATTTTCATTAATTAATTACTAAAAACTGGAGCCAAATACACAAAAAAATGTGTTGAATGAGCTGAAGTGTTACCTAACCTAATACTTTTAGCACAAAATACGTGTTTCAATCATAAAAAGAAGAAACGAATGTGATTTAAACTATTTATTAGCATAGAAAAATTAAACACCAGAATACATATTATAAATTAACCCTCATAAAATTTAGGCAGCTCGCTTCCCAGAATCACTCTACGTTCAATTCCCTGCTCCGTGATAATTCCCAAACGGACCACACCACCGGACGAACCATCTCTAGCCATTGCTAAAGACAGAGCTACAAAAAAATACAAAATTAGCAAATACACCAAACACAAAAAAATTCATCAAAAACTTACTATTCGTAATAAATTGAACGCACTCTTCCTGTTCCATGTCTGGTGTATAGTTAGCGTCAACGTAACCGTAAACATAGCTAGATCCAGAACCTCCAATCGAAACAGGCTGCCTTACGCACATACCACCAATGGGAACGGAATATACTTGGCCCCCTTTGCGTTTATCCCAACCCGCAACCAGAATTCCCGCCATTAAGGAATCACGGTAGTTGTAGCAGAGTTCCCTGAACACTGAGGCACCAACTTCCACCAGTGGTTGCTCTCCAAGTTCCATACTACGATAGAATAGACAAATAAATACAAAAATAAGTGATGGTTGTTAAATTAGCTTGTAACTCACTTATTTTTTACTCGAATGTCAAAATTTAAATTGTGTTGGAAAGAGGAAAGATAGACCTTCGGATCGGTGTATGATTTGTTTTGAAACAATAAAAAATGGCTAAGTTACAGTCGAAAGTATTACCCCATTTGTTTTTTCTTCTAGATTTGTACTTTAACGGCAATTTCACACCATTTTTTGTTTGTAATATGAATTTTCTACAGACCTACTAAAAGAGTGATCAAATCCACATTGTAAAAACTTTAAATCACTAAAATCGACTGATATATGACTAAGTTAACAAATTTTAAAAATCATCCCGCCCAATTACCGGTAACGAAATTACCCGTAATTTAGCTATTTTTCATCGTAGCGAAACAAACTATACACCAATAGGATGGTCTAAATTCCCCTTTTCCAACGTAATTTTAATATTCAAAATCGAATAATAGACAAGAGAGTTACAAATCATCATAGAAACCCCAAATCTAACCTACAAAATGGTTATAAATACTCACGCGTGGAATCCCAAGTGATAAGAAACAATATCGGCGATAGCTTGAGTGTCAGCGGCTGACCCTGACCGACAGCAATAGATATTGTCCGTAACTTTTGTTAGCTTATCGGTAACACGATTGGCAATGTACGCACTAAAAAAAGCAACACTCTTTACAATAAAAACACCGCATATCTTTCAAATAGCATACCCAGTTGTAGTTCTAGAGTCGGCCCCAATAACTACGCCCCCTTTGAATTCTGCAGCCATAATAGAAGTCTAAAAAAGACAGTCATTGTATACATAACCTCAACCGAACAATTCTCATCGAATAAATCAACGAAAGCAAGAAATACTTACACCTGTGCTAAGGGGGGCGTTTAACCAGTCGTGTGGGGTCCCAGCCCCAGCGTAATTTTCGACCAAAACCGGCGAATACATGTTCACTGCTTGTAGTAAGTTCACTGTCAGGAATAATGACACTTCGTTTACAAACACCGCTGCGGGCTGCCTGTTTTGCCGATCATTACTGGGTGCGGTCGTTTCGCATACTGCGCAGCATCCATATCGATCATTTGACCTAACGTACAAATGAGCTAATCTTTAATTTGTTTTTTTATTTATTTCAGATATTGGGGATCAATTAATTGAAGTAATCGGATTGGAGAATTGTTTACATATGGGGCAAGTGCGAACGGGACTTCGAGCAAGTGGGCGAAGATTAGCGCAGTGTTCTTCTGTGACAATTAAGACGAAAAAGACGTTTCCCATGCAGATCGATGGTGAACCTTGGATGCAACCCGCGACTACGGTAACTATTTTAAAAATAAATAAAAAATTAATAAATAATAATGATTAAATATATTATTTTAGATAAAAATAACTCATAAGAATCAAGTACCGATGTTGATGGCACAGCCGCCGGAGAAGGGGAAGGGATTTTTTAGGTTCTTTAGGAGGTAGGTCTTTTGCTACCGACGTGCAACAAATTTTGGATCCTTCCGTATATTCGATAAGTTTGGGATAAGTGATTTATTGTATTAGTGATATTAACTATTAATCGTTTTTAAGTCAATAAATAAACCAATTCTAGTCATTAAATTAAATTGTATTGTAAATATTTTGATAAGTTTAGGATTAGTGAGCTTCTAGGTTAAGTTGGTAGGAGTGCAAAATACATACGAGACAGTTGGACTAATTTTTTTAAACTTAACTAATTATATCTCATCCATAAATTACAGTTTTCTACCATTTTTGGACGTCTTCATTTTATAGACAATAAATCATCTTCTAGTAGACAATTTAATTTTATTACTACTGTAGACTTTGATAAGAAAGCCATTAATCAGTATTGTTTATTTGTTTTAAAGGTCTACGATACAAATTAAATTTTAGTAGTATATACCACATATGTAGAATAAAAACATATATTTATAGTAAATATATATCATGCTGGATACATGTGGTGCATAAATATATCGGTTAAATAATTGGTTGTGTATACTATTTGTAGGTAAATCTTGTACAGGTTACTTTGTTAATGCGAATGTAAATGGCTACAAGTATACAGAGCGTCTGAACCATAGAATGTCTGAACTTGATTTGCAAGGTGACCATACGTCTCGCTTTTTTTTAAATCAAATGAGTTGTCAAAAATTTGATATAATGTTGTCTTTGGGGACTTAATATATCACAAAAATAGTTACACGATTTAAAAAAAGTTAGGTTTACCGCAACACTACATTCCAAACATTTATCTAGTTGAAATAAAGAAACAAAGAATGTTTTTGGTGTAAAATAATTAGATGTTTAAATCAGTATCACATTAACAGAAAATTATATCTGTGGGTCCAACCCAACTCAAAATCTTATCGATAGAACAAATATTTTTTTAAAAACCTAGAATGCGTCAATTTAAAACTTTTACTACAACGCAAGTATTTGGTTTTCATTAGTACCCCCTCCGCTTAAGTCCTGCCTTGCCTCAATAAAATTCTGGTCATGTGACCCATACAGCGGGTTAAATTTAGAAAACATTTTTGTTTATTTTTGTAGTGTCCTACTTTTTCTGTTTTTAGTTTGAAAGGTTCTCTCTATTCATTTAAAACTTCTATATAGAATTCATTTAAAACTTCTATAATTTCCTTTTTACTTCGATTTTGTTTCCAAAGCTTATGGATAAGACTTTAAAATTGTTTTGTTTTTGATATCATAGAATCTTTGAAAAAGTTTTACAGAAAAGTTTTATAAATATAATACATAAATAAGAAGAATTTGTTTATTTATTGGTGACTAATCGATAATTCATATTTCCTTAACTGCTACATATACGATACTAACACAAATTTGAAATGTTGATTGTTTGAATTTTTGGTTCTAGACGAAGCATCAACTTTTAAGAAGACTAAATTTTCTGAGAAATGGATCATCGACTTCCTCCTATAAAATACTTAGGCTATTGTACATTCGCATAGACAAGAACGTGTACGGTGGATAGGGCTGTTCTATTCTAAGAGAAACACTCTGTACGTTAATATGATTAACTCGATGTTTTATGTATTTATTTACGGCATAGTCGTCCTTCGAAAGGAAGAAATGCTCGCTGATATTACAATAATAAACGAATTGTATAGAAGAAATTGAAATAATAAATGTATGTACTTTTGTTCATCATGCCATAATTATATGTATATTAATGAAACAATTATATCTATATAGTAATTATAGGGACCATGTGCTTCACAGAATAAATCCCCCCATTCAAGTACCTAATATAAATATTTATTATAAAATAAAGAAAATACAATTACATATTATACGATATACCGACTTATTATAATATAATAGTTTAGCATTTAGTTAAATAAATCGAAATATATACTTACCTATATGTATACAAAACTCATAGAGATTTCACAAAATGTACAATAATTGTTAGTACAGTATATTTACTACATTATTTCATGTACAGGCTAATTTTAAACGATTGACAGTAGTTTGAATTTGGCGCCACAACTGTCAAAAGACTTCAACGTGTTACCAACATCGCAATAATTTAAAATGTGGAACGGGAAAATCCAATCTAACCTCAATCGTATAAAATCACTCTGTATGTATACGCTTCAAAAAAGTAAATCTAAGTGTACAAACAATTTTTCATCCATGTATAACTTCATTGTTAAACTTAACTATAAGTATGTATGTACAGAAGAAATACACAGTCACCTGAATTTAATAAAAGAAATATTTGACATAACGTAGATGTTTTTGAAGATATCAAGATGAGGGGTGTGTATTTCTTCTTTGTGAGACCTTCAACAGAATATATCATTAATAGAACTGCCACTGTATATAGTGGGTGATTAATATAAAAAAAGAGAAGAACTTTTAAAAATTGCTGTAAGCTTTAATTGTACAAGTAATTTTAGAGAGGAAAAATACTACATAAGTCGCTCCGCTTCCTTAAAATACAATATTTGTCCGCTAATTTTTACTTTTCTATTTACTATTTACAAGGTAGGCAATATTTCTTTGGTAACTGTTTGTCAGAGATAATTAAGATAAGTATAAACAAACAAGACCCAATTGTTATGTCCAGTATTATTATCGCAGTATCCATTATAGAATTTGTAAATATAGAAACATAGTTATTTTTGACAAGATCTGTGCTTTAGAAAAAAAACTAACCGCCCGTTATTTTTCTCTGCGGATATGTGCAATGTTTTCATGTTAAAAACTATCTGTTCGAAAAAATATATATGTTTCTCCAATTACTTTGTGTTTTATTTTATGATTAACACTAAATAACACCAGTCCCACATAGCAATCGATTAGAAAAACATTTGTTTTCGAGAAGTTGGTAACACGCTACCAACTGCATACTCGAAGGTGACCTTGAAACGATATTTACTATTTTTAACAGTTCATTTGTAAGTGGTAAATTCCAAATCTTTAGAGACCGTTTTTAGCTTTGTACGTTTTGATTTGCAAGATTTCTATGTGGTCAGCTTAATAATTGTAATTCACCGATAATTTTTAGCCTTTATTCCTTATACGTAACTTTCGCAGTTTAGAAGATAATTTGGCTGGCAACAGCGAAAAGATGCGATGTTTGTTTACATACTCAAAGATAGATAATAAATACGAATAACTATCTCAAATGCGTCACGTAGGGTCTATATTTATTGTGTCGACTGTACAGATGGCGCAAAAAAAAACAACTGCCCGGCAGTGTTGGCGTATTTTCGCGGCTATAGATTATAAGTATGTGAATTATTAACCAATCGATATTAATAACGAGATAAGACGCACGTTCCGACAAAATATCATCCAGCGTAGAATAAAAAGAGATTCTCATGAAAACATTCGATAAGGATTTCGTATGCGGTCAAAGTACCAGCGCATTTGGTGGTGGCATAACCTCACAGCGATGTCAGCAATGCTATTTACCCGCTAACCGTGTGCTAAATGGTTTTAGATAAGTAAACAATATTTAATTTAAATGTACAAACCAAGATTTTTACTTAAAAATGTTATCTCAGGTGAGCTATCAGTCCTATTATCTCGGCAAAGCGTCCAAATTATTTTTTATCCATAACCGCACTTCTGACATTGACAACTGCCACTTATCAAACGCTTCATCTAGTAGAAAACGCATTTCGTAGACGCTTCTTGGCGCGAAATTCAAAATATTCTAATTTTAACTTTTCATTTTTAGGAAGGCAGTGTTTCTGTAGAAGTCATACAACAGTACCTAAGAAAATTTATTTGAAGAAGGCGCTCATAGTATCAAAGCTATCGCATTATGAATTCGAAAGATATCGATACAACCATTTAGGAGAACACGCACTTATGCTGAAGTTGTTAAAACGGGGAACAGACTACGATCATGTTATGCGCCATCATGAGATACACAAGCGATACGAATCCGAGCTGGTCGCGAAACTAAAAGGTATGGGATTTGAGGTTAGAGTTGTTAACAGGTAATTTTTCTAAATTTATTGCAATTCTAGATCGTAATTTAAAATTTGCGCAGGTTTAACTATACGGAAGAAAGCGTTCGATGGGCTGACATTATATTTCCAACGGGCGGCGATGGAACATTCTTGTTAGCCGCTAGTCGAGTCCGAAATAACGTTTTACCCGTCGTCGGGTTCAACTCCAATACTACAAGATCAGAAGGACATTTGTGTTTACCAAAGGAATACTCACGGAATATTGACCTTGCTATCGAAAGATTGCTAACGGTAACATAATTTAGTTGTTTGTTCTAGTCCATTTAATAACCAGGAGGAATGAAATTAACACCAAGAAAAAAATTTTTTTAGGTTATGAATCTCATGATATTTAATGCTTCGTTTATATAACAATTTTGTCTCTTCTTAAGATAAATAGCGTTTTCGATTTACTGCACTCGGCTGCAGTAGTATCCTGCTGGTGCGGGTTTGAGTGTTCGGCTTTCCCACTCGTTTCGTGCCGAGTGTTCGGCTTATGCACGGCACGCGCTCGGAGCACTCTTCTTGACAGGGTTAATCGATGAATATGTCATTACTTTTTGTGTTGAGATGATAAATACAGATAAAATATATAAGAATAACACCCGGGAAGCTAAATATAATTATAAATAGTTTCGTAAGAGCCTTTGAAAGTCACGTATTTTAGGTTATGAACTAGTTCACCGTGAAGTTGGTTTTAAAGAATTGCACCAAAACAATGCAATACTGTCCTTCTTTTTATTAAATGGACTATAAGTTATTTTTCAATCATTCTTTCTGTTTATATTTGAACGTTTCTTCAATTTCTCAGGGTAATTTCGAATGGCTGCTACGCAATAGAATACGTGTAACGTTAATCGGACATAAAGGTGACGTAATACCGACTCCACTGCACGAAATTCACGAAAAGGAAAGTATGGAGATGATTCCATCGAAGCTTCGTGAAAAAGGTAGGATATTGCCGCATTTGGCTCTGAACGAGGTGTTTGTCGGTGAGAACTTATCAGCGAGGGTTTCTCACATAGAAGTTTGGCTGGACAATTCCGCGCAATCGACGAATATGAAATGTTCCGGACTCTGCGTTTGCACTGGAACCGGTTCAACTTCCTGGCATTTAAGCATGAATCGACTTCCAGTCCAAAGCGTAGCGGAACTTTTAAAACTGCTCGATATGGACCCGACGGAAGATGAGCATAGTCTAGCTAATATCTTATCGAATCTGTACAATAGGCAATTGATATTCGATCCGAGTAAGTCATTTTTGTTTGTTTTGTTTTAGGCGTAAGTAAAATAAAAAGGAAACTCTTAAATATAAGAGTTTATTTTAGTTTTTAGCTAAAGGATGTTCAGATAAAATAGTCCTAGTAGTAGGCCTTGAAACAAGCACGTAAGTTTTTTACAATGACCACATTTTACGTCATCATCCCTGGGTTACCGCAATACAAACATTTCAATTGTCAAATGTTGCAGTTAATGACAATCACATATTACGCTATGATTCGTCTGTTTGAAATTCCCGCATTTTTACGTGTCAAGTGTGTCTGCTTTTGACGTTTCAAACAAACATAACCACAACATTGATTATTGCACTACTGTTGGTCTGTTTGAAATCCCCGCGTTTTTACGTGTCAAGACTGTCAAGTGAATAAAATAAAATGCCCTACCGGCTACCTGGAGGACTATTTTATCTGACCACCCGTTATAGACAGATTACTTATCACAATAAGAGAAATTAAAGATAAAACAACAATTTTAGTTGGTTTTTATGAATTCTGTAAAAATCTTATAAAAGAACATTCTAATTTAAATTTTTGTGTTTAGCGGAAAGTAATATGGGTTATACCATTCGTGAGATGATATCTCTGGGTGTCTGGCCTCAGGGGAAAGCAATAAAACGAAGAGGATTCGCAAGAAAAATACAGATCAAGTCAAAATGTTTTGACGCATCGTTAGTTATAGATGGTGGAGTTTCGTACGCCTTTAACGATGGGGCGATGGCATTCCTAGAGATGTTACCCGAGGACTGCCTGCGGACTGTTAAATTCAAAAAATGATGTGTATATACGTACCGTGCGATCGACCGATTACTTTTTACCTAAGAATAAGTGTAATGTATTTAACGTGATATACAAAAAAAATATTTTAACTACCTACGCTTTAAGTGTTTTAACTTAAACTTTTCTGGAAAATAGAGAATTTAAATTTTTACAGTTATTGTGTTTTTATTCAATTTTACTTAATATGAAAATGTTAAATTATTTTTAATAAAAGTAGTTTATTAGAATATAATTGAGGTTTATTTATTTTTTCCACGGCAGAAAACTTTCCAGTTCGACTTCACGCCACCACTGCGCGCCGCGGCCTATTAAAGTTGTTTCGCATACAATTGCCATATTATAAGAACTATAAAAGAAACACCACAACATGGTAACAAATATTTTATTAATTTCATAATAATTATAATATCAATAACATATAATGATATGGGAGACATTGTCCATAATTATTATTACATCTCGTTTCGAACCAATCTAAAAATAACAAAGACGGTTTCGTCCTCGGTCTTATCGAACGTCATCCGACCTGTCCTCAATAGCTTCTCATGGCGTGACACATTGCGATATGCACAATGATAATATACAGGTGGTTGCATGAAGCAATGTGTCACTGAATATCGACCGTCGATAATATATATAGCGTGTACAATGATGTAAATAACATCGTGGCCAAATGGTTATAGTGAGAAACAGTTCTGTGAGGTTGACATTGTGTTTTTTTTTTTGCAAGAAATATAATTCCAATGGTACAGAATTTTGTGTTTTTTTTTATTGCAGCTAACTATAGCCATGCTTGAACAACATTGCTACTTACTAACTGTTTTTGAACCGTAGATTGGGAGATATGTTGATATGATTATTGCTTATTTGTAAGTGGATTTGATGGTTTTGATGGTTCAGCTATGAGTTTTGTGCTATGAATATGGGCTAAACACATAAAATCAACCTAAAATATACCAATATGTCTGCTATGTTACAGAATATGTACATACATATTTAGTAGGTTTTTTTTTTCATAACTCTTGATGTGGACCAAAGATACTAAAAAATTGTTTCAAAATGGGTTGAGCTTGATCAGCCGCAAAAAATCTTACACTAGAGTTAATTTTTTACTTTATCATACGCAGTATGATGAAGTATTGTAACCGTGCAGATTTTTTTTTGTTGAGATTTTAGCGGAAATAGGTACATTTGGGTCCCCTGATCATTTTTGAAAAAGGCACAAAAAATGTCTGTGTGTGTGTACCCGATTTTTGTGACGACGATTCCGGAGAAACTACTAAAGGTATCTGGACGAAAGTTCATATTTAGAAGTTTTATGACCCAACTTAGAGCTGAAAAGCTTTTGGTTCAAAAGGGTCCAAAGGAACTGGCTATTTACTCTTAGCATGTTTCAATGTTTTTTATTTTGCAAATGAGCAGTCATTTCTGTAATTTCGTGAAAATAGATAAATAATAAATTAAAGCAGAGGAAATTTTGTATAATTTATGTCTATAAAATTTTTTGGTAAAATTAATAGTTTAGCTGCAGGAGCAAATTCTATTTGATCGAAATCGTGTCTGCATTAATAGTAGGTAGCCAGGATATTTTGAAACTTTTGACAGTATTCAGAACGTCAGCGGTTGCGAAACGTCAATTCAACACGCAAATGCATCGAGAATGCGATGAGGAGGAGAAACACGCGGGCACGTACGCTATGTGAAACAATTTTGAACAGCTTGGTATTTCCATGGCGTTTACAAAGTCAATGTGTATTTCGAGCGACAGTAGGTAGCGTTAAAGGCTGATTTTTTGACAATACCTACTGTCAATATCTGTCAAATCCTGGCTAATTCGTTTTATTTTAATGCAAACACGATCGATCTCGATCAAATAGAATCTCATGCAGCTAAACTACTAATTTTATATATTGTATGATAAAGTCATGTGCCTGGCCACATCAGATTTTTTTCATAGTGATGCAGTGTGATTTTATTTAACTAAAGTTTATTCATCAAAGTGTAATTTATTGCTGATGGGTTTTTAATGTCAATCTGAATATCAAAAACGTTAGTAAGCATCGGTTTAAAATTTTGTTGTTAAAAGTTTGCTGTGAAACAAACAATTGATGCCAAAGGGACGCCACAAATGAAACAAAGCGATCACAGCAAACTCTACCGTTCTAAAAAAGCATGCCATAATCAGCTGATTTTTCTAATAAAAATCAAAGGTGCCAATAATGTGTTTATGTGTCAAAAGTGATGATTATCGTGCATCATACATGCCACTACCGTTCCCTCGGCCACTTTTAGCATGCACGTCATCAATTTTTAGCTATTAGTTAAAATATGATGACGCACATGCCAATTCTTGCTGAATAGGCAGTATTTTCTTATTGCCTTTTGCGTATTACAAGAAAAACTACAGTGTATAATAATTAATAATAAACTCTGTAGTGAATAACAATTCGAAATTTTTAAAGCCAGCCTCATCTCGTGATGGGAAAAATTAGAATCGTTAATTTGGAAAATAATCGACCGTGTTCTAAAAATGATATGTTTATACATACAACATACGCTTTATATAAAATTGAATATTAAAAGGCGTGATTGTTTACGCTATAACTTGTCGGCAAGATATTGAGGGAAGCTGACTTTTATAGACTTTATTTAACAAGATGACGTGAAAAAACTCAACAATGATGGGTGGATTTGTACGATATGCCTAAACGTTGCTTTCGGACAGGTTTTTTTTGTGAATAACTTACGTACTAACTATTAAGAACGACATGCAGGGATTTAGTTCGAAAAATTCATAAGAACTCGGTAATCTGAGCGAAACAGTCTGAGCAAAACTCTTAAAAACTACTACGAATAGGGGAAAAACAGAACGAAAAACTGGGAGTAAAACAAAGCGCAATAAATGATTCTTTCACCTGACGTGTTTTGTCGAAATCAACTAATTCTCAATTTACTACATAATCATTATTACTTTCTATTAAATTCAATATCAAAGCACATTGGCATAGAAAAAGTAATCAGAAGGATGTACATCGAGAATTAACAATCTCAATTATTTATCCATAACAATAATTTAAGTTTGACATTATGTAGTAATAAGAATTATACTGTGTGTTCATAGGTACATCTTCCGGTGGTGTATGCAACCTAATTGACACAGTTGGCAGCAATTTATGCAACCGTAAAAACAGTTTAATTGGGTTGCATACTCGACAGGACGAGGTATTTATGAACAAGATTATTAAGAGTAAGGAAACATTGCACTGGTGGACAAAATTTTAGTAATTTTATTGACACTATATTATTTGATACCCATGTAAAGTAAACGTCCCAAATTCAGACAG
Organism: Melinopterus prodromus; assembly: GCA_964023965.1. Lineage (NCBI taxonomy): Eukaryota > Metazoa > Arthropoda > Insecta > Coleoptera > Scarabaeidae > Melinopterus > Melinopterus prodromus. Next base: position 2,860,047 of record OZ030391.1, on the reverse strand, counting down.
ATTTAGTTTTATTATTAAGAAATGTTAAACATTTATGTTTTACTATTTCTAAAGAAACAAGGTAGAAAATAAGTCCAAGGGTCAAAAAATTACAAGGTGACAGATGACAGAATTCCTGCACTTTTGTACGGCGAAAGTGTTAGAAAAAAAAAATTGACTACATGGACAACGCAAAGGGATGTACTATCGTGGCCATATATTATGTCCCAATTATGACAAGTTATCGTTCTTTTTGTGTATTGATAATTAGCTGCCCCGGTTCTCTCAGCTGTGTCGGTTCTCTCCGACATGACAGCACCGCTAACGCCTCCCTTCCCCGCAGCACCCCAAAGACCGTAGAGCGTCGGAATTCATGCGGAGTTTCAGCACGATCTTTTGTATGAAAAATGCAAGATAAACAATGATTATGTAATAAACTTTAAACCTATGAATTATTGGGTAGCCTATAGTCTATATTTCGTTATTCTAGCTCTTCTAATAACGGAATTGCTGACATTGCATCATATAGCTTTTTGTGGGTCCTAAAATGTCCTAAAATAAGGGGCAATGTTGTAGATTTCTTATTTTATCCAACTAAACAGAAATATGTCGGAATTTAAGACAGAGAATTTGGGACGTTTGTCTTATATTCTTTCAGCCAGTTCAGGCAAATTTATCAAATTTGTCGACCAGTGTCAATATTCATAGTAAGGAAAGATTCAAGAGTGCAAAAAATGGAGTAGGAAAAATTTAACAATGGTGTACGAAAAATGGACAATCCTTTTCATACTTTTAAACTTTCTTGAATATAGAACTACAACTTGCTGTTACCTTTAGTTGAAAAAATAAATATAACAGCAAGCATATTGTCGCATAGAATCCAGATCGCCTCAACATTTTTAGTTATTTTAAAACCGCGCGTTGCGCAAATGTACAAACTTGTGTGTGTGTGTATATAGCAGGTACGCATTCCTAAAAAGTTTTTGGCCTATTTGTTATTTACAATCAGCTACTCCTTCTCATCAATTAATTAATTAATTAATTAATTATTATTAAATATATACAAAGTATAAACATATTGAACAATCGTATTAGGTAAAAATCACCTGATAAATAGTTTAAATTTCGACAACCTTGACACTTACTTCCATGCGAAAAATCTCACATCTTTAAACTAAGATTCTGCGGATGGAATGATTCTTATAAATCTAGCATGCTGCTGTCTCAAAACTTGCCTGTTTGTCCGTCACAGCTTTCACTTCAATCGACACATCGACTGAGTGAGTTTTTGTCCTAACTTAAAGCACTTTCAGCACGCTACAGTCTAATCAAAAATGGGATTCGGGATTTTGGGCAATGATCTTTCTCTGTCTGGAAGAATTATCAGTACATGCACGAAAGGATCGAAGCGACAAAGAACGGAAGGAAGTACGTATTTGGATTTTGGATGTCTACACCATTGCACATGTCCTCCTCACAGAAACACATGTGACCAGTTCCGCTACTTTCCATCATGCACACGTGATCAACCATGAAGAGGTTGATCATCAATTGTGACGTACATGTCCTCCGCACAACTTCGTATGCTGGAAAAAACTTACAGTAATGCCATCTTTTCTGTAAGAGGATTATATTAGCCACAGAATGCGAAGCGAAAATAAAGGAATTAATTCAGTTAGGAGCACGGTTTGTCGTCTAACCCAATATTGATGTCTCCCGAAATAAATTGCAATTTTGTGAATTTTTTAGTACTTTTAGAATATGTAGGCAATTCTAAATCAACTGGGCTTTAATTAACTATACAGGATGTGTATAAATTGGTCAAAAACCTACACTAATACTAACTAACACACAATCCCATTCACAAAAAAGGACGAAGCTTTATTTAAAAGCACCCACTATGAAAGGGACGATCATTAACTTTTCAACAGAGGTCAAATACCTGGGGATCACCCTGGATCACAAACTCAGCTGGAAAGCCCACATTGACAGGACCATAACTAGAGCCACCAGAGCGACATGGTCATGTAACAAACTGTTCGGCAGAAGTTGGGGCCTGGCCCCGAGGATGATCTACTGGCTGTACACCACGGTGATTAGACCAGTCATCACCTACGGATCGCTTGTCTGGTGGAACAAGACATCGGAAAAGGCAAGCCAGACGAAACTGACAAAGATACAACGATTTATACGTTTGGGCATCACAGGGGCAATGCGAACATGCCCTACTGGCGCAATGGAGGCAATGCTAAACCTCACACCTCTGCACATGCATGTTAAAAGAGAGGTTGCTCTCGACGCCATAAGAATAATCCAGGCAGAGAACCTCAAGGCAAACCAGGCCTACGGTCACTTAAGCATTGCCAAGACGATATGTGGCAATGCCGTCGAAATGCCAAAGGACATGATGTCACCTGTCTACGCCTTTGATGAGGCAGTAGAAGTGGTAATTGAAGACCGCGCGAATGCAGCCCAGAGGCTCAGACAGATCAGCGATTCCGCATCACTGTGGTTCACAGACGGATCAAAAACCAATGAAGGTGTTGGGGTCGGCATTAGTGGACCGGATTTCTCCCTATCCAAAGCCATGGGCCATTCTCTAACCGTCTTCCAGGCGGAAGTTCACGCAATTGACTTATGTGCCCAGGAATGTTCCCATAGGAACTTACAAACGGCAAACATCTACATATGCTCAGACAGTCAGGCGACATTGAAAGCGCTGTAATCAAAAGCCCACAACTCCAAAACTGTTTGGGACTGCAAAATTTCCCTGGAAAAACTAGCAAAAGAGAACAATGACAATATTTTGGAGACTGTGGCGAACTTAATAATAAAATTATAAACCCCTAACCACAACAAGTATTTTAGAACCTACATACGTTTCAGCAACTATGTTGCCATCTTCAGTAGAACCTAAAAAGAGGAAAAGAGAGATTAGCACTTCATAGTATCTTTACTGGATATTGTCCAAGCAAATCACTAGTGGAAATCACTAGTGGAAATCACTAGTGGAAGTGATTTGCTTGGACAATATCCAGTAAAGATACTATGAAGTGCTAATCTCTCTTTTCCTCTTTTTAGGTTCTACTGAAGATGGCAACATAGTTGCTGAAATACGTATTTAGGTTCTAAAATACTTGTTGTGGTTAGGGGTTTATAATTTTATTAAAAAGAGAACAAGGTTTCACTGATGTGGGTTCCAGGACATTCAGGGATCGAAGGCAATGAACAAGCTGATATCCGAGCCAGAGAAGGCTCTAAGACTCCCTTTTACGGACCTGAACCCTGTTGCGGTATCACAAGGAGCCACATCAGGAAGATGGTGCAAAACTGGGAAGATAAAGCTAAACGAGCTTACTGGGAAACATCACCTGGCATGAGGCAAGCCAAGGCTACCATAACCTTCTCCACCTCCAAGGCCAGACAGTATCTCCAGTTACAAAAACCAGATCTTCGACTGATCACAGGTTTCCTTACAGGACATTGTCCACTGAGATATCATCTCACAAACATTGGACGGACAAACAACGCAGACTGTAGATTCTGCGGGGGGTCCCCCGAAACAGCGGTACGCCTATTGTGCGAATGTGACGCTCTAATGCGCACAAGACACAACCACTTGGGAGCCGCCATCATTGAACCAGCAGAGCTGGCACAACTTACTCCACGAACAATAAGTGACTTCGTGAAAAGGCTCAATATCGAAGGACTATAATGTATGAGGGAAATACAAAAGATCTTAACTAAATATGATGACGCAAATCCAATAAAAATTTCTTTGATGATAGACTCAGTGGCGCGCTTTCCCATGGGCAAAAGGGGCATTTGCTCATTGCCCCCAATAACAGGGGGGTTCCAAAGTCCCAAAGCAATTCTATGAGAATTTTAGGTGGGAATTTTACGTGGTTTGTCGTCTAACCAAACGTTGAAGTCTACCAGAATAAATTGCAATTTTGTGAAATTTTTAATACTTTCTCACCATTTAGGCAATTCTAAACCGATTGGGCCTTATTTATCTGTACACAAAAATTCTTAGTTTCTGAGTTACAGCCCTTACAAAAAATAATCCACTCAAAAATTTTACCAAATTAATTCCTTTATTTACTGTGAATTAAAAACTTCGCTCACTGGGCTTATTCGACACAAGCATTACTCACGTGATCTTGCGTTTCGGACCATTTTGACGCAACAGCCGTTGCATGTCATCAAAGGCGGCTGATCCTTCGGTAACGCCGTGTAGTTAAACGGGTCCTTGCACCGGAAGTCCGACCAACTGTCGCATTCATAGCAAAAAATCTGTCTTGCTGCAACACGTTTTGATTAAAAACAAAGAAATACAGGATTTTCGTTTTTTTTTTGGAAAATTATTGCGTATTGGAATTGTTTCATTCATGTTTGATGCAACGGTACTTCTACTACAAGCAATCTCTAATTTGCAGTGGAAAACGAAAAATAATCGAAAATAATTTGGAATTTTCAAACACGTGCTTCGCTCCGCGTGTGCCAAATGCTATCGAGTAATTATAACCTATTTTGTGAGAATTTTAGATGGTAGGAGTGCGGTTTGTCGCTTAACCAATCGTTGAAGTCTCCCGAAATAAATTGCTATTTTGTAAATTTTTAAATACTTTCCGAGTATTTAACTAAATCTAAACCGATTCGGCCTTATTTATCTCTATTGAAAAATGCTTAGTTTCTGAGATACAGTCTTTATAAACACTAAACGATCGCATTTGGTACACCTGAACTGAACACAACACGCATATCTTAGCAACAAAATCAGGTTATTTTATTGTACAGGGTGTTTTTTGTTATAGAGCCACAACTTTGTTTTGGAACGGAAATTTACGTACTAAAAAAACGTGGTAGTAGTGGTCTTACATAAAAAACACCCTGTATTATGTACAGGTGTCTCAGACTAGAAGCAAAGTACATAATCACTAATGGCCTAGTATTTTTCTAAATGTCATAACTTAAGAATTGGAAATGGAACACCCTGTATATTTTAATAGAAATTAATCAGCCAGCTTTCAAAAAATGCTCAATAAATCTGAAATTTATAACTTATGTACTAATTCTTAAATTAGTTAAAAATATCTAGTTGCGACGACAAAATTTAACAAACGAACAAATGTCATAATTTAGATATTTGTGTAGCATAATGTCCAACATAACGTGCAATTATGCCTTACGTTACAATAATTCGGTTTCTCAATGCCATTAGTGTACTTTGCATCTAGCGTGGGACACCCTGTATAATAACGTCTTATACTGACATTTCTCGACAACCAGTCCAGTCATTCTAGATTTTTAATATACGTTGTATCATAGTGTATTAAAATACAAGTTTTATAAGACAAAAAGCGTAGCGAGGAGTGCCCAAATGGAACGACTGCGTCAATACGTCTTGCGTCAATACGAGTGTACTATTTTTTCTAATTTTCAACATTAATTTTACATAAATTTTGAAAATTGTGATTGTCATCTTACAACCTAGAGTACTTTTATACTCAACAGTTGGTAGTTGTGGTAAAATTCACAAATGGGATGGAGGCGAGCCAATAGCGATTGAGATTGTCAGCCTTGGAAAACAATCTTGGAAAAAGTTTTCCAAGATTGATGAAATTGACGTCGTGTCAAATAAATCTGACATCTTAATCGCTATTGGCTCGCCTTAATCGTATTTGTGAAATGTACCACAACTACCAACTGTTGAAGAAAAACTACTCTAGATTTTAAGATGACAACCACAATTTTTGAAATTTAAGTAAAATTAATGTTGCAAACTAGAAATAATAGTGTATACACTCGTTTTATAATACGTATTGGCGCACTTGTTCCATAACAAGTCGTGCTAGAATTTTCGTCTTAGAAAACTTGTATTATAAGACAGTATAATACAACGTATATCAAATATCTAGAATGAGTGGCCTATAAACATGAAACATTGTGAATATGTGTGTGTAAAGCCAATTCAAATCAAAATTAATGTGAATATACCAAAACCTAGAGAACAACTTTACTACAAAACATGTTTGTTACTTACAGCCTCTATCTGCAATTTGAAACAATTTCAGCGCTTTTATATATTTTGCACAGACAATGAATTACTATTTTTAGGCAAGTTGTTTGTATTTGACGTGTATATGACATAAAAAGAGCAACGTTAACCAATTTAAAATTGATATAATATGCAATTTTATATCACATACTGCATATTTCTATCACTAGAAAACGGTGTATATAGCGACTTACTTTGGCACTCTGCTTTTGTTAGTTCTGTTATTGCTAATAATATCACTGAAAGCAAGCATTTCGTATATATTAGTGTGGCAATACTATTTATTATACAGAGTGTTCCAGCGCCTTACATACTGGGACACCTGTACACTAGACTATGGTTACATAAGTTTAAAATATTGGGAATATTAATTGTTTGCTAATAATAATAATCATAATAATAATAATAATAATAATAATAATGTCCTGATCTAGCAAATTATGTTCTTGATAATTCGGAAACTCACATTTGCAACTTTGCGCGTGAGTTCGTCCCAAGAAAACAACTGAAATTAGTAAATTGTTATTGTTTAACCTACGGGTTTATTATGAACTAAAATAAATTAGAATGAAAATGTTATTACTTATTATATATTATAAGGACATAGAAAAACAAAGTATTCTTAAATTTAACGTCACTGAAGCTTTTGTTTATTCTACTCACGACTACACCTCCACTGGGCAGTTACAACCGACATAACATCTGAAATAATCAAAAAGTCTTTCGTTCAAAACTTTGCTGTTATATGCATAATGTTAAGTCACAACTTCATAGTTGATTTTCTCTCAAACCTATAATGCGATTATAATGATTTCTTTTTTATTTAGTAGGAGTTTGTTTTTACTATAATTAAAAAAAAATCTGACGTGACCAGGCACATGACTTTATCATACAATATATAAAATTAATAGTTTACCTGCATGAGATTGTATTCGATCGAGATCGATCGTGTCTGCATTAAAATAAAACAAGTTAGCCAGGATTTGACAGATATTTTGATAATATCATGTAAATACAAAATGATAAATAATGTTGGTAACAGCAGGCTGTTCCAACACTAGCGTTGCGACTATATCTCTATCTCATCCGAAGTAGTGCCACTGGACACACTACGCATGCGTCAAGTTTGTGGATTCGATTGGCTGGATTGGATCCATAACTTGCCACCGTGCTGCCACCAGCTGCCACATGTATAAGGTTATCTATGGGCTGTCACTGGTTTGGCGTTAGTGATGCCGCATATTACCGGCTAACGGCTGCTGTAATACCGAACGCGCACTTTAAGCTACAATAGCGCCATCTGTCGACGGTCCTTAGAACTGCTGGCCACGCATGCGCAGTTTGATCCCCGGCACCACAACGATAGACATGATATATATCTCCGTCTCACATTGTTGGAACCGATACAACACATTGGCGCTATAGGTCAAGCTCTGTATAATCCCTAATACGTATATGGATAATATTGACAATAGGTATTGTTTATAAAGAATTACTTTTTTCAAGACATAAAAATTGTTCTTCATTAGTATCTACATCTATTTACAGTACAGTATTAACAAGTCACGACCCTATTCAAAGAGAGGTATAAAATAATCATCAACACCGGATTTTCGGTTAGAGAGAAAATTGATTTTGAAAATGTGACTAAGTATGACTTTTGACTTTACATTTACATTCAGCAACTTTAATATGTATGTATAATGTATATGGATAGTATTTTTTTATTGTACTTTGCCTCCATGACTTTGCCTAATATTACGCAAGTTATTTGCTGTTTAGTTTTACTATACAGTATGTCCCAGGTTCGAGCTACAAAGAAGAAGAAAATATTTATTACCGATTTCTCCAACATATCTATAAATAATTCCTAAAATATGTTAAAATTTGTAAGCAAAAATTGGACAGAAAACGGAAACTAAATTTTATTCAAGAAAATACTAATATAATTTTTTTTCCTCATTTTTTACTCATCTTTCACGCATCTTTTACGGTCATTATGCTTTTTTATTCGTTGACTTTTCTCTAAAATTGTCCGAATTACAATTTTCTAGTGAAATTAACCAATATAAATTTTTAAAACGTTTAAAAACTAATTCGTGTTGTTGACGTAGGTAAGCAAACGGTATGTAGATGAAGACGTCAGTAGGTATGAGGTCGCCCTGGACGCGCATGCGCGAACTTTTGGCGCGAAATTTGAAACCGTGCATGGCGGGAAATTTGAATTTTCAAGATGGCCGACTTCCGGATGAACCCAAGTAATTTTGAAAACGTCAGACCGGAAGTCTATCATCTTGGAAATTTCGCGCAAAAAATAAATTCAAATTTACGCCAACAGAAGTCGGCCATCTTGAATATTTAAATTCAAATTTCCCGCCAATGGAAGTCGGCCATCTTAAAAATTTCCCACCAAAAAATGGATTTTATGTATAGGCACAAGATGGCGCTATAGACTTTGCAGAGATGGTACTATAACTACCCTTTTCAAAAGTATGACTCATACCTATAACTTTTAAACGGGGTGACATCTAAAAAATAACTCCACCACTGGGCTTGTTATTGGGGTTGCTTATACGAACGAACAAGAAAAATTGTCAAAAAGGTACTAATATTATTATACTTGTGCTGGACTTGAATTTGTGGACTTGAACTTCTCTTGCTGTTTATCGATAAATTCAAAAAGTTGGTTATATGCAAGATTAAAAAAAGCTGTAATTAGTACAATTTTAGAGTATTCTTACGTAGTTTTGCAGAAATCAGTAATATTTTTCCCTCTGTTAACTAGATCTGGGGACATACTTATATACATTTTTAGTCTATAATTTATAAAATGCTAGGTCTAAAACTCAAACTCAGATATGAAGAAAGTAAAACATAATTTTAACAAACCTATAAACACTTAAAATCATATTGTTTATGCGGGGTTTATTTTTTTAAACGTTAGTTATAACTAATCACTTATAATATAGAATACTGCAGTGACTGTCAAATATTATTGATTTCTTGTCGCAGTTTAAATGATTAAACTACTAATGATACCGATCTACTCAGAATCTACAAATTTTACATAGTTTATTATATAAAATCTACAAAATTATTTTTATAACATCCTAAAGTGTAGGACAAAAAGTATGTTTTAGGTTATTTATTTGTTTGTACGGTTTGACACGAATAAATTTCACAAAACACTCACATTTTAAAAAAATATCTGCACGAAATTTATTATTCACAATTCCAAAAACATTTCATTTGTGCAGTAACCATTTTAAACGAAACAATTAATATTTAATTGAAACATCCGCAATGTGACTCTATCTAATAGAAAATAGCTCTAGCACTGTAGTGTTTCAAGGTATAAATTAACTTATAGCACTATTATAATAACCTTAAAACTTGGTCAATTAAAATTTTAACGATAAGCTGTTTCACTAAACAAATGTTAAAGCATGCATTCTCTTTTTCTTCATGTTCCTCTTGGCACCAACAATGTAACAAAGTCAAAAAGTTTTACATTACCTAAAATAATTGCTAAGTATTTAATCATCCTGAATATACTTCCTCCAGTTTATTATAATATTCCTCCTTTTTAAAGGATATTTAAACGATCAGCAGCAACTTTTACACTCCACTGCGGTATATTCGTCCATCATCATGGATATTGCAGATGTTCTTCTTCCAAATTTATAAAACAATTGCTTGTCGGTTTGTTGAAATTAATTGATATGTTTGTTGTCTTCTCTATAATACAAATTATAACGAATATTATCGGTTATAGTAGCAACGGCCGTGCTACTACATCTGTATATTTGCTATATTGATCTATTTTCCATCCCTCCCGGTTTCTCTCTCTTGACGTAGACAGGCGGTTTTTGAAATGTTGGACTAGGCTGTAGTACGAATTTTATTTGGACGTTATTATTTGTTTAATATATCAGACGTGTTTACGATGAGTGCTGTTAAAGACCAACTATTGTTAGTTTGTAAATTTGAACGTGTGCAGCTTTTGCCGGAACTGCGGGCGTCAGTCGTTTGTTTTATACGCGGTAGCCGACTTTTGGCGAGACTGCGCGATACGTATAAAGTCAGTGTTGGTAAAATTTTCATATCCGGAGTTGTGTGGATATGAAACTTTAGATCAAATCGTTTAAATCACCAATAGAATTTTTCATATTAGGAGAAAAATTACAACACGACAAGTTTCACATGTGATAAGATTACGTGATGAATGACTCTCATAGACCAATGCGTGATAACGTTGTTCCCATAAACAGAGCAATACAAATTATCACATTCCTCCCCAGTTAAATAAAATAATCATTACAAAAATAATGCCAATTATTACACTAATGACTATACAATCCCCATCATTATACGCGCCAACGATTAAAATGACACTAGCGTTGTATAATAATGACAGTTCGTTCAAATAATGACTTCATTATTTCAAACGAACTGTCATCGTTATACAAACGTAAAAATATGAATGCTTCTGTTCAGTTTAAAAAATAAATAAAAAAGAATAAAGCACACCAATCACGCTTTTAAATAATTTATTTAGTCGTACAACCATCATACAAGCATAAATCCAATTAGAACAGCAAAAACTGCAAAAGTATACGTAAACTCTACACTAATATTCTGTCCGTTGCACTGATCGTCTTCGCAGAAACACATGTGTCCAGTTCCAGAGCTTTCCTTCATGCATACAGCTCCTACCATGAACAGGTTTATGCTGATGTCTGACGTACACATTCTTCTGATAACTTCATTTGCTGTTGAGTAATGGAATTGATGAGAAATCTAGTGTCTTAACTCTTAAGTCTTAAATAGTAAATAATGAAATGTACTCACGAGTTGTAGCATTTTGTACCATCTTCACGCAGCAACCATTGCATGGCTTCAAAGGTGGATGGAACATGGGATGTATCGAAAAGTTGAATGGGTCTCTGCATCTGACATCTAGTCTTGTATCGCAGTGGTAGCAGTTGATAGGTCTAGCTAAAATATAAGTGTTTAGTAATATAGAATTATATAGGCAACAGATTTTATATTATCTAGTCAAAAACATCAAGCAAAAACTGGACATTAATCTTTTATTTTGCGTTTTAAAATGTTTGGCATGCCATTATTAAATACATTATGGCGTCTGTTTTACTTACGTCTACAGCACCTCGCCTCAGTGCTTGTCAACCAAAAGAGATAAACTGAAAATATATTTAATAGGTTAAATATACCAATAATTCATTTTGTTATTATAAAAGATAATCTAATTCAATTATAATTTGAATCTACAACACACATTTTTAACTTTCACATTTCATATTCTAAAATATTATATCGTAATATTATAGGTTATGTTATGCCATTTTGCATGGTATATCTCCATGGGAGCCATCTAACGTGTAACGTCGCAAGTTTATTTTATAGGTATTACTAAAATTTGCTGCCAAAATGCGAGAAGTGGAGAGAAGTTTGCTACAGTTCGTAAGCAACTAATGAAAGTTCCAAACTATGTGATCATTATGTATATTGAATCACGATAGTTTACTGCAATATCTATAAGCATTTGGTAAGGAAATCATTAATTTGTGGCATGTGTACAAACATGTGTCGTTGATTAGTGATTACTGATTACTGACTACGATTACATCAAAAGTGTGTTATGACAAGAATATGTAAACCTCAAACATTTAAAAACTGTAATTCATTATCTGTTGACTGATTACCTTATTGTGGCCGAATGTTTACGACTAAAACTTCCGTCAGTTTATCTGTTTTTCGTGCATGCTGCCAAACATTACGATGCCAATTCACAGAACTGCGCTATAACTTTATCTATTCTTAAGGAAAAACAAAGATCTAAAAGTATTATTACAACAAATATCACAACAAATTTCAAACTTCCAAAGAGATGTCTTCTTAGAATAAAACCGAACCCGTAGAGGTTAACAAAACTTCACACTTGAATTGTAAACATATTGCAACTTGTTCTATAAACCAACCGCGGATACACTTATTTTAAGACCGGCGCTATTTTTAGGCATGCATCTACTTTTCGAGTGGTATAACGTGTCAAAAATTTGACCAAGTTAAGTAAGGCGTGCGCCACACGAGCACAAAGAAAAAAAAACATAAACATAAAACTTACGTTACCTAAGAGGAAACCATAATATTTTGACATTCCTGCACTTATTTACTAAAATATCCACCTCAGGTGTAACGTAGCAGGAAAATATATGTCGCACGACTTGAAAATTCCGAAAATTTCTACTTAAATTAAGCGTGGACCGGACTGACGAACAGGGCGATTTCATTTGGTATATTCCCTTATTTTATAAATAGTGCTAGGTATATTTATCTTTCGCGTACACTTCGCGAATTATTGACCCATACATCTTCATTCATCCAGAAAAGAATTGGCACGTACTCAAATTAAACACATCAATCCCATTTAAAATAAACAATTAATACTTCTAGCAGAAAATTCAGAAAGTTCTCTTACAAAACTTATCATAATTTATCTATTTCCGGTTATATCTTACGTATTTTGTGTAATAAAACCTTTTAAACAACTAAATTTGCTTTAATTTTATAAAGTCGTGTTGCTACAGGTTTCCTTGTTACCGGTACACCGCGTAACTTCGTTGAAGGAAGTATAGATGGCAGCATTTTCTTTAAAAACTATCGTCTTCTTACAATGATAAGTCGATTTGTAGTGTATTTTTACTCTAGTTTAAAAGATATGATAACAACTGTGTAATCATAGACAAAAAATGCATACTTTTGAGATAAATGGATTGATATATAATCTATAAGACATAGTCCATCAAAAGAAATATCGTAAAGTAACACGTTTTATATCAACCCAATATATTTTCTGTGATTATTTTACAATCATAACACTCACTCATTAAAAAATATGTTTTGCAATGCAGGAAGTATTTATATTCAAGAGATAGGCGGTGTCTTGCGGTTGGTCACCATGCACGCAACCGCCTTCGCGGCTAACTTCCCTTTGTTGTGGCGAGCGCGTTTCTCGTCTGTCTGACAGAACAAACGTCAGTGTACCTCCGACGTTTGTTGTTCGCGGTCGGCCATGTCATCGTAGCTGTCCATTCTTCAGTTATTGACAGAACATGTGAACATTCTTCATTGACAGTACTTGTGACAGTGTTAAAATAGCAACAGCAATAATGGCGAAACGATTGACCGAGGAAATGGTAGTGGCCCGCACCAAAATATCAGATTTAGGAAAAATAAAGCGCCTCAACTGCTGGTATGTCGTATTTCCGTGAAAAAGGTGAAAGAAAATGTTAATACCTTCTGGTTTTTCAGGGGTAGTGAACTCGTCGATGTTAGTCTGTTGCGGAGAATGCCTTGTGTTGAGGTGCTTTCTTTAAGGTAAGTTTATTCTTGATATCTTTGCTTCTTTTTTAATTGTCATACCAAATGATAAAAACGTAACATAAAAACATGATTTTACTAGACGAAAACATGTTACAGGTCAACAAAACAATACAGAAACAAGTAATTGCGTTGACCTAGGTCTTGAGTTTGCTCTGTAGCAAAACAGTTGCCGCCGCACGGTTGCCAGGTGACGGATAAATTAATTGATCCCTGATGTTCTGCTCTCTGAACTCCTATTTTACACACTTTATTTATTCTTAGTATGAGTTTATCTATCCATTAAATTCCATTGTTTTGCTTCCGTTCGCTGCGTATATTTATCTGTGAGATAAAATCGCAGGCGGAACAATTGAACTGGTATGCGATGCAAGGCGGGGCCTTCTGAAAACTATGGTTGTAAATATGTGTATAATTAGCATTAATTAATTTGTAAAAGGAAGTCTTCTGTATCTTTTCTGGGTGTTGGACAGCTTATTAAAGTCTCACTTCAAAACACACGACGTAGGTGTTACTTTTGATACTTTTTAGGGTGAATTTGGACTTACGTCGTTGTGCTTTTTGATGTTGGAGTGTTTTAATATAATTAGTGTTGGGTAGGGTTAGGTTGTCTATAGATTATTCCCTGCTGGGCATGTTTTTTATTACATTAGGGATTTAAATCCATTTAGTAATTAGAAAACTTGGGTATTATCGACGCTACAATATTTATGTTTGATGAGAACATACCATAAATATGGGCAAACTAAGTAAATGTCAGTCATATTTTCAACTCGACTGTTTAATTTTTAAACTTAAAAGATTCATTTTTTTTTTCAAATGGAACCCCTTGTATATTATATACCACTGGAATGAAAATATTTCGCTCTATTATTCCAAACTATAGTGTTACTGCCTATACCCATTTTCAATAGTTTGTTTTAAGTTATTATTATTTCAGACTTTTACATCATTTTGAATCAATTGAAAGTTTAAAATGTAGTAATTTTAACATTAAAAAAATACATCTTGTGGTCTTATTTACACTTCAAAACATACATACATGATAAATTCAAAAACTTGCACATTTTTAAATGGAATTTGCTTCTTTTTTAATGGGAATTTTGGGTGGCAAGAGCGCATTTTTATTTTATTAATTTCTGTTCGGCGTGAATATTTTGGACTCATAACTTCAAAGTATAAAACAGTATAGAACCTCGAGACATCCTGTATAAAATATTCTCTAAATTATAAATTAAAGCTACAAAACAAAACATAAAATGATAAATGCAGTCATAAGTAAACCTCAAAGTCGTACATATGACTTTTTGAAGCTAAAGAAGAGTTTTTAATTGTTTACCTAAAAAAAGCGCGAAAATGTTGTAAATTTGCATTGCTGATATTTAACATTATTGCCCCTTGTTTATTTAAAAAAATAGGTTTTTCTGAAATTAGAGTAATGTCACAGAAATTTTAAGGATAATTTTACAGTAGGACTTGTGCAAGACAAAACTACTCGTGCGCCAATTTTTGTCTTATAAAACTTGTGTTATAATATATTATTACAATTTTCAAATAGTAATAAATATGAATAAAATAAATTAAGAATTTAGAACATAATACAATTAAAATAAAAATGGGTATAGGCTCTGCTACACATGCAACATAAAAATTTCTGAAAATATGTAAATATTTTGAAATATATTTCCTAAAATAAAGATAATAAATATGATGTTTTGATAATATATATTTTTGCCGTCATCTACATATCATCCACATGTTATGTGCGGATTTATTAAGCCTTAGATTAGTATAAAATTGTATCAAAAACGAGCTTATCAAAACTACTTGAGTAGGTGGTACGTAACTGCTAATATAAAGAATCCAGCCAAATTACGTAAATATTTGACAAACTAAGAAAGTTTTGAAAGTTTTATTATATTTAAATTTTACCGCGAACATGTCAGATGCTTGGAGGAACTATCACAATATACCAAATAGGTGGCGGGCATTTATAACCACCAGGTGATAGTTCACGAACAAAATTTTGTGGGGCCAGAAAATCAAAACATACACACACACAAAATGTGGAATTATGTGAATACGGGCAAAAAGAAAACTTCGGAAGCAATTCGGTACATCGAGAGTGCTTTTTCCCTCAAATATTCAAGAGTTGGTTTGTAGAAATAAATTCCAAAATTCCCGTTATGTTCTAAATGTATACAGAAATATATCTTTTTCTTTTCTGTATCAGACTAATGATTTTCGCCGCAAATAAATTTCGTTCGAGTATTCATTTTTTCAATTCGGTAAAAAGTTAGAGCTGATAAAAATATCAATAAAACCGTATTTTAAACGGCTACAACTTCTTAAGGAAATGAGAAAACGAATAAGTCAATATGAACCCTTTTACTCGGATGACATTTAGTTTTAAGAAGAAAATCGGTAAAAAGTTTTATGTCGATTTTATTTTGTTACATAATTTTATTTACTTTTTATTATTGTAATGCGTATTGATTGTTATTTTTTTGTTTTCGAATTGTTTTTTATATTTATTTTTCTTTGTTTGTTAACATTTCAAACGGCTGTAACTTCTTAAGGAATAGAAAAAACATAAGACCATATAAAAAACATTATACTCAGAATGACATTTGATTTCTAAAAATTAATTCTGCTGAAAAAAGGTAGACTATTAATATATTTATATTTTTTCTAATTAATGTTATTTTTTAGCTGTTATTTAATAATCGTTTTAATTTTGAGTAAAAGTTATGTCAATGTTTTTGGTGCTCCGCGAATTTTTCGTATGATCAAAAGTGCTCCCTGACAGTGGTTTAAGAACCACTGCTCTATACTAATGACCTGTTTGACCAATACCTAAACGGAATGCCCTACATGTATGCCAACGATACATAACTCGACAAAAACAACAGAAGAATTCCAAGTCAGCATAAATGACTGCTGACTATTAACGAATCTAAAACCGAATATATCATATTTGGCAACAAGAAAAAACAACACAAGAACACAGACTTTAACGTGATCTTCAACAACACACAAATAAAACGAACCACGAAAACAAAAATATCAAGCACCTTAGACCAGGAAAATCAAGAACTATCCGTTCCGCCCCACTATTCTATCTGATGTATTGCATATCTACAGCAAACGACCAGACGATATAAAAAAAGCACTTAAAATTGAAACTTTCCAACTAAAAATAAAATTACTGCCAAAGAAGCACGAAATTTAGAACACAGCACACTGACGAACAAACACACAGCACCCTCAAAACCATCAGCCCGAGTTAGGACATCCATTGCCAATCCCGTGACGAAGAATGTGGGAGAAGAAAACACATACATATATTTGTTTATACATATGTTTATATTTATTTATCATAAATCGAGTATTTGCAAAGTATCTTACTGAATAAATGCTTATTTACGGAACAACACTTATGTCACTTATAACTGGGACACTTTGTAATACCTTTAGGTATACAAAACATCATTTTATTATGAAGTCTCTTAATTTTGCCTTCCTGCGTGCTAAGAAAAGTGGGATAGTTTTGTCTTGGATGCTTCCGTATTCCACATGCTAAAACTGTAACGGAAACGAAGGCAAAAGAACACGAGCGGTTATTTTTCACATAGAATGTCCATGGAAGTTTGCAGTTGTTTTGCTCGACCATCATGTGACTGACGTGGCCCATGATGATACCGCCGTGTCGAGAAGTCTTGGCACCGTTTCAGGATTGCTGCTATACGTAGTGTCACGCACCGGTGCCGGTCAGATAACGCACTCTCACGCATCTTCGTGAAGGAAAAGTCGTTGTTAGAGCGGTTACTGAAGCGTATCGACGACTCCAGTCATTCCGGTGTATCCAGTTATTATTGTTATTTGTTGTAGATGCTTGCCTGAGAAATAAAAAAACGCATGCTATCCGCGTCAAAAAGCTCAGAAAGCAATTTTTAGGATTACATATCTTAGGATAATAAAATTATAAACCCCTAACCACAACAAGTATTTTAGAAACCTAAATACGTATTTCAACAACTATGTTGCCATCTTCAGTAGAAACTAAAAAAAGAAAAGAGAGATTAGCACTTCATAGTATCTTTACTGGATATTGTCCAAGCAAATCACTAGTCGAAGTGACGTCCATGTTAAAAATTACCCTATATATACCCATTAGTTGGTCACACCTCAGTGAATTTTGATCATTGAAGCGTAAAAAACATGTTTTAATTAAAGCAGGTTAAACAATGGCGAACTAGGTATAGGACCCCTGCCTGAATTTATTAATTTATCTCTATTCAAGTGAATAAAGATACTTTCCAAGCTGTTTAGTTCCCTATTATTTGACACAGCCTTTACAAGTTTTAAGTCATCTACAACTACTTTATGACCAGTGTCTAAAATATGTTGAGCCATACTAGATTCTTCAAAACGATTATATTTAAAATGAGCTACATGTTCTTTGAACCTAGTTAAAATTGTTCTTCTAGTCTGGCCTACGTATTCTTTTTCACATTCGTGACATTTGATACAATATATACCAGATTTATCAAGTACATCCACCTTATCCTTTGGGTTTCCAAGAAGGTTTTTTATGCTATTATGAGTCGAATATGCTATACAGAGATTTTGTATACAAGGGGTTTGAGAAGTATTTTTACATCACAAAATCTCTGTATAGCATATTCGACTCATAATAGCATAAAAAACCTTCTTGGAAACCCAAAGGATAAGGTAGATGTACTTGATAAATCTGGTATATAGTGTATCAAATGTCATGACTGTGAAAAAGAATACGTAGGCCAGACTAGAAGAACAATTTTAACTAGGTTCAAAGAACATGTAGCTCATTTTAAATATAATCGTTTTGAAAAATCTAGTGTGGCTCAACATATTTTAGACACAGGTCATAAAGTAGTTGTAGATGACTTAAAACTTGTTAAAGCTGTGTCAAATAATAGGGAACTAAACAGCTTGGAAAGTATCTTTATTCACTTGAATAGAGATACATTAATAAATTCAGACAGGGGCCCTATACCTAGTTCGCCATTGTTTGACCTGCTTTAATTAAAACATGTTTTTTACGCTTCAATGATCAAAATTCACTGAGGTGTACGTATTTAGGTTTCTAAAATACTTGTTGTGGTTAGGGGTTTATAATTTTATTATTAAGTTCGCCACAGTCTCCAAAATATTGTCATATCTTAGGATAAATGATTATTCTTATAATAATAGCTTACTTCTATTAGACCAACTTGTTTTTTTTTCAATTGGGGGTTTGCTGATTTTACGTTGTTAATTTTAACCCTTTGAGGTACAAATTTGGGGAGTGGTGGTAACAGGTAAAGAAAAAAACAGTAAAAGTAAAGCTGACATCATTTCGCGAAAATTGGTTTTCTGTACTTGACAATGGTGAAGTATAATTTGACTATAGACAGTTGTGTAATGAGCGTACATAAATGTGATGAATAAGTGGGTGTAACATATCGATTTGATGACGGCTACGATTTATATATGCTTTATTTATATAACGTTACGTATTTTTGTTTTTAATTACATATTTCTATAAAATATATTTATGTTTAATTTTGCTCTGCTCGATGTGTACTTTGTATTCCGAATTCATGAATATATTAGAAAAAAAGCAACAACGAAATAACACAATGAAAATTTAACTTTGTTGTTTATCTGGAAAACAAAGGACTACAACTTCTTGGTTTTCATCGTTGGTAATATTAAAATGTCATTTTTTAATTATGGTCATAACTTCTTTATTTGCGATCTCATCGAAAAAGCGGTTTGACATTTATAACGGCACCTTTTTGTCTACAATTTGAATATATTTTTTTCTGAGTAATTTGGTATGCCAAGGAGTTTTTCTTTAATATCTGAAAATCGCATGGTGCCATGAAAAACACCTGAGTGGTATAGTATAGTAAAACATTTGAGTGATACTGTATTTATGTGCCCATAATCAATTGGTTGTACTAACTGCACAACATAAAAAGACCTGATGTGGCCAGGCACATGACTTTATCATACTATATATAAAATTAATAGTTTAGCTGCATGAGATTCTATTTGATCGAGATCGGCTTTGTCTCTGCATTAAAATCAAACTAGTAGACAGATATGTCGATTAAAGCTGCGTTCGCATATTGTACTCCGTTGACACCGGGCACACCATCCAAATGACACTTATGTGTTATTGGGTGTAAAAAGTGTAACGGTGTACAATATCCGAACGCAGCTTATATTGACAGTAGGTATTCTCAAAACATTACCGTTTGACTCTAACCTACTGTCATTAAAATCAAATTATCGGACATATCCTGGCTACTAATTTTAATCCAGTACGACCACCGATCTCGGTGAGATAGAATTTGCTCATGCAGCTAAACTATTGATTGTACCAAAAAATTTCATAGTCATAAATTATTCAGATTATTTTCCTGTATTATTTTTTTGAACTGTATGTTTTCCTGTTTCTTTCTTATTTCGTTTGGTAGTACTTTATATCACTTCGTCACATCAGATTTTTTTTACTTATTCCACTTATTTTCTATGTCTAAAATACACGTTTACATGTTGCATCGTTGAGTTTTGCGTTATGCTCTTAACCTTGATTACCAATTTAATATTTTAATTAAATTTTATTAGTTTTAAATTTAGGAAGAAAAACTATAAATTTTGCTCAAGTCGTCATTCTTATTAAGACAGTTCCGGTTATTTTAGAACATTAGTTTCGCACCAGAACCCACAAGCGAGGGAAGCCAAACTACGCAAAATATTGTTCATGTTTATTTCGGTCTTAAAATCTAACAAATAGTCGGAATGCTATTAAATTCAAGGGATGTGTATCGCAGTAAATAAGGATTATTTGCATATAAGTGCATTGTCCTTGCTAACATTCGTTACTGAGATATCGGCTTCCATCAAAATATTGTTCGCAACCTTTAGTACATAAAAACTGAAGAAAACAAAAACGCCAATCTATAGAAGTTGTATGTATAACCTGAAAGATAGTATTTGGTATAATTTACACTGTGTCCATGAAATATAGGTCTGTTATTTTTTTGTAGAAGAACAGCTTATATTTCACATACTTGCAACACAATACACCAAGGAATTAATTTAAATTAATTAGAATTTGTGTAGAAAACACCAGTCTTCTCACAAATTTGTCTAGGTACAATTTAGTTCCACTTTTGTCCGTTGGATAACAACAAAAAAACCTTTCGAAAAAATCCAAATATCCTATTTCACATTGAACGAAATACACTTCCCACATTCCGCGCCACATTTACTAAAACACAATCATCCAATTTCCATTCCTGTCAACTGGAACTCCTTTACAACACCCGAAGATGGTGGTAACCAGTTTCTGTCGCATGTCCATTATTAGAGACACACGACAGAGGACAAATCGTTGCCAGACCGTTTTACTAACTAAATTGGCCACACAATTTCCCTGAAATTCCTCAAACTCCTTCCATTGAATTTCCTTCCGTTGAACAGAACACGCATTTCCTATACCACGACAAATCCTTGCGAGACAAATTAACCTATTATCCGTTTACATATACATGAGTAGATATACATATATAGTGCAAGCGATTTCAGAACAGATGACTGACGTTTTGTTATACTGTCGCGATGTATACAAACGAATATAAACGATAATAATTATGGAAGGTGTGCGAGTGAGTCAATTTCTTAAAAGGCCCGCAAAGGAGTGAACGCTAGACGACCTCAAGGACTACCTCTGGGCCCGCTGTGTGGGTTTTTAGTCACCCACGTGCGCGGCCAGACATATCGGCTGTATATGTGTAATATTTGTATGTTTTCGCCAGGTGTGGAGTCAGGTTATCGCATGTTGGTAAACAGATCTCCCATTTGTTACGTGGATAAAAAAATAAAAATAAAATTAATATCATTCCATTTGAAATAACAAAGTTCATACCGAGTATACCGACTTCCGGTGACCGGACGTGACAGTTCACTTAAGAATATTTTAGCTGAAGCCCGAGTATCAGATCGAGTAAATTCTCGTTCCTAAATTTCAAGTTTCCAGAAATAGTAGAACATGAGACAGTTCTAATGTACAGTCATGGAAAAAAGTATGTTCGTATCGCTATCGCAGGATTTGAAAATAGTATGTCGGTTATATATTCGGTTATATATTCCCTCGGCCCGGCCGCTTCGCAAAAAGTTGTCCGTCACGAGGTGGTTTTTCGATGGATGTAATGTAACGGAATTTAGTTTATTTTGAGCGTGTCCGATCTTTTCCTTAATGTGATACCTTCATTGCAATGTAATAAATGTAATATGACCACAACATTTAAGTTTACGAGTAGTGCATTTAATTAAATATAAAATTACTTTTATAATAATATTAATAAACATGAAATTTGATAATATGATAGGAAAATCTGATATTAAGATATTGCGTAATGTCACGACACATTATTTAAATTTATTTTATCTAATACACATATTAATTACGTAAGTAAATGCCTTTGCCCAGCAGTGGGATGACGGGCTTTAGTAAGTAAGTAAGTAAATGTACAAATCATCTTGTTGCCAAGGATTATCACTGAATAAAGACTATTTCAGAATTGTAATATTAAAATATATTCACTAAATGTAAATAAATTCTCTAAATTTAATTTATATTTATATTTAGGACGGAGCATGTATTTTGTATGAAAGGACAATAGAAATATATCTGTATTTACTTTATAGCAGTTAATGTTTCAACTATCGAATTATTAAAATTTTACTTATAATTAATTAACTAATTACTTAAGAATACTGAAAATTAGGTTATTATGTCAATAATGATTAATGACAAATCTTTTTTCAAATATCAAATATGTAGTAGTTTTGGACATTGAGGGAACTAATTTTAACAATAGTGTCATCTAAATGTTGTTTTAGATGGTCGTATATTTTGGTTTATTTATTTTTAATACTAATTATTTCATATTTACATTCCAACAAAATTCGTCAAAAATTTAGAGCTTGCTTCTACAAGCAATTATCAATTTTTGTAAATTAGTGTCAGTTGTCAGATATTTGAAAATATTGCTGTAAAGTAAATACAAAATAATAATATAAAAAGATTGTAATGATACATTCATGCTATAGAAAATACATCCTTTCTGGTTATTAAGTTAAACTGCAAAATATCGTTGAAGCTAAATATCTCGAAAACACCAGTAAATCACAAGTAACAAATTACCATAAATACAAATTTAAAGCAATTTAATTTTATTAATTTATTTCTATATTGTGAATAAATGTTAATACATAAAAGTTCTGAAATAACCTTCAGTAAAAATATTCACCACAAGAAATTGATTTTTGTATTTATTAACGAAAAAAGCTATTAGATGCAATAAGTTTGTATAGTTTGTTGTGTTTTATGCAATAACTTGAAATGAAATTTTCATTTTATGTTATATAATAAATTATATTTAATAAAAACACAATTACCTTACAATGTAGGAATTACATTAATTTATTACACATTCGGCTAATAAATAGAAATATATAAATCTATATAAACCAATTCAAAGCATTCGAACAAGGTTTCTCAAATAATAAATTTCCGATATACGAGTATGCAGCGTAACCGGACAATTTTTTGCACTTAGCGGCCGACCGGTCGACTAGAGTAACAAAAAACTCGTACATGGATGTAACATCGACACACTGCTGAAATACGGATCAGAACATACTTTATTCCACGAGTGTACCAGTTCCGTGAGACACCTTGTATACTTCACTTTCTACATTTTCATATTCGGAACTGTCGTCTTTATTTTCTTGTTCCCTTGATACAATTTTACATTACTAATAGTAATGATATTAGAAAATAAATTGATTCCGGGTTATGCCATGCATCGAAATTATTAATTGCTGACGTTTCGCAAACCATGTTGCTCGCTTCTTCATGACTAACAGAATATTTGTCATTATGGCTAATTTCAGAGCTTTAAAACTGTTTTTTTTGCGTCTAAAATTATTCTGTCCTGGAATCGATCCTTTTCAATATCTATGCACACATGCCATACAATTCAAAAACGACGTTTCAGGAATTTTTATCAGGCAGATTAGCATTTTTTGTTTTGTTTATTAGTACAATTAATTATAATCCTCAAAAATTATTTAATTTTGTGCTCAGGTGTCTGCTGTTTTTCAAGTAATCATATTAAAACACAACAAAAATGCATTGGATGCAATAAAAAATTTAAAGCATGACGCAACTTTTGGCAAGAAAAAATCAATCTAATCTCAAGAATATCTCTTAGAACTAGGAATCCTCCAACTAAGTTGATTCGTCCAGCTTATTAAGAGAAAAATTAAACAGCCTTCCCTTAGGCGCATAAGTAAATTGTATGTACTACATTCTAAAAATAAACAGAAATTCATTTTGAGTATGAGGAGAAACTACATATTCAAAAAGTACAAATTCTGATTTTAAAATGAGCCACAATTCCAACCGGGTATATGCGGGGAATTTTCTATAAGTCTAGGTGAACTTTAAGTGTCTAAAATGTTTGCTACGTTGTAATAAAAGTTGCAAAAAACATGTTAAACTATTTAACTGCATCGAATAAATTATAAAACGTATTTACATACCTTGGGGAACACTCTTCATCTTACAAAAATAATAAAGTCTTTGTCAACAAGCCCGCAGAAAATTACAATTGCAATGGTGTGACACACAGTAATATCGACTATAATATCCCAAAAACTTCAAAAGTATCTCGGTATAAACCTAAAGTTTCTTTTGTTTGTATCTGAAATCCTAAATAGCCTGAAATTAGGCACTTAAATCTATCCAGTTTTTTTTCCTGCATAAAGAGAGAATACCCCAAATAGCGCATATAAACAATATGTATACATAAATAATGTTCTTACCAATGGCCTTTTGTTGCAGACCACCTGTATTCATATTTTGATACTCTTTCTTTCGGAGACACTGAAAATTTCCTGCTCTGGTAATTGTGTTAGAATTTTAAAATAAATTAATATTATTCACTATTTATAGCTGCTGTTGATCTAATACATTTTATATCATACTCGTACTTGACACAAAATATCTATAAAAGTGTTCACAGTGGCACATTGTGTAAAACATTACAGCTTATAACTCTACTGAAAGATTGAAATCATGCAAAGACAGAAAAATGATAGACCTTTAAAAGTATGTTTAACTTGTTGTATATTGAAGATTTTTTGCAGGTTCTATTTTACTTTATCATACGCAGTATGATGAAGTATTGTAATCGTGCCGAAAAAAAAAATTGAGATTTTAGCGGAAATAGGTCTTTATGGGTCCCCTGAACATTTTTGACCAAAGTACAAAAAAATGTCTGTGTGTGTGTATGTGTGTGTGGAAACGATTTTTGTGGCGACGATTCCGGAGAACCTACTAAAGGTATCTGGACGAAAGTTCATATTTAGAAGTTTTATGACCAAACTTAGAGCTGAAAAGCTTTTGGTTCAAAACGGTCCAAAGGAACTGGCTATTTACTTTTAGCATTTATTAACGACTTTGCAAATGAGCCGTTATTTCTGTAATTTCGTCAAAATTGATAAATAATGACTTAGAGTAGAGGAAATTTTGTATAATTTATGTCTATAAATTTTTTTGGTAAAATTAATAGTTTAGCTGCAGGAGCAAATTCTATTTGATCGAAATCGTGTTTACATTAATAGTAGGTAGCCAGGAAATTTTAAAACTTTTGACGGTATTCAGAACGTCAGCGGTTGCGAAACGTCAATTCAACGCGCAAGTGCATGGCAAATGTGATGAGGAGGAGAAACACGCGCGCACGTACGCTATGTGAAACAATATTGAAACAGCTTGGTGTTTCCATGGTGTTTACAAAGTCAATGTGTATTTCAAGTGCGGATTGCGGATAGCAAAATAGTTAAATAATAAATTAAAGTAGAGGAAATTTTGTATAATTTATGTCTATGACATTTTTTGGTAAAATTAATAGTTTAGCTGTAGGAGCAAATTCTATTTGATCGAGATCGTGTCTGCATTAATATAGGATTTGCAAGATATTTTTATTCTAATGACAGTAGGTAGTGTTAAAGGCTGATTTTATTTTAATGCAAACACGATTGATCTCGATAGAATCTCATGCAGCTAAACTATTAATTTTATATATCGTATGATAAAGTCATGTGCCTGGCCACATCAGATTTTTTTTTTAATTTAACGACTAATTTATGAGTTACTTACTGTAATCATATCATTATAGAATCCTTTCACATTAGGTTAGTTCTAGCAGACTATGAATTATTGTTTGATTTGTATAGTAAGCCACCTAATACAATATTTACAATACGTACTGTTCTTGAAAAATTGAATTTTCATTTTGATCGATCATGGTACAGAAGACGGTCCCTATGTGCGCTGATCAATCTTACTCAACGTCAACAAAATCCCTAAAGTCTAAACTAAAACCACAAAATCTCACTTGGCAAACTTCCAACTTTGCACGAACTCGAGCACTATTTATTAACCAACTCTACAGTCTACAATTTATAAAGGCAAAACTGGGAGAGCTGAAGGTGATTCATCGCTTAAAATCCTATGAACCAAGATATGAACGTACCGCGTGAATTGGTTATTAGCTGTGTATATTAAGTTGCCTACTAGGTAGTTCGTTCAAGATTAATATTTAATTATTAAAAATACTGTCATTTAATTGTGATAATTGTCCTATCTAATTTATATATCCATCATTAGCATGTTTAACAGAAGCAAAGTGAAAACATACCAACAAAAACATTTTGTTCCTATCACACGTTCGCGGTCGAATTGGAGGTTAGGTTGCTACCGCTGTCATTCGTTCTTATGGTTCTAAGAACAGACGTACTTTTTTGTCTTGCCCATTTAAATTATACAGCAGCCGTATGAAAAGTATGCTATTTTGTTTTAACACGCGTCAATATTTAGAAATATTCTGTAACGTATGTCTAAAATAACAGCTGAAATCTATGAGTAATCTTCAGCTTTCCCAGTTTTGCCTATAACATACAATCATCAATTCAAACTATTTACAAATCTCATTCATAAACATTTACAATATGTGTAATTTAATTACTGTTAAGTACTAACTAATACTATACATGCGTTTCCGTTAGAGTTTCCTCTATAGACTCTGGGCGAATTGCAAGATATTTATAATGCTGGCTGGCACGATCAATAATTTCAATATGTTAGAGCATGTCTCACGTACTCGCTATGTACGTTTTTTATCATCTATCACTTGCATCTATTCCGAGTATGTTGTGCAGGTTTCCTATATACATACATGGACGTCAACTTTATCGCCAGAATTTCTCAACTGTGTACTGCAGTGCTCGTTATCTATGCTATGCTGGGATGCACGAATACATTATTGAGTGTGTCAAAATTGCTACCTTATGCATCATTTGCGAGATAGAAACGTTATAGTAGCCTCTGGAATGTTTTATTTAAACGAATGGCCTCTCAAAATACATACAGATAAGTCTTCAAATATCATGTCAAATTAGCATGTTTGGCTTATGTACTATCGTGGCTATATATTATGTCCCCTCTTTTGAAAGTCCATCTTCTCGCAAATCTAGTCGCGAAAAAAATTTGAAAAAAATCTGATGCTGTTTTTGATTAATATGCTACACCCATAAAAATTAGAAAGCTGTATATGTTGGCGTTTTCCCGATTTTTCCAAATTAAGACGAATTGGCGCTGTTTTTGCCCCGTAAATTTTATTCGTTTAACTTTAGCAATTAATTACTCCGGAAATAATATATAGATTTCAACGAATTAAAAAGTAAAATCACCTGCGGAATGCTAGCTATCAATGTGCATTTTTGTAAAATCATTGGAGTAGTGCTTGACCCACAAAAAGCTATATTATGCAATGCCAGCAATTCCTTTATTAGAAGAGCTAGAATAATGAAATATAGACTATAGGCTACCCACTAATTCATAGGTTTAAAGCTTATTACATAATCATTGTTTATCTTGCATTTTCCCTACAAAAGATCGAGTTGAAGCATCTCATGATTGCTGCAATTGACGCGGCGCTCTTCGGTCTTTCGGGGGAAGCGGGGGAAGGGATCGACAACGACGCTGCAAGTAGTGGCGGATCGCACGTTCATTAGTTACTCGGAGAACAGTGTTTACGGACACATACATATAACGACACGGCGATTATGCCTCGCCAAAGAAATTTGGATATCCGGCGACAGATTACCGAATTACAAAATAATGGCAAAATAAGCCAATAAGATAACAGAACCACGAACAGGCATTTGGAAGTCCCATGGAAATTCTTGGCAATTTAAATCGGGTTTCGGGATTAGCATTTAAAATTAATGAACTATCTGCAAAATAATCTATGTGTCTACAAATTTACGATGCTAAATTTATATATTTTTTTTGATATTTCTAAGTTTTATACGCTCAGGGCTGCGTTTGTAATATACGTAATATATCAAGAGTTGTATTTATTTTATATTGTTTGTGCATGTATTTAAATATTATTAATAAATAATCTGTTGAAACTGTTATAATAGTTTGAATATTGATATAACAAAATCGGGCATACTTTTTAAATATTTTTTGGGTTTATCAAGCAAACTTAATTTTGTATTCACCACTAATCGGAAAATCTGCTAACTCCATATTATTAGATCTATCCGCTTCCATCAAAATCTTGTTTACAACCTTATTGTATAAAACTGAAGAAAACATAAACGCCAGTCGGTAGAAGAGATTTCTCTCGTACCGGGTCACATATTATAATCAAAATTATGCAAAAATTAAGAATTTAACTGTTAGTTAAAATTACTACCTTGACAAGTTATCGTTCTTTTTGTGTATTGATAATAAGCTGCCCGGTTCTATCAGCTGTGTCGGTTCTCTCCGACATGACAGCACCGCTAACGCCTCTATTCCCCGCAGCACCCCAAACACCGTAGAGCGTCGGAATTCAGGCGGAGTTTCAGCACGATCTTTTGTATGAAAAATACAAGATAAACAATGACTATGTAATAAACTTTAAACCTATGAATTATTGGTTAGCCTATAGTCTATATTTCATTATTCTAGCTCTTCTAATAAAGGAACAGCTGGCATTGCATAATATAGCTTTTTGTGGGTCAACCACTAATCTAATGATTTTACAAAAATGCACATTGAAAACTAGCATTCCGTACGTGATTTTACTTTTTAATTCGTTGAAATCTATAGATTATTTCTGGAAAAATTAATTGCTAACGTTAAACGAATAAAATTTACCGGGCAAAAACAGCGCCCATTGTTCTTAATTTGGAAAAATCGGGAAAACGCCAACATATACAGCTTTCTAATTTTTATGAGTTGTAGCATATTAATCAAGGACAGCTAATTTAAGTAGTTTATAAGTTCAGTAGTAAGGAAACCAAATATACAGTAATTAATAGTTTTCCAACTAAATAAACGTCATAATTATTATTATTGATTTGTGTTTTTGCACATTTTTGCTTTAAAAAACGTTGGACATTTAGCATGGAACAATTTATTATATTTATTTAAAAATTCATATTTAAATATTTCCAATGATACAACTGCTTTTATGATGTAGTCTTCTTAACTTTGTGCACTCCTAATGAAGTAATAAATTTAAAGCTCATTACAAATTCCAATCGCATTGTTTGCGTTCATCGGCCAGCAACATCGTAATAATTACAATAATCTAGCGTCAGCTCGATCCGTTGGGCTTGCTGCTCGGCAAAACCAATTAAAATCTATCCAGGTAATTGCCAATGGTTACAGATATCGAACCTGCTTCGTTATTATAAGTTATAAGCAATAATTGGTGACCAGCTAAGCTTGAAACGTTTACTTCTTGCAAATGGAAGCAAATAGAAGTATGTATAATTTACGTGTATTGTAAAGAATGTTCTGTTGCTTCTTTTTGCAAAATTCCTCTAATGTAAGCTGAGCGTTGTGAAAAATGGTGCGAATTCCTAGTTTTGCGAAAGACGGGAGCGTCTCTGTCAATGACCAGACTCAATTTAGTTAAGTACGTGAGGTATTTGAACTGCAAAGCCGCGGCTAATGCAATTAAGGAAAAATGCGCTGAAGGAATGGCGTCGACGAAGTTAGCTGCGTTTTTCTACGGTTTGTCTTTTGTTTCTCACATTTTGAGCAGAGATCAATGCAGTGCCAGTCTTTTGTGCGTCATGCTTTCGAGCTAAAATGAAATGCAGATAATTTTATAAAGTCTGAGAGTGACTTGGGCTGTTGCTTTATTAAATTAAAAATATGCGTTGACTGAAATAAATCTGTTGTTTCAATTTAGGCAAAGATATATTTCCATGCAGATAAAACTATTTTTTCTACTCCTATTGAGGTATGCATTCATTATCATGGCAATTTATGATAAGTAATACTAACCATTCCCCACACACATGACAAATATTTCATTCCTGGCTCCTCATACCCCGCCAGTAGTGAGAAATATTTCATTCCTCACGGCTTTAGAACCAATCACAGCTCTGGATTTTTCATTTCCAAATTGTTGATACACTGCTTAGCGACATTGTTAAGGCATTGACAACGTCGCTAAGTGACAAGTGCACCAAACAATTTTAATCTGTCAAAATCCTGTAAACCGTCATAGTGACATACAGCTGTCCCTATATGCACAAAAATTAATTTATAAAATTTCGTTGCATGGTCGTAGAAAAAGTATAGTATTCCATTCGCAAGTAATGGCAATTTTTCACTCGAACGCTTTGCAGCACGAGCCGTAGGCGAGTGCTGTAAACTTCGTTCTCGTGAGAAATTGCTTACATTACTTGCTCATAGAATAATATACTATTTCTACTCCTATTGAGGAATGCATTCATTATCATGGCAATTTATGATAAGTAATACTAACCATTCCCCACACACATGACAAATATTTCATTCCTGGCTCCTCATACCCCGCCAGTAGTGAGAAATATTTCGTTCCTCACGGCTTTAGAACCAATCACAGCTCTGGATTTTTCATTTCTAAATTGTTGATACACTGCTTAGCGACATTGTCAAGGCATTGACAACGTCGCTAAGTGACAAGGCGCACCAAACAATTTTAATCTGTCAAAATCCTGTAAACCGTCATAGTGACATACAGCTGTCCCTATATGCACAAAAATTAATTTATAAAATTTCATTGCATGGTCGTTTATTGCATGGCTCGCCTACGGCTCGTGCTGCAAACTTCGTTCTCGTGAGAAATTGCTTACATTACTTGCTCATAGAATAATATACTATTGTTTGGTAGAAAGAACGTTTATTTAATTCATGTGGCAAAAAAAAGTTAAAATTTACAATTTATATTTTAGTGTATGTATTTTAATTTATAATTTACGGTATTTTGATGTTTATTTAGTTGGAGGAAATTGGGAAACGAAATTGTTGATTGATCTAAAATTATGTGTTTTAGCTTTTTTGTTTGCAGACGCACATATTTTTTTATATTAAATGACATATTGGGTAAAAGTTTCGCGCACGTACGCTATGTGAAACAATATTAAAACATCTTGGTGTCATACACAAAGTTAATGTGTATTTCGAGTGCGGATAGCAATGTTGTTATGCATTTTTCAAGGATTTTGCAAATGAGCCGCCATTTCTGTAATTTCGTCAAACCAGTTAAATAATAAATTAAAATAGACGAAATTTTGTATAATTTATGTCTATGACATTTTTTGGTAAAATTAATAATTTAGCTGTAGGAGCAAATTCTATTTGATCGAGATCGTGTCTGCATTAATATCAACGAATTAGCCAGGATTTGCCACATATTTTTATTCTAATAACAGTAGGTAGTATCAAAGGCTAATTTTGTTATTATACCTACTGTCAATATCTGTCAAATCCTGGCTAATTCGTTTTATTTTAATGCAAACAGGATCGATCCCGATCATATAGAATCTCATGCAGCTAAACTATTAATTTTATCATATTTTATATATTGTATGATAAAGTCATGTGCCTGGCCACATCAGATTTTTTTAAAGAGAATATTAATAAATATATTAATAAATATGTAGGTATAAAGTTTCTAAATAACTACGGTACATACCTACTTATTTTTTCAACATTTTGAGTCTAAAGTAGTGCTTTAGTGATAATAGTACCCACTGTAATATAATAATAAATTATTTATATAAGTGTATGTGTATCATGTGTAGGCAAATGATACAAAATTACAGAATGTAGACGTAGAGAAATTCGGTTGATATTGGTAATTAATGTGCTATTATTGATATTGATATGCTTTTATATTCTACAATATAAATGTCGTCATTGCGTTCTTTAACTATGATTTAATGTAGCGTGCAAGTATGAATCATCTTCCAAATTATAACTGAGGATAACTAAGCCTATAATACGGATCGATAGTTTTCCTGGTTTATTAAGAACTCCGCTTAACTCTATAAACATACGAACTCCCCATAATCACTTCCACTTTAATTTTGTTCGGTTGTCATTATTGCGACATCAGAATTCCTTATTTGCAACATCTTGATGCCCCGTGTTCGTTATATGTACGTGGGTCTGCTGTTGTTCAACAATATTCAAATTATACTGCGACGTTGGTCGCTGTTTTTGGATACACCTTCTGTTTATAGATGAAATATGCTAATTTTATCCCTGAATTCCGAGATTTTTTAATAGAGATAAAGAATCTTACTGTGCAGTATGTTTGCTAAAATATTTGGAAGTGTACCGTTAAGTATTTTAAACATTTTCCAATTCGATATTTAGTAAAGTATACTTTTAATGAACAGTTTCAAATTAATTAGCAATCCCCTACTGCTACAAACTGTAGAATTACTTACTTTCTACTTTAAGCTTTTACTCTCAATCTTTTCTATGTTACGGTCATGGCTTGTAGTCGGGAGTATGTAGATACAATATCGTTATCTATGCCGAGTTATCTGGGTAATATCCACACTAATTTATTCATTCATGTCCCAAATTAAGGAATTTTTGTTACATTTTTAACTGTCGTATTTATATTTATGTGCGGTGCTAATGACCGCGATTTTTTATATAAATATTTCCTTCTGAAGATATCTGGCTACGCATTTGTAAAGAAAGTTGAAAATAATTATTTAAAATGTTATTTTTATAACTTTAACAATTGCACATATTCCGGCACTAAGCGTGTATTTTGATACGAATTCTTCAGTATGCCCTGTCTCCATCATCTGTATGTTAATTTTTCTTGCATCTGGAATTTTTTGTGTTTTTCTTGGCGCAGCTTTTTATTCTGTTTCTTTTTCGATTCCTTTCTTATTTCTCTAGAATGGTTTTTCTTTTGTGCTTTCTTCTTTTTATAATAATAATAATGATGTTTATTTAGTTAAAAGAAACTAATAATCACAATGAATTTGGTTTCCTTAGTACTAAACTTATCAACTACTTAAAATTAGCCAATACATAAATCCGACATGATGTTTTAAAAAGACTTAGCGAACTACTGTTTCTTTATATCACTTGGTAGGCTGTTAAACATCTTCAGTATGTACTTTATAATAAAATTAATTTTGCTTACTCTTTTTGTATATTTTGGTAATCTGAAGTGGTCCTTTTGTCGAGTATTGTATTCATGCTGCTGACTATTGTATGTTAAATAATTACTCATATAAGTCGGGAGTTTATTATTTATGCATTTATGTACCAAGATCAGTGCCTGATATACCGTTTCTGGTTTAACATTCAAGAAATTTCATTTACTCAACATTGACTCGATCCTGGTTTACCTGGAGCTTTGTAATAAAATTCTGAGTGTCCGATTATATTTATATTATATTTATTATATATATATATATATATATATATATATATATATATATATATATATATATATATATATATATATATATATATATATATATATATATATATATATATATATATATATAATATATTATATATATTATTATATATATTATATATATATTTATATTTATTATATTTTATATTTTATTGTCTTTGTACACAATAATAGTATACTGCTGGAATAGTTAAAGTATGGTTCTATAATCGTATGGTACAAAAATATTCTAGTTTTTAATGTAAGTTTATTAGAGATTCTTCCTAAATAGCTAATCTTTCGGCTCACCTTTTTAACTATATACTCCATATTACTCGTAAATATTAAAGTATTGTCTAACTACAGTGACAGCTAGATATTTAACACTATCTCAAATATTTCATTCAAATGTTTCAGGCTATGATTTTTTTAATCGAGATGGCTTGAGTTCAACTGTTACCTCCAAAGATGGTGTATTAATCAGGGTTGTTATAAAAAACGTTTTTTTTTATTTTGAACAAAACGAACATGTTTTTTTAATAAAATGTTTAAAATGTTTTTCAACACGAAACAATGTTTTTAAACACTTCGCAAAAAAGCATGTTTTAAATAAAAAAAAAGTTTTAAATAAGGAATAAAAATTGTATTTTATAAAGAACTTTTTTTTATTAATAAATACAATATTTAAATATTTTTGAGTTTTTTTAATTGATCCATGCCTAAAAATTTTTAAGACCAGCATACAATGCTGATTAAATAATTAAATATGTTGTCCAAATTTCGGTAGTTTAAATAAAACACACGTTTTAATTGTATAATTGCAATATAGCAAACGATATAAAATATAATAGATTCCTTTGTCCAACAATGTGTAATGTAATAAAATTCGATGCTGTTCCTTATTATTTGTATATTTAATTGTCGCTACATGTTTCGTGTCATGCTAGACACTTCATCAGGCGATATCGTCAAATATTGAGAACACACATACATACATAGGTCACGAACAAACAAACATGAGAATATAATTCGCTAATATATATTTCCAGGCACCCAGGAAAAACCACCAACTCAAGTCGTTCAAAGTATTAGAGTATAGATATAAAATATGTTCTTTTCTTGTGTAAATCCAGCAATAGAGCCATCGAAGCCGTCGAAGTGTTTTAGGAAATACCTACCTTGTTTTTGCAGGCTTATGTCGTCAATATGCCGTTATTGATATCAATAATCGCGTTCGCTCTCATGAGAAATGAAAGTGGGTTAGAAACAGTGAAACTCCGTGCAGATTCTGCAGGTGCATGAACGATAGAATATGAATAAAATCAGCAGAAAACAAATTGAATACGAAGTGCTCTCTTCTAAGTATTCGTATAATATTCAGTATATTATTCACTATCAATAAAATGTAGTACTGCATAGTGCATAGTGTAGTCAAATAACAATACTTTGTTTTTTTTTTTTTAACTTTATGGGAACTTACAATTTACACCACAAAAGGCAAGCACGGGAACTTGTGCAATCTCCCTCTGGTTCACGCTTTCGCCCGGCGATTAGATGGTTAAAAAAGAGACACAATTGCCGGGTATGATCGCTTTAATTACCTCTTTCGTTCAGGTACATCGAAACGATACAAAAGTGGCACTGAAAGTGCAGTACGCATACAGTATATCTACTTTCTACATTAATAATAACATAACTACCGACCCATTATATTTTCACCTGATTAAACAATGTATATTTATGATTACTAACCTTGTTTGTACGTCAAATGTGTAATAAAATATTAAAGGTCTTGTATTGTTGTGTTTCAGTATAAACAAAATAAACAGCCTGGAGGATTTTCAGTTCTGCAAGCGTTTAGAGGAATTGTACATAAGGCAGAACGACATAAGGGATCTGAATCAGATATGCTACCTGCAGTGTTTGCCGAATTTGAAGAATTTGTGGTTAGGTGAGAACCCTTGTGCCAGTACCGATGGGTGAGTTGATTATTTTTTGTAGTTTTCGTACACCATACACACATTAAGTAATATTTCTTTCTAATAAAATAATTTAAAATGATTTACGCCACATTGAGTTGGCCATATATTATGTCCCTTCTTTTGACGTCCATTTTCTCGGAAACCTAGGGGCGAAAAAATTTGAAAAAATTCTGATTCTGTCCTTGATTAATATGCTACAACTCATAAAAATTAGACAGCTGTATATGTTGGCGTTTTCCCGATTTTTCCAAATTGAGAAGAATTGGCGCTGTTTTTGCCCCGTAAATTTCATTCGTTTAACTTTAGCAATTAATTACTCCAGAAATAATCTATAGATTTCAACGAATTAAAAAATAAAATCACCTGCAGAATGCTAGCTTTCAATGTGCATTTTTGTAAAATCATTGGATTAGTGGTTGACCCACAAAAAAGCTATATTATGCAATGCCAGCAATTCCGTTATTAGAAGAGCTAGAATAATGAAATATAGACTATAGGCTACCCAATAATTCATAGGTTCAAAGTTTATTACATTATCATTGTTTATCGTGCATGTTTCATACAAAAGATCGTGCTGAAACTCCGCGTGAATTCCGACGCTCTACGGTCTTTGGGGTGCTGCGGGGAAGGGAGGCGTTAGCGGTGCTGTCATTTCGGAGAGAACCGACACAGCTGAGAGACCCGGGGCAGCTTATTATCAATACACAAAAAGAACGATAACTTGTCAAGGTAGTAATTTTAACTAACAATTAAATTCTTAATTTTTGCATAGTTTTGATTATATGTGACCCGGTACGAGAGAAATCTCTTCTATCGATTGGCGTTTATGTTTTCTTCGGTTTTATACAATAAGGTTGTAAACAAGATTTTGATGGAAGCGGATAGATCTAATAATATGGTGTTAGCAGATTTTCCGATTAGTGGTGAATACTAAATTAAGTTTGCTTGATAAACCCAAAAAATATTTAAAAAGTATGCCCGATTTTGTTATATAAATATTCAAACTATATATATAATATTTAAATACATGCACAAACAATATAAAATAAATACCAACTCTTGATATGTTACATATATTACAAACGTCAGCTCTGAGCGTATAAAACTTATCAAAAAACTTTTACAAATTTAGCATCGTAAATTTGTAGACACATAGATTATTTTGCAGATCGTTCATTAATTTTAAATGCTAACCCCGACGCCCGATTTAAATTGCCAAGAATTTCCATGGGACTTCCAAATGCCTGTTCGTGGTTCTGTTATCTTATTGACTCATTTTGCCATTATTTTTTAATTCGGTAATCTGTCGCCGGATATCCAAATTTCTTTGGCGAGGCATAATCGCCGTATCGTTAACACATTGTGTCCGTAAACACTGTTCTCCTAGTAACCAATGCACGTGCGGTCCGCCACTACTTGCAGCGTCGCTCTCGATCCCTTCCCCCGAGGCCGAAGAGCGCCGCGTCAATTGCAGCAATCATGAGATGCTTCAACTCGATCTTTTGTAGGGAAAATGCAAGATAAACAATCCAACCCAATACGCACGACAGTAGAAAACATACTTTTCTGTCCGTGCATTCGTAATCTGTAATTACAAACATTTATTTGCCAAATAAATCTTGCTTGTAGCGAATAAATATATTTGTGCCTTTCCAACAACAGTGTGTTACGTCTTTTCGGACAAATTTAATATTGACCTTTAAT
Organism: Melinopterus prodromus; assembly: GCA_964023965.1. Taxonomy (NCBI): domain Eukaryota; kingdom Metazoa; phylum Arthropoda; class Insecta; order Coleoptera; family Scarabaeidae; genus Melinopterus; species Melinopterus prodromus. Next base: position 2,823,040 of record OZ030391.1, on the reverse strand, counting down.
CATAACATAACATTGTCACACATTACCGTAGAATATTCTCAGGTAAATATATACATAACCGGTCGATATTTTGTCTAATAGCAAGCTGTAAGCAACATTTTATGTGGGATGACCGAGTATTACGCAATAAATAATTAATTTGTGGGTCAGACTGTCACACCGTAGCGATTTTTACTAATATAGTTTTCGGTAGAACAGCTCGCTTGGTCAACCGGCTAGACATTTGGCCTTCGATTTTGAAAAAGAAAATAGCTGATCCTATTATTGTTCGATCTATTATTAAATTGGTAGGTATATCTGCTGTGTAGAAAGGTCATGTTTGATTATAGATAGCACTTAAATTAAAATAGATGAATAGTGTATGCGACATATTTAAATAGTGCAAGCAATTTGACTAAAATCACTAAACAAATGATTCTACACCATGGAAGCTGTCATCATGAGAAGTTAATCAAACACAATTTAAAACATAATTATCTTATCCAACAATCTCTATAATAATGTTCATACATCGCACTGATCTCACGTAGCCTAACAGCAATACCTACTCTGTAAATTCAAATATTTTTTTTCCTCATATTTTCAGCACTTATCGGTCGGCCGTACTGAGGGCTTTACCCCAACTGCAGAAGCTAGATAACGTAGCCGTGTCTCCAGAAGAGTTGAAAGAAGCTCAGAGGAAGGGCAAGCCTTTGACTCATCCTGAAGATCCTGTGGCAAGCGACGAAGAAGAGTCGGTGGCGTTTACTCCTCCGCCACAGGCTCACCACTACAGCAGGTATCAGGACTATCCTCAGGAGCAGCAGCAGCAGCAGCAGCAGGAATACAGCCCGCAGAGGAGTCCTTCGAGACAAGAGGTGAGAATTTGTAAGTTTTTGTTGTTGTTGTTGTTGTTGTAATTTGGATGTTAACGAAGATTAATATGAATTGTCTTAATGGTTATCGGTTGAAACTGTATTCCAAGTGTGTGTATTTTGATGGATTTATTTAAAAGCGTTTTTGTTTTTTTGTTGGGCGTGTGGTGAAATATTTGCTGATTGTTAAATTTGTGCAAATAAGCGAGATTTAGCGATTATTGTTTGCAGGATACGCAGAAAAGTCTTATCAGTGTCAACAAAATTAACGAGGAATGATACGAATTTTAGTAGCGTTTGCATATTTTACTCGGTAAGGTTATAAGAATAAAAAAGATATCTCAAATCTACAAAACAGTTAGTTACTAGACCAGCACTTGGAATTTATTATACTGGGGTTTTCGCAGATCAATATGTAGTTTTATTGGCACTGAAATTTTAGTGCTGTTTGTAACCCAGTTTTCTGGATTGAAGCTTGAACTAAGCACATATTTGAAGTAATAAATAGCTTGTTTATTGTATCCCAGGACCTGCAAGTTATGATTTTTTGGCGTGTGCAAAAAAGGATTCTGGCCATTTCGGACAATATTCAGTTGCCAATCCACCGGTTTTGTGGCACGATTAAAATACTCACTTTGGTATTAATCGGCTCTGAAATATAATCTGAAATGGTATAATTTGCATGTAGAATCGAGCTATTTCCCAAGAACTATTTAAGCAGGGTTGTTATGAATAGAGCTGTGAATTATATGCACTAAGCTCCCGTCTTCTGTAGCTCACTTACTCATTAAGCTAAGAGTTTGACATTTTGCAAGCTTACCCTGTACTTCAAGGTACAATTCAAAAAATTATTTTTTATTATACAGGGTGTTCCAAAAATGTGCAACGCCATGGTAATATATTTTTTTAAATTTCATGCTATATATTTTTCTACACATTTGGAAGCCTTTTATGGTTGCCTACATATCACCAAAATTTTATTGAAATCGGTTGAGTGACCGCAGCGGAAAAAAATAAAAACCAAAAAAAAAATTATTTTGCATCGTAGGCTTTCAAAATCAATAAAAACCACAAAATGCATCTCGTTAATAAAATTTTGCGACGTGCTTATTAAGTTAGATGTAATAGTCTCGTTAACCAAGTGACATTGATCCAAATTATACAGGGTGACCAAAATCGAGTGTCAAACTGGTTAAACTTCAAAGAGTGTTATTGATCTTATTTTAAATTGATGCAGAATTAAAAAATAAATATTGTTTCTGAATACAACCGCATCACAATTCGCAATATTTTAAAAGTTATTCGCCAAAAACTCATTTATCAACGTTTCCAACGGCAATTTTAGATAATAAATATCGTACGTGGCTTTGAAAAACGATTTATTTCATAAAGAATAATAGACGTATTTTAGATTTGAGTGTACTTAATTAAGTAGTTATTCAAATGCTAAATTTACTGCATAATTTACCTATAGCGGTAAGGACGGAAATGTGGCTATAGGTAAATTTTGCAGTAAATTTAGCAATTGAATAACTACTTAATTAAGTACAGTAAAATCTAAAATACCTCTCTGCGTTATATTTTATGTAATAAATTGTTTTTTAACGCCACGTACGATATTTATTACCTAAAATTGCCGTTGGAAACGTTGAAAAATGAGTTTTTGGCGAATAACTTTTAAAATATTGGGAATTGTGATGGGGTTGTATTCAGAAACAATATTTATTCTTTAATTCCGCATCGTTTCACCTAAAAAAAATATGGGTTCCAATTTAAAATAAGAACAATACCGGGCTTTGAAGTTTGACAAGTTTGACACTCGATTTTGGTCACCCTGTATAATTTGGATCAATGTCACTTGGTTAACGAGACTATTACATCTAACTTAATAAGCACGTTGCAAAATTTTATGAACGAGGTGCATTTTGTGGTTTTTATTGATTTTTAAAGCCTACGATGCAAAATCAATTTTTTTTTGTTTTTATTTTTTTCCGCTGCGGTCACTCAAACGATTTCAATAAAATTTTGGTGATATGTAGGAAACCATAAAAGGCTTCCAAATGTGTAGAAAAATGTATACCATGCAATTTAAAAAAATATATTACCATGGCGTTGCAAATTTTTGGAACACGCTGTATAATAAAAAATAATTTCTTGAATTGTACCTTGAAGTACAGGGTAAGCCTGCAAAATGTCAAACTCTTAGCTTAATGAGTAAGTGAGCTACAGAAGACGGGAGCTTAGTTGCAGGACCCTGTATATTCGCATATATATGCATATATTTTGTAAATTATATGCACTTAATCTTACTAAATATGCAGACATATGCTGAAAGGTAAGGTAAAATACGAGCACAAAATTTATATATTTGACAAAAATTAGTACATAGAACTGGTAGTAAAAGATAATGATGAAAAAATAAAATAAGAACTTCTTACTTACTTAATGTATTACAGAAAATATTAATTATTGAATGTTTCTCCAAATTTTGCACCAAAAATGATTGTCTGTGATCTGACAATGACTGTTTGTAGGATGAAAAACTTCGTTCTACATCAACAGACGTGATTGGCGCGAATTTTAGTTTGGCCATAATTCTGGGATCCTCTGAACATTTTCTTCATCGTTTCCTTGCAATATATTTGCTATTTTTATCGGAAAAAGAACCCCGTTATTTTTTCTTAAAATGTCGCGTAATTTGGTTTTTATCTTCTCTGCTGTTGGACCTTTAATATTGTCGATTCTTGTTTTCAAGGTTTACACCATTTCTACAGATTCAGCGAGTTCTAAACCTTGAATTTCTACTTTCGTCCGCAATTCGCCAATATATGCGTAATTGGCTTTAACAAATGCTAAATATTGAGAAAGAGTCGGAACATTATTCAATATAATTTTATAGTCCCGGATAGCCATGGAATCGTCGGATGAGAAGAAGTTAAACTTCTTTCAAGCCTTCAAAATTATCTGCATAAAATACACCCGCATTAAGCCAAGTACCCCACCTTGTAATATAAAGTTGTGGGGAAAGAGGTAACCCCGGTAAATTATTTTTATAACATTCGATTTGCAATGGTGCTTTGGTAAATATTTTGTTTCGTAGAATTTACGAAACTATTCATTTCTAGAAATGTGTTACGTATTTCTTCTGCTATGACTACATGAACTAAACAAGTAACATGAATTAAATTATTGTAGAAAATCTTTAGATTGTCTGCTTTGTTCTATAAAATGTGTAAAAAATTACAAAAATAAGCAAATATGCCCCAATATGCAATACTCTCAACAATATGCGTTATCAAATGCTTTATTTTTACATAATTCTAGTAGATACACAAAATAACTTGTTCGCCTATCAATATTACAAAATATGCATTTAGCATATAATCACAGCTTTAGTTATGAAAAACGTTTTTTCTTTTTAATTTTAATCAAAACGAACATGATTTTTTGTAAAATGATATATTTTTAACAATCAATGGTTTTAACCACTTTGCAAAACAAGATGTTTTTGAATATGCAATTATTTTATTAGTAAGCATTTTAATCGCTATCTTTTTATTTCTTATTTTACTTGTTACCACTGATATTGTTTTACTATATTTGTTGAAAAACAGGTGAAACTGTTCAAAAAACAAAACACGTTCAAAACAACATTTAAAACATGTTTAAAACACACTGTTTTAAACATAACAACCCTGCATGTTCATATTACCTTTTTTATGTTTAAGTATATTTATGTCGTTCATTTACCTAAATTTGTCGTGCGAATCCCTAATCTGTCGGGCTAAAAAATTCCACCAAAAATAATCAACATTCAGTTAACCGTATTTAAATTTTTCTTGAAAATGTTTAGCAAAAATAAGCCATTCACGACCACAATCCTTCCAAGTTTTCCAGATTATGCCATGTGTCAAAATTCATAATTGTTAACGTTTCGCGACCATGTTCGCTTCTTCAGAGCTGACTGAATACTAAATGCGTCATTGTCACAACTTTGCAGTGGTCGATGCTGACGTTATAAATACCGGGTGGTCCTTTTAACTTGAGACTCCTAAATATCTCGTGAAATATGCATGGTACGACAAAAGTGTTTAAATAAACTTGTAGGACTCAAAAGGGGAAATGAGATGACGATATCAGTATCATTGCAGATGGCGCTGCAATCGATGAAAATGAGGCTAACTTCATTTTTTAAATGGGAATACCAAAATGTGTTATCAAATTATGATTTTGCGCTAAATAAGAATAATCTTTTGTCTGAAACTTTTTATCGTACGATGCATTTTTTCGTAAACAAACCCTATGCACATGACGGCGCAACGCGCGAGATACCAAAACGTGTCCCGGTTACGCACATGCCTTCCTACGTTGTACCATGAGTGTCTACTCAGTCGTCGCTTTGACTGCCAGACGTCGAGCGCATCCCATGCAGTGGCAGCGGTCGTAACTACCGCAGCCGCCACAAACTTCCATCGTCAATAACTTATAATAGATGCATCGTACGAAAAAAATTTTCAGACAACAGATTGTTCTTATTTAGCGCAAAATCATAATGTGTCTATATAACCCCGCCATTTTTAAAATTAGTTAATGTTTTCAGAAGAACAGTATATAAATGGATAAAAATTCAGTATCAAAACCAGAAGTATTTGGCTGTTTTGCCTTAAACTTAAATAATAATAAAACTAATAATAAATATTATAAGTTAAATACATGTATTTTAACAAACATGCTTCCCTCTATAGGGCAAATAACAAAAATCAATTGGGAAAATGGTTATTATCCTTGATAGATTTCAAATAGAAGTGCTATTTATCTTCAGTATTTGGCAGGCATTTTCATTAATCGACAAAGAAATTTGTTACGCGGAAATGGGCTCGATGTAAATTAGTAATAGGGTTAACAACCCCGTTTAAGGGTTGTAACGAAAATAACCTGCGGCCTTGCGGATATTTTGCCAGTCAGTAACCTTATTCACCTGATAACAAGCTTAATAATCGGAAGTGATTAATTTTATAGATCAATTAATTATACCGATCAAAGATTTTGATCAATTTTCTCCATTGTAAAATAAGTAAATCAGTACCTACTCTGTTCAAAAAAATTAGGGAAACACTTTTTTCGAAACCTGTAACTTTTTAAATAATAGTTTTTGGCAAATCAAATTTGGTATACTTCAACTATTCTAACTAAAGAAAATTACAAAAGCAATTATACAACTGACAATCAGTATATTATACACTGACAATCTTGTATAAATTTTCTGGTGATGCCGGCGGTATGTGGCTTTGCATTGTCCTGCATTAGGATGAAACTTAGAGTTGAAAAGCTTTTGGTTCAAAAGGGACCAAAGGAACTGGGTGTTTACTCCAAGCCTTTTTCAAGGATTTTAGAAATCAGCCGCCATTTCTGTAATTTCGTCAAAATAGTTAAATAATAAATTAAAGCAGAGGAAATTTTGAATAATTTATTCCTATGACATTTTTTGGTCAAATTAATAGTTTAGCTTTTTAGTTTATTCTAAACATTTTTCAAGGATTTTGGAAATGAGCCGCCATTTCTGTAATTTCGACAAAATAGTTAATTAATAAATTAAAGTAGAGGAAATTTTGAATAATTTATGCCTATAACATTTTTTGGTAAAATTAATAGTTTACCTTCAAGAGCAAATTCTTTTTTATCGAGATCAGTCGCATCTGTATTGATATGAAATTACATAGTAGCCAGGATTTTGACAAATATTTTTTTGTGTTGTCACATTCGAAAACAGCTGATCTCATCAGAGGTTGGAGAACCACTATGGAACGTGCCGCTGTAGTGCGCAAAATTATAAAATACAAATTTCAAATAAAATAAGATCACCAATTTGATTGTTTGTTGATAAGAAATATCAACCCGTCTTTATATCTAATTCTAAAAATGATACATTGAGAAAATTATAAATAAAGTATAGCGATGAGTGTAGTTTTATTTTAGTATGTTGGTAGGGATGTGTCATGAACAAATATAAATCTGTCAGAATTTGAATTACCTTTTTAAGATGCGTTTTCATTAGTGATAATGGCAGTGGTAGCAGACGCCGTTATAGTATTTCCAATAGAAAATTGCTAGTGACTCATGTTAGTGCATGTACATACAAACTAATATGTGTCATTATCACGATATGTAAGAAATACTATAATTTCGTATTCTACCACCGCCATTAGCTACCATTACCTACCAATCGGAACGCACCTTTCGTCAAAGTGGTACCAACCTAGCATTTACTATACAGAAATCATTTATTTTCTTGAATACGTATTTCTTAAAAAGCAACACAATAAACGTTGATGTCGCTCCTGCCAAAAACTAGATAGCGCGACTCGCTCATATGCGACGGCTACACTCCGCCTTCGCTGACGCGCCGTATCACTGCTCGTCGCGCTATTCCGTACTTTCGGCATTTGTGACATAAATAACTATTATTCTAATGACGTAGTGTAGGTAGTGTCAAATGCTGATGCTTTGACAATACCTACGATTTATCTCTATAGAATAGATTCTCATGCAGCTAAACTATTAATTTTATATATTGTATGATAAAGTCATGTGCCTGGCCACATCAGATTTTTTTAGCATTCTTCTGTATATACGTAGTAGTAACTTTGTCACCTATTAAAGTGCAAATTATGCAGAAAAAAAGTCATAAATACATAGTAAGTAATGTCATTCTTATTTATGTAGTGTTTAACCGCATTCTGTATAGCTGAAAATGTCCTCCCCTTGATTTTAGGAATTTAAAATATGTGAGTTATATAACTTTCAACAAATTATACACACTTGGAATATAGTTACTAATATTGTACTTGTACTAAAATCACCAATTTATTGTTATTATCATTGTCTCCTTTTTGGCACGAACCATCTTTAATAAGCAATTAACAATCTCATATCAACATAATATTATTAATATGTTATAACAAGGCTGCGGTGGTGCAATACCAGTCTGAAGAAACGGAAGAATATTACGCCAGGGTGGAGATCAAGCAAGAGGACCCCCCACCACCGTATACTAACAACTCTGACGAGGTAAATGTGTCATTATTTCAATAATAAAGATTAATAGATATATAAAATTTACCCTAACACGCACTTTTTCTATGCATCAACATAGGTATTCTTGTGGCTGTAATGGATACAATACCATATAATGCAATAACTGAATGAATAATTCAACTTTAATCACGTTAAATCTCTTTTTGTCATATCGTGCACTGCGGCAATACAGGAGTTTTCCATGGGTCAGGGTTAAGGTTCCATAGCTAATGTTCTGGTTGCTTGCGTGCGATGGTAAAAGTTATATGGACTGTTTATTTTTGGATTAGTAATCTATGAAATATCGATCTGATCTGTCAGTTAAAGTATACCGTGTCACTGTAAATTAGTAATGTCGTACAAAGTTAAATATTTCGTTTATTTTAATGTTTCCAGATTTCCCTAAAAACTTAATTTACGATTCAGAAGCATCTTGCAGTAAAATGTGTACACAAACGTATTACTGATCATGTTGGGAATTCTTGTAGACTTGTAGACAGGTTTCGCCTGTTTTGTCGTCTTCAGGCGAAATTTTGTAGACAGTCAGAGTATCATAATTTTTCTTTTCCTATAGTGTACATTGTTTGAACTAGAGACAGTTTATGGTACATTAAAATAATGATAATAATGATGACTTTTTTACTAGATTGCTAGAAGAACTGAACCCGCCAGACGAAATTATTCCCCTGAACAGGAATATGTAGAAAGGAGAAGGAACAGCTACGAGAGGGAATCACCCCCACAACAACAGTATTACGATGTAAGTAAAATGATGACACCTTTTTCTTTTTCATAAAAAGCATTTTTTTGTTTCGCCTTTTTTTCCAAACTTAAGCACCCTGTAGTTCAAACGTTAAAACCTTTAGGACATATGTTCATATGATTTTTTTTTCTGGAAAATGGACCCAATAATCACCTCGTAAAGTATGGAAACATGACAAAATCTCAAGAACACTTTGCGCCTTATGATATCAAATATTTTTTTTACCTTCAATTGTTTTTACAGATGACGTTTCTGAGATATAACCTCAAACTTTTGAATTTGAAATAGAACACCCTATATACTTTGACATGTTCTGTTACAGTCTTCATTGTTAATTGATAACAAAACAGTTTTACATTTTCTACTGCACCTACTCTAGTTGGTTTATGAGGATTCTCAACCATTGACAAGAACACATTGTTTTAAATTTGATTGTTTTATTTTTTGTTGTTGTTATTTTGTGTTATCAATCTTTTCTTTGTTAATTTTTAGCCCTAAGTGATAAAGATTTTTGTTAATTTCAAGATATTTTTGATATAATACTGCAACAAATGTAGTAACATTGAATAGGCAATGGAAGACTGTAACAGAAAATGTCAAAATATACAGGATTTTTTAAAATATCAAACCGTTCTCGAGATTTTGTCATGTTTCCATATTTTACGCGTGCATGTATATATAAAATTCTTTAAACCATACAGATCTATATAACATAGTCACAATTACATTGGCAAACGTTTTACTAAAATTATTTTTAAAACCTCTAACAGCGATCACCCCCTCCACCTAATAATGCCGAAGAATATAACACTCAAGCTGACACATTTAGAGAAACGAAGATAGTAACCAGTCAATCTGCTAATATTACGAAGGTTTGTTTTGTTTTCTATAATTTAATATACTTTCGTGTATTTTGTACTAAAAAAAAAACGGAAGTATTATTGAATATTGTGTTGCCTACTTTGAAGAATATTATCATCTGTTTATAAATCGCTCTGCCGTTGGTGTAGGCAACCAAATTAACACAGGAAAGCAACCTAAAAAGCAGTTGTTCCTTAGGTTGCATACTCCAACTTTAGAGGTATTTATGAATACCCCTGTACACATTCATTTATAATTTAATTAATTTTCTAATTTTTACGTTCACATTTTACTAAAATCATTCTAACCTCTAACAGCGATCATCACCACCTGCTAACAATGCGGAAGACTATAACAATCACGCTGACACTTACAGGGAAACGAAGATAGTAACCAGCCAATCCGCTAACAGTATTAAGGTTTGTTTTTATTTAATGTAATTTAATTCGCTCTAATATCTTTGTATTACGAATGTGTTCTTAATATAGACATTTTTTTTATCAGGAATATACGAACGGTGACAGATATTCGCAGCAACAAGTATACCGTCAAACCGAGAGCGAGACGAGCTATCCACAACAAGAAACTACGTCAAGGCGCGAGAGGCATGCTTGTCCAGCACCACGACCGCCTTTCAACCGTCGACCTGTCACGCGGGTAAAAAATTTTTCATTCATTTCGCAGAAATATAAATGTGATTTGTTAAAAGTCTGTACTGGACGGTATAGTCCATTTAATAACTAGGAGGACTTGTCACTTGTCACTAGGATGACCTCGCCTGTGATTGGCTGGACGCATGACAGTTTTACACCGGACAAATTTACGATATGTCGCTAAATAGGTTATGTTGTTTTTTTTACTGCGCATGAACAAAATGCAAAAAAATGAACTTACCAACACGGTTAACCTCAAAATAATTCAAATTTAAAAGCAAAAATATCTGGTGACATTTCTGGTATTTTTTTTTCATAATATGAATCAGGACGTCTGATTTTATTCCTCCTAGTTTTTAAATTGACTATATCTACCGAAGTCTTATAGTTACTCTATTGTAAACAAGAAACACTAACACTTCACTCACTACGCTCTGGTTTTTACATATTCCACTGAACTAGTTCGTAGAATTTAGATGTTTTTAGTCTCCTCGCTAGAGTTTGTTTGTCCAGTAGCTGCGATGTTGATAATAAAGCTGGTGACATTGCCTCAAAAGCTACACCAAATTCCCTGTTTTTGAAGAAGAAGTAATGTAAATATAACCTCAATCTTTTGCCTATATTCATGAAGGAAGGAGGAGTCGACATATGCGCTCGGATATGGCACCTCTTCCCTCACTCCTAAGGGTACCTAATGTCACAGTGACATTCGCAACATTGACGTTCCGTTATTTTACTTATTTTGCCTGTTCATAGCAGTGTTTAAAGTGATAACAATTAGGTTATGTTTACATTTCTTCTTCAAAAACAGGGAATTTGGTGTGGATTTTGATGCAATGTCACCAGTTTGGTCAGGATTGATAAAATTTTATATTTACATACTTGAATATATATATATTGCAGAATTCCAATATACTATCAGCGGTCCTCTGTCTCGTGAAAGAGCTGGACTATCCGAGCTTGGAAGTCGTGGAGATGGCTGTGAGATGTCGTATGGATGAGCTGGACGAATGACCCGAAAACTGCGACGAACATGACACGACCGAGGAGCTTCTTGACGTTGAGTAGAGCGCAAAGTTTGCAATTCGTCGCTAATATATGTACATACCTTTAACCATAAAGTTATTAACCCGGCAAAAGTTTTTACGGAGTGTACTTATTGTGATCTTAATTAATATTTATTTCTCGCACCCCACAAACGGGTGAAGGTTGGTGTGTTTTGTATCGCCAATACTTGAGGATACATTCCATGGACGAACGACTGCCACAACATTAACCAAAGATTTGTAATTGGCCGATAATTTTAACGGAGATTTTTTTAAAAATAATTGGGACTTGCCAAATTGTGGAGGAAACTGTTTGAAATTTGTATTGCAATTTTATTAGAGGTGTTTTTTGTAAAGAAGGTGATTTTATCTTTGAAAGTGTGTTGTTGCTGTTTTCTACTGTACAGTATGTTTCTGTTTTGCTGTGCACACCGACAAACTTATACCATGTTTTCTAGTGTTTTTTTATAAACAAGAAAAGTTCATATGGGTTAATTCTACTCTGTTTTTGAGATAGTGCTAAATGTTTTATAATGTAGACATAGCCGATCTCGATCAAATAGCATCTCATGCAGCTAAACTATTAATTTTATATATAGTATGATAAAGTCATGTGCCTGGCCACATCAGATTTTTTTCCTACAGCCAACAAAAACCTAACAAAAACATTCATTTCGTCATCGAATTTACGGCTATGTTGTTTTCTAATGTATTAGGTATAAAGTTGCAAAATAAATTACAAAAATTAAAACAGCTGATAAATTTTGGTAGTCTTTTTTTTAGTACAAGTTTAATACTGTCAATTCTTCTGTCTGTATTAGGTTATGTTATTGAAAAATACTGTCAATACGTTGGTAGACCTGATGAAAGTATTTCTGAATGGTAATCTTATTACATTTTTATTTTACAAACAAACACATATCTCGAAAACTCAGAAGAATTAACTAACACTCTTGTAATTCATAAGACGTATACATTTACGAAACTGTCTCAAACAACATGGTTTTATAACGGTGGACCAATCTATACGTTCGAACATTTTTATACGATAATATTACGTAATAACTAACGGAATTACTTACGTACGTTTAAAACTACTTACGAAATGTTTTGTTCTTAAGTTTTAATTCTCAATTTGATTCCCTCCATTTTAGACTGCTCGTTTCTTTTTGTTAAGCTATCTAGTCTTTAATAGGTATAATTGAAGCTCTTGCCGACAATTTGATGTTGCTGAAATTGTAAACCCTGACGCTACTAAGGCAAAATATTTAATTTGTAGTCTCGAATTTAGCGTGTAGTGAAACGATGGTGCAATTGTTGAGTAATCTCTAAATAGATATTTATTATTAGACGGATCTTGTTAAAAACTGTTTTTTTATCTGTTTCTTACGTATTATAAGTGTGAGTACGTTTCTTATTTGCAACTAATTTTAAATTCGGTGTTGGATTTTAAATACGTTTGTAAAAAATAAATTTGATTCTTTTCAAGTATGTATTTTATTTTTATCGTAATTATAATTCATATATTATACTTAGATGATTATTTTTTTGCAGTCGCCTGCAGTTAATTTTTCTTTCTGTATTTCGTTGATCCTGTATCCATCGTTGTCGACGCAAAAATAATTATCTCCATCGCGTTGCACTGGATCATAATTGCCGTTGATCATACAGGTACGCAAAAATGGTAGACCATTATCCGCATATATTTTGGCATCTACAGCACAATCTAAAGAAAAAAAAAGCAGGTTAATTTCAAACACACAAGCCCGAAATAAAATGGACCAACAAAAAATTAAACAACCAAAAGTATATAAAAATACCCAGACGGGTTGGATTTTTTTCTTAATTTTCAAATTTAGGATTAACTACATGTCATGAAAAGTTTGTGCTAACTTTGCATATATGGACCAACATTAAGCAAACGTCTACATAGCCTAAACTGATACGTCCTGAAAATTTAGTTTGTTGGTACCAATTTCCAAGCTGTCCGGTTTCCCTGGATTTTGCATTTTGGCTACTTTTTAATGGTCAAATACCCTTTCCAATTGGATATATAAAACTTACTGCAGTTAGTATCGTTCAGAGTCTCATGGCTGAACGGTATTTCCCAAACGGCTGCTTTATAACCAAGCGGTGTTGTCCTATCTCGCCATAAGCAGTGAACGCTAAAATTTTCAAATTGAATTTTTGATAATTATTCGTAGGCTGTGCTTACTATTCGCCTATTAAGTTGACTGGACCAAAAGATCCATCGTATAAGCATCTGCGCAGTGCTTTTGGTTCTGAAAATTCTTCTCGAACGTCTTCTTGACTGTACAACTCGACTTCACACGCGGTACGATACTCTCCAACGACTTCTTTATAATTGGTGCTGACGCATTTTCGTAAGCAATCAAGTAATATGTTCGCCGTCCATCCGGGCATCCTCACCATCTGGCAGCAATCATTTACTACAAGAAACAAAACAGTACAAATTATATTCGCAATAAATAAAATAAAATGTGCCAGAAAAAGTCGTACAGCTAACTTTGACATCAAGTAATTCTTGCTTGTCAACTTGACAGTGCGGTTCATACGAGGTTCATGAACGTGTAATGATAAATGCAATAATATTTTATATGGAATGCAATTAATGCATCCAAAGAACACTTTTGTTACCCAGTGTGTGTCCCTTCTTAGTTAGACCAGGCAATAGTGCAGAAAATGAGTTCGTGACAAAAATAGTATCAGGAAGCCGACGGTCCCAGGTCACGTAGAACCAGTGAACTGTATATACTACGTATATCTGGAAAGGACAAAAGACCCGTAATGGTCAATACGTGATGCAAATGCATTTGGTATGCAACCCGCAGTGCAGTGGTTCAGCTATCTCTTTCTATCTCCTACGGTACTAATTTAATTTAACTTTTTTTATTTGTAATATCTTTTTCAATTTAATTGGTACAAATTAATCAACCCTTAACTCTTGTAGAGACTTAAATACATGAGATAATAATCGCAGATTTAATAAAAGTTATATTTTATTCATATATTCCGCCTAATTAAAATTTACGGACTAGGTACTATCGCGAGCATAAAAAGAGGGGACACTCTAACTTGCACTGATCAAACTGGGCTTCGTAATCAAGAATGATCGAAACAGAGATTACGCCGATCGGCGTACCAAAATCGTTTCGTTCTGCGCATCTACGTCACACCAGACTTGCTGTCAAAACAAAGTGTCAAAGTGACATATATTTTGTCAACGAACATGTCAACATTGATGTGAGTGATTAGTTAGGTTATCTGAAAAAAAACAATCGGCTGTCAAGGTATGTTTTCGCCTAGTATAATTATAATGCTATGATTGTTATGACGTCACACTAGACAAAAACATCAGCTGATTGTCAAACTCGCTCAGAAATTAATGACAACCTGCGCAAGGCGTAATCTTCTATTCTATAATTCTTGCTTCGTAATGCTATGTCAGTACGCTTGTCATGTCACATTAATGTCATCTTGAATTTTGACGTAATAAATAAAAGTTTCGCAATCGAATGAATTTTAGAAGGCAAATTAAAACTCGACTGCATGATAAAATCAGCATTCGAGAAATTGTTATCGAATTAAGTGTCGGGAAGAATACCGCGAAGAATAAAATTGATGGAACCGGAACAAAATTGTAGGTTGGCAAATACTGTCAGAGTTTAGACATCATAGGTTAACAAATACTGTCAAAGTAAATGTTACACAACTAAAATTGTTGAGAATATAAGTCCCCAATTTCACTTTGCTGTCCCTGTTTTTATGCCCGCGATGGTACTCTCAAATTATATATTAGTAGTTATTCTTTAATTTGAAACATGTCCAGGTCAATAAGTAAATGCTCTTTGTATTATTGAATTAAGGAAACGCATTCTGACATTAAAAGTAGTCCAGTAGATGCTGATTATTTTATTCGATAATATTAATACTAATAAATTATCATTCACATTTTAAAATTTTATTCATTCGAAATATGTATACATTGAGCGCGTAAAGTAAGGAAACATGACACAATGTCTGAAATTGTTTGTTATTACTTATTTGAGAAATTTCGTCGATTTTAATTATCAAAATATACATATTTACATTAAATTTATTTTCTGACTTTCAATTGTTTTCGAGTTTTGACGCCATCGCCACTTACTACATGGCAACCTCATATTTTTTGTACTGGTATTGATAGGTCTGTTAATTGTAAAGATAATTGTAAAGTAAAACATTAAAAAAATCGAAAAAAGATTATATTGACAACTATTTTTGTTTGTGCTAAGCGAATAGGCGTTTTCAAAAGCTGCATATCTTGTCAGGTTATTGCGTTTTTTTTACGTTTTTTATGAAACCGTTCGCACCCCACTTAAAGAATCGCTGTAAAAGCGTCAAACACATTAGGGAACAAATTTTTGCAATTTCACGTAAAAATACAGAGATTTAGGTTTACTATGAGACCATTTTGAGGTTTCTAGGACAATGGGTTCAGCTGGAATAAAATAAAAGAGCGAAACACTACTGCCTTCCGCTATCTACCTACGGTAGTCAGACAGTGACACATTGCCCACGATATCGCTCTGTCTCTTTTGCTTGCGCCTGCAACACTTCTCGCCAGCCAATATAAAGCGCGGGTCCGTTCCAGTTAGTATATACAGTTCACTGCATAGAACAGTCCGTAGATGCTTTGTGATGTGTTTTTGTCTCGCAAATATCATTTCATTACTTGTTACAAACAAAAAACCTAAAAAAATAGGCTTTATTTCGATTTTCTCTTGTAAAAGCTGAACCGATGGAGCAATCTTGATTTTTCCAACAGACGAATTGTAGAGAATAAAAAGACGAAAAAGATCGGATTTAATATTAACGGAGGAAATTTGCAAAGACAGGGAAAATCTTTTATTTTTCAAAAATTGCTGCCACACTTAGTGTATTTGTGCTCTTCTTTTTCGATTACCTCCTTCGAGAATGGGATAAGCAACCCATTATTCCAACTATTGATAGAGTAAATTTAGCATTGTGGGCAGAAAATAATATGTATTTGTCGCTTACCAAATCTTTCCTTCTCGAAATTAAACTGGACGTCAACAAGAAATACATATTAAAGGTAAAATATAATCTGCTACAAAATATGTAACAATTTATCGAAACATGTTATTCACAAACTAACCTACTAAATCTGTTTATAACTATTATAACCGTAAACTATATAATCACCACCCCAAAAATAAGATATTACAAACATATACTACAAACTGTCACGTCCTTTATAACTCTGAACAATAAAACTCCTCTATAAATCAAAAACAAAGACCGAAACGTGCGGTCAATTATAGTAGTAACACTGACACGGGGTTCCCCTACTAGATCGCAAACATGCGTTAAATCGTCAAATGTAGTAAATACGAAATAAATTCGGATTTGGTTGTACTGGCGCCATCTACGTCTGGTAACTTTTCTATTTCGAAGCTTAGTACAAAAGCGCGCCATTTGAGTTGAGTATGGTGTACAGCCGTGGAAAATTCAATGGTAACAGGCTTGCCGCTAGTGTACACCAAACGTAGGTCGGAGAACGTCGGTCGTCGTATACCTACCTGGTAGTCATAAAACCGAAGAGTCACTTCTGTTTCATTTCATTTTAAGTTTCCTGTATATAGATGGTATGAATATGAGTTTCGTATTTATATAATATATTTTCGATATTCGGAGCGAAACTGCCGCTCGTAGCTAAAGATTGTTATTCGTTAATATTTTTGTTTCGATATGCAATTGCAGTATTATTTCATTTATACTAAAATACATAGTAACGTTAGTTATAATAGTAAAAATTTTAATTAGGCACATATTGAAATACTTCATCATCATGGCTACGTCGGTGTATGCATCAAGGCAAACCGATTACTACATCCGATATCCGCTGTCAATAATTTTTAAAGGAGGTAATTCCAGATAGGAAGTTCCTGTAAGTGAAAAAACTCATTTTTCTCGGTTTCTACTTAGTCCCAGACCGAAATAATATACTTTTATCTCAAAATGTTTTATATTTATTTAATTTACGTTATGGTAAGTAATGAAAATTGCATATAATTATGTATTCAACAAAAATAATATAAATATAACATGAGTATAGTACAGATAAAAATAATAGATAGATGTATAACAGTAAAAAAATTATATTTGTAATAACATAACATAAATATATGTAATAACATAAAAACAAACATTTAATAATATAGGAATAACATAAGCATGTATTAAATAAGAAAAGTGTTCTGTTAGGTTGGAGGTTGATATAAATTTGCAGGAATGCTTTTATTTCATATGTTGTTGAGGTTGGTATGACCTGATGTTTTAGGAAATGATACATTTATGAAAATCTAAACGGAACATATGTATCGTCAATTTGTTGCACTAAGAAAACAAGCAAAATCCTTTGTTGTTGTATCAGCCAAAATCGATTTGTGATGTCTCACAAATTTACGATTTTTAATCAAATAGCTAGATAGGTGATAGGGCATTGTAACTCTTCGAAATTGTGTGTCGATGGCACGAAGTCACAACGTTATGTGATACATTTCAATATTTGCCTAATTTGCGGAAAGGCCAGCAAAAAAGTAAATTAAGGAACAAAACGCGACCCATAGTGTAATAAAAATACCTACCTTTGTGCTTGATCGTCCGGTAGGTCGGCCGCAATACAAAATATTATACAAGGAACTAGTGGACTTGAAACTTTTGCAATACGGCGAAAACGATTGAGTAACATAAATATAGATTGAAATTTCAATGATTTTGTTATAAATTTTTTCAAAGTTATTTGCATATCGTTCTGATGTGATATCATTCATATTGGATTGTAAATCCTGCCCTTACATGTCACACATAAAAGAAAATTGTGTGTGGATGTTATTATAGAACGTAAATATATAATTTTAATAAACATAAAAATAACATTTTTATAATTAAGCTAAAATGCTGAACAACACTGTAGTATCAGTTCTAAAGGGCATATCTGCAGCAAAGAAGAAACCGGGGCAAATACGATTTACAACTACATGCAAAAAATACATTAAATATTACAGTGCACTTTTGTCAGTTTCGGATATCGGAAACATATAAATAGACGAAATTCGATTTCATTCCATAGATACAGAAAAATAAAACGAAACAAAACAAAAGTAACCCTTTGGTTTTATGACTTTAGCAGGTAGGTATCCGACGACCGACAATCTCCGACCTACGTTTGGTGTACACTAGCGGCAAGCCTGTTACCATTGAATTTTCCACGGCTGTACATGCATACATAGTATATCATTTTTTGGCTAGAGTAGGTACTTTAATTTTTTTATTTTTTTCCCTCAAATATTTGGGTGTGCACCACTGCATGCTCTGCACGTATGAACCGCACGCCACTGCTTAAAACGCACCCGAAACAAAAATATTTATTCGCGAATGTCTTAGATTGTCCAGAAAAATACTCACAACATGTATAATTTGCAATAAACTCTCTTTCTACGCTATAAGGTGTATAAGGTGGGAAACCTTCGTCACCTTTTGGGTCAATACACCAGCATCGGTGTTCGTCGCACTGCGTTGGTTGGAAATTTCCCATGGCGTCACAATGTAGCTCGATGTTGTAATATAAATACCAGTCCGTACGTTCTGATTCACGGGATGCTCTACTTCTACTACAAGCTGTATACATACATATATAACATCAAAAAACTGTTTTCAAAGCTTGACTGCAATAGATTACTATAGGCAAAACTGGGAGAGCTGAAGGTGATTCATCGCTTAAAATCGTATGAACCAAGATATGAACGCACCGCGTGAATAGGTTATTAGCTGTGTATATTAAGTTGCCTACTAGGTAGTTCGTTCAAGATTAATATTTAATTATTAAAAATACTGTCATTTAATTGTGATAATTGTCCTATCTAATTTTTATATCCATCATTAGCATGTTTAACAGAAGCAAAGTGAAAACATACCAACGAAAACATCTTGTTCACATCACACGCTCGCCCTCGAATTGGAGGTTAGGTTGCTACCGGTGTCATTCGTTCTTACGGTTCTAAGAACAGACGTACTTTTTTGTCTTGCCCATTTAAATTATACAGCAGACGTATGAAAAGTATGCTATTTCGTTTTAACACGCGTCAATATCTAGAAATATTCTGTAATGTGTATGTCTAAAATAACAGCTGAAATCTATGAGTAATCTTCAGCTCTCCCAGTTTTGCCTATACTAAAGGGCATTATAAATGGCTGTGGTCGAAGTACACAGTTACTACATTTCTGCCGCTTTAAACAATAAGTATCAAACTTACATTAGGTTATGCAACCATCTTAACAGCTGCGTATCGAACAGTAGTAATTCATGGGCGTATCAAGGGTGGGGCAAGGGGGGGCGCCCCCCCCCCCCTGTCGTATTTTGGTATTATGTTTATTACGCTTTCCCTTATGGACAATAGGGTGGTTATTTTTATTTAGAAAGCAACGATCACCTCCAAATCGTTTCCTAATCAAAGAAAATGGACACCTATTTTTTTCGAGTTTTATAATTTTAATGACACATTTGTTTAAACAAATGCTATTTCTTTAAACGAAACTTTTGCAATACGCCCAGAGTTTTTTTTTCTGTCTGGCCAACTGTTATTCTGTAGTGACATCATTTATATTTTGGGATGACTTCCAGTGTTTGAATAACAAAATAATATTCGTTTTCAATCTTTCATCAAATTAGAGTACAGGGAACAGTTTCCTGACAGCAACAAATTAACACTTAGTCCCTTGAGAACAACAATTGACCAGACCGATCTAAAAAAAACTTAAGTGAATTGTAAGCAAAAATTGTTTAAGCAAATGGATTTTGTTTAATCAAATGTGGGTCAAACATGAAATTTATAAGTCAATTACACAAAAAACTGACTTTTCTAGCAAATTAGAACAGAAGTTGAAAATAAATAATAATTGATTGTTTAAACAATAGGAAGAAGTATTATTTAAGGGATAATGTCACTGTAAGATAATAAATTGCCATTTCGAACTCAGAGAACAGAACTCAGACTGATTTTCGAGAAAAATGAATTACTTAAACAACTAGAATTTAGAAAATAAATTGACTCCAAGAATTAATTTAAACAAATATAAATTAACTGACAAATGTTTATAAGCATTCCACTAGACTTATAGTAATAGTTTGTAATAATAAAATTTAATTTAATTTAAAATACGTGTCCATTTTTTGGATTTGGAAACGATTTGAGTAGACAACTTTTCCCATACAGCAAGCTAAATTTAGATAATATCATGGTAGTATTTTCTATTTAAGTTTAAATAAAGGGGCAAACAAGTTTTTTATTATTATCTATTCTATTCTAATTTGAAAACTACAGTACCTATATATTATATAGTTGGTGAATAAGATATAGAAATACTTACCGCATGTCATATTTTCTGCTTGGTTTGCAAAAGCCTGTCCAAAAATCCTATTTCCTGCCTCATCATAGCAGAAACATCTGAAATTGAGATTTATAGTCATCTACCGTAGTCCTCGGATGCTGGTCTAAATTAACTATTTAGACCACGATTTAGACTGACTTTGGATGCCGTCAATGATGCCAAACGTTTGGATTTATATTTTCTAATGGTACCGGAATATTAAACAACCAAAATTTTCATAGATCTATTGTATTTGCGGATGAAAGCAAATGGAATTGTTTCTTCACAGTGTTGTCGTTGCTGAAGTAATGTAAATCCAAATTTTACACTCTCTAGAGTCTAGACGAAGCCGACATTAAAAAATGAATGTTATTATTTTAATGAACAACGTGGAGACTTATGCTTTATTTTTCCTGTACACAGTAAATCTAGCTTGTTACTAATTTCTTCGAAGTCAAAGTTTAATTCGACTTCGACTGAACTGATATTTACGAATAATTGTACAGCATGTTTGTGCATCCAAATGTCAAAACAAATTCCTTACGGCTTATATCAAACAATGTAATAACAAGCATGTTCCGAATCACAAAATAATAATTCGTTTAGATAAACGAATAATAGTAGATACGACTCACATATAATAAGTTCATTGCATACGTATCTCTGACTATATAATCCCCATCATCATACGCGCCAAAGATTATAATGACACTGGCGTTGTATAATAATGACAGTTCGTTCAAATAATAATAATATACAACGCTAGTGTCAAACTCTGTCAAAACCTACGTGGATGACAGTTATTTGACAGTTCGCCTCGCCATCATTGACAAATACCTTTAAAATATTTTGCATAAAATGTAATTTATGAGTCGTAGATAAAACGTCGCATTTGTCTCGTACATAACGGATATATAAATCGCTCGCATGATTACACGCTCGCCTACGGCCCGCGTGTAAACTTCATGCACGCGATTATATCCTTTATTATGTGCTCGTTAAATAATATACTATTATGACAAACCTATCGTCTTTGCATTGTTTTGCTTCAAATGCGCCGTCTGTTTTTCGGCAGTCAGGTCTCCATCTTGTAATTTTATATTCGTCTATGTCATAATATTTCATACAGGATCCTGTAAATAACAATTTAACATGACCAAGAGATTAAAATGATGCCGTAATAATACCTTCTTTTATTATACATTTGTTTACAGCAGGCTTGTCTGGGAAGGGGCAGTAGTACCCAGGTGGACAAGGCTTGTACCAGCACGGCACTTCATAGGGACTAGTAGTACTAGTAGACCAGGGTCGATAATTTTTGAAACAAAAAAAAATAAAAGTAGAATGAAACCCATTGGAGAAGGAAGAGAATATAACAAAAATGAAGGGAAAAATAATTTACGGGCGATCTGAGGTCGGGAAGTGGGAGAGGGTGAGTTTTTAAGGGTAAGAAACGGTTTATCTCGATTTCCGGCAAAACTACAAGTCCTATGGAAAAAAGTTAAATGGCACAGTTGTAGGTAATGAAAAGATCTACAGCTTTCGTATTTACACTTTTTGCACATAACCTCAAAATGTATGTGAAAAACTCAAATAACCAAGTTTTTGGTTTTTTATTTTTATCTTTTACAAAAAGAATTTTTCTTTCACGAAATTTGGTGAAAACTTGCCTTGTTACGTTCCAAATACACTGTAATTTTTTTGATTTAAAATATTTATTTTTTCATCTTATTTTGACTTATTATCGAAGAAGCTGCCTAATTTTCAATCGAAAATTCTCACGTCAAAATATCTCCTTTTTTAATAAGGTCGGTGGGCTTTTTGTTCGTTGAAATCTCTACTTTCTGATGGTGAAAAAAAAAGTAAACATTACTATGGTAAATGTTCTCAAAAAATGCAAAGAAATGAAAAAAAGGTAAAATCCGATTTTTTTTTAATCGTTGTGTATAATTTTGAGCTATTTATTAAAATGTATACTTTAATTACTCGATAAAGGTAAGATTCCATGTTACATTGATAAACAGAAAAATTACAAATCCATAAAACACGAAGATTGCAAAAAATATGCGAAAATAGTTGTTCTAAATATAATTAAAGCTAGGATTTAAAGGGTACTTCATCTAAAAAATGTGACTGCTGCTCTTTTTTCCAGTAAAAAAGTTAGTTTATTAAATTCTATTTACATTTGTTAGTATCCATTACTTTTTGTCTCTTCTTTGATGGCATGTCTTCATCGTTAGATTCGAGTAGATCTTCGAAGTCTTCAAGACCATCACCGTCTTCGTCTCCAATATTAGTCCAGTCTGCATTGGTTCTTCATCCACAATTTCGTCTGAATCACTAAGTTCTTCGTAGCTTTTTTTTCGTAGCTGATGCTACCATAATTAAGACCTCGATAGAAATTGCCAGAGATACTAATAAATAAAACTGTCGTTGTGGGTCAAGATATTGATCTTTTGATCCTTTTAATCAATTAAATTCAAATAATAATGACATTTATTTTCACAAGCCAGGTTCAGATAGTTTCAAATATGAATCCTTCAAAAACATCGTTGCATTTCTGCATTGTTTTTCTGGTTACGATACAGCATCTGGATTTGCCGGAAAAGGAAAGAATAATAATGAATCTAATAATGGATTTACGATACCATGTATCGTAAATTCATTATTAGACGATAAAAATTTGTCAAATTTGGCCAATATTTTTTTGAAAAAAGATATCGAAAAAAAAAATGGAATACAATTAATCAAATCTATTTATAAATGTAAAAATGATAATATAACACTGAATCAATTCAGATTTCGAAAATATCAATTGGCTAAAAATAAATCATCTTTCATATTGGCAAATCTCCCACCCACAGAAGGTGCAGCAGAACAACATTGTTACAGGGCATATTATCAGCTTCAAACTTGGCTGGGTTACGAACTGACAGCAACGGCTTCGGGCTGGAAGCAACATCAACGTGGCATTATGCCCAAATTTACAGAAACGGAATTAATTCCGGAACTATTGCTTAAAACGATTTGCTGCAGCTGTGCAACTGGATGTAGAATTTTAAAATGTGGCTGCCGAAATCATGGTTTCAAATGCACAAATTTATGCTTAAATTGTCATTGTTTTGAAAAATGCTCCAATGTACAAGAAAAAAGCTACGAAGAACTTAGTGATTCAGACGAAATTGTGGATGAAGAACCAATGCAGACTGGAACTAATATTGGAGACGAACATGGTGATGGTCTTGAAGACTTCGAAGATCTACTCGAAGCTAACGATGAAGACATGCCATCAAAGAGACAAAAAGTAATGGATACTAACAAATGTAAATAAAATGTTATAAATTAACTTTTTTACTGAAAAAAAAAGCAAAAGTCTAATTTTTTAGATGAAGTACACTTTAAATCCTAGCTTTAATTATATCTAACTATTTTCGGATATTTTTTGCAATCTTCGTGTTTTATGGATTTGTAATTTTTCTGTTTATCAATGTAAAATGGAATCTTACGTTTATTGAGTAATTAAAGTATAAATTTTAATAAATCGCTCAAAATTATACACAACGATAAAAAAAATCGGATTTTACCTTTTTTTCATTTCTTTGCATTTTTGGAGAACATGTATCATAGTAATGTATACTTTTTTTTTCACCATCAGAAAGTAGAGATTTCAACGAACAAAAAGCCCACCGACTTTATTAAAAAAGGAGATATTTTGACGTGAGAATTGTCGATTGAAAATTAGGCTGCTTTTTCGATAATAAGTCAAAATAAGACGAAAAAATAAATATTTTAAATCAAAAAAAATATAGTATATTTGGGACAGAACAAGGCAAGTTTTCACCAAATTTCGTGAAAGAAAAATTCTTTTTGTAAAAGATAGAAATAAAAAACCAAAAACTTGGTTATTTGAATTTTTGACATAAATTTTGAGGTTATGTGAAAAAAGTGTAAATACAAAAGTTGTAGATCTTTTCATTACCTACAACTTTGCCATTTAACTTTCTTCCATAGGACTTGTAGTTTTGCCGGAAATCGAGATAAACCGTTTCTTACCCTTAAAAACTCACCCTCTCCCACTTCCCGACCTCAGATCGCCCGTAAATTATTTTTCCTTTCATTTTTGTTATATTCTCTTCCTTTTCCAATGGGTTTCATTCTACTTTTATTTTATTTCACTTTTTAATATTTTCAAAGGCATCAGCACTGGTCTATAGGTTCGGTAACAGCAGTAACATTCTCATCGTAAAGGTAATCATAATCATACGGTAATGCCGCAGAAAGCACACACAGACACACAAATTGTTTGATCATATTGCTTCGAATAACTTGCTTATAAAAATAAGACAGTTGCGAGTACTAGTGTTAGACACACACACACACACACACACACAATAGGCGATTTATCGCGGGAAGTGGTTAGTTAAATTTACCTCAATTAAGGGTGCTTACAGCTCTGACCAGCCGCGCAAGCGTCACTGTTAACTCTACTAAACTCGTTAGAACCATACAAGGATAGCTCAAACCCCACTTTACATATTAATCAGTGGCATGACGTCACGCGCGTTCTGTCAAATTGTCGGACCACACGAAACAAATTGCATAGAATTAGTTCTAAATACGCAAGGATAGTAGATTCTTACAAGGATTGCTCAATCCTTATCTTTCAATGTTAACAGCGCTATGACGTCACATGCGTTCATTGTCAAATGGTCGGAGCAAACACGAAGTATTCTCGGGCGGCTTCGCCGCTCCGGCGCAGTCAGTACAATGCTAATGATTGTGATCAGTGTTGCCAAATCAGTGATTTTTTCACTAGATCTGGTGTATTGGCCCTCCGATCTGGCGACATAAATTGCATCTAGTGACCTAGTGACTTTTCTGGTGAATCGATAAAAGATTTTTAGCGAAAATCTAGTGTAAAAATCCCTATATTAGTCCCTATATGCAAAATAGTATATGTATTATAATACATAGGTTTATAAGACAAAAATTGGCGCACGAGTTGTTTTAGCCCAAATGGAACGAGTGCGCCAATGCGTCTTATAAAACGAGTGGTATATACTATTTTTTCTACTTTGTGACATTAGTGTAGGTTGCGGGAAAACAAACACAGGCACTTAAAGAACTTAGTCTATTAAATGTACGTTATATATAAATATATAGTATACTGCAATAATGCCGCTCTCGTTGGTATTCGTCTTTTATGTATTCTCGTATCACTACTCTGTAACAACAAATCGTCTTAGCGTCTTATGTACACGTCTTCACTTACTTACGGCTTAACTCGTACTCCGACTGTCCATCTATGTCCGGTGGTGGCGCTGTCTCTGGTAATTGGTGGGGGTTGGTCAGTGACGTTCCCACAGTTATTATAATAAAATATATCCCGTTTGGTTGTTTTTTTGCTGCGCATGAACAAAATGCAAAAAAATGAACTTACCAACACGGTTAACCTCAAAATAATTCAAATTTAAAAGCAAAAATATCTGGTGACATTTCTGGTATTTTTTTTTTTCATAATAAGAATCAGGACGTCTGGTTTTATTCCTCCTAGTTTTTAAATTGACTATATCTACCGAAGTCTTATAGTTACTCTATTGTAAACAAGAAACACTAACACTTCACTCACTACGCTCTGGTTTTTACATATTCCACTGAACTAGTTCGTAGAATTTAGATGTTTTTAGTCTCCTCGCTAGAGTTTGTTTGTGGTCCAGTAGCTGCAATGTTGATAATAAAGCTGGTGACATTGCCTCAAAAGCTACACCAAATTCCCTGTTTTTGAAGAAGAAGTAATGTAAATATAACCTCAATCTTTTGCCTATATTCATGAAGGAAGGAGGAGTCGACATATGCGCTCGGATATGGCACCTCTTCCCCCACTCCGAAGGGCACCTAATGTCACAGTGACATTCGCAACATTGACGTTCCGTTATTTTACTTATTTCGCCTGTTCACAGCAGTGTTTAAAGTGATAACAATTAGGTTATGTTTACATTTCTTCTTCAAAAACAGGGAATTTGGTGTGGATTTTGGTGCAATGTCACCAGTTTGGTCAGGATTGATAAAATTTTATATTTACATACTTGAATATATATATATATATTGCAGAATTCGAATATACTATCAGCGGTCCTCTGTCTCGTGAAAGAGCTGGACTATCCGAGCTTGGAAGTCGTGGAGATGGCTGTGAGATGTCGTATGGATGAGCTGGACGAATGACCCGAAAACTGCGACGAACATGACACGACCGAGGAGCTTCTTGACGTTGAGTAGAGCGCAAAGTTTGCAATTCGTCGCTAATATATGTACATACCTTTAACCATAAAGTTATTAACCCGGCAAAAGTTTTTACGGAGTGTACTTATTGTGATCTTATATAATATTTATTGCTCGCACCTCACAAAGGGGTGAAGGTTGGTGTGTTTTGTATCGCCAATACTTGAGGATACATTCCATGGACGAACGACTGCCACAACATTAACCAAAGATTTGTAATCGGTCGATAATTTTAATGGAGATATTTTTAAAAATAATTGGGACTTGCCAAATTGTGGAGGAAAATGTTTGAAATTTCTATTGCAATTTTATTAGAGGTGTTTTTTGTAAAGAAGGTGATTTTATCTTTGAAACTGTGTTGTTGCTGTTTTCTACTGTACAGTATGTTTCTGTTTTGCTGTGCACACCGATAAACTTATACCATGTTTTCTAGTGTTTTTTTTTATAAACAAGAAAAGTTCATATTGGTTAATTCTACTCTGTTTTTGAGATAGTGCTAAATGTTTTATAATGTAGACACAGCCGATCTCGATCAAATAGAATCTCATGCAGCTAAACTATTAATTTTATATATAGTATGATAAAGTCATGTGGCTGGCCACATCAGATTTTTTTCCTACAGCCAACAAAAACCTAACAAAAACATTCATTTCGTCATCGAATTTACGGTTATGTTGTTTTCTAATGTATTAGGTATAAAGTTGCAAAATAAATTACAAAAATTAAAACAGCTGATAAATTTTGGTAGTCTTTTTTTTAGTACAAGTTTAATACTGTCAATTCTTCTGTCTGTATTAGGTTATGTTATTGAAAAATACTGTCAATACGTTGGTAGACCTGACGGAAGTATTTCTGAATGGCAATCTTATTATATTTTTATTTTACAAACAAACAATATCTTGAAAACTGAGAAGAATTAACACGCTTGTAATTCATAAGACGTATACATTTACGAAACTGTCTCAAACAACATGGTTTTATAACGGTGGACCAATCTATACGTTGGAACATTTTTATACGATAATATTACGTAATAACTAACGGAATTACTTACGTACGTTTAAAACTACTTACGAAATGTTTTGTTCTTAAGTTTTAATTCTCAATTTGATTCCCTCCATTTTAGACTGCTCGTTTCTTTTTGTTAAGCTATATAGTCTTTAGTAGGCATAATTGAAGCTCTTGCCGACAATTTGATGTTGCTGAAATTGTAAACCTGACGCTACTAAGGCAAAATATTTAATTTGTAGTCTCGAATCTAGCGTGTAGTGAAACGATGGTGCAATTGTTGAGTAATCTCTAAATAGATATTTATTATTAGACGGATCTTGTTAAAAACTGTTTTTTTATCTGTTTCTTACGTATTATAAGTGTGAGTACGTTTCTTATTTGCAACTAATTTTAAATTCGGTGTTGGATTTTAAATACGTTTGTAAAAAATAAATTTGATTCTTTTCAAGTATGTATTTTATTTTTATCGTAATTATAATTCATATATTATACTTAGATGATTATTTTTTTGCAGTCGCCTGCAGTTAATTTTTCTTTCTGTATTTCGTTAATCCTGTATCCATCGTTGTCGACGCAAAAATAATTATCTCCATCGCGTTGCACTGGATCATAGTTGCCATTGATCATACAGGTACGCAAAAATGGTAGACCATTATCCGCATATATTTTGGCATCTACAGCACAATCTAAAGAAAAAAAAAAGCAGGTTAATTTCAAACACACAAGCCCGAAATAAAATGGACCAACAAAAAATTAAACAACCAAAAGTGTATAAAAATACCCAGATGGGTTGGATTTTTTCTTAATTTTCAAATTTAGGATTAACTACATGTCATGAAAAGTTTGTGCTAACTATGCATATATGGACCAACATTAAGCAAACGTCTATATAGCCTAAAGTGATACGTCCTGAAAATTTAGTTTGTTGGTACCAATTTTCCCTGGATTTTTTATTTTGGCTACTTTTTAATGGTCAAATACCCTTTCCAATTGGATATATAAAACTTACTGCAGTTAGTATCGTTCAGAGTCTCATGGCTGAACGGTATTTCCCAAACGGCTGGTTTATAACCAAGCGGTGTTGTCCTATCTCGCCATAAGCAGTGAACGCTAAAATTTTCAAATTGAATTTTTGATAATTATTCGTAGGCTGTGCTTACTATCCGCCTATTAGGTTGACTGGACCAAAAGATCCATCGTATAAGCATCTGCGCAGTGCTTTTGGTTCTGAAAATTCTTCTCGAACGTCTTCTTGACTATACAACTCGACTTCACACGCGGTACGATACTCTCCAACGACTTCTTTATAATTGGTGCTGACGCATTTTCGTAAGCAATCAAGTAATATGTTCGCCGTCCATCCGGGCATCCTCACCATCTGGCAGCAATCATTTACTACAAGAAACAAAACGGTACAAATTATATTCGCAATAAATAAAATAAAATGTGCCAAAAAAAGTCGTACAGCTAACTTTGACATCAAGTAATTCTTGCTTGTCAACTTGACAGTCGGTGCGGTTCATACATGGGTTCATACGAGGTTCATGAACGTGTAATGATAAAAGCAATAATATTTTATCTGGAATGCAATTAATGCATCCAAAGAACACTTTTGTTACCCAGTGTGTGTCCCTTCTTAGTTAGACCAGGCAATAGTGCAGAAAATGAGTTCGTGACAAAAATAGTATCAGGAAGCCGACGGTCCCAGGTCACGTAGAACCAGTGAACTGTATATAGTATATACGTATATCTGAAAGGACCCGTAATAGTCAATACGTGATGCAAATGCATTTGGTATGCAACCCGCAGTGCAGTGGTTCAGCTATCTCTTTCTATCTCATACGGTACTATCACCGTATGCGGTTTGAATTTAACTTTTTTATTTGTAATATCTTTTTCAATTTAATTGGTACAAATTAATCAACCCTTAACTCTTGCAGAGACTTAAATACATGAGATAATAATCGCAGATTTAATAAAAGTTATATTTTATTCATATATTCCGCCTAATTAAAATTTACAGACTAGGTACTACGAGCATAAAAAACGGGGACACTCTAACTTGCACTGATTAAACTGGGCTTCGTAATGCCATGTCAGTACGCTTGCCATGTCACATTAATGGCATCTTCAATTTTGACGTAATAAATAAAAATTTCGCAATTGATTTATTTTATAAGGCAAATTAAAACTCGACTGCATGATAAAATCAGCATTCGATAAATTGTTATTGAATTAAGTGTCGGGAAGAATACCGCGAAGAATAAATTTGATGGAACCGGAACAAAATTGTAGGTTGGCAAATACTGTCAGAGTTTAGACATCATAGGTTAACAAATACTGTCAAAGCAGTGTGGCGGCTCGTGGGGTAAAATATTGGGTAGGCCAGCAACGTCGCAGAGGGATACATTTTCTCGAAAAAAAAAATCCAGTCCTTATATTTATTACTACTTTATTACTACAGAAATTTAATTTTACAGAATAATATATTTCTTATTATAATATTGCGTACAAACATATGTTTTGGATATTATTTTATTTATAAAGTAGATCAATTCTTCTGTTCTTACTCCTTGCAAATCTATCTATGACGTTGTCGTGAAATGTTTCTGTCTTCAATAATTTATCGAGAATGTCCTTTTCTATTGACAGCAGTGCAAGAGAAGATAGTCGATCTTGTGACATTGTGTTTCTCAAATATGTTTTTATGCGCTTTAAGCAAGAGAAACTCCTTTCTACCGAGGCGCTAGTTGCTGGAATTGTAGATATCAGACAAAATAATTTGTAGCACTGGGGAAGAATTTCCTTAGTTTCATTGTCACTCATCTTTTTAATCAATGTTATCAGGCTCTTTTCGTGAAAATTATCCTTATGATATGGAGAATATATTGTTTCCAATTCAGCTTTTAGTGCGGTTTTATCAAACAATGGTTTATAAATTTCCAGTAACGAATCCAATGAATGTTGTGGAAATTTTTCACTATATCTTATAAATTGGGTTGTATCGCCTAGTTGTAAGAACTGGAGTTTGTCGTACTCAGAAAAACGTTGCTCTAATTGTGTACTAATATTGTCCAAAATTTCAAAATATAATCTTCTGTATTTAGTACTAACTAGTTCTGAAATATCACTGGCCTGTGCCTGCTGTAATTCTCTTCGGGTTAGTGATTGTTCACAATTTGTGTCTGCCAAAGCGTCATTCATATATTTTTTAAATACTATCTCCTTCCTCCAACCTTTTAAAACTGCAATGCAGTGAGAAACTGAACTGACACAAAATTGCACATCACTACTTTTCTTTTGTAATACATTATATAAAACTTCCGTTTGCTGAAAAATGTCATTAAACACCAGTAAATAGAATACAAATTCAAATTCTTGGAGTTTACGTTTGTAGCCATCTGCTTGTCTTATTGATTTTGAATTTGATTCTGTACAGTTCATAATTTCTTCAAACACTTCAATCAATTTCGTTCGTTCAGTCACGACAGCGGCAATAATTTTTGCATTAGAATTCCACCTTACCTCACTGTTTGTTGGGATACGCTTCCCGACAATTTTATTCAAAAAATAAGACCGCTTTGACGATAGATGAAAAAAAGAAGGAATGCCTTGAAGCGTAGAAAAAAATATTTTGACACTTGTTATATTAGAACAGCTTTGTTGTAAAACCAAGTTGAGGCGGTGAGCAAAACAATGAGTAAACAGAGCTTGTGGTGCAGTTTTTTTCACTAGTTTTTGTAGTCCGTTAAGTTGTCCTGCCATAACGCTTGCTCCATCGTAGGTTTGTGCAATTAATTTGTTTTTTAAATCAAATTTACTCAGAACGTCAAATAACAAATTGCGTAACGCAACGGCAGTTCGGTCTTCAGCCAAGTCAAAAAATCCTAAAAAATATTCTTGCACTAAACCATTCCCATCCACAAGCCTCACGACTATTGAGCACTGTGATTTTTCTGTAATATCAGTTGTTTCATCGACAAGGCAGGCAAAAAATGGTGCTTCGTTTACGGCGTTTTCAATAAAACAACTAACCTCCTCTTTTATGCAATCTATAAGTTCATTTTGAATTGTCTTAGAAACTCCTCGAAAATAGATTTTTTGTTGCCAGTGTTCTTTTAACTCTTCATTACAATTTAACATTAACTCCCAAAGTGCTCTAAAATTTCCAGGGTTTAATGAATCTTTTGTTTCGTCATGTCCACGAAATGCCAGTTCTTGTTTCGCCAAAGTACAAGTTAAATCGATCAAATTTTTAATAATTTTTCTATTTATTTTAACTTCTGCATTATATCTAATTTTTGACATTTTTGCGTGTTCATTTGCCATTTCGTACACAGAAAGTGTTTGCCTCTTTAACTCTTTGTATGAAAGAAAATTGTTTAAATGTTCTTTGCTCTGGGCATGCTTCTTTAAAGAGGCCGACAAATTTTTTAAATCAGCATAACCCTCACAGATCCACACACTTTTCTTATTTGATAGTAACAAGCACGGCCAACAAAAGAGTCTATTTTTAGTAGAACTACCACATAACCACTTGTGTACTTCATACCATGAAACATTGAAGGTGCGCATTTTTTGTTTATCTCGTTGATCTATACATACTTTTGGAGTGGGCTGTTTACCCATAATAATATTGCGTCTTTCGATTTCTGTTCTTCTTGAGAATGACACTTCCAACAAAGAAACAATAATATCAAGGGAATCCGAAGAATCAGTTACACCAGCAGACGATGTACAAGGCACAAGCGAACTCATTTTTACGCTGACACGAAAGCGACGCGCACTACAACGAACTATATGCGACTGCGAACATTAGGCACGGGCCTACTGCTTGTGTATTATCGCCTATGTAATGCGCAGACACCCCGTCGCTACACAAGTATATACACCTCTGCATGCGCGCGAGGTCGGCCGGTGCCTACATCGAAAATAAATGCGAATAAAAATACGGCGCGGTCATTTCTGCAGAGGCTGTAATGAAATTGAACTAATAAATCGCACAAAAATTAACCAAATTAATTGTGTATAATAAGTAAATGTTTTAATATTAATAAAAAAATATATAATTTGACACATATTGTTTGTGTAGGCCGGGCATAAAATTTGTGGGTAGGCCCGGCCTACCTTGCCTGTTCGTAAAAACCGCTACTGTGTCAAAGTAAATGTTACACAACTAAAATTGTTGAGAATATAAGTGCCCAATTTCACTTTGCTGTCCCAGTTTTTTATGCTCGCGATGGTAATCACAAATTATATATTAGTAGTTATTCTTTAATTTGAAACATTTGCAGGCCAATAACTAAATGCTCTTTGTATTATTGAATTAAGGAAACGCATTCTGACATTAAAAGTAGTCCAGATGATGCTGATTATATTTATTCGATTATTTTTTGACGTTTCTTAAAACCAATGAAATGCTTCTTTATTTGTCACAAGGGTAAGTTTCAACCAATTATGTCATTATTATAGTGGGAATAAATCTCTTGTGATTATTCTCGGGAATAATCACTGTAGCTTTAATTTGCCTAGCAACTGTCAGATAATATATTCACAATGTGTCAACGATATTTTCATATATTGTAAGTAATATTAATTAAATAAAATTTTTCAATAATTTTATGATAGTTTTATTGATCTTTTTTATTGTAAAAATTTGTGAATCAAAAAATAATCTAGTCAAATATAACTCGAGAGTTCCATAAATTAGAAAATAATTTGACAGATTTTGTTCAAACTTGTTGCCATTTGGCAATAGCCACTCGAGCCCTGCGGGCTCTCGTGACTATTGCCTGGCAACAAGTTTTCAAACAATCTGTCAAATTATTTTCAATTTATTCTCACTCTCTTGTTATATTATTACTGATAATATTAATACTAATAAATTATCATTCACATTTTAAAATTTTATTCCATTCGAAATATGTATACATTGAGCGCGTAAAGTAAAGAACATGACACAATGTCTGAAATTGTTTGTTATTTGAGAAATTTCGTCGATTTTAATTATCAAAATATACATATTTACATTAAATTTATTTTCTGACTTTCAATTGTTTTCGAGTTTTGACGCCAACGCCACTTACTACATGGCAACCTCATATTTTTTGTACCGGTATTGATAGGTCTGTTAATTGTAAAGATAATTGTAAAGTAAAACATTAAAAAAATCGAGAAAAAGACAGTTGAAACTTAGTGTTATATTGATAACTTTTTTTGTTTGTGCTAAGCGAATAGGCGTTTTCAAAAGCTGCATATCTTGTCAGGTTATTGCGTTTTTTACGGTTTTTTATGAAGCCGTTCGCACCCCACTTAAAGAATCGCTGTAAGTGCGTCAAAAACAGAGATTTAGGTTTACTATGAGACCATTTTGAGGTTTCTAGGACAATGGGTTCAGCTGGAATAAAATAAAAAAGCGAAACACTACTGCCTTCCGCTATCTACCTACGGTAGTCAGACAGTGACATATTGCCCACGGTATCGCTCTATCTCTTTTGCTTGCGCCTGCAACACTTCTCGCCAGCCAATATAAAGAGCGGGTCCGTTCCAGTTAGTATATACAGTTCACTGCATAGAACAGTCCGTAGATGCTTTGTGATGTGTTTTTGTCTCGCAAATATCATTTCATTACTTAATTTGTTACAAACAAAAAACCTCAAAAAATTAGGCTTTATTTCGTTTTTCTCTTGTAAAAGCTGAACCGATGGAGCAATCTTGATTTTTCCAACAGACGAATTGTAGAGAATAAAAAGACGAAAAAGATCGGATTTAATATTAACGGAGGAAATTTGCAGACAGGGAAAATCTTTTATTTTTCAAAAATTGCTGCCACACTTAGTGTATTTGTGCCCTTCTTTTTCGATTAACTCCTTCGAGAATGGGATAAGCAACCCATTATTCCAACTATTGATAGAGTAAATTTAGCATTGTGGGCAGAAAATAATATGTATTTGTTG
Organism: Melinopterus prodromus; assembly: GCA_964023965.1. Classification (NCBI taxonomy): domain Eukaryota; kingdom Metazoa; phylum Arthropoda; class Insecta; order Coleoptera; family Scarabaeidae; genus Melinopterus; species Melinopterus prodromus. The sequence continues at coordinate 2,788,090 of OZ030391.1, read as the reverse complement.
CTTACCAAATCTTTCCTTTTCGAAATTAAACTGAACTTCAACAAAAAATAAATATTAAAGGTAAAATATAATCTGCTACAAAATATGTAACAATTTATCGAAACATGTTATTCACAAACTAACCTACTAAATCTGTTTATAACTATTATAACCGTAAACTATATAATCACCACCCCAAAAATAAGATATTACAAACATATACTACAAACTGTCACGTCCTTTATAACTCTGAACAATAAAACTCCTCTATAAATCAAAAACAAAGACCGAAACGTGCGGTCAATTATAGTAGTAACACTGACACGGGGTTCCCCTACTAGATCGCAAACATGCGTTAAATCGTCAAATGTAGTAAATACGAAATAAATTCGGATTTGGTTGTACTGGCGCCATCTACGTCTGGTAACTTTTCTATTTCGAAGCTTAGTACAAAAGCGCGCCATTTGAGTTGAGTATGGTGTACAGCCGTGGAAAATTCAATGGTAACAGGCTTGCCGCTAGTGTACACCAAACGTAGGTCGGAGAATGTCGGTCGTCGTATACCTACCTGGTAGTCATAAAACCGAAGAGTCACTTCTGTTTCATTTCATTTTAAGTTTCCTGTATATAGATGGTATGAATATGAGTTTCGTATTTATATAATATATTTTCGATATTCGGAGCGAAACTGCCGCTCGTAGCTAAAGATTGTTATTCGTTAATATTTTTGTTTCGATATGCAATTGCAGTATTATTTCATTTCTACTAAAATACATAGTAACGTTAGTTATAAATAGTAAAAATTTTAATTAGGCACATATTGAAATACTTCATCATCATGGCTACGTCGGTGTATGCATCAAGGCAAACCGATTACTACATCCGATATCCGCTGTCAATAATTTTTAAAGGAGGTAATTCCAGATAGGAAATTCCTGTAAGTGAAAAAACTCATTTTTCTCGGTTTCTACTTAGTCCCAGACCGAAATAATATACTTTTATCTCAAAATGTTTTATATTTATTTAATTTACGTTATGATAAGTAATGAAAATTGCATATAATTATGTATTCAACAAAAATAATATAAATATAACATGAGTATAGTACAGATAAAAATAATAGATAGATGTATAACAGTAAAAAAATGATATTTGTAATAACATAACATAAATATATGTAATAACATAAAAACAAACATTTAATAATATAGGAATAACATAAGCATGTATTAAATAAGAAAAGTGTTCTGTTAGGTTGGAGGTTGATATAAATTTGCAGGAATGCTTTTATTTCATATGTTGTTGAGGTTGGTATGACCTGATGTTTTAGGAAATGATACATTTATGAAAATCTAAACGGAACATATGTATCGTCAATTTGTTGCACTAAGAAAACAAGCAAAATCCTTTGTTGTTGTATCAGCCAAAATCGATTTAATTGTGGTTGTCTCACAAATTTACGATTTTTAATCAAATAGCTAGATAGGTGATAGGGCATTGTAACTCTTCGAAATTGTGTGTCGATGGCACGAAGTCACAACGTTATGTGATACATTTCAATATTTGCCTAATTTGCGGAAAGGCCAGCAAAAAAGTAAATTAAGGAACAAAACGCGACCCATAGTGTAATAAAAATACCTACCTTTGTGCTTGATCGTCCGGTAGGTCGGCCGCAATACAAAATATTATACAAGGAACTAGTGGACTTGAAACTTTTGCAATACGGCGAAAACGATTGAGTAACATAAATATAGATTGAAATTTCAATGATTTTGTTATAAATTTTTTCAAAGTTATTTGCATATCGTTCTGATGTGATATCATTCATATTGGATTGTAAATCCTGCCCTTACATGTAACACATAAAAGAAAATTGTGTGTGGATGTTATTATAGAACGTAAATATATAATTTTAATAAACATAAAAATAACATTTTTATAATTAAGCTAAAATGCTGAACAACACTGTAGTATCAGTTCTAAAGGGCATATCTGCAGCAAAGAAGAAACCGGGGCAAATACGATTTACAACTACATGCAAAAAATACATTAAATATTACAGTGCACTTTTGTCAGTTTCGGATATCGGAAACATATAAATAGACGAAATTCGATTTCATTCCATTGATACAGAAAAATAAAACGAAACGAAACAAAAGTAACCCTTTGGTTTTATGACTTTAGCAGGTAGGTATACGACGACCGACAATCTCCGAGCTACGTTTGGTGTACACTAGCGGCAAGCCTGTTACCATTGAATTTTCCATGCATGTACATGCATACATAGTATATCATTTTTTGGCTAGAGTAGGTACTTTAATTTTTTTATTTTTTTCCCTCAAATATTTGGGTGTGCACCACTGCATGCTCTGCACGTATGAACCGCACGCCACTGCTTAAAACGCACGCGAAACAAAAATATTTATTCGCGAATGTCTTAGATTGTCTAGAAAAATACTCACAACATGTATAATTTGCAATAAGCTCTCTTTCTACGCTATAAGGTGTATAAGGTGGGAAACCTTCACCTTTTGGGTCAGTACACCAGCATCGGTGTTCGTCGCACTGCGTTGGTTGGAAATTTCCCATGGCGTCACAATGTAGCTCGATGTTGTAATATAAATACCAGTCCTTACGTTCTGCTTCACGGGATGCTCTACTTCTACTACAAGCTGTATACATACATATATAACATCAAAAAACTGTTTCCAAAGCTTGACTGCAATAGATTACTATAGGCAAAACTGGGAGAGCTGAAGGTGATTCATCGCTTAAAATCGTATGAACCAAGATATGAACGCACCGCGTGAATAGGTTATTAGCTGTGTATATTAAGTTGCCTACTAGGTAGTTCGTTCAAGATTAATATTTAATTATTAAAAATACTGTCATTTAATTGTGATAATTGTCCTATCTAATTTATATATCCATCATTAGCATGTTTAACAGAAGCAAAGTGAAAACATACCAACGAAAACATCTTGTTCACATCACACGCTCGCGCTCGAATTGGAGGTTAGGTTGCTACCGCTGTCATTCGTTCTTATGGTTCTAAGAACAGACGTACTTTTTTGTCTTGCCCATTTAAATTATACAGCAGACGTATGAAAAGTATGCTATTTCGTTTTAACACGCGTCAATATTTAGAAATATTCTGTAACGTATGTCTAAAATAACAGCTGAAATCTATGAGTAATCTTCAGCTCTCCCGTTTTTGCCTATACTAAAGGGCATTATAAATGGCTGTGGTCGAAGTACACAGTTACTACATTTCTGCCGCTTTAAACAATTTAGTATCAAACTTACATTAGGTTATGCAACCATCTTAACAGCTGCGTATCGAACAGTAGTAATTCATGGGCGTATCCAGGGTGGGGCAAGGGGGTAGCTGCCCCCCCCCTGTCGTATTTTGGTATTATGTTTATTACGCTTTCCCTTATGGACAATAGGGTGGTTATTTTTATTTAGAAAGCAACGATCACCTCCAAATCGTTTCCTAATCCTATTTTTTTTCGAGTTTTATAATTTTAATGGCACATTTGTTTAAACAAATGCTATTTCTTTAAACAAAACTTTTGCAATACGCCCAAAATTATTATTTTTTTTTTTTTGATCTGTCCGGCCAACTATTATTCTGTAGTGACATCATTTATATTTTGGGATGACTTCCAGTGTTTGAATAACAAAATAATATTCGTTTTCAATATTTCATCAAATTAGCGTACAGGGAACAGTTTCCAGACAGCAAGAAAATAACATTATCTTGCGAAACGTCAAGTATCTTCTAAAACGAAACGTAACTCCCAAATTTCCCGAAAAAAAAAATTTCAAATCATTTCAAATTTTTCGAATAAATGATATTGAAAACTAATGATATTTTATCATTTAAACAATGGAAATCATCCCAAAATATAAATGCTGTCACTTGAGAACAACAATTGACCAGACCGATCTAAAAAAATTAAGTGAATTGTAAGCAAAAATTGTTTAAGCAAATGGATTTTGTTTAATCAAATGTGGGTCAAACATGAAATTTATAAGTCAATTACACAAAAAACTGACTTTTCTAGCAAATTAGAACAGAAGTTGAAAATAAATAATAATTGATTGTTTAAACAATAGGAAGAAGTATTTAAGGGATAATGTCACTGTAAGATAATAAATTGCCATTTCGAACTCAGAGAACAGAACTCAGACTGATTTTCGAGAAAAATGAATTATTTAAACAACTAGAATTTAGAAAATAAATTAGCTCAAAGAATTAATTTAAACAAATATAAATTAACTGACAAATGTTTATAAGCATTCCACTAGACTTATAGCTTATAGTAATAGTTTGTAATAATAAAATTTAATTTAATTTAAAATACGTGTCCATTTTTTGGATTTGGAAACGATTTGAGTAGACAACTTTTCCCATACAGCAAGCTAAATTTAGATAATATCATGGTAGTATTTTCTATTTAAGTTGAAATAAAGGGGCAAACAAGTTTTTTATTATTATCTAGTTCTAATTTGAAAAGTACAGTACCTATATATTATATAGGTACTTGGTAATTAAGATATAGAAATACTTACCGCATGTCATGTTTTCTGCTTGGTTTGCAAAAGCCTGTCCAAAAATCCTATTTCCTACTTCATCATAGCAGAAACATCTGAAATTGAGATTTATAGTCATCTACCGTAGTCCTCGGATAGTGGTCTAAATTAACTATTTAGACCACGATTTAGACTGACTTTGGATGCCGTCGATGATGCCAAACGTTTGGATTTTTATTTTCTAATGGTAACTGAATATTAAACAACCGAAATTTTTATAAATCTATTGTATTTGCGGATGAAAGCAAATGGAATTGTTTCTTCACAGTGTTGTCGTTGCTGAAGTGATGTAAATCCAAATTTTACACTCTCTAGAGTCTAGACTAGACGAAGTCGACATTAAAAAATGAATACATATTATTATTTTAATGAACAACGTGGAGACTTATGCTATTTTTCCTGTACACAGCAAATCTAGCTTGTTACTAATATCTTCGATGTCAAAGTTTAATTCGACTTCGACTGAACTGATATTGACGAATAATTGTATAATTGTATAGCCTGTTTGTGCATCCAAATGCCAAGACAAATTCCTTACGGCTTATATCAAACAATATAATAACAAGCATGTTCCGAATCACAAAATAATAATTCATTTAGCAACGACTCGCATATAATAAGTTCATTGCATTCGTATCTATGACTATATAGCCCTATCATCATACGCGCCAAAGATTATAATGACACTAGCGTTGTATAATAATGACAGTTCGTTCAAATAATGACCTCATTATTTGAACGAACTGTCATTATTATACAACGCTAGTGTCAAAGTCTGTCAAAACCTACGCGGATGACAGTTATTTGACAGTTCGCCTCGCCATCATTGACAAATACATTTAAAATATTTTGCATAAAATGTAATTTATGAGCCGTAGATAAAACGTCGTATTTGTCCAAGGCCGTCTTAAGATATTCGGCGCCCGTGGGCTACTAAAATTAATGCGCCCCTCTTCATAAGAAAATACAAGATATAGGTAGCGGATGCGCATGCGTTATACAAAAGTGTCAGAACTAGAAAAAGCCAATTCATTACCATTATACTACACAAAAACATAATATTTAACAAAATTTGAAAAAAGACGAAATAAAGAAACAACGTTTTTTATTTAACAAAACCAAAGTTACTCATATATTTGCTGTCTTTGCATTTTTTTCCTAATTGATATCACACGTATTTAAGTTATTAAATAGATCAGTCTATATGAATAAATCACTCAAATTATTTAATTTGCTCTGCTCTAAAGAAGGAGGTAAATAATTTGATATCCTTTTCAGTGCTACAAAAGATCGTTCGCCGCTGCAATTTATAGTGGCATAACTTAAAAAATACGCAGTGCGCAGTGCGTAGTGCTGTGGTCACGTTAGAAACTGTCAAAAGCGAAACATTTGATTATATGTGCCATAAAATATAAAATAATCTTAGAAAAACATAAGTTAGCAGTTCCTGTAGTGCGAGAATTCTCTTTATATGAATTATCCTATGAATTCTCTGTATACAATATACATTTGGAATAAATTGGCTTTTAAACCAATTCTTAATATAATAAATTGCCAGCCTAGTTTGTACGAAAATAGTCCAAATACTCAAATATTGCCAACATAGCTTTTGTGTTACATAATTCGATGAGCAAATTTCACCTCAATTAAAGAATGCAATAACTATCATAATAATTTATAGTGTGTCTTTACATCCCTAATAAGTAAAGAAGGTGGTCTCCGTCTGGTTCTATACAAATCTGAGCTGCTTTTTCTCTACTGTAAATGTTATTATTTTGGATTTAAGCCATTTGAGTATTAGGCCGATACTGTTCAACATAAACTCATTGTTATTTTCATATTTATTGTATGTATACAGTGGGCGCGTAAAGTATGAAAGTATGAGAAAATCTAAATGAGGGTTAGTTATTGTACAAAATTCTCGAACACGTCGCTTTTTAACTATTGGAAACTTGGATATTCTGAATGGAATATGAAAATGTGTCTGGATAAAATTAGTTGCTTTCTGTACGAATACGGACTCTCCTGTAAGATTTTCGACATAAAAATGTCAAAAACCTGAACCCAATGTTCTAGAAACTCGAAAGGGTCTCAAAGTAAACCTTAAACTTTGTACTTTTACCTGAAATCCTGAATATACAATATAATATAATCACAATATATTTGAATCATTTACAGCGATTCTAACTAGTGTGCTCATGGAGCAATTCCTATTGCAAATCTACCTAAACGGCCTATTCGCTTTTCGTTCACAAACAAAATCCTTAATTTTTAAACTTTTTCTCAAACATTTTCTAATATAAGGTTATAAGATTTGTATGCTACCATGAAGACAATTAACAGATCTATCATAATCAACAAGAAAAATATGGTGTTGCCATTTAGAAACAGGGTCGATGACGTCATAAGTACAAAACAATTTGAACAAATTGAAGAGGGAAATTGAAATTGTTGCAAATATGTGTCCAGTTTCCGAGATTTTGCCATGCTTCCATACTTTGCGCGGTCACTGAATAATTCTTAAGAAATAACAAAAAATCAATACGTCAGTTCAATAAGAACGGTCCATAATTGAGTAATAACCTATTATCATTTCCAAAAAAATAACATTCATAACTAGCCCGTATAAAATAAAAGCCCAACAAATTTAGAACACCAAAGTAAAAGATGCAGTTATCTTTATTAATAATGAACAACGTTGCAACTGTGATCAAGTAGATCAGTCATATCTATATATCTACTAGCCTACGGCTATATCTACTCGCCTACGGCTCGCGTGTAAACGTCATGCACGCGATTTCTATCATTAATGCGCTCGTTAAATACTATACTATTATGACAAACAGACAAACCTATCGTCTTTGCATTGTTTTGCTTCCCATGCGCCGTCTGTTTTTCGGCAGTCAGGTCTCCATCTTGTATTTTTATATTCGTCTACGCCATAATATTTCATACAGGATTCTGTAAATAACAATTTAACATGACCAAGCAATTAAAAGAATGTCGTAATAATACCTTCGTCTATTACACATTTTTCGTAATATTTCTTTTCTGGGCAGTAGTACCCAGGTGGACAAGTCTTGCGCCAGCAACCCCTGTCATAGGGACTAAGAGTACTAGGTTCGGTAACAGTAGTAACATTCTCATCGTAAAGGTAATCATAATCAGACGCTAATGCCGCTGAAAGCACACACAGACACACAAATTGTTTGATCATATTGCTTCGAATAACCTGCTTATAAAAATAAGACAGTTGTGAGTACTAGTGTTAGACACACACACACACACACAATAGGCGATTTATCGCGAGAAGTGGTTAGTTCAATTTACCTCAATTAAGGGCCCGTTAAACTTTGGCCGCAACTCAGAATCTAAACAGAGACGGGTGCGACTGTTCTTTCTGATTGGCGGTGCTTAACATGATCCCACTCCGTTGAAATTGCAGTCGATCGTCTACAAGCTAAAGGCTGGTTTACATGGTGCGAGTTGCTGACCAGCCAGTTGACAGCAGCTGTCCCTGCGAACTCGCATTGAAAAGTGGCTAGCAACTCGGCTGTTTACACGAGATCAGTGAGGTGCGAGCAGCTCGCCAGTCTTGCGTTGTATACTCGTGTTTCAATATGGCTGAGCGCCGAGAAATTCCGATCTGCAAACTGGCAATCTTTTTCCATGTTGTTATCTGACGAATTTATTACATGCATCCAACGTGTAGTTCCAAGAAAAAGAAGAGTTTGGGTTAGAAATTGGTTGTATCAAGAATCTTCAAGAGCAAGAAATACAATCATGACAGAGCTATACCACAAAGATCGTCGTCACTATCGAGTACCCACACAGTCCGAAACACTTTTAAATTAAATTGACTCAAATATTCAATGCAATTATTCATTCATACGTGAAACTCTCCCAGTATATATTATATACGGAAGCAGGGAAAACATAACTAAAAGTGTCTATAAATACAAATAAATGTAGTCGCATCCATCGAGCCAGCCCTCATCAATGACTGCAACTTCCTCAACAATGGCTTGCTTGAGTTGAGTATTGACGATATTCCTCTGGAACATACGGTCTTTCAGGAGCCGCAACAGGAAAAAGTGTTGACGGACTTTTTCCTGTGTGGTATCTTCAAGAACCGTTTGCACAATGCACTGATGTAAACGGAGACCATCTGCCCCATATAATTTTCAAAAAATAACCTTGAAACCTGTGGGAAATAAATGGCATACTTGGTCGTATTTATAGACATATTTACTTATTTTGTCCGTGCTTTCGTATATAATAGGTATTATTTGAAAAATGTCAATTGGCTCCGGACTATCCTGTACAAAGAAAACAAAATTGCTATACACTGGCAAGTAACTGAGCTTTGCGTTCACACTACGCAAAGAGCGGGCGCACAGCTGACCGATAACCTGGGAAGGGTGGTGGGGGAAAGCAAGTGGCCAGTAAAATCAAAATTGTTTGAAGTAGCTCGCATGGCAGCAGCTGACAATCTCGCATAGGCAGTAACTCGCATATTCCGTTTAAACCATAACAGTAGCTGGTATGCAGTAACTGTCATTCTCAACTCGCACGCCAGCTCGCACCATGTAAACCCCGCATTATGGATAAAAGTTATACGAACGCGAAAGTAACCAACAAACGTTTTCGATGTCCATGAACGCTTTCTGTTGAATCGATTTATTATATTTTTGTTATCTTTTAACATATTACGCCAGTCTCGATTTATAATCGATTATTAGTCTGTACAAATTGTACAACGTACTTACACAGAGAGAAATTTTTGTTTGATTCAAATAAATATGCATTGACTCAAAGAAATTTGTTGTTTCAATAGAGGCAAAGAAATATTTATTTGCGGGTAAAAACGCATTTATTTGAAATATTTGTTTGGTAGAAAGAACATTGATTTGCGTCAAACAACTTATGTTTCCAGTTAAAAAGTTTGCAATTTGTGTATTATAAGAAACGAGATTTATTTACTTCAAATAATTATGATTGTGTTGAGTGAAAGAATTACATTTTTTTAAATTAACAAAATTGTTGGTCGAGTTAAAATGCTTAAAATTATTAATTTGTTGAAGGAATTAATAGACAAGAATTTTTCGGAAGACTCGCCATGTGTCCCCTCCTTTTTGGGATGTCGCACATCCTCGACCAGTGCTTGGTCTTCCCCACGGTAAACCTACAACACGGTATGCTGGACAAGATCCTTAAACGCGTTCTCCTAGCGCATGACGTCACGTGAGTTCGCATTCAAATGGAGGCGTTAGTGTATAAAAAAGTAAAAACGTCACTTGAGTTCAAGTGGTGGGGGCCAGTAATCTGCGCTTTACCATACCGTGTCTAGGTCTACCGTGGTTTTCCCAACCCAACATATAGTCAATGTTAAGTTAGTAAAGAGTACACTGATTTGGAATCGCAAGTTGAACCTGCAGGCACTGTACTCCTGTACTCTATAAGTTCTATACTGTCGATCACGCGGCTTTATACTCTCGCTATGTACGAAGTGCGAGGAGAGAGTTTACAGCGCCATCTAACAATACAGTTGGATGACATTAAAAATATATTTATTTGAATCAAAATATGATTTCTTTGGTGGAAGGAAACCTATTTTAAAGCCAAAACAAAAATATTACTTTGAAGGAAATAAATATCTTCTTGTGTAAAAATATATTTATTTTAATCAAAATATGATTTCTTTGGCGGAAGTAAACCTATTTTTAAGCCAAAGACAAAATATTACTTTAAGCGAAATAAATCTCTCCTTATATACAAATTTATATGTTAGAATCAAAATTATATTTCATTGGTGTAAAGAAACGTTTTTTTAAAATCAAAACTAAAATATTACTTTAAAGGAAAGTAATTTTTGTTTGTATCCATATATATTTATTCCACTTAAATAAATATTTCAAATAAATTAATCTCTGCAAGCAAATAAACTAGAGTATTCAATGAAGTAAATATTGTTGGCGTCAAAGAAATATGTTTTGACCCAAAAGAATAAATTCAAACAAATACATTTCTTTGAACCAAGAAATCTTTTCTCTCTGTGTACAGGGTGAGTTATTAGTATCCCGACGGTCGATGTTTAAGACAAAAGTTGTTTGGCACCTATATTTGACGCAAATTCAGAAACAAACTATAAACAGTTAATAAACATTGCACAACAAGTAACTATTGTTTTAATTAATATTTTGTAGTTGTTCAAAAATGGCGCCCCTTTTTTCTTCTGCACGCTTTAACGCGCTGTGTAAAGATCCTGAGATATTTCTTAACATGTACCTCTTATTTACTCTAATGTTGTCAAAAACATTGGTTATACGAAGTTTCATGTCTTCTGGTGTAGTAGGTGATGATTGGTACACCAGCTCCTTCACATATCCCCATAAAAATAAATCTAGTTTGTTGAGGTCTGGAGACCTTGGTAGCCACAATGTAGGACCTCCTCTTCTCTCTTTGGTCACGGTTTTAGCTCTTGTTTTGTGCTGGTAATTAATATTAGCTGTTTCGTCAAATTGCAACCGAACCCTGTTTATAACACCTGGTTGGGGATGCCGTCTATCCGGATATCGCTGTTCATACATTCTGGATGCTACTAATATATTTCTGTCGGCTTCGCCATAGATGTAGATCATGTTAATTAATTCTTCTCTGCTATAATTATAACTCATCGTTCAGAGAAAAGATAAATATTGTCACTAATTTTGACAGCAATAACGTATTAAGTGTCGTTAGATCTCAATTCTTTGTTTCTATGATTAATAAATGCTAATAGTATTAATTAGCGTTTTTTAAGCTGTATTTTATTATAGTATTACTGATTTACAATGATAGACAGCCAAAAAATAATAAAAAAATAATGGCTTTATTAGATAATATTACACATTTTTCTTTAACTTGTAAATATCGCGAAAACTACTACAATTGGACATATGGCATCCTTGACATAAATTAAAGGGAACTCGGGGGGCAACTAGCACTAGCACATAATATACAGGGTGTTGCATTTAAGAAACTCAAGGAAACGCCATTTGAAAAACATCAAAATTTACTAAGTGTTATGTTTTAGTGAATCTAATATCTTTTGATAGTATCAACTATCTATTGGCTTTGACTATTGTCTGACATAAGTTAATGGCAAAATCTGCAAAAATGTTGTTTTTACATAGTTTTAAAAAAGATCCTGCAACGGGCATATTTTCGGGAAATAATTGAATAACTCAGGAACTATTATCGCTGACAGTGAGCAACCTATACGGTTGGATAAACAAATTTATTAGTATTGATATAGTAATAAAATATACAGGGCGTTCCATTTAAAAAAAATCTACATACTTTCCGTCACGCCTAAATGGAACACCCTGTATAAATGGAAATAATTTTACGTTATAGAAAGTGGTGAGTCAAACAACTTTTGCGTTAAAAATTTTTTCTTTAACGATTTAGTAGCTATAGAGTATAGAATAGACCGCCGGGATACTAATAACTCACCCTGTATATGCATTTAGGGGCACATGCATCTGTTTAAAGATGTTGATTATGTGTCGAAATGCGTCGAAAACACATTAGTTAATCTTTTAGTAAGTAATAAATACCTACACTAAAGAATCTAAATGACTTATGGCCCAGAAATTGTGAATCACAAGTTTTACCGTTTATAAATAATAATTACGTTCGAGTTTAGAATCTTTATTTAACAAACGCAAAGAAAAACGGAAGAGAAGGATGTTTATTACTTGTGTTGTAATCTACTATCTAGGCGCCTGTAACTAGCACGTAAATCCAACAGCCACTGCCGGAGAAGTGGGCGGAGTCAATACGTCGATCGCCGACTTCACCGCGAGAGGTCACTAGCGCACGACATAAAATTGTACATTTTGCCACTGTTCGAATTGTGTAAATATTACTATATTTGCGATAAAATTGTACCTATATATAAGACATATTTTTACAAAGTTCATATGGCATTCTGATCGAAATACAAACAGAACATTCCGTATACGAGAAATTGGACATTTTTGGTAATGTAAATCAAATTTTGTAAGCATTCCATGATTCTTACGCATCCAATAAGCGACGCTGAAAGTTTTATCCATTTCGCACTAAAAATAACTTCTAAAATCGTACATTCCGTTTTCGGGTGGGTTGAACCGTGGTATGATCTATTTTTGGACGTGTTTACGACCGCTACTGCGCAGGTGACATATAGGCACCCAACATTGCATATTTCAATGTTTGGGGTTATGTCGTGATAGTAATGTCATTTTCAATTTAAAGAATACTATACTTATATTATACCTACATACTTATTCGGCAAATGTACTTGCATAAACAGAAATAAATAGTAATACCACGGGTTGAACTGCCTCTTAACGGTGCTTACAGATCTGACTAGCCGCGCAAGCGACGCGCCCGCACCGCACTGTACGCTTGCGCTGTGTCGTCCACAAGGTCAAGACTACCCTAACGTCTGGTATTGATTCTCGCGACAAACTCGTGACGTCACTGTTAACTCTACTAAACTCGTTGGAACCATACAAGAATAACTCAAACCCAACCTTTTATATTTATCAGCGGTATGACGTCACGCGCGTTCTGTCAAATTGTCGGACCACACGTAACAAGTTGCATAGAATTAGTTCTAAATACGTGCAATTTGATACGTGCGATTCTAGTAACTTTTTAGGACTTTACGCCTGCAAATATAAATGTTGAGGTGGCACCACTGTGTATAGAGTAGACGCGAAGCATAACCTATTCCGCATTTCAAAATGATGAAGATAGCGTACGAGAAAAATTTGAAGAAAATTGTAATTTAATATTTAGTTGCAAGTAGGTTATTTTAGCTACCAACACAAAGCGACTGCTGTTGTCAAAAATAAAATTACTAACGCACAAGTAAAATCGCATGGTTGAAATTGCAGTGAATTGGCTATAATTTAGGTTGTGATTTTTTTGATTGAAACGTCAAAATAAGACATGACCACCACAATGACACATAAAAACGCGGGGATTTCAAACAGACCAATCACACCGCGGTAATCGAGGTTATGATTAAGTTTGTTTGAAACGTCAAAATCGGACATCGCAAAAAGACATTTGACATTTGAACTTGAATTGTTTGTATTGTAGTAGCCTGGCGATGCTGACGTAAACTGCGTTCACATTCAAAAACTTAAAAACCGCCATTGTATTCGGTTATTGATTTTAAAACCGTTTGTAAAAAAATAAATTTGATTCTTTTCAATTATGTATTTTATTTTTTTCTTTTTGTAACTACAATTCATAATTTATAATTTTATATTTAATGCTTTATTTTACTGCAGTCCTCTGCAGTTAATTTTTCTTTCTGTATATCGTTTATCCTGAACCCATCTCTGTCTACGCAATAATAATCATCGTCATCGCGTTGCACTGGATCATAGTTGCCATTTTCCAAACAGGTACGTAATAGTGGTATACCATTCGCCGCATATATTTTGGAATCTATTGCACAATCTAAACAATAAGAAAATAGATAAAACAGAAAATTGAATAAAAACAAAGTGTATAAGTCCAGGAAATGGCCAATTTTAATTGGAAAAAACTTATAGTGTAGTTTCATTACTGAATTTACCGATGATAGTCTAATCATTTTAGGCACCTAATTATTGAACATCATAGATAACTCTAAACCTTGCTACCTGACTACAAATATAGGAATGCTTTCCGATGATAGATGCGTCTGATTATAGTCTGCTGTAATACATTAGAAAATATAGTTAAATGTTAACTATAAAAGCACAAGTTATTTTCTTCTAAACTTCTCTGGACTTGCACTCTGGAGTATTGTAGTGCGTGGACATTGATAAAGATCATATTGTTGACTCAATTTTAGACACAATTATAATTAACTAAGATGATGATGATGACGAATTATTAGGCTACAACGATAACAGTACAGATAATGAAGAGCGATTTTATATTATGATAAAGAAGTTGCCGTGATAGTTCCAATGTTGGTGGTTTTTCTGAAACTGCACAATTCGTTCATAGTTTAGAACAAATACTTGTCGCAATTGAAACATTTACCGAAAATAATAATTCCCAAAAAAAAAATGTATACAATTCCACAAATAAAGAAAAAAACTCGTCTGCTATTTTCAATAATAAAACCGAACGAGAAAATGACAAAAATATTTAATACGGTCCTCAGAGTTGATCGTTTGAAATCTACGGGCGAAGCCTAGCATCGAGGGGAACCATCCTGCGCACCGGATCGATAACATTGTTTTTATTCCTAAAAATTCCTAAATAACTTTTATGTTATTAGTTATTATATTATACATCAATGGATGAGTATTACAATAAATACGGATTTTTTACCTGCATTGTCCTGCTACTGTTCGTTTCTGAGATATCCGCGTCCATAAAAAGTTCGCTTACAGATTTTATTACATAAGAAATCAAGAAAATAAAAACACCAATCTATAGAAGAGATTCTAACTGTAACATGTACAAAAATTAAAATTTTTTGGTATGTGGTTTTAGTGAAAAATAAATCGAAATTAGAAAATTATTATAAAACCGCAAAAATCGGGTACCATTTTTTACTACTCTCGCGCTAGTGGCTAAACCGATACGCAGAAAATTTTGAGGAGTAAATATAAAATGTTCAGGAGTATAATGCACGATATTTAAATTTTTGTTGTTCAGCCAGAGTTACTAGTCTTCAAACATAGGGCTCAATACAACCAATAGTAGTCAAAATGTACGAGTATAGGTAATAGTACCAAGGTCGATTCGGATTAATTATAAATATTATAATTTAATATAAATTGTTTGTGTCTATATTTAATATACCTACAATTTCTTTTTAAAATTTTTCAGAGGTCACGTGCACAGACCAAGTAAAATCGTCAGCTTCCCCAAATATACAGCTCCCGTCTTCTGTAGCTCACTTACTCATTAAGCTAAGAGTTTGACATTTTGCAAGGTTACCCTTTACTTCAAGGTACAATTCAAGAAATTATTTTTTATTATACAGGGTGTTCCAAAAATGTGCAACGCCATGGTAATATATTTTTTTAAATTGCATGCTATACATTTTGCTGCACATTTGGAAGCCTTTTATGGTTGCCTACATATCACCAAAATTTTATTGAAATCGTTTGAGTGACCGCAGCGGAAAAAATAAAAACCAAAAAAAATTGATTTTGCATCGTAGGCTTTAAAAATCAATAAAAACCACAAAATGCACCTCATTAATAAAATTTTGCGACGTGCTTATTAAGTTAGATGTAATAGTCTCGTTAACCAAGTGACATTGATCCAAATTATACAAGGTGACCAAAATCGAGTGTCAAACTTGTCAAACTTCAAAGCGTGTTATTGTTCTTATTTTAAATTGGAACCCATATTTTTTTTATGTGAAATGATGCAGAATTATAAAATAAACATTGTTTCTAAATACAACCCCATAACAATTCCCAATATTTTAAAACTTATTCCCCAAAAACTCATTTTTCAACGTTTCCAACGGCAATTTTAGATAATAAATATCGTACGTGGCTTTGAAAAACAATTTATTTCATAAAAAATAATAGACGTATTTTAGATTTGAGTGTACTTAATTAAGTAGTTATTCAAATGCTAAATTTACTGCATAATTTACCTATAGCGGTAAGGACGGAAATGTGGCTATAGGTAAATTTTTCAGTAAATTTAGCAATTGAATAACTACTTAATTAAGTACAGTAAAATCTAAAATACCTCTCTGCGTTATATTTTATGTAATAAATTGTTTTTCAACGCCACGTACGATATTTATTACCTAACATTGCCGTTGGAAACGTTGAAAAATGAGTTTTTGGCGAATAACTTTTAAAATATTGGGAATTGTGATGGGGTTGTATTCAGAAACAATATTTATTCTTTAATTTCGCATCATTTCACCTAAAAAAAATTATGGGTTCCAATTTAAAATAAGAACAATAGCGCGCTTTGAAGTTTGACAAGTTTGACACTCGATTTTGGTCACCCTGTATAATTTGAATCAATGTCACTTGGTTAACGAGACTATTACATCTAACTTAATAAGCAAGTCGCAAAATTTTATTAACGAGCTGAATTTTGTGGTTTTTATTGATTTTTAAAGCCTACGATGCAAAATCATTTTTTTTTGGTTTTTATTTTTTTCCGCTGCGGTCACTCAACCGATTTCAATAAAATTTCGGTGATATGTAGGCAACCATAAAAGGCTTCCAAATGTGTAGAAAAATGAATAGCATGCAATTTAAAAAAATATATTACCATGGCGTTGCACATTTTTGGAACACCCTGTATAATAAAAAATAATTTCGTGAATTGTACCTTGAAGTACAGGGTAAGCCTGCAAAATGTCAAACTCTTAGCTTAATGAGTAAGTGAGCTACAGAAGACGGGAGCTTAGTTGCAGAACCCTGTATATAAAATTGCATTGAAACGCCATCTGTTGGCAAGAGGCTCTGCATGCCGTATAGTTGGTTGCCTAATATTTATAATTATGCCTATTTACTATTTCGAACCCCATCTTAAGATAAAGCTTATTTTTCTCGCTCTTTTTCACTTTGTTCAATTTTATATGGCCAAACATGTACTTTTTCTTACTTACTGCAGTCAATATCGTCCAGATTGGCATGTTTAAGATCTACCGAATAACCAGTGGGTGTTCCGTCTCGCCAAACGCACGAAACACTAAAATTTTGAAATTGCATTTTTCGTCAAATTCATTGTTATTCATAAGCAGCGCTTACAATCCGTTTTCGATTGTGATTGGGCCATAAGATCCATCGTACAAGCACGCTTGTCTTGGATCGACTATTCGAATTTCATCTGTCATATCTGCAGCGTGCTGCTCACACAGTTCACATCGGCGACGATACTCATCTCCAACGGCTTCTTTATTATCTACAAGATAAACATAAATGTAGGTTCGCGAAGATCACGATTGTTGCGAGAAATGCTCACAGCAATCAAGTTGTGCCATCTGCTCAACAGGTACGCTAGGGCTCTGATTTCTTCCAGTTTCTGGGTCGGTGCAATAGCATTGGTCATCATAGTAGTTGCACTGTAATTGTGCGAAATTTCCCATGGCGTCACAGTGCGCGTTGACGTGGTAGTATCTTTTCCCATCTTCTTCATGTTTCGCCGCTTTTCTACTACAAGCTGTAGGTATATATAACAAACGAGAAACAGTTTTTAAAGGTTTACTGCAATACTTCACTACACACAGAGAAATGTTTAAGACATTCGTTGTCTTGCCGAAATTTACTCCGAACAAATCAATAAAGTTTTCAATTTAGATGAGCTTTTTGAATCAAAACTCACAAATTTCTCCTTTGAAGCGACAACATTTTGTTTCCAAGTAAAACTACATTGGATAATTTTAAAAGTTCTTATGAGTTCTTTTAAGAATATAGTGTGTTGCATTGAACAATTCAATATATTCCAATGAAAACAACTATTGCATTGAAACAAGATCATATATGTAAAATATGGTGTTCAAAACAAGTAAAATTAGTTAGTTGATGCAAGAGACGTTTTGTGTGAACCAAGTAACCAAATGCTTAGTTTAAAATATCGGGTGGTTTCATTGTGCGGAAAACTTAAGAGTTTGCGCGGTTTGTGGCACCAGACTGACGCGACGTAGAACGGCGACAGTTTTTAGATATTACGCAGTATATGAGGATTACATTCTCCAGTCTCACTCACAACCCTCACAACGTTAACTCCATGCAAATATATTGGTTATAGTGGTAAGCAGTGTCGCTTTGATATACGCTTGATTGTATCTGCAGTTTTACATGTGATAATGGACAGCGTGGACGATTTTTCAATTTCATCAGATCATCTTAAAACGATATTTGACAGTAAGTATATGCGTATATCTACTTTTTATGCGAATGTTAATACACTATGTGCATTCTATGTTTGCAGACCATAAAATAACTGTGCAAAACATAACAAAACTTACAGAAGAAGAGATAAAAGAACTTATTCCGGCTATTGGAAATCGGATTGTTTTCCGGGAAGCGGTGAAGCTATGAGGAGATTTAGAAACATCTAAGGTGAGGAACCGTATTATAATGGCCAGTTGCAGAAAGGCCCATCAAGTCTTGTTGACTGCTTAGCTCTTAACTGTACTAATTACTGTATCAGGATGACATTTTTTTGTATTTTTGATTGTAATTTAAATGTATTTTTTTTCTTTTATAACAAGTTATTGGGTTTATATCAGTATGACACCTACTTGTTTGAAATGTATTTTTATTTTTATAATAAATTAATGTATTGGTATATATGAACTTTTTTTCCCATTGTCTTTGCTACATGACAAAAAATATATGTCTTACAAAATAATTGCTTAACGAACTTTGATGTAATACCACATATTATGTTTTGATTAGATTTGTCAGCCAGAAGAATTATTCTTGCTAGTAAATATGATTAAGAAAGTAATGTGCTATTATAACCGTGTAGTTTTTTCTGCATTTGTTTTGATAGACTTATTTTTTATGTAACCTTTGCAGCAGCGGTAGATAGTTTTAACAAAACAAGAAAAACATTCACTTCAAATCAATATATTATGTTGAATGTAAATTACTATTACTTGCTTTGAATTTTTCACGCACTTCGTTTAAAATGACAGTTACTTGCTTTGAGAACAAAATACTCTATTCAGAACACTAAAGGTGTTGAACCAAAATTACAAATGTTTCTCTGAAACATTGGTTCTTCCAAGCAAAATAACCTATTACTTATTCCGATAGCTCTATTACTCTCTTTAAGACATCATATGGTTGCATTAAAACAATATTAGTTTGGTCCAAATGTTGAAATATTTGAAATAATACTACAAAGTTTCATTCAAAACAACATTATAGTCCTTTCGAGTTGATGACTATTTGGTGCAAGTCAATAGTTTACTCGTTGCAACTAATTTTGTCTCGAACGAAGCACTTAACACATTTGTACTGAGAAAATATTGTCTTGGTTGAACTGGATAGTTATTTCGTGGATATGGAAATCAACCGTTGTTTTGATGCAAAGCAACTTTATTTGAATTGAGCATTCCTTTCTCTGTGTGCACTGATTACCCCAAATCAACCCGTTTGTTGCTATCACGCCTGGTTTAGAATTTATAAAATTAATGGGTTTACTAATAAATACATTAAAATCGAAACCGTTTGATCACCGGCGTAGGTTCAATCCCGGCCGAAGGCATGTTTTTTTAATAATATTTTTTTAATATTTAATTGAAAGCACTTTTTATACAAGCCATTCTTGGGTTTATTGACAATTTTGTCGTAATATACAGAGTGCTTTCTTATCCCCAAATACGAATTAGAATGATGATTTAATTAATAGCATTGTTTATATAAGCATCATTGCAATTACCAGTGGCATACTGCTAGTCTTTGTATAATCGTCATTACAAAAAAGATTGCTGTGATATAAATATCCATTATTATCCAATGATTACAAAGTTTTATTTCTAATACTACTGTATTAGAAATAATTATGTACTCATAATGTAGTGAATAAGATATAGAAGTACTTACCACATGTCATGTTTGACGCTTGGCTTGCAAAGGCCTCTCCAAAAATCCTTTTTCCTTTTCTATCATAGCAGAAACATCTGAAAATGTGTACATGGGCGCCGTTACAAAATGTTCCAGGGGGGGGGGGCAAGATTTTTATTGGTAATAAAAGGTGACGTAGTGTGAATGACTATACTATTAATTATTTTGTAGCGTTTTCGTTGTTTTATTTGTTGTAAATGGCATTGATATATTCATATCATTATATATTCGTATTTATTAGTTAGGATTCTAAAATTGAGACACAACAAACATGAAAATAATAAAAATATTTAAAAAAATACCCAATAGCTCATATTGTTCATTACATTTAAATTTTTACACTTCTTTTTAACGCCCACTATATTTGAGATAAACAGCTGAACAGTGCAAAAAGGTGCAAAGTACAGTAGAGCGTCGATAATCCGAACTAATTGGGATCAAAGGTCATTCAGATTATGAAATTGTTCGGATTATCAAATATTGCAACTAAATAGCAGAAAATAACATCAATTTTAATAAAACCAACACCATTTTTTTCCGCTCTTCATAAACTATAAAAATGTCAAGCGCCCCCCCCCCCCCCCCTGCTCATATGTAACGGCGCCCATGTATGTGTATCAAACGATGTAATAACAAACATGTCCCGAATCACAAAATATTAATTCTTTTATTACAAACCGATCGCCTTTGCATTGTTTTGCTTCAAATGTAGTGCCATCTCCGCAAACTGGCCTCCATCTTGTATTTTTATAATGTTCTACGTCATAGTATTTCATACAAGAGCCTGCAAATAACAATTTTTAACATGACCAAGAAATTAAAATAATATGGTCAAATTAATACGTTCGTCTACCGCACATTTATTGGCGTTTGTGCAGTAATATCCTGATGGACAATGCATTTTCAATGAGAAATAACCGGAAATAAGGCATTCAGGCTCAACGAGAGTAACGAGATGAGCAGCTAATGCTGTAGAAAGCACACACAGACACACTAATTGTTTAATCATATTACTTCGATTTATTTTCACAATAGTGAGATACACACACTATACGTTTTCTCACGAGCAAGGGTTCGTTCAAGTTATACTCAACTACGGGTGCTTACAGACTTGACGAGCCGCGCACGCGACGCGCCCCCGCCGCACCCTGTACGCTTGCGCTGTGTCGTCGACAAAGTCAAGACTACCCTAATATATCTGGTATTGATTCTGGCGACAAGCTCGTGTCGTCACTGTTCACACGAGTAAACTCGGTAGAATCATACAAGTCTATAGGGTATTACGTGGTATTACCAAGTATTACCACATTACGGTCATGTGAAAATTTTACTAAAATCACTAAACAAATGATTCTACACCATGTCATCCTGAGAAATTTTTATCTCTGTGCGTTGGTTTGTTTAAGATAAAATGGTAATTAAAGTATCTTATGGTATTAAAGTATCACTGTCACTCTTGACATCTAAAAAACGCGGGAATTTCAAACCGCATTCTTACGGCGGTAATCCAGGTTATGATTGTTTGTTTGAAACGTCAAAATCAGACACACAGGACTTGACACATGACCACCCATGACATATGAAAACGCGGGAATTTCAAACAAAACAATCATGTTTTGTTTATTTTACGTCGGTCTATTTCCGCAACTTAGGCCAATCACCGACGCTGAGAGCAGGCTAGACACACCCAGAAATTTTGTCGAACTGAAGGAGAGAACAATCATATTCTCAGTCATAATTCGATATTCCAGGTTATGATTAAGTTTGTACGTCAAAATCTGATATCGTAAAAACACATTTGACGTTTGACGTTTGATTTGTTTGTATTGCGGTAGCGATGATGACGTAATTCATTGTCAACAACTTGAACTTGTCCTTTCAACTCATTTTAAATTCGATGTTGGATTAATAAAAAATACGTTTGTAAAAAATAAATTTTATTCTTTTATTTTGTATCCTATATTATAATTGACATTACTTATATTTACTGCAGTCGTCTGCAGTTAATTTTTGACTCTGTATACCACTTATCCTAAATCCGTCCCTGTCGACGCAGTAATAATCATCTCCATCTCGTTGTACTGGATCATAGTTGCCGTTGGCCAGACAGGTACGTAATAGAGGTAAACCAATTGAAGCAAATATTTTAGTATCTCTTGCACAATCTAAACAGTAACAAAATTGTTAAGTTAAGATACATACACAAGTGCAAAGTTATATTTGTTATGACAGTAACTGCTCCTAGAGTTATTCAATGTTTCCACCACAACTAGAAGAAACATAGTGGAGACAAAAAGTTAGAATTGGAGAAAACGAGTCAATCGATGTCAAATTGTTATATCAAAATCATGTAGATCATTTTGAAAGTCCAATTTCAACACTTAAGGAACATTTTTTTAACTTTGTAACATTAAAAGAACATAAGAAATAGACTGTGAATATACAACTACAACAAAATTGAGCACAACTAGTCAATAACTGGTTAATAACTTTTTCACATCCATAAATAAAACTTACTGCAGTCAATATCAGCAACAACAGCACCACTGAGGTCCGCAGAATACCCAATGGCAGTGTTATCTCGCCAAACGCAGGAAACACTGAAATGTCAAAATTATTCTTCCTGTTATTAATTTTATTATAACCAGTGCTTACATTCCATTTTCAATTTTTGTTGGCCCAAAAGACCCATCGTACAAGCATCTTAAATGAGGAAAATTTGTTCGTGTTGTACCATGAGCTCTAAATTCATCTCTTATTCGTTCTTGGGCGTACACCTGACTTTCACATGCTCGAAGATACTGGCTTCCAACTTCTTCCCTTTTATCTACAAGAAAATTGGAACATAAATGTTGGTTCTGAAAGATTAAGGATGGTCCAGAAAAGTACTCACAACATGGAAGACGTGACATCATTTTTTCCGGTATGGTAGGTGTCAAAAATTTTCCAGTTTGTGGTTCAGCGCACCAGCATTGGCCATCAAAGCACTGCAGTGGTTCGTAATTTCCCATGTCGTCACAGTGTAGGGTCACAAAGTAATAATTTAAGTCTGTGTTTGCTTCAAGTTCAGCCCTTCGTCTACTACAAGCTATATAGATACGAAAAACAAGAAACTGTTTTTAAAGTTTTAATTCAATACATGTTATCCAATTAATATAAAGTTTAATTTATAATACGATACTTAATGCAGTTAATAAATAATAATATACATGGCAATACTTACCACATGTCATGTTGGATGCTTGGCTAGCAAAAGCGTGTCCAAAAATCCTATCTCCTTTGGTATCATAGCAGAAACATCTGAAAATTAGATTTCATGATAAAGAATTTTATCTACGACTCACATATAATAAGTTCATTCCATACGTATCTATGACTATATAATCCCCATTATGATACACGCCAATGATTATAATGACACTAGCGTTGTATAATAATGACAGTTCGTTCAAATAATAACCTCATTATTTGAACGAACTGTCATCATTATACAACGCTAGTGTCAAAGTCTGTCCACACCTTTCCAAATTACAAATAAACAGTTCTTTTTATTACAAACCTATCGTCTTTGCATTGTTTTGCTTCCCATGCGCCGTCACTTTTTCGGCAGTCTGGTCTCCATCTTGCGGTTTTATATTCTTTTACGTTATAATATTTCAAACAGGCATCTGTAAATAACAATTTAACATAACCAAGAAATTAAAAACCATCGTAATCAATCAAGTAATAAATTACCTTCGTTTACAACACATCTTTGGTTATTTCCTGGGCAGGTAAAGCCAGGTGGACAAATACTGGTAGCCCCACACAAATGACCTGCACCACCCACACCTGAAATAAATTTTAGTTAGAAACTGTGCGACGGTTACAATTCAAAAGCAAAATCAGAAGAAAAACTCAAGAAAACTAATTATTAAAGATTGCGCAATGTTGCTCAATGACCGTTCTGCGGTTTTTGACAGTAACCGCATTCACGTTATTATCCCTGGGTTACCGCAATACCACGCAATACAAACATTTCAAGCTTCAAATGTCAAATGTGACGTGCTTTTTACGTTTCATCTAATTACAATCACAACGTGTATTATTGCGCTATGTTTGAAATTCCCGCATGTTAACGTGTCAAGTATGACAGTTTAAACCAAAACAAATCTGGGTAGGCAACCCGTAACTGTCCGATCGTTGTTTCGTGTTTGACAATTTGACATTGACCGCGCGTGACGTCTTACCGCTGGTAACATTGGTAGATAGGGATCATATAGGGATTGAGCTACCCTTGTAGATTTTAGAAGAGGATATTATAAGTAATTTCCTTGAGGAAAACTTACCTTTGATTTCTCGGCAACCTGGTATGCATCCATAGTAATATGTGGGATCATAGTATAAATCAACACCGCTGCTGCAATCGTCTATTTTAAAATCGGTAACTATAGGAAACTTTTCATTGCAAATAAAATCGTTAACGGGATCATCTAATGCTAATGCTGTAGAAAGGACACACAGCCACAAAAATTGTTTGATCATATTACTCCGTATTAATTGTTTATAAAAATAAAACAGGTAGCCGCACTATTAGTTAGATACACACATTATTTTATATATCTGTATAGATACGAATATGTTTTGATATCTCCGGATGTGATAAGATTACAACAATAAAAACATAAGATATTGATATCTTTTATAATTACTCACTCTGTTTCTTTTTCGATTTGATTGCATATTATAATTTACAAGTTTATTAATTTTATAAGAAGTTTTTAAAGTTGTCCCAGTCAGTCATGAACGCAATAAGTTCTTTGCTGCAATTTTCAAAAGGGCATGGGGAAATTTGGTTAGAGAAATCTTAGTATGGTATTGAATTGGTAGACATGATCATATTCACACCTGACGTATGCGCACACGTGTATTTGTCAACATAACCTCAAATAATTGCACAGTAATTCCAGTATAACAACATACAACTAACCCTACAAACCAAACCAGCAATACAATATGAAAAACACAACAGATAATAGCAAAAAGTAAGTAAAATCCGTTATTTCAGCACCTTTTCCCAAACGTTATGTTTTATTTCCCACATTTAGTAACTCCTACCTAATTCTTAATATTTATTTTAGGAAAACCGAGACTGTAAGTCAAGTACCGAGAGGCAGGCCGAAGTCAGGCAGGATATGGAAGGAACAGAAACAACGGTTCTCGTCAATCGTGAAGACCAAAGGCGTTAAGAACCCCTTTGAGAAAAAAGAAGCTCTTCGAAAACAGTTGACACGCGTCAAGGAAGCTTCTAGAGCTGTGAAGGCGGCCAGGGAAGAAGAAAAGGAGAAGAAGAAGGAGAGACGACGCGCCAACATGAAAAGGCAAGAAGAGAATCGTAAAAAGTCTGAAGTCGTACAAGTTATTACGAATTCGATGAAATTGAAGCGTATGAAAAAGAAACATTTGAGGACTGTCGAGAAGCGTGATACAAATAATATGAAATGATTAGTTTAAATATAGGTTTTTTTTGTTAATTTTTGTTTTATTTATTCCTTGGAGACAATATTTATTAATAAGAACAGAATGAAGCATAAAAGAAAATTACTCTAGAACATAAGAAAGTGAAAAATGGAAAAGCATAAAATGTTATGTAAAAAAAAAGCTTTATATTGCTTCATATTTTTATTTTCAACAAATATGCTGTTTTTCTTACAATCAACTTATTTACACATAAAAAAATAAACAGATCTCCGCTAAAACTTTATTACATTCGGAATACACCAAACTTAGTTTCCTTCTTCTCGCTATTCAGAGCAGCAGCAAGACTAAGCCCCAAAATTTTCCTCGTGTCTTTCGGGTCAATAATTCCATCATCCCATAACCTAAAAACAGCAAATATTTCAATTTCACCATAAGTTGACCTCAAACTTTTTTACCTTGCACTACTGAAGTACGCAGAACTCTCTTTATCAAATTGCTCGATAATCGGTCTTTCGAACTCGTCGATATCTTTCTTCGTCCACGATTTGCCTTTTGTTTTAACGGCTACCTGAGAGAGAACACCAGCAGCTTGAGGGCCCCCCATCACGGAGATACGTGCGTTTGGCCACATGTACAAGAAACGGGGGGAATACGAACGACCGCACATTCCTAATAGGTTGGAAATTAAGTAAAAATTGATTTTGGGGTTTTTTGTAATGATTACCGTAGTTTCCGGCTCCGTAGGAGCCCCCGATGATCAGGGTGATTTTTGGTACCTTAGCGCAAGCAACTGCTGTTACTAGTTTAGCTCCGTGTTTGGCAATACCACCGGTTTCCGCTTGTTTTCCGACCATGAATCCTAAAACAAAAGAAAAAATGGTTACTAGTTTAACTTTTTTTGTTAATTTTCGCAATAAAATCTTATGTTGTAATAGAAAAATAATGATAAAATAGTGCTGAATAGAAGAAAAATAATCTTGTTGAGGAAACTTAATGGTTGCCTATCCTTGCTAAATCCTAAAACCTGAAAAGGCAGTATATAACCTTAAAAAAATGTCATAAAATATTATTTTTTTACTTATTTTCTTTATTAAATTAAATTTAAATATACAGGATTATTCAAAACGGAACAGCAGATTTTAAATTGTTGTTTATAGCAATATAAAATTGTAAAAGATTGAAATATATGCCACACGATAGTATTGGTTTATAATTAATTGTATAAAGAAAATGTATCCATAAATTTTTTTTTCATATTAGACAACACATGTATCGCATGTTATTAGACATCTTTAAATGCCCAAGAGCAAGTTTTTTGTTTGTTTTTAGTTGAGACGGTGTTGAGCAAAATAAATTTCTTGAATGATAAATCAACACCATAAGTTAAAAACTTGATTACCTGTAATATTCTGCAAGAAAACAATCGGAATATTCCTCTGCGTACACAACTGAACAAAGTGGGCCCCCTTGACAGCACTCTCCGCAAACAACACCCCATTATTACCGATAACTCCCACAGACTTTCCATAAAGCTTCGTAAATCCACAGACCAAAGTTTCCCCGAAACGTTTCTTAAACTCGTCAAACCTCGAGCCATCGAAAACCCTCGCAATAACCTCTCTAACGTCGAACGGTTTCGTCAAATCTTGGTCAATAATTCCATATAAGTCTTCGCTATTGTATTTTGGCTGTTCGAAAGGTTCATCGAAAACGTTATTTTTAGGTTTGTTGATGTTTTTGATTATTTGCCTGGCAAGGTGTAAGGCATGATCGTCATTTAACGCAAAATGATCAGTTACGCCGGATACTGAACAGTGCATATCAGCGCCACCTAGTTCTTCCGCGGAAACTTCTTCTCCTGTAGCAGCTTTAACTAGAGGTGGACCTGCTAAGAAAATTGTTCCTTGTTGTTTAACGATAATGGATTCATCGGCCATTGCTGGGACGTAAGCTCCGCCAGCTGTACAAGAGCCAAGAACAACAGCAATCTATAAAGATATACATACAATTCAGTAAGCGTAACCTTAAAAAACAAAAAAATTAAATTGTTTTGTTTCCTTTGTTTTTGAATCATCTCAATAACTAAATTTTTATAGAAAATACACATTTTCAAGTAAACCTATATGAATGTGTTTTAAAAGCAAAAATCGAGAAACGTTTCACTATGGGAGTTGCTAGTAAAAACCAAGGCAATGAAACTATACAGAAAATTGAAAAGAAGGAAATATCCTCAACTTTGTTCGCCTTTTTGTAATTTTTCCTAATGTATTATATTTATTTTACTTAATAAAGTCAAATTGTGATTATTATAAACTTACCTGTGGGATTCCTTCTGATGACATATTAGCCTGATTGAAAAAAATCCTTCCGAAATGATTTTTATCAGGAAACACCTCGGACTGATGCGGTAAATTTGCACCACCGCTGTCAACTAAATAAATACACGGCAAGTTATTTTCCTGAGCAATCTCCTGCGCTCGTACATGTTTTTTAACCGTAATAGGATAGTACGTGCCCCCCTTAACTGTGGCATCATTAGCGACAATCATGCATTCATTCCTAAAAATTAATACCCATAAATAAACATAAATCGTAAATAAATTAATTATTAAAGAGTAAATTCGTACCCGTCAATTTTTCCAATCCCCGTAACGATACCAGCAGAATTAATAACATCATCGTACATGTTGTACCCAGCAAATGTCGACAATTCCAAAAACGCAGTGTTCTTATCGAGTAGCCTATTAATTCGGTCTCTAACTAACAATTTTCCTTTCGATGTGTGTCTCTTAATAGCTTTTTCACCTCCACCTTGTAATACGTCTACAGTTTTCTTTTTTAGAGTGTCCACCAGCTCGGTCATTTGAGCATAGTTCTCCTAAAAGTTTAAAATTCCCGCGTTAGTTAGTTGTAGATGGCGCTGTTGTAAGCATGGAAAAACAATTGACAAAAACTTACTTGATATCTTTTCGTGCTTTGATCGCATTTTGTTTGAATAACGTTGGCGCTTTCGATGTGTACTGATCTTACAAATGGGCGGCAGCTTTTTAATAATTTGCTACTTTTCGATAACATCTTGAACTGAATAGCGTATGACAACACAACCACCTCATTCACCAAGCTATTACAGAATTACAGAACGCCGGACAGAGTTATTTGAAGTTATTTGCCTCTAGGTTATTAGTAGATTAACCTTTGACCAAGTTCGTTAAAACATAATACCTCAAGCACACGATGACAATATTTGAAACGATTCTTTTATTTTAATTAAAATAATTACGCAAAATAAACAAGATAATAATTTTGAGATAATCGTGACGTCACAATGCTTTATTAAGTCAATTATAAATTATAATATTTTACGTAAAATATCGCTCATATGATTTATTTATTTATAAACACATTCCTAAACAATAAAAACTATTAATTATGCTTTATCTAACTTTATTTCGAATTAAATCTGAAGGTTAAACACCTAGGGATATTTCGTTTTTGATTATTGGAGTTAGTTATCCGACACTAGCGACATTTTATCAACCATCTTGCGGCACCTGGGCGAACTACTCTAGTCGATCTTACTTCGCTGTATTTCCTACAAAATTGTAAAAATGTTCAACACAACTTCGATTTTAGCCAGGAGGGCTATTAACAATATCGTTAGGCAAAACCATGGTGGCACCCCTGGAGAGGTAAGGTTATTTTATAGCAAATTATATCATTACATAACATCATAGGTTGGGATTATCTCAGTGTGCCTTGATATGATACAACACAGCTTGCTTTGATAACTTAATTTATTATTATTATTATTATGGTAAAATTTAGGTTAGATGTTTATACGATTATTCTTTTTTTCAGAACTTGCCGTTCCAAATCACAAACAGGTACCGCTTGACCGCTTGGTTTGTCGTCTTCTTTGGGTCGGGATTGGCCGCTCCATTCCTTGTCCTCAGACATCAACTCCTCAAGAAGTAAACGTTAACTTTTTTAGTGAACGGAATAGTGAACATTAATGTACTTGCTTCTGTCTAGAATATATTAAATTTTTATTACAAACGTATTGTTTTTCATAATATACTTGTTAATAATGTGAATACACTGTATATACTGACGTATTTATATTCGTTATTAATTTAGTTTTATTTTAATGATACAAAAAGAACCTAGTGGTTTACCAATGTGTTTTTGTGTGTGGTTTTTGTGCACCTTGAGTGAGGTTATGTTCAAATAAATGCATGTCTCGTCAAAGTATGTATGCGATATATATTTTTTTGAGAACGTTTAGTAGTCTTAAGATGATTTATAACAGTTTATACAATTTGTAGTTTAAAAGGAATTAGAATTTATTAATCAATATTAGAATATTGTATTGCGGCGCCATCTATCGTCAAATACCATAACATTGGGATATTAAGCTTCACAAGACATTCTATATTATCGACATATTCGTTAGATATGATATAAATTCATCATAAACGTATGATTTTTTAGTAAAATTGTTTTCATAAACTTTATTAATTAGTTACTAATAAAAATAGGTGAATAACCTGGCAAATTATTTAAAAAAATTCGCACTTACGTTTGATTTGGTGACAGGCAACTTGAACAAATTCTTAAATTTGTATTTGTGTTTTGTTACATTAATTTGACTAATATTTTTATTCGAATTTGTGCTTAGTTTTAGGACACCTGTGTACAAGCATTTTTAACTAATGATTAATTTTGTTGTCATAGATGATATATGTTTAAAACGGTTGCTAATAGTTTTGCAGTATCTACCTATACTAACATAAATTGCTTTCATTATCAGACAAACAATTACTAATACTGCATAGAAAAAAAAAACACGCAAAAACAGTGTTTTGTAGCCAATTATATGTGCATTCTCGATATAGCAAGGTGTAGTATTTAATTATTTTAATGGTTTAAATTGGTACGTACAAATCGTTTAAAATAGAGAAGTAGCGAACCACCTTACTCTAAAAATAGTTGACAGTACCTCGAACGACAGTTGCCATGAAATAAAATCATAATAATGTGGCGCATAATTGGACTATCATTGCATTAATTTGTGTTTGTGTGTACGGATGCAAGCCATTTCTGCTCAAGATGGCAAGTCAAACGCACGGTATTCAACAGCTGCTGACCGCTGAAAAACGAGCGGCTGAAAAAGTTTCAGAAGCCAGGAAACGTAAGTAAACTGACAGTTGAAAGTTTTAAATCACACCAAATCCCTTTGCAAATAATTCTTTAATCCGCTTTTACATATTGAAAAGAACAGTGTTTATTTCGTTGAAAATCATACAACAGATCGTTTTGTCTATTTCTGTATGTCGTTTAGGGGGTCCGAAGTTTATTTTTACAGCACTCCGATGAAGTTTGCCATTGTAATTGTGCCTTTTGTCAACGATTTAACGTCAAAAACTGTCAGTTTGTTCGGTTAAAATTGACGTTTATTGGTACTTCGCTCATCATTATGTAGGCGTCGTTTTTATTTCCAACATCCGGTGTTTTTCTGCATTTAATTGCTATTGTTCGTTACTGAATTGGAAAGAGAATCCATTGTTAGATGTTGTTGATTATTTCGACGTAATTTTAAGTGTTATAATTGGTTTATTATGATTATCTCGACAGGATGTTAAATTTTAATTTTTGCTAAAATTACCAGGCAAAGCTGCGAGGATTAAGCAGGCTAGGGAACAGGCACAGGCGGATATTGAAAAGTACAGACAAGAAAGGGAACGTCAATTCAAAGAATACGAGGCGAAACATATGGGCTCAAAAGGAGACATTGCAGCCAAAATCGACAGGAATACTGCGAAACTTATGGATAGTTTGCGTAGAGAAGTCGACAGAAACAAGGAAATTGTACCACTATTGTATTTCGCTTGATAAATTGCTTAAATTGTGTTATTTTTTAGGTTTTAGCTGAACTGCTGGAGTTGGTCTACGATATAAAGCCGAAAATACACCCAAATTACTTTATCATGTATCCAAAAACACAAAAAAGTGAGATATTTGAAGACATGTAGAATTATTATGTTTATAGATACACTTGTTTCACTTTAATTCAGTTGATTTATGTATATTGTTATTTTAATCAACTAAATAAATAACGCACCTGCTGCAAACTTTTTGTATGTTACCTACTTTACCTACATTTGAAAACACGTCGATCGACAAATGCGTTTTCTGTTGTATCAACTGTACTGTTTGTTGCTTTGGTTACTAGAAACAAGATGGCGCCACAATCGGCATCAGTTGACGTAGTTATCCCCGTTACTGGTAACACGCATTGTTAATTTTAGCTACTAGAAATAAGATGGCGCTGCTATGCGGACTAACTTTGAATCACCTGCACCTTGGCTATTAATTAATTAAATAAAGGGGAGAGTGATCAAAGGTGCAATCGTATCACATTAAAAAAAATTAATAAAAACAACCAAAATCAGTCCAAATCAAGTTTAATTCATCATTTCCAATTGGTTTTTTGATTATCGTATACATTTAGTAAGAACATTCTAATAATAAACAGTGCTCATATTACATATTTCATAACATGCCTACCTACATAAATATTCTTTCATTGATTACAACTTGCTTCCAATATCGTATTAAACATTTCTAGTTTCAGTTTTTCTACATATTCAAACTTGGAAGTGGTGTTCTTCTGTTTCGTACAATTCCTCTTTTCATAAATTCCCATTATAACGTCCATTACATTCAGAAAACATAACCTACAATGAGTGCTTTCAATAATTCATTAATTTTATTATTATTCATTGGGATTACCTACTATCTATCAATTCAAAATTGACTAGACGTTTTCAACAAGACTTTTCGATACTAATCATTATATGCGATAGAATTATGCTGTATTGAAGCTCTGTCTTGAGTACATTTTATGAACGCATCCCAATTTACCCCAATAATACAAAAACATGAACGCCACTGACTAAAATTTGGGCGACTGCGCACCCAGTCGGTAAATGACGTCACACCTTCGTCTCATTTTCGAACAAATCTTGTAGCAAGAGCTACTCCGCGAGATCAGCTGATCGGGCCGGGAAAAGTTCTGTGTTAGTGCGCGGTTTGCTCGGTTTTGCCCGTGTCGATTACTTTTGTAGTTATTTTGTGTTGTTAGTGGTTTTGTGGTCACTGTCAAACCAATGAAACCATCCCAATGTGGTACCTACTTTCCATGGATGAACCGATCGATCCGATGTTCCCGTGCAACGGAATGTTTGACAGCCCGAACGTACAAACGGTACTCACTTTGGGCCACTTTGGGCGATGTTTTTGGTAAGTTGACATTAAATCATCAAAATAACGCATAAATTACATTGCGATCATTACATTCGGATGAGATTCTATAAAATCATCCCATTCCACGATGAATTTCAAGTCTAGAGACGCCGAGCTAGAAACTGTACTGGCCCAGCTTTTAAATGTGTTCTCAACCTTTTGGTATCTCTAAGAGGAGTTGTGTTTCTTATACCTCATCATAAAAACCAGTAAATTTGGATACAGCTCATTTCAACTTTTCAGTGTTTGCCAAAAGTAAAGTGTTTTGCTGCACAACCTCGAACAATGAAGCTACATCTTAAATAGGCTTCGATCTAGTTGGAGTTCAATACTGAATCGGTCAAAACATTCCAGCATATCCTTTTCAAGTTCAGATCTCTGTGAAAGTCCTGCATCGGTGGCCAAATCACCGGCCATTCGTTTTTTACGACGAATTCGTCGTTTTATTGGAATGTCGTAGTCCTCCGATTTTTTCACAGCAAAATCTATTGCCTCTTCTACAATATGACATTTCTTCAATATATTTATACGAAGTGTCTCTATTTTTATAGCTAACTGATCAACACTCAACCAGACACAGGCAGACATATGGTCACCTCTGGTGTCTAAATTTTCGTGATGATCACACAATTTCTAAATTGCAGCCATCATCTCATAAAAATTTTCAGCAAATGCTTTTACTGCAGCATAATGAGCACTCCAACGCGTTGTTGGGAGGGAGTCTTTCAACGGATGCTTTGCTGTGATTTTAAGAAGCACTTCCAAGCTGCTAGTAGAAGCAAAAAAATGTAAATATGGTCTCTATCATTCTGAAAAATGTTACACAAGATACATTTTGTGCAATTGAGTGTTGGCCACATAAATTAATTGAATGATCTATATATCCAACAAAAAATTGCTTTGTGGTAAACAAAAAAAATTGATTACAAATAAATCATAACCATATGTAGGTACACATCAGTACTGCCGCTTGTAAATATTTTAATCTGCAGTACCTAATTATTTATTTAATAAATTACAAGCATTTATAAATTATCACTGTCAAGGCATAATTTGACGTTTCTTGATGGCGATAGAAATTAAGCAATCGTCTAATAACTTTATCTCTCACTTAATTGACATTTTACTGGAAGATTTGACCAGATTTGACAGATTGGGGGAGAAAAAAAAACAAGCCATATTAATGAGCATAATCTTTTATTTCTTTCAATTATAAACTGAAAATCAAATAATTTTCCTTCAATAGAACATAAACAGTAATCAATATAATAACTATTATTATAATAATATACATATACTATGATAATTACATACACGTAAAATAAAATAAGAAATGATAAAACGAACAATTCACATATATGGCAATTTACATACAAAATCAAATGATAAAACGTTCGCCTACCTCTTGACCAGAATCACGAATATTCATTTTCCATAAAACTACACAATGTCTAAACCTCCAATTCACTAAACATGTACAATATTGGATTTTTATTAGCTTCACTCTCATCGACTATAATATTAGTAAGCTATCGGGCGCTTAGATTTTCAAATGCGGAGCTTTTTAAACTCCTCACACTAAGCGAACCCCGATATGTTAAGACACAGCGTGAACGTGTTCATTATTTTTTGAATATATAAATACAAACTAGTAAGTGCACTTTTGTTAAGTGTATAAAAACCGAAAAAATCTGTCTCCAAAAAACTTACACAAGACTACGCGCGGTGTAAAGATATATATCGAAAGCACGGTGTCACAAAAAACTTCACAAGCCAAAAGGTTCGATTAGTTAAATATAATGTATTGCTTAAGGTGTTTCGTTACGACTAAATCAGGCATAGGTTATATGTTACATTTGATGCCCCCTTCGTAAGACTTATGTTAATATTTGGTATCCTAGACCGTACTAGCCATTATGTACATATTTCTATATATTTAAACAAAAATAAATACACTCTCAGCCGAAAGGAATAGCTTACTTAGTAAATACAATAGTAGTCGTATAATACACAAACCTAAATAATACAAAAACTCCTTTAAAAAGTTACAACTTGACTAGAAGTTACAATAAAACTCTTCGGCGAAAAAAAAAAGTTACTCCGGGTTGCCGTTCCTCACCCCCAGAAGCTTAGCAGCATCATCGGGAGTTGAGGTTATGATCTGGTCCACAATTGAACCTTGGATTCCCAACAAGTTACTGATGAGGTCTCCACTTTCTATACCGTCAGACTCATCAGGTTTCTCTGAAACTTTACACTTCTCCAACGGATTGACGATATCTTCATCACTATTCGCCGCATCACCCCCCTCCATAAAGTTATGCTTCTTCCTATGGCGGAGCATACTATGTTTTAGCGTGAATTTCCTGCAACAGATGTCGCAGCTGAACGGACGCTCACCCGTGTGGGTGCGCATATGTCTTCGCAAGTCCTCAGCAGACCAGAATCGTCTCATGCAGAAGGCACAGATCACCTTCCTGTTGGAATAATCCGGAAATTTACCGCGGATTTCGATGTCTTCCTCATCGTGGTTGTTCGAGGAATCCTCAGGTGGAGAAGCGTTACTATCCAAAGCGTTTTTCGACATTAACAACTCATATTCCGAGGGATGTTTATCCTTGATATGGTCCAAGCAATCGTTCCTCTCACTGAACGACCCTTCGCAAAGATGACACTTGAAGGGCAGATCCGAAGAATTCAGTTGCTCCTGACCTAATTTCTGGCTTGCTTGCCCCTCCCACTCATGCTTCTCGTCTTCGGAACTCCCTGCGTCGTAACCCTGCATCTTACCATCGTTGTGCTTCCCATGGATGTGCTTCTTCAGGTTGGAAGCTGTGGAAAACGTGCTGCTAGGGCACGTGGAGCATTTGTAAGGCCGTTCCGGGACGTTCCTCATGAGGAAGCTCGCGTTGTTGTTGCCGGAATCGTTTGGGATTGTCGAAGCAGCGCTGTCGTGCTTCCTCTGCAGGTGACGGTCGCAGTTGGACTTCGTGGTGAAGAGTAATGGACAATGGCTGCACTTGAACGGTTTCTGACCGGTGTGGGTGAGGATGTGGCGTCGCAAGGAGGAAGTCCAGGGGAACTTCCGGTTGCAGTACGGACAGCTGACGCGGTTCGGTGCTAAGGAGTATGCTGACTTCTTCTTGACGGGGCGTGTGCTGTTTGGGTTCTCCGATTCAGATCTGGAAAGAGGATTTTTCATTAGCCAGGCAAATGAATTAAATAATAGTTCTAACCAAATCAAAATTGGTATACTGCAACGGCATATATTTAACTAAAGAGTATTTGGACACTTACTTGTCATCAGAACCGGAGTTGGCCTCACTGGTACTCCCACTGGCCACCAATCCTTCTTCGTCTTCCTCTTCGTCTTCGTCTTGCTCATGGTCGTCCCTCTCGTTCTTGAAATACTCTTTGAAAGGTTGCTGGGAGGCATTATCCAAAAGCCTCGAGACGGGAACAAGGTCCTGGACCTCCTCGCTCCTAGCCTTCTTCTCCTTGAGTTCCTTCAACTTATCCTCCAGCATCCGTCTCCTCTCAAAGTCCTCATCAGTATCCATCTTCTCCTCATGCTCGTCAATGACCAAAGCACACTCATCATCTTCCTCTTTCTTCACTTGAGTCAGGGAGTGTTTGTAATCTTGGTTAGCTCTAAGATGCTGCGCCAAGATAGCATACTTCAACTCATCGGAAATCTGGTTTTTGGTGTCATCTTCAGGGCTCCTCTGGGGTTCATACGTTGGTACCGTCAGATTAGCCGCAACGCCGTTAACCGCCTTCCTACCAGCGTTTGAATTCGAGCGTTGCCTTTGGGAATAATATTGAGGATGTTGCTGCTTGATGTGACGTTCCATGTTAGACCTTAGGGTGAATCTAGCAGAGCAGTGCTCACAAGCAAACGGCCGCTCCGTTCGGTAACGTCTTTGCTTCTGTTTTGGCATAAGCACGCCATTCTTGATCACCATTTTGACCGAATTCGGCGAATGCAAAACTGATTCCGATTTCGGTGGTTGAGGCTGGATGGGGCTCTGCATCTTCGAGATGTTCTCCGCGAATGTCGGGTCGATGTTTACCGACAATGGTTTGATGTCCTCAGCGGATTTAGGCGAAGGGAACGTTGGAAACATCGGTTGTGGTAACGTTGGGAAGCCGCGATTCTCGGTAAGCATGGGATTAGGAGTTGGACGATTGAATCTCTCGGGGTCTTGGAGGAGAGGAAAGAGGAACTGCGGGGGGAACGGGTGCGGCCAATGGGGGAAACTCTGGAGCATCGCTAGTTGGTGGTTTTTGATGATCTGCTGCGCCGCTAGGATGTTGTTGAACTGTGGAGCTTCTTGAACTTTCCTGGTTAGATCTTCGGGCGATTCTTGTTCCTCTTCCTCTTCGGAATCCGACCGTTCATCCGAATACTCCGCCTTCTTCTTGCTCAAATCGATAGGTTTATCGTAATCGGGGTCGCTATCGTACTCGGGTATCTGCTTGAGGGTATCTAAAGTCTTCACGTGGATCTTTGGCTTCTGCGGGGTGGAGGTATTCGTAATAGTAGGGTTGAAGGCGAACCTGCTCTGTAACGCAGGGATCTCGCTGAGGGTCTTCAGGTTCTCCCCGGTGATAATCTCGTTGATGCTGCGATATGGCGCAGTCGGTTGTCCGACCCAAGGCAGCGGGTTAGGCAGCTGGAGCAACGGTTCGCTCCTCCGAACGAAATGCTCGCTTAGGCAACTCTTTGGCGTCGTGCTCCTCATAGTGTCTTGCGTAACATCACTATCAGCATTCGAAGTAAAACTATTATTCATCTTTTTGGTGTCATCTCTAGCTAGTTTGTTCAAATCGTCATTCGTGGGGTCTTCCGACGGATGGTAGATGATCGAGTTCTTAACTTCGTCCCTGGTGTTCTTGTTGTGCCTATTGCGCAGGTGTCTCTCGCAGTTCGCTTTCGTGGTGAAGGCGTACTTGCACAACGAGCATTCGTATGGCCGATCTCCGTTGTGTGTCCTCATATGACGCACGAGCGCCGATTTATCTTGAGAAGCGTATGGACACATGTTGCATTGGTAAGTACCGTTGTTGCTGCCGTTCAGGTGGGCCCTGTTATGCCCCTTCAGGGCGCGCAGGTTGGGAAAAACAGCGGTGCAGAGGCGGCATGGGAACTCACCACGGAGTTTCATCTTCCTGAACTCAATAGCGAAGATATCTTGGGCTTCCTCTTCGTCTGTTTTGTTTTCTAGTTGTTGTTCGTGGTGGTGGGGTTCGTTCTTGGATAGGTGTTGCATGAAGCCACCGTTCGCAGCCATCGACGAGAGGATGGTTGGGATATCAGCCAGGTCTTTGGTGGTGTGGTCAAAACTCGGTCTTAATGCGTTTTGGAGGATAGCTTTTGAAATGATTGGCGTCCTATCGAGTGAGTTATCCTGCAGGTCGAGTATGTTGAAGAATTCCTTCCTTTTTATGAAGGTGGTGTCGTACTTCGGGGGGATTGTATGCGTAACTCCGAGCATGCAGTCTTTCTCGTGCATCTCCAAGGAGATGGAGCAAGGAAAGGCCCTCGGGCACTCCCGGCATTGGAATTTGATCTCAGACGCCGGTTTGTGGATGAACTCCTCGCATTTACTCTTGGCTATGTGCGGAAACTTCTCACAGGAGAAGTCCACTGAGGTGCAATCCTTAAACCCATGGATGAAGGTCTTCAGCTTCCCGTTCTGGTCAGCGTGAACGGTGTTCGTATGGAGATTCAAAGCCTTGTGGTTCGAGAAGCTTTGTTTGCATTGTGAACACTCCGCTGGATGTTCCGGGTGGTTCTCAGCTAGATGGAGCTTGTAGCTTTCAATACTAGAGAAGTCCTCCCTGTCGCAAAGCTGGCATTTGTAATGCTCAACTGACTCCAGCTTAATCCTCCCATTCTTAAACTCCTCATGGGTAAGCTCGTCTTCCAGCTTTCGCTTCACCCCAGTATGCTTGGTTATCGCGTTAACCCCATCGATCTGGTTGTTGTTGTATTCGACCTTCTTGGAGCTGCTCCCGCTGCTGTCTGAGCTGCCACAGCTGTCAGAGTCGTACCCGTTCTTCAAATGCGGGTGTTTCTTCATGTGTCGATGCATGTTGCCATTGGTAGTGAAGGTGACCCCGCAAACTGAGCAAGAAAACGGACGTTCCCCGCTATGGACCAACACATGCCTGTCAAGACTAGAACTCGAGCACAGGACTTTCTCGCAAATCTTGCATATGAACCCTTTGTCGGATGGTTGAGTTTCATTGTCGTTGTTATGACTACGGATGTGCAGCGTTAACTCGTGCTGGCCCGTCAGCATGCTGTCGCAGATCGGGCAGGGGTGTTTCTTCTCGGGCGAACTGCAGTCGCTCCTGTTGTCGGAATCGCTCTGGTGATCGGCTGTGTAGTTCGAGGCCGATAGGAAGCCGGAATCGGTTCGAATGCTTTGGTTGTTTTCTTTGGTTTTGGATTCGTTGGTGGTTAGGTCCATTGTTCCATTGGCATCTGGAAGCATAATGGGATATTGAGAGCGTATTGGTAAATTTCTCGGTACGCGTGAGACAGGCAAAGCAAACGTTGGGAAAAAAATAGCACGCGAGATAAGGAGAGTGTGGTTACTGGCCAGACATCAAAGAGACGTGACTAACGAGACAATAAATACGAGAGAATGAGAGATATGATAACGCCGAAACAAAAATTGTGTATTATTCGGTGATAGTTTAACCCGAATTGTTATTTTTCTCCACAATCTCGGCTGGATCTAGTTTTTTTTTTATTGAATTGTCCCACGCTTTATCTGTTGTACAGAAAAGGAAAAACGGAAGCAATACAGATTGTTTACCGCAAGCGATACGCACAAAACCGCGTGATTAAAAACATGAACTATAAACAAAACAACGTATAGCCAGAATAACAGAATCGTATTTACCTGAAATCTTCTGATGTGGTGGCGATGATCCTGCTTCGATGTTTAGAGCCATACAGATGTTTCCTTGCATTTCGCTATGACCGCCTGAAAACAAAACAAAAATCGGTAAAAATAAGTATAAAAAATATTTAGAATTCTGGTTGTTTAAAGTTTTCTGAAAAATTCTGAACGATTTTTAGTTGAACCTAATAAATATAAAGATAAAACTAATGCATTTGAGAACGTACCTCGTCCTTTTGGAGGTTATGTTTATTTTTATGCAGACGCGTAATTTATTCAAGAACGGGTTTTAAGTGAGTTTGTTTAATATCTTTCCTGATATAAGGCATTTTTGGAAACTCTTAATTTGAAATTATTGAAATTAATTATTCATTTCATTTCAAAAACATTTCGGAACAAACTGTGGTTTCTGGTAAAAGTGCAAAAGTTAAGGTTTACTATGAGAACATTTTGAGGTTTTTCCCTAAAATTATCAAATTTTACAATTTATATAAAATTACATTGAAATAAAACTAGTTAGCCAGGATTTGACAGATATTTTGATTATATCGTATTTTTATGTTTTCAATATTTATTTATTTATTAACATTCATTAAGTACTTTAGTTCTTAACATTCTTTCATTTGTAGAAAGAAGGTAAAATACAGAAGGTAGTTATTTAAGAAAAAATTGCCAATCTCGTCAAAACACTGTATATTTTAAACCATGGGGCAGCGTAAACCTGAAAATTTTAAATAGTTACCGAATTTTCGTTCTCACCAAATTATGAGTGAATTCCTCGAGTTCAAAAATGTCTGATAAGATCATCAATAGTCTTGTCACGTGCCAGAGTTTCGCCAGACAAAAGCTTTTCACCGAACCGATCACAGGAATGAAATTTCTCTTTCAATAGTTTCATCAAACCAATGACGAAAAAACTGCATTTCAATCGATCTACAACCTTATTACATTATATAGAAAAGATTTCTTGGTTTTAAGAAATACATATTTATTTAAGTCAAAACAATATAATATTTGGAAACAAACAAAAATTATGTTCCTTTAAAGTAATATTTTTGTTTTGATTTACAAAAACGTTTCTTTACAGAAAAGAAATCTAAGTTTGACTCACACAAATATACTTGTAATCAAGAAGAGATTTACTTCCGCCAAACAAATCATATGTAGATTCAAGTAAATATATTTTTAGTGTGAATATCTCATCCAACTGTATATTCATAGCATGTATTTACAAAATGTTCCGAAATCGACTACCAAAGGATTTAACCCCCATTAATGATCTTCAATTTGACGCATGACAGAAAATTATAGAACAACATTTAGAAAAGTTAACATTTTGCTAAAGCAGAACAAAGTAATGTTCAGTTGAAGCCACACAACATAAGTACAATATCGTTATTTAGGGGTTCTTTACCTCAGAGCAAAACATTTTGCATTCATGAATAGGACTACCACATCTAATTACCTATAATTTAGTATATTATCACAGCCAACCAAAATATCAACTCCCTCCACTTGGTGTCATACATAATATCGTAAGGTGGAGGCTTTTCAGTTTTTAATGGAATCATTTAAAGTATAATCCCAATCAATTACCTACAAGT
The DNA here is from genome assembly GCA_964023965.1 of Melinopterus prodromus. NCBI lineage: Eukaryota > Metazoa > Arthropoda > Insecta > Coleoptera > Scarabaeidae > Melinopterus > Melinopterus prodromus. Next base: position 2,746,618 of record OZ030391.1, on the reverse strand, counting down.
TGGTCTAAGAGAAAAGGATTTAAACAGTTTTTGTAAAAGTTATAAACATTTGTCTGTTGTAAAGATATGTAATGTGTACCGCAATACAAAATATATTTTGATTTGTAAATTTACACCCCAACACCGAAAGGTAGGCAGGGTTTTATTGATTATATATAATACAAAATATCTCAGCGTAAATGAGTAAATAGAACGATTAATTACCTACGAATTTGTCATATGAAACAAACATATGTAACAATTTTTTTTCGATTTCCTATACATTTAATTTTTGTAAAAGTTTTAACAATTTTTCTGTAGCGTTTTTCGTAGTATCTCTGAAAGCGTGCATAGAAAGTATATGCAAATGTTGTCTGCTACAGAACGGGAAATAGTGACTAACTAATTGAGATAGGTAGTCTACATTTTGACGTATGGAATATCGTCGTTCAGTAATGTTTAAAACGTTATAAACAATTTTCAGCAATCAACTTTGTGTTTCTTTGGCTGTCGATACTTAATATTGTTACAATACTAATCGGATAGTCGGTCTGTTGCCTGTTAGGAACGGAGTTGTTACCCCTAAATCATCATTATTTTGTTTATCTCTCAATAAGTATCGAAAATTAGTAAAATGAAAGCATTTTTCTTGGCAAAGACCAAATGACTTAAGACCTTTTTAGATTTCCAAAATTCTCCCATTCGCTTTTCAAAGCTAGATGTGTTCTACCGATCAATAATAATACCCCAAACTAACTTAGTATCATCTCAATAATAGATAATTTAAATAATTTGATTACAGATGTTCGTTTATCTCGCATACAGTAAACAACCTATCAGACCCGGAGCATAGGCCGTTTTTTTTATAACGGGTGTACCTGGTGTTACTCGAATACAAAGGGGCACGCGCCGGGCAGGTGTTTTCCAGTGGCGTGTGTAGCCCCCCAGTTGATCAGTGGGCAGGTGTACCTGCGCGTTTCTAAACTGCCGCCCTGACATATGCCCTACCGTATTTTATTCGTATTTTTATTTACACACATAGCTGTTATTCCTCTTCGTTTTTTTTTTTAAATAGTGAGAGCAAGACGCCGGTCCCGCATGATTCTAACCCTACTTTTTGATCGAATACCACTGATTGGCAGGAAGAAGAAATGTGCTACGTTCAGAAATTCATCTGCTCTTCTCCGAGAAGAGTAACATCTGTACGCTTTCACGTATATATGCAAGGGGGAAATTGTACAATACAAACAAATCATGTATTTATTATCGTTGAGTGTATGTATGCACTAGATTTGAGAAATAATCGAATGTTTAGAGGAGCGTTTCCCAAACTTTTTGCTCCTGCGGAACCCTTTAAATTGGGTTCCTGTAAAAAACGCAGTTGAATGATTTAATATTACTTACTACTGTGAAATTAAAGTACTTTTCCTGTAAAATTTGAACAATGCCCTGTAATTTCACACGAAAATGTATGTGGAATATGTGAATTCTGTAAAAACAATACAGAAATATCGCTGGTATTAAATACCCAGCGATGTTACAGTTGATTCTTCTTTTACAGCTTTTGTTGGTAGTTCATTACATTCATTTGCTGTAATATTGCAGATATTTCTCTCTAGGTATAAACTTATTTGTGCTTTTTAGTTCCTTCCAATATTACCAAAGGAAGGAAAAACGAAAATACAAATGAAACAATGCGAAAACGAAGAATACAGAAAGTACCTTTTACATTTAATTATATAAATAAATCAATTAAGAAATTTAAAAAAAATCATTGGCCAAAATACAATAATTAAGAAACATTTATCCAGACATAGTTATCGATAACACAGTTGTTGAGATAGTGGTCGAATTTAAATATCTAGGTGTCATTTTAGATAATAGTTTGAAATTTACGAGTAATATGGAATATATAGTTAAAAAGGTGAGTCGAAAGATTAGCTACTTAGGAAGAATATCTAATAAACTTACATTAAAAGCTAGAATATCTTTGTACCATACGATTATAGAACCATATTTTTACTATTGCAGCAGTATAATATTTTTGTGTACAGACAAAGACATTAAAAAGATTCAAGTACAACAAAATCGAGCACTCAGAATTTTATTACAAAGCTCCAGGTTAACCAGTGTCGAGTCCATGCTGAGTAAATTAAATTTTTTGAATGTTAAACAAGGAACGGTATATCAGGCACTCACGTTGGTATATAAATGCATAAATAATAAACTCCCAAATTATATGACTAATTATTTAACATACAATAGTCAGCAGCATGAATACAATACTCGGCAAAAGGACCACTTGAGATTACCAAAATATACAAAAAGTAGCACACAAAATTCATTTTATTATAAAGCACTGAAGATGTTTAATACCCTGCCAAGTGATATAAAAAACAGTAGTTCGCTAAGTCTTTTTAAAACATCATGTCGGGTTCATGTATTGGCTAATTTTAAGTAGTTGATAAGTTTATTACTTAGGAAACCAAATTTATTGTGATTATTAGTTTCTTTTAACTAAATAAATATCATTATTATTAAAAAGTTTCATATGGTCGTATTGATAAGAAATTAATATTCCTTAAGAAGTTAGAGTCGCTTAAAATACGTTTTTTTAAAATATATAGTAATTTTTTAAGGTATAAACAAAATAAATAAGTCCTTATGAAACATTTGTCAGAACAAAAAGAACAAATAAGCTTGCTCATACATACACAATGTTGAAAACTGAACTGATACGAATTGAAATTTGGGAAAATGTCAATAGACCAAAAATGCCATTCTTTTGGATACTCTTGAGGTTAATATGACTTCCGGGTTTTCCGGAAATGACGTCATCATTGAAATGACAATCAGGATGACAATCTGAACACAAAAACATATCGATCGTCAATTTTCATCACCAAGGCAACGCAAAAAGAACTTTGTTTGTGTATTAATCTAGGTGGCTAGGAGTTGGCGAAAATAGTCGAAAATTGTCAAATAAACACCAACTAAATCGATTTTGGCCGACACCCTGATTATTCCATAGAAAACTATTTAAAATTTCAATGATGACGTCATTTCCGGAAAAACCGGAAGTCATTTTTTGTCTATTAACACATTCCCAAATTTCATTCGCTCAGCTTCATAAACAAAAAAATAAAATAAACGGGAGTACCTATGCCGTGGGTCACCCGGTATGTAAAAATATGTGAAGGCCCTTTAAATTTGTTTCATTGTCAAAATTAGTGCCTAGGTACTTCAATTTAATTTAAAAAATTTTTGTTTAATTAAATGCGGTTACGAAATTTGAAATTACACTTTTGTTTCGTCAATAATTGCTAATCACTCGGTATATTTATTGATTTTCTTTTAGAACTTGTTTGGTGATAAGAAATCCACCAACTTACAACTATGTTCTTCTCTTAAAGTACAATTATGAGCATCAGATTAAAATTATCGGTTTATTTTGTCACACATTTGGTAAGGCAAAGATATTCAAAACAAATAATGTTAGAGTTTCACCAATAACTCTGCTGCCAGATTGTTGTTTTCTAGAGATTATTTTGTACCAGATAATTGCAAGTAATACTGTCAATTAAAGTTAATGAATAATATAGAATCAATTTGATTTCTTTGGCGGAAGTAAACCTAGTAAGTAAACCTTTTTAAGCCTAATCAAAAATATGTCTTTGAAGGAAATAAATCTCCAGTATTGTAAGCCCTAGTTGGCACTATTGATTGTCAAATACACACATGACTAACTTCAATTTGTAACCTGACAAAACTTTTACATAATGTTATTCAGGCATTGTTATAAATAACACTTTTCCATTGTCGCCGCTTTGTATTATATATCTATTTCGTTGTGAGGCATTTCGTAAAACGCAGGAACGAACGCAGTATATATGTAAGTTCGCGTGACTTCAACCAGAGATACCAACTAATGAAATCTTCTCTCTGAATGCTACATCCTTACAGACCGTAACGAAAATCTTATTATTCCGCCACAATCTCGCTATATAATAACGAAAAAAGACGGCCAACTAGCGAGCAAGATGTTGCCTACGATCTTCCTATAGTTTCCGTGATTTTATTACTATCGCTTTCTAACTTTTAATCCAAATTAATTACCGGCAACTTTAAAACGTAATTAATTAGGTAGGTACATTGAACATGTTCGATTTGAATTTAAGTACAACACATATTTTATTGTGTATGTTTATATACCTATAACTTTTGCAAAAATTGTTGCATAAATTTCTATTTAGGCCTCCTGCGGAAGAGCTAAATATTATTCAATTGGGCAACTTTTTTTGCGTGATATACACTATATAGATATACTACTATTTCCGGAAATTTTGGACCTAGAATTTACTCGATCTGAGCTCTTCAGCTAAAATATTCTCAAGTTAAATATCACGCCGGTCACCGGAAGTCGTTCAACAATTCAAAAAAATAGATATAGGGAAACCCTAATATTGATTGATAGAAAATAAGTTTACCTATCAAATACCAGTTCCGTGAGACACCCTGCATATGAGGGCCCACAGGGACAAATCTTGATCAACTTGAAATTTTGAATTTCGAAAAATCTTTTTTTCGATACACCCTAATATACAGGAAATAATTTAGGAAATTTTGTAGGTCTCCCATTACTTGATTACCACACAGGGTGAGCCAAAAATTATGAAAAAAACATGGTATCAGTTCTCTTTTTCACTACAATCCAGGATACTGTAAAATAAAATCCACCTCATTATTTTATTTTTTTGAAAGACAAGGGAATTGTCTTCCAGTAAAAAAAAACAAAAAGTAAAAAATGGTTTAAAAAATATAGAAAATTAAGTTAGGACAAAAATTAAGTGCGTCACTTTTCTTTTTAAACTGAGTATATGTACTAATACATGCTCAATTCATATCTATGATATCAGTAGATAGTTATGAGTAAAGGTTGAATGCGTTTCCTCTATGGTTCTATATATATATATGTCTACATGTTGCATCGTTTTTACTGTCAATATGTCAATATTGGCAATCCTCTCATTTTTTTCTGTTGGCAACGCGACAGCGTGCCGTTGTTGTTTACTATATTTTTAACTTCCTCCTTAGATATAGTTTTCATCATCGCTTAGAAAAATATTACGCAAAATCTGTTAATTTACCGATGTTTATTGATATTCATTCACCGATGTAAAAGGGGTGTTTATTATACGCTTAATCTAGCCGACAATGGTACGAAGTAATCCCAAAATGAGCTAAACGACCTCAAATCAATTGATTAGATGATTTTCGTTTGGATGATTTGGTTATAAGTCGAATATTTTGAATTTTATTGTCTGTACGCGTTCTGTAGTCGTTTTGTAGACGTTCTGTAGTCGTTTTGTAGTTCTGTAGTCATTTTGTAGTCGTTTTGTAGTCATTTTGTAGTCATTTTGTAGTCACAATTTCACAATATACTAACTAATTGCGAAAACTGGTACAATAACCGCGTAAGTTCGCTTAGAGAAAATGTTTAGGAAGCTTAAGAAACTGTTCACGTGTTACAGGTTATATAATAGGAACAATAATCACTAAAATATAGATGGATTCGCTTGTTATTGACGTTTTTTATCAATAGATGACCAATAGGCTTTTAAACATTTACATTCGAGCAATAATTTGCTAGAAAATTTGACGTTTCTCAGATATACAATCCTAACCTAAAATCTGTTTAGTCGATCACTCGTTAGATGGCGTTACCGTTTGAAACCACAGCGAGATGTCAAACTGTCATGAAACCTAACCTAACTTATCACTAAAACGTACCTATTATTATAAATATCGCGTATAATAAGAAGATAATTGATTTGCATATTAGAGAAAAAGAAAATTCGCGTTCGCGTGTTTACATTGAAAATGATCTCGGGTAATTTCATACAAATGTTCCACTTAGTTGCATAAACACACGAATTAGAGCTGCTTATGTGGTATAAGCATATGGCGGACGTACGCGTTCGACGGAGACAGATATATTAATGGAAGGAGACGCAAAACACGCTCACTAACATCCACGCTTTCTTGCTTTGAGATGATGATAGCGGAGATTCGAGGCCAACGAAGTGAAGCCTCATCTATAACAATTTAGCAGTAAAAGTATCCAATTATTAATAATTGCCCGAAATATTATGCGTTACGCAACCCGCCGTACACACTTTTTTACGACCTTTGTGTTGAGTAACTTTTAATTAATCGAAATCTACATGTTTTCTTAAGTAACACACACCATCCCCACCGTAGTTTTTAGGCGGAAAAGGGGTTGAAATAGCCGGAAGAAATATTCGTCAGATTCAAACACGCAATTTCTTAGAATGTTTCTCGCGTATTGATTTAATAAAATCCTTATGACTCTGTGCTGGTTTCATGCGTAGTGGATGGCGGTTTTTGTGGATACAATTGTAACTGGGAAAACCGTTGATTCATCCAGACGAAACAGATTTATCTTAAAATGAACATAATTTATTTAGAATACCTACACAGGGTCCTGCAACTAAGCTCCCGTCTTCTGTAGCTCACTTACTCATTAAGCTAAGAGTTTGACATTTTGCAGGCTTACCCTGTACTTCAAGGTACAATTCAAGAAATTATTTTTTATTATACAGGCTGTTCCAAAAATGTGCAACGCCATGGTAATATATTTTTTTAAATTGCATGCTATACATTTTTCTACACATTTGGAAGCCTTTTATGGTTGCCTACATATCACCAAAATTTTATTGAAATCGGTTGAGTGACCGCAGCGGAAAAAAATTAAAACCAAAAAAAATTGATTTTGCATCGTAGGCTTTAAAAATCAATAAAAAACCACAAAATGCACCTCGTTAATAAAATTTTGCGACGTGTTTATTAAGTTAGATGTAATAGTCTCGTTAACCAAGTGACATTGATCCAAATTATACAGGGTGACCACTATTGTTCTTATTTTAAATTGGAACCCATAATTTTTTTTTGGGTGAAACGATGCGGAAGTAAAGAATAAATATTGTTTCTGAATACAACCCCATCACAATTCCCAATATTTTAAAAGGTATTCGCCAAAAACTCATTTTTCAACGTTTCCAACGGCAATTTTAGGTAATAAATATGGTACGTGGCGTTGAAAAACAATTTATTACATAAAATATAACGCAGAGAGGTATTTTAGATTTTACTGTACTTAATTAAGTAGTTATTCAATTGCTAAATTTACTGCAAAATTTACCTATAGCCACATTTCCGTCCTTACCGCTATAGGTAAATTATGCAGTAAATTTTGCATTTGAATAACTACTTAATTAAGTACACTCAAATCTAAAATACGTCTATTATTTTTTATGAAATAAATTGTTTTTCAAAGCCACGTACGATATTTATTATCTAAAATTGCCGTTGGAAACGTTGAAAAATGAGTTTTTGGCGAATAACTTTTAAAATATTAGGAATTGTGATGGGGTTGTATTCAGAAACAATATTTATTCTTTAATTCCGCATCGTTTCATCTAAAAAAATTATGGGTTCCAATTTAAAATAAGAACAATAGCGCGCTTTGAAGTTTGACAAGTTTGACACTCGATTTTGGTCAGCCTGTATAATTTGGATCAATGTCACTTGGTTAACGATACTATTACATCTAACTTAATAAGCGCGTCGCAAAATTTTATTAACGAGGTGCATTTTGTGGTTTTTATTGATTTTTAAAGCCTACGATGCAAAATCAATTTTTTTTGGTTTTTATTTTTTTTCCGCTGCGGTCACTCAACCGATTTCAATAAAATTTTGGTGATACGTAGGCAACCATAAAAGGCTTCCAAATGTGTAGAAAAATGTATAGCATGCAATTTAAAAAAATATATTACCATGGCGTTGCACATTTTTGGAACAGCCTGTATAATAAAAAATAATTTCTTGAATTGTACCTTGAAGTACAGGGTAAGCCTGCAAAATGTCAAACTCTTAGCTTAATGAGTAAGTGAGCTACAGAAGACGGGAGCTTAGTTGCAGGACCCTGTATATGTCATCTCTTTGTATCACATGACCACAAAAAATGCCAATATTTTCAACAACTGCAAAAATCACAAAAACGTAACAACCCAAAATTCATAGGAAAAGAACAAAAAGCCTTTGCCCTTTTTGTTGACAATATTCCCATACTAAAAATAATTGCTAGGTACTGCTTTATTTATTTACACAATAGTATTTTTCACAAAGCCAGTGTGGTCACGTGACTTTCAGACATTGCACATGGATACGTATCTCCTTGATTACAAAAGAAAATCCCTAAATATTTACAGAAATCGTCATATTTTTTTATTTATTTTAATTTATTTTTTGTATCGATCAGATCAATTAACAAAAGATCGATATCTTCGATCTGATCGTTTTGTGTTCGTTTTGTGATTGAAAATCGCAAATAAAGTAAATTTAGATACTATTTCGTACAACTCTTTCGTCTAAGTATTTTACGAAAGCCGTATTGCAAAAATGATTCAACCTCTTGCAAAATTGGCAATAGAATTTCAAGAAGCTCACTCACTCATTGACTGCGTATTTTAAAACAGCGTTAGTCACAAACGGTCGGAGCGAACAAATGTTTCAGAATCTTCGCCTTTTCGATAACGATAGTTATATTATTAATATTATCTTCTGGATAGCCGATACAAGACAGACGATGTATCATCATCGCAAAACGTAGACAGTTTATCATCAACAGCTTAATAGTTTCATAGCTTATTATTTAATTATTAATGCACGTTATTGAATCAAGTTTATTTTATCGACGGAAAAGCAGGAAAAAGTCCACTAGAGATAAATTCTGTAATCTTGTAAGCGGCACAATGAGCCTGTGTATACGTGGGAGATGCATATTTATTTGTATTGCGATATAGATAACAGATTTGCAAAATAAACCCAGACAAAGAACCGATAGTGTTTGTGTTATAACGAACGCGTGCTTGAGACATTTTGACACACCCTGTGTGTGTCTGTGTGTGTGCGGAGTTGTTTAGTAAACATACATATATAGGTGCGTTCTAAAGGCGAGATGATACACGGATGAACACTTATTGACGCTTGATAAATTCCCCAGAATTGTTTATATGCAGATAACTCGGTTATCCCATCGACGGAATAGTTTTCGATACCAAATTTTGAGAACAAAGTATTCGAGATATGATCCCGATATCTCCGAAACTATATTTAGTGAGCGTTTTTCTAACTAATAGATAAGATGCCAGAACTGAGATGATAATTCGTGAAAACCGATATATGTACGTTGCCCGGATGTTTACCGTATAATTACTAATCACGTCTGCGAAAGAAAAAAAAGCTGTGGTATATCGTTTACCGCGCCTTCGTGTTTACTCTCGTTCGAGACTGCGTCGATAAATTCAATAAAACCCGTCGTAATTCAGGAGGAACGCGCGATTTTTTACTTTCACACGATTTGTTTGAGTTATCCTCAGCTTATACAAGTTTCCTTAGCGCTAGCTTACGCGGAAAATGGTTTTTTAGAGGTGTTTTGGTGGCAGCGGTGGGATATGGTTTCCCAGAAATGTCATTTAGGCACTCGTTAGGTTGCTAAGCGTGTAGGAGATCATCATTCGAGATTTAGTTTACGCAATACATCGATTTTTTGGTTTCCTTCTGCCACTCGACAACGAGATATTGAGATAAAAGCAGATAATGCGCGATTTTTCACCATCGCGAAAAAGAATACCAGATAGGCACCTGTCGCCTTATTTTAGAGGTATTTTCGATTTATATTTTTGCGATAAATTAACAAAAGGTTTTGATGGTCTTAAATAAAAGTCCTCTAAAAGAAGAATAACGTTTTCTTTAAGACTTCTTAACTTCATGTTAGTTAACAAGTTCAAACAAAACGCCCCAATCGTTCTGTTACGTTATGAATAAATAAGTGATGAAGAAGGAGTATAAAAAAGAGTCTTACCAAAGCCTGGTTTACACAAAAAGACTCGCAACAGATAATTTCAGTGATGATCCAAGGTATCACTGTAACATAATGAAACACACATCGAGATTTGTATCCTCGGAGATAGTGGGGATGCTCTAAGATAAGTGGGGAAGAAAAATGCTCGTATCTGTAGAGAAGATTTGAGAGGCGAAATAAGAGAGTAAAAATTCGATGATAATTCCCTAATCAATAGTGGCAAACTTTTTTGAAGATAGCCCCGTCTCTCATAATATGATCTTACATCATCGACAACCGATAGGTTTCTAAAGAAATCGGACAACAACCTTCAACGTGGGTCTTGAATAACAATGGACTATTCGATGGATGAAAAATCGCTTCTTAGAAGCATCTATCTCGTATAACCTAATATCACGTACCAGAATTTCAATAACACGTCTTTCTGTTCGTCTTTCGAGCCAAATTATTTCTCCACATTTACTTTATGCTCATGACTATATATAAATATATATAAATCAAAGGAATCTGGTGTTTCAATAAACACATTTGACAACATTTTGTGTCTTGAAAATGTTATAAAAATGATAGAAAATTGTAGAAAATGACTACAAAATTGTCGAACCTGGGTAATATGAATAGAACTGAGTATATACTTTATAGTCATGAGTATATTACGTTATGCTCATGACTATATATAAATATATTATGATTCAAAGGAATCTGGTGTTTCAATAAAAAGGTGTATCTACATTTGACAACATTTTCTGTCTTGCAAATGATATAAAAATGATAGAAAATTGTAGAAAATGACTACAAAATTGTCGAAACTGGGTAATATGAATAAAACTGAGTATATACTTTATAGTCATAAGTATATTACTTTATGCTCATGACTATATATAACGATATATGATTCAAAGGAATCTGGTGTTTCAATAAAAAGGTGTATCTACATTTGACAACATTTTATGTCTTGAAAAAGTTATAAAAGTGATAGAAAATTGTAGAAAATGACTACAAAATTGTCAAAACTGGGTAATATGAATAAAACTGAGTATATACTTTATAGTCATGAGTATATTACTTTATGCTCATGACTATATATAATTATATATGAATCAAAGGAATCTGGTGTTTTAATAAAAAGGTGTACCTACATTTGACAACATTTTGTGTCTTGAAAATGATATAAAAATGATAGAAAATTGTAGAAAATGACTACAAAATTGTCAAAACTGGGTAATATAAATAAAACTGAGTATATGCTTTATAGTCATGAGTATATTACTTTATGCTCATGACTATATATAAATATATATGATTCAAATGAATCTGGTGTTTCAATAAAAAGGTGTATCTACACTTGACAACATTTTGTGTCTTGAAAATGAAAAATGATAGAGAATTGTAGAAAATGACTACAAAATTGTCGAAACTGGGTAATATGAATAAAACTGAGTATATACTTTATAGTCATGAGTATATTACTTTATGCTCATGACTATATATAAATATATATGATTCAAAGGAATCTGGTGTTTCAATAAAAAGGTGTATCTACATTTGACAACATTTTATGACTTGAAAATGATATAAAAATGATAGAGAATTGTAGAAAATGACTACAAAATTGTCGAAACTGGGTAATATGAATAAAACTGAGTATATACTTTATAGTCATGAGTATATTACTTTATGCTCATGACTATATATAAATATATATGATTCAAAGGAATCTGGTGTTTCAATAAAAAGGTGTATCTATATTTGACAATATTTTGTGTCTTGAAAATGATATAAAAATGATAGAAAATTGTAGAAAATGACTACAAAATTGTCGAAACGGGGTAATATGAATAAAACTGAGTATATACTTTATAGTCATGAGTATATTACTTTATGCTCATGACTATATATAAATATATATGATTCAAAGGAATCTGGTGTTTCAATAAAAAGGTGTATCTATATTTGACAATATTTTGTGTCTTGAAAATGATATAAAAATGATAGAAAATTGTAGAAAATGACTACAAAATTGTCGAAACGGGGTAATATGAATAAAACTGAGTATATACTTTATAGTCATGAGTATATTACTTTATGCTCATGACTATATATAAATATATATGATTCAAAGGAATCTGGTGTTTCAATAAAAAGGTGTATCTATATTTGACAATATTTTGTGTCTTGAAAATGATAGAAAAATGATAGAAAATTGTAGAAAATGACTACAAAATTGTCGAAACGGGGTAATATGAATAAAACTGAGTATATACTTTATAGTCGTGAGTATATTACTTTATGCTCATGACTATATATAAATATATATATGATTAAAAGGAATCTGGTGTTTCAATAAAAAGGTGTATCAACATTTGAGAACATTTTATATCTTGAAAATGATATAAAAATGATAAAAACTTGTATAAAATGACTACGAAATTGTCGAAACTGGGTAATATGAATAAAACTGAGTATATACTTTATAGTCATTAGTATATTACTTTATGCGCATGACTATATATAAATATATACGATTCAAAGGAATCTGGTGTTTCAATAAACACATTTGACAACATTTTGTGTCTGTAAAATGATATAAACAAATGATAAAAATATGTAGAAAATGACTACCTACAAAATTGTCGAAACTGGATAATATGAATAAAACTGAGTATATACTTCATAGTCATGAGTTTATTACTTTATGCTCATGACTATATATATAAATATATGTGATTCAAAGGAATCTGGTGTTTCAATAAAAAGATGTATCTACATTTGACAACATTTTATGACTTGAAAATGATATAAAAATGATAGAAAATTGTAGAAAATGACTACAAAATTATCGAAACTGGGTAATATGAATAGAAATGAGTATATACTCTATAGTCATGAGTATATTACTTTATGCTCTTGACTATATATAAAGATATATGATTCAAAGGAATCTGGTGTTTCAATAAAAAGGTGTATCTACGTTTGACAATATTTTATGCCTTGAAAATGATATAAGAATGATAGAAAATTGTAGAAAATGACCACAAAATTGTCGAAACTGGGTAATATGAATAAAACTGAGTATATAGTTTATAGTCATGAGTATATTACGTTATGCTCATGACTATATATAAATATATATATGATTCAAAGGAATCTGGTGTTTTAATAAAAAGGTGTATCTACATTTGACAACATTTTCTGTCTTGCAAATGATATAAAAATGATAGAAAATTGTAGAAAATGACTACAAAATTGTCGAAACTGGGTAATGTGAATAAAACTGAGTATATGCTTTATAGTCATGAGTATAATACTTTATGCTCTTGACTATATATAAATATATATGATTCAAAGGAATCTGGTGTTTCAATAAAAAGGTGTATCTACATTTGGCAACATTATGTGTCTTGAAAATGATATAAAAATGATAGAAAATTGTAGAAAATGACTACAAAATTGTCGAAACTGGGTAATATGAATAAAACTGAGTACATACTTTATAGTCATGAGTTTATTACTTTATGCTCATGACTATATATATAAATATATGTGATTCAAAGGAATCTGGTGTTTCAATAAAAAGATGTATCTACATTTGACAACATTTTATGACTTGAAAATGATATAAAAATGATAGAAAATTGTAGAAAATGACTACAAAATTGTCGAAACTGGGTAATATGAATAGAACTGAGTATATACTCTATAGTCATGAGTATATTACTTTATGCTCTTGACTATATATAAAGATATATGATTCAAAGGAATCTGGTGTTTCAATAAAAAGGTGTATCTACGTTTGACAATATTTTATGTCTTGAAAATGATATAAGAATGATAGAAAATTGTAGAAAATGACCACAAAATTGTCGAAACTGGGTAATATGAATAAAACTGAGTATATAGTTTATAGTCATGAGTATATTACGTTATGCTCATGACTATATATAAATATATATATGATTCAAAGGAATCTGGTGTTTTAATAAAAAGGTGTATCTACATTTGACAACATTTTAAGTCTTGAAAATGATATAAAAATGATAGAAAATTGTAGAAAATGACTACAAAATTGTCGAAACTGGGTAATATGAATAAAACTGAGTATATACTTTATAGTCATGAGTATATTACTTTATGCTCATGACTATATATAAATATATATATATGATTCAAAGGAATCTGGTGTTTCAATAAAAAGGTGTATCTACATTTGACAACATTTTGTGTCTTGAAAATGATATAAAAATGATAGAAAACTGTAGAAAATGACTACAAAATTGTCGAAACTGGGTAATATGAATAAAGCTGAGTATATACTTTATAGTCATGAGTATAGTACTTTATGCTCATGACTATATATAAATATCTATGATTCAAAGGAATTTGGTGTTTCAATAAAAAGGTGCATCTACATTTGACAACGTTTTGTATCTTGAAAATGATATAAAAATGATAGAAAATTGTAGAAAATGACTACAAAATTGTCAAAACTGGGTAATATAAATAAAACTGAGTATATGCTTTATAGTCATGAGTATATTACTTTATGCTCATGACTATATATAAATATATATGATTCAAAGGAATCTGGTGTTTCAATAAAAAGGTGTATCTACATTTGACAACATTTTCTGTCTTGCAAATGATATAAAAATGATAGAAAATTGTAGAAAATGACTACAAAATTGTCGAAACTGGGTAATATGAATAAAACTGAGTATATACTTTATAGTCATGAGTATATTACTTTATGCTCATGACTATATATAAATATATATGATTCAAAGGAATCTGGTGTTTCAATAAAAAGGTGTATCTATATTTGACAATATTTTGTGTCTTGAAAATGATATAAAAATGATAGAAAATTGTAGAAAATGACTACAAAATTGTCGAAACGGGGTAATATGAATAAAACTGAGTATATGCTTTATAGTCATGAGTATATTACTTTATGCTCATGACTATATATAAATATATATGATTCATAGGAATCTGGTGTTTCAATAAAAAGGTGTATCTACATTTGACTACATTTTGTGTCTTGAAAATGATATAAAAATGATAGAAAATTGTAGAAAATGACTACAAAATTGTCGAAACTGGGTAATATGAATAAAACTGAGTATATACTTTATAGTCGTGAGTATATTACTTTATGCTCATGACTATATATAAATATATATATGATTAAAAGGAATCTGGTGTTTCAATAAAAAGGTGTATCAACATTTGAGAACATTTTATATCTTGAAAATGATATAAAAATGATAAAAACTTGTATAAAATGACTACGAAATTGTCGAAACTGGGTAATATGAATAAAACTGAGTATATACTTTATAGTCATTAGTATATTACTTTATGCGCATGACTATATATAAATATATACGATTCAAAGGAATCTGGTGTTTCAATAAACACATTTGACAACATTTTGTGTCTGTAAAATGATATAAACAAATGATAAAAATATGTAGAAAATGACTACCTACAAAATTGTCGAAACTGGATAATATGAATAAAACTGAGTATATACTTTATAGTCATGAGTTTATTACTTTATGCTCATGACTATATATATAAATATATGTGATTCAAAGGAATCTGGTGTTTCAATAAAAAGATGTATCTACATTTGACAACATTTTATGACTTGAAAATGATATAAAAATGATAGAAAATTGTAGAAAATGACTACAAAATTGTCGAAACTGGGTAATATGAATAGAACTGAGTATATACTCTATAGTCATGAGTATATTACTTTATGCTCTTGACTATATATAAAGATATATGATTCAAAGGAATCTGGTGTTTCAATAAAAAGGTGTATCTACGTTTGACAATATTTTATGCCTTGAAAATGATATAAGAATGATAGAAAATTGTAGAAAATGACCACAAAATTGTCGAAACTGGGTAATATGAATAAAACTGAGTATATAGTTTATAGTCATGAGTATATTACGTTATGCTCATGACTATATATAAATATATATATGATTCAAAGGAATCTGGTGTTTTAATAAAAAGGTGTATCTACATTTGACAACATTTTCTGTCTTGCAAATGATATAAAAATGATAGAAAATTGTAGAAAATGACTACAAAATTGTCGAAACTGGGTAATATGAATAAAACTGAGTATATACTTTATAGTCATGAATATATTACTTTATGCTCATGACTATATATAAAGATATGTGATTCAAAGGAATCTGGTGTTTCACTAAAAAGGGGTATCTACATTTGACTACATTTTGTGTCTTGAAAATGATATAAAAATGATAGAAAACTGTAGAACATGACTACAAAATTGTCGAAACTGAGTAATATGAATAAAACTGAGTACATACGTTATAGTCATGAGTATATTTACTTTATGCTCATGACTATATATAAATATATATGATTCAAAGGAATCTGGTGTTTCAATATAAATGTGTACCTACATTTGACATTTCATGACTTGAAAATGATAGAAAATTGTAGAAAATGACTACAAAATTGTCAAAACTGGGTAATATGAATAAAACTGAGTACCTATATACTTTATAGTCGTGAGTATATTACTTTATACTCATGACTACATATAAATATATACGATTCAAAGGAATCTGGTGTTTCAATAAATGTTTCGAGAAATAAATTTCGATCCAAAATAAATATATAATGCCGTTGTGTTGAGAGATAGAGATAGAACTCTAGGAGAGTGCAGACAACAGCTTCGGCGTCCGCACACAGGTGTCTGTGTGTGATGTGTCGTTGTCATGGTGATGCCGGTTACAGATTCGCAGATCAATACTGGTGCTGGCAGCCATCTTGGCCCGCCTGCTCTCAGGAGATGGGCGACACACCCACCTCCGACTCTTGCCTACCACGCAGAGCCCGCGTCGTTAGGTCGCGTTCGTTACCAATGTGACCCCTCGACATGCCCTTCCCTTGAACTCTACAATCTAACCTAAAAAAATCCCAGTTTTATAGAAAAATATACGAATTTTCTTTTGTTACGATATGATATTGTTGGATAATTGTATAGAGAAGAGTTCAGGAGATAGCTTCAAGAGAAGTTAAGACAGTTGGTCGACAGATTTGTGGAGATATAGATGAGGAAATGGGTGTAAGACCCAATGGAGTAAAATCAAAAGCGTTTAGATGAGATTTCTTAAGAAGATTGTTTAGATGATTATGAGGATGTCTGAAGATAACTTTAGGAAGAAAATTGCACAAGACATGCTTCGCTTAAAGACGATGTTGCTTATTTAATGTCAACGCCACCATATCCAAAGAGAAACATCTCTTTTACACCAAACAAACAATGTAAACTTGGAGACCTTGGTCCAATTTTCAGCTCAAATGCAACAACAATATCGTCACATAACATGTATGTCTCTCTTCGGTACTTCACATGCGTTGCACAATCCAACCACGTACGAAGCAAGAGTCGACAAGGTTCTGGTCTAAATAATCGGCTCGACGAAAGGTCACGTGGTGCTGTTCACATCACCGCGTCTCTCCCATTGTGAGATCCGAGGCCCCCGTGCGGCCAATCCGCAGGATAAGTCGATACCGGTAACAATCTGTACCACCCCTGCCATTGTACAGGGCGAAACTCATCTTTCAACAATAGGGACGTCACCGTAACCATGCCTCATTCATTCGCCGATGTAAATGGGGTGTTTATTACACGCTTAATCTAGCCGACAATGGGACGAAGATTGACTTTACCACTTTGGGGATGAAGAGGGTGCACCGCTAGCTAACCCCAAAATGAGCTAAACGACCTCAAATCAATTGATTCGATGATTTTCGTTTGGATGATTCGGTTATAAGTCGAATGTTTTGAATTTTATGGTCTGTAGACGTTCTGTAGTCGTTTTGTAGACTTTCTGTAGTCGTTTTGTAGTTCTGTAGTCGTTTTGTAGTCTTTCTGTAGTCGTTTTGTAGTCATTCTGTAGTTACAAGTTCACAATATAGTAATTGTGAAAACTGGTACAATAACCGCGTAAGTTCGCTTAGAGAAAATGTTTAGGAAGCTTAAAAAACTGTTCACGTGTTACAGGTTATATAATAGAGTATAATAGAGTAATTAAAAGAAAGTAATTCAAAATCTTATGGAATGGTTGTTTTAAACTGTTGGACTGTCCTAAACAGATCTCCTAAAATAGTGTATCCACAGTTTGCATCTGACGTAAGACTCTATCAAGTTCTAATTCTACAGCAGAATTTGAAAATTTAAGTAATACCGAGTTATCAAGTACTAGCATATTAAAATGTTTTAGAATCATAGTTAATAAGCAAACATGCAATTAACTAAAAACCACTGAGAAATTGTGCCAATCAATCTTTAATCTTTCTACAAAATTAACCGTTTATTTTCTCGTTATAGGTTCCTGAATACTTTTTATGGCAAATTTTGCCTGCTACAGTGTGGTTTTTCGATTTTTGCGATTACGTGAATGACTGTCAAGGAATAAAGGATTAATGCCTATAGTTCTATAGTTCAAAATTTTCCTATTAGTCCAGTAAAATGGTGTTTTGTCCAGGTTTTTTTTGCAATTGATATAAATAGGAACATAGCGGAGCATGAAGGATGATTGTATTTATTTTGTATTGAGTGTGACATCCAACACCTGTACGAGAAGGGGGCTCCTGATCATTTTTGACTAAGGTACAAAAAATTTCTGTGTACCCGATTTTTGTGGCGACGATTCTGGAGAAACTACTAAAGGTATCGGGACGAAACTTCATATTTAGAAGTTTCATGACCAAACTTAGAGCTGAAAAGCTTTTGGTTCAAAAGGGTCCCAAGGAACTGGAGGTTTAGTCTTAGCATTTTTGTAAGATTTTGGAAAATAAACCGCCATTTCTGGAATTTCGTCGAAATAGTTAAATAATGAATTAAATTATTATAGTTTTGTAATAAAAAACAGTTACTAGCAGCAAACATCGCACAACAAACCTTAATTGTTGCCTGATGAAGATTCTAATAGAGTCGAAACGTTGCAAATTACACAAATATCAATTTTTGGCAAGAAAACTGAAAAAACGGTCGAAAATTTTGAGTTTTTTTTGCGGTTTTCGTTGTGAAGCCGCATCAATGGGAAGTAGCAAAGTTAAAATTCGAACTTAGCACACAAAAAACAGAGAAAAAAAAACTTCTATATTTTCTTCCTGGAACAAGCGCATTCGGAAACGATTTGACTGGACTAATAGTAAAACAGCAAGTTTTAGATTTATTTTTGACTTTTGTCAATTGTTGATTTCCGCAAAATCCTTACAACTGTCATTTCTATGAACATTCTAACCTTAAAATTCGATTTAAAAACGCATCTATCGTTATAGAAGATCACCCGAAACCGCTTAGCCGATAAAACAGTCTTAAATAATCACAACTACAATCACGGTCCTAGTTTTTTGCTTGTTACCGGCGTCCGTTGCCTTGGTTACCTTCTCTTACAACAAACGCCCGGACGTTGTTCTTTCGCTCGTACGGGGGTGGGGTGCGTCGGATTGACAGCGCGGGGTGGCAAAATAGCACCCCTGAAGGGAGACAATAGGGTGTTATCTGCGCTATCGCCTCGCACGGGTTTTAATAAATAATTTATCGACTTTTCGATAGGTGTATACGCGTAGCGTGCGTTATAGAAATTGAAGGGTTATTTTTTTCTGATAGAAGATTGAATAAGGTGAAACAAATTATAGTTTGTTAGTTTGTTAGGTTAGGATTGCGTTTTTTTTTTTTTGTTTTGGCTGATGTACGCGAAGCAAGGTTAGACATGCATCTGCACTTTAGTTAATTGTTGGGAATTGTCGTAGATCTGGTATAGGTTTTCCATGGTTGACAAACAATTCTCTTAGATCGGTAGGAAATTATGTAATTAAGTGATTATGTCGGAAAAAAAGAGCGAGTTTGCGAATAACAAACAGCGGAATTGATGGAAGGAATATTTTTTTCTCGAGAGTTGGAATCTCGTTATTCATTCAACGAGATAGTAAGCAAATGAGTAACGCACCATTCCTCTGATTCTTTTTATTCATCTTAGAGGAATTTTGCTTCCCAAGCAATACGAATTTTAAAATATCTAGGCGAGATGTGGAAAACGTGTGCGCAGATAAAAAAAGCTTACCTTGTCGGAACTGGTTCAAATTCCATCCCCTTCTTCTAGGAAAAACTTTACTAAAACCAATCTCGCTCGAACGAACACTAGTCAAGACGAACAGCGCACTTTAAAAGTCTTTAAATCGCTTCAAAAATCACTCGAAATGATGCTGTTTTGTCCTCCCGCACAAGAGAATTCTTAAACATCCCAGATCTCACTCAACTTGTCTCACCAGCGCGTTGGAGACGAATGGTTTGTCTTTGGGAGAATTGTGCCAGCCAGAGAGGCAACATCTCCACAGTCTAGGTGATCGCTTCAGCCATTGGTCGATCTACGCGCGGGAGTGGGGATACACTCCGGGTATTCCGGCTGAAAGTTGGCGGGACCTGCAGCGTTTTTCTCTTTTTTCCTGCCGGTCGGAGACAGTGGGGGTGACAAATGACAATGCGATAAACTGCGAGCGGCAGCCGGAGCTGCCTATTTTCCTCGTAGCCGAAGATGTGGGATTCTTAACGCCCATGGTCGAGAGGAATTCGCTCGAAAATGCTCGGGTTGGTGTTTTTTAGCGCTCGGGTTTGTGGAAATGCGAACGCGTGTGTGTGTGTGTGTGTGTAGGTGTATTTGAATGATTGTGTTGCGGGCATTCTTGTAATTTTTTGGAAGAAGTCACTAAGTGACTTCTTGATATTGTTGAAGAAATTTGAATGTAACAGAGTATAAAATAGGTCCTTAGTCTTCTTTAGTCTGCCCTTTCTCCCAAATCTATAGATATTTTACTATTGACGTTAGGTATTGTCAAAACAACAGCGTTTGACACTAAAAAGCATCAGCGATCTCAATGAAATACAATTTGCTCATGCAGCTAAACTATTAATTTTACCAAAAAATTCCGTAGATATAAATTATTCAGAATTTCTTCTACTTTCATTTATTGTTTAACTATTTTGCCGAAATTACAGAAATGGCAGCTAGTAGTTAAATTTTTGGGATGTGGATATCTTTCAGATACCAAAAGCTATAGGATTGTGCAAAAATCTACTGTAATTTTGTTCTTAAGATGCTGTTTAAGAGATTTTTAATCAATTTAATTCATGTTTTATCATTTGTCCTTATTTCATTTGTTTGATCTTAAGTCATTTGATAGTGACTGGACATTACACACACTGTATAAATTCGAAGATATTCCAGATGAATTTCAGAAAAAAAAAACTAAATCAAAATATTATACCTACAGATTAGCAAACAGAAAAATTTGACTTGACTAAAACTTTGGAACTCAATGAATTGATAGATTTGCGCAAACACGCTAGTTTTTAAAAAGTAGCGAAAGAAATATTATAAGAAATATGTTACGGTATAACAATCGAATGTCGACTTTGTCATTGCCACCTTCGATTTCGACAATCTTGCCATGTTCGTGTAATACGATATTTCTCATGAACATTGCAAAATATAGAAACGTTCATTGGGGCAAAATGTGCACACAAAAATCGATATAGAACGTCAAGGTTTCATATTGCGAATCTCTAAATTCACTCGTTGTAATTTCTGCTTTCGTTTCACCTGAATTCTATCTAACTCATTATTTGGCCATTATCTCAATAGATTCGTCACAATGCTACTAAAGTAATTTTTAAATAGTTCGTTAGGGATAATTTGGTTATTCCAGTTTCATTTTATTATTTTGTTGTGGTTGTATATTCTAGGATTAAATTTAGTTATTAATTTATTCGCAAAACAATTTATAATCAGTAAACTATTTATGTGTCACCAATAAAAAAAATCGTTAGTGTAGTCCAGTGGTTCTTAACCTTTTTGAAGTCAGGGAGCACTTTTGATCATACGAAAAATTCGCGGAGCACCAAAAACATTAACATAACTTTATTGTAGCTGAATACTCGAATGAAGTTTATTTGCGGCGAAAATCATTAGTCTGATACAGAAAAGAAAAAGATATATTTCTGTATAAATTTAGAACATAACGGGAATTTTGGAATTTATTTCTACAAACCAACTCTTGAATGTTTGAGGGATAAAGTACTCTCGATGTACCGAATTGCTTCCGAAGTTTTCTTTTTGTCCGTATTCACATAATTCCACATTTTGTGTGTGTGTATGTTTTGATTTTCTGGCCCCACAAAATTTTGTTCGTGAACTATCATCTAGTGGTTATAAATGCCGCCACCTATTTGGTATATTGTGATAGTTCCTCCAAGCATCTGACATGTTCGCGGTAATATAAATTTAAATATAATAAAACTTTCAAAACCTTCTTAGTTTGTCAAATATTTAGGTAATTTGGCTAGATTCTTTATATTAGCAGTTACGTACCAGCCACTCAAGTAGTTTTGATAAGCTCATTTTTAATACAACTTTATACTAATCTAAGGCTTAATAAATCCGCACATAATATGTGGATGATATGTAGATGACGGCAAAAATATATATTATCAAAACATCATATTTATTATCTTTATTTTAGGAAATATATTTCAAAATGTTTACATATTTTCAGAACTTTTTATATAGCATGTGTAGCAGAGCTATACCATTTTTATTTTGACGTCAAGTGTCAAATAAGGCTGACATCTCAATCGCTATTGGTTCGCGTCAGTCGTAGTTGTGAATTTTACACTAACTACCAACTGTTGAATATAAAATTACTTTAAATTGTAAGATAACAACCGAATTTTTCGAAATTTATGTAAAATTATTGTCGCAAGGTAGAAAAAATAGTATATAACAAAACAACTCGTGCGCCAATTTTTGTCTTCTAAAACTTGTATTATAGTAGTAGTTATAATATTTATTCCAACATCCAGCTTTGTACAGGTTTATTACACAATTAGTTTTATTTAATAAATTTCATTTGTTGTTCGAACGGGCTATTGACTTAGGTCTTGCTGCCCTGCTCCATCTCTTATTTTGGGTGTCTTCTTGTATTATAATATACTATAATTGTTAGTTTTGTTGAAGTTAGAATGTTTTCAACAATTTCGGCTTTCATAATTTTGCGGGGCACTTGCAACAAGCTCGCGGAGCACCAGTGTTCCGCGGAGCACCGGTTAAGAACCACTGGTGTAGTTCCATGATGAATAAAACTCTAAGTCCACAAAACCATTAAGGTAAATTCTTTTCGAGAAAAGGTTCTTCCAGAAATGATCTAAACCGGAAATAAGTTGCCTCTTTGAACCTACGAACTTTCATAATTGACCATTATCGGCCTTCTGGTGATTAGAAAGGCAGAAATCCGTTTAAAATGTGCCTTTGGCAAAATTAGAACTCACTGGCGACAACGGCAATCTTATAATTTAGAGATGACTAAAAGTCGTTTTGTACGAAATAGTTGGCAATATTGGTTTGATAATTCCGGCAGGTGTTTAATATCTGAGCCCGCTACGATATCCAATTATCTTGTCTTGAAAATGCTTCGAGCAGAAATCATTATTTTCGCATATCTCTGGAATTATTCGAGTTATTTTCGGTGACAAATGATTAGGATTGAGCCGCCAGGTAGTTAAAAATATATTTGGACACGTCTCTATTAACAATATTGTTCGATTAGTCATTTTAAACGTACTAAACGTAATTCCGAGATATTTCTGTTTAGTTGGTGTGATTGCCAACCAATATTGAAGAATTTTTATTACTTTGTAATATTTTGGAGTAAAAACGTTAATTTTTTTATAAGAATTTCCAGCTCGTGTTCATGGAGCAAGGCCTAATGTATAATGAGCAACTAGCACCTTTCAAAACCAAAAATACAGGCATAAAATGAACACAATTGATAATTTAATTCTATAATCGTGTCAATCGAGCATCCGATAAAAAGTCTTAATAACAAACTGGTAAACAATAAAAGGTGAAAATATTGTTTTAAAATGTTACCACATAAACGGAAAACAATGACTAAATATAAAGAGAAGTTGACAAATTTGAAAATTCTTTGATAACGATCATCGACAACGAAATTCAAAATTGCTATCGTTACTATTATACGTAAACACTTAAAAGGCGACAATACTAGGTCAAGTAGGTAATAATAATTGTTGTTATATTATATAAGCTGTATGATTGGTCTGTATGACCATAGTAGACAAATTTTTGAATGATCTCATGTCCGGAAATGTATAGTTTGAACGTTGGAGAGAGTCGGAAGATTGAACCAATTTTACAAACAGCATAAGAAAAATAGTGCCATGTATCATAGGACGGCACTTTTAAAGCCAAATAACATTTGTGTGACTTTTTTTTATTATTTATCGTCTTTGAAAGGAGTTAATGAGAACCGTTTAGTAATTTTGATGCCAATTTTTGCCAATTTGGGTTATCTTGAATTCTTTTTAAAGACGTTAAACAAATAACGTTTTACATACAAATTATTTATATTTTCTATAATATATTAAGGCTCTATGCAGTACCTAAACGGTGTCAGGTGTGTGGACATGAGTTCGACATCAAAAGTTCAGTATACTTTATCTATATTTTGCACTTATTTTTAACACCCACTTATTTGAGATAAACAGCTAAGCAGTGCAAAAAGGTGCGAAGTACAGTAGAGCGTCAAAAATCCGAACTAATTGGGACCGAAGGTCATTCGGATTATCAAATTGTTCGAATTATCAAATATTGCAACTACATAGCTGAAAATAAGATTGGATAGGAGTTCAATCTTAATGAAACCAACAGCATTCGATTCAGCTCTTCATAAACTATAAGAATGTCAAAAAGGCAAAATCAAAGGGATATCGAAGAGATTTGTTTATAGCTTATTTATGATTAATTTGATTTTCCTGTCTTGCTACACAATATACTATAGTATGTAAAATGCTTGGAGATAATATTACCTAATACAAAAGTAGAAAGCACAAAAGAAAATCAGTCTAGAGAAATAAGAAAAGAAGCGAAAAAGGAACAGAATAAAAAGCTGTGCCATGAAAAGCACTAAAAATTCCAGATGCAGGAAACATTACAATACAGATGAGGGACAGAGGGCAGACTGAAGAAAACTAGGGAACAAAGTCGTTTGAGTTTGTGTCAAGTAAGTAAAGTCTCATAGTGACAAAAGCCGAGTACCTGAAACCAGTTTTCCAGCAAAAATGATCGCGTAAATACTTTTAGAGACCTATTTCTCGTAACGTAACATAACAGCAATTCCAGGTACGAATGTATTCTGTTAATTGATAACCAGACCAGGAATCATTTCCGTCGAGTCTGGCGGGCAAGACGCGACATGGCGCAGTCGTTTTGTAGCAGCACACAGAGCTACCGCGAAAGTAACTGGACACCGCTGTTTAGGTAACGGTTTCTACGAAAAATCACGTACTCGTTTGACGGGTATTTATTATATCGACTCTGTCCAGCCATTGGAGTTCGATTGCAAATAATATAGTACGCCTATGCGGGCACGATTTTAATGGTTTTGCCTATGGCGTAAATACCAATGGAAATAGTGGAGACGACCAGACATCTGTGGCTACGCAAATCGCCTGTCGTAAATTTGTTTATCGAGTGGCACGGCTTCAAATACTGCTTTCTATATAGCGTACGCATAAAATTACGGGTGTATAACTATATAGATATAGATCAGTGGTGCTTAACCTTTTTGAAGTCAGGGAGCACTTTTGATCATACGAAAAATACGCGGAGCACCAAAAACATTAACATAACTTTATTGTAGCTGAATACTCGAATGAAGTTTATTTGCGGCGAAAATCATTAGTCTGATACAGAAAAGAAAAAGATATATTTCTGTATAAATTTAGAACATAACGGGAATTTTGGAATTTATTTCTACAATCCAACTCTTGAATGTTTGAAGGTAAGAGCGCTCTCGATGTACCGAATTGCTTCCGAAGTTTTCTTTTTGCCCGTATTCACATAATTCCACATTTTGTGTGTGTGTATGTTTTGATTTACTGGCCCCACAAAATTTTGTTCGTGAACTATCACCTGGTGGTTATAAATGCCGCCACCTATTTGGTATATTGTGATAGTTCCTCCAAGCATCTGACATGTTCGCGGTAATATAAATTTAAATATAATAAAACTTTCAAAACCTTAGTTTGTCAAATATTAAGGTAATTTGGCTAGATTCTTTATATTAGCAGTTACGTACCACCTACTCAAGTAGTTTTGATAAGCTCATTTTTAATACAACTTTATACTAATCTAAGGCTTAATAAATCCGCACATAACATGTGGATGATATGTAGATGAGGACAAATATATATATTTTTCTACTTTGCGTTCGTTATAAACTCATAACAAAACCGCTTTCTGTGTCATTATGAAAACACTAGATCACAAACTTTTAGTTAGTTTTGGTTTTCCAAGATTTATGATATTGACGTCAAGTGTCAAATAAGGCTGACATCTCAATCGCTATTGGTTCGCGTCAGTCGTAGTTGTGAATTTTACACTGACTACCAACTGTTGAATATAAAATTACTTTAAATTGTAAGATAACAACCGCATTTTTCAAAATTTATGTAAAGATAATGTCGCAAGGTAGAAAAAATAGTATATAACAAAACAACTCGTGCGCCAATTTTTGTCTTCTAAAACTTGTGTTATAGTAGTAGTAATAATCTTTATTCCAACATCCAGCTTGTAGAGGTTTATTACACAATTAGTTTCATTTGGTAAATTTCATTTGGTGTTCCAACCTAGGTCTTTCTGCCCTGCTCCATCTCTTATTTTGGGTGTCTTCTTGTATTATAATATACTATAATTGTAAGTTTTGTTGAAGTTAGAATTTTTTGTACGTTAACGAGCCAACAATTTCGGCTTTCATTATTTTGCGGTGCACTTGCAACAAGCTCGCGGAGCACCAGTGTACCGCGGAGCACCGGTTAAGAACCGCTGCCCTAAAGCGTTCAAACAATATATTTCCGGATATGAGTCCATTAAAAAATTTGTTTATTATGGTCTGTATGGTCTCTATACTGATTTCCTATACATACAGGGTGGAAACTAAGTAACGGAATAATTTAATAGTTCTGTTAATAACTAAAATACCTAAAAAATCTAAAAGGAGTATACCGATTGAAATTATAGCGAATACGGACAAGCTATTTTCATGGATTTTCATCAATATTTGCAAGAGTTATGACGTCATCGATATGTTTTTACGCGTTTTTACGCTGTACGCGATTTATCCAGGTCTGGACGCCCGAAAAAAGTTACGGACGAAGTAAAACTGGATGTTTTGTTGGATCTTGAGGAAAGTCCACAGTCAAGCAGCCGTTGATTGGCTTTAGACCATGACATCAGTCATACATCCGTTTTAAATTTACTAAAAGAAGAAAAATTTCACCTCTACAAAATTCAACTTATTCATCAGATTGCCGAAACCGACACTGACCACAGACTGGAATTTTGTGAAAGCATGATAAACATTTGCACCCAAGATCCAATGTTCGCCAATCGGATAGTGTTTTCGGACAAAGCAACATTCTCGTTGTCCGGTTTGATGAATCGACATAATTGTCGATATTGGGCTAGAGAAAATCCGCATTGGACGGTCGAAGGGCATATACAATATCCCAAAAAGTAAATGTGTGGGCAGGAGTTGTTGGCACTCAAATTGTTGGACCATTCTTTTCTAATTTAAATTTTAACTGGCGACCGATATTTGCAAATTTTTCAAAATGAAGTCGTGCCAGCGTTACTGCGAATGTTTCCAAATAACAACAATCCAAAACAGGCAAATGAATTAATCTGGTTCCAGCAAGATGGTGCCCCACCGCACTATGTGCGTAACTATTTGGACGCTACAACAAGTACAAGCCAAAGTTTTTCTTGTTCATTTTTTAATTTTTTATTCAAGGATCATACGTCTCATCATACCAACCCTGTATAAATATAATAACTATGTTTATTCATATTCCTTTCTTTGAAACCCATAAATTCTTTCCTTGTTTAGTCTAGCAGAAATGACATTCTTCTTATGTAAGTGCGTCATTTTACTTCTTAAAGACCGACATCAAAGTGAAAGCCGACTTGACAACAAGTCAGTTAACTAAGAATCCGTTAACGATTATTATAGGCTCACAGAAATACATATTTCGTTAAGAATTATGAGCGAAGGTCAGTCAGAAGAACAGGAAGGTGTTATCGTCTATCCTTTTCCTTTCGGTCATCTCGACCATGTGGAGACAGTGACAGATAGAAACATTACTACTGAAAGGTACCACCAAGCCAGAGGCGCCTGTTTGTTTCCTAATGATCTGTCTGTCCTCAGGTCGAACCCCGATTATCTCAGAATGGAATAGAATACGTAGCGAGTAGCCCGGTAGTTCCATATACCACTGACACGATTGCTACTGGAGATACCTATCCACCTCTCAACCACTGGAATGTTTTGATTTGTCTTGTCGTCGAAAACCGGAGGCTTGCTGATAAGTTACGATGACATTCCTACGTTTTTACCTCATCTCTCCTGATTCTCCGTTAGCATTAAAGTGTAGTAAAATCGAACCCTTATCTGTTCCTAGGAACGCATCCAACACGAACCGGGTGGTAATTTTAAAGCCTACATATTTATGAGGGTATTTTAAATTTAAAGTAGATCCCCAAATGCCCCAAATCCAGGCACATAAATACACGTTTAAATGAGTAATTATCTTCACTCTTTCGGCTGCATCTCCTCGGAGAGTTTGACGACAACAAATGTGTGTGTTGTCCCAGACATAAGAGGTTAGATATTTATTCATATACGTGATTATGCACATGTAACGGGGCTACCAAACGACGCATGAGCATCCTCGTTGAATTTTGATGTGATTGTCATCATCTTCCGCTGTGTTTTCATTGAGAATAGCTATCTATTTACACATAAGGATGGTCCCAGGTTTCCACCTTGGGGTTTTTTCGGTATATTGGCCCCGAGGTTGGTATATCATTAGGTCGTTGAAGGAATTAATGGACCTATTATTAACAAGAACTTTTCGGAGGGTAAAAAATAGTCTTTAATGAAGTAAATATGGTTGGCGTCAAGGAAATATATTTTTATCCAAAAGAATCAATTCAAAAGAATATATTTCTTAACAACAAGAAATCTTTTCTATCTGTGCATAGGACATTTTATGTTTCTTTTTGATTATGTTTCTCAGTTTTATATTTATTTATTTAAGTATTATGTTTTATCGAATGGGTCAAGTCATATTTGGTTACAATTTTGTAGTTCCATAAATATGAATGCAATAAATTATGGATAAATATTTAATACTGTTTAATTATAATACTTGTTTTTGTTTAAACCCTAATTGTTACAGTGTTACAAATTGTAAATTTTATCACTTTCAATTACCATAAATAATGGAATCAGCCCAATGACCAAAAATAATTTTACAGAATCAGATAGCTTTCCAATGGTTCTCTGATTCAGTCAAAACCAAAAATTTTTTTTTTGGTACAATGTCTGTTTCTTCGTTCCAGGTAGGATATTGTAAATACATAACTTTGTATCAACTAATAAACATATTATGAAGATTAAAGAAATCAAATAGTAATAAATATGAATAAAATAAATAAAGAATTTAGAACATAATACAATTAAAATAAAAATGGGTATAGCTCTACTTCACATGCCACATAAGAAGTTCTGAAAATATGTATACATTTTGAAATATATTTCCTAAAATAAAGATAATAAATATGATGTTTTGATAATATATATTTTTTCCCTCATCTATATATCATCCACATGATATGTGCGGATTTATTAAGCGTTAGATTAGTATAAAGTAGTATTAAAATGAGCTTATCAAAACTACTCGAGTAGGTGGTACATAACTGCTAATATAAAGAATCTAGCTAAAGTACCTAAATATTTGACAAACTAAGAAGGTTTTGAAAGTTTTACTATATTTAAATTTATATTACCGCGAACATGTCAGATGCTTGGAGGAAATATCACAATATACCAAATAGGTGGCGGCATTTATAACCGCCAGGTGATAGTTCACGAACAAAATTTTGTGGGGCCAGAAAATCAAAACATACACACACCCAAAATGTGGAATTATGTGAATACGGACAAAAAGAAAACTTCGGAAGCAATTCGGTACATCGAGAGTGCTTTTTCCGTCAAACATTCAAGAGTTGGTTTGTAGAAATAAATTCCAAAATTCCCGTTATGTTCTAAATTTATACAGAAATATATCGTTTTCCTTTCTGTATCAGACTAATGATTTTCGCCGCAAATAAACTTCATTCGAGTATTCATTTTTTCAATTCGGTAAAAGTTAGAGCTGATAAAAATATCAATAAAAGCGTATTTTAAACGTCAATATGTCAATGTTAAAGTCAATATGAACCTTTTTACTCGTAATGACAATTACATTTTAGAAGAAAATCTGTAAAAAGTTTATGTGGATTTTCTTTTGCTACTTAAATTTATTTATTTTTTATTGTTGTAATGGGTATTGATTATGTTATTTTTTCGTTTTCGCGTTGTTTGATATATATTTTAACACCTAAACGGTATCAAAAGTTGACTATTTAGTCTAACCTCAATAACAATACGAAAAAATCTGCGCTATGTGCAGCAACGACAAATCCAATCTACCAACGGATGAGGATAACTCATTCCCAAATCCTTTCGAAAAAATCATACGCTCGTTCGCTGATAAATTGAAGCAATTCCGGTTCATTCAGCAAATTATTCATAAAAGGTCGATCGGAACACTCTCATGCCTGACTTAGTCTAGATTAGGAGTTTTCGTTCATATAGATATATCTTCCGTTGGTCGGAGTAACACCGTCAGTCCGACCAACGTGCAAAACTAACAAATAGTTCGCCTTATCGTCAAGCCTACGATTCCGGGAAACGCCGTTTTGCGTAAATCCTATATTCGCTAGAACAAGAGACGGACGCATTTTTAAACGCCTCATCGACAAATTCCTATCCTTTCAGTCGCTTTTTTACCGGTTAGAATCGTACCTACAGTCTGGTTCTAAAGTAAAGTGATTGGTGGATAACCAGTTAAGCATTTGAGAGTAATATATAGAGTTAGAGTGCTGTTACTCGTTTTAAGCTGCGTTCACATAACAAGGTACGCTGTTGACGTTCTAGTCGCCCTCGTAAGAAATGAAAGAAGATTGGTCCCAGGTTTCACCCTTGAGGAACAGATTTTTTGATGTCACACATCGCCACATAGTCAGATCTCAATGAGTTTTTTTTTAGATAAACGCATTTATTGAAAATTGACGTTGGTTATCAGTGTGGCCAGAGACTAATAAATATAATATAAACGAAGTAAGAAAAACAAACACATAGTTGAAATTTGTTGCACAGTGTTATTAAGATATTATGACCAGCTTGTATACAAACAATGTTTCTCCTCTTCTGGAAATAGTATATTCCTTATATGGGATTTACCCATATACAAATGTGTCTTGTCATAGGTCTAGTATGTGTTTCACGTCAAGGAGAGTATGCACTATGCAACAGATAAACAAACGTACATATATACGACGGATTAGTTCATTATTCATAACGAAAAAAGCCAGCAGCTTACTGTCGTTCTGCGGCCGTAATTATTAAGTGTTTCCATAGATAACATACCGCAATATTTAAACCGCTTCGTTTGCTCCGTTTCTGACGAATTTATTCGAAGTTGTCGTCACAGGCAAGCGAATCGTACGATTTGTTGTTATTTCTGTTTACATTCATACATCTATTTACGGTTCCGGGAACAAAACCGCGGTTGAATATGTTGCTATTTTTAGTTTGACGTAAGGTTTAATTGTTAATTTCTGCAGAAGCCCGCCGGATTTTGCTTCTGAATGAAAATGGTTAGATAAGAGTCTCTGGGAATCCTCCAAGTCCGGTTGCATATAGATTTTATAGCATATATTTATAGTGAATGTGGTAATATCCCTTTCCTGTATGTTATTTGCTAACTGTAATAATCTCCTTTAAGTAAGTACGTAGGCTTTCACGGCCAGAATCATTTAGAAAATAAACTGCATATCCGGGTTATGCCGTGCGTCAAGATTTGTTAATGCTGACGTTTCGCGAACCATGTTGCTCGCTTCTTCAAAGCTAATTAAATACTGAAGACCTACCAAGTCTTACCTGTATTAACACCTCACTGCGCACATCTGGAGCTACCGCTCCCACTAATTCATAGGTTTAAAGCTTATTACATAATCATTGCTTATCTTGCATTTTCCCTACAAAAGATCGAGTTGAAGCATCTCATGATTGCTGCAATTGACGCGGCGCTCTTCGGTCTTTCGGGCGAGCGGGGGAAGGGATCGACAGCGACGCTGCAAGTAGTGGCGGATAGCACGTGCATTAGTTACTAGGAGAACAGTATTTACGGACACAATATATATAACGACACGGCGATTATGCCTCGCCAAAGAAATTTTGATATCCGGCGACAGATTACCGAATTAAAAAATAATGGCAAAATGAGTCAATAAGATAACAGAACCACGAACAGGCATTTGGAAGTCCCATGGAAATTCTTGGCAATTTAAATCCGGTTTCGGGATTAGCATTTAAAATTAATGAACGATCTGCAAAATAATCTATTTGTCGACAAATTTACGATGCTAAATTTGCAAAAGTTTTATACGCTCAGAGCTGACGTTTGTAATATATGTAATATATTAAGAGTTGGTATTTATTTTATATTGTTTGTGCATGTATTTAAATATTATTATTAAATAAATTGTTGAAACTGTTATAATAGTTTAAATATTTATATAATAAAATCGGGCATAATTTTTAAATATTTTTTGGGTTTATCAAGCAAACTTATTAGTATTCATTATTAAGTATTCACCACTAATCGGAAAATCTACTAACTCCATATTATTAGATCTATCCGCTTCCATCAAAATCTGGTTTACAACCTTATTGTATAAAACTGAAGAAAACATAAACGCCAATCGATAGAAGAGATTTCTCTCGTACCGGGTCACATATTATAATCAGAATTATGCAAAAATTAAGAATTTAATTGTTTGTTAAAATTACTACCTTGACAAGTTATCGTTCTTTTTGTGTATTGATAATAAGTTTACGCCTCCCTTCCCCGCAGCACTCCAAAGACCGTAGAGCGTCGGAATTCACACGGAGTTTCAGCACGATCTTTTGCATGAAAAATGCAAGATAAACAATGATTATGTAATAAACTTTAAACCTATGAATTATTGGGTAGCCTATAGTCTATATTTCATTATTCTAGCTCTTCTAATAACGGAATTGCTGGCATTGCATAATATAGCTTTTTGTGGGTCAAGCACTAATCCAATTATTTTACAAAAATGCACATTGAAAACTAGCATTCCGCAGGTGATTTTACTTTTTAATTCGTTGAAATCTATAGATTATTTTTGGAGTAATTAGTTGCTAAAGTTAAACGAATAAAATTTACGGGGTAAAAACAGCGCCAATTCTTCTTAATTTGGAAATAATAAGGACAGCATCAGAATTTTTTCAAATGTTCTCGCCCCTAGTTCTGCGCAAAAATCGACATCAAAAGAAGGACCTTAGCGAAAGTACCTATATCTAAGCAACTGCTTGGAATTTCGATTTGAAATTTCAACAGTATATTCTTAAAATGTTTTACAATAAAAAATCGATTTTTTACCCATCTATAGGAGGCTCTCCCCTTAAGCAAAAAATAATTTAAGTTTACTATGGAAGCAAGATAGAATTTAGACAATTTCACATGAACACCGATACAAAGTTGTACTGCTAAGTGGTGCCGTTATAATACAAATCCATTTGCTACGTCACATATACG
Organism: Melinopterus prodromus; assembly: GCA_964023965.1. Lineage (NCBI taxonomy): Eukaryota > Metazoa > Arthropoda > Insecta > Coleoptera > Scarabaeidae > Melinopterus > Melinopterus prodromus. The sequence goes on along the minus strand of OZ030391.1, from coordinate 2,712,821 downwards.
AGACATGAATGTACTGATCACTCACTATTTTAGCTATTTTGTTTTTCACATAAGGAACAATTCTGTACTCTCAAATAGTTGTACTAGTACATGTCTACGTATTTTGCTCACGATTGCTTTCAAAGATAATTTTAATTGCAGTGTGGCATTGGAAAACATTGCTGGTTTTTCAACGCATTACGCGACGTCAGTTTTTTTTACAAGTCACACGTATAGACGTTGTTCTTATAGTATATTATAATATAATACGTCTTATAAAACGAGTGTTATAGGTATACAAATTTGTTCTATTTTGCGACATTAATTTTACCTAAATTTCGAAAATTGTGGTTGTCATCTTACAATCTAGAGCAGGTTGTTTTATTTTCAACAGTTGGTAGTTGTGGTAAAACTGACAAATAGAATTGAGACGAGCCAATAGCGATTGAGATGTCAGCGTTATTTGACGCATGGCATCAATATCATCAATCTTGGGAAACTAAAAGTTTCGTTATGACTTATAAGCAAACACATAGTAAAGTTACATAGTAAAAAAATGATTGTAACAGTCCATAACGATCAAACCCTTTACAATTCATTCGCAGAAGCAAAAATATTACCTGTATAAAATTCTTTAATGATATCGCCGACACTTTTCCGGGTAATAACTTCGATGGGGTGTGATAATAGTTCTTGTAAAACAAGTATCGAATGGGCTTTATCGTGTTATACGGTTTTAATTTGAATGGTATGACCCTTGGTCACTGAAGGGGTCGTCTGACCCCTCACCACACGTATGCCCTTTGCTGGACTTACACCTTTACAAGATCAAAGGTTTCAAGATATATTATGGTGTCTACCTGACACCCTTTTGTGAAGGGCACTTCCCAGGTCACCCTTAAACCGGTGGTACATGTAACTGTTGTGTAAACAGTATAATATAACGGAAATAACGTTCACTTAATTGTGGCTGTTGCTTGACGTATTGAAACTAATCTAGAGGATTAACCATCAGAATCTGAAGTCATAAAAGTAGGTATTTGACTACAATAGACTATCCACTGATCCCGACAATAGCCTATCCACTGTCATATATTTAGTTTACTATTGAGAACTGACAGATTCTACCCAAAATCCAGTACAGTTATCTGAATTTGAGGCTAAGCTCTACTCTTTTCTTCTTAACGTGTTCTTTCCACTTTAGCTTTGTATCCAGAGTCATACCCAAATACTTTGCAGTGTTCGCATATGGAACTATGGCGTCGTTAATCTTGACATGATCTATGCCCTCGATTCGTTTGTTTGTAAAGATAAAACTTTAATGTTTACTTCTAATGCTTTTTTTTAATAATGATGTTTATTTAGTTAAAAGAAACTAATAATCACAATAATTTTGGTTTCCTTAGTACTAAACTTATCAACTTCTTAAAATTAGCCAATACATAAATCCGACATGATGTTTTAAAAAGACTTAGCGAACTACTGTTTTTTATATCACTTGGTAGACTGTTAAAAATCTTCAGCGCTTTATAATAAAATGAATTTTTCGTGCTGCTTTTTGTATAGTTTGGTAATCTGAAGTGGTCCTTTTGCCATTGTATTCAGGCTGCTGACTATTGTATGTTAAATAATTACTCATATAAGTTGGGAGTTTATTATTTATGCATTTATGTACCAAGATCAGTGCCTGATATACCGTTCCTTGTTTTTAATATTCAAGAAATTTAATTGTCGACAACAGTATTTTCAATTACTATCGTTGTCTTTTTTTTAGTTTAATTATGAAAAGGTGATCAGAAGGGGACACTGTAAAGTTTATTTTATTATGTTTAAGTTTGCAATCCTTTCCTTTTTCTAACAGAATATTCTGTATATTTTACTGTTTTTAATTCGCCTGAACGACCAAATGTAGAGGGCGCTGCAAAAAATAGTTATGGCCGCTCCAGACGGGATACGTCATATAATTACAACATCAACATACAATAGTCGGTATACCTTCAATCAGTCTTAGCAGCATTTTTAGTTATATACAGAACAAGAAAAACTCAAAAAAAGTACTTTGAAGAAGGCAAAAGCTGTTTGCGGCTGGACATACTATTGGTTGCGGTTATATTGGCGAAAATCGCGAAGTGTCTAACCTCAAAGTTAGCAGTTGAGCGGCATATTGTAGAAATTCTATTTTAAAATGCAAATGGTATGTAATGATAGTAATCTTCGTAATAATTTTTAAATACAAGTTACTTGGTTTTAGATCACAAGCAGTGGAAATGCAGATGCTCCTGCAAATCGGGTGCAAACCATAAATGCAAGCATAATGGGGATACCTTCATTATTTACAGGTATTTAAACATTGTAGAGTAAAGCAACTATTATTATTCATAAAATTGTTTACAGCTTCGATAACCTGATATGTTACGTTATACAGACATCAAACAAGTTTGGGGAAAAAAGGAAACGTTTGTAATATGATCCCCTTTTCTAAGAAGGAAAAACTAATTAAATGAATCTGAAATTGCTAGAGCAAAAGTGCATGTCGATCGAGTCGTGCAAAGAATTATACTTTTTCGATTGTTTCGAAACGTAACGTCAAATGTAAAAACAATATTTAAGAGTGGTCCGTCCACTGAAAAATGTTCGTAGCGTACTTATGTGTAGTAGTAATGTAAACTTCATACAGTTTAAATAAAAGCTCTATTAAGTTTGTTTTTATTTTATTAATTCAGAAAAAGAGAACACTTATGAATATTATTACATAAAACGTAATATTTTGTTAAAGAAAATGGTTGGAGAATCAATCAAATCGCGATTGTAAAATTGGACAAATTGGTTATGCAAGAGGGCTTCCATCGTCCATATATACATAGCCAAGATTTTGTTTATGTAAAGCCAGCACCTGCCCCGATTAACTCAGATAATCGAGAACTGTTATCTTCATTACAACTGTTGACATAATATTTTCCTTGGTTGTTTCATCTATTTGTCTATTACGATCTCTACAACAACATTAATTATTTAATTTAACTTCACAAAATATAGTTACTTATCTACCTCAACGATTTTTTAGTGTTCTCTCTCTACATTCTACCAAAAGTGCATTACGCTTTATTCCAAACGACGTTTTTGGAAGGTACAAGAATGGATTGTTCCTCTCTTCAGCTTCCGATTTTGTTAGGTTAGGACTGCAATATTAAAATAATACTGAATTTGAATAAGTAATACCTATGCAGAACTAAAGTGATGCCAAGTACTCACCTCGATTGAAACATAGTCCTCGTTTTTAAAATGTTTTGCGCACAACATGTGGCTTGATATCGATTTTCCAATTTTTAATACACGGCGCCACTCGTTTTGTAACGGTTTACCTGGAGAAATTTGTGGAATGACAATGCCTCACTATAAAATGAACTACATTGAGGAACACAACAATAATTGTTGCTCTTATTGCTTATTTTCATTGCGCTTTCCATGTTTTCGTTCAATACGTATCCTAACATATCCCGTCCAGAGTAACTCACTCTTTTACCACCAGGGGGCGACTCTTTCGTTCGTTTTAGCGAATTCTAAGATTATTTCTAAGAATTCAATATAAGAATTATTTTTTATTAATTGCATTAATTGTGAGTTATTTTGAACTTTTACTTTAACCAAACGTATAGAAAATAAAAAATCCAAGAGAAAGTGACAACAGAATTAAATAGAATTAAATTAAATGTTCAAACTGCCACACGGATTTTTTCAGGAGTTTTAGTTAATTGTCTATAACTGCAAAATAATGCAATGTATAGGAAAATAATTCCCACATATAATTAATCTTAGAAGTTTAAAATGTAAAATATACAGGGTGTTCTGTTAGAAAAAGGAAAGCTTTGCAAAATTCCGTAATAAAATGAATGTTTCTATATTAAAAACATATTTGTACGAGAACGTTGTTTACGGTAATTTTGACTATTTTTTGGTTAAAAGCTTATATTTAAAAAAAAGGTTCCTATACAAAATTCTTAGAATTGATCAATGAATTAAAAAATGTAAAAGTATATAGGATGTTCTATTTAAAAAAGGAGAGAACACCAAATTTCCATAATAAAATAAACAGCCTATATATTAGAAATATATTTAAACGATAGCTTGGCTTAAAGCCAAAAAATTTCTGTTTTTCTTAAATTTCGTACTGTTGGAGAATTATATAGGTGTTCCGGTAATTTTGGCTAATCCTGTATAGACGTATACTGTAACTAAGTATTGTCTAAAATAACACCTAGATATTTAAATTTGTCCACTATCTCAAGCACTGTATTATCGATAACTATTTAAGGTGTAGGGTTTACCAAAATTCTATATCCCAATATCATAGCTTTTGTTTTCAATACATTCAAACATAACTTATTTCCTTTATACCAATTTGATATCAAAACCAGTTCTGAGTTGAATGTCGCGATTACATCAGGTAAGTTATCTCCTGCAATTGATATAAGTGTATCGTCTGCAAATTTCTACTATATCTGTTATGCTGCATATTTAATAATGTTATATATTAAGCAAAACAACTAAAATACGTAGCACCGTTACACAATTGAATTGGTATCACTCCCCCTTCAATTTCAACATGATTACTACTGTTTATTTTGAACAATTACCGTATCAACTACCCTTATAGGAGGGGTGAGATCGTAAGTGAGAACTTACCCTCGACAATGGGATTGTGGTGGCTGCAAAAAGATCAGTCAATTCATCACACACACACACACACACACACACACAGAGACACACACACAGCTCTTCATTGGGATAATAAGGTCAGATTATCTGGAACACCGTTGTACAGAAGGGGGTGAGATCCCTCGGGTAGGGATGATTTCCCATTCATTGTCGGGAACAACATCATTTCGCCAGGGGTGGCTTACGTTTGACTTATTGGCGAATGTCAAATTAAGGTGTTTGATGATTATTATTTATTATTATTATTTAGTTATTTGTTATTTATTTGTTATTCTTACTTATTATTTTTTCGTTGCTTGATGATAAAAATTGAGGATCGATGGAAATTAGCACACAAATCATGCTAAAAAGTGTCCCAAAAATGGCATTTTTGTCCATTTGCACTACTCATAATTCCATTTGTCCGGCATCATAAATAACAATAATAAACCAAGAATTTGTCTGAAGCAATATCGTTTACGTACAAATTAAATAAGACAGGTCCCAGAACAGAACCTTGCGGCGTTCCTATGCTAAACTAAACGATTTCATTGACAACAGATTTATTCATGTCGGTCAAGACAGCTGGAGAAACAGCTTAAAAACGCGAGACACGTCTCGTATATACCGTATACTTAATAAAAATGCAACTCAAGTTTCACCAAGATTACATATTTACTCCTCCTATATATTATGATGAAAGAAAAGGAATTTTCTCTCTGTTTATTCTGACGGCACAACGCGTGGTAGGCGAACGCTTTAGCTGGTTTCTAAAATCTTCGCGGTTGAATAATCGATTTCTAAGGAGAAGTTGTTGGTAATTTGTTGTAACACCTCTAGATAACAATCGTAACGATACAATCGAGTTTACCCACTCGTCAAAAAGAGTTAGGCTTGCTTCTCGGCGTCTAGATTGTCCAGTGAATACGAAATCGAATGATGTTGGAGACCGCAAGGCGAGTAGCGGGCGTTTTGTCATTAAAAAGATATCTATACGGAAGGATCCGAAATGATGATAGGTTAGGCGTGCTGTCATTCTTCATTATGTAACTTATTTGTCGTTAGCGAACGGTATTTCGTATATCTACGTGAAGGGTAATTTGTTGGCAACAGATTCACATCGCTCTTATATTAGAAAGTTGATTTGGACGTGCGTTTTTTTTGTTTGGTCGCGTTGTAACTGGTTCATCTTTATCTCTTTATTTTGGTTATGAATTACTATTACTTCATTCTGGTTATGGGTGTACACTTAATACTAGGTACTTATAACTGTATTATCCCATGAGAGGTTAGATAAAATAGTTGAATAACACCTGTCAAAAATTGTCGGATAGGATTGGTTTTGTGTGGTATCATAGGATAGATATTTTAAAATTTAATAAGTTTCTATACCTTTAGCGTGTTTTTCCTGAATATATTGTACTTATAGGTATTAATTTATTAATTAATTTATTTATTTTTTTTTTGTTTTCGATCATACGAGTTATGATTACTTTCAAAGAAAGATTAAGAAGTTTACATAAAATCTAATAAGCAGTTTCTTATTATTCTTCTGGGGTAGTCACCAAAAAACGATTTTTTGCGTGACTCCCGGTTTTTCCGGAATTATCTTTTTCGAAAGTTTAAATGCCAGCTTTTATTATTTTTGTTTGATATTTTCAATCAGGACGACACACATTGGGGTATTAGACCCAAAAAGCGGGCCATAAATCAAATTTCTAAATTGTTAAATTCCAAAAAGTAAACCAGTTTCTGGGATAGGTAAAAGACCGACGTATTAAAAGGCGGCAATATTTTTTCACCTGAGCCCTGAGCCATGTGTCCTTGTCAGCCAAAAGTTATTTTTTACTATGGCTGAACATAGATGCACATAAGTTGACGCTCTTAAAACGGTTGTAATTTTGTATTTTAACGATAAATGGGACTTTTTTGTTATACATTCTTTAGAACCAAGTATGAACTTTCATTCGACATTATTTTTATTAAAATTTACCCACAATTTTGTTTATTGCAGGGCCGAGAACATTCGCTGTAATAAAAAAAAAAACAGTTTTATGCAGAACTTGAGTCTTTTAGTTGGTGTTTAGTTTTGTTAAGCTTTTGAAAGTGGTTCAGATTATAGTATACATATTTGACATTACAACTACTGGAAAATCTGCTGCGGATAGGTGCGGATGCGGTTTTTGTGATTTTATTTCTAATACGTTGTAAAGGAAAATCCAAAAGTTGATATACCGGCTTATATGTAATTTGGTGCAATTTCTTGATACCGTGATAGTAGAGGTAATTTAGAACATATTTAACCATATTTAGCTATATACAAATGGTTATGGTTATCGAGATATTGATAACTTTATGTTCAATGCATCTTGTATGTAGTAAATGCCGTTATGTACGTATATTTTTCCGTTTTGGATCATGTATAGCAAACAACCCCGATGACCTAGACCAGGGATGGGGAAATGGCGGCCCGCGGGCCAAATCCGGCCCGCGTTATAATTTTATCCGGCCCGCGATCGAGAAAGCAGTCTATTCAAATACATAACAAATTCGGTAGTTATTAGGTAGGCATTCATTATTGAGCGAAGCACTGTACTTCCCATATCGTGACGGTAGCGGATGCTGCACCGAAGTCGAGCATGCGTATCGGAGACTGCATAAGCAAAAATACAAAATAAATCCTTTCGATATCCCTTCCATTGCGCTTCCATATCCCTTCGATATCGCTTCGATATCGGTTCTATATCCCGTCGATATCCCTTCGAATGCCTTTTTGCCATTCTTATAATTTATGAAGAGCGGAATCGAATGGTGTTGGTTTTATTAAGATTGAACTTCTATCCAACACTTGTATTTTCTACTATTTTGTTGTCATATTTAATAATCCGAATCACCTTCGGTCCCAATTAGTTCGGATTATCGACGCTCTACTGTACCTACAATTTGAGGTATGATAGAAATGTATGCAAACATTTTTGCAGAAGTTATAAACATTTTTCTGTTGAAACTGATTGAAATACGTTAGCTATAGCAACGAAGATTATCGCGATTTAGGGGGGCAAAGCTCGGAACGTTATAGGGATATTAGGTCTCTTAATTACCTACAATTGGAGGTATGATAGAAATTTATGCAAACATTTTTGCAAAAGTTATAAACATTTTTATGTGGAAACTAATTGAAATACGTTCGCCATAGGAACGAACATTATCGCGATTTAGGCGGGGGGGGGGGGCAAAACTCTGAACGTCATAGGGATAATAGATTTCTTAATTACCTACAATTTGAGGTATGATAGAAACTTATGCAAACATTTATGCAGAAGTTATAAACATTTTTCTGTCGAAACTGATTGAAATACATTAGTTATAGCAACAACCATTATCGCGATTTAGGGGGGCAAAACTTGGAACATCATAGGGATATTAGGTCTCTTAATTTCCTACAATTGGAGGTATGATAGAAATTTTTGCAATCATTTTTGCAGAAGTTATAAACATTTTTCTGTGGAAACTAATTGAAATACGTTCGCTATAGGGCAAAACTCTGAACGTCATAGGGACAATAGATTTCTTAATTACCTACAATTTGAGGTATGATAGAAATGTATGCAAACATTTTTGCAGAAGTTATAAACATTTTTCTGTGGAAACTGATTGAAATACGTTAGCTACAGGAACGAACATTATCGCGATTTGGGGGGGGGGGGCAAAACTCTGAACGTCATAGGGATATTAGGTCTCTTAATTACAGTAGAGCGTCAATAATCCGAACATTCGCTAATCCGAGCGCCCAAAAAAGAAATAATAATAAAATAAATCATTGAGTAACCTAGGGAAAACCCATTTTTGTAGGTTCCTATTTAGAGTCAAATGTTGCCTTGGTACTCGTATTTTCCACTATTCAATAAATAAATATAAATTAATCATAAATTAATCATAAAGAAATCATAATCAATCATAATAAATCGCAATAAATCATAATTAAATTATAATTAAATCCCTTCGATATCGCTTCGGTATCCCTTCGATTTTAACTTTTTGGCTTTCTTATAGTTTATGAAGAGCGGAATCGAATAGTGTTTAGTTTTATTAAGTTGAACTTCTATCCAATACTCGTATTTACTACTATTTAGTTGTCATATTTGATAATCGGAACAATTTGATAATCCGAATCACTTTCGGTCCGAATTAGTTCGGATTATCGCCGCTTTACTGTAATACTGTAAGTAACATGTGCGAGTCTCATTGATAATTATTCACAGTTATTACGTACAAATAAATAAATAAAACTAAGATTTTATATGAAGTTACGCTATCAATTCTACTCTAAATTCCACGCGCCTTAAACCAAGGTATTCAGTATATCTGGCCCGTGTGAATATTTTAATTGTTTTATATGGCCCTCCTGTAAATCTATTTCCCCATCCCTGACCTAGACTCTTAAAAATCATCCGAAAAAAACCTTAAACTTTGTACTTGTATATGCATTTCTTGGAAATTGGTTGCTTGAAGCCAATCGGATTCATATTCAAGGCAAAAAAATACTTCGAAAGCACCTACTCGCATACACAGTTCACTGGTTTAAATTGGATTCTTGTTGAGGAGAGACAATAGTAAGTTTGTGAATAGAAACTGGTTAGGCGTTTTCGATAAATGTGTTTATGCGGAATGCGAATGCGGGTTCAAAACATGCGTATTAGGGTCATACCACTAAAAAGCGACCGTTTCAGCTTGAAGTATGATCAAATTTCGAAAGTTTTTATGGAAACAATAAGTATAAATATTAGACAATTTGGAAATAATACTAAAAATAATAGATTTTATAGTGATAAAAATGGTAAGATAGGTTCTTAATTGCCTCTACTATCACGTCTTAAAAGGAATGCATCGAACGGAAAACAGCATCAATAGCATATGTACCGTTTCAATACACAATATCGACTGGTGTAAATTTTCATTTTCTTCCTCTACCACTGGTCTTTAAAAATAAAACTTTTTTCAGAATTTTCTTACAACATAACAGAACCAAACATGTTATCTCATATAACTCAAAAACGACATGTATTGTTCAATTTTACATCCGTATATGCTGCGTATTTAAACTGGACATGCCATATATTATTTTATGAATTTCACACGGTAAAACATAATAGAAACAAAATCACAAAAAAATATTGATGACAAATGTTGTAGCAGTAATTAATTTACAATAGGTGTAGTGCAGTGAAGAACAATTTTTAATACAGTTTGCCTTTTCCTATTTTGTTCTGTTTTATTGTGTTTTTTAAGTTATTAACCTTCAAATTCTTAGCATGAAGGTTAATATGTTATAAATAAATAAAACAAAATGAAAAATTCAATTTCTTTTTAGATAATTGATTAGCACAAAAATACGAAAGTTTGCCAAATTTAAACATAGGCGCTATCTCCACTAATAAGCGAGATCCCCATGGTGAGGCTCGAAATTGAATCACCCGGTATACCAAGAAATCATCAGCGTCATAAGTATTCGACGACAAAAGCACGACAAGCACGCGTCTGAAGTGTGAGTCTCTGCTACATAATAACGATATACTGACCGCATTATCTTATAAGAATTGTGCGTATAAATATAATAGTTATTAGAACGCAGTATAATAATTTCGTCAAAATAGTTCGTCAAATGTCTATGACAAGTTTCTGTAAAATTAATAGTTTAGCTGTATGAGCAAATTCTATGTGATCGAGATCGGTCGTGTCCGCATTAATATAAAGCAAGTTAGCCAGGATTTAACACATATTTTCATTCTAATGACAGTAGGTAGTGTCAAACGCCGCTGGTTTGACAATACCTACTGTCATTAGTATCAACATATCTGTCAAATCCTGGCTAAGTAGTTTTATTTTAATGCAGAGACTACCGATCGCGATCAAATAGAATCTTATTTACAATTAATTTTATATATAGTATGATAAAGTAATGTGTCTGGCCACAGCAGATTAAAAAAACGCCTTATATCGTACAACTGAAATAAATCTACTCGAATCATCTTAAACTCACACGAATTTTTGTTTCATAGCAACAAAATTTATCAAGACACTCTTTTTATTACAATTCTTAGAATCCAGGTTTGTTTGATCTCATTTTTTCTGGACACTGGACGATAAGATGAGATGTTTTCGTGTACCTCGCCGTTACCTTTGGTTAAATGAGACCAGTTTCAAGAGTATTCTCAAGAACGTCACTTGTTCTTCGGTGTCCGGTGACAATTTTTGGAGCATTCTCCCACAGTTAGCCGGGTGATTATAACTGACCCCGGAGAACCGTAATGACTCGAATTTTTGGACGAGATTATGTAAAAGAAGCCCATCGTCGTTGACATCTTTTCGGCACCACTTTTGTGTCCTCCGAATCTCAGTATGGTGCCGTTCTTATTATGTTATTATTATGTTCTCACTATGTGCCGTAATTCTCGGAAAGTAGAGTAAAACGATACTTAAATACATGACGACGAAAAGATAACTCGCGTGTTACGTTAAGACTGAACGTTTGGCTACCATGTAGGTACAAACTAGGGCTTCCAATCCAGGAACCCCGGGATCCCGGGATCCCGACAAATAATGAGCTTTTCGGGATTCCGGGATTGTAAGTCTAAATCCCGGGATCTCGAAATAGTTAAATCTAAATTATTTTCTCATTTTTTTGTTAATTGGTGAAGTGTGGGCACTGATCTACAATGAATCAATTGAGCTGCTATTTTTTAAGTATGAACTTCAATCTATAACAGCACAATTTCTGATTAAATTAAGTATCAAGGATAAAATGTTCGTTTATACCAACATGTTGTTATAATAGGAGGAACAGATTTTGCAAGAAGTAGATATAATCGATATAATTCAATATGGAGGCAAACATGATTTTCAGCTTGTCAAAAAAATATGGAAATAAAGTTGAAAATAAAGATACAAATTAATCCCGATATATTTAAGTGTATAATGAAACCCAAATTGTACCAAAAATGATTCGTTATTAATCATTGTTATTAATCTTTCGATGGTTCACTCCAATCGAACGAACGATGCTTCCAGTTTAAGAAATTTACCTTAAACTACCGAAATATTTAGGTACGATGTTGTTCCATCATGAAGTGCATGTACGCCATAGATTGCGTCTCGGGTAAAACATCTCGAGTTTGTATTGAGCTGTGACAGCGGTAATATGGTCGTTCTTGCCATTTTTTCATGGCACAATTATCGCTTTTTTTTGCTTTTTTAGTGGAAAAGTAGTGTCAAAAAGGATACTGTAAAAAATGTATTTTATAATATGGGTTAGGCTATGTGAACTATATTTGGCATAACCGAAAGACGTACAAGTAACATTCATTTTGTTCATAACAAGAAATTGAATATTTAATATTCTAAGAAGTTTCACTGAATATTTCATCAATTTTCAACAATAAATAACGGTTTACTTGAAGACGCATTTAGAACTGGGTATACAAGTCATTATATTTTGTAAACAATAATCGTTTTATTTAAAATGCAAACAGTTACTCTATTTGAATAATACACATCCATGACGTATGAATTCTAAAGTTATGCAATTTTCTCTTAAAGAAGAAAACAAAAAATCATCAAAATATTTATTTGCCTTAATATAAAAAATGGAAAATTTGGCTCGATCAAATAATTTCTTTTGCCGTGACTATTCTTGAAACATTCTACAAGAACGTTGAGAAAATCGAAGATGGAAGAGCAAGTTATTATCTTAATGGAGTTTAAATTTTGTTTCTTATTGATGTCAATACGCACACTTTGACACCTTTTAAACCGATAATTTAGGTTTCCTACTTGTAAGGTAAAATTTGAAAACGTCGATCAATTTTCAGGGTAAAAAATATTGTCCAATCAAGTATATTTTAGGCGTTTCTTACTGCGTTTCTCACTGACTATATTTGGGAACTTTTGGCATCACAGGCGTTTTGATCTGCCAATTTTTGGGTTTATGTTACTATTGACAAAGCCCCAGCGTTTTAAATAGAATTTAAATTAGTTTACTTATATTTCTGTATATTTTATTATTTGTTGTCCAACATTTTTCAAACAATTTCTGTTCCAAAAAAATTGATTCACTTATTGGAACACTCTGTACATGGTTCATACATGGCATTTTTTCGTCAATTCTAAAAAACACACAAGAAATTACAGTTACAATTAGTGGTCATGGTTAATTATGTTTTTAGATAAATGATTTGACTTGAAATAACCATTATGTTTTGTGAACTTCGACTCCCTTAGACTATTATTGGCTAAATTTCCCAATGTTTAAAAAAATAATTGGTTCAACTGGTTGGCAATACCAACATACCAACTGAAATACTTCTTACACCACAAAAACTATGCTCGAGTTTATTATTAGAACAACAATGCTGATCAACATATTCTTCAAGCACACAAACAATTCTCGCAGATACTTAATCAGGAAAAATACCTAATTCTAAGAATTTTATACACCTGTCACATTCTACAAAAAGAGTATTACCCAAACAACAACAACAAAGCAAACAAAACCCCAATAAAAGCACCATCATGGTGCAGCATATTCAAAAGAAATAAAGAAGTAAAACTGTTACATCTTAGTATCTTTCCTCTGAAAATACTTTATCAATGGCATAAAAGGGGACACTAAAAACCCTCTTAGTTTACATCAAACTATACCTTCCAATGATAATTGAACAAGAGACGTGTGTCTTTTGTCTGCTATTTCTAGTTTTTAGATAAAATAAATCGGTATGGAAGGCTGGGGCACTTACCTGGCATGATCCAAGATAGATGTCTCATTTCTTGAGGGGTCGACTGTCCAGCGCGTGCCATGGCTAATTGATAGAAGGGAACCTGTTCTTTCCTGTTGTCCATTCTATTGACCAGTGTTGACCACTTGTTGTATATATACTTACCGAAAACACTTTTATTTTATGTTGTTTTAAAGTTAAAAGAAACTATTTTCTTTAGTTAGTTTAGTTTTATAATATCTTCTTAAACACTTATTTATTATTATTATTTATAATTATTTATTATTGCAAATTTAATTATTATTTATTTAGTTACCTTTTTATACCTTTTTATTTATTACTTTAAATCACTTTTTTATATATCACAATAGGTTATTATTATTTTTTATTATGTTTTTTTTACTTATCTTCTTTATTTTTTTTGTTTCCTTTTCGTTGTTTCGTTCCTTGAGTCTCTTCTTGTTGGTTTGTTGCTTCTGTAGTTTAATATCTTCGAATTCTTTGTTTGTTATTGCTTCTGCTTGGTTGGAGGGATGTTTTTGGTTTGATAGTCCGAATGAGACTGAACTATCTCCAGGCAGAATCATCTCAGGTATCTCTGCGGATATGCAAATTAGTCCGTACGGTATTTGGTGCGGGTTTGTAAAGGATGGAGTGTTGCTGGGTGTTGTAGGGTGAGAAGGATAGAGTGCTGGAAGGGATGATTGAGTTAAATGCGTTTGGATCCGTCTGCGAAAGGGTTGTGCGAAAGGGTTGGATCGCGCACATGCGACGGGGTGGGGATGTCACGACTGGTTCTGATTTGCTCTGGGGTGGTTTCAGTTGGGGTTGTAGATGGCGCTAGCAGCATCCCTTACGTCTGGACCAACTCTCTCATTTTCTACGAGAAGTATTTTGGTGGATTTTGTTTTAGTTGCTTTATAAGAAGAATGTTTGGTAGTTGTATATATAAATAATAATAACTTTAATGTAATAAATTAGTAATAAGACAGATAAATAACAAATTAGTGTTTTTACAAAGAAAAATATGAATCTTACATAATCTAGGTACATACCACAATAATTATAACTGAATATTTATTAATTTGCGAACAACGCGACCTTCAGGTAAATTGCTACAAAAGCAGTTCATGCTGTTATTTGTACATTGACATGATTTGGTTGAAAAGCAAGTCAAAGTGTGCTTTTACCAGGAAATTTGTGGGGTAGTTTTGATTTCTTCTATTTTATATGTTTTTTGGGGTGCTGAAAACGAACCTGAGGTTTGCTAACAAAATTTCGTGACGCAACACAGAAGAAAATGTAAAAAAAGGTAAAAAATTCATTTGCTTTGTTGTTTTTTTGCTTATAACTCGGAAGCTATCAACTTTTCGAAAATAACGTCTCAATTCAAAATAAAATTGCATATTATTTCCTAGAAATTTCACTATTTAGTTTTTTTTTCTCCGACAAACCGTCTCAAGCGATAATTAATAAAAAAATCTGATGTGGCCAGACACATGACTTTATCATACAAAATATAAAATTAATAGTTTAGCTGCATGAGAATCTATTTGATTGAGAAAAATCGTGTCTCCATTAAAATGAAACGTTTTAGCTAGGATTTGACAGATATTTAGATAGTCAATAGTATCAATAGTAGGTATTTTGAAAGCATCAGCATTTGACACATCAACGTTTTTTGTGTTGCTTTTTGAGAAATACGTATTTAAAAAATTCAAAAATGGTTATATTTCTGTATAGGAAATGTTAGTTGATACCACTTCTACAAAACGTCAAGTTTCAAAAGCTAATTCCTAATTTTGACAGATTTATATTCGTTCATGACACTGTAGATGTCACATCCGTACCAACATACTAAAATATAACTACAGTCATCGCTATACTTTATTTACAATTTTCTCAATTTATCGTTTTTACAATTAGATATAACAACGGGTTGATATTTCTTATCAACAAACAATAGAATTGGTGATATAATTTAATTTTAATTTTGTATTTTGTACTTTGCCGCACTAGAGCGGCAACGTTCCATAGCGGTTCTCCAACCTCTGATGAAATCAGCTGTTTTCGAGTGTGACAGCATGGTGACAGCCATAGATGTTTCTGTGGTGACAGCACAAAAAATTATTTGTCAAATCCAGGCTACTATGTAGTTTCATATCAATGCAAATGCGACCGATTTCGATCAAATAGAATTTGCTCTGAAAGCCGAACTATTAATTTTACCAAAAAATATCATAGGCTTAAATTATTCAAAATTTCCTCTACTTTAATTTATTGTTTAACTATTTTGACGAAATTACAGAAATGGCAGCTCATTTGCAAAATCCTTGAAAAATACTTAGAGGAAACAGCCATTTCCTTTGGACCCTTTTGAACCAAAAGCTTCTCAGCTCTAAGTTGGTCATAAAACTTCTAAAAACGCACTTTCGTCCAGATACCTTTAGTAGTTTCTCCGGAATCGTCGTCACAAAAATCGGGTACACACATACATACACACACACACACACAGATACACACACACACACACAGACATTTTTTTGTACCTTGGTCAAAAATGTTCAGGGGACCCATAAAGATCTATTTCCGCTAAAATCTCAATTTTTTTTTCGGCACGATTACAATACTTCATCATACTGCGTATGATAAAGTAAAAATTAGTTGGAATCTCAATTTTTGTTGTAGCTAAATTGTATTTTTTACTGTGCTATAAGCAAAGCACAGTAAAAAATAAATATTTTACTTTTTACTTTATCATACGCAGTATAATAAAGTATTGTAATCATGCCAAAAAAAAAATTTTGTTTTTAGCGGAAATAGGTCTTTTTGGGTCCCCTGAACATTTTTGACCAAGGTACAAAAAAATGTCTGTGTGTGTGTGTGTGTGTGTCTGTGTGTGTGTGCGTGTGTGTGTGTGTGTGTGTGTAAACGATTTTTGTGACGACGATTCCGGAGAAACTACTAATGGTATCGGGACGAAACTTCATATTTAGAAGTTTCATGACCTAACTTAGAGCTGAAAAGCTTTTGGTTCAAAAGGGTCCAAAGGAACTGGTAGTTTATTCTAAGCCTTTTTCAAGGATTTTGCAAAATAGCCGCCATTTTTGTAATTTCGTCAAAATAGTTAAATAATAAATTAAAGTAGAGGAAATTTTGAATAATTTATGCCTATGACATTTTTTGGTAAAATTAATAGTTTAGCTGCAAGAGCAAATTCTCTTCGATCGAGATAGGTCGCATCTGCACTGATATGAAAATACATAGTAGCCAGAATTTTGACAAATATTTTTTTGTGCTATCACCACAGAAATGTCTATGGCTGTCACACTCGAAAACAGCTGATTTCATCAGAGGTTGGAGAACCGCTATGGAACGTTGCCGCTCTAGTGCGGCAAAGCACAAAATACGAAATTCAAATAAAATAAGATCACCAATTTGATTGTTTGTTGATAAGATATATCAACCCGTTGTTATATCTAATTGTAAAAGCGATAAATTGAGAAAGTAAATAATGTATAGCGATGAGTTATATTTTAGTATGTTGGTACGGATGTGACATCTACAGTGTCATGAATCTGTCAGAATTTGAATTAACTTTTTAAACTTGACGTTTCGTAGAAGTGGTATAAACCTAACATTTCCTATTCAGAAAAATAACCATTTTTGATTTTTTAAATACCTATTTCTCAATAAGCAACACAAAAAACGTTGATGTCACTCCTGCCGAAAACTACATGACCCGCTCACATGCGACGGCGACGCTCCGCCATCGGTGACGCGCCGCATCACCGCTCGTCGCGCTATTCCGTACTTTCGGCACTTGTGAGATAAACAACTATTATTCTGATGGCAGTAGGTAGTGTCAAATGCTGATGCTTTGACAATACCTTCTATTGATACTATTGACTATCAAAATATCTGTCAAATCCTGCCTAACTAGTTTAATTTTAATGCAGACACGATTTATCTCAGTCAAATAGATTCTCGTGCAGCTAAACTGTTAATTTTATATTTTGTATGATAAAGTCATGTGCCTGGCCACATCAGATTTTTTTGCTTTGTATTCAAAATGGTGCGTCATGAAATTTTGTTACCAAACCACAACTTAATGAATCAGTATAAAATAAGTCCTTAGTCTTCTTTAGTCTGCCCTCTCTCCCTCATCAGTATTTTAATGTTTCTTTCATCTGGAATTTTTAGTGTTTTTCTTGGCGCAGCTTTTTATTCTGTTCGTTTTTCACTTTCTTTCTTAATTCTCTAGAATGATTTTCTTTGTGCTTTTTTTTATTAACAAATATGTTCTCCAAGCATTAGATAATAATGTTACAGGAGAACAGTTTCTTTTTACTTTATTTGGGTGTTTCAGGCCAGAATAATGATGTTTTTAATGGAGATGGCATGAGTTCAACTGTTATCTCCAAACGTGATAAATAAGGTAATAATACTGGACAAAATGCGGATAATTAATTATAATATAGCAAACGATGTAAGATATGTTATTTCTTGTGTAAAAACTGGAATAGAGTCATATGTATTACTTCTCATCTCATGAAACATTTCTTCCACCTTACTAATACTCGTCATGTCTAATGCTCTAACTATTCACTAGTCCAGCCTTTATATAACTTTCAGAGAAGCTAGTTTCAGTGACCGTTACAAACACCAAACAATTCGTTCAAATTACTATTAAAAAAAAAGTCTTGTGGTGGTCATATCTAGGGCACCTAACGGTTAGAAAAATATCCATTTCCAAACGTTCCTTCTACCTCTTTAAGGACACCCGAACTTGCGCGCAAAATTTTCTCAGGACTCGGCATTCTGACCACCGGCCAGAGTATGCAGATCCTCGCAGGTACCAAAGAAACAATCACCAGAAGGAGTCGCCTTACAATGACCAGCGACCCATGGTCATTACAAGCAGCCGCCGACCATCGACTACCTGCCTACACCGTAACCCTTGACCTTAGTGCAATCTGACCCAATTTAAATATCCCAAAGGATATTCCACTCAACTGGTCAAAAGGATACCCTTTTTTTTCGGCCGATGGTCATACCGTTGGCTATTTAAAATGGACCATGGTCGGTAAATGGACGGTAAGAAAAAACGGTTCCGATTTGGCTTAATGAATTCCGGAAAGGAGTTTTGATGTGAGGTAGGTGCAGGTAGTTTTTTGTTGAAAGGATGGACATCGAAGGGATTGTAAGTTAATATTTTCCCAGTGATCTAGAAATGTCGACAATTGGAGTAAGGAACCGTTGGCCGGTCGCGTAGGTAGGTTTTTAGGTTCGTTGTTTGCCGTTGACCGTTTTAATTTTTGCCTGCTCGCGGTTTGGTCTTAAGGACGAAATAGCCTGGGAAGGATTGGCCGGTTATGGTATGTTTTGTTTCGAAAAGTTATATAAGGTTCCACGTTGTGGAACTGTGGTTTATTTTAGCATAAAAGAGCCATGAGTACTTTTGTTATTTTTATCGGAATAATGAATCGTAACGATTTACATATTTTGCATTATAGTTGTGACAATGTAATAATTGAAAAAAAAAACTACTTGTTGTGGAACAATGGTGTAAATTATTTCTAATCATTATAACTAACCCTACCGTTGGAGATAATAGTTGAACTCATGGCATCTCCATTGAAAAAATCATTATTCTGGTCTGAAACTCCCAAATAACGTAAAAAGAAACTGTTCTTATATAATTTTATTATCTAATGCTCGGAGAGAATATTTGTTAGTAAAAATGATGAAGGTAAAAAAGGAAATCATTCTAGAGAAATAAGAAAGGAAACGAAAAAGTAACAGAATAAAAAGCTGCACCAAGAAAAATCACCAAAAATTCCAGGTGCAAGAAACATTATAACACAGATGAGGAACAGAAGACAGACTGAAGAAGACTAAGGACTTATTTTATACTGTGTTTAATTAAAAATGGTAAAATAGAATGTTTAACATTTCTTAACAATAATTTTGAATAATGGGGAGACAATTTTTTTTTCTTTGCAATTATATCGGGTACTATTAGTGAAAAAAAGAAAGAAAAAATAATTTGGAGTTTTGTCAAATTCGGAAAGCTGAAATCTTATTCTTTAACCTGTGTTTTATCTGAGATCAGTCGGACAAAATTTGGTGAAGTTGTAGAATGTTGAACAAAACTAATTTTTCGCTGTACGAATCATATTTCCCTCATTCCGCAGAAATGTGTGACACAAATGAACCTATGATGTCATTCTGAATAAAGAATTTATTTATTTTTCAATCCCTTCGCAAAAATTACAGCCGTTTGAACAAAACAGTATTGTTAAAGTAAACATACATGTGATCCATATTAAGATTTTGACTCAAAATAAACGTTATTTCGTTTTTGTATTCATTTCAATTTTATTATTGATATTTTTACATCTTATTGTAAAGGATACTGTTTATCAACTTTACAACTTACAATAATAAGAAACCGACATAATAAAATATATCCAAATATCGCACATGTGCGTTTCCAGATATAGAGTTGGAAACATTTATATTCGACAAAAAGAGGGCTTCAAGTTTGCGAAACGCAGAAAAAAGTTCGTTTCATAGCTGGAGAATTTCTCCGGCAACTAACTTTATCGACATACGCGAGATAAATAGCGTCGAATAACGTTGTAAATGCGGCACAGAAAAATACATTGTTATGCTCACAAAAAATTGTTTTCGAGTACTACGTCGTGCCGTATTGCCAACGAGATATTATCGCGGTAAGTTTTAGACTACATATGACTGGAATAATCTATAATAAATTATGTTTTAAATACAAGATTTATACTAATTACTATGAGATTGTGGCGAACAAAATTAAATACACTTTGCATCTATTTTTAATTATTTTGAGAACAGTATTTTTTAATTACAATTTAAAATACGGCATATATTTTATTTATTTTTTAGTCGAGTTTATACATTTTCCAGTTGCTCATGAATCAGGCACATTGATTTTTTAAATGGCTAAAAAATGGCTAAAAAAACTAGCATCAACAAATTATTATTATACACGTTTATAGATCAGATACATTGGGTAATTAATTCTAAAAAGTAGAGCCCTCTATCTATTTTAGTTTGTTCAGGCGGATTTTTGAAACTTAGATTTTACGTTGTTTATCGGTGGTTGAATGTTATTATTTCGCTTCATGTGCGATTACGAGCAAAGTAGTTGGGATACAAATTATTATTATACACGTTTATGGATCAGATACATTGGGTAATTAATTCTAAAAAGTAGAGCCCTCTATCTATTTTAGTTTGTTCAGGCGGATTTTTGAAACTTAGATTTTACGTTGTTTATCGGTGGTTGAATGTTATTATTTCGCTTCATGTGCGATTACGAGCAAAGTAGTTGGGATACAAATTATTATTATACACGTTTATGGATCAGATACATTGGGTAATTAATTCTAAAAAGTAGAGCCCTCTATCTATTTTAGTTTGTTTAGGAGGATTTTTGAAACTTAGATTTTACGTTGTTTATCGGTGGTTGAATGTTATTATTTCGCTTCATGTGCGATTACGAGCAAAGTAGTTGGGATACAAATTATTATTATACACGTTTATGGATCAGATACATTGGGTAATTAATTCTAAAAAGTAGAGCCCTCTATCTATTTTAGTTTGTTCAGGAGGATTTTTGAAACTTAGATTTTACGTTGTTTATCGGTGGTTGAATGTTATTATTTCGCTTCATGTGCGATTACGAGCAAAGTAGTTGGGATACAAATTATTATTATACACGTTTATGGATCAGATACATTGGGTAATTAATTCTAAAAAGTAGAGCCCTCTATCTATTTTAGTTTGTTCAGGAGGATTTTTGAAACTTAGATTTTACGTTGTTTATCGGTGGTTGAATGTTATTATTTCGCTTCATGTGCGATTACGAGCAAAGTAGTTGGGATACAAATTATTATTATACACGATTATGGATCAGATACATTGGGTAATTAATTCTAAAAAGTAGAGCCCTCTATCTATTTTAGTTTGTTCAGGAGGATTTTTGAAACTTAGATTTTACGTTGTTTATCGGTGGTTGAATGTTATTATTTCGCTTCATGTGCGATTACGAGCAAAGTAGTTGGGATACAAATTATTATTATACACGTTTATAGATCAGATACATTGGGTAATTAATTCTAAAAAGTAGAGCCCTCTATCTATTTTAGTTTGTTCAGGCGGATTTTTGAAACTTAGATTTTACGTTGTTTATCGGTGGTTGAATGTTATTATTTCGCTTCATGTGCGATTACGAGCAAAGTAGTTGGGATACAAATTATTATTATACACGTTTATGGATCAGATACATTGGGTAATTAATTCTAAAAAGTAGAGCCCTCTATCTATTTTAGTTTGTTCAGGAGGATTTTTGAAACTTAGATTTTACGTTGTTTATCGGTGGTTGAATGTTATTATTTCGCTTCATGTGCGATTACGAGCAAAGTAGTTGGGATACAAATTATTATTATACACGTTTATGGATCAGATACATTGGGTAATTAATTCTAAAAAGTAGAGCCCTCTATCTATTTTAGTTTGTTCAGGAGGATTTTTGAAACTTAGATTTTACGTTGTTTATCGGTGGTTGAATGTTATTATTTCGCTTCATGTGCGATTACGAGCAAAGTAGTTGGGATACAAATTATTATTGTACACGATTATGGATCAGATACATTGGGTAATTAATTCTAAAAAGTAGAGCCCTCTATCTATTTTAGTTTGTTCAGGAGGATTTTTGAAACTTAGATTTTACGTTGTTTATCGGTGGTTGAATGTTATTATTTCGCTTCATGTGCGATTACGAGCAAAGTAGTTGGGATACAAATTATTATTATACACGTTTATAGATCAGATACATTGGGTAATTAATTCTAAAAAGTAGAGCCCTCTATCTATTTTAGTTTGTTCAGGCGGATTTTTGAAACTTAGATTTTACGTTGTTTATCGGTGGTTGAATGTTATTATTTCGCTTCATGTGCGATTACGAGCAAAGTAGTTGGGATACAAATTATTATTATACACGTTTATGGATCAGATACATTGGGTAATTAATTTTAAAAAGTAGAGCCCTCTATCTATTTTAGTTTGTTCAGGATGATTTTTGAAACTTAGATTTTACGTTGTTTATCGGTGGTTGAATGTTATTATTTCGCTTCATGTGCGATTACGAGCAAAGTAGTTGGGATACAAATTATTATTATACACGTTTATGGATCAGATACATTGGGTAATTAATTTTAAAAAGTAGAGCCCTCTATCTATTTTCGTTTGTTCAGGAGGATTTTTGAAACTTAGATTTTACGTTGTTTATCGGTGGTTGAATGTTATTATTTCCCTTCATGTGCGGTTACGGGCAAAGTAGTTGGGATACAAATTATTATTATACACGATTATGGATCAGATACATTGGGTAATTAATTCTAAAAAGTAGAGCCCTCTATCTATTTTAGTTTGTTCAGGAGGATTTTTGAAACTTAGATTTTACGTTGTTTATCGGTGGTTGAATGTTATTATTTCGCTTCATGTGCGATTACGAGCAAAGTAGTTGGGATACAAATTATTATTATACACGATTATGGATCAGATACATTGGGTAATTAATTCTAAAAAGTACAGCACTCTATCTATTTTACTTTGTTCAGGAGGATTTTTGAAAATTAGATTTTACGTTGTTTGTCGGTGATTGAATGTTATTATTTCGCTTCATGTGCTTTTATAAAATTGTTTATAATACCATCGATATTATATGATCCAGCTTGCACTAAGAAAACTCATAAACTTTTTGCCTCTAAAAGCAGTGTTACTACTAAATTATCAATTTCGAAGTTTCAATTTTGGCTTATCTGATCATTTACTGTTTGATTATCCTTTCATAGACTTGTAGGTTGATGGTAGGTGTAAAAGAACAAAAAAAAATATTTATAACGTCCTCAAACACTAGGGAGTTAACTCAACTTTCAGGGAAACAAATGCATTACATTTTTTTGTCACTACGATAAATTTATAATCTGTAAAGATTTGGCAACTTAATTTAAAAAACTGGTTTATGTTGATATCAAAAGAAATTTCTCAAAGGCTAGACTATTTTTCGCATTGTTTCTGCATTTTCCCTTTCTGCTTTCCGATTTTACAAAAAAAACTGCGATCATTTGTTCGGCATTATTCATCTCATCGTCATTTAACTGAAAATTTCTATATTTGACAAATTAAGAAATGAAATCAGTCATCTACAGGTTAATATTAACGTTTGATTGTCTAGAAAATTAGGTCCATGACAGTTTTTATTTTATTTTTTCAAAGGAATGTCATATATTTATGTATATATTTTTAATTCATTGCAACACATTAGCGCAAATAGTACTAATATAGTCCTAATAGAAATTTGTTCTAAGTAGTTTATGACAAAATTTTATTCAGAGTGGAAAGGAATAAATTAATATAAAAAAGTTTGTTTTAAAAACTTCGTTTTACAAAAGAAACTACACTAAAAATTAAATTATAGGACTTATTTATGAAGAATGACTCTTCCTCGAGATATGAAAATCTTTGTCTATTATATAGGTATAGTTTTGTCCATTCGCGGACACGCTGTATAATTTCTTATTGTAATTCTTGGGCTGTTTACATGTTGTTAGGAATACGAAGATTCTCCCTAAGAATTCCGCGTATGGTTCTGTCTATAAAAAATAAGTTGTAAATAGAAAAGCCAAGTTCGCATACATACAAGCGATTTCATTCAAAAAACAAAAACATTGCGTCCTGCGTGACAGCCCTGAATAACACAATAAATACGTAGAGTGCTCGTTACCTATGCATTTGTTATTTCAAGAGAGCCATGAGATTTTTGCGGTGTTATCTAAACACAGTTCGAGTTAAGTAGGCACATTTTGCAATTTGCTTACGATATCGCCTGTGCCGTTAATTATTATTGTGCTCCGAAACAATTAAAATTTTTCGAATACTCCGCGGGATATCGACGAGACAGTACTGCAAAAATAACGACTCGCATATTTCTTTTTACGGAGAAAAACGGAAAAAATAACGCACGGTCGACTATATATCATGTTACGCGATAAAATTTTTTGTGTATACGCTCTAAAACACAATTTTCATTTTAGCCTACTTAGAGAATTGCGTCCGAACTCGGAGTTCGTCACTAGAATCAACTGTCAAATACTGTTTGTTGTTATTGTCGAACGTTGTCATGACAAACAAACAAATACGTAAACACAATAATTCTTTCTGTCTGCGTTGGTTTTTTCCCCTAGTGGTTGAACTGGAATGTAGAAAAATGCTATAAATATAACTCTCGTAAATAATAATAGTCCATAACATAAGCACTTTTGAATTTTTCAAATGAAACGTTATTGTATTGACTTATTTGCTAAATTCTTCTTGTGGGGAATTACTTAGAATTTGCGTATAAATAGACATATATGTACAATTTTTTAGACGATTTGTTCCTGGAAAACTATATTTAGGTATTATTCATTTTCACTTTTTTCTAATTATGATAGAAAAATCAGCGTTTTTGTGAAATTAACTTATATAAATTTTATGTTCGATATTTCTTGCCTATATTATCTAATAAACTCACATTTGCTTAAACAAATACAATTTGTTTAAAAAAACATTTTTGCAATTCGTCATAATTTGCTTTTTTTTAAAGCCGACTATTATTCTCAAGTGACTTCATTTATATTTGGGATGGTTTTTAATATTTCATCAAATTAGAGTACAGGTGACTTGGTGGACTTCAGGAAAATTAATATTAAAAAAAATTACCTCCCCAATTTCCCCCCCCCAAAAAAAAGGATTTTAATCAATCAAAGTTTTTTGAATAAATGGTGTTGAAATCGAATAATATTTTACTATTTAAACAATGGAAATCATCCCAAAATATAAACGATATCACTTGGGATATCTGAAACATCAAATTTATAAGTTTTTTTGACAATAATCTTGTATTATACAGGGTCCTGCAACTAAGCTCCCGTCTTCTGTAGCTCATTTACTCATTAAGCTAAGAGTTTGACATTTTGCAGGCTTACCCTGTACTTCAAGGTACAATTCAAGAAATTATTTTTTATTATACAGGATGTTCCAAAAATGTGCAACGCCATGGTAATATATTTTTTTAAATTGCATGCTATACATTTTTCTACACATTTGGAAGCCTTTTATGGTTGCCTACATATCACCAAAATTTTATTGAAATCGGTTGAGTGACCGCAGAGGAAAAAAATAAAAAGAAAAAAAAATTATTTTGCATCGTAGGCTTTAAAAATCAATAAAAACCACAAAATGCACCTCGGTAATAAAATTTTGCGACGTGCTTATTAAGTTAGATGTAATAGTCTCGTTAACCAAGTGACATTGATCCAAATTATACAGGGTGACCAAAATCAAGTGTCAAACTTGTCAAACTTCAAAGCGTGTTATTGTTCTTATTTTAAATTGGAACCCATAATTTTGTTTATGTGAAATGATGCAAAATTAAAAAATAAACATTGTTTCTAAATACAACCCCATAACAATTTCCAATATTTTAAAACTTATTCGCAAAAAACTCAGTTTTCAACGTTTCCAACGGCAATTTTAGATAATAAATATCGTACGTGGCTTTGAAAAACAATTTATTTCATAAAAAATAATAGACGTATTTTAGATTTGAGTGTACTTAATTAAGTAGTTATTCAAATGCTAAATTTACTGCATAATTTACCTATAGCGGTAAGGACGGAAATGTGGCTATAGGTAAATTTTGCAGTAAATTTAGCAATTGAATAACTACTTAATTAAGTACAGTAAAATCTAAAATACCTCTCTGCGTTATATTTTATGTAATAAATTGTTTTTCAACGCCACGTACGATATTTATTACCTAAAATTGCCGTTGGAAACGTTGAAAAATTAGTTTTTGGGGAATAACTTTTAAAATATTGGGAGTTGCGATGGGGTTGTATTCAGAAACAATATTTATTCTTTAATTCCGCATCCTTTCACCTAAAAAAAATTATGGGTTCCAATTTAAAATAAGAACAATAACACGCTTTGAAGTTTGATAGGTTTGACACTCGATTTTGGTCACCCTGTATAATTTGGATCAATGTCACTTGGTTAACGAGACTATTACATCTAACTTAATAACCACGTCGCAAACTTTTATTAACGAGGTGCATTTTGTGGTTTTTATTGATTTTTAAAGCCTACGATGCAAAATCAATTTTTTTTGTTTTTATTTTTTTCCGCTGCGGTCACTCAACCGATTTCAATAAAATTTTGGTGATATGTAGGCAACCATAAAAGGCTTCCAAATGTGTAGAAAAATGTATAGCATGCAATTTAAAAAAAATATATTACCATGGCGTTGCACATTTTTGGAACTTAATGAGTAAGTGAGCTACAGAAGACGGGAGCTTAGTTGCAGGACCCTGTATACTTGAATGTTTATAGTTGTCGGAATAATGGACTACAAGTTTCGGGTCAAAATATACAATTAGTGTCAGAATTAGGGACAATTGTTAAACTTATAAAATATGATATAAATTACACCACATAAATATAATTCTGCAGTTACAAATGTAACAAAAATTCCTTAACTTGTCTAAGTTTGGGGCGTTTACCTTAATAGACATTTAATCTTGTATTATATAAGATACAATTCCAAAAACCAAAACAAAAAGTAATCCTAATCAAAACTAAAAGCAAATCTGAAATATCTCAAAGGTGATGAAGATTATCACAGGAGAAATGGTCTCAAACGAAATTATAAACAAACTTAATAGTATTAACGAGCAAAATGACAAATCACCAACCACCACCACGTGCTGAACTTTGCTGCCGAAATACAAACTGAGAGAAGAAACTACTTTATATCAAGAAATTAAACGAAAAACATTACAAAAATTCAAAAGGTTTTCTAAAACAGTCAAGATACTAACTTAAGTTGCAAGAATAAACGACAGGAGGATACTCAATTTTCTTTGAGATAAAAAATAAACTTCTCAGAAAAAATGTGCTACCGTCATAGTCTTGTGGTTGCGGATGTGGTGATTTGTCGATAGACCGGATCTTATTGCATTAGTGTATGTAGAAGAGTGGTAATATCCATCTCATTTTTGCTGATAGTGCTTTAAATTTGCATTTCGATAAGTAAAAATGCATATTATTCAGGATGAATTGGATTTTCCAGCTGCGGTTTTGCAGACACACGTATATCACGTGTTCATTTAGAAATTTAATTAAATAATGCATTCAGTTTATTAATAATCGTATTACTCATATTAGTATATATGTACTGGGTGTCCCAAGCTACTCAACTTAACATTGAACATCCTGTATACAGCACAAATGTGTTGTAAATTTTGAACACCCTGTATAAGATATCGTGATGAACTAAACATCGTTTTATTTGACTAAGTTTCTAGTTTTGGACCACTAATTATTAAACTTATAGTTTACATAATAAGCGAGATATTCAATTTTAAACGTAACCGCGAAAATCATCAAAAAATTAGTAAAAACAAAAAAAGGCAAAAATTGTGTTATTTAGGTATAGGGAAACCTTATTAAAAATGATGCATTTTGATACGTAGAATACAAAAATAAAATAAAAATTATATCATTCCATTTAAGATAACAAAGTTGATACCGACTTCCGGTGACCGGATGTGACAGTTAACTTGAGAATATTTTAGCTGAAAAGAGCTCAGATCGAGTAAATTCTAGTTCCAAAATTTCAACTTTCCAGAATAGATAGAACATGAGAAACTTCTAATGTACCAAATTCTCATAAATTTGCCAAATCCACTGTAACAGACTGCAGGAGACAAGAAAAGTTGGTTACGTTAATTTAAAATCATTGATAATAAGAAAAGCAGAACTCAATCCAAACCAAAAATAATCGCAAAAATATAACACCAATAATACATACATACACCAATTTATAATAATAATAATAATAATAATAATAATAATAATAATGATTGGTGTAGTATAATTCCGCATTATTCAAAAACGGTCCCGCTGTTATCCACATACACCCCCCTCTCATCTCGCGTCTATACCTGTCGAGGCCCGCATTCTTTTATTTTCACGTATGTAAGACCGGTTTTCCAAATCCTTGGTATTGCGATCGGAAAATTTTAGCGTCTCGTAATTTAGTCGTGTTTCGCGATGTTTGCCTTCAAATTAGGCGGTGTTTTGGTTTTCTAAACGTGATAAATTTGTGACAGCTAGTGTTTGTGATGTCCCACTTGACTTTTCAATGTGTTTTCCTTGGCTACGAAGTGATGATTTGTCGAAATTAAGGTAGGATGTTAATATATGTTGTAATTGACGTCGATTTTGCCTGGACTGCTTGTATTTTAACGTAGGTTTTGGCCTACGTCTTTAATTAGTTTTGTGTCCTCTTTTCTGCTTCTCAAGTGTTCTCTTATGTATTTCTTCTTTTATATAATCTTTAATTTGATCTTTAATTTGACACATGACAAAATTATAGAACAATATTTAGAAAAGTTATAACATTTTGCTAAAGCAGAACAAAGTAATGTTCAGTTGAAGCCACACAACATAAGTACAATATCGTAATTTAGGGGTTGTTCGCCTCAGAGCAAAACATTTTGCATTCATGAATAGGACTACCGCGTCTAATTACCTAAATCTAGTATATGGTGGAAAGTTATATAATAATTATTATATTAATTTGAAAAAGTTATAAACATATTGTTATCTCAACCAACCAAAATATCAACTCCCTCCGCTCGGTGTCATACATAATATCGTAATGTGGAGGCTTTTCAGCTTTTAATGTAATCATTTAAAGTATAATCCCAATCAATTACCTACAATTTGGCCTAAGATAAAAGGATTTAAACAGTTTCTGTAAAAGTTATAAACATGTTTCTATTGTAAAGATATGTAATTTGTACCGCAATACTCAAATAAGTAGTAGACAAAGTTACTGTGGATTAGGGGTTGTATGCCACAAAGAAAATTTCTCAGCGTAAATGAGTAAATACAACGATTAATTACCTACGAATTTGTCATATGAAGCTAACATATGTATCATTTTTTTTCCATTTCCTATACATTTAATTGTTGTAATTGTTGTTTTTCTGTACCGTTTTTCGTAGTATATCTGAAAGCTTGCATAGAAAGTATATGCAAAATATTGTGGTTTAAAGGTTGTTTGCTACAGAACGGGAAATAGTGACTAACCAATTGAGATAGGTAGTCTACATTTTGACGTATGGAATATCGTCGTTCAGTAATTTTTAAAACGTTATAAACAATTTTCAGCAATCAACTTTGTGTTTCTTTGGCTGTCGATACTTAATATTGTTACAATACTAATCGGCTAGTCGCTCTGTTGCCGGTTAGCAACGGAGTTGTTACCCCTAAATCATCATTTTTTTTGTTTATCTCTCAGTAAGTATCGAAAAGTAGTAAAATGAAAGCGTTTTTCTTGGCAAAGAACATATAACTTGAGCCATTTTTAGATTTCCAGAATTCTACCATTTGTAAGTTTCAAACCTAGATGTGTTCTACCGATCAAAAATAATACCTGATTCACTAGCATGACAATAATCGATCAATCTTTTGATCTGAGTGATTTGTTACTGATATAAATTCCAGTAAGGAATTTTAGCTGGGACATAATACCAAACCGGCCGGGACGCCGGGACCAATGTTTCGAACCGAGACTGTCCCGGTCAAACCGGGATGTATGGTAAGCCTAGTTATAGACGAGGCAATTTAGAAGGAATTTAGAAGAGAAAGAGTAAATAGTTGAATTGTCAATTTTGAATCGTGTTGAGAAACTACATGTGTGTCGTTGATTGTTAGCAGAATGTAGTAGAATAGAATGCATGGATTTCATAGTCATACTACAGCAAAAAATAATAAATCACCAATTTCAGATTTTTAAATGTTTGTCGAACGAGTTTTCTTTTTTATATCCAATATTATTCTAATTTATTTCAAATTTTAATCAATAATATATTACCGGATTTCAAATAAAAGCAATCATCAGTAAACTCTGTTTTTATTTATTGCGTTCTTTAACCTAGAAACTAATAAAATATGGCGAAATGGATTTAACAAACAAAGATGCACATTCAACTGAATTTTAAGAAACAAGATTCCACACCATGGGTACTACCGTTTATTTTTGCTGGACGAATGAATTTTGGAAAAGTGTTAATTGACAAAAAATGCCATTTTTTGGATACTCTTGAGGTTAATATGACTTCCGGTTTTTCCGGAAATGACGTCATCATTGAAATTTTAAAAAGCACCCTATATTCTTTGTGTGATATTTTTAATCAGGATGACAATATGAATACAAAAACATATCGATCGTCAATTTTTATCACCAAGGCAACGCGAAATTAACTTTTTTGTGTATTAATCTAAGTAAGTGGCTAGGAATTGGTAAAAATAGTCGAACACTGTCAAATAAGCACTAACTAAATCTATTTTGACCGACATTACTGGCGCCCTCTAGCGTGATTTAATTGTACCCTAATTATTCGATAGAAAACAACTTTCCGATTACAATGATACTAAATAATTGATATTTTAAAAAAATAGACCTAATGATCAAAGTCAGCGTACAAGTAAAAGTCACTCAATATCATCAAATGTCATCGAATACCACAAAATCGATAGTTTTTTCGAGTTCAATTCATATCCGGAGATAGTTGCAGAAATATCGTAAATATTGCTTAGTTAGCTCGTGCCCAGTTTGCAAAAAATCGCTGTCAATGATCAACCGATCCGCGTTATCATTATCACAAAGGTAGACACAAATTTTATTGACCTCAAGCGAAACTGGCGAAATCGCCGCACTATGCAATAAAATCAGCATAGCTGGTACGTCTGTCGTGTCTTATTACAGGATGCTGCGTTGGACACGAGCAAAAGAATATTGTTTGTTATTCTTGTAACGATAATTTCGCATCGTTTGGCTTGGCGAGACAAGGCTAAGGTTACGATGACACAGATTTTTATCTGCCTTCGCTGGATTGAGGGTGATTCATTAATTTAATGGCATGCATCTGGAATACTAATGGGCACATAATTACCCTTTTGTCCCGCATATATGATTGTACGCCAGGTGAATTGTATTGAGATCTGTCTGAGAATGTTTTGTTATTTATTGATGGTGCTTTTATTGCTTAACATTGTCTTTCTGATGCATGTATGGAGGTGCATGTGTTGTTACGTCATGAAGTGTTCTATAAATAAATATATTAAAACTATTAATTTGATCCTCTTCTACTTTCGGCTGTTATATTTGGAATACCAAGTCAAAATTAGATTTTGGGCCTAAAATGTGTATGAATTATGTAAATATAAAAAGAGTGTTTTGACTTTTTTGTTTTTCTTATGCAAGGCCACACAATTTGAACGAATTGCATTCAGAAATAAACCCTCTTCTAAATTTTGAAAAAAAAAAAAATATTGATGGATAAAATAATAATAAATAGAAAATCTGAATTATTTTGACGTTTTCTTTGTTTTTCAGCAGTTTATCTCACTGATTTTGTCAAAAGAAATAAAGTTAATTGAGCATGTCTGCCTTTAGAAGCAGATTCAACAGAGAAAAGGCATACCAGAAACAGTTTTCAAATGTGAAATGGTGTGATATCTAGACTAAGAAATTAGAAATTAGAAGGGTGTTCTGGTCATACCTATTACTTTATCAAAATCTTATATCGTAAGATCAAAAATTATAGTATTCTGTTATATATGAAGTTTCATGACCAAACTTAGAGCTGGAAAGCTTTTTGTTCAAAGACGTCCAAAGGAACTGGATGTTTACTGTTGTCATTTTTCAAGGATTTTGCAAATGTTTCGCTAGTTCTATAATTTCGTCAAAATAGTTAAATCATAAATTATAGTAGAGGAGATTTTGTATAATTTATGTCTATGTCATTTTGTGGTAAAATTAATAGTTTAGCTGCATGAGCAAATTGTATTTGATTGAGATCGGTCGTGTCAGCATTAATATAAAACTAGTTGGCCAATATTTGACAGATATTTTCGTTCTCATGACAGTGTCAAATGCTGATGTTTTGACAATACCTACCGCGGATAGAATCAAAATATCTGTCAAATTCTGGCTAACTAGTTTTATTTTAAGATAAAATTTAGAAATTTGTAACTATACCTTTTTTTTTAAAAATAGACTCCCTATATATTTTGACTTTTTTAATTTTATGATTAATTCTAAGAACTTTTTATAAGAATCATTTTTTAATTATAACATATTAACCAAAAATAGTCCAAATTACCGGATTACCTAAAATTCTCCAACCGCCACCCTCCTCTCACACAAATATGTTTTTAATATACAGGGTGTGAATTTTATTATGGAAATTTGCTTTTTTTTTGTTACAGTACAGCCTGTATAATTTAGATTATGTAATGCTAAGATTAATTCTAAGAATTTTATATGGGAATTATTATTTTTTATAAATTGCATTATTTTTGAGTTTATTAATCAAAACTCGTGAACCTCAAATAAAAAAAATTGTATATAATATTTAATAGTTCTTATTTTCTCTTGGATTTTTAGTTTGTTTTGCTAATAACTCAAAATTAATGCAATTTATTAAAAAAATGTCGTATGTACAACTCTTAGAATTAAAAAAAGCAAAAAATACAGGATGATCTGTTAGAAAAAGGAAAGGTTTGCAAATTTCCATAATAAAAAACGCCCTGTATATTAAATTTATATTTGAACGAGAGTTTGTTTAAACCAAAAACCTTTTAGTTGAAAGAAATTTTTAAATTTTTGGTGGTTGGTGAGTTATTTACCAGTAATTTTGTTCCAGTAATTTGGATATGTTTGGTTACTACCTTATAATTAAAAAATGATGTACTTTATAAAACAATATTTCCTATAAAAATTCTTGGGATTAATCTAAAAATATATAAATATATACGGTGTTCTATTTAAAAAACGGAATGGTTACCAATTTTCCATATTAAAATAAGCAGCCTGTATATTAAAAATATATTTAAATTAAAGCTTGTTTAAAGGCTAATTGCTTGGATTTTTTTAAAATTTCTTACTGTTTGAGATTTATTTAGGTGTGCTGATAATTTGGCTAACCCTGTATATAGTATGATACAGTCATGTGCCTGGCCACATAACATTTTTTTACCTTGGTCAAAAGTGAACATTTATTTTTTCCATTTCTATTGCAAAAGTTCTACACTAACAACAATAATATGCTAATTGAATACGTGTAAGTAAATTAACCATAATTCATCATCATCATGTAATAAATCCATCAAACGTCTTTCTAATTATACATCCCACATTCGGTCGCTTTAAGATGCGCTATACACGAACATCTAAACTCGCAAAGTAATTCTAATCTCTTCAAACCATCGACTTAACAGTTGTAACAAGGGACTTTACCCATTCGACCAGTGGCGTCCGCCGCAAGAATGACGTTACCCTCCAGGCCAAGCCTCAGGATTCTGCGGAAGCACGACCGAGAAAAATATACAATTAATACAAAGAAGCAGAAGAAGAGTATTTCCGGTGAATCGAGATGAAGGCTCCACCTAAAGGCTACTTTACACTACACTACTTTCTATTCCTAAACTGCTTGTTAGTAACTTGAAAAATATTCTAAATAACAGTATAGTATAGTTAGCCGTGCTGTTCTATTTAATTTTAACATAGACGCATGCGCAGTTGAGGCATTTGTGTGGTCTGCCAACAGTGCCAACGTGCGACACTTTGTTTTCTTTTGACATATCGCAGTAGCGACGCACTACGGTTTGTACGATTGGTTTAATTTATGTAAATGAGTATGCAGTGACATGTTTACAGCATAATATTGCAGAAATAAATTGGCATAAAGTAAACAAACAAATGATTTTGGTTGTACCAGGTTGGCTATTCTGTAATAGATAAAGAAGTGCGTCTAGTATACCCATTTCTTGTTGCTTTAAGACTTATTTTTAGTTTACTAAAACCAAGTTTGAAGAACACAAAAGTAGTGTAATGTAAACTAGCCTTGAGCAAGCCAAGAGCAAGAGGGTAACCACGCAAAACGGACGAATCGTAGAGAGATTCGATATACCCCAGTAATTACCTTAATTGGTCGAGGAGTCACTCTTAAAGTCTGAATCTAGACGTAGGAGCACAGATAAGCAATTATAACAGATTCATGAATCTTTTTTGTGCTGTGTTGCTGTGTTGCTGCGTTCTTCTGATGAAATATATTATTACGGTTGGTACGCCTGGAAGTAAGCTCGCTAGATGAGTTATTGCAAGATTGCTGGAGTTATTAGGTTGTGGCGAGATTACGCAAAAATAATATATTATAAGGATTTGTGGATTAATTTTTGCGTAGACGCTAGAAGAGATTGTGCTCTTAATTAGTGGAAGCACGGCATGTTACTTTTGGTTGCTTAAGTCTTAAAAGAATTGCCCATCGAAATACTTTACACCAAAAACGTTTCTTCTTTTTTTGGTCCCCTGATCAATTTTGACCAAGGTACAAAAAAAGTCTGTGTCTGCACATATTTTGAGGAGGCATTTTTGGCTTGTTGTCGCGTGTAGATGGAAGATAAAAATCAAAATTTCATTTGGGACTGTTAGGTGTAGGAAAGCATGGAACAACATTCTGTTTCCTGTATCTTTCAATCAAGTTAACTGTAGTAAACTACTTATTCGCCCAGTATTTGTCTAGTACCATGTAATCATCTAAAATTTAATTTCATCATTACGGTCCGTATGATACGGTATGTGCATATATTCATGCCTGTTATAATCTAAACACAAATTTTGATAAACCTCATGAATAACTTTCTTGTCGTTTAAGAAGATCAGTTCCATATTTAAAGGAAGAGGATCCACAATTTTATGCCCGTACCTGTTTGAATTTTAAGATCCATTTTTTTACAATTTTCTGTGTTCAAATCGATAGGACTTACTTATTAGAGGTTCAGCCTCAAATAAAATTTGTTAACTCTACACACATAAAAATACGGAGTTGGATTTAACACCGATTCAACACCGCTATGGATCTCCCTTGCGACCGTTTGCGCATGTAGTTAAATCAGACGGAGGTGAATTTTTACAGAGCTCATTCACTCTTTTTATAGTTATTATTATTTGTAACGGAGTTGAAAATATATGTTTAGGGAAATGCAGGTTTACTCCTTTATAGACATAAAATAATCTCCCCGCGTGTCAAACTTCCGCGTTCCGGAGTGCAAAAGTTCTTCTGTAGTAGTGAAATACATCCGTGGAGATGTTACGTAACTCCTTTATTAGTGTTAAAATTACCCTGTTGCGGGGTGCTTTTCTTTTATTGGCGAAATTATTCTTTCCCTAAAAGAGTTGTTTGTGTTCGTAATGAAGGTAAATATGTACCAAATACAGTTGTTTTTTTTTCAGAGCGGTTCTTATCCTTATTAGGAATATGACGAGGACCAGTAAAAATCAAAAATACATTTTAACAATTTATTTTTCAAAAAAACAAGTAAATGAATATACATGTTTGCACAATACTCAATAAATAAAATACAGTTTATCCTAAATATAACAATAATCTCCGTATTAATATTAATAATAATAAATTAATAACTAATATCATATATAACAGACTACATAAAGTCTAGAGTACTTTCATTAATAACTAAGTACCTACATATAATATAATTGGTAACTATATACATATCATTCGCCTTATTATAAGGAATGTGTACCTCATATGGAACTATATGGTCTAAAGTTTCAAAACAAATAATCCAAAACATCGTCATCCTCTTCGCCCCTCTTTATTACCAAAGTAATTCCTCGTTGACTGTGCCATATGAAGTCTACCAATAACTCCTTGTCGATTTCATAACTCGCGTCATCATAATACTTGATATCTTGATATTTTGTCTCTGCTATTTTAAATAGCTTGCCAACTGTACATAAAAAAAAGAAATATGTGCAGAATTGTTGTATTTTTGTATGTTGTAAGGCAAAAGAAAAAATAAAAAAAAACGCATTGCCGGACAAAGGAAAACACACTACTTCATAAAAAAAACACAAAAATCGACATGCATTCTGTAGGTACAATGCAGTGTCATACTCGGTATGAAGGTACCACAAATGTACACGCATACATATGCCTACGTACATACATACCTACATATGTAGTAATATAAGTAACTTACCTGTAGTATTAATTGTGTCGAAATTTAGTACATCGTTGATAATTCTGACCCATTTTTTTATTTGTCCGTATTTAACTCGTATGAAAATACACTGCTCCATTTGAAATAATAATGTACTTACATATAAAATATTAAAAGTAATGGAAATGAAACTCACTCTCAACTGCACCCCGCAAACTTAGGAGTATAAGTGACGACCACAACACACTGCGAAGCAAACTGCAAACCGTCTTGGTGGCGACATGTTGACGCCTGTTGTTGTCAAACCGTAAGTTTTTGCCTTTACAGTATAAATCATACCTTTTTGGAGATTATTCACTCCAAAGCGGAGTTAGAAATCAATATTACACAGGGAATTAATGTTTACTTTTAGGAGTTTTATCACTCCGTCACAATGTTCAGTCATATCAACTCCAAAAAGTGTACTTTCTCTCATTTTGTCAGTTATTTCAACACCCTGCATGGTGTTAATTTTCATTTCACAGCTCCAGTGAAAATTTTTATCATTTCGGATATGAACTATTTTCAACTCCGTGCTGTGTAATTAAATTAACTCCGATATTACGTATATCAACAATTTTTAGCACACAATCAACTGATTTTCGGAGAAAAAATCACTCTTTTTTGTGTACAACTAACTACGTGCAAATTCTCTCCGTAAAATTTTTATGTGTGTAAGGGGAAAAAAGAACAACACAATCCGTTAAACGATTCAAACAATGAAATACAATAATTTACTAAACATAAGTTCCTAGATCTATTCCTTTTCTACACGGTGCGGTGTCTAAACTTCACATTCCTATTTGAAGCCATTACCGAAAATTGGCAATTGAAAGAACACATGAATTTGTGTCGAGTTAATAAAGGAAATTTCGACCGGAGAAGACCATAGGCTATAAAATTGTATAAATCACAAGAATAAAAAAAGATTATTCGGCGCCTTATTTTATACACTTCTAATTTTTTTGATTTTTCCAATCGATTCCCTTAAGATTTTTTTAAAAATAATCATTACTGTCGTCAGTTGTGAACGATTGTTTTCCAAACTAAAATTAAAAAAAAAAAAAACTATCTTCGGTCAACAATGATTGATTTAATATTGCGAAATACTGGGATATTTTCTATAGAGAAACACCAGAACAGATTATATAGTATTGACAATGTCATTCAACAATTTTCGAATAAGCTAGCAAGAAAGATACATTTTTGAAGGATTTTGCAAATGAGCTGCCATTTCTGTACTTTTGTCAAAATACTTAAATAATAAATTCAAGTAGAGGAAATTCTGTATAATTTATGTCTGACATTTTTAGGTAAAATAAATAGTTTAGCTGTATGAGCAAATTCTTTTTGATCCAGATCGTGTCTGCATTAAAACTGAGTAAGCCAGGATTTCGACAATTATTTTCATTCTGACAGTAGGTAGTGTCAAATGCTGGTTTTTTGACAATACCTATACTATTAATATTACCAATCAAAATATCTGTCAAATCCTGGCTACTGTTTTTATTTTAATGCAGACACGATCGATCTCGATCAAATAGAATCTCATGCAGCTAAACTATTAATTTTATATATTGTATGATAAAGTCATGTGCCTGGCCACATCAGATTTTTTATGATAGCTATGTTTTTAGATTTTTGTAAATTGGCATGTCATGGGATGGGTTTTTAAAAAGTCGTTTATAGTATAAACCCTACACTAATGGTATTACTCACGAAAACTGAAAAAAGCAAAAAAATGCGTAAAGCTCTCTTTCCAAACTTCAAGAATATAGAATTCACGTAGAAAGCAACAGTTGGCTATTGTTTCTCCGTTATATTTACAGTCATCTTTAATTAGTCTAATTACACTATTAGATATCACGTAAATCATTGAAACGTTTTGTTTAAGATTACCTATTGTAATTTTTCCAGATCTCAGCTGCTTTTAGATAAAGCACGATATCTAAAATGAACCACCATTCGAATATTGACAATTAAATTGTACATAGCTACTATAGAACGCACTCTAATAGTAAATGTGACCGGAAGTATATGTAATTTAGAACGGGCAGGTGTATAGGGGCTCACAATAGCAAGTACCCCTAGTAGCTATGTTCCAAAGCAACATGATTAATCTATCTATGAATAATCTTATTAGCTGCATTGACTAAATTTTAGGTAATTCTATGTTATTGCAAAACATACTGACGACAAAGCTTACTTCAACTACAAAAAGAAGTTTTTTCAATCTTCTTTAATAAGAAAACAATAACAGATACATCAACAATAATCCTCAATGTCAACTTATTGATAAAATGACTACAACTTTTTGGTTTGTCGTATACGATAAACAAGGTGCGGCCACCAATTTATTACACTTACTTCCTCTGATAGTGGCATCCACAAAAATTGTTCTCTCTTTCGCCCTCTCTGTCTTCTTATTTCCTCTCCGGCCCTATTCTTTTGTCTTTCGCGTCCGCTCATCTCGAACAGGTGACGAGATGATGTCCGTTGCAAGCCTCGAGGGTCAGAAAATCGAGCGGGAAACCACACGCTCCGCTGGCCACGCATCTGTACTCCACGTCTTATGCTAGCACAAGAAACCAGAAGGGTCATTTAAAACAAAACTGTATATTTAAAAAATATCGATAAGTATAAGTCCTATTTTGACTTTTTTAAACGTAATTTTCAAAAAGTACATCGACCTGTGGAGATAATAACGCATTTGTGGCATAGGGGAGATTCTTTTTGCTGTATAATCCTATAGCATAGTGACGCTGAGGACTGGCTTCCCTGTCTTCGGTGAGAGACACACCTGAGTTCTCCCGTGCGTCCGTTAGACACATCACTTCCTTACATATGACTTCCGATCGGTGTCGTTTATAGTCTTTAAAAGTCTTCTTCCATCGTGTATCGCTTCTCTAGAAGAAAGAAGACGACAATACATTCGATGCGGTGTCCATGCGTGCGGGTATCCCCCTGTATGTGTGTGTGTGTGTGTGTGTGTGTGTGTTTGTATATGTGTGTGTGGTTATATGTATTGTCTCGAAGAGGCATCATCCGGACACGATCATTTTAATTTTAAGGGCAACGGACTCAAGTCATTTTTGTAGATCATCACTTTTTGTGATGTTATTATTGAATGTTATTAAACAAAATAATGCCCGAATAAATGTCATCAACTTTGAAAATTTGTAAGCTCAGCTAGAGTGTAATAATCTTAACATATGGGCTGTAAATTTTTTAAAATTTGATTACAATGTGTTAAAAAAAATAAACGAAATATACGAGATATATCATACGAGAGATAGCTGTTGAAATGCCAATTTTATAAAAAAAAAAACTTTTTTTTTGTACTTCTTTGCGTATAAAAATTGATAATTCCTCCATTTTCTATTCGATTTCGAATATAAAAAAATCAATTGAAAGAGTATTTTTTTGTCGAATGCCAATTTCAATTTGCGTTTATATTACTTATATTTACAATGTATGTTCTGTTTAATTTTCGTTTTTTATCTCAGTACACAGTCTGTCAAAAATTGAATTTAGCGTATCAACGGTAGAAAAATTATCTTCTATTTGTTGATCCCATAGCTCAATTTTAGCGATAAAAGCGCTGAATTTATCATGAAATAAAGATATGTTGGTCATGCCTTCCACTACAACTACATATTTCGTGACCCTTGCAACTGAAGATTCAAACGATACAACCAATGTCTTTGCAGATATTGCATATCGTGATCTACTGGGTCCAAGCTTTATTTTATTTTAATTCATAGTTTGCCCTCGAAGAATTCTCGCGGACGGTCACAATAATTGCGATGTACTGTTTTTAAATGACGTTCCAGTTTTGCACATATTACGTATTGATGTCTAATCCTCCCATTTTTATTGAGGTAAAGCCGAATTTAATATAATCGTGATCATACGTGCATTTTTTTCCTAAGACCAAATTAAGTTCGTTATACTTAACTATTCGCAGATTCTAGTACTCTGTACACAGATAGAAAAGATTTCTTGTTTTAAAGAAATGTATTTGTTTGAATTTATTCTTTTGGGTCAAAACATATTTCTTTGACGCCAAGAATGAATACTCTAGTTTATTTGCTTACAGAGATTAATTTATTTGAAATATTTATTTAAGTGGAATAAATATATATGGATACAAACAAAAATTACATTCCTTTAAAGTAATATTTTAGTTTTGATTTAAAAAAGAACGTTTCTTTACACCAATGAAATATAATTTTGTATATAAATTTGTATATAAGGAGAGATTTATTTCGCTTAAAGTAATATTTTGTCTTTGGCTTAAAAATAGGTTTACTTCCGCCAAAGAAATCATATTTTGATTAAAATAAATATACTTTTACACAAGAAGATATTTATTTCCTTCAAAGTAATATTTTTGTTTTGGATTTAAAATAGGTTTCCTTCCACCAAAGAAATCATATTTTGATTCAAATAAATATATTTTTAATGTCATCCAACTGTATTGTTAGATGGCGCTGTAAACTCTCTCCTCGCACTTCGTACATACCGAGAGTATAAAGCCGCGTGATCGACAGTATAGAACTTATAGAGTACAGTGCCTGCAGGTTCAAGTTGCGATTACAAATCAGAGTACAC
The DNA here is from genome assembly GCA_964023965.1 of Melinopterus prodromus. Lineage (NCBI taxonomy): Eukaryota > Metazoa > Arthropoda > Insecta > Coleoptera > Scarabaeidae > Melinopterus > Melinopterus prodromus. The sequence goes on along the minus strand of OZ030391.1, from coordinate 2,671,536 downwards.
TTTACTAACTTAACCTTGACTATATGTAGGGCTAGGAAGACCAAGCACTGGTCGAGGATGTGCGACATCCCAAAAAGGAGGTGACACATGGCGAGTCTTCCGAAAAATTCTTGTCTATTAATTCCTTCAACAAATTAATAATTTTAAGCATTTTATCTCGACCAACAATTTTGTTAATTTAAAAAAATGTAATTCTTTCACTCAACACAATCATAATTATTTGAAGTAAATAAATCTCATTTCTTATAATACACAAATTGCAAACTTTAACTGGAAACATAAGTTGTTTGACACAAATCAACGTTCTTTCTACCAAACAAATATTTCAAATAAATGCGTTTTTATCCGCAAATATATATTTCTTTGCCTCTATTGAAACAACAAATTTCTTTGAGTCAATGCATATTTATTTGAATTAAACAAAAATTTCTCTGTGTGTACCACGCCTAAATGTATACAAACGGTCACTTTTTGACATTTCAAATCCCAACTTTATACCCAACAGGATTCGCTGGAAGCCGTGAAACTGGCAATTAATTGAATAAAAATAAATAAAATCGATGAGAATTCATAAGCATCGGGAACTATAGGTATAAAATCAATCACAATTAAATAAAAATACCTAGTGGATTTGGTAATCAAATCCTTAAATTAAAACAATGTGTGGCCTGGTATACTAACTTCAGGATATTACAGTACCTAGCTACTTAGCATACTGACTTAGTTACATGTAACATAACAAACAAAGCAAGGTTTGGTTTACACACGTAATAAAATAATTAAGTATATAATAAATATTCCTAGTCTTTGTGTTATCAATTCGTCGTTTTTGTCATTAATTTATTTAATAAGTGCATTTTGGCTTCGCGGACCACTTTCAGGGGGTGCTTTCATGGACCACCAGTGGTCCACCGACCACCGGTTAAGAACCACTGGTTTATATAATACATCTGTTTGGCATTTAAGTGACCAGAAGTATTCATTATTTGCCACTTCATGTCTGTACATATTCTATTTTTAGTACTTTGCGTTCGTTATAAACTCATATCCAAACCGGTGTCGTTATGAAAACACTAGATCACTAAATTTTAGTAAGTTTTAGTTTTCTAAGATTGGTGAGATTGACGTCAAGCGTCAAATGATGCTGACATCTCAATCGCTATTGGCTCGCCTCAATCATGTTTGACAGTTGTACTACAACATACCAACTGTTGAAGATAAAGTTACTCTAGATTGTAAGTTGACAGTCGCAATTTTAAAAATGTATATAAAATTAATGTCGCGCAGTAGAAGTATATAACACTCGCTAATTTTAGTCGTATAAAACTTGTATTTATAATATACTATACACGTTTTAAAATGATGGCTTTGAACATTCGTTTTACAACAATAGCAAGCCTCCACCTTACGGTAAGTTTGCTGATGCCATATCATCGGAGCAGAAAAGGTCATCCAGTTTTTGAGTTATCAACATTTTTTGTTTTCCATAGCTTTAATATTGTCGAGGAAAATACACGCAAGTATTTTGGTCCATACCAGCGACTTGCTGTGTAAACAAGGTAAAAACAGGTCAATAAATTCTCGGTAAAGTTGAAAAAATCTGAAAACATCCGAAAACGGTTTTTTAATCGAGATTTTGGGGGTGTCTAAGAAAGGTTCTTCTATACCATTATGTTCAGTTAAACCAGTGATACAACTTACACTATATCTAGCGAAAAGGATTGTTTCTTATTTTTAAATATAAATTACTAGCTACTTTATGCTTTCACAGTCAGAATACATAATTTGAATTAAGTATTTCCGCATGATTTTAAGTATTTCCGATGATTCTTTCATACAGGTAAAACTGGGAGAGCTGAAGGTGATTCATCGCTTAAAATCGTATGAACCAAGATATGAACGTACCGCGTGAATAGGTTATTAGCTGTGTATATTAAGTTGCCTACCAGGTAGTTCGTTCAAGATTAATATTTAATTATTAAAAGTGCTGTCATTTAATTGTGATAATTGTCCTATCTAATTTATATATCTATCATTAGCATGTTTAACAGAAGCAAAGTGAAAACATACCAACGAAAACATCTTGTTCACATCACACGTTCGCGCTCGAATTGGAGGTTAGGTTGCTACCGCTGTCATTCGTTCTTATGGTTCTAAGAACAGACGTACTTTTTTGTCTTGCCCATTTAAATTATACAGCAGACGTATGAAAAGTATGCTATTTCGTTTTAACACGCGTCAATATTTAGAAATATTCTGTAACGTATGTCTAAAATAACAGCTGAAATCTATGAGTAATCTTCAGCTCTCCCAGTTTTGCCTATAGGCTTTTAAAATCGAAAAATGTGCCAAACCCATGCAGTACGACCGACTCCAATTAACCTTGTTGCATTCCACAACACGAATCTAAAGAAATCGCAACTTTCGTCAAAAATATGTCTCTATTCAGGTATGAAGAGATTGCGTTACGGAATCTGCAACAGATGCTAAACCCATTAAAAACTCATAAAGCATATTTAATAACTGCTCGATCTTAAATAAAATCGTAATTAATCTAAATCGTTAAACCTGGATTCTAGCGCTCAGATAATCCTAATCTCGCAACCGCTTCCTGTTCAAAATAGGCGATTAAAATAAGCGGTTATTAATGGCAAATACATATAGCGAATACAAATGGTAAAATATTCTGCATTTTTGGTGTTGAGGTTCGCTCTAAGTAAACAAACAATCGAGTCAGAATTCGTCATGGCATATTAATCGATGCATTATTATTTATATGTGCGTTTTCGTCGGTCGGAGCTGAGATGATGCAAATTGTCAGATCTGACCGAGGCACGGGTTCGCTTGTTTTGGTGATTCACTCAGCTGCTGTTTATGATTCACCAGGCTCACGCCACGCAAACCAAGAAGTAGAAGGTACGACTTTATTGACGAATACAATGGCGGGAGATAAAATCGAATTGCAGCTTCGTTATTATTAATCGATTGTGGATGATTGTTGGTTGTTTTGATACGTGGAAATATTGACGTTTGTCATGCAAATTCCTCTTGGTTATCGTTCGATGACCAAAAACGCAAAAAGTCATCTAAATCGTAAGTGTAAATATCACGTACTTACATCGAGATGGTTTGTAATTTATAAAAATCTGATGTGGCTAGGCGCATAACTTTATCATACGATATAGAAAATTAATAGTTTAGATGTATGAGATTCTCTTTGAGATCGGTCGTGTCTGCATTAAAATAAAACTAGTTGGCCGGGATTTACAAGATATTGTGATTCTATTGACAGTAGGTATTGTCAAAAGATCAGCGTTTGACACTATCTTAGAATCAAAATATCTGCCAAATCCTGGCTAACTAGTTTTAATGGAGTACGAGCGATCTCGATCAAATACAATTTGCTCATGCAACTTAACTATTAATTTTACCAAATTTATGTCATAGACATAAATTATACAAAATTTCCTTTACTTTAATTTATTATTTCACTTTTTTGACAAAATTACTGAAATGGCGGCTCATTTGCAAAATCCTTGAAAGGTGGTTTGAGTAAACATCCAGTTCCTTTGGACAGTTTTGAAAAACAGTTTTTTTGGACAGTTTTCTAAAAGAGGTCAATTGAAAATTGTACAATACTGATAATATTAGGAAAAATAGCGTTTATGAATTGGATATGAAATTGCTTTTTAAAAAATTTATACCAGCCGGACCCATTATCCTAGAAACCTCACAATGGTGTCATAGTAAACCTTAATCTTTCCACTTTTACCTCATAGCTTAAAAGTTTATTTCCAAATGTTTTTGAAGCTTTTACAGCGATTGTTTAAGTGGGGTGCCGACAACTACATAAAAGAAACGTAGAAAAACGCAATAACCTGACGTGATATGCTACTTTAGATCTCAGATTCGCATTCAACTCAAATAAATCAGTCGAAGACGCTTATTCGCTTTTCATAAACGTTTGAGACAACTAACATTTCTATCAATACCAGTACAAAAAATATATATGGTTTGCCATTTAAAAAAAGCGTCGATGACGTCATAAGTTGAAAACAATTGAAGATAAGAAAACATATTCGACATGTCCGAGGATTTTTTCAAATAACAAACCGTTTCAGTGGAATTGCTATGTTTTACTTATAACGTAAACTAATTTATATAATCTATGAATTGTTTTGTTACTAAGATAATTATTTATAAAAAGATCTGTAATTACACTCTTATATCACGAATGCCTTTTCCATGTGGTTTGATTGCGGAGAATAAAATAGATAAATTCTAAAGAAAACAATATGACAGATGAAGGCAAATGTTCAATGTTCAATTTTCTTTCCAAAATTTCAGGAGGTGAGCCCAAGAAAACCTAAACTTCAGAATGGAATGTCATGATCACTACCATTGTATATGAGTATGAGAAAATCGCGAATATGAGTGGCAACTTGTCCAATACAGTTAGCTTTCTTCCCTAATAGAAAATTCACGACCCAATTCACCAATGAAATTTTGTCGAAATAAGTAATATACAAATATTTGATTAGTAAAAATACTGCAGAATAAATTAATCATAAAATAGAAGTGATTACGACGCTTTTCTCGTTGGCCACTTCCGGAAATGTTAAGAAGAAACCATTTCTTAAAGACAGGTGATCCCAAAAGACCATAAATGAGACAAAAATGCAAAAATATCACTTTAGTACTTTAGTATAACTATTTAAGTACTTTAATGTAACTATTTAGTACTTTAGTATAACTATTTAAAAATTACCAGTAATAATATCAATAGGTATACCATAATCTGGGTTTCCAGAAGAGGTGACGATGAATGACTGATCGTTCTTCACAAAAATTCTTTTATTCACCGCCTAGGAACGAAACATTAAACGGCAATTACACAGACACTTACACACGCAATTAACTGTAATTGCATTTAAATTATGTTCGACAAGCGTTTCTGCACGGCAGTAACTATATCAATTTATTTCACACGTTGTTTATTTTAGTTTAAATCTCGTTATAGTTATAGTTCTATTAAGATAACGAAATGACACTTCACCGGACTAAAACTACAGCCAAGAAAAATTTATCACGTGGAACTTGAATACAAAAGAATACAAATGTATGCATAATGAGTTCTTAAAAAATAAGTTCAGGCATTTAGGAAGCGTCACAATTCCTTTAACACATTTTAATTTATGTATTTTATCTTTGGGCTGACGTAGTAACTACAAATTTAATGTAAACAAATTATTTGTGCTCTCAGAAGAGATGCAGAGCCGAGCCGTAGGCGAGTTAGGGAACTTCTCGAGGCAAAATAATCACTTTATCGGTTTGGTAGGCCAATTAGCCATCATCTACGAGTCTGTTTATCAGCAAATCATTCCCACCGGTGGAATAGACCAGGAAGAAGTGATCGGACAGAATCGTGATTATGATGACGAGAGAGCAGAGGGAGAGAGTTAGTATCCGGGGGGTGGAACACCCTCGCTCGCTCACCCGCACCGTAATAAATTACATGAAAATGGCATGTAGACGCGGATGCATTACGCCATAAAAATAATAATAATCAGCAGCGGCAGGCTAAGAGAGAGAGAGAGAGATGGAGGAAGTAATAAGAGGGAGAGAGATGATTGGAGAGGGCAACTGGTAACAAACTGCAGCATAGCAGCCACCAGCAGTAACATTGCCAACGACAGGGCCGGACCTAGGCCAACTGAACTACTCTACAAACCAAAAACCCTAAAAATATTGGCTGGATCTAGAAAATAAAGGAATAGTAAAATAAATCAAATACAATAGGAATTTTGATGCATCTAGACATTTACACTAGTTATAAAATGCGTAGACAACGTTATCAAGATAAAGTTAACAAACTAAAGAAGACATCCATAACGACTCTTTTGAGTTTTTGAACGATATTCACAAACTTAAAGAAAATACTATAAGTAAAAATGAATTACTGGCAGATTACAAAGATATGGAAAACGAGTTAATATATGGTGATTCCTCCGAATGTTTGATGATATTATTGTGATATTAAGTCAATACTTATTCTGTCAAAAAATGCAGAAGTTTGCTGATGACAGAGATGACTTGACAGACTAGATATTGACATAATATTTTGGTTCTGAAACTCCGTTTTTAAACCTTCTTCCAAACCTATATCTATCAAAATTTTTAAGTAATTCTTTGTTTATCATGTACCCACATCTTTTGTTCTTAATATGGTGTATAATTTGTTTTGCTAAGCTTAATACTATTGAGATATTGTTGCAATAATTTCACGACAAATTTTTTAATCACTGATAGTTTTTAATTAATTAATTAAATTCATAGGCCGCCGAATTAATTCTGATGTTCGCGTCTATAATGACAGGACTATAGGCCTTGTTTCCAGAAGGCCAAGTTGACGTTTTTAAATTCATTACCGCCCTTAATATTGGGCCAAATTTAAGTTTTAAAATTTTGGGGGTGGTTTAGCTACATATTTAGTTAAGTTCTGAAACCTAGCGAGTATAATAATACTGCAGCAGTGAATAGATGAAAAATAGTTAAAAAAAGTAAAAAGTAACTATGGGGTTGTTTTTCACAGGGTTAAAATTGAGAAACAAAGTTTGTGTAAAAATTCTGAAACAACACATTGTAAAAATGTATTTCAAATTAAAATATAAAATTGCAGATGTGATGAAATGTTTTATTTTATTAAAAAAAGATAAAATTGTGCGAGAAAACAGTACTTTAGCTAAATACTTAACTGGTTTAATTGTTAATGCAGGTGTAGAAGCACTTATTGATAGAAAAATCGATTTTTTTTATTAAGAAGACTAGTTATCTCAGCAATAGTTAATTTTGGCACTAGTGTGTACTAGTACTTTTTGTGCAGAATGATGCATAGAATTCAAAAACTAATTAGATACAGGGTGTTCCATTAAAAAAATTAACTTTCTTAGGATCAACTGTTTGCTATATTTTGCTGCCGATTATGATCACCCTGTACACAATTTGGATATTAGTAGGTAATCATGATAATAGAACGCTTCTTACTTAATCATAATCTAAGCGTGCGAAATAAAATTAAAAACAGTTATTGAGATATACAGTGTTTCTTAGACTACTGCTTTTCCGTAAAAATGTCAATAAATCGAAAAGTATAAAGTTTAGTGTAGGTAATGTTATGTTTCATTGGCGTAAAATTTAGCGAGGAATTCAAAATTGTGCCGAAATATAGGTTGTTCCGTTTAAAGAAATATATGTTTGGGTTGTACTACCTTATGGAACACCCTGTATACACGCTAATAATTTTAAAATTTGCGCCTCGGAGTTCTGCATATATGCGTGAAATCAGTTTTAAACTATCTTCGTTAACCGAGGTACAATCTTCTGAGATCGCACTGTTGAGACACTCTGTATATTATGGAAGTCAAAACTATTAGATAGATTTGATATTTTATGTGACTTAAATTAGTTTTCTGAGCTTCTATGACGCCATATAACCAATAAAAAACTATATACAGTGTGTCCCACTTAAGAGTGTAACACCTTCATATCTTGTTTATTTTAGCAGCTGCGCTTAAAAAGCTTTGCTGGGAAAATTTTGTTTGAAATAATACCTGAACTGTTAAAGTGCTTTGTCGTATTTAATTATTGTCTAAATAATGCTTATACTCATTTGTCATTTGGTTATCTGAGAACATGTTCATGTCACTGTGGGTTAAATTGGACCAAAGCGCAAACATAATTTTGACCGGCTAGATTCGCATTTTCAACCTCAGTGCGGCGGCAAAAAATGTTAGGGCCGGCCCTGCAACAAACGGGATGGAATGCTGGGCGAGGGAGACGAGGACAAGGGGGGGCGAAGGGTGGGAAACTGTGACGCACCTTGCGCTTTGCGGCAACCTGGCGGGAAATGGAAACACGGCGACGACGGTTGAAAAACGAGTGGACCGTAACGCTTTTACCTCACCTACACGACTAATACGATGAGTGTTCTCCGTACGGCTTGTATATTGTGAAAAGGAGGGGATGTATTGTGGGTTCTATTGTTTTCTCGATAAACCCCATCGATAGAGTTGACGTGGTGAAGTCATTCCGCCAAAATAAGGGTGACCGAAGTCACCTGCACTACACGGAAGTCCATATCGAATTAGTGACATGAGATAGAAGTACACAGAGAGAAAAGATTTCTTGTTTCAAAGAAATGTATTTATTTGAATTTATTCTTTTGGGTCAAAACATATTTCTTTGACGCCAACAATATTTACTTCATTGAATACTCTAGTTTATTTGCTTGCAGAGATTAATTTATTTGAAATATTTATTTAAGTGGAATAAATATATATGGATACAAACAAAAATTACTTTACTTCAAAGTAATATTTTAGTTTTGATTTTAAAAAAACGTTTCTTTACACCAATGAAATATAATTTTGATTCTAACATATAAATTTGTATATAAGGAGAGATTTATTTCGCTTAAAATAATATTTTAAGTCTTTGGCTTAAAAATAGGTTTACTTCCGCCAAAGAAATCATATTTTGATTAAAATAAATATACTTTTACACAAGAAGATATTTATTTCCTTCAAAGTAATATTTTTGTTTTGGCTTTAAAATAGGTTTACTTCCACCAAAGAAATCATATTTTGATTCAAATAAATATATTTTTAATGTCATCCAACTGTATTGTTAGATGGCGCTGTAAACTCTCTCCTCGCACTTCGTACATACCGAGAGTATAAAGCCGCGTGATCGACAGTATAGAACTTATAGAGTACAGTGCCTGCAGGTTCAAGTTGCGATTACAAATCAGAGTACACTTTACTAACTTAACCTTGACTATATGTAGGGCTAGGAAGACCAAGCACTGGTCGAGGATGTGCGACATCCCAAAAAGGAGGTGACACATGGCGAGTCTTCCGAAAAATTCTTGTCTATTAATTCCTTCAACAAATTCATAATTTTAAGCATTTTATCTCGACCAACAATTTTGTTAATTTAAAAAAATGTAATTCTTTCACTCAACACAATCATAATTATTTGAAGTAAATAAATCTCATTTCTTATAATACACAAATTGCAAACTTTTTAACTGGAAACATAAGTTGTTTGACGCAAATCAATGTTCTTTCTACCAAACAAATATTTCATATAAATGCGTTTTTACCCGCAAATAAATATTTCTTTGCCTCTATTGAAACAACAAATTTCTTTGAGTCAATGCATATTTATTTGAATCAAACAAAAATTTCTCTCTGTGTATGGTATGAGTCGACTGTTGAACTGGTGAGGGTTTATATCTTACGGCTTGTGGTTGTTAATCTGTCCTGGATGTGACAGTTTATCAAAACTGATTTGCGGCTTGCAAATCCGACTAATCGTGTGGAGGAAGTAATGACTGCATCGCGCCATAGATAATTTTATTGCGTATCTAGCCTGAGTGTTGTTTTGTTGATACAATTTTCAAAATCCAATCTTTATCTCAATATCAGAAATCGGTTAGAAATAACAGAGATATGGACTGTTGGGGTTAAGATTTAGAATCAAACTACTGCAAGCCCATGTCCTACAAATAATTTCGTTATTCGTATTTTGCTTGTTTTACATTGGAAAAAAAGAAGATTTTGCTATTTTACTCAAAATGGGCTCATTGCGAAAGCAATTCTATAATTAGAATTTGGTTAAAAACAATAATTTTGAAGCCACAATTTGAAGCCAGGTTTTTCCTACTGGGGTTTGTAAAATCTCTTGCGGTTGATTTGATGGCAGGCAATTTGAATGGGTACATTCTGTAATTTGTATTTGCTTTGTGTTTATTTATAAATAAATAGCCGTGTTTTTATTCGAATTTCTACTTATTGAAATAAATTCAAAATAGGCTCATTTTGCTGTAAAATAGCAATAACCCTTTTTCTCTAATAACACAGCAATATACACAGAGAGAAATTTTTGTTTGATTCAAATAAATATGCATTGACTCAAAGAAATTTGTTGTTTCAATAGAGGCAAAGAAATATTTATTTGCGGATAAAAACGCATTTATTTGAAATATTTGTTTGGTAGAAAGAACCAGTTAAAAAGTTTGCAATTTGTGTATTATAAGAAATGTGATTTATTCACTTCAAATAATTATGATTGTGTTGAGTGAAAGAATTCCATTTTTATAAATTAACAAAATTGTTGGTCGAGTTAAAATGCTTAAAATTATTAATTTGTTGAAAGAATTAATAGACAAGAATTTTTCGGAACACTCGCCATGTGTCACCTCCTTTTTGGTGTGTCGCACATCCTCGACCAGTGCTTGGTCTTCCCAACCCAACATATAGTCAAGGTTAAGTTAGTAAAGTGTACTCTGATTTGGAATCGCAACTTGAACCTGCAGGCACTGTACTCTATAAGCTCTATACTGTCGATCACAATACAATACACTTGGATGACATTAAAAATATATTTATTTGAATCAAAATATGATTTCTTTGGTGGAAGTAAACCTATTTTAAAGCCAAAGACAAAATATTACTTTAAGCGAAATAAATCTCTCCTTATATACAAAATTATATGTTAGAATCAAAATTATATTTCATTGGTGTAAAGAAGCGTTTTTTTAAAATCAAAACAAAAATATTACTTTAAAGGAAAGTAATTTTTGTTTGTATCCATATATATTTATTCCACTTAAATAAATATTTCAAATAAATTAATCTCTGCAAGCAAATAAACTAGAGTATTCAATGAAGTAAATATTGTTGGCGTCAAAGAAATATGTTTTGACCCAAAAGAATAAATTCAAACAAATATATTTCTTTAAAACAAGAAATCTTTTCTATCTGTGTAACATTGACAGTTCTTTTGAAGAAAGACTGTCAGCGACACGTTATGCCATCATGGGGCCCTGGGCAATTTTGACTTTGAGGGCCCCCATCAGGGTTGCCACCTTTTGTAATTGTTCACGAGGGGTTCACTAAGTGGGTGAAAATATTATATCATATCCGATATATCCACATCATACTGCCACATAAAACACAATCAAATAATCAAACAAATTTATCTTGAAATATAGCAAAAAACAAACTTCATTAAATATGGAAAAATAATACTTTGCTGTGGTAATATCACATAAAAATAAAATTTAGGTTTATTCTCAAAAACTACCATGTAAACCGAAATTTTGCCATCGAAATTTCAGGATGCTTTAAACTCGTCGACTTTTTGGAGCCAACTTTTGCTGGTTAGCCAGGAATTTTGTATTTTTTTAGGTGGCCAATTAATCATTGTTGTAATTGTAAGACGTAGTAGGTAGGAAAAAATAAATAAATAAAATAATTAAATCTTCCGAAATGTTCAAAACATTTGTAGATTAGGTTAGGTAGCACAATTTCATCCTACACAGATAGAATACTTTGTTTAATTCAAATAAATATGCATTGACGCCACGAAATCTGGTGTTTTAATGGGCAGGGCAAGGACATATTTATTTTCCGATAAAAACGGATTTGTTTGAAATATTTGCTTAGTAGAAAGAAAGTTTATTTGTGTCAAACAACTTATAATTTCAGTAAAAATTTATAATTTGTATATTATAACGACCGACGTTTATTTAGTTCAAATAATTATGCCTTTTTAACAATTTAGCTAGACGCATGACACCAACTGAGCGGTAGGCTTTCACCAGACTACGATTTATACTCAAGATAAGGCCACACTGCGAGGAGAGTGTTTACAGCGCCAGTTTCCAGTGTTTTCAGTTGGATGAGGTATTCACACTAAAAATATATTCCTTTGAATCAAAATATGAATTACAAATGAAAATGTTTAACGACATACATTGTCAAAGTAATATTATAGGTTAATAATATGGTGACATCATGGTGACATATACAGGCGGGATATAAATTTTAAATAAAGGTCAGTGGTTCAAATCCACGTTGTAGCTGTAATTTTTGATTTATTTAAAATTTACATGACATATGTCACCATATTATTAACCAAAATATGATTTCTGTGACGGAAGTTAACTTATTTCTAAGCCAAACCAGAAATATTTCGTACACGCTTCTTTCAGTCTTGAGATTTTAATGTTTTAATTATATTACATTAGCCTACGTTTCGCTGCTGTTCTTCAGCTTCATCAGGGCTATTGGCGATATTAAAACGAATCACAGGGGTTACATGTGTGGCGGCAGTGTCAGTAATGGTATTTGGTGCATCAGGTTCAAAATACATAGTCGTGAATTCAAATTAAAAAGCACAAAGTGGAACATTTCAGAAACTTCCACAATTCAATACAATTCAATACAATTCAATACAATTCAATACAATTCAATACAATTCAATACAATTCAATACAATTCAATACAATTCAATACAATTCAATACAATTCGATACAATTCAATACAATTCGATACCATTCAATACAATTCAAATCTACTGTCAACACTTACGTGGTTGACAGTTGGTTGACAGTTCGACCCACCACCATTCACAAAAGCAATTAAAAATATTTGAAATACAATGGAATTTATGAGTCGTAGATAAAACGTCGTATTTGACTCTCACATAACGGATATCCTTTTATTTATTATGTTCTCGTCGCATAATAACTGTTATTTGACTAGACAAATAACAAACAACAAAAATAATATCTAGAAAGGATCGCTTTTCAATTGCTGTTTAAACCACACCTCACCATACTGTCGCCTTTTGCGAGTTTTTCAATTGCAGTTTTGTGCTTCATTCGCGTTCATAATTGAAAGAATTATGAACCATAGACCATTTGGAGCAAACTTACAGTGACAGTTAAGAGTTTGCTTTCCATTTGCTCTACTCGCTGACGCACTTTCGATATACAATATACATGCGTATTATTGAATCACTGGGACACTTAGCTACCATTAAATTGTAAACACAAACGGCGAACCTACTGCATGGGCGGTTAATGTTGTTTTTGTTTTTTTATTATTATGTATCGTTTCTCAGGTGCCATATTTCTCAGTATGGAGGTATTGGACCATATTGCATCACAAAATGCACACAGAGAGAAATTTTTGTTTGATTCAAATAAATATGCATTGACTCAAAGAAATTTGTTGTTTCAATAGAGGCAAAGAAATATTTATTTGCGGATAAAAACGCATTTATTTGAAATATTTGTTTGGTAGAAAGAACGTTGATTTGTGTCAAAGAACTTATGTTTCCAGTTAAAAAGTTTGCAATTTGTGTATTATAAGAAATGAGATTTATTTACTTCAAATAATTATGATTGTGTTGAGTGAAAGAATTACATTTTTTTTAAATTAACAAAATTGTTGGTCGAGTTAAAATGCTTAAAATTATTAATTTGTTGAAGGAATTAATAGACAAGAATTTTTCGGAAGACTCGCCATGTGTCACCTCCTTTTTGGGATGTCTCACATCCTCGACCAGTGCTTGGTGTTCCCAACCCAACATATAGTCAAGGTTAAGTTAGTGAAGTGTACTCTGATTTGGAATCGCAACTTGAACCTGCAGGCACTATACTCTATAAGTTCTATACTGTCGATCACGCGGCTTTATACTTTCGATATGTACGAAGTGCGAGGAGAGAGTTTACAGCGCCATCTAGCAATACAGTTGGGTGACATTAAAAATATATTTATTTGAATCAAAATATGATTTCTTTGGTGGAAGTAAACCTATCTTAAAGCCAAAACAAAAATATTACTTTAAAGGAAATAAATCTCTTCTTGTGTACAAATATATTTATTTTAATCAAAATGTGATTTCTTTGGCGGAAGTAAACCTATTTTTAAGCCAAAGACAAAATATTACTTTAAGCGAAATAAATCTCTCCTTATGTACAAATTTATATGTTAGAATCAAAATTATATTTTATTGGTGTAAAGAAACGTTTTTTTTTTAAATCAAAACTAAAATATTACTTTAAAGGAAAGTAATTTTTGCTTGTATACATATATATTTATTCCAGTTAAATAAATATTTCAAATAAATTAATCTCTGCAAGCAAATAAACTAAAGTATTCAATGAAGTAAATATTGTTGGCGTCAAAAGAATATGATTTGACCCAAAAGAATAAATTCAAACAAATACATTGCTTTGAAACAAGAAATCTTTTCTATCTGTGCATTGGAAGAATAGCGTAGAAACATACTTAAAAAAGTTGAAGGATTGTTCTAGACATGAAAAAAAACATGATAAAATATGTACGCATCAATAATATACGATGTTGTTTGTGTTTTTTTTTTTTAACTTTTATTAATTTGTTAACCTAAATAATCTTAAATATCAATAAAACAAAAAAAAAGGCAAAAATCGCTCTCTAGGTTAACTGTGTTCACAAATCCTCTTTTCTATGGTCTGTCGAGAGTGAAATTTGTGATAAAATTTATTATAGATCGTCTAAAATTGTCTAAAATTGGGTTGCATAAAACCTAAAATGTAAATATTCGAATATGATTATCTGCTTGCATGTATAGGGTGTTACCAAACCTATGAAAAACTCTTAAGAGTAAAGTAGAGTAAAGTACCTTTGTTTTAAATGGTATGCAAAAATGTGTGAAAAAAGTTACTCTTTAGTGTTTTCATAGTTTTGGCAACACCCGGTATATGCAAGAAAATACTTACATTCTAATATGTATTTGCATTTTAGGTTTCAGACTATCCAGACACTTTTATGAAGAAATCAATGTTACTGACAAATTGATAATAAAAATGTTTATGGTTAATAAAAACTCCCTGTATATGCAACGGAGAAGGTAATTATAATTTCGTATTTGATGACTTCTAATACTTCTAAATACGTTTTTCAAACTACATTTTCGCATACCTTTTTAAATAAATAAAGGTAAGCTTTCATAGATTCGGTAACACCCTGTACATTCGAGCAGATAATTACATTTTACTCATTTTAACACTTCTTAACCTTCTGAAGTACATATCTCGGCACTGGTCAAGTTTTAACTGCACGCCATCGTTTTTCTTATTATAAAGTATGATGTTCTATCATGTTTTCAAAGACTTGTCTAGCCGCAGGTTTTTTTCTGCACATTTCAGCACGTTGGCATTTCAGCAATAGCTGGTAAACTCACTGTCCGACATAATCAGAATATTCTATACATAGAAACTGACATTTATAGCCGTAGTAGCCAATGAGTTTTGATTATAAACAAACTAATTTCGTATAGTAATGGTAGATATGCGAAGAAAAGTGCAAGTGAGCACCAATTACCTAGATTCTTCGTACGGAAAATGCAAGTTAGCGTAGCTTTCGTCCGATGCAATTGTTTTATGTAAATTTTGCGCGGAGAGCACTTAAACATGACGCCGACCGTATACTATCGGTAACTCCCATCGGAATATATTTAAAATAAGTAAATAGTTTGGTTTTCTTCTTGACGACACACCGAGCCGATTGTTTACGGATTGCTTACATAACTCGACGCGATTACGGCTATATTCATAACATATACAATAACAATAGCTGGATAATGACACAAATATAATTAAAATTGTTCCGAGTTCTGAGAAACTGATGGGTTTGTTACAGAATGTGAAAAGAAAGGCTTTATATCTATCTATAATAGATATTTAAAAAACTGTGGCCAATAATAATAATTATTTTTGTTTGTTTTCTTCGCAAAAAAATCTGATGTGGCCAGGCACATGACTTATATAACTTATATATATAAAATTAATAGTTTAGCTGCATGAGAAAATAAGCAAAAAAATAAAAATTAAAACAGTCTCCGATGTGCGCTCAATGCCTAAAGTCCCCCCTGTTGAGCAAACAGACAACACTTCACCTTTCCCCCAAAACTGTTTAACGATAATTTTTTCATATCTTCCCTAAGACCATTGTATATGTGACTGACCTGGTATGAGAATGACCGTTTCTACAGCTCAGTGCGATGGGCAGGTGGAGCAAACAAACCCCTGCATCTTAAATTAAGGTTGTGGACATCCGTTCTACAGCGTATCTTCCGCATGTGGTATTTTGGGATCCTCTTGGATACCAACTTATGATATAATATTGCTGCATGCATCACCCTAATGTTATCCATGTTCAACCACCCAAAGTCGCCCAGTCCATTCGATACATGATCATACTTCCTCAAACCAAAAACAAACAGAACACATGCATTTTGGACACGCTGAACACGCAAATATTTGGAAAATTCTGGCTCACTATATTATAGTATTATATCAATGCATACTATGTATGATAAAGTAAAAAGTTGTGTAATTTTAAATATTTGACAACCTTCTTATAAAAAGAATGAAAACAAACTAAGTCGATGACATCAATTTAAATATCGTGCAAATCTCATTATCAGTACTCTAATATTTACTTAAAAAACTAAATTGTGAATGTTAATATAGGTAGGTATAATATGTTTATGCAGTTTCATTTTGAAATAAATTTGGTTGTATGAATTTCCTATACCTATCTCTAGAAAACACTTCTGTTTTTAATTCCAATCACGTTTGAAAGTGTTTTCCAGTAATTTGCCGATGAACAAATCAAGAAATACATATCTATTTATTTACGCCAGCATAGCAAACACACATAATTTCAAGACTGGATACACGAGCGTTATTTTCGTAATTACTTTTCAGTGGATTACTGTGGTACGATTAGGACATATCGCCAACTGTTTCCTATCTCTGCTATTCGGTTTACAAAAAAAGGTTCGTTAACAGAACATTTTGAAATTAGTTCAGAGAGTGGAAATTTTAAATCAAAGTAATTTTTAAAATTGTTCGTCACCAAACCAAACGCAAGCAAGACTTAAAAAGATTTCGTATTTATTACATTTGACGTATGTATAACCTAAACAAATTAATTTATTGCTTGCTATTTGTACAAATATTCAAACTGGACTGTGTTTGAGTTTTCTAGTCGATGATACAGTACTTTCACAATCGTCGCTATTGTAAACATGGTTGGTAACTTATTACAAACACGCACTACAATACTCCAGAGTGCAAGTCTAGAGAAGTTCAGAAGAAAGTAACCTGTGCTCTTATAGTTAACATTTAATATTTTATAATGTGGCTTCAAAATTGTTTTAGAATGTCCTTTGTTTTCTATAGTAGAGTTATTGTTAACTATGCGTATTTGTCCATACAAGGAAGTCTTATTTTGAAGAATCCGAGATCTCATCAAATAAACTTTAGTTTGTGATAGTCGACGATCGATTTTGAAACAGGAAGTGTGATCTTATCAGCCGCCAAAATAAGCATGCATCTAAAAGCAAATATGAGTAATATCAAGTGTTCTAAAAAAATAATATCACGACAAACATTGGGGTTCCTGTTTCTATTGCTTCCTACAGATAATTCTATTGAATTTATTTTAATCAGTGGAAAACTCATTTGAGGATGCAATGTTTGCTTTAAAATGTCGATGCTCGAGCAGTTATCAATAAGGTTATAGATTAAAAACGTGAGCTCAAGCCTAATTAGTGTATATACATTTTAGTAAATTAAATGAAACTATGTATACAAATGTACTCTAGTACCGACACAAACTTGTTTTTCTTAATGGAATACTGGGTATATTATTGCAGTTTTAATTAAGATTTTTATCTTAATTTAATCGGCGAATTTGAATAACTAAATTGGCAATTTTTAACTGAAATAGCCTAAATGTTTACTATGGTTTATTCTATCGAATAGAGTATGCTTGGGCGAAATAAACAAGTCCAGCACAGTGCTATTTTGCTCCCTCATGCAAAACGTTTCTACTAAGTTTCACTGATATATCAGTCTCAAACATTCGCCAACCTCGTAATTATGAATTCAAATCATTTTTGAGGTACGCCGAAGTAATCTATATGAATATCAATATCAAAAAGATAGATAATATTAAAAAAGTCCTCAAGTATGTAACTGGTGAAAATTTTATATTTTACCACCACGTGACTTCCGGACCAACTACCACCGTAGTAGAGGAAATTTAAATAATACTATATCATGTATATAATCATGAAACTCGATAATATCATACTCTATCATATCCCAATATACAGGGTTAGTCAAAATTGCCCGAACATCTAAATAATTGTCCAACAGTAATAAATAAAAAAATCAAGTAAAAGTTGGTTTGAATTAAACAATCTATCGTTTTATTATATTTATTATATACAGGTAGTTCATTTTATTCTGGAAAATAGTAACGTTTCCCTTTTCAAATAGAACCATCCTGCATAGTTTCAAATTTTTTAATTCTAAGATTAATTCTAAGGATTTTTTTATGATTTCTTTTTATAAAATGCATCATTTTTGATTCTTTTGAATATTTTGCAATTAATCAAATATAGACAAATTACCAAAATACCTAAATAATTCGCCTAAAAAAACAGAAAATTTATCAAACAAAAAATCTTTCTGGTTTTAAACAAACTATTGTTTATACTAGAAATTTGGTAACTTTTCCTTTTTCTAATAGCACACACTGTATATTAATATTTTTTTTAAATTCCCGGATTAATTTTTTTGTATTGTCATTTGTTTATACAATACCATCATTTTTTGTTATAAGCAATTAATCAAAACGCTTGGACTCCTGGAATTAAGAATATTTTCCCACATTAACATTTATTTTAATTTGGCAGCTTGAATATTTAAGTTAATTCTATTTCATAGGTTAGTTATCTTTTCTTATTTTTTAAATTTTTTATCTCTTAATGATCGATTAATTGCTCATAGCACAAACATGCTGGATTTTATTTAAAAAAAATATTCCTACAAAAAGCTCTTAGAATTATCCTTAGAATTAAAAAAAAATGTTAAATGTACAGGGTATTGTACTAGAAAAAGAAAAGGTTACCAAATTTCCATTGCTTGTTTAAAACCAAAAACTTTTATTTGAATTTTTTTATAGTTCAAAGATTACTAAGGTTGTACTGGTAATTTTGACTAACCATGTATAATCAGCCATTTTGATTTTATTTTGAAAATCTGACATGTCATAATTATCAATCTTCAAATAATCCGGGAAATAAGTGTCACGCAAATCCAAGATTGTTTACATTTTCGGTTGCCATATTGATTCCGCCATTGAAATTTTGAAAATTGGTTATTCGATATCACAGCAAATAAGTTACATGAGCACTTGACAACTTTCTAAATTTTCTAGTCGCCATACTGAATCCGTCATTTTGAATTTACAAAATCTGTTGTGGCCAGGCACATGACTTTATCATACAATATACAAAATTAATACTTTAGCTGCATGAGATTTTATTTGATCGAGCTCGATCGTGTCTGCGTTAAAATAAAATGAGCCAGGATTTGACAGATATTTTGTTACTATTGACAGTACGAATTGTCAAAAAATCAGCGGTTGACTGTCATTAGAATGAAAATATCTTTAAAATCCTGGCTAACTAGAATTATATTAATGCAGACACGATCGAACTCGATCAATTAGAATTTGCCCATGCGGCTAAACTATTAATTTTACAACAAAATTCATAGACATAAATTATTCAGAATTTCCTCTACTTTAGTTTATTATTTAACTATTTGGACGAAATTCCAGAAATGGCTTAGAGGAAACATCCAGTTGCTTTGAATAAAAAACATAAAAAACATGACATAAAATTGTGTTAGGCTATTATCAATTGATTCTGAGATATTGTGAAATTTACGTCAAAAATGTGAATTTAAAAAAGTCGTTCTGAGGTAACGAGAACTACTATTACACCTGGGAGATTGCTTTAAATTTTCTTGAACCATCTGGATATTTATTATTAATCAATGAATAAAAGATCTAGCAATTTTATCCCATAACTTTCACTCTAGTTAGCCCATAGGAAGAACAAAAACGATTTCGAAAGATTTTGACCAATTTTGAACAATTTTTCTTGTCTAACTTGACTGTATTATTAACAAAAGTGTATATTTAATATAGTTCACATCAAAATGACCCTTTCCAACTCTCATCTACATCATCTACAACGTAATTAACCTTTATCAAAAAATGAGGAGAGCACAGAAAAAACGATTAATCATCATGTTCGAAGGACCAATTCCAAAAACGCTGCGCTGTTTAAAAAGTTTCTATGGGTTTAATTGTTCGGGGTGGTCTTTTGGGAAATTGATACGGTGTCGCGGCGCCCTATTTTGCCGTGCGTGTAGCGACAACGGCCCTAAAACGGGACGCGTGCCCCTAAATGCCAAATTAAATGTCACAGCTTCCCTGCGCGCTTGCCAGAGCGATACAGTTTCAACATCAACTCATCTCGTGTTACATTTCATTAGGGCGAAGTGAATGTGTTCACCCGTGGGAGATGTAAATATGGGATGTTGCTGATGAAGTAATCATCATAAATGACTGAAGGGACTGGTAATGTCTCCTTATGGTCGAAAATTATGGCTTGTTGTTATGTGCGATGTTTTCTTTCGGGTTATCATGTCGATAAAATATATTTTATATTCTTATTATTAGTTAGGCTGGAAATATTTATAATTTGTGTCATGCAATATTTGTTATTTCCAGTTAGGAGGACAAAATGGTTGATTATGAAAATATCACATTATACATAAATCTTATTTTGTTGAAAAAGTGTCTTCGAAATATTTTTACCCGTGATATAAATAGCGGGCCACATGAACACAAAATGAAAAGACATTACATATAGACGTTATCAATATTGCATATTTCTGGGAGTTTATTTTTTTTCAAATAAATCAACCTGTCATGTTTTTAGAATTATGCCAAGGTTTTAAAAACATAAAATTTTCCCAGCATTCTTCGAATATCGACATATCAAGCAGAATTTTCTTTTGTAAACCGATTGAAATTAAAAAAATCTGATGTGGCCAGGCACATGACTTTATCATACTATGTATAAAATTAATAGTTTAGCTGCATGAGATTCTATTTGATCGAGATCGGTCGTGTCTGAATTAAAATAAAACTAGTTAGCCAGGATTTGGCAGATTTTTTGATTCTATTGAGAGTAAGACGTCATTTCCGGAAAAACCGGAAGTCATACTAACCTCAAGAGTATCCAATAAATAGAATTTTTTGCAATAGCTTTTCGCAATAGCTTTTCTGTAAAAGTAATATTTTTGCTTGTTTTCAAAATACGCTTACTTTTGTGAAATAAATAAAATTTTGATTAAAATAAAAGTATTGTTAGTGTGAAGTCTTCATCCAACGATATTCTTAGATGGCGCTGGAATCTCTCTACTCACATAACGGCCTGATCCTCACATATACAATAATTATAGACTTCTGAAATTGCTACAAATGCTTCTGAGAGTTTATATTTACAACTAAACAGCCTAAGTGTCATATTTTTAGAATTATGTCAAGGTATTAAAAACATCACGTATTCCATGCATTCTTTGAATATTGGCTTTGAATATGTCGAGCCAACTTTTCTTATGAATATCGACTAAAAGTTAAAAATCTGTTGCCAGCAGCAACATTCTAACGTTCTGTTCTCTGTAAAGATTCCTCTATTATAATACTGTAGGCGAGTTTTCATTTGAGGTATTTTGAATAAAAACATGGGTAATTTTTACAAATAGCGAGTTGAAACAAAAAAAAAATCAGATGGCGCCATGCACATGACTTTATCATACTATACAACGGTGTCAAACGCTGATGTGCTGACAATACTGTCAATAGAATCATAATATCTGTCAGATCCTGGCTAACTAGTTTTATATTAATGCAGACACGACCGATCTCGATAAAATAGAACTTGCTCATGCAGCTCAACTAGGAATTTTACCAAACAATGTCGAAGACATAAATTATTCAGAATTTCCTATATTTTAATTTCTTATTCAACTTTTTTGACGAAATTGCAGAAGTGGCTCTTTTGCAAAATCGTTGAAAAATGCTAAGAGTAAACATCCAGTTCCTTTGGATCCTTTTGAACAAAAGGCTTTTTTTTAATGTAGCTTTGGGCAACACTTTTAACCGTACTGTGATAAATACATGAAACATAACCTAAAAACAATTAAAAATAGTGGTTTCTTAATTATAATAATGAGAATAGACGTGTTAGGCGGTAACTGATTAGTTACTCCAAAGAATAAGAACTTACTAAAGAATTGTTATAACGGATAATGTTTAATAGCAGTTTCTACCTAGTACCACTGGCTTATATAAGTTTACACGTACATATAATTGAAACTAAATTGTTATTTCGGTGTAATAATTTATTAGAATAAGTTATACTTAGTAAAATTGCATGTGATGGAGGTAATACAAGTACGTTGCACACTGCCAGAACTAAGACGAAGTCAAAAGCGACGGACAAAAACAAGTACGGTATTGAACTGAGCAGAATTCGGTCCAAAATGTTACCGAAAACTTATACGTTACATAAACTGAGAAACCCTCAACACTTTAAATGTACTATAGCTTCCTACGTGTATGCTGATATTCAATAACCCATTTATTGCACATATACAATCTCGCAGCAGTAATTAAAATCGTTCATATCTACGATGTAGGTTTGATCTTCGCATAATACCTTATTAAAGTAAATGTGGTCCTTGATGAAATAATGATGACGATCACTTACCAGAATCGTAAACATGACGAACACAGCAAAACTAAGAAAGCCCCTATCATTTGGCCATACTATAGCAGGCTACACGCATGTTTAAATGTGTATAGAATATTTATATTTCACAGTTTATGCAATTTAAACGGATTAAAAAGAGGCAGTGCGTGGTTATGTGTTGTAGATTTGACATATGAAATTTGATATCCATGTATAGTGTACAAATCTGAGAAAAAAGTTACTAAAAACGGAGTTACAATTTGTTAATTGTAACACCGAACACAGTGTTACAATGTGTGCATTGTGAATGCAAACTAGAAAAAAATACACTTTTTCTATGTTACAATTAACAAATTGCAACACTGTTTTAGTAACATAAACATAAAACTTGTATAATAATAAACTATGATTACACGAGTGTAAAATCTAACTTCGTATCTTTATGATTCCATTATAAATTACTCATTCCACAATACCGTTGCCCGAGGCACGTCTTACTACAGTTACTATGACAACAAAGATCCACACTCATGAATCACCATCGTGCATCAATGAAGCTCGCCCAGATAAAAATCCCTCGTAATTAATAATATCCATTAATAACGCGACTTTTGTTCTTGAAAAACGGTTCTCCGTCCGGATCTTGGCTATGATCGTCCGCACAACAAACCAGCTACATTTTTCCCGAAGATATTAACTGTTAGATCCATTCTTAAACGTTCAGCATCACCTATACGAGACAATAGCTCCCTCTGTCTCCAAGGCGACAAGAAACACACTAACCTGACACTAGCCTATTAAAACTCGCACACAATGAGATCCGTATGATATAATGACAGTATTCAATCACGCTTATTGTGAGCGAACACACAATAGGTAAAACAAATATCATCCAGGACCTGTTCCGGTATTTGTTTTGCGCGAAGGTCTAAAGAGATGGCATCCCTATGAAGAGATGCAGTAGAAAAAAATAATTTATGCGGAAGTGGCTGGTTAAGGGTGGTGCCAGATCTGTGACCAGGGGTTAGCCGAGCAGCTAATGAGATATATGGGGTCCAGTTTTCTATTGACGCGGACGGGGATGATGGTCTTCCGAGGAAGGGTTAGGTCTTCTGGTGTACCAGTGGTCTCCTCTGGTCACACGGTCCAGCTTTGGATGAAACTGGCAGATGGTGTGCGCCGACCAGGAAGTAAATGAAGATTTATTGCCGGAATTCTTAACGTTTAGGGCATGACTAGGGCGATCTGGAGTTTTTTTTTGCGAGGTGACTTACCAGTCCGAGGTAACGGACACTGAGTTCGCTGAATTGTCTGGTATATTCTTAAGGTATTTTCGCGGAGAATGGTTGAGCTTGTTTTATTATAAATTATGATTTGTGCTGTCTTAATAATTGGTGGTCGTTTCTGTTCGATATAAGTCAGTTTTTCAGTGCATTGAAAGCAAATTTAAAGTATCAAGACCAAAATACACAATTAGAGTACATATAATAATAATAATATACCCAGTTTCAAAAGGACAAATATAACGTTTGCTAGAAAAAAAGTTTCTTACCTCTAAAGTAATATTTTGTTTATCATAATTACTCGAGTTTTTCAATTACTTGATTTATTCAAAAATGCAATAGTTGAAACTAAATGGTGGCTCTGGCTGACAACTAAAGAAATGAAACAAATGACAACTGAGTCCGGTGTGCCGTTTTTCGTAGAAAGTGGATCTAAAAACACATATGGCAAACTGAGTTTAGTTTTAGAGAAAATCTATGCCAAATATAACAAAAAAAATTCAAAATATCAAAATATCTGTACCCAATTTAAGGTTTATTTTGAGACCCTTTTGTAGTTTCAAGGAAAATGCTCACCCGCTATAAATTACCAAAAATTACCGAAACCACCATATTTTCTAATTTTGAGCTCATTTTTTTTCTTCTAAAATTTGTTCGATAATTTTAGTTTTTACTACGAAATAATCGCAATTACCTGAATTAACACATTTTTATGTTTTTTTATTTTAATTAAAATTTCTGAATGGCTTTATTTTTTGCGGAAATTGTTGGTTGTAACGAAAAAACACTCTCATGATTTTTTTTGTAGATCCCTACAATAAAGGTGTATTCAAAACTTCAAATAAGTAGGATTTTTATAAAGATTTTTTTTTTTCGCAGACTGTTTTATGTTTAAAATTACTGGAATAGAAATTGAATCCGTGGAAAACTTCAATTCACCTTCATTTCCAAATCCTGGAATTTTCCTCATAGCTATAAAATTTTCCGAATTTACAGCAGTAGGTATTTTTCTCTGAAGCTCTTTATGTAAGGCCATAAAATGTTTATGCTCACATTAAAGTAATTAAATAATTTATCAAACACAATATGAACTTAAAAAATCAGATTTTGCCAGGCACATGACTTTATCATACTATGCAGCAGTTTCAAACGATGATGATCTGGGAATACTGTCAATAGAATCAAAATATCTGTCAAATCCTGGCAAATCTAGTTGTAATGCGGGTTAGCGCTGGTTCGAATAAAAACTCCTAACGCTTCACTTTCCTATTTATTGTATATACAGACCCAGAGCGCTGAGCGATCAACAGAGTATGCAAAGTTAAAGTTTGTTCTTGCAACTAAACTATTAACTTAACAAAAAATGTCATAGTCATTATTTATACAAAATTTCCTATCATACTACGTACGATAAAAGAAATACCATGTTCTGTAAGATTGCAAAAACGTACCTCATAGACGAGTTTAGCGTCAAAAAATCTATACGTTATACTTAAATTATAATTGTTATAATGTGTTGTTTATTTCTAAGTTACATTTAAAAACTCTTTAGAGGTGTAAATGCGATGACCTGAAATACATACACACCGTAACCTACGTATAATAATGCAGTTTTATTTCAGGATACATTTTATCTCATATTTCTAGTCAGGCAGTATTATGTTATCGCTCTTTTTGCGTGCGCACATGTATCTGGTCGACATGGTCGAAACGTGTTTGAAATTCTTTGAGATCACTTGCGTACTTTGGATAGAGTTAGATTTACAAAAATGTGCACTACATACATACTACATAGCTGTGCTGCGCTGTGCTCTCGTTCAATTTACTAAAGAATTGCTTTAGTATTTAGAGCAAGCGCCTCATTACGAAGAAATACAGAATAATCTAGCCATTTATTTTATCTATGGCATTCACGGTATGAGTCTATCTTGGCTTTATCAATTTTAAAACGAACGAACACGATTGCAAATCTGCACATCTGCAATACTGGAACACATTACACATACATACGTACATGGTATCCAGCTCAAATTGGAAGGAGGGACAGTTGTCTAAATTTAACTGTCCCATCAAACCCCTCGAATCGTTTCCAAATCGAAAAAAAGTGGGCACATATTTTTTGTTGTTGAAATTTTGACTCTTTTTGGTTTTTTTTGAAAAAGTTGTTCTGTGTTTGGAAAACTTAAGATTAATTAAGGACTTGTAAAGGATTTTCCAAAGAAGGCTTTGACCTATTATACATATGGATTTGACGCCTCCAACCCATCTCCATAGTGCCCTGAAAACTACCCTTAAATGAAAAAATGTACATTCTTCAGATAATTGATGCTTCTAATCATTTCAGTCTCTTTTTCATTATAGAAATTATTAGTATAAATCTAGAGGAATGTTTATAAACATTTGTCAGTTAATTTACATTTGTTTGAAGTTTTTAAATAATTCGTTTTTCTCAAAAATCAATCTGACTTCTGTTTTCTAAGTGCGAAATGGCAAATTATTCCTACTTTATATCTTACATTATTCATTCAAAAATGTCTTCCTATTGTTTAAACATTCAATTAATATTAATTTTTATTTTTTTCTAACTATGCTAGCAAAGTCAGTTTTTACTTTATCATACGCAGTAAGATAAAGTATTGTAATAATGCCGAAAAACAAAATTGAGATTTTGGCAGAAGTAGGTCTTTTTGGGTCCCCTGAACATTTTTGACCAAGGTACAAAAAAATGTCTGTGTGTGTGTGTGTGTGTGTATGTCTGTGTGTAAACGATTTTTGTGGCGACGATTCCGGAGAAACTACTAAAGATATCGGAACGAAAGTTCATATTTACAAGTTTTGTTACCAAACTTAGAGCTGAAAAGCTTTTGGTTGAAAGGGGTCCAAAGGAACTGGTAATTTATTCTAAGCCTTTTTGAAAGATTTTGCAAATGAGCCGCCATTTCTGTAATTTCGACAAAACAGTTAATTAATAAATTAAAGTAGAAGAAATTTTGTATCATTTATGCCTATGACATTTTGGTAAAATTAATAATTAAAAAATTTAAATTAATTAATTTGGTAAAATTAATAGTTTAACTTCAAGAGCAAATTCTATTTGATCGAGATCGGTCGCATCTGCATTGATATGAAATTACATAGTAGCTAGGATTTTGACAAATATTTTTTTGTGTTGTCACATTCGAAAACAGCTGATCTCATCAGAGGTTGGAGAACCACTATGGAACGTTGCCGCTGTAGTGCGGCAAATTATAAAATACAAATTTCAAATAAAATAAGATCACCAATTTGATTGTTTGTTGATAAGAAATATCAACCCGTCTTTATATCTAATTCTAAAAACGATAAATTGAGAAAATTATAAATAA
Organism: Melinopterus prodromus; assembly: GCA_964023965.1. NCBI lineage: Eukaryota > Metazoa > Arthropoda > Insecta > Coleoptera > Scarabaeidae > Melinopterus > Melinopterus prodromus. Next base: position 2,644,360 of record OZ030391.1, on the reverse strand, counting down.
AGTATAGCGATGAGTGTAGTTTTATTTTAGTATGTTGGTAGTGATATGTCATGAACAAATATCAATCTGTCAGAATTTCAATTACCTTTTTAAGGTGCGTTTTCATTAGTGATAATGGCAGTGGTAGCAGACGCCGTTATAGTATTTCCAATAGAAAATTGCTAGTGGCTCATGTTTATGTACATGCAAACTAATATGTGTCATTATCACGATATGTAAGAAATACTATAATTTCGTATTCTACCACCGCCATTGGCTACCATTACCTACCAATCAGAACGCACCTTTAAACTTGACGTTTCGTCAAAGTGGTACCAACCTAGCATTTACTGTACAGAAATCATTATTTATTTTTTTTAAATACGTATTTCTTAAAAAGCAACACAATAAACGTTGATGTCGCTCCTGCCAAAAACTAGATAGCGCGACTCGCTCACATGCGACGGCGACACTCCGCCTTCGGTGACACGCCGCATCACCGCTCGTCGCGCTATTCCGTACTTTCGGCATTTGTAACATAAATAACTTTATTCTCATGACGTAGTGTAGGTAGTGTCAAATGCTGATGCTTTGACAATACCTACGATTTATCTCAATAGAATAGATTCTCATGCAGCTAAACTATTAATTTTATATATTGTATGATAAAGTTATGTGCCTGGCCACATCAGATTTTTTCTAACTATGCTAGCAAAGTCAGTTTTTTTGTGATATTAACTTATAGTTTCTTCTTCGAGATATCTAATATACCTATTATCTATCTTATCTAATAAACCGACTTTTGATTAAACAAACTCCGTTTGTTTAAACTATTTTTGTTTGCAATTCACTTAAAATTCATTTTTTAGATCTGTCTGGCCAACTGTTATTCTCTGTTATATTTTGGGATGATTTCCATAGCTTAAATAATAAAATATTATTCGTTTTCAATATCATTTATTGGAAAAAATTGAAATAATTTAAATTTTTTTTTTCTTCTTTGTGTTCTTTTTAACATATTAAATTTCCCAAAATCAACAAATTTTATTAATCACATTTCTATCTTCATTTCATATTCTGATTTCCTACTACTATAATGTGTTCAGGATAATGTTGATTTGTTGGAAATCATCCCAATATATAAATGATGTTCCTTCAGAACAACAGTTGGCCAAACCGATCTAAAAAAATAATTTTAGACGAATTGAAAAAAAAAAGTTTAAGGAAATTGTATTTGTTTAAACAAATGTGGGTTTATTAGGTATTACAAACTAGATATCTCCAACATGAAATTTATAAGGCAATTTCACAAATAAACTGACTTTTCTGCTATAGGAAAAACGCTGAAAATGAATTATAATTGATTGTTTAAACAATATTAAGAAGTCTTTAAATAAATAATGTCCCTCTAAGGTAATAAACTGCCATTTCGAACTCACAAAACAGAATTCAGACGGACTCGAAACGGACTCAAGAAAAAACGAATTATTTAAACAAATAGAATTTGTTTAAACAAATGGAACTTAACTGACTAGATAATCAAATGATTGGTACGGTCAATTTTCTGAAAAATGTATATTTTTCATTTGGGTCAACCCCCCCCCCCCCCCTGGATACGCCCATACATACATACCAAACCATAACCAGGTGTGTTTCCAGTTTTAGGTTCTCTTATAATGCTGATTTAAGTGCTTTAAAGTTTATGTAGTGAAAGGTCTTTTTCTACATACCCAAATCTCATTTTTTGAAAGATTTTCAACTGTAAATACAAGTTTTACTATTTGAGATTATTTAAGATTTGTTTTCTTGTATTATGTTGGTCAGAATAAAATCAGTAAAACACTTTAAGACATTAGCGAATAACGTGCTACAATAATAGACAAAACATTGACATACTTCATGAGGTTCCAAAGAACCAATTCAGCTCTTCCTTTAGCGACAACTTGACGAATTCATCGAGCAAATTAATCCACATTCCGTGCATAAACTGCATCCATCTCCGTACCTCGTTAACCACACCAAACAAAGCCGCAGGTGGCGCAGATAAAACCACCTTATAAAAGAATTAATACCCACCAGAAGCTTCACAACATAATATACACACACACACAGTGCCTGCGTTCAAGTAATCATTGCGTGCGCCCACGTATAAGCAAAAAGGTAAGCGTCTCCATCATATACGTACATACGTTACGACCAAGACCGGATGTCCTCTCGGACCGCTGGACTGGCCCCATCCACCTCACCAGCCTTAAGCCTTTTCACCGAGCGGAAGTCGAGAAGTGCTCGAGCATGTTCTGGGAAGATGCCACTCTATACTCTATCTGCTAATTGCGACTTAACTTTTCTCCTTCTCTCCCGGAGTTGATCGCGTCTGGTTTGCTCGGTTTGCTCGGTTCGAAGCAGCAACGCCACCGCGCCCCATTGTTACTCGATATGCGTCGCTGACATTTATGGTAATTACTCTCTGTTCTCTGAGTTCTCGACGGCCTTCTCGGCTCGCGCTCTGTGCGAGCCGAGTTTCTGCTCGGACAACAGATGCAATTACTGTGTAATGTAACCGATAAAACTTGTAGCCGACGACACGTATATTTACTCGGATGCGGGGTCGAGACGGTCATTGTTTATCCGAAGGCATTGTCTTCGTCTTCAGTGAGTTTGTTGGTAATTTCTTGTTGATGGATAACACTGTGTCACTTTGAAAATAAATTGCTTCCGTGCTATGCCGTGTGTCAAAATTCGTAAATGCTGACGTTTCGGAAACCATGTTTCTCGCTTCTTCAGAGATAACTGAATACTGAATGCTGTGTTTTATAGAGAAAATATACTTTTCACGAGACATAGCGTCACCTGTCTAGTGAAATGAGCTTGAGCTAGTAGAACTGAAAATAATGGTATAAGTATATTTATTTAAATTAGCTCTTAGCTAAAAAGAAAAGAGAAACAAGTATTATGGATAGAAACAGCTTATCAAATTATTGTTAAACATGAAAATTCTTAAAGTAATGGAAAACATCTGAGTCGTTTTGGCTGTAAATTTCAAATTTGGAGCAGTTTGGCATTCCAAACGATGAACTGGAGAGTACGGCAAATCTCTAGATAGATTGTCTTCACCTTTTACTGCCTGATTGCTATTGTACTTTTATGATTGTTTCTTTTTTCGAGAAATGGAAGATAACATAATATAATGAGTATGTTTTTTTTAATTCCAGTTTATAAATGCCTGGAAACTGGCGCGAAAACTGATGCCTAGAGAAAATACAGATGTCTGGTGAGAGAATAGGAACGCCAAGAGGGATTTTGAAATAAACAAGTTACTCAAAAACTTGGTAAGTCTCACGTTTGATTTTTTTTTTCGTCTTAGTGAATTTTTAACGTTTGGTGTTTTAGAAAATTCAGACACTCCCTCTCAGGTGGTGATTTGACCTGGTATGTTAATTATGTTCTTTCTTGCTATATTGGGGACACATAAGGCAAGTTTGAACGCAATTTTTGCATAATTTTTAGATTTGTGAATTTAGGGAATATAGATAGGGAATTTTTGATTTTGTATGTAAAAATATTTTGCACTGAAGTCCAACACAAATGTCTATTACGAAAGAAATTGAGTTATTTGTGTACCAAGGGCATCAAGTAATGCCCGTGGTACGTACAAAATTTTATGTTCTACAATGGTTTTGTTCCTCCAGTTTGAATAATAGTAATAAATATTTTGGTTTAATCAAGTGACTTGTGTAGGTATCTATAGAGTTGAATAACAATACAAACAATTCGGAATTGAGTGACAGTACAGACAATTAATGGTCAAATAGAATAACCTTAATCGCCAACAATTGATATTGACGATTTAAAATTTACAATTCGAATATCAAATATGCATTTGATGTATCTGACATAACGCAACGCTTCATGCCCGCGCGGGCATTAAGAATCTTTAATTCCCTTCCGGGCATAAAGTAGCTGTTTTCACCCAGATATCTAAGATGTAAAATATCACTTTATGATCATGTAGGACATAAAAACTATTATGTATCCCTAAAATAGCTGATTTAACACAATTATGGTTTCTCTATACTATTTACTCTGAGAGAAAGTTCCAGTTTAAAAAAACTTAAATATATACACAAAACTGCAAAAACTATTTATTAAATGAAATATAACAAATATGACATATTTATTGGTTCAATGACAAAGTGGAAATTTTGAGTAGGTAATTTTTTTGAAAACAAGTATGTAATATCGCGGCCGTTGAAAAAGACTAGAGTAAAGTGAAAGACTCTTCTATTCTCAACATAGTCCAGGCAACAAAGGAAAAATAGAAAAAAATTCGTGTATAAGCCAATTTTGGCGCACTTGTAGGGGAAGGTATCCAGAATAACATACTATTTTATTTATATTGGTGGGCGGGGGTGAAGCTAAGGGTGGGGGAGGTCTTTAGTGGTCCTTTTTTCATTTTGTTATTAATAACTTGAAAACTACTGGATCTGGCGAAAAATGTCTATATATATATATATTAAATTCATTTACATAAAATTCTTTAAAAAAAAGAATCCTGTATACTTTTTCCCGAGGGTCAATACTTAAGGTGATATTGCCGAGCACCCATCTTAATTTGTTTGACGTTTTCTAGGCAATGTGACATTATGGACTAGGTAATATAATATATTACAATATTACATCATTACACGTATATGCAGTATAGTTATTTATGTATCAAGGCCATTAAACGGATGTTTATGCCCCGAGGGTGACCGCTCTCGGGCCTTTCGGCCCTCGAGCATTTTACAATTGTCAAACAGAATAACCATAATAGCCAATAATTGAGATTGACGATTTGAACTTTCCAATTGAAATATCAAATAATTGATGTGTCTGACATATATGCTTAATGCCCGCCGGGCATTAGGCCTCGCGGGCATAAAGAAACTGGTTTCGCCCTGGTATCTAAGGTGTAAAATGTCACTAAAAGTTATTAATTCGTGGTCTGAATATAGCTCATTTATCATTAAAGATTGACTTTCGACTTGAATAAAAAACGATTTTTCCTAGAAGCTTCTGTTTTAAGGTTTTTAACAAATACTGAAAAAAGTTTTCCGGTATTTGGTCTTTTTTTGTATTCGTTTCCTGAACTAAACAATTTTAGTTGTCTTACATAAATTTGAAAGCTATTGTCTCCTATAAACTATATTCTCGTTAATTGCAGCATTTTTACTGATTGAATGTCAACATTACAAATTATATGACAAACTAAATGGTAAATTACAAAAAAAGGCACAATATAATCATTGCAAATTTATGCAGGTCAGCATTCTGAATGTGCTTTCCAGCGGAACCTGGCGTCTAATAATGTCATGTCAAGTTATTTAGATGTGTTTGCGTAGCCGTACAATACTATTGGGTTATGAATAGCAACCGGGATGTGTTGAATTTTCTTGTTGCTGAAGTCAACATGTACTGACTTCAGTTCGTTCAGGTTAAGCAATTTTTTTGTCTGTCCTGACCTGACAGTTGACCAACAGTTGTTTGGCGTTTCCTTTTACCATTTTACAATTTGTTGTCTCTAAATACTCAATACTTCCTTCTCTATTGCTTTTTTATTTGGTGAATTATAGTTTCAAATGACAATATGCATGGTACATTTTCTTCTGATCATTATTTTCCCATAACTTTCTCACATCACCATGTATTATTTCAACACCAATCACTCACTATTGAAATTGAACATACAGGGTCTTGCAACTAAGCTCCCGTCTTCTGTAGCTCACTTACCCTGTACTTCAAGGTACAATTCAAGAAATTATGTTTTATTATACAGGGTGTTCCAAAAATGTGCAACGCCATGGTAATATATTTTTTTCAATTGCATGCTATACATTTTTCTACACATTTGGAAGCCTTTTATGGTTGCCTACATATCACCAAAATTTTATTGAAATCGGTTGAGTGAACGCAGCGAAAAAAAATAAAAACAAAAAAAAAATATTTTGCATCGTAGGCTTTAAAATCAATAAAAACCACAAAATGAACCTCGTTAATAAAATTTTGCGACGTGCTTATTAAGTTAGATGTAATAGTCTCGTTAACCAAGTGACATTGATCCAAATTATACAGGGTGACCAAAATCGAGTGTCAAACTTGTCAAACTTCAAAGCGTGTTACTGTTCTTATTTTAAATTGGAACCCATAATTTTTTTATGTGAAATGATGCAGAATTAAAAAATAAATATTGTTTCTGAATACAACCGCACCACAATTCCCAATATTTTAAAAGTTATTCGCCAAAAACTCATTTTTCAACGTTTCCAACGGCAATTTTAGATAATAAATATCGTACGTGGCTTTGAAAAACAATTTATTTCATAAAAAATAATAGACGTATTTTAGATTTGAGTGTACTTAATTAAGTAGTTAATCAAATGCTAAATTTACTGCATAATTTACCTATAGCTGTAAGGACGGAAATGTGGCTATAGGTAAATTTTGCAGTAAATTTAGCAATTGAATAACTACTTAATTAAGTACAGTAAAATCTAAAATACCTCTCTGCGTTATATTTTATGTAATAAATTGTTTTTCAACGCCACGTACGATATTTATTACCTAAAATTGCCGTTGGAAACGTTGAAAAATGAGTTTTTGGCGAATAACTTTTAAAATATTGGGAATTGTGATGGGGTTGTATTCAGAAACAATATTTATTCTTTAATTCCGCATCGTTTCACCTAAAAAAAATATGGGTTCCAATTTAAAATAAGAACAATAGCGCGCTTTGAAGTTTGACAAGTTTGACACTCGATTTTGGTCACCCTGTATAATTTGAATCAATGTCACTTGGTTAACGAGACTATTACATCTAACTTAATAAGCACGTCGCAAAATTTTATTAACGAGGTGCATTTTGTGGTTTTTATTGATTTTTAAAGCCTACGATGCAAAATCATTTTTTTTTTGTTTTTATTTTTTTCCGCTGCTGTCACTCAACCGATTTCAATAAAATTTTGGTGATATGTAGGCAACCATAAAAGGCTTCCAAAAGTGTAGAAAAATGTATAGCATGCAATTTAAAAAAATATATTACCATGGCGTTGCACATTTTTGGAACAGCCTGTATAATAAAAAATAATTTCTTGAATTGTACCTTGAAGTACAGGGTAAGCCTGCAAAATGTCAAACTCTTAGCTTAATGAGTAAGTGAGCTACAGAAGACGGGACCCTGTATACCTTACATATCCAACAAATGAAGTATTTATACAAGGGACTAACAACCAGCACATTGCAATTTGCTAGAACCCCTCTGAATCTTCTGATCAATCCACAACTAACAGTAGCACACATACAACCACAATTTTCTATACCTATCCTCCGCCACAGAGTGCGTTGAGGAAATAGCATAGTGTGTAGCCGGTAATCATACGGCTATTACGATGCATTAGGCTAGGCGCTCGATATCAGACGGCACAGCTGTTTTCCGATGTTCATCTGCTCGCACGCAATGCCGATGACGAAGATGTTGATCGCCACCATCCCGATGAAAATGAGACTGCTCGCGCTCTGCGGCTCGCCGCTACCTGGTTGCGAGAGGGAGCAGCAGAGATCAGCTGATTAAAAAAGCTGACCATCTGCCGGCCAGACGCTGCTGGCTCTGGAGCGTGCGTGCCTTGTTACACTTCATTAAATTTTTATTGGGTCAACCGTCTGATTGATTTAATGCAATCTTATTAGTGACAGCAGTGTGTACGACGAGCACCACAAACTGACCTAAATCCCAGGGAATTCCATCCAGCCAATTTAGGAATGAGTAAAATAATAGATTTAATTCGATTCCGTTATATAGGTAACCCTAGAATTTGTTCGAAGGTATCTAATCGTATAGTGTAGTTACTGTGAAAGGGGTAATTGGAGTTAGAATCGTTAAAAAAGGGCATCTGGTGTTGCTTTAATAATAGGTGACATCTCTGAAAAGCTCTACCAAATAAATGATTAAAATATGTGCCAGATGTTTGGAAAACTGTCGAAAATCAGAAGTTACCTACTTTTGAAAATAAGTCAACAGCTCATCCGCGCCCTGTGGTGGCTTTTTATAGTCCTTATTTTTTTGTGTACTTTTTTCTGCTTCTCAAGTGTTTTCTTATGTATTTCGTAAACAAAAAGACAAATGAACCATTTCACAAATTTTATTTTGCAGAACAACATTGCTGTTACTATTGGTGTTAAATAATATATATATTTTTTGAATATGGTGCAAATTTAAAGCACTGGCACCTTTACACCTAACAAAACGACGTTTTTTCTTTTTATAAAATAAATATTCACATTTGTCAGATTATTAAATTGTGTGTGGTAAGATTCATAGCATGTATTTACAAAATGTTCCGAAATCGACTACCAAAGGATTTAACCCCCATTAATGATCTTTTATTTGACGCATGACAGGAAATTATAGAACAACATTTAGAAAAGTTATAACATTTTGCTAAAGCAGAACAAAGTAATGTTCAGTTGAAGCCACACAACATAAGTACAATGTCGTTATTTAGGGGTTCTTCACCTCAGAGCAAAACATTTTGCATTCATGAATTGGACTACCCCATCTAACTACCTATAGTTTAGTATATGGTGGAAAGTTATATAATAATTTTTGAAAAAGTTATAGACATGTTGTTATCACAGCCAACCAAAATATCAACTCCCTCCACTTGGTGTCATACATAATATCGTAATGTGGACGCTATTCAGATTTTAATATAATCATTTGGCCTAACAGAATAGGATTTTCAACAGTTTTTACTTTATCATACGTAGTAAGATAAAGTATTGTAATCATGCCGAAAAAAAAATTGAGATTTTAGCGGAAATAGGTCTTTATGGGTCCCCTGAACATTTTTGACCAAGGTACAAAAAAATGTCTGTGTGTGTGTGTGTCTGTGTGTATGTATGTGTGTGTGTAAACGATTTTTGTGGCGACGATTCCGGAGAAACTACTAAAGGTATCGGAACGAAAGTTCATATTTAGAAGTTTTGTTACCAAACTTAGAGCTGAAAAGCTTTTGGTTGAAAAGAGTCTAAAGGAAGTGGTAGTTTATTCTTAGCCTTTTTGAAGGCTAATTTTGCAAATGAGCCGCCATTTCTGTAATTTCGACAAAATAGTTAATTAATAAATTAAAGTAGAGGAAATTTTGAATAATTTATGACTAAGACATTTTTTGGTAAAATTAATAGTTTAGCTTTTTAGTTTATTCTAAGCCTTTTTGAAGGATTTTGGAAATGAGCCGCCATTTCTGTAATTTCGACAAAATAGTTAATTAATAAATTAAAGTAGAGGAAATTTTGAATAATTTATGCCTATGACATTTTTGGTAATATTAATAGTTTAGCTTCAAGAGCAAATTCTATTTGATCGAGATCGGTCGCATCTGCATTGATATGAAACTTCAAAGTAGCCTGGATTTGACAAATATTTTTTTGTGCTGTCACCACAGAAATGTCTTTGGCGTTTCGTCAAAGTGGTACCAACCTAGCATTTACTATACAGAAATCATTTATTTATTTTTTTTAAATACGTATTTCTTAAAAAGCAACACAATAAACGTTGATGTCGCTCCTGCCAAAATCTAGATAGCGCGACTCGCTCACATGCGACGGCGACACTCCGCCTTCTTCCTTTTATTCCATACTTTCGGCATTTGTGACATAAATAACTATTATTCTAATGACGTAGTGTAGGTAGTGTCAAATGCTGATGCTTTGACAGTACCTACGATTTATCTCAATAGAATAGATTCTCATGCAGCTAAACTATTAATTTTATATATTGTATGATAAAGTCATGTGCCTGGCCACATCAGATTTTTTAAAAGTTATAACTATTTTTCTATTGTAAAGATATGTAATTTGTACCGCAACTCATATAAGTAATAGACAAAATTACTGTGATTTAGGGGTTGTATGCCACAAAGAAATTTTCTCAGCGTAAATAAGTAAATACAACGATTAATTACCTACCAATTTGTCATATAAAGCAAATATATGTAACAATTTTTTTCCATTTCCTATACATTTAATTTTTGTAAAAGTTATAACAATTTTTCTGTAGCGTTTTTCGTAGTATATCTGAAAGCTTGCATAGAAAGTAGGTATATGCAAATTATTGTGTGTATAAACAATTTTCTAATACTAATCGGTTAGTCGCTCTGTTGCCTGTTAGCAACGGAGTTGTTACCCCCAAATCATCATTATTTTGTTTATTTCTCAATAAGTATCGAAATGTAGTAAGAAAATAAATCTGCTTCTTGTAGTACAGTTACTTATTTAATAGTGGATGCGCATAACGAATGAACAATATTCCTCTTAAATCCTCAATATGCGAGGAAACTGTGAAGAATACTTCTTGCATAGTGGTTACCTCCTCTACATTATTCAAGAGTGTCCAGCCAGTGTGTTCAGTTCAACGCGCTTGTATAAATATTGATAGCGCACCGCCAACGCTTCAACTCTCCCGCAGAGGATGCGGAGAAGATGTTTTTCTTTTATTCTTCGTGCGATACGCCGGACACGCTGAATCCGTAGAGGAGCAACACATCGTAGAAGAGTAGGTAGAACCGGGAACAATGTCCCGTGAATACCAGATTAGTAGCGCGTCCGTACTCCAGGATACCAACAAGATATCATCTTACGGATGCTGCACACACTTTGACAGCATAACAATGCTCTTTTTTTATTTTACGAGCAAACGTCATCCGGTTTATTTACCTCGTCATCATCCTCGTAATTTCTTCCGAACTATTCTGGTATATATTAGTCCGTATGAAATGAAGTAGAAAAACTCGCAATAGCATCAATCGGTGCACTGAAATTGAAGCACAGGAGTTCGCGGAAAGGAGTTTTATTCGAGCCTGGCAACCCTAACGTGCACGTTTGCGGTTTTCTTCTCAGTTTACTGCAAAACTTTCGTAGTTGCATGATCCCCATAAATTTCTTCCTCATTATGTCTCCAGAGTAACAAAGCAAACGGGGTTAAATCAGGCGATCTTGTTTTCCAAAACGTTGGACCTACGTGAACAATTTGATATCTTTCGTAAATATTATTTAACCTATATTAGAATGTTACATAAATTGCTAATTTTTGACTTTGAAGAAAATCAATATTACAAATTATATAGTTGGGTAATTCAAAAATTGCAGAACCATAGCACATAATGATTTTCTGAAAAATGCACGGTTTTTGATATTAATTTCACAATATCTCAGAAAAACTGATAATAGGATAAATATGTTAATCGCATAAACAATTTTCAGAGCTTATTGGATCTGGACACAAAAATAAATCTTGAAAAGGAAATTTCGATATCGTAAAAAACACAAATTTAGAGCACAATTTAATGCATAATCTCATAGTGATGACGTTTTAACAATAATTTTAAGTTCAGATATCAAACTTGAATATTTTAAATCAATTTTAATATTTTATATTTTACTTTTACCTTTGATTTTAGTTTATCGTTATTTTTTAATTTATTATTATTAAGAACAAATTTTGACAACTGCATTTGATAATACTACTATTCTAGTGTTAACTGAGTCCCAATAATAAAAATAACCTGTTTTTTTTAGTAAAAATGATATAATTTAGAAAATTCAGATTTCTGTTACGTAACAAACGACAAACATGTTATAAATTCACTATAAGACAAATGACATTATACATTCCTTACTTTTGATGAATTTTTGTATTTTTGATACCGATTTGTTAAAAAAGAACGAAATTATTTCATGCAAGAAAAACTAGGTACTGTAGACCCATTTTTACATAATATTTTACATAATATATTTGTTTATATATGTACATAACATTTGAGAACTATCAATACTACGTATCAAGTCATATCAACAGTCATATTAACACCAAAAAAATCTGATGTGGCCAGGAGTTTATCATACAATATTTAAAATTGATACTTAGTTTAGCTGCATGAGAATCTATTTAATCGAGATCAATCGTGTCTGCATTAAAATAAAACAAGTTAGCCAGGATTTGACAGATATTTTGACAATATTGACATACCTGTCAAAAAATCAGCGTTTGACACTACCTGGCTAACTAGGTTTACTGCAGGCACGATCTCGATCAAATAGAATTTGCTCATACAGCTAAACTATTTATTTTTTCAAAAGATGTCATAGACATAAATTATACAAAATTTCCTCTACTTTAAGTTATTATTTAACTATGTTGACGAAATTAAAAATCCTTGAAAAATGCTTAGAGGAAACATCCAGTTCCTTTGGACCCTTTTGAACCAAAAGCTTTTCAGTTCTAAGTTTGGTCTTAAAACTTCTAAATATGAACTTTCGTCCCGATACCTTTAGTGGTTTCTCCGGAATCGTCGCCACAAAAATCGGATACACACATACAAACTTATATACTGCGTATGATAAAGTAAAAATGGAATTTCTTTTATTTTCTCAGTAGATTCAACATCCTGCATGGTGTTCACGTCACGGCGCTTGTGTAAACTTTTAACGTTTTGACTATTAACAATTTTCAACTATTTCCAACAAACAAAAGTTTAAATTAACTCCGATATTATGCATATTAAGTATTTTGAGCATACTATTAACTGCTTTATGGAGTGAAATTCGCTCCTTTTTTGTGTATGACTAACTACGTGTAAATACTCTCCGTAACATTATTATTTGTGTAGAATGAATGGATTTTCTTGTCATAGCAGTGCAGTATTTTCACATAAAATAATGATGAATGTTATTAATAAGGATTTTTTAATGTCGCTAAAAATATGGAGTGAGATTTTAAGTAAACCAAATTAATTTTAATCGATTTTACATTTTTGGAAACGTAATGCCTCAAAACACTTTTTTATAATTAATTTAATTTAAATTTTAAATTTACTTTAATGTAAATTCATAGTTTAAAGTTTACTCATTAAGTAAACATTCCAGTCATATTTAACATTGGACAGTGTTTTATTGACAAAAACAGTCGAAATAAAATAAACTCATATAGTAAACCACCCTCAAAACCGTACTAACTTCATTTTTTACAACTTCTCCTGTAGATCTTGCCAAACCTGTGTTTCATGTTACGTTTGACACGTTTTCTGTCACGAGAAACTTTTTTTCTAAAACTCCAGAATAATAAAAATAGGGGCATATTCTTCTGTTTTTAATGTTTTTATTTAAGGTTGTTCAACACTATTGTATTTTCCCCTGGTATTTGGCTGCAGAGTGTCCATTCTAAGGGAGCAAGCACGTGTTCTTTATTCACCCACGTGATACCAGCCACTAATGTACAAGTCGTGTAAAGTTATGCAAGAGTTCATCTACGTATCTGTCGCTCTTTGCGAATACCATTTAAATGCCTACAGGCCCTCTATATTATGTTGTAATAGGGGTGTCCGTAATTCTGTTTTCCTGTAAACGTTGTGGGAATATATAAACCAATTTACTTTTGTTGAACTGCTTATAATGATAATGGAATAAAGTCAATTCTTAAGTAGATGCAGACAAAAATGCAGTGAGATATTTTAATTATGTAGTTAATCATTTGAAATCGAAGTGTAACCAAAACTGCTCGACTACGTTTTTATTTTTTATTTTTTTAGACGTAGTCAGAACTTTCGCGAGGCGTTGTAAGCATAAAATAGATGCTCTTTTTTTCGCGTGGAACTGCGTGCGTGTCACGTAAAGTAAGTTGCAACATCCGATCAACGCACGTCTGCAAATCTAGGCGACACTTTGCGTAACCGGTTATTTGCAAAATCTGCCCCGATCAGCATAGCCATCAGTGCAAATTCCGTATACCAATCTGCTAGCTGGCGCTCATCATAAAGTAATTTTTTTGTCGCAATCAAGCCGACGTAACTAACCTGCATATCTTCGATTTTTCACGAAATTGATTAGTCTGCTGATATCGTAGATTGTTGATTCTCGCCGTGTCGCAAACAAGATTTATTTGTTGTTTGCAGTTTTAAAATTTTGTCCATTCTCTTCGATTGATTATGTCACACAACGTGCCAACACAAACTTGTGTTTTTACTTTATCATACGCAGTATGATAAATTATTGTAATCGTGCCGAAAAAAAATTGAGATTTTAGCGAAAGTAGGTCTTTTTGGGTCCCCTGACCATTTTTTGATCAAGGTATAAAAAAATGTCTGTGGACCCTATAGGAACTGGATGTGTCCTTTAAGCATTTTTCAAGGATTTTGCAAATGAGCTAGCATTTCTGTAATTTCGTAATCATAGTCTAATAAAAAATAGTTTAATGCAGACACGATCGATCTCGATCAAATAGAATATCATGCAGCTTAGCTAATAATTTTATATATTGTATGATAAAGTCATATGCCTGGCCACATCAGATTTTTTTAATGGAACGCTAGGTATATTATTCTAGTTTTTGATTCAGATTTTTATCTTAATAGTTTTGACATCAACTTGTATTAGGTTATTATCAACTGTTCCTGAGATTTTGTGAAATTAACGCCAAAAACGTACATTTTTCAAAAAAATCATTCTGGGGTAACTAAGAAGGGCGAAGAAAGAAAATAACTCATTTTGGATAGTAAAATTATTGCTCTTTTTACACAGTTATTACAGTTTAGACAGTTATTATTGATTTGCGATCAATTATCCCGAATAACTGGAGATTTGCTAAGTGTCAATTAAATTAAGAATGTTAAATTAAACATCTGTAATCTTGACATAATTGGAAAAATTAATCAGCTTTCCTAAATTGTATAAATAATATTTACAAAGAGTTTAAATTGTACATAGTGATCCAACGCTTTGGAAAGCTAGATCGCCTGATTTAATCCCGTTTGATTTGTTACTCTGGAGACATATTGACCACAAAGTTTATGTGGAAAAACAAAAACGAAACATACTTTTTTTTCAAGTTTTTTCAATTTTAACAACAATTTGTTGACCTGTTTGAATCCGTAATATTTCTTTGCTATTGTTTTATTGAAAGCCCTTTTAAATTTGCGTATAATACGCGTTTGTTTATTAGAATCGGTTGAAATTTAATAGAATTATCGAATTGTATTGACCGGCTAGACACATCACACTACGGAGATGCAATATACAGGCTGACTGTAATTGTAGGCAATTGTAATTAAATAATATAAAACATTATACGTAAATATATGATACAAATTTTGAATAATTTTTGACTGGTTCTAAAAAAACCAATTCTTGGATGATCATAAATTGTTAGTTTGTGTAATTCGTAGTAGCAGTAGAGAATTAAATTATGAAATTTGTTTCCAAATGTTAATGGTATTAAATGTTAATGGTATTAAATATTAATGGTATTAAATAACTGTAATCCGAAATAAAAAAATGTACATGGTGCCTTGCAACTATTTTATGAGCAATAAATAATATAATTATTTAATTAATAGTACCGCGTCATTATCGTCAAATGTTATTGGCGATGATAGACATAATAACTACATAAAATGTGCATAATTAGATTGTTTGTTTATATAGTTAGTTTGGTATTTTGTAATATTATGATGCAGAGCTATGTCTGTGTGTGAGGATCAGTGACCTTTGGATAATTTGGTATATCCAAGCACTCTTACGACAAAAAATCACTAAAAATCGCTAACGATTAGTCAGAAGTTCAAGGCCGATTTTGTATCGAACCGATAAACCGATCTTGATTATTTTTTGGTAAGTTGTAGCTTGATTTCTATACTAAGTTATATACTTACTTTTATACATGTTTGTGCAACAACAGTGGTCTTACGGCTAAATTATCGATTTTGGGATTTTGACAGAATGGGAATCCTGGAATCGAATTCTTTAATATGCAATTTAACCGAGATCAATCGGACAGAATTTGGTGAAGTTATAGACGATTCAAATCTACACCTTCAAAACAAAACTACATTTTCGCGGAAGGAATCATATTATTAAACTTACCCTTTTGAGTACATCGTTTTCGCATGGTTTGATGTGTGTTTTCGTTTTCCTCATTTAAGTAAAATATTCACGAATAATAATTATTAGTTTTTAAATTCATTATCAACTGAACAAAATCAAAAAGAAATCGACGTGGTAAAATATTTCCGAACATCAGACATGTGCGTTTCCTGATAAAATGTTGAGTTACAAACATTATATTCGAGAAAAGGCGTTTCAAGTTTGCGAAACGCAGAAAAAAACGTCGTTTCATAGCTGGAGAATTTCTTCCGCAACGAAGTTGAATTTGAACTTTCTGGTTGAGATAACGTCGAGTAACGTTGTAAATTCTGCACGGAAAAATACATGCTTATGCCCACAAAAAATTGTTTTCGAGCACTAAGCCAACGAGGTGTTATCGTGGTCAGTTCTAGACTTCATATGGCCGGAATAATCAGTAATAAATTATGTTTTCGTTACAAACTATATACCACTTAATATTATATTATGTCAAAGAAAAACAAATACACTTTAAACCTACTTGTAACTATTTTTAGAAACAGTTTTTTGAAACAGTAATAATTATTCAAAATACAGCGTAGTCTTTTAAAACACTTTTAACTTTTGATATTTATAGATTCTCCAGTACCTCAAGAATCATACAAACTCATTCTTACAATGTTTATTTTCGAAATGGACAAAATTAAAATTAACAATTTGTGAACATAGACGTAATATTGAGAAATACTTTTTCAAAAACATAATGTATGCCGTCAAAAGTGGTCTTACTACTTAATTATCAACTTTGAAATTTTGACGGTTTTACTTTGCACAAATCTTATTTATTTTGTGGTGCATTAACAGCCGCAAAACATGTGCAGTCACTGCACTTGACTAGCAACGTAAATTGTGCCCTAAAACATACTCGATTATCACCTCAAAGATATGTTCATAACTCTGAAATGTCTTAAAATAAAAAATTAAGTATACTACGTAATACACCTGAAACAATTCTATATAACATCTATAACTATCAAAATTGTTTGCTCTTTGGTTTAAACTTGAAAGCGAGAGAAGTAAAAAATTGGACCATTTTAACATGCAAGGTACAATTCAAGAAATTATTTCTTATTATACAGGGTGTTCTAAAAATGTGCAACGCCATGGTAATATATATTTTTAAATTGCATGCTATACATTTTTCTACACATTTGGAAGCCTTTTATGGTTGCCTACATATCACCAAAATTTTATTGAAATCGGTTGAGTGACCGCAGCAGAAAAAAATAAAAACCAAAAAAAAATTGATTTTGCATCGTAGGCTTTAAAAATCAATAAAAACCACAAAATGCTCCTCGTTAATAAAATTTAGCGACGTGCTTATTAAGTTAGATGTAATAGTCTCGTTAACCAAGTGACATTGATCCAAATTATACAGGGTGACCAAAATCGAGTGTCAAACTTGTCAAACTTCAAAACGTGTTATTGTTCTTATTTTAAATTGGAACCCATAAATTTTTTTATGTGAAATGATGCAGAATTGAAAAATCAACATTGTTTCTAAATACAACCCCATAACAATTCCCAATATTTTTAAAACTTATTCGCCAAAAACTCATTTTCAACGTTTCCAACGGCAATTTTAGATAATAAATATCGTACGTGGCTTTGAAAAACAATTTATTTCATAAAAAATAATAGACGTATTTTAGATTTGAGTGTACTTAATTAAGTAGTTATTCAAATGCTAAATTTACTGCATAATTTACCTATAGCGGTAAGGACGGGAATGTGGCTATAGGTAAATTTTGCAGTAAATTTAGCAATTGAATAACTACTTAATTAAGTACAGTAAAATCTAAAGTACCTCTCTGCGTTATATTTTATGTAATAAATTGTTTTTCAACGCAACGTACGATATTTATTACCTAAAATTGCCGTTGGAAACGTTGAAAAATGAGTTTTTGGCGAATAACGTTTAAAATATTGGGAATTGTGATGGGGTTGTATTCAGAAACAATATTTATTCTTTAATTCCGCATCGTTTCACCTAAAAAAAATTATGGGTTCCAATTTAAAATAAGAACAATAGCGCGCTTTGAAGTTTGACAAGTTTGACACTCGATTTTGGTCACCTTGTATAATTTGGATCAATGTCACTTGGTTAACGAGACTATTACATCTAACTTAATAAGCACGTCGCAAAATTTTATTAACGAGGTGCATTTTGTGGTTTTTATTGATTTTTAAAGTCTACGATGCAAAATCAATTTTTTTTGGTTTTTATTTTTTTCCTCTGCGGTCACTCAACCGATTTCAATAAAATTTTGGTGATATGTAGGCAACCATAAAAGGCTTCCAAATGTGTAGAAAAATGTACAGCATGCAATCTAAAAAAATATATTACCATGGCGTTGCACATTTTTGGAACACCCTGTGTAATAAAAAATAATTTCTTAAATTGTACCTTGAAGTACAGGGTAAGCCTGCAAAATGTCAAACTCTTAGCTTCATGAGTAAGTGAGCTACAGAAGACGGGAGCTTAGTTGCAGGACCCTGTATAGTGAAACGATTAACTGATATATCACATTCTATTTCATTTGCCTTTGATAAGTAGTTTCAAAAGATCACGTCTGCTTTGGTTTTATAGTAGCATGCCACTGATAAATTTGCTTTCCCATATTTGTTTCGTATTTAGTTTAATTAATAGTAAGAAAAAACTGTACAAAATTTGCAAAGAAACGTAAAAATTACGTACGTGTTTTTGATAATTATTATTATTAAGTTACTGCAAAATCAGCTAAGTTCTTTCGTGGTCTATTTGACAGCCATTTAAGTTCATACCATTGTTAGCATGTCAACAGTAGCAACTATCCTTCACCACAAACACCCATCTCCAGGTAACCCATATCACCAGATAAACCCGAAAAAAGGCAAAAGATCGTTAAGCGATTATCCATAACGCAAACATCTCAAGAATAGAATGGGAATTAGGCCAACGTTTACTATACGACAACAAAAGTCAATTCCCTATGGTCAACGCGAACAATACCCAGAAAGATGGGCAGTTATGTACCCAACGGAAGCAACATCTCTTCCGGTATTCCCTTACACTTTTTCACCAGAAAAAACCGGTTTACAGGTAGCCCACTAGAATTATCTTCCTTTAAAATGATCTGAGAGGTGTCTGGCACCCTGCTGGCATATACCTTCCCCAGCCCCCTTGGGTAATTAAATCCAAAACGCACTGGTGACCCTTATAGTATAGTAGGAAACCAGTTTCTGCGTTTCCTCTAGGGAAGAGATGACTCGTGCTTAGTTTTAAGCTTGTAAAAAATCTCTAAAGGTGTAGTTTACTTCGGTGTGTGGTCATATATCATCTTATTCATAATTGCCAGCCGTGGGTCACCGTTTATACGTTTTATATGCATAAATTTGCGTGCGTGTCCGTTGCTATATGGACGTTGACAAGGCTGGCCCGGTTGGCCATTGGTGATTTGACAAATGAACGTCGTGAACTGTTAATGTAGATGTTTTGTTTGGCGTATTAGCTGCTAACGATGTGTCCATCCTAAACGGTTGCCATATTTATTGTCTATACGATAAAATATGACGGAAAAGTGTACACTCTCCGAGAGAAATGTACGCTCTTCTGGAGACATGTACAGTAGGATGTATCGAAAAAACGTTTTTTTTTTCAAAATTTCAAGTTAACAAATAGTTGCCCCAATGGACCTACATACACTACCAAAAAAAATGGTGAAATTGAAAAATATTCAAGTCCCCGCAGAAGGCCTAAAGTTTATAATTTTCTTTAAGAATTAGTGTTTTTTTTTTTCGATGAAACATAGGACGATTTTCCTTTTTCAAATGCAAACAGTTTAACAATAAGGTGTGAAATTACCGTATACAAAATTATACATTTTTAGGAAAATGACCAGTTACGTATAACAAAAAATGCTTAAATGTTGATAAAAGTTTGTTTGTCATTACATTTTTTATTACGTGCGGATATGTGGGCTTTGAGAAAGAAAAATCACTTAATATTGCATTTAAAACAGTTTCTTTTTCTTTAAACAAACTATCATTTAAATATATGTTATTATAGTGGGTGTTCAGTATATTCTGGAAATGTGGTAACCTTTTCTTTTTTAAATAGAACAGCCTGTATATTTTTGTTATCAGAATTAGTCCAAATAACCGGAACACTTAAATTTCACAGTATAAATTTTACCAAAATTTTCCAAAAAAACTTTTTGGTTTTAAAAGCAAGCATCTAACTATATTTTTCTACTTTGCGTTCGTTATAAGCTCATAACGAAACCGCTTTCGGTGTCGTTATGAAAACACTAGATCACAAACTTTTAGTGACTTTTAGTTTTCCAAGATTGATGAAATTGACGTTCAGTGTCAAGTAAGGCTGACATCTGAATTGCTATTGGCTCGCCTCAATCGTATTTGTGAATTTTACTACAAGTACCAACTGTTGAAGAAAAAAATTACACTAGATTGTAAGATGACAACCGCAATTTTTGACATTTATGTAAAATTAATGTCGCAAAGTAGAAAAAATAGTATATAACACTCGTTTTATAAGACGTATTGGCGCACTCGTTCCATTTGGGCACTCCTCGCTACGCTCGTCGTGCCCAAAACTACTCGTGCGCCAATTTTTGTCTTATAAAACTTGTATTATAATATACTATTTTAATATACAGGTCAGTTCATGTTATTATGGAATGTGTAAATTCTAACATTAATTCTAAGAATTTTTTTGTAGAAATATTTTTTTTTAAAAATGCCTCTTTACTTTATCATACGTATTATTATAAAGTACTGTAATCGTGTAAAATTTGATTTTAGCGGAAATATGTCCTATGAAAATTTTTGATTAAGGTACAAAAAAAATCTGTCTGTGTGTGTGTGTGTGTGTGTGTGTGTGTGTGTGTGTGTGTGTGTCTGTGTGTACCCGCTTTTTGTGGCGACGATTCCGTACAAACTACTAAAGATATAGGGACGAAACTTCATATATAGAATAAATTAGAATGGAATAAAAACCTCTTTTTGCAAAACAAGAAATTTAATATACTTCGGACGCGTTTCGGGTTATGAGCCCATCATCAGCGTGTAGAAATCTACACGCTATATACGTGAAAAAACACATTAAAATGTAATTAATGAAGCAAAAACTTACAGTCTAAAACATCATATCGAATTAATCATTCCGGTGTATTAGGGTCTTGTAAACAAACATAACACTTGGCAGTTCGGATAAACGCGTAGACTGAATAGCATGGAGACATAAAACGGGAATTCAATGCAAAATCCGACGAGAAAAGCCAACATGGACGCAACAACGGGCAATAATGGTCTGCTACACTAACAGCTGACGAGACGGAACACGGTCACGGGACCAGAATCAAAATATAAGACCCACAAAATGGTGGAAAATAATAACACAAAAATCACTAAATAACCAAAATCAAACAAATTAAGTCAAAAGGTATAAAAGTTATCTTATATAATTAAAGGGGGGTTTGTTTTTGTAGGTGGTAACGTGCGTTCAATAATACAGATATATAGAAGTTTTATGACTAAACTTCAGCTAAAGAGCTTTTTGTTCAAAAGAGCCCAACGGAATTGGATGTTTACTCTAAGCGTTTTTCAAGGATTTTGCAAATGAGCCGCCCTTTCTCTAAATTCGTCAAAATAGTTAAATAATAAATTAAAGTAGAGGAAATGTTTATAATTTATGTCTATGACATGTTTTGGTAAAATTAATAGTTTAGCTGTAGGAGCAAATTCTATTTGATCGAGATCGTGTCTGCATTAATATAGGATTTGCCTGATATTTTTATTCTAATGAGTAACAAATGGATAACAAATAAAAAGTACTAAACAAATAACAACTCCAGTGAAATAAAACTAAATTAAACGTTCAAACTGCCAAATATATAATAAAATGATAGACATAATACATATATTTAAATGATAACTTGTTTTAAATCAAAAACATTTGTTTGAAACCTTTTTAGAAGTTGTTTACTTGTTCAGAATTATTTAGGTGTTTTTACTAATTTTTATTTATTGCTGTTCCCATTTATATAAAAACAAAAGATTCCTGCAAAAAATTCTTTAAATTAATCTAAGAATTACAAAATACAAAATATACAGGATGTTCGATTTAAAAAAGAATAGGTTACCAAATTTCCGGAATAAGCTGATTTTAAAAGTATATCTAAACGATAGCTTGTTAAAAGCCAAAAAACTTTTGTTGGTAGAACTTTTTGAAATTGTTTACGGTTGAAGAATTATTTGAGTGTTCCGATAATTTTGGCTAACCCTGTATAAATAATTTTATAAATAGATGCGACAATTTATGAAATAAATAAATAGCGTCATATTTTTAGCTATAAACCTTTTAATGCTTTAAATTTGCAAAAATATCGAAATTTATGAAGTAATGAAATAAGATCGTTGCATTATTATTATTAGGCTTATTTGGCACAGGATTTTTGTTTTGTTTTATGTTTTAATTACGCTTTATTTGGTTAGTATTCAATTAAAAAAGCTGCTACACCAGAAGAAGCGTCAATAAAGTTACATTTTTAATTAGGTGCACTTACCTACAAAAAGGAAGTACTTAATATTTTGCTAAATCTTCATATTTTTATGAAATACCTATGCGTTAAATAACATTAGCCTACTTTTTTTCCCCAAAAACCAATCAAGATCCATACTCCATAGAGTGATCAATATTTTCCTAATTTTCAATTGCTTTTGTCTTCATATTTTAAAAAAAGCCAGCTAATGAAAACTCTGCGAAATATTATTAGAAGTATTATCTGCAATACATTTCTTAATCAATAACAAATTCTTTGTTATGTCTTTATTTACATCCGACCGATACCGTTATTGCTATAGGTAGGAGTATAGGTATAGTCGACAATATTCTAAGAAGAAACATTATAGTATAAAAATGATAATTAAGCATGTTAGTCATTCCGCGTTGTGCGTACTCGGATTACTGTATTTATTGTCTCCTTCCGTTCCGGGCATCTTTAAAGTCCCGGCGTGGCGCGTGCCTCGAATACACATGCATATTGAATTTCGGCGTATGGAGATAAATCCGTTTCAATCTCGCATACCAAAAACATGCTTGGATGACCGCTTGGTCATTGACCACACATATGTACACATACGATACCTACTTATATTGTTACGTACAGTACATAACAGTAGGAGAAGAGGACATTAAAACCAGAAAAGAGTACGTAAACTATGTAGTTACAGGCCAGCTAGACGTTCTCGTTATCGCAGAGTTAGGTAAATATTGGTGTTTAGTTTAAGAGAAACGCTAATGATCTTTTGTCTGGATGATGTAGCCTTGTTAAGATTTAAATGGTGTGTGAGATATTGGTGTTTGTGATGCCAGATGCTTGTTTGTAGTCTTTACACGCACTGTCAATAGTGAGATGACTTTTTAATTTATTGTCGGTCGGGAAAGATGAACTTTGTCGTTAGTGACGGAAACTATTATCTAAGAATGTTCTCAAATACATGGTAAATATGAAGTTTTAATATGGATAAATAACGTTGGGATGAGTCAGTATGAAATACAGGATCGTAATGTATCTTATATAGTACTACAACCCGTTATGTTTTACTGGTTTTGGTGTATAATTAATTGTAATAAACAATGTCTGAAACTTAATCTATATTGTTCTGTTTTTTTTTTTCAAAAACGTGTTTGGTGATTTTGTTTTCTTCGATAAGACGTGCATAAAAAATCATTAGATTAATAAAATGGCATAATTTTCGAGAATTATTTACTAAAAAATCTGATGTGGCCAGGCACATGACTTTATCATACATATACCGGGTGGTCGTTTTAAGTTGAGACTCCTAAATATCTCGTGAAATATGCATAGTACGACAATACTGTCTTAAATAAACTTGTAGGACTCAAAGGGGGAAATGAGATGATGATATCAGTTTCATTGCAGATGGCGTTGCAATCGGTGAAAATGAGGCTAACTTCATTTTTTTAAATGGGAATACCTAATTTTTTTACCAAATTACGATTGTATGCTAAATAAGAAGAATATTTTGTCTGAAACTTTTTTTTGTACGATGCATTTTTTTCGCGCGTAAACAGTCCCTATGCGCATGACGGCGCAACGCGCGAAATACTAAAACGTGTCCCAGTTACGCAGATACCTTCCTACGTTGTAATATGTGTCTACTCAGTCGTCGCTTTGACTGCCAGACGGCGAGCGCATCCCATGCAGTGGCAGCGGTCGTAACTACCGCAGCCGCCACAAACTTCAATCGTCAATTATTTTTTAATAGAAGCATCGTACGAAAAAAATGTTTAGACAAAAGATTGTTCTTATTTAGCGTAAAATCATAATTTGATAAAAAAATTGGGTATTCCCATTTAAAAAAATGAAGTTAGCCTCATTTTCACCGATTGCAGCGCCATCTGCAATGAAACTGATACTGTCATCTCATTTCCCCCTTTGAGTCCTACAAGTTTATTAAAGACACTTTTGTCGTACCACGCATATTTCACGAGATATTTAGGAGTCTCAAGTTAAAACGACCACCCGGTATAATATATAAAATTACTAATTTAGCTGCATGAGATTCTATTTGATCGAGATCGATCGTGTCTGCATTAAAATAAAACAAGTAGCCAGGATTTGACAGATATTTTGATAATATTGACAGTAGGTATTGTCAAAAAATCAGCGTTCTACACTACCTACAGTCATTAGAATGAATATAATTGTCAAATCCTGGCTAACTGGGTTTAATGGAGACACGAGTTCGATCAAATACAATTTGCTAAATTATTAATTTTACCAAAAAAATGTCATAGACATAAATTATACAAAATGCCCTCTACTTTAATTTATTATTTAACTATGTTGACGAGATTACAGAAGTAGCGGCTAATTTTCAAAATCGTCGAGAAATGCTAAGAGTAAACCACCAGCGCCTTTGGACGCTTTTGAATAAAACGCAGAACGGGTACAGTCACGATTACATATTACATATGATAAAGTAAAAATTATTAAAGCATTAACAATTTAATGTATTAAGACCAAATAATATTTTTATAAAATAAAATCTAAAACGGAAAATACTGTTGTAATAAATAATTTTAATATTATTAAAATAATAAATTAAAAATATTATAAAAAATAGTTCAGTATTCTTAAAGACTTGGGGATCTAGCTTTAAAATACAACTCTCGCCTTTTTTTGCTCATGTTTCGACAATATTTTCAGCCTTAATCATAGCTCCAACAACATGGAATATATGAGTAAGTACATAAATAACTAAAATATATCAAAAATTACCGTAAAACTATGCCACATGTTAAAATAACGTACAAAATGTGTCGGTAGACAAATGTTTACTAGCACATATTTTTTACTTTATCATACGCAGTATGCTAAAGTATTGTAATGTAATCACGCCGAAAAAAAAAATTGAGATTTTAGCGGAAATAGGTCTTTATGGGTCCCCTGAACATTTTTGACCAAGGTACAAAAAAATGTCTGTGTGTGTGTGTGTGTATGTGTGTGTGTGTGTGTGTATGTGTGTGTGTACCCAATTTTTGTTAATTCATTTCCGGAGAAACTATTAAAGGTATCGGCACGGAACTTCATATTTAGAAGTTTCATGACCAAACTTAGAGTTGAAAAGCTTTTGGTTCAAAAGGGTCCAAAGGAACTGGGTGTTTACTCCAAGCCTTTTTCAAGGACTTTAGAAATCAGCCGCCATTTCTGTAATTTCGTCAAAATAGTTAAATAATAAATTAAAGCAGAGGAAATTTTGAATAATTTATGCCTATGACATTTTTTGGTAAAAATAATAGTTTAGCTTTTTAGTTTATTCTAAGCCTTTTTCAAGGATTTTGGAAATGAGCCGCCATTTCTGTAATTTCGACAAAATAGTTAATTAATAAATTAAAGTAGAGGAAATTTTGAATAATTTATGCCTATAACATTTTTTGGTAAAATTAATAGTTTACCTTCAAGAGCAAATTCTATTTGATCGAGATCGGTCGCATCTGCATTGATATGAAATACATAGTAGCCAGGATTTTGACAAATATTTTTTTGTGTTGTCACATTCGAAAACAGCTGATCTCATCAGAAGTTGGAGAACCACTATGGAACGTGCCGCTGTAGTGCGCAAAATTATAAAATACAAATTTTAAATAAAATAAGATCACCAATTTGATTGTTTGTTGATAAGAAATATCAACCCGTCTTTATATCTAATTCTAAAAATGATACTTTGAGAAAATTATAAATAAAGTATAGCGATGAGTGTAGTTTTATTTTAGTATGTTGGTAGGCATGTGTCATGAACAAATATAAATCTGTCAGAATTTGAAATACCTTTTTAAGGTGCGTTTTCATTAGTGATAATGGCAGTGGTAGCAGACGCCGTTATAGTATTTCCAATAGAAAATTGCTAGTGACTCATGTTTATGTACATGCAAACTAATATGTGTCATTATCACGATATGTAAGAAATACTATAATTTCGTATTCTACCACCGCCATTACCTACCATTACCTATCAATTGGAACGCACCTTTCGTCAAAGTGGTACCAACCTAGCATTTACTATACAGAAATCATTTATTTTTTTTAAATACGTATTTCTTAAAAAGCAACACAATAAACGTTGATGTCGCTCCTGCCAAAAACTAGATAGCGCGACTCGCTCATATGCGACGGCTACACTCCGCCTTCGGTGACGCGCCGTATGACCGCTCGTCGCGCTATTCCGTACTTTCGGCATTTGTGACATAAATAACTATTATTCTAATGACGTAGTGTAGGTAGTGTCAAATGCTGATGCTTTGACAATACCTACGATTTATCTCTATAGAATAGATTCTCATGCAGCTAGACTATTAATTTTATATATTGTATGATAAAGTCATGTGCCTGGCCACATCAGATTTTTTATTTTTATTATACAGTATATTAAATCACAATAAAAAATATATATCGCAGTCAGTAGGATTCGAACCTACGCTCCCAGAGGGAATCTGATTTCTAGTCAGACGCCTTAACCGCTCGGCCATGACTGCTGCTCTATTTTTGCTTTTTTAGTTTTAAGTTGAGTTTTTTTACCGATTTCTATATTAAAATCGAGATATATTATATGCGTTTACATCAAACTGCCGTACCTACGTAATTTGTTTTGTTTCGATATTCTAAAAGCTGTAAATAATTTGTATCTTTCAATCAAAAAACAACCCAAAGATAGATGTTATTGAGAAGCAGCATTAAAGTCAAATGTTTTCAAGATTGGTATTTCCTATTTCTATAATATTAGTACAATAATATTCTAATTATATTTTGTGATTTAGTATGAGTTATTAATCTACATCGATGTGTTTTTGTGTCTAATATCTCATCGTGATTGAAAATATCACAATTTAAATGTTCCGGTATTATTTTTAAAGGTTACAGCAACTTTTATAGAGAATTTTCTCAAAAGCCAGTTGGTAATAAGAACATTTCCTAATTGTCACAATAAAATACGCGTGCCGGTATTATCTTTAATATCTTTATTTATTAAATTAAGTTCATAATAATTGTGTGCATGACTAATTTGTTTCGATATTCAAACTCTAAAATCTAATTTGTTACAAGAGTCTGGATTAAAAAGAGCCTATACGTTTATATAAATATCAAAGCTATCAAAACATCATCCAGAATTTAATTTTCAGGTTATACAGTATTAAGTTAATTAAGATATTTTAAAAGATTGCCTATTTACTGTAATTTTTAAAATGGTATAACACTTGCCTTGTTTAACTATAGAAACGGAGATATTGCTGTTTTACTGTAAAATGTGTTCGTCGAAAACAATGGAAATGACCAATGAAAACACTAGTCAAATTAATGTAAAGATTATTTTTATATTGATTTTTTATAATTTGCCAGAAAAATGTGCAAATTATGTCCGAATGCTTTATTTTTACGTAATTCGTGTAGATACACAAACTAATTTGTTCGCATATTAATATTCAAAATATGTATTTGGCATAAGTATAATTAATCAGCTCTATTAATAATATATTATTCTCAGAAGCGGAAATCCCAGTCCCAAGTTCAAGTTCAATTGAGATATTGCTCTTATGTCATTTACGTAAATTGTGCAACATTATTGACTACATAGTTACACTGCAAAACAGTATTGAACGTATGTTTACAAACTTAAATTTATATAAGATATAAACCAGTGACCCTCAAACTATTGCAAACACATATTTCAGTAGATATTAATATAATTATTCAAAAAGTGAAGAAGATTATAACCAGTCATTAAACGTATAATGGCAACTGGTAACTTGAAAGTACCATATGGATTTTATCATCGTATTATTTTACAGTTAAGGCTATTTTACACACTACACTTCGCTCGTCTTTTTCTAAAGTTTTCTTTATTAAATAGAAAACGTTTTAAAGTAACAAGGTCTGCAATATTTTGCTCTAAATATGTCAATGCAAATTAATTGGCATAATGTCCATTTGTACGAAGCGTAACGCGTCACGTAACGGCACGTAACGTCACTGCAATATGTCAAAACAAAACAAAATGTCTCACGTTGGCACTGTTGGCTGACTTTAAAAAGTTAAGAAATACAACAGGATGGCATTTCCAACTATAGTATGTATTATTTAAATAAATAGTATAGTGTAAAAAAGCCTTTTTAATACTTTAGCATCCCTGATATAAATCAAGCAATCGGAAATAAATTGAATGATTACATGACGGTGTTGTACTTACTACAAGAATTTGTTTATATTAGATAAGCATATTGTGTCGTAAGGTCAAATAATAAATCATCCGTTTCAATCCCCTGCAGCGCATCGCAATGGCTATGGATTTAATTAAAACGCGAGAAACGTCGAATTATTTAAGGTGGTGAACTTTGGACTTGTGACGCAAAAGTTGTCTTATGAAATTAAATCGGGAATTACGTTATGTACAAGATATTCATGACAAGAGTCCACATGGTTCCTGTTGACATAACAGTAGACACAGTACTCAATCCCAATTTTAAGATATGTTATGGATTATGTTTTTGCTTTATGTATGATAGCTTTTTCAAGACGGGTCCAAAGGAACTGGACGTTAGCGTTTTTCAACGATTTTGTAGATGAGCCGCTATTTCTGTAATTTCGGCAAAATTGTGAAATAATAAATTACAGTAGTGGAAAGTTTGTATATTTTTTGTCTATGACATTTTTTAGTAAAATTAATAGTTAAGTATCGTTTAAATCCACTTAACTTAAATTAAAGTACGAAAAATGATACTTAACGTACGAAATATAGAACGGTTCCATTTACATTCACTTACAACATGACACAAAATGAAATTTATCGCTTTTATCATAGAAATATGTTTATATACACACAAATCGGATGACGGTTCCATCATCCATGATAATTTTCCGTGAATCGAGCTAAAAATACTGCAAAACAACACAAAGACCACAAAGTTTAAATCGCATGAGATAGTTTTTAGGTTATGTTACTGTCGTCATCACCCGAAATGTCAAAATCGACGGCCTGTGATTGGTGCACTTAGCGCACGGATTCTGTTAAGTTGGAGTTGAGTAAACAAATCCGTACGTTACGTTAAGTGAATAAGCGAACACATACAATGCAATGAAGCTCACTAATTTTTAAGTTCTCGTACGTTACGTTACGTTAAGTGGATGTAAACGATACTTTAAGCTGCATGAGCAAAGTTTAACTTTGAAAGTCATGCATAGTATTTGATTGTCTTGATCATGCGTTGGTGTTGGTGCATTGTGTATATGCAATAAATAGTTTAATAAAGCGTTAGCAGTTTTTATTCGAACCAGCGCACTCTGGGACGAAATCCCCAAAAGCTGTACAAAACCTCAAATAAACTTCGATTTAGGCAAAAATTGGTTTACAGTGGCATATGAAGTCGCTGATTACGAATCTAACGGATTTTCTTATAAAAGCCTTAAAGTATACAACGTGTACTAAAATAAATACAGTATCGTCTATTGTGTTATAGCGTTATTGTTGTATTTATTTAATTCTAATATTTTGTTATTTTTAATTAATGTTGCAGTTGTTTTCTGATGAAGATTGTCAACAAAAATCGAAACATGCCAATAAAATAAAAGGTGCTATTCTTTGAATGACCAATCCCTTAAAGTATTTCCTAAGTTGTGTCATCAAATACGACTGCAACAACTTCTGTCTGAGTCTACAGATAAAAACATCTGCACGTAATATTTATTTTTATAATTTATAAATAATAAGCCTAACACAATTTAATAACATTTATTATTAACAATCTGAATCTAAAATAATCGATTGGGAAATCGATAGCTTGGTTTTAAAGTAAAACCTTCAAACAAAACATTGCGTTTTTATTTTTGAACTATTTAATAGAAACGTTATGGTAAACTTTATCAATTTAATTTTATCAATTTAATAAAATAATCGAGTTAGTTTATGATAAGACTGCTGTTGATATTAGTTTCCTATTCTGCGAAGTGAACACCTGTGCTTGCGCGCTGCAATCCGCTCATGCCATGCACAATTAGAAAAAAAAGCATCACTGCAGCCACATGGCGTGAAAAGGCGAAATCAATTCCTAATAAATTTCGTTAGCTAATACAATAGCCTAAAACTCTAAACTTCCCAGTTTGTGGAATATGGTGGTATACGTTACTTTTCATCTATTAGAAAAAGTAAGTCTCAAAAATTATCACGTTTTCGCGAGGGTACCAAATATGACCGTATTTCAAGCCGATAAACCTGACTTTTTAAGTCAATTAAAACAGAAATAATTTTAAACACTTCAATCAGTCGAAACCTTCTCGTAAAAATTAAATATTAATATTCATTTCCGAAATAAGCAATTTTGAAGTTCGCCGTTTTTGATCTATGTTCTCGCCTAGGTCCAACGCTTTCACGAAAGACCAACTTTGAACTCAAGCTTAGTGTAAAGAGTTAGGCTTTCCCCTTCCAGGGCTGAATGCAGTAATCATTTGTCTATGTAACCAAACAATAAATATTTTGATCGACAGATAATTATTTTTGGGACATTAGGCTATTTAACCTATTTTCTAAAACTTTAATATGAAAAAATCCACCGTTATTGTTGACCCATATATTTCCCCGATTTCGACTATTATTAATTTATTATGTGCGCCTATTTAAAAGCAATGAACGTAATAAGAAAGTGCAATTGCCTATTCTTTATCCAAAATTAATGCAATTATTGTTATTTTATATATTAAGCTAGGCTCTATCCATGAAAAAAAACAATTCTATAGCATGGAATTCATAGCAGAATTTACGTGACGTTGCCGTTCTCTGACGTGACGTTCCGTATAGTGCGAATGGACTTACACACAGAGAAAGGAAAAATTGCTTTGCATCAAAACAACGGTTGATTTCCATATCCACGAAAAAACTATCCACTTCAACCGAGACAATACTTTCTCAGTACAAATGTGTTAAGTGCTTCGTTCGAGATAAAATTAGTTGCAATTAGTAAACTATTGACTTGCACCAAATAGTCATCAACTCGAAAGGACTATAATGTTGTTTTGAATGAAACTTTGTAGTATTATTTCAAATATTTCAACATTTGGACCAAACTAATATTGTTTTAATGCAACCATATGATATCTTAAAGAGAGTAATAGGGCTACCGGAATAAGTAATAGGTTATTTTGCTTGGAAGAACCAATGTTTCAGAGAAACATTTGTAATTTTGGTTCAACACCTTTAGTGTTCTGAATAGAGTATTTTGTTCTCAAAGCAAGTAACTGTCATTTTAAAAGAAGTGCGTTAAAAATTCAAAGCAAGTAATAGTAATTTACATTCAAAATAATATATTGATTTGAAGTGAATATTTTTGTTGTTTTGTTAAAACTATCTACCGCTGCTGCAAAGGTTACATAAAAAATAAGTCTATCAAAACAAATGCAGAAAGAACTACACGATTATAATAGCACATTACTTTCTTAATCATATTTACTAGCAAGAATAATTCTTCTGGCTGACAAATCTAATCAAAACATAATATGTGGTATTACATCAAAGTTCTTTAAGCAATTATTTTGTAAGACATATATTTTTTTTAGTCATGTACCAAAGACAATGGGTAAAAAAAGTTCATATATACCAATACATTAATTTATTATAAAAATAAAAATACATTTCAAACAAGTAGGTGTCATACTGATATAAACCCAATAACTTGTTATAAAAGAAAAAAAAAATACATTTAAAATACAATCGAAAATACAAAAAAATGTCATCCTGATACAGTAATTAGTACAGTTAAGAGCTAAGTAGTCAACAAGAGTTGATGGGCCTTTCTGCAACTGGCCATTATAATACGGTTTCTCACCTTAGATGTTTCTAAATCTCCTCTTAGCTTCACCGCTTCCCGGAAAACAATCCGATCTCCAATAGCCGGAATAAGTTCTTTTATGTCTTCTTCTGTAAGTTTTGTTATGTTTTGCACAGTTATTTTATGGTCTGCAAACATAGAATGCACATAGTGTATTAACATTCGCATAAAAAGTAGATATACGCATATACTTACTGTCAAATATCGTTTTAAGATGATCTGATGAAATTGAAAAATCATCCACGCTATCCATTATCACATGTAAAACTGCAGATACAATCAAGCGTATATCAAAGCGACACTGCTTACCACTATAACCAATATATTTGCATTTAGTTAACGTTGTGAGGGTTGTGAGTGAGACTGGAGAATGTAGTCCTCATATACTGCGTATCTAAAAACTGTCGCCGTTCTAGGTCGCGTCAGTCTGGTGCCACAAACCGCGCAAACTCTTAAGTTTTCCGCGCAATGAAACCACCCGATATTTTAAACTAAGCATTTGGTTACTTGGTTCACACAAAACGTCTCTTGCATCAACCAACTAATTTTACTTGTTTTGAACACCATATTTTACATATATGATCTTGTTTCAATGCAATAGTTGTTTTCATTGGAATATATTGAATTGTTCAATGCAACACACTTTATTCTTAAAAGAACTCATAAGAACTTTTAAAATTATCCAATGTAGTTTTACTTGGAAACAAAATGTTGTCGCTTCAAAGCAGAAATTTGTGAGTTTTGATTCAAAAAGCTCATCTAAATTGAAAACTTTATTGATTTGTTCGGAGTAAATTTCGGCAAGACAACGAATGTCTTAAACATTTCTCTGCGTGTAGCAACCAAGAAAAGTAGCGGATCCATAACGACTTTTCAGGAACACGTATAATCTCAATTGATGTATATACCGGAGAAACATACGGGATCTTTAATGAGTGGCTCGTCGTTTGTCCGTTCTAACGTTCCGTTTGAGCGTTTTGTCCACAGTCCAGTAAGCAAATATCTATAATTCGGCACGCGTCGCTCGGTGAGGATTTTGTGTCCACATGGTATGGCGTACGCCTCCGCTCCCATACTTGTTCCATAAGCGTGCCATCATCGAGGAAGTAAAAGCGGTAGATAGATGGTGTAGAAACGCGGAAGACCAAGGCGAGATGGTTATTATCAGTCGAACGGAGCGATTTCTTAAAACCATGCCATGTTGTCCGTCGTTCTCCGTGGTCGCCCAAGAGACGGTCACCGCTTGCGTAAAAATGACCGCTAATAGCACGTTTTCTAAGGTTCAGTAATTGTAGCTGGCGATATTTCGATGTACCTGGAATTGGAACATATATTCATCAAATATCCACTCACCACAACTTGATATTTTTACTTTATCATACATAGTAACGGTACGGCCCTTGCCTGACCGGCGTCGGATAGGCAGCGTGTTCAGCGTGTCCAAAATGCATGTGTTCTGTTTGTTTTTGGTTTGAGGAAGTATGATCATCATCAGTATGATCATCAGGAAGTATGAAAAATCGGTTAACGTTAACATGTGCCACCGAGCACCTCAAATTTCCCATTTAAAATACATACATTGCAAAAATGATATTTGTTTCCTTTCTTTTATTTCGGATTTAGAAAAAAAGTTGCGGGGGATCACCAGAAATTGTTCAGAAGTCCCCAAGGAAGAAATCCACAAACAGTATTCTTTTTCACCACCCCCACCCTCCCCTGAAATACCATAAATATGAGGCTACATTTTCTCCAAATTTACAATTTTACACTGTAACGTGTTTTTAATTTTTGTTTTCATAAAGTATTATTAATGGATTACTGACATGTCCTTTTGTCATTTATGAACTACCTTCAATTTGTTTAAACAACTACAAATTTGTTTAAACAAAAATATACAATGTCACGAACACATTTTTATATTTTTTTGCAGAAATTATTAGATTATTGGCATTTTTTGTCATTTATTAACTAATTTGCATTGTTTAAACAAATACCATTTGTTTAAACAAAAATATACAATGTTACCGACATATTTTTCTATTTTCTTGCAGAAATCACTGTTAGATTATTTGTATATTTTTATTATTTATTAACTAATTTGCACTTGTTTAAACATACTATTTGTTTAAACAATGATATACAAAGTTACGTACATATTTTTCTATTCATTTTACGAACATTCCATATAAAAAAGCTCTCGACTTTGATATCGAGACTGGAGTAAATGCGAGACAACTCAAATAATCGTGTTTGGTTCGGTTCCGAAAGAAACTAGCTGTACTCGACTTGAAATTTGAATTTTTTGATAACTCGAACAGCCCTAGTCTTATATTACTTAGCTTGTACTGCTTACGGTATTTTGATTTCGTTGTTAGCTGTTTCGACTTGTGTGTTTGCACATTACATCATTGAGAATGTTAGGTTCTAAAGAATTGCGAAAACCATATATTTGATTAATCATTATGAGCACCAAATTATCGGGAATAAGCTTCCAAGCAATATGCAAGTAATGAGAGCGTTGTTTTACAATATGAGATGTGTAAAACTAAGTTTAAGAGCAGGTGCTCATCTTGCGGTCGACGAAGTGAATCTTTTTTGGGCAAAAGCAAGCCTTCCTATGCGAGATCAGCAACGTTGCGTGGAAAAGCTAGAAGATTTATATTCCCAATACAGAACAATACAAAAGACAGCGGGTCAGAAAATATCGGCACAAACTAAGAAAGAAGATAATTTTCTGGAAAGCTGGATAGGCTTTTTGATATTGCACCACATGAAGTACTACAGGATGCTTATGTATCAGAAGAACAGAAAACATTTCTGATGAACCAAAGGAAGAAAGGCAGAGAAGGATATATTTCTAGCTACAGATCATATCCTAATACATCACAACGTAGGCAAGCGGCAAACTGAGAAATCCAGTGTTTCATATAATAATAATTTCTGCAACAAATACAAAAATCTATCAGTGACATTGTATATTTTTGTTTAACCAAATGGTATTTCTTTAAACAATTGCAAATTAGTTAATAAATGACATAAATGACAATATTCCAATAATTTCTGCAAAAAATATAGAAATGAGTCAGTTACATTAAATATTTTTTAAACAAATCGTAATTGTTTGAACAATTTGAAATTAATCCATAAATGACAAAGGGGCATGTCAGTAATCCATTAATAACAATTTATGCAAACAAAAATAAAAAACACGTAACATTGTAAAATTATAAATTTGGAGAAAATTTTGCCTCATATTTATGATACTGCAGGGGGGGTGGGGGATGGTGAAAAAAAAATAGTGGTTGTGGATTTGTTTCCTAGGGAGTTCTAAACAATTTCTGATTATCTCCCGCAACTTTTTTTCTAAATACGAAACGTGAAAAAAAAGGTAAAGAGATGCATTTTTGCAATGTATTTTAAATGGGAAATTTGAGGTGCTCGGTGGCACGTGTTAACGTTAACCGATTTTTCTCAAATTTGGGGGGAATTTTTATTTTTGGAAAAGGAACAGATTGGGGGGGATCGTTGCCATCCAACAAAAAAAAAGATTTTGCTAGGTATAAATTTGGACCACCCTTAATGATCATGTATCGAATGGGCTGGGCGACTTGGGGTGGTTGAACATGGATAACACTAGGGTGTTGCATGCAGCAATATTATATCATAAGTTGCTATCCAAGAGGATCCCACAATACCTCATGCGGAAGATACGATGTAGAACGGATGTCCATAACCTTAATTTAAGATTCAGGTTTTTTTTTGCTCCACCTGCCCATCGCACTGAGCTGTATAAACGGCCATTCTCTTACCAGGTCAGTCACATATACAATGGTCGCAGGGAAGATATGAAAAAATTATCGTTAAACAGTTTTGGGGGAAAGGTAAAGTGTTGTCTGTTTGCTCAACAGGGGGGGACTTTAGGCATTGAGCGCACATCGGAGGCTGTTTTAATTTTCTCTTTATGGGCATGTGCGATGTTTTGTTGAGTTGGATTTGCGGCAATTACGTGTAATTAGACTCTAGGGTAACTTTTTGTTTGTTTTTGTATAGTTTTACTATTACTATAGTCTGTTTTAGATAATCACAATGTTATAATGTAGATAGTCATGTATGATCCCAATAATATGCCAAAACGTGTTACATAATTGTGCAACATAATTTTATAGGCAAATTACTCATTACTCATACACAAATTACACACATTAACAATAAAATTCCGAAAATTATTTTTGGCTTGTCCTGTTGTCTCCATAGATACCCTTTTGTTAAAAAATCTCAAGAATTAAAATATCTCGAAAACCGTTAACTTTTGGATCATACATTTGGGGTCAAATAGTACGCAAATGACCTCTACTATAACGGATTTAAAGGAATACGTTTAGTTACCAATAACCCTATAGAAATGGACCTGCGTACTACTGTTTACTTTTACGTGTTCACGACATGCAAGATTTTATGTGATTATTATTAAAAGAAGTCAATGTATCGTGGTTTAGCCAAGAAGCTGAGACTGGTATAACAAGTAATAACTCAACCAGCGAGTCAATGTCGCGTGCCGTTAGCACGAGCGAGGAAGAAAGTGAAATTTAAACGGTATTATACATACACATACACACAACCAGCGCGAAACACCCAATTATATGAAACAATCACCGTGACTTGTTCGCATTATTATTGTTTTGTTCCGATGTATAACCGTTAAACAGATGTTAAATTAATTACTAACCAAAGAAAAGATTAAATACGATAATAATTTGGATATCATTTACTAAATTTTATGTAATATTTGCTTTTCTTTTTGCTATGAAATAAATATGAATTAAATAATATGGTAATTCCATTTGTGGTAATAGTTATCATTGCTTTGGTAAAATAGAACGCAATGCTCTATACGCATGAAGTTGACATATGAATAAGACATATACGCAGTCTGACCCTTTTTGAATTTTTTTAGATCAATTTCGAGCAAAACAATAATTTTAAGCCATAGCATGAAATAATACTAAATAAAATCAAAATCAGCAAAGATTTTCTAACGTGTACAATCTAGCTGATATAAATAGAAACAAATATTTCTAAAGTAGGATGACGTGATAACCGTTAGAAGTATTTTCATGTTTCGGTTCACACGTGGTGATGAAGAGTGCTGTATATTTAGAGATACACATACTTAGAAAACGAATAGTGTTAAGTAAGTGACACAGAAAAATGTCTAGTCATTCATATAACCGAAACTATGTATTGTGCATTTTGAAGATAAAAATTGTATAGCTGGTCAACATCGTAAATAATAAATAAATACATAATAGTAAGTAAATAATACATTTAACTCACTAATGCCCAGTATTGTCAGTGCAAAATAAATAAAATATTAAGGGCAAAAATTCAAACATTGCATCGGATCGTTTAAAATTATCTTGGTTAAAGCGTTATTTAACTTTTTTTAATTTTATTATTGTCCTGCGCCTCCGCCACAATGAAACACGTTATAGTTTGCGATATTTTAAATAAAAATGTTACTACCTGATTCTTAATCTGGCTATTACGACTTCCACCTTCCCGGATATTTGGAATCAAATGCAATAATTGCAATGCCATAAAGCTAAGGAAGAACTACAACCCGACATTACAAAACATTAACCGATGTATAAGAAATTTACTGAGATAAACTGAATTAAAAATCGTAATATAATGATAATACTGTGTCACATGGATTTTGCGACTGTAAAGGTAACTTTTTGGTAAATTTTAATTCAGCGTTAGTTAATATACACAGTGGGCAAAAAAACGCTACAAATTTTTAATAACTCGTATTTCCAATAATATTTCGTCAATTCAAATAGTTCTTTAATAGTTCATAATTGTTTGTAGTGTGAAGATTGAAACCATACCATATTCGCAATAACAGAACTTTTCATTCCAAAGTTAAGTTTGGTTATGCAACATTTCTCATAATATCGGGTCAATTTAACGTGAAATGAAGGGTGTATAAAAATCAATGGATAATGACATTTGTCTTGTTTTGATAAAAACGGACAAAATAATTATATTATATATATTAAAATTTAAATTGCTGCCATTTTGTCAATTTTCAACTTTATAACTAAATGTTGGTTTAGCCTCCAACTATTTTTTACTTGTTTATTTTACGTCGATCTATTTCCGCAACTTAGGCCAATCACCGACGTTGAGGGCAGGCTATACACACCCAGTAATTTTGTCGAACTGGAGGAATTCTAACCTCCAGTAAGAGTTTTTAACGTGCACTTCGCATCATGACAACACACGGCGCCACCGGCTTTTCTTCCTCATCCGATGGAAGGACAGTTGACTTTAGTCCGAGCCGGGATTCGATCCCGGGCCTGCTCCGTCGATAGCAGGCGCTCTATCCTGTACGCCATCGACCCCCCCCCCCCCCAGCCTCCAACTAATTTCATCTAGAAGACAAATTGCTTCCGGGTTATGCCGTGTGTCAAGATTTGTTAATGCTGAGGGTTCGCAAACCATGTTGCTCGCTTCTTCAGAGCTAACTGAATACTGAGTTAACAAATCTTGACACAAATGATTCTGGCCGTGAAAGCCTACGTACTTACTTAATTTCATCAGGTTTCACGTGGCACAGGACCTTAGACTTCCTACAACAGTATCCACTTTTTGCATATAGTGTTTTATGTCCTTTTGTACACTATAGTATGATATTTGATATTTGATATCCCTTACAATTTCTTTGAAAAACTGTCAAGTTGAGCTACGTTTTAGGTCTCTACAAGAGAACCTCGCCTTAGGAGTTGCTAGGGGAGGCAATACACGGTTTTAAGCAGTTTTCTCAGTTTATAATTTTGTTTAATAAAAACGTTTTTAAAAATTTCTATATTTCACTAGAAAACTGTTTCCCGATGAAATCAGAATTTTTTGGTAATAATATGCAAGGTTTCCAAAAAAATGCCGTAATTCGGACAATTTTAGAGCTGTGTCAATGAATATAGAACAAAATGCCAGCAAAAGAAGCGTCTTTCAGATAGAGTGTAAGCATTTTCTTTGCCATTGCTTTATTTTCACACAGGGTGAGCCAAAAATTAGAAAAGAATATGGTTCAAGTTTTTCCACTGCAGTGCAGGATACATTTTTAAATACAAAGGAATTTCCTATCAGCGAATAAAAAAAATAAGAATCGGCCTACTAGTTTAAAAAATATAAGACAGAAAATGTTCATACACTTTTTCCTTTTCTAACTTAGTGAAGGGTTACGCTCATTACTCGCGTACAATATTAGATCATGTTTCCAGCAAAACAATGAGTTTTACGGCTAAAACTACTTTAAACTGCAAACTTGATATTCTTACTACGGTAATTAATTACCTTATAGTTTGATTTTAGTCTCCAACTGGCAGGAGTGCAAATATAAAATTTAATGTTCTTGACGCGGTACTGAATTTGTTAAAGAGTAGTGGTGCTGAGTCGCTGAGAGTAGTGGTGTGGTAGTCTGTTACGGAAATTAGTTACCAAAATACTAGTTTGGGGACCCCCTATTGTTGGGGGCGCTGGGCAAATGCCCATTTTTCCCTTAGGGTAACACTCCACTGGTTATATTCAAATTTCAATACACCTCAGGCGGAAGAAAACCTATAAGATCCTCTCCTCATTCCTGACCAGTACATAACTGAAAGTAGATCCTTTGTATATATCGTGACATGTGTCTCAGTTTCTTCACTATCGTCGTGGAAGAGAATCCGTAAGATTTAATCCGATTCCGGGGTTCCGGCGGGCGCAGGTATACCTATAGGTAGGTTATATCGAAGGGGGAGGAAAATGTTTTCGATTTTTGTCTCTCGCGGACGTACTGTACGCCGGCCGGTCGCGTATAAAAGGATGAACGGGATGACTGTAATCGGATGTGGACCGGGTTTCTCAACTACTATGGATTCCACTATGAACGCCGACGGACGCCACTGCTGCTGGCTGGTTGTGTCCGATCGTCTGCCCTCTGTCACTCGATATACACAGCACACGCCGCACCCTATATGTATACGCGACACGATACGATATGTATTTCGTATTTCGTACTAATTTGTGGACGTGGTGGATGAATCCGATGCTCCGGATTCATGCACCCTTTTTGGAGTGTGATTTACATCCGGTCGTATACGTTGGTGTGGAAATGTTAAATAAAGTCTGCCGGCCACTGGCTCTTACACTATCATATTGACATGGAGCCATCTACAGAGCCACAAAACTCTGTAGTGCGCGTCACAAACCAACTCAAATAAATACTTTTCCTGTGTCAGCCAACGGCTGCGGCTATATCTCAAATTATTTCCTTCTACGCGGCATTTTTGCGTAGATTATTAACTGCAAGTTGGAGTCTAAAGGCCTTTGGCCTGACTTCTTATCTTAAAACAAAAGTAGGTTACAGGATTGACATGGATTTCATCATTCATAATATTTTTGACCAAAAAATAATTGAACATTAGGGAACATAATGATAACTGTACGAGCATACATTTTGTGAATAAAATGTGGATAAGTGCTCTTGATAGATCGTTTTGCGCTGCTTACTAATTCGCACTCAAAAGTTGTCTATCAATGACAAACATTAAAAAGAAAAACTAGTTCAGGTAATTTTAAGATAGTCCTGGAAACGTCAAAATGCTATCTAATGTAAGTCTTAAACTAGGTACTTTTAATTACAATCCTGAAAATGTGTTGAACGTGTCCCTGAAACACTAATAGCAATTTCTGTGGTGTGCAAGTTACAGGTAAAATAAAA
Source organism: Melinopterus prodromus (assembly GCA_964023965.1). NCBI lineage: Eukaryota > Metazoa > Arthropoda > Insecta > Coleoptera > Scarabaeidae > Melinopterus > Melinopterus prodromus. The sequence goes on along the minus strand of OZ030391.1, from coordinate 2,603,228 downwards.
AAATCGGATGTGGCCAGGCACATGACTTCATCATACAATATATAAAATTAATAGTTTAGCTGCATGAGAATCTATTTGATTGAGATAAATCGTGTCTGCATTAAAATTAAACAAGTTGGCCAGGATTTGACAGATATTTTGATAGTCAATAGTATCAATAGTAGGTATTGTCAAAGCATCAGCATTTGACACTACCTAATGTCATCAGAATAATAGTTATTTATCTCACAAGTACCGAAAGTACGGGATAGCGCGACGAGCGGTGATGCGGCGCGTCACCGATGGCGGAGCGTCGCCGTCGCATGTGAGCGAGTCGCGATATGTAGTTTTCGGCAGGAGAGACATCAACGCTTTTTGTGTTGCTTTTTGAAAAATATGTATTTAAAAAAAATCCAAAGTGGTTATATTTCTTTATAGGAAATGTTAGGTTGATACCACTTCTACGAAACGGATACCACTTCTACGAAACGTCAAGTTTATAACACTAATTCAAATTCTGACAGATCTATATTCGTTCATGACACTGTAGATGTCACATCCGTAGCAACTTACTAAAATATAACTACACTCATCGCTATACTTAATTTACAATTTTCTCAATTTATCGTTTTTGCAATTAGATATAACAACAGGTTGATATTTCTTATCAACAAACAATCAAATTGGTGATCTTATTTTATTTGAATTTTGTATTTTGTACTTTGCCGCACTAGAGCGGCAACGTTCCATAGCCATTCTCCAACCTCTGATGTAATCAGCTGTTTTCGAGTGTGACAGCCATAGACATTTCTGTTGTGACAGCACAAAAAATATTTGTCTAATCCAGGCTACTACGTAGTTTCATATCAATGCAGATGCGACCGATCTCGATCAAATAGAATTTGCTCTTGAAGCTAAACTATTAATTTTACCAAAAAATAGCATAGCCATAAATTATTCAAAATTTCCTCTACTTTAATTTATTATTTAATTATTTTGACGAAATTACAGAAATGGCAGCTAATTTGCAAAATCCTTGAAAAATGCAGAGGAAACAGCCAGTTCCTTTGGACCCTTTTGAACCAAAAGCTTTTCAGCTCTAAGTTTGGTCATAAAACTTCTAAATACGCACTTTCGTCCCGATACCTTCAGTAGTTTCTCCGGAATCGTCGTCACAAAAATCGGGTACACACATACACACACACACACACACACACAGAAATTTTTTTCTACCTTGGTCAAAAATGTTCAGAGGACCCATAAAGACCTATTTCCGCTAAAATCTCAATTTTTTTTTTCGGCATGATACAATACTTTACATACTGCGTATGATAAAGTAAAAAATAAAATAAAATTTCACGTAAATACAAATTGCACTAAATCCAAAGTGATTCCAGATTGATTAATAGGAGAAGTGAAATAAGGAATTGCTCTTAAAAAATAATGTCTATGACGTCATAATCAAAAATTAACAATTGATAGTCGGTGATCATTTTTTACTTTATCATACGCAGTATAATAAAGTATTGTAATCGTGCCGAAAAAAAAATTAGATTTTAGCGGAAATAGGTCTTTTAGGGGCCCGGGGCCCCTGCACATTTTTGACCAATGTACAAAAAAAGGTCTGTGTGTCTGTGTGTGTATGTGTGTGTATGCCCGTTTTTTGTGGAGACGATTCCGGAGAAACTACTAAAGGTATCGGGACGAACGTTTATGTTTAGAAGTTTCATGACTAAACTTAGAGCCGAACAGCTTTTGGTTCAAAAGGCTCCAAAGGAACTGGCTATTTACTCTTAGCATTTTTCAACGATTTTGCAATTGAGCCACCATTTCTGTAATTTTATCAAAATAGATAAAGAATAAATTAAAGTAGAGGAAATTTTGTATAATTTATGTTTATAACATTTTTTGGTAAAATTAATAGTTTAGCTGCAGGAGCAAATTCTATTTGATCGAAATCGTGCCTGCATTAATAGCAGGTAGCTAGATGTTTTTGAAACTTTTGACTTTATTCAGAACGTCAGCGGTTGCGAAACGTCAATTCAACACGCAAATGCATCGAGAAGACGATGAAGGGGGGGGGGGGGAACACGCGCGCACGTACAGTGCAACAATATTAAAACATCTTGGTGTCAATGTGTATTTCGATTGCGGATAGTCATGTTCTTATGTTTTCGCGAATAAATGCAAGAAAGATTGTAAGACGGTATGGTAACATTAAAACTTATTTGGAATATTGAGCATAATTCTTTATGAACTTTTGTAGTTAGCACTGAAGACGGGGTAAAACCCGAAAATACAGTATGCTAGAAGCTAATATAATATATTAATCATCAGAACCAATAACCTTTTTACTTTATCATATGCAGTATGACAAGGAGGTTTAGTCTTAGCATTTTTTAAATATTTTGCAAATAAGCCGCTATTTCTGGAATTTCGTCGAAATAGTTAATTAATAAATTAATGTACAGGAAATTCTGAATAATTTATGATTATGAAATTTTTTGGAAAAATAAATATTTTAGTCGCAGGAGCAAATTCTATTCCATCGTGATCGCTCGTACTGCATTAAAACACTAGTATTAAAGCCAGTTAGTCAGGATTTGTCAGATATTGTGATTCTAATGGTAGTAGGTAGTGTCAAATGCTAATGTTTGGACATTACATACTGTAAATATATAATCAAAATATCTGTCTAGTTCTAGTAGTTTTATTTTAATGCAGACGCGGCCGATCTCGATCAAATAGAATCTCATGCAGCTAAACTATTAATATGTGTTATGATAAAGTCATGTGTCTGGCCACATCAGATTTTGTAAGTTTTTATATTGTCACTTACATTGTCTACAGATATACAGGGTCCTGCAACTAAGCTCCCGTCTTATGTAGCTCACTTACTCATTAAGCTAAGAGGTTGACATTTTGCAGGCTTACCCTGTACTTCAAGGTACAATTCAAGAAATTATTTTTTATTATACAGGCTGTTCCAAAAATGTGCAACGCCATGGTAATATATTTTTTTAAATTGCATGCTATAAATTTTTCTACACATTTTGAAGCGTTTTATGGTTGCCCACATATCACCAAAATTTTATTGAAATCGGTTGAGTGACCGCAGCGGAAAAAAATAAAAACCAAAAAAAAATTGATTTTGCATCGTAGGGTTTAAAAATCAATAAAAACCACAAAATGCACCTCGTTAATAACAGTTTGCGACGTGCTTATTAAGTTAGATGTAATAGTCTCGTTAACCAAGTGACATTGATCCAAATTATACAGGATGACCAAAAGCGAGTGTCAAACTTGTCAAACTTCAAAACGTGTTATTGTTCTTATTTTAAATTGGAACCCATAATTTTTTTATGTGAAATGGTGCAGAATTAAAAAATAAACATTGTTTCTAAATACAACCCCATCACAATTCCGAATATTTTAAAAGTTATTCGCCAAAAACTCATTTTTCAACGTTTCCAACGGCAATTTTAGATAATAAATATCGTACGTGACGTTGAAAAATAATTTATTTCATAAAAAATAATAGATCTATTTTATATTTGAGTGTACTTAATTAAGTAGTTATTCAAATGCTAAATTTACTGCATAATTTACCTATAGCGGTAAGGACGGAAATGTGGCTATAGGTAAATTTTGCAGTAAATTTAGCAATTGAATAACTACTTAATTAAGTACAGTAAAATCTAAAATACCTCTCTGCGTTATATTTTATGTAATAAATTGTTTTTCAACGCCACGTACGATATTTATTACCTAAAATTGCCGTTTGAAACGTTGAAAAATGAGTTTTTGGCGAATAACTTTTAAAATATTGGGAATTGTGATGGGGTTGTATTCAGAAGCAATATTTATATTTTAATTCCGCATCGTTTCACCTAAAAAAAAATATTGGTTCCAATTTAAAATAAGAACAATAGCGCGCTGTGAACTTTGACAAGTTTGACACTCGATTTTGGTCACCCTGTATGATTTGGATCAATGTCACTTGGTTAACGAGACTATTACATCTAACTTAATAAGCACGTCGCAAAATTTTATTAACGAGGTGCATTTTGCGGTTTTTATTGATTTTTAAAGCCTACGATGCAAAATCATTTTTTTTTGTTTTTATTTTTTTCCGCTACGGTCACGCAACCGATTTCAATAAAATTTTGGTGATATGTAGGCAACCATAAAAGGCTTCCAAATGTGTAGAAAAATGTATAGCATGCAATTTAAAAAAATATATTACCATGGCGTTGCACATTTTTGGAATAGCCTGTATAATAAAAAATAATTTCTTGAATTGTACCTTGAAGTACAGGGTAAGCCTGCAAAATGTCAAACTCTTAGCTTAATGAGTAAGTGATCTACAGAAGACGGGAGCTTAGTTGCAGGACCCTGTAGGCGAAAATCCAGCTTTTAACTATTTCTCTTTCAAAGGTTAGCCATATTTGCAATAAATTTGATCGGAGTATCAAATGCTTTTTTTATTGAAGTTTTCAAATACGTTGTTTTTTATAATCGAAATGAATTCTGGAATTCTGTAGGAAATATTTCAACCTTCAATGACGTCATCGGTCCTTTTTTTAATAGCATCTCCATATTTTGTTACTGATTCGAGTAGATTTTCTAATTGTCTAAAATGATAATGTATTTTTTACTTGACCGAGACAACGGTACACCTATGGTGCGAATGTGACGCTCTATTGCGCACAAGACGAGACCACTTGGGAGCCGCCATCATCGAACCAGCAGAGCTGGCACAATTCACTCCTCGAACAATTACTGACTTCATGGAAAGGCTCAATATCGATGGACGAAGGATGTATGAGGGAAACAAACAATCTTTTAGGTCAAAATTATCAAATTATACGTTTTATTAAAATCGAAAGACCACATACTATTGAATGATTTTCCATTGTTTGCCCGATCGTATTTAATCGAAAATTTCCACCTATACGTTTCGTACGAAATCAATTAACAAACATCCTACTAATCAGTATTCCATCGTTTGTTTTTCTCAGGGGAGCAGGAAAATTCCCCGATAATAATCATTATACCCATCGACATTCGAATCCCAATTACAATATTAATAGCGTTTACGTACGTAGGCCATACGCCATAAAAACATCATTGTATTTAAATGGACGATGTTGACGAACGCTCAGTTGCACCCGCCCTGTATAATTCGTACACATTAAGCGTAGATTATAGTAGATAAGGCGAGATCGAATGATGTTTTAGGTCCCCACTACCTTCGGTAATATATTCGATCATTTAGCTGACCGAAAAAAAGAGCCGATGACACAGATGGCTAGGATATTGTCTTTCTATTGTTTTCACCGGTCGGTCGTATGGCTTGATCTTTAATCTTTTGACCTCTGAGACTTTATGCGAGAGTCGAGAACACACAGGCCAGGTATAAGAACAATGCGTTAATCCGTCCGAAGAAAACAAAACGAGGTGTCAGATACCGATCTTTGTACTTTTCGACTTTGATTTTTTCCAAGTGTGGTCGCGGACAGACGCCGCCTGCGCATTTATATATGGAAATCATGTTAATTCGGCCGTCGAAATGCTGTATTGTAATTTGCATGTTCGTCGGCTTATTTATCTAAACGATATGAGGAAATTTAACTTGTTAATTTTGTTGGGATTCGGTCGGGATGTGTGGGGTTTCAAATATTTTTTCGGTTAATTATTTTATTCCTCTTTCTGTGTAGCATTTTTTTTGTAAACGTTTATATCAGGGGTCGCCAAGCTTTTTGGTCCCTAGAGCACATTCTAGAATAATGTTCCACTATAGTTTTTTTGTTTAAATAAAACTATCAAAATAACAATATATACTTACAAAGTTTAAGACATCATTACTTTCTGGCATTTTGACAAAAAAAATTTCTTGCTTTTTTTACACTCTTACATGCTGCTCTTTACTAACTTTCAGCAGTTCAGATGAAAGTACGATGTTGACCTTTGTTATGAGAGTTTCTAGGATATCGGGTTAAATAGGCATAAACAAAAATTTATATTAAAAAAAATCCACATCATTACATCAGTTAAAAAATGTACCTACTCGATTCAGTAACAAAAATATGGAGTTGCTGTTTAAAAGAAAATACCGATGACGTCATTAAAGGTTAAAGATTGTATTTTATACAGAAATGTGCATTTCGCGTATAAAAAATCTGATGTGGCTAGGCACATGACCTTATCATATTTTATATAAAATTAATAGCTTAGCTGCATGAGATTCTATCTGATCGAGATCGGTCTTGTCAGCATTAAAATAAAACTAGTTAGCCTAGGTTGACAGGATTTGATTCTATTGACAGTAGGTATTGTCAAAACATAAGCGTTTGACACTACCTACTGTCATTAGATTAACAATATTTAATCGGAATTCCATGTGTCCATTATTCAAGTACAAAGAACAAAGCATGAAACTCCGATGAAAAATTATTGAATAGTTTTTACTTTATCATACGCAGTATGATGAAGTATTGTAATCGTGCCGAAAAAAATAATTGAGATTTTACGTCCTTAGAATAATAGTTATTTATGTCACAAATGCCGAAAGTACGGAATAGCGCGACGACCGGTGATGCGGCGCGTCACCGAAGGCGGAGTGTCGCCGTTGCATGTGAGCGAGTCGCGCTATCTAGTTTTTGGCAGGAGCGACATCAACGTTTATTGTGTTGCTTTTTAAGAAATACGTATTAAAAAAAAATAAATGATTTCTGTATAGTAAATGCTAGGTTGGTACCACTTTGACGAAACGTCAAGTTTAAAGGTGCGTTCCGATTGGTAGGTAATGGTAGCTAATGGCGGTGGTAGAATACGAAATTATAGTATTTCTTACATATCGTGATAATGACACATATTAGTTTACATGTACATAAACATGAGTCACTAGCAATTATCTATTGGAAATACTATAACGGCGTCTGCTACCAGATTTATATTTGTTCATGACACATCCCTACCAAAATACTAAAATAAAACTACACTCATCGCTATACTTTATTTATAATTTTCTCAATATATCGTTTTTTGAATTAGATATAAAGACGGGTTAATATTTCTTATCAACAAATAATCAAATTGGTGATCTTACTTTATTTGAAATTTGTATTTTACTTAATTTGCCGCACTACAGCGGCAACGTTCCATAGTGGTTCTCCAACCTCTGATGAGATCAGCTGTTTTCGAATGTGACAACAGACAAAAATATTTGTCAAAATCATGGAGGAAGGGTCAAAATCCTGGCTACTATGTAATTTCATATCAATGCAGATGCGACCGATCTCGATCAAATAGAATTTGCTCTTGAAGCTAAACTATTAATTTTACCAAAAAATTTCATAGGCATAAATTATTCGAAATTTCCTCTACTTTAATTTATTAATGAACTATTTTGTCGAAATTGCAGAAATGGCGGCTCATTTCCAAAATCCTTCAAAAAGGCTTAGAATAACCTAAAAAGCTAAACTATTAATTTTACCAAAATATTACATAGGCATAAATTATTCAGAATTTCCTCTACTTTAATTTATTATTTAACTATTTTGACGAAATTAGAGAAATAGCGGCTCATTTGCAAAATCCTTGAAAAAGGCTTAGAATAAACTACCAGTTCCTTTGGACCCTTTTTAACCAAAAGCTTTTCAGCTCTAAGTTAGGTCATGGAACTTCTAATTATGAACTTTCGTCCCGATACCTTTAGTAGTTTTTCCGGAATCATCGCCACAAAAATCGTTTACACACACGCACGCACGCACGCACGCACGCACGCACGCACGCACGCACGCACGCACGCACGCACGCACGCACGCACGCACGCACGCACGCACGCACGCACGCACGCACGCACGCACGCACGCACGCACGCACGCACGCACGCACGCACGCACGCACGCACGCACGCACGCACGCACGCACGCACGCACGCACGCACGCACGCACGCACGCACGCACCCACACACACACACACACACACACACACACACACACACACACACACACACACACACACACACACACACACACACACACACACACACACACACACACACACACACACACACACACACACACACACACACACACACACACACACACACACACACACACACACACACACACACACACACACACACACACACACACACACACACACACACACACACACACACACACACACACACACACACACACACACACACACACACACACACACACACACACACACACACACACACACACACACACACACACACACACACACACACACACACACACACACACACACACACACACACACACACACACACACACACACACACACACACACACACACACACACACACACACACACACACACACACACACACACACACACACACACACACACACACACACACACACACACACACACACACACACACACACACACACACACACACACACACACACACACACACACACACACACACACACACACACACACACACACACACACACACACACACACACACACACACACACACACACACACACACACACACACACACACACACACACACACACACACACACACACACACACACACACACACACACACACACACACACACACACACACACACACACACACACACACACACACACACACACACACACACACACACACACACACACACACACACACACACACACACACACACACACACACACACACACACACACACACACACACACACACACACACACACACACACACACACACACACACACACACACACACACACACACACACACACACACACACACACACACACACACACACACACACACACACACACACACACACACACACACACACACACACACACACACACACACACACACACACACACACACACACACACACACACACACACACACACACACACACACACACACACACACACACACACACACACACACACACACACACACACACACACACACACACACACACACACACACACACACACACACACACACACACACACACACACACACACACACACACACACACACACACACACACACACACACACACACACACACACACACACACACACACACACACACACACACACACACACACACACACACACACACACACACACACACACACACACACACACACACACACACACACACACACACACACACACACACACACACACACACACACACACACACACACACACACACACACACACACACACACACACACACACACACACACACACACACACACACACACACACACACACACACACACACACACACACACACACACACACACACACACACACACACACACACACACACACACACACACACACACACACACACACACACACACACACACACACACACACACACACACACACACACACACACACACACACACACACACACACACACACACACACACACACACACACACACACACACACACACACACACACACACACACACACACACACACACACACACACACACACACACACACACACACACACACACACACACACACACACACACACACACACACACACACACACACACACACACACACACACACACACACACACACACAACACACACACACACACACACACACACACACACACACACACACACACACACACACACACACACACACACACACACACACACACACACACACACACACACACACACACACACACACACACACACACACACACACACACACACACACACACACACACACACACACACACACACACACACACACACACACACACACACACACACACACACACACACACACACACACACACACACACACACACACACACACACACACACACACACACACACACACACACACACACACACACACACACACACACACACACACACACACACACACACACACACACACACACACACACACACACACACACACACACACACACACACACACACACACACACACACACACACACACACACACACACACACACACACACACACACACACACACACACACACACACACACACACACACACACACACACACACACACACACACACACACACACACACACACACACACACACACACACACACACACACACACACACACACACACACACACACACACACACACACACACACACACACACACACACACACACACACACACACACACACACACACACACACACACACACACACACACACACACACACACACACACACACACACACACACACACACACACACACACACACACACACACACACACACACACACACACACACACACACACACACACACACACACACACACACACACACACACACACACACACACACACACACACACACACACACACACACACACACACACACACACACACACACACACACACACACACACACACACACACACACACACACACACACACACACACACACACACACACACACACACACACACACACACACACACACACACACACACACACACACACACACACACACACACACACACACACACACACACACACACACACACACACACACACACACACACACACACACACACACACACACACACACACACACACACACACACACACACACACACACACACACACACACACACACACACACACACACACACACACACACACACACACACACACACACACACACACACACACACACACACACACACACACACACACACACACACACACACACACACACACACACACACACACACACACACACACACACACACACACACACACACACACACACACACACACACACACACACACACACACACACACACACACACACACACACACACACACACACACACACACACACACACACACACACACACACACACACACACACACACACACACACACACACACACACACACACACACACACACACACACACACACACACACACACACACACACACACACACACACACACACACACACACACACACACACACACACACACACACACACACACACACACACACACACACACACACACACACACACACACACACACACACACACACACACACACACACACACACACACACACACACACACAGACATTTTTTTGTACCTTGGTCAAAAATGTTCAGGGGACCCAAAAAGACCTATTTCCGCTAAAATCTCAATTTTTTTTTCGGCATGATTACAATACTTTAGCATACTGCGTATGATAAAGTAAAAACAACAAAAACGAAAATAAACCGATTTAATTTAATTTAAAACAATGTGTTCTTGCAAATGGTTGAGAATCCTCATAAACCAATTAGAGTAGTTGCAGTAGAAAATGTAATGTTTTCTTATCTATCGTTTCTTTTTTAATTTTTAGACTTAATTAAGTAATAAAGGTTTTTGTTAATTTCTAGATGTTTTTGAATAATAATGAAGATTGTAACAGATTCAATTGTAGAATGTCGTGTGTAATGTAACCAAATTATACTGTAGATATAATTTAGGTTATTTTTTACGAGCTTGGTACGATAAACGTAAATTTGAGAATTTACTTGGCAGATCTCGGGACTACATTACTACCTAGAAATTCGACAGACTAAAAATTTATTCACCAAGCAAATTATAACAGCCTCATAAGCAAACAGAGAAATAATATCATACGATTTTCAGTAGTCAACATCATGCTTATAACCACGCCATTCATTTTTATGAAAAGCACTCACTTAAAAATCCATAAAAATTTAAAAAAAAGGAGCGAAGACACCCAACAAGTGATTTTACGTGTCGAGTTCGGTATATCTCCCTGTTATCAGCTCATTAATGCAGTCAATTGCTCTTTTCCATAACAATGGGACGACAACGATAACGTCGGCCTTATCGACGGTGTTTTTCTCAGCACGCTTGTGCGCCTATAGTGTCGTGCTGGCGAACTCAGTAGCTCCAGTTGCATATTTTACCATATTTGCGATAAATCGGGCAAATAATTAAAACGAAACGACGGCCGGCTATCTGTCGAGCGAAGCGACGGCGATAATAGGTCGCTTCTCCTTACAGAGTCGGTTGTCACGTCGGGAGATATTGAAGTATGTCGTGAAAAGGCCGCGTGGAAACTGTTATCTTTATAACAACAGCGGTGAAGCTCGAGTTTCACGCTGTGAAAATTATTTACAGTGACAGTTTATTGGCTAGATAGTCACGGTTTTGAATGACGTTAATGAGAGGTTCTTAATGTTATGGAGTTTAATAGCTCTGAGCATGAATTTCGTTCAAGATTAAGATTTATTTATTGGCAAGACTAAAACCGTATATGAAAAAATATGCTTTAATTTATTAAAGGTCTTTAGTGATACAAAACTCTCGATAATATACATAACAATTCGCTATTATTATTGATTTTGGAAGATCTATTAATAGTATCAAACAGGGTTGCCAACTATTTTGTAATTGTTCGCGAGGACAGTAAGTGGGTGAAACTATTATGTCATATCCAATATGTCCACATCATACTGCCACATAAAACACAATCAAATAATAAAACAAAATATTCTTGAAATATAACAAAAAGCAAATACTACATTACTTTATTAAATATGCAAAAATAATATTTGCTGTGGTAATGGCACATAAAAATAAAATGTTGGTGTATTCTCCAATACCACCATGTAAACCGAAATTTCGCCATCGAAATTTCAACCTAGCTTAATGTGCAAAAGGTTTTAAACTCGTCGACTTGTTGGTGGTTAGCCAGGATATGTTGAATTTTGTATCTCGCTTAATTTTTAAGGCGCAATTCATCATTGTTGTAATTAAGGTAAGACGTAGTATTATTTATACTCAAGATAAGGCCAAACTGCGAGGAGAGTGTTTACAGCGCCATTTAACCATACAGTTGGATGAGATATTCTCACTGAAAATATATTCATTTTAATCAAATAATGATTTAATTGGGGAGAGAAACCCTATTTTTAAGCCAAAGCAAAAATATTTTGTTTGACGGAAATAAATCTATTCTTCTAGGTATACAAATATAATAATTTGAATCAAACTTAGATTTCTTTAGTGTAAAGAAACGTCTTTTTAAATCAAACAAAAATATTACTTTAAAGGAAAGTAATTTTTGTTTGAATCTAAATATACACTGTGGGCAACAAAACGCTACAAATTTTTAATCACTTGCATTTCCAATAATATTAAATCAATTCAAGTATTTCTTTAAAACACGAGTTGCTTGTAGTGTAAAGATTGAAACCATACACAGAGAGAAATTTTTGTTTAATTCAAATAAATATGCATTGACTCCAAGAAATTTGTTGTTTCAATAGAGGCAAAGAAATATTTATTTGCGGATAAAAACGCATTTATTTGAAATATTTGTTTGGTAGAAAGAACGTTGATTTGTGTCAAACAACTTATGTTTCCAGTTAAAGTTTGCAATTTGTGTATTATAAGAAATGAGATTTATTTATTTCAAATAATTATGATTGTGTTGAGTGAAAGAATTAAATTTTTTTAAAATAACAAACTTGTTGGTCGATTTAAAATCTTAAAATTATTAATTTGTTGAAGGAATTAATAGACAAGAATTTTTCGGAAGTCTCGCCATGTGTCACCTCCTTTTTGGGATGTCGCACATCCTCGACCAGTGTTTGGTCTTCCCAACCCAACATATAGTCAAGGTTAAGTTAGTAAAGTGTACTCCGATTTGGAATCGCAACTTGAACCTGCAGGCACTGTACTCTATAAGTTCTATACTGTCGATCACGCGGCTTTATACTCTCGATATGTACGAAGTACGAGGAGAGAGTTTTCAGCGCCATCTAACAATACAGTTGGATGACATTAAAGATATACTTATTTGAATCAAAATATGATTTCTTTGCTGGAAGTAAACCTATTTTAAAGCCAAAACAAAAATATTACTTTAAAGGAAATAAATCTCTTCTTGTGTACAAATATATATATATATATTTTAATCAAAATATGATTTCTTTGGCGGAAGTAAACCTATTTTTAAGCCAAAGACAAAATATTACTTTAAGCGAAATAAATCTCTCCTTATATACAAATTTATATGTTAGAATCAAAATTATATTTCATTGGTGTAAAGAAACGTTTTTTTTTAAATCAAAACTAAAATATTACTTTAAAGGAAAGTAATTTTTGTTTGTATCCATATATATTTATTCCACTTAAATAAATATTTCAAATAAATTAATTTGTGCAAGCAAATAAACTAGAGTATTCAATGAAGTAAATATTGTTGGCGTCAAAGAAGTATGTTTTGACCCAAAAGAATAAATTCAAACAAATACATTTCTTTAAAACGAGAAATCTTTTCTATCTGTGTACCATATGCGCAATTACAGAACGTTTCAATCCAAAGTTATGTTGCTTTATGTTTGGCTATGCTAGATTTGATAATATCGGGTCACTTTAATGTGACATGAAAGGTGTATGAAAATTAATAGGTAATGACGTTCATCTTGTGTTGGTCAAAAAAGACAGTAGAGATTTGAAAGCATCGTATAATACAGGGTGAAAATTTTATACAATGTTTTTTTTAATTGTTTTTGCTAAAAATCAGCGGAATTGGACGCTTGTAACAAATACATTACAACGGCAACAGAAATCTAATTGTGTACTTGAGTTATCTTTAAAAATCGTGGAGAAAACATTGATCTTGTTATGGGTGGCATGTTTGATTTTATCATTTTAGGTGGTCTTTTCGTGAGTTTCAATTATGATGTATCACACTTGTTGTTTAGCTGTAAATTTTAGACGAATGTTACTTTTTCTTATTCTTTTGTTTGTTTTTGCAAATATTGAGTCGTAGGTGGAATCAACGTTTTTTAGTAAGTCACATCACTTCAACCCAACTCTTCTTTTTTATTTTTTATGTCATGTTTAAATGAAGACCACTTCCAACATCAGCCTAAAAACGAACAGCAAAGATCTAACCGTTCGAAGTGAAAGCAAATTGCCATAATTTTAGTTCAATAGAAAATTATTTTTATTTTAGTTCCAAAACACTGCAAAAAGAAAAACATAAAAATTTGAAAAAAAATCTACACCTCAATAAGTAGTCCAATATGAAAACAGAAAATTGCTTCAAAAATTACAAAATCAAACATGGCGCCCATAAGAAAACGAAACGTTGGCAATAGGTTTTCCACCATTGCTAAAGATAACTCAAGTACGCTATTGGATTTTTCGTGCCTATGCAATGTTATCGTAGTAAAACGTCCAATTCCACTACTTTTTAAAGTAAAAACAGCAAAAAGAACAATGTTTTAAAACTTCACACTGTATACAAAAAAATCATCCTGTATAAGATGCTATAAAATCTGTACTGTTCCTTTTGACCAAAAGAAAACATATACTATTACCTAGTAATATTACACCTTTGATTTCTCATTAAATTGACCCAATATCATCAGAAATGTTGCATGGCCATACAAAAGCAACATAACATTGGATTGAAACGTTAGTTTGTGAAAGATATACTTGAGTTCCCTTAATATCTTTGAAAATATGAGTAATTGAAAATTTGTACCGTTTTTTTTTTGCCCACAGTGTATTTATTTTACATAATCCAATATTGGAAATAAATTAATCTCTACCAGCAAATAAAATAGAGTACTCAATAAAGTAAATATTGTTGGCACCAAAAAAATATATTTTGATCAAAAAGAATAAATTCAATAGAATATATGTCGTAAAAACAAGAAATCTTTTCTATCTGTGTAGACGTGGACAAATGGTATCACGCCGAGGACATGAGGACAAATGATTCGTACGAGGACAATCCTCGTGAAACCAGGAGGGGTGGCAATCCTGGTATCAATGGTAAAAGAACCTTTTATGGCATCAATGGGTCGATTCTGTGTTTTCACTCTTTTCTCAAGATTCTATAACGTTATCGATCTATAGAGTATAGGTTTCGATAAAAAACCCTTATAGAACTCTATAACTCTCCAATCCGATTTTTCTCAAATTTGGTGGGTATTTTTTTCTGGAAACGGAACTGATTGGGTGAGATCGTTGCCTTCCAGCAAAAGAGAAGATTTTGCAAGGTATAAATTTGGACCACCCCAGTGTTTTTATTTGTCGCATTAAGTACAGATTATTTAGATTGCTTTTTTTTCTGTTGATGAAAAACGTGGTAGCGACAAAATCTGTTAATTACATTTTATATAAGCAAGTGTGTATGCTGTATTGTATTTTCCAATTTTATTTATATTTATTTATTTCCATAAACTCTCATTCTAGATCAACCCCACTCCAAAATTAAAACTACTCACAATTATATATCAAATTACATCTGCAATATATAGTCTTTTTTTGTTCTCGTGAGCGTGACTAGGATCATTTTCCGGTGTGTCACTCCGACGTAGGTACACTCGGTTCTCCCACAGCAGCAGTGGAGGAAGAAGGTTGGAAAAGGTAGCGGGAATACACACAGCAGGGCCTAGTACGATGTGACTGTCCGTTAATTAACTAAAGTGTCCGCAACAGTTTTTCCCCCATTTCCTCTGATAAAAACTAACACTCACACGTGTGCGTATATGTCGTTGTCCTTGCCTTATTAATGATTTCTGCTCAGCCTACATGTAATTACTTTCGGTGTTACTTTCAGTTTCCTCGCAAAACATTATTTTATTTACCTAGCACGTATCCCACCAAGTTTGTGTATGATACGATGACAACGAATTTGAAACGAACTCGTACAAAGTTTAAGGTTAGCTTTTATCAAATTTGGTACACCATTTTTTGATGGTTTCGCTTATACAGGGTTAGCCAAAATTACCAGAACACCTAAATAACTCTCCAACCGTACAAAATTTAAAAAAACATTCAATTAAACGTTTTTTGCCATTAAACAAACTATCATTAAAATATGCTTTTAATATACAGGATGTTAATTTTATTGAGAAAATTTGGTAACCTTTTCTTTTTCAAATGGAATACCCTGTATATTTTTACATTTATAATTCTAAGACTAATTCTAAACATTTTTATTGGAATCATTTTTTTATAAGTTTCATAATTTTTTAGTTATAAGCAATTAATCAAAACTCCTGAACTTAAATTGAGAATATTTTTCCACATACATACCAACTTATCTTAATCAAACGGATAAACTATTTTTTCTCGTTTGGTACATTAATTTTATTAAATTTAGAAACTTTGTACATGTTACATCACGTATTAGACAATTTTTGTCTGCGACAGTTGGTGTCTACTCAAGTGTCTACTGGTAGCCACATTGTGGTTAAGTATTTTTACTTCACATTTACTTATTTTGCAAGTGATCTCGCCAATCGTGCAAAACTGAAAGGTACCAAAAACTGCTTTCAATAAATTGATTTTATCAGAACTCCGTTTTGGAAACTACTGGAAACTGTTTTAGAACTAAATAACATTCGATTTCAACAAGATGGAGCCCCGCCGCAGTACGGTGTCCAAGTGCGAAATTATTTAAATTTAAATTTTTCCGCAGAGGTGGATTGGAAGGAGGGGATCCATTGAATAGCCACCTAGGTCGCCGGATTTGCAAAAATTGGATCTTTCTATTTGGGGACACCTAAAGTCCAAGGTTTACACCAATAGGCCGCAAAATATTGATGCGTTGAAGCAGTGGATAGAGGTCGAAGTTCAAAGTATTACTGTCGAACATTTAGAAAACTGTTTACGGGAATTTGTTGATAGGTTGCGGCATTGTCAAGCCGCTCAGGGATGGCTGTTTGAAAATTTAATTTATTTACTTCGTTATTTTTTCTTGAATTTGTTATTATTTATCCGTTCGGTCAAAATAAATGTTTTGGAGTTTTGATTAATTGCTGATAACTAAAAAATGATGCAGATGATGCGATGTACAGGATGTTCCATA
The DNA here is from genome assembly GCA_964023965.1 of Melinopterus prodromus. NCBI lineage: Eukaryota > Metazoa > Arthropoda > Insecta > Coleoptera > Scarabaeidae > Melinopterus > Melinopterus prodromus. The sequence goes on along the minus strand of OZ030391.1, from coordinate 2,585,285 downwards.
CTGGCATAATAAAATAAACATCCTCTATATTAAAAGTGTATTTAAGCAGAGGGTTATGTAGGTGTTCTGGTAATTTTGACTAATTTTAATTAATTGCTTAAAATTCAAAAATGGTGCAATTTATAAAAAGATTAATTTAATAAAAAATGTTTGAAATTAGTCCTAAAATTACAAAATGTAAGAATATACAGGATGTTGAAAAAAAAGTTTACGAAATTTCTATAATAAAAACTTTTGTTTGAATTTTTTTTTTAAATGTCTTGCCACTGTAGAATTATTTGGGTGTTCCGGTAATTTTTACTAACCCTGTATACATAACGAAAAGGTTTATTTCTGGAAATTTGATAAAATTAACCGTTTTTTATAGACATTCGAGATTAAATTAGTTAGATTTGATGTTATATACTTACAGGATGTTTTAACGGTATCTATAATAGAAACCGCAAAATAAGATTGTCCGCACTGGTTTCGGTTGCTACCGGTTTTTACGTGTGTCTATCGTCTTAGTTGCTAACCGGTGAATTTTCCAGATTTTCCCCCACCTAAATACAAGGTGTTTCAAAAGATATGGATTTATTGATGAACAGTCTAAGCTATTATCTGATTAGTTCCTCTCTTTCCTCCTTAGGTATTTCCAAAGTTTAAAAGTGGGACGGAAAAGATCATTCATGTCTAAAAAATAATAATGTCTTCAAACATTAAATTTACTGAAAATGGTATACCAACCAAGTGAACGCAATCCACTATTATTTTAATATTGTTATTAATTTTATACCATAGAAGTGTAACTATTACACTAATTACTCAACAAAACAACAATGTATATATGGAGTCCCACAGGGTTCTGTTCTGGGCCCGATTTTGTTTCTAATTTTCATAAACGACATTCAGAATGCAAGCCCTCTTTCAAAAATTGTTCTGTTTGCCGATGACACAACAGTAGTCAATGGAGGAGATAACTACGAACAGCTTCTCCGAACGTTAGATGAAACCGACAATAACATGAAGGGATGGTTCTCCTCAAACAAACTGCACATCAATTTTGACAAGTGTATGTCCTTACTGTTTACTCTGCGGCATCTTGAGAACTGTGATGACGGTGAGTGTGTCAGATTTCTGGGAGTCTATCTGGGGTAATATATTTCTTCAGAATACTGAAAGAAACAGTTTCACAAGAATATCTAGTGGTTGCATACTTTGCATTGTTTCATTCTATTATGACATATGCAATATTTAATTGGGGACACAGTAGCCACTCCAACAAAATTTTTTCATTACAACGCCGCTGTATAAGAGTAATACGCGGTATAAATTATAGAGATGATTGTCGGGATCATTTCAGGGATGTTAATATTCTGACTGCCATCGGTCTTTATATTGGAGTGCTTGATGTATGCGAAGATAAATTCAGCAACCTTTGCTCCAGTTGACTCATTTCACTCTTACTCCACACGGACAAATCACCAGTATCGCCAGCCTTTTCTGAGACTGCAGAAATCTCGTAATGGAGCCAATTATTGGGCTTTGAAATTTTTTAATGTTCTTCCGGCTGTAACTAGGGCTTACTCTCCAAAAGTTTTTAAGTCAGTCACGAAAAGGTATTTATTACAGAAATCTGTGTATAATTTTGATGAATTCCTAAATAGTAATTTTGCAGATCTAAATTTAGTTTAACTAATTTACATTGTTTTCTGTTTTTTCTTTGACTTGTGTAAACGTTTATATGTATATAACACCAATAAAAATTATTATTATTATTATTATAAATAACTGTTCAGTTTCAATGCAATTTCATGTTAAACTTGACTTCTCCTTCTAAATATTACGTTTGTAACCATTTTTTTACTCTTTACGACTCTTCTAATACGTCTTCCCCACTCTCGCGAGACATAGCGAGGGACCGCGAACTGGGAGAGTGTGGATGACACATTCACCCAAGTCCGCTAACATTCGAACTGCCAGAAGTCGATTAGTTGGATAAAAATCATGCGTTCGGCGAGTGTCTCGCCATAAACCGCTTTATTTGTTCGCGTTCGCGTCGATCCATTCAATGTCGGTTTATTGACGCGGCTCAAAGGGTTTTTTGAGTGTACCCGAAGGTATATTATTTACGACATGGGTCTGTGATTTATGACATCAAACACATGCGGTGCATCAATGCAACCCAAAAAGTAGGTAACGAATTGAATAAATTATTTACTATTGAAATTAAAAGATTACAAAAAATAATCTAAAAATAATCTCTTCATTTTATCATTTGAAACTCGATCGAATATGTTCAGCATAAAGCTTGTATTTTTATTGTTGTCCAAATTATCTATTTTCTCGATTTATGGATCGTATGAAGAGTTGATTAATAATGACAACGGAGTAATTATCATCTACCGTAATTATTATATGGACATTATGTATGCAAGTGTTTATTATTGTCGTTTTTCAATCGGTCTTAAGACCTCTTTGACCCCATTGTCACCGCCTCCTTAGCACAATTGCTCGGTCATTACTGATGTCGATAAATATATTAATTTCTAATAGAGTCTGAAAGTATCACTCAATAAGCTTAACAACAACCACCGAGTAATATAATCGTCACTCCAATTCGCGGATGTCTCTATTATTCTTACGTTTATCAATTATTTAAATAGATTTTATCGTATCTAATTCATTCCGACGTTGGTATACTAATTATGTATATTGATGATACCTACTACAGAATGGCTTTCGTTTTCTTTTTAAATTGTGAGAATTAAGCGTTTTGTTGGGACTATTAAAATATCGTGCTCCGCAATTGTTGAGGTTTTAGAACATTAATTACATAATTATGACCAACTAGCGTTTAGTGTTGCCTTGATGATGTGGTAATGATTTAAGCACGCTATTTTTTCTTTTTCATAATCGTATGTATTATGATATAATTTGCAATGGAAGCTTCGCATTGTGATTTAATTAATCCAATTCGTTTTGTTCTTCATATTGTTGATTGTTATAAAAATGAAGCATAATCTAATGAACTAATTTGACATTGTGGGAAAACGTCTTCAAACAAAATAATACTGTTAATTTGTGCTCAAAAGGGCCCCCAGCGGGATAGTTGTGGGGTAGTTGAGATTTTTTCTATTTTATATGTTTTTACTTTATCATACGTAGTATGACGTTTGCACCTGATGACTGGGTAACCCAAACGCCGGCTAGTGCAAGATTTCAATAAACTCTCTAAAGGAACATGGAAAAATTCCTAGCAAATCTGAGAGTCTATGGAAAAACTTTTTTTTCGAAATTATAAATTTTAAGTTTATAAAAAATTCTTTCTCTTTCATTAAAAATTCGATCTTTTCATTTTTTTTATGAAATATTACGTGGTTTTCTTCTTCGAAGCCCACATGTCCTCACTTAAAAAAAATTAATGAGAAATAAACTGTTATTATCATTTGAAGCACGTTTTTTAAATTATACGAAAATGGTCATTTTTCTAAAAATATATATATTTTTGTATTCGGTAATTTTACACAACTTACTGCTAAACTTTTAGTATTTGAAAAAGAAAAATCACTTAATCTTTTATTGAAAAAGAAATTCTAATTCTTAAAGAAAATTATAAACTTTAGGCCTTCTGCGGGAGACCTAAATATTTTTTAATTACGCCATTTTTTTGTAGTATATGTAGGTTCATAGGGACAACATTTTATCAACTGTAACTTCTGAATTTCGAAAAAAAAAACGTTTTTTTTTTTCGATGCACCTTACTGTTCATACGTAGTGTGACTGACATAAGATAATTGCATTACTTAAAATATTTTAAAAAATGCGTGAAAAGAAATAAAAAATGGAATAAACAAATGAAGAAATAAATTAATTCTGAGTAAAAAGCTTTATATTGACTTATTGGTTTTTCAACATTAAGATATTAGTGCCCATTAAAATAATTTTTGCCATTTTTAAAACTGCTGTAACATTCCAAAGAATTTACGAAAAAAAGGCAAACTAGTCCATAAGAAAGTTTCTACTCAGTACGACATTTACTATCCGCGAAAAACTTTAAATAACGCAGCTTATAAGGAGTGTGCAAAAATTCAACGTCAAACATGACCTTAGTAAAAATCGGTAGTAGTTTTCGAGATATTCACGCTTTTATGAATTTTCTCAATCGTCACCTTAGATCAGCTTTTCTAGTACCACAGATTCAAACTACTTAGTTCTAAGATTCCAATTTTTGGAAAAAAAATGATAAAAAATGTATATTTTGTCCAATTTTTGATTTATTTCGTTTTCCTTTCTAGTTAACTTCGAGTCGTCATATCCAAACGAGAAATGGTACCTGGATAACCTGGTAAGTTATTTTAAAAGATTTCTCATTTAGTGTAGTTTTTAAACTCATTTACTGCAAAATGAGTTCATTGTGAAGTGATTTCAGTAATTAGAAATTCGATTGAAAACAATTTTGAAACAACCATTATTCTAAGGATTACATTATTTATTTATATACATTATTTGTCACACGGTTTTTCCTTTCTTTCACTACGATCTGGCCCTACATCAAATAAAAATATATTTAATTCTTCAATGGATGTATCTTTAGGTATTTGAAAAAGATGATAAAAAACATGCTTACATGCGTACCAGTATATGTAATAATATATAATAACAATGTTCCATCAAGTCCATTAGTGATTTGGTTGTATTTGTTGTATTTTATTTAACTGGCAAACCTGTTATTTTAATATGTATGGAGGGTCATCAATAAAGGTAGCAAACTAACCATTTTTCGTAGGCGAAAAAATTTTTAAATTCCCTGAATATTTTGTACATGTGCCAGTGGCAGTTTCTTGCCACTGCAGACAGGTAAAATGATATTTCATGACGATTTTAATCAATTAATGAAATAAATTATTGGGTACTGAAAATATAAATAGTGGAACTTTTGTTCAATGTCTAGAAAATCCACAAAATGAGTGATAAGAATAAAAATGAATTTTATTATTTCGAAAAATATTCGAACGGGTAATTTAATTTTATCAAAATAACATTTCCACACAAAATTTATTATTCGCTTTTTCTTTAAATTTTTTAATAGAAATTCACAATTTTTTTGTTTGATTTTGAGAATCCTATTCGAGAGAAAGTAAAACTGAAAATTACGATAATTTTGATAGGACTAGGAAAAATTGTAGCAAGTTTCGTTATGCTTTGTTTACGATTTATATTTAAAAAATTGCTGTTTCGATAAATTTAAAAAATAAGCATCTCCTTTAGAGGGAGTTTTATGTCTTGTTAGGGCCTTTATATTGTTTATTCATGCATCATAAACAATCGTAGCAAGTTCCATAAAAATTCTTAGGTTATTTTTAGAGTTATGATTAGTTTACAATTTATATTGAAAATATGGCTGTTTCGATAAATTCAAAAAATCAGCTATTCCTTTAGAGGTAGTTTTATGTCTTGTTAGGGCCTATATACTGTTTATTGATGCATTATAAACAATCGTAGTAAGTTCCATAAAAATTCTTAGGTTATGTTTAGAGTTATGATTTGTTTACGATTTATATTGAAAATATGGCGTTTCGATAAATTCAAAAAATCAGCATTTCCTTTTGAGGGACCTTTATGTCTTGGTAGGGCCTTTATACTGTTTATTGATGCATCATAAAAAATCGTAGCAAGTTTCAGAAAAATTCTTAGGTTATTTTTAGAGTTATGATTAGTTTACAATTTATATTGAAAATATGGCTGTTACGATAAATTCAAAAAATCAGCTTTTCCTTTAGAGGTAGTTTTATGTCTTGTTAGGGCCTATTTACTGTTTATTGATGCATCATAAACAATCGTAGCAAGTTCCATAAAAATTCTTAGGTTATTTTTAGAGTTATGATTAGTTTACAATTTATATTGAAAATATGGCGGTTTCGATAAATTCAAAAAATCAGCATTTCCTTTTGAGGGACCTTTATGTCTTGGTAGGACCTTTATACTGTTTATTGATGCATTATAAACAATCGTAGCAAGTTTCAGAAAAATTCTTAGGTTATTTTTAGAGTTATGATTTGTTTACAATTTATATTGAAAATATGGCGGTTTCGATAAATTCAAAAAATCAGCATTTCCTTTTGAGGGACCTTTATGTCTTGGTATGACCTTTATACTGTTTATTGATGCATTATAAACAATTGTAGCAAGTTTCAGAAAAATTCTTAGGTTATTTTGAGAGTTATGATTTGTTTACAATTTATATTGAAGATATGGCTGTTTCGATAAATTCAAAAAATCAGCATTTCCTTTAGAGGTAGCTGTATGTCTTGGTAGGGCGTTTATACTGTTTATTCATGCGTTATCAACACTCGTAGCAAGTTTCATAAAGGTTATTATTATTCTTAGGTTATTTTTAGAGTTATGATTTGTTTACGATTTATATTGAAAATATGGCGTTTCGATAAATTCAAAAAATCAGCATTTCCTTTTGAGGGACGTTTATGTCTTGGTAGGGCCTTTATACTGTTTATTGATGCATTATAAACAATCGTAGCAAGTTTCAGAAAAATTCTTAGGTTATTTTTAGAGTTATGATTTGTTTACAATTTATATTGAAAATATGGCTGTTTCGATAAATTCAAAAAATCAGCATTTCCTTTAGAGGTAGCTGTATGTCTTGGTAGGGCCTTTATACTGTTTATTCGTGCGTTATCAACACTCGTAGCAAGTTTCATAAAAATTCTTATGTTATTTTTAGAGTTATGATTTTTTTACGATTTATATTGAAAATATGGCTGTTGCGATAAATTGAAAAAAATCAGCATTTCCTTTAGAGGGAGTTCTATGTCTTGTTAGGGCCCTTATACTGTTTATTGATGCATCATAAACAATCGTAGCAAGTTTCATAAAAATTCTTAGGTTATTTCTTTGAGTTATGATTTGTTTACGATTTATATTAAAAATATGGCTGTTTCGATAAATTAAAAAAATCAGCACTTCCTTTTGAGGGACGTTTATGTCTTGGTAGGGCCTTTATACTGTTTATTGATGCATTATAAACAATCGTAGCAAGTTTCAGAAAAATTCTTAGGTTATTTTTAGAGTTATGATTTGTTTACAATTTATATTGAAAATATGGCTGTTTCGATAAATTCAAAAAATCAGCATTTCCTTTAGAGGTAGCTGTATGTCTTGGTAGGGCCTTTATACTGTTTATTCGTGCGTTATCAACACTCGTAGCAAGTTTCATAAAAATTCTTATGTTATTTTTAGAGTTATGATTTTTTTACGATTTATATTGAAAATATGGCTGTTGCGATAAATTGAAAAAAATCAGCATTTCCTTTAGAGGGAGTTCTATGTCTTGTTAGGGCCCTTATACTGTTTATTGATGCATCATAAACAATCGTAGCAAGTTTCATAAAAATTCTTAGGTTATTTCTTTGAGTTATGATTTGTTTACGATTTATATTAAAAATATGGCTGTTTCGATAAATTAAAAAAATCAGCACTTCCTTTTGAGGGAGCTTTATGTTTTGGTAGGGCCTTTATACTTTTTAGTGATGCATCATAACAGATCCTAGCAAGTTTCATAAAAATTCTTAGGGTGTTTTTAGTGTTATGATTTGATTACGATTTATTTTGAAAATATGGCTGCTTCGATTAATTCAAAAACTCAGCATTTCCTTTTGAGGGAGCTTTATGTCTTGAGGCCGAACTGCGAGGAAAGTATTTATAGTGCCATATAACAATACAGTTGGATGAGGTATTCGCACTAAAAATATATTTATTTGAATCAAAATATGATTTGTTTGGCGGGATTTCTTTCAGCCAAAAAAAATATTTTTTTGAAGGAAATAAATATCTTCTTGTTTACAAATATCTAAATTGAATCCACTTATTTTCTAATTATTTTATTTCTCAATTCTAGTTTTTTAAAACAGGTGTCTTTTTAAAGATTAAGTACATATTATTGATTTCTCCTGCAAACGTTCAAATTAAATTCAGACTAGTTCAGACTTAGTACATACTTTGAAAATGCTACACATCTAGCTTCTTACTTCAGGCTTCATAAACACCGTTACAAAACAAGAAATACCGCTTCTTATAAACATCAAAGCATCCGATGGCATATAGTAGGTGGTAGCTTGACGAAAAATGGGACACATTTCCTCGCAGAGCGTCTACACGGAATTTAAGTATCGTGATCGAACGATCACGTATTTGAGTAATAGCGTTGTCCGTTATCAGCGTTACATCCTGTGTTGTGGTGAGGTGCATCGTACGCCGAACCAGCGGTAGATATATATAGGTGTAGTACGGGGACAGAAAAGTCGTAACCACGTATTATTGTAGCCCGCATGTCTTCCTATCACCTGCCCGTTCGATAGTGAGACCTGGGTGCATAATTAACCAACTAGAGCCCGATAAACCGAATCGCATCTGACTCACGAAGCCGCGAGACCAAACGACCACATAGACAATACCAGTTGCGACAAAGTGTACAGGGTGTTCGCTAATGATAATAGTACATTATTATACAAGTTTTACAAGATGTCAAATTGGCGCATGCGTTGTTTAAATAAACGAATGCGCCGAGATGTCTTATAAAACGAGTATAATATCTTAGAATCTAGGGTATTGTGCACGTACCATGTTGTAGTACTGGAGCACTGTAATAAACTGTGAATAAAATGTACAAAGTTGTTATTTTATGTTGGTTGAGTTTATCATTATTCACATTTTTATTAATTAACAGCACCCCACAGGCACTTGTGTATAACACCTAGTCTGATGACTATATCTAGCTATATTAATCTAACCTAAATTGCTACGTCGAAAGTGTTCGATATTAAGTGCTCCCCATTGGTGTAACTTAAATTTAATTTGGATGCTGACGCTTTAAACTTCACACACTGCACGTTGCTCTGCTTTGTTCACCTATCAGCTATCACACACATAAGACTGTGCTCTGCTTTTTAACTTCACTTCACCAACTCAAAAGGTTTGGTTCTTTTGAGTCTTCACACACTGTCACAATTGTCAAGAAGCTGGATTGCCTACGACATTCGTGTGCTGGAGAAGTCTGTTCTGATGACTCTCTGCAAACTTTCCAATTTCGTTCGTTACTAATTCCATTTCAAGATCCCTGTGGAGATTTCTGATTCTTATAAACCACGGTGCACCCACGATGTTTCTTAGCACCTTATATTGGAAGCGTTGAATGATGGTGATATTGCTTGGCTTAGTGCAGCCCCACAGTTGGATACCATTGGTCCACACAGGTTTAAGTATCTGCTTGTAAAGTAGGAATTTATTATATGTCGACAAAGACGACTTTCTACCAATAAGCCAGTACATTTTTTTGTACCTTATGCCCAATTCTTCTCGTTTCTTTTTAACATGTGCTTTCCAGCGGAGCTTGGTGTCTAGCGTCATACCGAGGTATTTTGCCGTGTTCGAGTAGGGTACGGTGGTGATATTTATTGTAACTGGAACGTATCGTATTCGCTTGTTGGTAAAGTTTATCGTTGACAACATTCTGCAGTTTTAGTGTTGCTCCTTCAACATTTGTATCTACTGCCATGATAGCAGTGTCATCAGCAAACGTGGCAACGGTAGCACCACCTGGTTGCGGAAGATCATGTGTATATAGAAGGTAAAGAATTGGGCCAAGTACACTACCTTCTGCTACTCCAGCTTTAATACATTTGAGGGCTGAGTACTCATTATCTTGCTTTAAGTTATAACCACACCAGAGCGATTTTCGCGTCGCGTTGCGTTTGCGAAATTCGCGCGAAACCAAATTACATTGCAGCATATGGATGTGACCAAACCAGAGCGTCAAATTTCGCAGAATGCAGCGTTTATTTCGTTCAACCGCATGGCTTTTTTGTTAACGTTCCGAGGCCAAAACCAGTTCTGAGCGTATATCGTAAGACGCGCGAATCGCCTGCGAAACATTTTAACTAGGAGGGATAGCATATCGCAGCGGCAAATTTCCAATTCGCAGCCTGCTCGATTTTTTCGCTTTTCGCGCGGCGTTTTACTACAAAATTATTAATCGTAAAATGGTAAACACTAAATAACTAATTGAAATTGTAAAAAATATCCAATATTGTTTGATGTAGGGCATAAAAAATATAAAAATATAGTATAACAAATTATGTATTATTACATAATTATTGTATCTGGTAAAAAACGGATCAAGCCATTACGTAGTTTTCGTCCGATTGATGTGAAAGACAAAGCTTGTTTTATAATATACAGTAGAGCATCGATAATCCGAACTAATAGGGACCGACGGTGATTCGGATTATGAAATATTGCAGCTAAACAGTAGAAAATATGAGTATTGGATACAAAATAGAAAACAAAAACAACATTTTTCTGTTTAAAAATTCAAATGGCACATCGATTAACTTTAATATATTGTAGTAATATGTTTTTCAATATAAAATCGTTATTTTTCCAGGTCACATAAAAAAATATATACACACGGAAACAATGTTAGATTTTCGCTCTCTATTTTTTGTCTCCCTCCACTTCGCGTTGGGAGACAACACAACCTCGAGCTAAAATCTAATACTTTTTCCCTTGTATAATAAATAACTATTATTATTTCGTTTTGGGCGTTCGGATTAGTGAACGTTCGGATTATCGAGGTTCGGATTATCGACACTCTACTGAATACCTCTTTGGTTTTAAATGGGATGGTATTTTTTTCAAGAATTTGCTATAGGATTGTTTTTCACAATTCAATGATTTTAATACATTGGCTTTATGTACATACACAAACAGCATTTTTTTGGAGAAAATAAAACAATTGAAAATTGTAAAAAAAAATATTTATTTATTTATGTCTTCGGGAAATATGTCTGCGGTGACCAACAATCCGGATTCAAAAGCTTCCTAAGACGTAACGTTTCGAAAATGATGTAGACAAAATATCAAATATTGTGATTATGGAAATTTGTATGAATTTATAGCAGCAGAAGTCCTAAACGTAGCCATAAACAAACTTCCAGGATATCAGGTAAAAGTACAATACTTCATGTCTGCTTTGGGATTGCATTGGGTTCAGTTGCCATAAATTCACAAAAATTGACAGTCGCAATGTTTTACATCACGCCTCAACTTTTTAGAAAACCTTATGTGATAGGAAGCTTTTTTAGTAGACAATGGTATTCTAGACAAAGGAATCTATCTAAAAAGCCTATCTTGATTCCATTAAAAAAATCTACCATCCCCAGAGTTCTCAATATTGTACAATTTATCAATTGTCTTTTTCTAGAATGTGCTTTTTATGTGAGACTACACAGTTTGAGTTTAATTGACTTCCGAAATAAGCCATCTACTAAATTGTTCGAAAAAAATATAGATCTCATTTGAGAAAAAACTGACATATTAAGTAATAAAGTAGTTAGTAATTAATGACATATTTGCTTAGTAATTAGTGACATTACTAAGCCACAAAATATAACCAAAAATTTAATGTAAAATCAATTTCTGAATGTAATAATATGTCAAATACTCTCTAGATAAAATAAAAGGAAATAAGGAAATACCAGTATAATAAAACCTTTCAAATGATAAAAATACCACGTAATATTTTTAAAACTCAAATTAATTTGGGACGGAAATACTGAAACTGATACAAATAACAAAAAAAGGTCGCCAAGTGCAGGCAACATCCAATTGTAGTATGTTACTAGAAAACCACCATAAAATAAACGTTGCCAAGATGAGTTGGTTTTAATGTATGCAAAAAAAAAGCATTAAGAATAATTTAGTTAAAAGTTATTCCAAGTAGTGCCTTTATATAAAAAAACCAGTCTATACGTTCCTCTTATTTATGTACGACAATATACTTATATGTAAACAGAAATAAAACCAGCCGGTCGAGCGGGACCTGGCGGGAGATAGCCTGTTACACTCCCAAATGTTGAAGTGAAACAGGCTATCCGGCGAAACCGCTTTGGTTTGAACACTATCGCGATTTCGCGTTTCGCAAGCGGTGCGAAAGATTCGCGGCGTCTAACGCGGCGGCGGATTCGCTCTGGTGTGGGCCTAGCTTTATGCGGAAGTATCTGTCAGAAAGATATGATCCTAATAGTTTGCTATACTCGAAGGGTAGTAGCCGATCCAGCTTATAGAGTAGACCTTAGTGCCAAACTTTGTCGTAGGCTTTTGCCACATCCACGAATATGGAGGAGCATACTTTTTTTTGCTTCTAAAGTTCTTTCTATGATCATTGTTATTCTGTGCACCTGATCAATTGTGGAATGTTTGTTTCTGAATCCAAACTGATGAGTGGGTATGATGTTTCTTTCATCTAAGATTGGCTTCAGTCGTTTTGCAAGTAGGTTTTCAAACAGTTTTGACAATGTGGGCAATAAGGAAATTGGCCTGTAGGAGGATGCTTCTTTTGGTGGTTTTCCTGGTTTGGGAATCATCACTACCTCCGCAGTTTTCCAAACAGATGGCAAAACCCTGGTTTAAAATGAGACTAAACATTTAATTGACACAATTTACCTAATTGTTACATTACAAATTTTTACAAGCGCTTTATTTCTTAAATATAACAAAAATCGTGCAATATGAAGCATTAGTAAAGAAACAGAAATGCTCATCGAAGAACTATTTAAGAAAATAAATCCCAGTACCTATTTTTCAGTGTCATTTGCGTATTGTCTATCCCAGAATCACAGTTTTAGCTCAATATGCTGTACACCAAACTTCTTAAACATATCTTTTATCTACTATAAATTTACGCGCCATAATTATTACTTGAATAAACACAACTCTTAAACTTTTTTTTGTAGATTTCGCACATTTCACAGATTTCCAATTATTTCTTAATTTCTCAAAAATACAATCATTATAACTAAACGATCATTTTCACGGACAATATATTTCGGAGAATATGGATAAAAAAACTCGAATTCAGTCTAGTTTTAGAGAAATTCAATGCCAGAAAACTTCAGATTCTATGGAAGCAAGATAATAATTGTGGTATGCAAATTCAATGCATACCAATACTTAAGTTAATTCACTATTAAAAACCCTAGTTCACCCTACTATACACGTTAAAAAAATTGTTTGATGCATTCACAGTCTGATTTCGTTCATGTTTCTACTTAGATTGGCCATTTAAAACAAATGAAGTACTCAAAATGCAGCAACTTTAGATTAATTTATTTGGAATATTTTTTTAATTTGGATACAAACCAAAATTAGTTTCTTTTAAGGTAATACATCTTTTTTTTTATTTAAAGAGAAATTTCTTTACACCAAAGAAGTATAATTTTGATTTAAACACGTATATTTGTATACAGGAAGTAATTTACTTCCCTCAAAGATTTATATTTGCTTTGGTTTAAAAATAGGTTTACTTCCGCCAAAGAAATCATACTTTGATTCAAATAAATATATTTTTAATGTGAAAACCTCATCCAACTGTATTGTTAGTTAAATATTTTTAAAAAAATGCATTTTTATCCGCAAATAAATATTGCTTTTCCTCTATTGAAACACCAGATTTCTATTTCTAAGACAGAAGAAAACATTGACTAGGCTCCAGGGGCAATAAAATAGATTATGTACCTGGAAATATGCATCTTTGATTTTCCTGAATTTCTTTCCTGAAATTTCTATGCCTGTTTTCATAATATGCTCGCACGTAGATATCAAACTAATATAGTGCTATTAAGTAACGAAAACCTTGTCAACGTTGTCATATTGCGTTGAGTAAAAGAATTTTTTTAAATTAAAAAAATATGTACCTACTTTAATAAAATAAAATGAATTTCCGTTGGGAATTTTAAAAAGCATTGTACATAACTAGCCCGGTAACTATTGAAACCATTCTTGTTCAACACTCTGTATATCTTACATATATATGCGATGGAATCGACACTATATCTACCGTAAGCAACAAACATGTAAACGTAACCAGTTTTAAGTTTTGCATATCTCTTATCACTTTCAGTGAACGTGATAGGGAATTTGTATACGCATGTACGGTAATACAATTAATTTATTAACCACGATTCCCAAAAGTATTTTACAATGGAATAACATCTGTTTGTGTCTATAGTAGTCAACATATTGGAATAACCGCTACAGAATATAATATATTATACAGAAAAAACCGCAATCCGCGCTTCACCGCATGGCAGAAGCCTGTGGTTTGGTCAGTTCAGTAGTCACATTCATTTTGAATGACAAGTCTAAACAAGCAAATACATTAAATCGTGTGTCGTTTAACCGTTATTCGTTAATAACCTTGTTATAAAAATAAGATATCAGTCAAAAATGTTCTGGTCGAAACTTTTAAACGTTTTAAGAATTCTCGCATGAACCCGAAAACAAATTTCTTGCAAGTAGAAAAAAGTATTTTTCTGCGGACCATTGACGACATATGTTGTCCTCGAATATTCGAACAAAATTCAGCGTAGAAATTATTTTACGGCCGTGCAATAGCAAGTTTTTTGTCCCACAGCGTTCGAGAACTCGAAACGTGTTTGAATATCCAGATATACGTTGTCTCGAGTTTATATCAATTGTTTTTATGTTACGTATTTTCAAATATATTTGACCTATTTTAAAAATTTTAATCTCACATTCCAATTTGGTAATATTAATAGAATAATATACTGGGCGTAATTACAATTGTCCCAAAATGTTTTGACTTGATTTCTTAAATAAAAACCATCACATTTTCAGTAATATTTTATTCATATTGTATGCGTTATTAGAAAATTAAAGTTAATATCCTAAATCGTAAGTGAACGAGAAAAATGTTTTATACAAAAGTTGTTTGACTCATCAGTTTCTATAACATAAATAATTTTTATTTATACAGGGTGTTGCATCTAGGCGCGAAGAAAAGAATGCCAATTTTTTAAAATGGAACGCTTTGTATATCATACCATATTACGAATACTAAGGAAGTAGTCTTTCTAACTGTATAAGTTATACCTGTGTAAAATAAATACTTTCTGAGATATACAATTGTTTGGCGAAAAAATGGCAGTTGTGTGCGTTTTTTTTCACAACGTAAATACAAAATTTTTGCAAATCTTGTCCTAGTAATTTTGACACAAAATAACTTTAGAAGTAATTTAAAATTTTTAGGTCCCGTGTTCGTTTGCCATATGATCTCAAAAAATGGAAAAATATACTAATAAAATTTCATATAAAATTGTTAATATGTTGATAACGGTAATACTTTGTATAAGGATAAATCTGGTTAAATAATTTCTAAATTATCTCTTCCAACGCCCCTTAAAGACGTTAATCAAGCTACCAAGTATCTTGTATATAGAACAATATTAAAGTTAGCACTTACAATACCTTTTCATTTAATTGCAAATACATATCATGAAAACTAGTAACATTCGTTGTATGGCATCCTAGATATAATGTGGGGCGAATTAAACGGTTGTTGCAGCCAATATATATTATACAGTCTGTTCCATTTAAGAATGTCAAGAGAAAGCCATTTGAAAAATATCAAAATTGACTTAGTTTTATGAACACGCTCTATAATCAATTTGGATACTATCATCTACCTATTGGCTTTGACTATTGTCTGAAATAGTTTAAAGGGAAAATCGGTGGATATGTCGATTTTACATTGCGTTTGTAAAGCGACATGATGTTGGATAAACAAATTTAGCAGTACTTCCCGTCACGCCTAAATGCTACACCCTGTATAAATGAAAATAATTTTCCGTTATAGAAACTGGTGAGCCAAACAACTTTTGTATAAAACACTTTTTTTCTTTCTCAAAAGTTTTAATTAAGAAAACAAAAATTCCCTACAAGCTTCAGGAGAAAGCTCATGGGAAAAAAATTATAATTTATAAATTTTTTAAATATATCTTGCCCGAAGGAGTTTTAGAACTTTTGCATACCCATAATTCCAAAACGGCATAACATATCGTAAAATTTAGTATTTTTCTATAACTACACGAAGCCAACAGTTTTACAAAATTCCATTAAAATTCAAGGTGGTGAGGATAAAAACTGTGTTGATTTGACATGGAATTAATTACCCATATCTTTTATATTTTTGAGGAAATATACAAAGAAATCAATAAGCAAGTAAGTAAGTAAAATTAGCAAGTTCTTAAAATCATGTAATAAACCTGTACAAACCTGGATGTTGGAATAAAGATTATTACTACTACTTTAACGTAAGATTTAGAAGACAAAAGTTGGCGCACGAGTTGTTTTGTTATATACTATTTTTTCCATCTTGCGATATTAATTTTATATAATTTCGAAAAATGCGGTTGTTATCTTACAATTTAAAGTAATTTTATATTCAACAGTTGGTAGTTAGTGTAAAGTTCACAACTACGACTGACGCGAACCAATAGCGACTGCGATGTCAGCCTTATTTGACACTTGATGTCAATATCATAAATCTTGGAAAACCATGAGTTACTAAAAGTTTGTGATCTAGTGTTTTCATAATGACACCGAAAGCGGTTTCGTTATGAGTTTATAACGAACGCAAAGTAGAAAAAAACATTTACAATTTTCAAATAGTAATAAATATGAATAAAATAAATAAAGAATTTAGAACATAATACAATTAATATAAAAACGGGTATAGCTCTGCTACACATGCCACATAAAAAGTTCTGAAAATATGTCAACATTTTGAAATATATTTTCTAAAATAAATATAATAAATATGATGTTTTGATAATATATATTTTTGCCCTCATCTACATATCATCCACATGTTATGTGCGGATTTATTAAGCCTTAGATTAGTATAAAGTTGTATTAAAAATGAGCTTATCAAAACTACTTGAGTAGGTGGTACGTGACTGCTAATATAAAGAATCTAGCCAAATTTCCTAAATATTTGACAAACTAAGAAGGTTTTGAAAGTGTTATTATATTTAAATTTATATTACCGCGAACACGTCAGATGCTTGGAGGAACTATCACAATATACCAAATAGGTGGCGGCATTTATAACCACCAAGTGATAGTTCACGAACAAAATGTTGTGGGGCCAGAAAATCAAAACATACACACACACAAAATGTGGCATTACGTGAATACGGGCAAAAAGAAAACTTCGGAAGCTTTTCGGTACATCGAGAGTGCTTTTTCCCTCAAACATTCAAGAGTTGGTTTGTAGAAATAAATTCCAAAATTCCCGTTATGTTCTAAATTTATACAGAAATATACCATTTTCTTTTCTGTATCAGACTAATGATTTTTGCCGCAAATAAACTTCATTCGAGTATTAATTTTTTCAATTCGGTAAAAAGTTAGAGGTGATAATAATATCAATAAAACCGTAGTTTAAACAGCTACAACTTCTTAAGGAATTGAGAACACCAATAAGTCAATATGGACCTTTTTACTCGCAATGACATTTAGTTTTAATTAAGAAAACAAAAATTCCCTACAAGCTTCAGGAGAAAGCTCATGGGAAAAAAAATTATAATTTATAAATTTTTGAAATATATCTTGCCCGAAGGAGTTTTAGAACTTTTGCATACCCATAATTCCAAAACGGCATAACATATCGTAAAATTTAGTATTTTTCTATAACTACACGAAGCCAACAAAATTACAAAATTTCATTAAAATCCAAGGTGGTGAGGATAAAAACTGTGTTGATTCGACATGGAATTAATTACCCATATATTTTATATTTTGGAGGAAATATACAAAGAAATCAATAAGCAAGTAAGTAAGTAAAATAAGCAAGTTGTTAAAATCATAGCACCACAACTATGGAACGGCAAACTAATAGCTGCAGCTATTATTATCAAAAATAAGAATATGTGTTTCTGTGCAACAATGAAATAGCTATCATGTATATTAATTATAAATTTTTTTCATGGTGTCTCTGATATTTTTACTAGTATAATCTCATATATATTTTGCTAAGCAAAATCTGGCAAGCCCACCCTTCACTGTGGTTAGTTTAATTCTGCTTACTTACATCATCTGTTTTCTAGTTGAAAATGTGAATTCTTGAAATTGCGCTATTTTGTTCCGGTATTATTTTGAATGTTCGGGAAATTTGAGGTTAATGAGCCAGTACAATATTCTTTATTTAGTTACAAGTTATGGGAATATGCAAAATTCCAAATACTGATAAATTATAACAATCTACTCTTATAACACAGTGAATCATAATACCGTTACTACGATTCAATGTGTATTAATTGGCTGTGTTTGTAAATATAGTAAAGTAAATATTTTGTAGAAATTAAGATATAAATATAAAATAAATGTCTCAGATAAATCATTTAAAACAAATCATTTATCGATGGAAGTAAATCTTACCCAATCATACGGTTTACGAAATCAACTATTCATGTTAAAACTACTTTTAGACATTTCCAGGCATATATTATGTATATACGTGTTTCTAATTAAGTGTATTGTCGAGTATTGCGTGTAAATTATCCGGTTATCATTCTTACACTTTTCCTTTTGAGCAGGTTAATACGTTTGTGTCAAAAACACATCGTTGACGTGTGGAAAAATGCAAATTACTTCGGAACTGTGATTAAACTATCGGATCTACGATCTCTGGTATACTTTTCAATTACAAACCTGTTACACGCTTCCACTATTACGTATGTTTTCAACGAGCAAAACCGCTCACACTTAGCATACGTTTGTTTCAATCCAAACCCAGTAACTTGTGTCTGCATTTCGCGACATTTTAGATAATTTTACTGTAGAGCAAATTTCAGTTTATTTTTTACGAGGGGTTGAATTATATCGTAATTTATTATGAATCAATATCAAAATATATTAATGTTTCGTAACAATATTGTTGGAGCTTACAACGATTTATTAGTTATGTATAATAAAAAAATAACTCATTTCATAAAAAATAATGCCTATAAAAATTCTTAGAATTAATCTTAGCATTCAAAGATGTATGTTCTGTTAGAAATTGGAAATGTTTGAAAATTTCCATAATAAACTAACCACCCCGTGTTTTAAAAATAGGGTGCGATTTAAGCGTGCATTATGTAAATAGATAAGTGCATTAAAATAGATACTTTGTGCATTAAAAAAAGAAATAATGTGCATTAAATAAATATGAATATGTTACATAAAAACTTTTATAATGAGCAATATTTAATTCATTTTGTACCCTAGAATGGCGGACTTGTGCATTAAAATAATACATACTGAGCAAATATGAATATGTTACATAAGAAATTTAATAATGAGCAATATTTAATTCATATTGTGTCCTAGAATGGCTGACTTGTGCATTAAAATAATACATACTGAGCATTAAATAAATATCAATATGTTACATAAAAATGTTTTAACGAGAAATACTTTCGTCTGTCATGTTTCCCTAAAATTGGTAAAAATTAACTTAAATGATTAATTACACAATCACGAGAAAAAATATCGAAACTAACTTTGTTTTTGTATTACTAAATTTCACGTCTACATACCTGCATAGCCTGCATATTTTCATTTGTAGGCTCTATCTCTATTATCGAATTCATAAAATGAAACATGGATAACCCGGGGTGTTATGAACATAACCGGAAAAATATAATTTGAATTAAAACAAAATCTGATGAGGCCAGCACATTACCTACTTTATCATACTATACAGCAGTGCCTCGTCATGGCAATCTCGACGCATCTGGGTGTCGAATTCGCGTGCAACGCAAACGCTGATGTTCTGACAATACCGTCAAAAGAATCAAAATATTTGTCAAATCCTGGCTAACTAGTTTTAATGCAGACAAGATCTTGACCAAATAGAATTTGCTCATGCAGTTAAGCTATGAATATTACCAAACATTTTATATACATAAATTATACAAAATTTCCTATAGTTTAATTTATTATCTAACTAGCTTGGCAAAATTATTGAAATGGAGGCTCATTTGAAAAATCGTTGAAAAAATGCTGAGAGTAAACCTCCATTTTACAAGAAACCCCAACCAATCTTTATGTAATTTAGAAGAGAAATTTTTTTCCATTAGAAAACAAACGTTTTCATTAATTGTTTAATGAAAAAATATTACATTGTTTTTGGGTTGTTGATGTATGTTGTTGATCGTAACTAGAATTATATTTACACTATGTACTGATTTATATAAATGTACAATTATTTATTCTGATGCGCAATTATAAACATATTGCACATTTATTTTTTTTTAATGTTCAAGGCATTTTTTGCGTTGCTCAAATATTTTTTGTATTGGTCAATAGTTTTTTGTATTGGTCAAATATTTTATCAAATGCTTACAATAAATGCACGTTTCATGTTATATATTGCGCAAATAATTTGTACTGTTAAAAATATATTTGAAGACGTTGCAGTTAGAGAATTATTTATGGTTGTTTTGACTATTTTTGGCTATTAGCTTATAATTAAGAACAATGCTTTTTATAAAAGATGAATCCTATAAAAATTTGTTAGAATTAATCTTAGAATAAAAAATAATAATAATATAAAGATAATTCTATTTTTACTTTATCATACGCAGTATGCTAAAGTATTGTAATCATGCCGAAAAAAAAAATTGAGATTTTAGCGGAAATAGGTCTTTTTGGGTCCCCTGAACATTTTTGACCAAGGTACAAAAAAATGTCTGTGTGTGTGTGTGTGTGCGTGTGTGTGTGTGTAAACGATTTTTGTGGCGACGATTCCGGAGAAACTACTGAAGGTATCGGGACGAAACTTCATATTTAGAAGTTTCATGACCTAACTTAGAGCTGAAAAGCTTTTGGTTCACAAGGGTCCAAAGGAACTGGTAGTTTATTCTAAGCCTTTTTCAAGGATTTTGCAAATGAGCCGCCATTTCTGTATTTTCGTCAAAATAGTTAAATAATAAATTAAAGTAGAGGAAATTTTGAATAATTTATGCTTATGACACTTTTTTGGTAAAATGCATAGTTTAGCTGCAAGAGCAAATTCTATTTGATCGAGGTCGGTCGCATCTGCATTGATATGAAACTAAATAGTAGCCAGGATTTTGACAAATATTTTTTTGTGCTGTCACACTCGAAAACAGCTGATTTCATCAGAGGTTGGAGAACCGCTATGGAACGTTGCCGCTCTAGTGCGGCAAATGACAAAATGCAAATTTCAAATAAAATAAGATCACCAATTTGATTGTTTGTTGATAAGAAATATCAAGACGTCTTTATATCTAATTCTAAAAACAATAAATTGAGAAAATTGTAAATAAAGTATAGGGATGAGTGTAGTTTTATTTTAGTATGTTGGTACGGATGTGACATCTACAGTGTCATGAACAAATATAATGCTGTCAGAATTTGACTTAGCTTTTTAAACTTGCCTTTTCGTCAAAGTGGTACCAACCTAACATTTCCTGTACAGAAATACAACCATTATTTTTTTATACATATTTCTCAAAAAGCAACACAATAAACGTTGATGTCACTCCTGCCAAAAACTAGATAGCGCGACTCGCTCCGTGCGACGGCGACGCTCCGCCTTCGGTGATGCGCCGCATCACCGCTCGTCGCGCTATTCCGTACTTTAGGCACTTGTGACATAAATAACTATTATTCTGCTGACGTAGTGTAGGTAGTGTCAAATGCTAATGCTTTGACAATACCTATAATTTATCTCAATAAAATAGATTCTCATACAGCTAAACTATTAATTTTACATATTGTATGATAAAGTCATGTGCCTGGCCACATCAGATTTTTAAAAAAGGAGAGATTATCAAATTTCTATATAAAATGAGTATATTGCAAATATATTTAAGCGATAGATTGCTCTAAGACAAAAACAAATTATTTCAACAATTTTTTGAAATTTCTTACCGTTGGAGAATAAGCGTTCCAGTAATTTTGGCTAACCCTGTATATATAAGTACCTACATAACTATTTAAAGCAAAAATGAATATTCTTAAAAACAACAAAATAATAAATAAATAGCTTAAGAATTTAAATATAAAAATTCGTAGCTAGCTAAATATATTATCTTATAAATAACAGGGTATTCTTAACAAATAAAAATAAATATATAGTGACTTGAATAGTTTTTTTTCAAATATTTTGCATATTGCAAAAACTGCAATAGTTCCTTAAATACGCCATCATCAATATATGTATGTCCTTATTAGGTTCTTATTAAATTTGTGATTAATTGGTCGTAGATTTTGAAAATGACTTATGCTATCAATACGAAATTCTTTTGAATATCAAGTGCGATTCATTCGTAAGTATTTTAAATTTGCTTAAGCAATTTCCTAAAACTTTTATTGGAATTTTCTTGTCAACCTTATAGAAAGAAATATAGACGGGTTGTAAAAATAAGAATTTTGAAACATTTACAGCATTTTGAAGATCGGAATTTTTTATTTACAGGCTTTTTTGCAGCATTCAATTGAACAGAATAGAATACTATAACCAAAGAGAAAGTGTCGACTGACAGTGTCGACTGAAGAATTCATAGTTTTTTCTCTTCTTAGTCAAGGGTTACTCATTAGCCTAGTACAATATTATATGTTTCTTTTAGGGCAAAAGCATAAGTTTAACTGCTAAAAAAAATCCGCCCTCTTTGGGGCAACACAGGGAAGACTACTCTAAAGTTCAAATTTGATGTTTTTACTACCGAAGTTTATTATATAATTAATTTATAGTCTTAAAAAGATTGATTTTGGTTCCCAACCGGCAGGAGCGCAAATATAAAATTCAATGTTCTTGACACGGTAATAAACTTGTTAAAGAAGCATTCAATTGTATAATATAATATCGTATTTAGGAACTTTTCTTTTGACGTACATAAGTAGACCGCAGTACTTCTGATTATTATTTAATTAAATCAGTCGTGACAGTAAGTTATGATCATCGTATGTTTTCGAATTGTAATATGTATAAACATGTCAAGTATGTGCGTACGTGATCTTCTGTAGAATTTATTCACTCACGTCAACTGGTTATCAGAATTCGGAAATATATAACATCATCTTCGCCATTGATAGAATTATTATGCATTATTTGGAAAACCGCAAATAGAACAGCAGTTTTTTTTCTTTTATCGCATTTTTATCACGCGATTCCTTCTCTGCGTAAGTGAACTCTTAACATTTCCTAATTCCTATTTATCTGCCAATTTAAGCATAATTTTGTATTAAATTAATTTTACTACTGACGGAGTATTGAAAATTTACGTTAGGAATTATGTGAATGATAATTCTAGTCAGTCAGTCGGACAACAAAATTATGATTATTGTTGGTGTTACGTAAGATATTTTGATTAGATTTTCATTACCTACCTATACGTGTAACGACATTTGTTTTCTGCGATTGTTTCTCAGGTTTTCTCCGCATTTCCTTTTCATTATTTCATCAGCGAGGAAATTGGGTCGATTCTTCTGTAAATTAATGTGAAAATCCGCTCTACCACTATCATTACCTATACGTAACACCAAGCTGTTTGGTGTATGATTGTGGTTGCTGTAATATTTTCTCGCAGAACGAAATCGATGCGGATTTTTACGTCGGTACATCGCTGTGACACATCCTGTATAATTCTTGTTTATTCTTAGTTTACAGCAATGAATCAGGTATAATTCATTCAAGCAAAAATGTCTTAGATAGGTACTGGATATAAATAAAATTACATTAGCAGAGGATGTCTTGAAGAAAGTAAAAAATATTTATTATACATCTCTATTTGTACTGTTTAGACAAAGCTGTTAACGTTTGTATTATCAGCACCAGTATCAATACATTTTTGTTGTTGTTTTTTTATTGCAAACCGCAGAAGCTAACTACTTTAAATCAAATACAACTAAAATCTTTATGGGTCAGAATAGCCAGTGGTGGGTTCCTATTAAAAAATTGAAAGGAAAAAGGACCTCTTAATGTTTTTATTTTTTAATTAGAATAATTTTATTCTTAAAGATAATCTCTGAAAATCTTATGACGCCAAGTGAAAAAAAAATCTGCAAGAATACACTACAACCAATGCCAAATGACAGAACTTTTCGTCATTGATATTAAGTGTTCCCCATTGGTGTAACTTAAATTTAATTTGGATGCTGACGCTTTAAACTTGACACACTGCACGTTGGTCTACTTTTTTTCACCTATCAGGTATCACTCACATAACACTGTGCTCTGCTTTGTTAACTTCACTTCACCGACTCAAAAGGTTTGGTTCTTTTGAGTCTTCGCACACTGTCACAATTGTCAAGAAGCTGGATTGCCTCGACATTCGTGTGCTGGAGAAGTCTATTCTGATGATTCTCTGCAAACTTTCCAATTTCGTTCGTTACTAATTCCATTTCAAGATCCCTGTGGAGATTTCTCTTTCTTATATACCACGGTGCACCCACGATGTTTCTTACCACCTTATTTTGGAAGCGTTGAATGATGGTGATATTGGCTTAGTGCAGCCCCACAGTTGGATACCATAGGTCCACACAGGTTTAAGTATCTGCTTGTAAAGTAGGAGTTTATTATATGTCGACAAAGACGACTTCCTACCTAATAAGCCAGTACATTTTTTTGTATCTTATGCCCAATTCTTCTCGTTTTTTTTTTAACATGTGCTTTCCAGCGGAGCTTGGTGTCTAGCGTCATACCGAGGTATTTTGCCGTGGTGATATTTATTGTAACTGGAACGTATCGTATTCGCTTGTTGGTAAAGTTTATGTGAACGGATTTGGTTTCGTTCAATGTAATTAGCCATCGTTGCATCCAATCACTAATATCGTTGACAGCATTCTGCAGTTTTAGTGTTGCTCCTTCAACATTTGTATCTACTGCCATGATAGCAGTGTCATCAGCAAACGTAGCAAGGGTCACACCATCTGGTTGCTGAAGATCATGTGGATATAGAAGGTAAAGAATTGGGCCAAGTACACTACCTTGTGGTACTCCAGCTTTAGTACATTTGAGGGTTGAGTACTCATTATCTTGCTTTATGCGGAAGTATCTGTCAGAAAGATATGATCCTAATAGTTTGCTATACTCGAAGGGTAGTAGCCGATCCATCTTATAGAGTAGACCTTCGTGCCAAACTTTGTCGAAGGCTTTTGCCACATCCAGGAATATGGAGGAGCATACTTTTTTTCTTCTAAAGTTCTTTCTATGATCATTGTTATTCTGTGCATCTGATCAATTAAGGAATGTTTGTTTCTGAATCCAAACTGATGAGTGGGTATGATGTTTCTTTCATCTAAGATTGGCTTGAGTCGTTTTGCATGTAGCTTTTCTAACAGTTTTGACAATGTGGGCAGTAAAGAAATTGGCCTGTAGGACGATGCTTCATTTGGTGGGTTTCCTGGCTTGGGAATCATCACTACCTCCGCAGTTTTCCAAACAGATGGGTGATTGGTTTCTTAAGTCCTTTAGTCGCCTTCCAGAGAGAATAATCTGTGTTTACGTCATTTGTCATTTCTCGTAGGCTTTTGTTTATTGACTGTTGCTTAATCTCTTCAATCGTTCTGCGGGAGAAGTTTTTGAGTCAATTGTTTCGTAACGATTCCTGTGAACTCTCATATGAAATCTAGCATTTGTACTTTGTGCAAAAGCATAATCACACTTACTAGATTTTACATTGGATGAATTTGGAAAATTATTTCCACCGAAAATCGAAGAAAACTATAATACTAATAATAATGCAGAGCACTGCTACCTTTTAGTGAATAATTATGTCTAAATTGCGCCTTCTGAAGACAACTGAGTAATAACTAGTGAGGGATTACCGTTACCCAAAAAAAAACCTTTAAACGTCAGATAATTGACATAACAATTAGAACATAGCACCTCAGAGATCTCCATTCGCACTTAAACACTACCATTTTCGTCGTGTAATTTAGCCATATTGTGGTACCAGGACGACTTCCTTCAGGCACAGTCAACTGTCACCTCGCAAGCAGTACTCGTGCACGTGAAATTATTAAAACGTTCATACCACCGACAATTCCTCCGTGCTCGACATACGGCTTCCAGCAGCATCTGCTCTAAAAACTCCAACCCACCCCTATATACGTACACATAAATGTAAAAGTAAAAGTCGTTACACACACAGCCGCGACGACACGTGTTAAGAAAATCATTATTTCAGTTTCATCAACGGTCTTTTAGCTCAGGTGTATCTTGAGGGAGTTCCACATACAGGTCAACCCAAAAATGAAGAACCACCAACATATTTTTCATAGGAAACACATTAAATTTGTAGAAGAATCCTCTAGGACTTCATAATTGGTCATTCTAAGTATCATATAAGTAAAGATGTTGTTTTTCTTGTGTGGTAAACGTTATTGAGGTGTTGTTCATTCTTTTTGGGATAACCTGTAGATGGTCTAAACGAGCGCGTGCCGTCTGTCTTCTGAAAACATCTGCTGGTCGCCATCGTCTACTGGATCGGAGATGCATCTTGAGTCCATCAGCTGGTGCGCTTGGCTCATGGAAGCACAGGGTTACGTGTGTGTGTGTGTGCACTGTGGAGTCCACGGTGAACGCATATGTCTTCTGTGGCACCTACGGGCGGTTTGGTTCGTTACTCTGATAAAACCGTTGTCGATGTTGTACTATTTATTGTTAAGCGTTAATTTCCTTGTGATGGTTAGCTTTATTCTAAGCATTTTTCTCGTGCTTGTAAAAACTATCAGTTAACTGTTAACTACTGATGCTTCTAGTTCTTCTATTAAGTCAAAACCAACGGTTGTCACCAACTAGCATATCGTTTCACGCGCACATTTACTGATACAAATGAAATACTCTACTTTTGATACCGAATTATTGGCTGGTTATGAGGCTATCAGATACTTCCGACGTTTCGTAGAAGGACATAAATTTACCATTTTCACAGACCATAAGCCACTAATTAATACACTTTCTTCTAAATCAGAAAAATCCCCGCGACAAACTCCCTATTTCAATTTTATTGCATGATTTTCTACAGACAATAAATTCATTAAAGGACATACATATAGACTTTGAGTCCTTCAGGTTGGTAGTGTTACATATTGCAATTTAATCAATTCTTTTTGTTCACACCAGATTGATTCTTCTCCTTACCATCCGCAAAGCAATGGTATTTTAGAATGATTTCACAGTAATCTTAAAACAGTTTTTACAGCTAGAGGTATTCAAATTATCGTAAAGTTGATCTCCCAATAATTCTACTTGCTTTAGGATTCTCATTAAAAGAGAACTTACGGATTATATTCCGGGTGATTTTTTTACAATATCTTCTGATAATTTGGATACTTTTCCTTTGTTGACTGACTATTTTCCGTGAAACCTTTCTAAACTTGAAACCAGCATAAGCAAACCATCACATTTCTCTTAAACCATTCGTTCATAATCATTTATTTGACTCTAATTTTGTGTTTTTTAGAGTAGAAAGTAAAATAGGTTTTTATGAAAAGTTAACAGCTAATGGTTAACGTTAATTTCCATTACATTTATAGCAAATCAACGGACTATCGATTAACGAAGTTAACTTTCTGATTAACTGCCCAGCTCTGTTTTTTATGTTTATATTTCGAAAATACTTTTATTTAAACAAATGTGTCATAAAAAAACAGTGATTACAAAACGGTTGACTGATGATGACTGATGAGTATATAGAAAACTGTATTAGGAGGCAAATGATAATTCATCCAGGTGAGGATATTTCCCCTACCTCGGTAGCTCAACTAGGAGAGCTCGAAACCGGAAGTTGGGAAGTTTCTGGTTCAAATGCTAGATCAATTATCATTCGATATCTAATTTATTGATTGGGTTGCAAATATAAATAATTCACAATCAAAGCGCAAAACTGAAATTTTCTGGTGATGTTTTCAAAACAAGAAATATTTTCATCCGATTGTGACAACATGTACAGCCGTGGAAAATTCTATGGTAACATGCCCGCCGCTAGCGTACACCAAACGTAGGTCGGAGATTGTCGGTCGTCGGATACCTACCTGCTAAAGTCATAAAATCAAAGGGTCACT
Organism: Melinopterus prodromus; assembly: GCA_964023965.1. Classification (NCBI taxonomy): domain Eukaryota; kingdom Metazoa; phylum Arthropoda; class Insecta; order Coleoptera; family Scarabaeidae; genus Melinopterus; species Melinopterus prodromus. The sequence goes on along the minus strand of OZ030391.1, from coordinate 2,557,349 downwards.
TTTGTTTCGTTTCGTTTTATTTTTCTGTATCTATGGAATAAAATCGAATTTCGTCTATTTATATGTTTCCGATATCCGAAACTGACAAAAGTGCACTGTAATATTTAATGTATTTTTTGCATGTAGTTGTAAATCGTATTTGCCCCGGTTTCTACTTTGCTGCAGATATGCCCTTTAGAACTGATACTACAGTGTTGTTCAGCATTTTAGCTTAATTATAGAAATGTTGTTATTTTTATGTTTATTAAAATTATATCTTTACGTTCTATAATAACATCCACACACAATTTTCTTTTATGTGTGACATGTAAGGGCAGGTTTTACAATTTAATATGAATGGTATCACATCAGAACGATATGCAGATAACTTTGAAAAAATTATATAATAAAATCATTGAAATTTCAATCTATATTTATGTTACGCAATCGTTTTCGCCGTATTCCAAAAGTTTCAAGTCCACTAGTTTCTTGTATAATATTTTGTATTGCGGCCGACCTACCGGACGATCAAGCACAAAGGTAGGTATTTTTATTACACTTTGGGTCGTCTTAAGTTCCCTAATTATTTTTTTGCTGAGATAGGCAAATTAGGCAAATATTGCAGCCGGCGTTTCAGTAATTTCTATGAGAATGATTACAAAAACATATTACTCGATTATTTCGGTTATAACACCAAGGAACAAACAAAAAACATTTCAACTATTAATCTAGGCAGCTATTTGATTAAAAATCGTAAATTTGTTAGACAACCACAATTAAATGGATTTTGGCTGATACAACAACAAAGGATTTTGCTTGTTTTCTTAGTGCAACAAATTGACGATACATATGTTCCGTTTAGATTGTCATAAATGTATCATTTCTTAAAACATCAGGTCATACCAACCTCAACAACATATGAAATAAAAGCACTCCTGCAAATTTATATCAACCTCCAACCTAACAGAACACTTTTCTTATTTAATACATGCTTATGTTATTCCTATATTATTAAATGTTTGTTTTTATTTTATTACATATATTTATGTTATGTTATTGCAAATATCATTTTTTTACTGTTATACATCTATCTATTATTTTTATCTATACTATACTCATGTTATATTTATATTATTTTTGTTGAATACATAATTATATGCAATTTTCATTAGTTACCATAACGTAAATTAAATAAATATAAAACATTTTGAGATAAAAGTATATTATTTCGGTCTGCGACAAAGTAGAAACCGAGAAAAATAAGTTTTTTCGCTTACGGGAACTTCCTATCTGGAATTACCTCCTTTAAAAATTATTGACAGCGGATATCGGATGTAGTAATCGGTTTGCCTTGATGCATACACCGACGTAGCCATGATGATGAAGTATTTTAATATGTGCCTAATTAAAACTTTTACAATTATAACTAACGTTACTATGTATTTTAGTATAAATGAAATAATGCTGCAATTGCATATCGAAACAAAAATATTAACGAATAACAATCTTTAGCTACGAACGGCAGGTTCGCTCCGAATATCGAAAATATATAAATACGAAACTCATATTCATACCATCTATATACAGAAAACTTAAAATGAAATGAAACAGAAGTTCGGTTTTATGACCACCAGGTAGGTATACGACGACCGACAATCTCCGACCTACGTTTGGTGTACACTAGCGGCGGGCATGTTACCATAGAATTTTCCACGGCTGTACACCAACTGAAAGGTGAGGCTAGCCTCTACTTATCCTAGCTATTATAGTTCAAAATTCCTCCTAATTAGTGGACTACAAAAAACCTGAACATTGATCATTTGATCATATTCATCTGAGCTGCGAGTACAGAAAATACATCATTTCAGAAAAACTAAGTTAGTTGCATTAGTCTATTTTTTTATTCAATTGTAACAAAACGTACACCAAAATAAAGAAGAGGCTTACCTCCACTTATCATGTGGTTATTATAGACGGAAATTTGTCTAATTATTGGTCTAAAAAATGATGAAATTCGAACTAACGTTACTGAAGCAGTCATGGAGGTGCAAACCGACTGCAATTTTGAAGGAAAGAGCTGTAATTTTCATAACTAATTACCCATCTTATCTACGAGTTAAAGGCATAAATAAATAAGCTAATATTTTCCATCGCAGGACTACATCGCTCCTAATCGCATTCTAAAAAGAAAACAATCTAAAAAGCATTCTTTGTATCCTGTATGGTGTATATAGTGTATACTCATAGCATTGCTCGTTTGGGCATGTATTGTGTCCGTCCATTGCCCGTACAGAGAGATGACATGTCCGGACAATTTCCTTTGCATAATTTATACGAAATGAGCCGCAGGAGCAGTGAGCTTTGCGATGGTGTTTGTCAGGTGCAAGTGTGAGGGGGCGGGTCGTCTCCATGGCTACCGGAACGATGCTTTGGGAGCTGCGGGCGTATCGACCCACACCTGCAGGACCCACCCCTGGCTGGATCTGCAGATTGACTCTCTCTCTATACCTACGAACTACGAACACTCCTAGAAAACCGAGTTCGCATCGACCCAGTCTTGTCGTACCTGGTGCTCTATTTTTGTGGCTGGGAAGCAGAAAACTTACGATGATTTACGTTTTTATGAGATCAAGAGATTTTTTGGTCGGTATATTTCGGTGATTATCAAAATTACTACTTACATTACTTACTTACATTCCAGAAACAAACTGAACATATTTGATCAAACGAATACGCCTTCAGTTTACTAAATTATAGCAACTATTCGATTGAATAGGTCCTTACGCAACTGCGTCCACAAAGACATACAATATTTATGCAAATTATCTTATAAAAAACTACAAATATAGAAATGCTTTTTGGTCTTACTGACGTATGATTATTGTGTACTGTAATATATTTAGTTATTTAGTTATTTTTTAGTGAACGTAACTAGAATAACATTCTGGGGGAGTTTTAGTCTGTTGGCATTGCAAAGAAGTTCAACGGTCTGTCGATAGATGGCGCTGTTTTAAATGTAAATAGAACATAAATAATTTATTTAGATATGACCTTAAGTACATTAAAAATCGGCGATGCTGAAAACAAGACGTAACGTATAGAAAGAACGTCACTTTGAAATTTTTTGGTGTTATGTTAAAAAATACAAATCGTGGCTGTCGTCCTATGTGCATTTGGCGGTCGCTTAAATTTGTTTTTGTTTTGTTTTAAATACAAGCTGTAGGAATAATGGATTTAACAGATATATCGATATATCGATTAGAATAAAAAATCTACTAAATCCTGGGTAACTAGTTTTATATTAATGCAGACACGACAGATCTCAATCAAATACCATTTGCTCTTGCAGCTAAACTATTAATTTGACCAAAAAATGTCATAGACATAAATTATACAAAATTTCCTCTACTTTAATTTTTTATTTAACTATTTTGACGATATTACAGAAATGGCGACTCATTTGCAAAATCCTTGAAAAAAGGCTTAGAATAAACATCGAATTCCTTTGGACCATTTTGAACAAAAGCTTTTCACCTCTAAGTTTGGTCATGAAACACTAAATATGAAGTTTCGTCCCGATACCTTTAGCCCTAGTTTCTTTATAATAAAAAGCGAAAAAAACAGAACTTGTTTAAAAAAACTGCTTCGGTAATTTTGACTAATTTTGATTAATAGCTTATAACTCAAAACTGACGCACTTTATACAAAAAAAAAATATTCCTATAAAAAATTCTTGGAGTAATCTTAGAATTACAAAATATAAAAATATGTTCTGTTTGTAAAAAGGCAGGTTACCCAATTACATACTATAATAAATAAAATAACACTCTGTATATTGAAAATATATTTAAACGATAGCTTGTTTAAAGCCAAAAACTTTTGTTTCAACAATTTTCAATTTAAATTTTTTTCAATTTTTTGCGGTTGGAGAATTATTTAGGTGTTCCTGTAATTTTGACTAACCCTGTATATAATGACAGTCTTTTTACTTTTTGGGTATATAGTAATGATGATTTTATTCCTCTGCAAACTTCTTCTCCTCTGCATAATGAATGATAAATTAATTCAAATTGGTTGCACAAAATGTTCAATTACTTCAATAGCTAACTTCTTCGCGGTCAATAATTGAGCATTTATGCAATTTGGAACAATACAGTTCCACATAGCACAAAAACTCTTTATTATTATTGGTACCTATAGATCTCTATTATATGAATAATAATCTTAGTCTTTTTTTCATATTTCCTGTAATTTTCACCTCTCTCCGTAGGAATGAAAGTTTTCCAGGTACACATTTTAGAATTTCGCTTTATTCTATGAAATCCATTTGCAACAACCTATAATTTCCACGTGGCATTTATTTTATCGTTTAGAACCATATCAAACTGACGTATGTATATAATACTAATGCGCTGATATTTACCTACATTATATTCAGATGTTCTATAAAAATAAATATAATAGAGTAGTTATAATATTAGATACAGAAGCAGTGTATATAAAGGAGTAACCATTCTTAAATTTTTTAACCTGTCTGAATTTGATTCGTTCACCTCACAGAAACTCAAATTGATTTATATAATTTGAAGAACAAATTTCCGGATTTGCGTTACACCAAATTAAAACCATGTAATCTATAGTGTTTATTGCGCACTGAGTGGAAAGTCTTCAAACCATCTAAATCGGATATCACGTACACCTGAGCTGAATTGTCTCGATGACTTGGTCGTGAGAACATGACCGCATTGTTTCGACCATCGACACCAACACTTCAGCACGCTTGATGTCAATTTACATCGAATGATTTGCGATCATTTAAGGCTAGAGAGAGAGTAAGTGGCACTCATTGTCGCCCAGATCGTTTATTTGGACCTTGTATACGAAGAACTGCCAGCATGAATTTTTAGCAGCAAGTCAGCACTCTCCTTTCTCATAGTTTGGACGAATCCTCTTCTTTGTAAAGATACCTATCAAAATAATCTAAGGATAATAATGAATAATAACTTAAATTATTAAAGTAAATATTTTCTTTAATAAGCATATGGTGCCTAACATATTGAAACTAATCTAAAAGATTAACCATCAATTTAAATCTGAATTCTGAAAACAAGGTAGTTGTCTCTAGTAGGCTATCCACTGATGTCCTATATTTACTTTGTCCTAAACAAGAGTTGTAGTTTGTTCTGTACTGACAGCTGAGAGTTTCTTCCCAGAAGCCAGTAGAGTTCTCTATATTTGAGGCCAAGCTCTACTCTTTTCTTCTTAACGTGTTCTTTCCACCTTAGTTTTGTATCCAGAGTCATACCCAAATACTTTGCAGTGTTCGCATATGGAACTATGGCGTCGGTAATCTTTACATGAGGTATGTCCTCGATTCTTTTGTATGTAAAGTTAATGTGGACAGATTTCAGTTCGTTGAGCTTGGTCTTCCATTTTTTGGTCCATTTATAAATTTTATTAGTAGCTTGTTGAAGATTCCTACTAGATTCTCCAATAGTCGATCCCACTGCCATTAGAGCTGTGTCATCTGCGAATGTGGCGACTGTTACATTTTCCAACTGTGGAAGGTCACTTGTATATAGTAGATAGAGAATTGGTCCCAACACACTACCCTGGGGTAGTGTATTGGAAGCTTTTACTTCTTTTAGATCCGAGTATTCATCGATCTGTTTTATTCTGAATAGTCTATCAGATAAATAAATAATAGTAAATAAATAAATAAATAAAGTAAGTATCCGGTTTTTTGTGGCCCGAAGTATAGTTAATTTTCTGTCCACTTGACTGAAAGGCTTGGCTTAAACGTTTTCACAAACAACTGGAAAGTAACCCTTTTGTCTGAGGTGGTGAGTTGTAACGTCGGACGTTCAGTCAACCCATTAGGGCGGTTTTGCCCTACGGTTTTGCTCTCTCGAGAGGGTAAACAATGCTCAATCCACTTCCCAGCAAGCGGGGAAGTGGAAGACAAGACGTCAGCGGGGATGAAAACTCGCCCTAATCAAGCACGTCTCTCAAAAGTGTAGAGAAACGGCGGAACGGTGGTGAAAGAGAGCAGCAGACACGCGAAAAAACGCCACCACCCCCCGCCAACGGACCTGCCCAACCCGCTCTCTCCCGAGAAAAATCAATAAACCGACAACGGTTTCCTAAAAGCCGGGCCAGCAGAAGGTACTTACTTATACAGGGTGTCAACATCGAATAATAGCGAGAAGTTTTTCGGAAGCTACAAGAAGTTGGAAAAATCGAAGTTGGAGGAAGATGATCTCTGGTCATCAGTCACCAGTGGTGGAGTAAATGAGCAAACACACTGCTCAAAAAAACTTAGGGAACACTTTTTTCTGTAACTTTTTGAATTCCAAGTTCTTGTACAAGGTTTCTGGGGGTGCCGGCGGTACATGGCTTAGCATTGTCCTGCATTAAGATGAAATTTTGACGCACGCCATATACAGCAGGCACCACATGGTCCTCCAAGATGTTTTCGACGTATCTCATGGCATTTAGTCCACCAGGAACCACAACAAGATCAGTTCTGTTGTCTATACTGATTCCAACCCAAACCATCACAGATCCACGACCAAATCTATCGACTTCCTGTATAGTAGCGGCTGCGTAGCGTTTACCAGGACGTCTATATACACTAGGGTGACCGCAAACAATCGATGTCGGAATTTTGTTCGTCTGGACCCCACAAAACGATTCCCCTTTGCAGATATTCAGATAGCCGAAATTTTTTGCCAAAAAGCTGACATATGGAGCCATAACTCCAGAACGGTAAATAATAGAAACACGCTTAATATCTCAAAAGAAAGCTAATGTTGTTCTTCAAAATTTATATTCTATACATAGTTGTTGTTATTTTAAGTCTACCAGAGTTACAACAGACTTTAGCCCCAAAAACGTGACCTGGTACCACTACGAGCATACTTCGTATATTTTGTTATTAAGTGATAAATTTTGCTTTTTGTTGGTATATTTTTGAGTTTAAAGTAGAAATATAATAAAAAAACAAGTAATACTGATAAGTCTAATGAAATTTTTTATTTTAATATATAAAAATCAGGTATATTTACATAGTTATCTAATCTATTGTAGAGGTTTTTTTTTAAAGAAGTTTTTGAAACGTCAGGATATAATGCTTTGCTTACAACTTGCAGGACATATTGGTTTTGGTCTTCATCTTTTGTGAGAAGGTCGTTATAGTCGGCTATTAATTTAACACCACGCTCAGCCATATCATTAACTACTTTTAATGTTTTGACAATTTTCAATCCTTCTTGGTCATTATTTTGAGTCATTATTTTGAGGCCAGGTGTTTGGATGTTGTCTTAGGAAATCTGTTTTGATATTAAATCGGTCAAAGAATGTAAACGTTTCTTTGGTAAGTAAATTGACTAATCCTCCATCAACTACCTCTTTTAATTTTTCTTTCCTAACTTTTGGATTTACAACCCTAGCGTGCTCTGATGGTTCATCTGTGCTACTGAGCAATTTATTAGCCATTAACAACTTTTCATCGTCTGTAATGGTGGGATCAAAAAACGATAATCCCATCAACTGTGCGTTCAAATACCACAAATGGTTCGAAAATTTGGTCAGGCCTATTTCTGCAATGTCGTTGTCACATTCTTTATAGGCTAACAGACTATGCAAAATACCTAAATCTTCCTTTGGAGCAAGATGAGCTTTTGGAGCATTGAACCAAGCTTTGCAATGAATTTTAACTAGGAAAACAGAAATGGCATGCACAGAACTTTTTTCTTCTTTGGACATCTTAAATTGACGACGAAAAATGAAGATTTTTAAGCAGTAAATAGCCTTTGCCATCCACCTAGCGTGATGAATGGCTCCTGGAGTTCTAAAACCTACAACATTGCCGCCATGCTGAATAAAGACGACATCACGAGCAACTTGCACTTCACTAAGATGCCTCATTTGTCTTCTGATCAACGAAAATTGACAACTGAATACATTTGTCTTCTTTAGTAGGCTCTCACCTGACCTTTAAGTCCTGAACTTCTGTTGGTGTGGCAAGTATGATTTCCTTTCTCTTTGAATCGTTCTCCTTTATATGCATTACTTCACCTTCTCCATGATGTGGCTGAAGTATGTTTGCTAAATGGTCTGCAATTTTTTTGGCTTTTCTTACAAGATGTTATCCAAAACTAATGTCTAGCGACTCTGAACAACAGATATTACCATGTTTCTATTAATGGAAATGTGTAAATAAAAACCTCTTTTCTTTTGTATTGTGGAATTATTTTAATGACCTACATGTTGCGTCAAAAAGACATCTTTGGCCCAAATCTGCAATACAGTAAAACATATCTATACACACAGAGAAATGTTTAAGACATTCGTTGTCTTGCCGAAATTTACTCCGAACAAATCAATAAAGTTTTCAATTTAGATGAGCTTTTTGAATCAAAACTCACAAATTTCTCCTTTGAAGCGACAACATTTTGTTTCCAAGTAAAACTACATTGGATAATTTTAAAAGTTCTTATGAGTTCTTTTAAGAATATAGTGTGTTGCATTGAACAATTCAATATATTCCAATGAAAACAACTATTGCATTGAAACAAGATTATATATGTAAAATATGGTGTTCAAAACAAGTAAAACTAGTTGGTTGATGCAAGAGACGTTTTGTGTGAACCAAGTAACCAAATACTTAGTTTAAAATATCGGGTGGTTTCATTGTGCGGAAAACTTAAGAGTTTGCGCGGTTTGTGGCACCAGACTGACGCGACGTATATAGAACGGCGACAGTTTTTAGATACGCAGTATATGAGGACTACATTCTCCAGTCTCACTCACAACCCTCACAACGTTAACTCCATGCAAATATATTGGTTATAGTGGTAAGCAGTGTCGCTTTGATATACACTTGATTGTATCTGCAGTTTTACATGTGATAATGGACAGCGTGGATGATTTTTCAATTTCATCATGTCATCTTAAAACGATATTTGACAGTAAGTATATGCGTATATCTACTTTTTATGCGAATGTTAATACAATATGTGCATTCTATGTTTGCAGACCATAAAATAACTGTGCAAAACATAACAAAACTTACAGAAGAAGAGATAAAAGAACTTATTCCGGCTATTGGAGATCGGATTGTTTTCCGGGAAGCGGTGAAGCTAAGAGGAGATTTAGAAACATCTAAGGTGAGAAACCGTATTATAATGGCCAGTTGCAGAAAGGCCCATCAAGTCTTGTTGACTGCTTAGCTCTTAACTGTACTAATTACTGTATCAGGATGACATTTTTTTTTGTATTTTTGATTGTATTTTAAATGTATTTTTTTCTTTCTTTTATAACAAGTTATTGGGTTTATATCAGTATGACACCTACTTGTTTGTAATGTATTTTTATTTTTATAATAAATTAATGTATTGGTATATATGAACTTTTTTTACCCATTGTCTTTGCTACATGACTAAAAAAAATATATGTCTTACAAAATAATTGCTAAAAGAACTTTGATGTAATACCACATATTATGTTTTGATTAGATTTGTCAGCCAGAAGAATTATTCTTGCTAGTAAATATGATTAAGAAAGTAATGTGCTATTATAATCGTGTAGTTCTTTCTGCATTTGTTTTGATAGACTTATTTTTTATGTAACCTTTGCAGCAGCGGTAGATAGTTTTAACAAAACAACAAAAACATTCACTTCAAATCAATATATTATGTTGAATGTAAATTACTATTACTTGCTTTGAATTTTTAACGCACTTCGTTTAAAATGACAGTTACTTGCTTTGAGAACAATATACTCTATTCAGAACACTAAAGGTGTTGAACCAAAATTACAAATGTTTCTCTGAAACATTGGGTCTTCCAAGCAAAATAACCTATTACTTGTTCCGATAGCTCTATTACTCTCTTTAAGACATCATATGGTTGCATTAAAACAATATTAGTTTGGTCCAAATGTTGAAATATTTGAAATAATACTACAAAGTTTCGTTCAAAACAACATTATAGTCCTTTCGAGTTGATGACTATTTGGTGCAAGTCAATAGTTTACTCGTTGCAACTAATTTTATCTCGAACGAAGCACTTAACACATTTGTACTGAGAAAATATTGTCTCGGTTGAAGTGGATAGTTATTTCGTGGATATGGAAATCAACCGTTGTTTTGATGCAAAGCAATTTTATTTGAATTGAGCATTCCTTTCTCTGTGTGTATCTAGGAACATACAATTGTTTAAAAATTTATTTATGGTCAATATTAAATATCGAATGACGAATGACAAGATGACCGTTATGATGCTAGCAATTTAGGCAATTTAAGAGCTAAAAGTATAAGAAAATGTTAGTTAATTATCAATCGTTAAGTAATAGTTAAGTAAAGTGACGTTATTATTTCTTTTAAGTTTCTCTATTTCCAATTGTTCCAACAAATCCATTCTAATAAATTCATATTTCCATTAGTTTTTATTGCAATTACAAATGCTATGACTACATAGTATCACCCTGTATGGGGAGTTCTGTAGCTCACGACGCATTTCCCCGTATTTACCTGACGAGATGATGACTCACAGGTGGGTCAGACGGAGATCACGTTGTCGGGTCGCGGCGGGGCGGTGTGGGGGGGTGGGGGGCGAGTGGTGCGGATGTAGGGGATCTAGGGCGCCGGAAGCCAATGAGATTTGGCGCGCGAGACGAGCGAGCGAGCGCCGCGACGCCAGCGTCGTTTCCACGGCGCTACGTGATACAGACAGTGTGCCGGCGACCCGAAGCGTCGCGGCGCCCCACGGTTCCAAAAGGCGTCCGATTTCCACGCCCTTATCAATTACTGGGATTGTTCCACGCTTTCGCCCCACTGTTTCGAAACTGTAATTACCGGCGAGGAGTTATCTAGAATTCTAGTCTAACGCTAGGTATTTAGCAGTTGCCTAAATGTGCTGAATGTATACTCATATGTAGTGATGTTGAATGGTAATATTACCAATGCAATATTACCGGTTATTTACGTAATATTACGTAAAATTACCAAAGACAGATTTTGGTGTGGTAACATTCATGGGCGTATCCAGGGGGGCAAGAGGGGGCAGATACCCCCCCCCCCCCCTCCGTATTTTGGAATTATGTTTATTACATAGCACTCTTTCCCTTATGGACACTAGGGTGGTTATTTTTATGTAGAAAGCAACGATCTTCCCCAAATCGTTTCCAAGTCCAATAAAAGTAGACAGTTTTTTTTCGATTTTTTTGGGTTTTTTGGTATTTTTGAATAATTGTTCAGGGTTTGGGAAAATTTATGTTAAAGTTATTGGATTTGTAGAGGACTTTCCAAGGAAGAATTCAACTTATGATGCACGTGGATTTGACGCCCCCAACCCACCCTCAGAGTGCCCTGAAAACTACCCAAATAAAAAAATTTACATTCTTCAGAGAATTTACCGTTCTAATCATTTATTTCTCTTTTTTCTAATAGAAATCGTTACTATACGTCTAGTGGAATGTTTATAAACATTTGTCAGTTAATTTCCATTTGTTTAAACAAATTCTATTTGTTGAAATAATTCGTTTATCTCGAAAATCCGTCTGAATTCTGTTTTGTGAGTTCCAAATTGCAGTTTATTACACAGATAGAAAAGATTTCTTGTTTCAAAGAAATGTATTTGTTTGAATTTATTCTTTTGGGTCAAAACATATTTCTTTGACGCCAACAATATTTACTTCATTGAATACTCTAGTTTATTTGCTTGCAGAGATTAATTTATTTGAAATATTTATTTAAGTGGAATAAATATACATGGATACAAACAAAAATTACTTTCCTTTAAAGTAATATTTTAGTTTTGATTTTAAAAAAAAACGTTTCTTTACACCAATGAAATATAATTTTGATTCTAACATATAAATTTGTATATAAGGAGAGATTTATTTCGCTTAAAGTAATATTTTGTCTTTGGCTTAAAAATAGGTTTACTTCCGCCAAAGAAATCATATTTTGATTTAAATAAATATATTTGTACACAAGATGAGATTTATTTCCTTTAAAGTAATATTTTTGTTTTGGCTTTAAAATAGGCTTACTTCCACCAAAGAAATCATATTTTGATTCAAACAAATATATTTTTAATGTCATCCAACTGTATTGTTAGATGGCGCTGTAAACTCTCTCCTCGCACTTCGTACATATCGATAGTCTAAAGCCGCGTGATCGACAGTATAGAACTTATAGAGTACAGTGCCTGCAGGTTCAAGTTGCGATTCCAAATCAGAGTACACTTTACTAACTCAACCTTGACTATATGTTGGGTTGGGAAGACCAAGCACTGGTCGAGAATGTGCGACATCCTTAAAAAGGAGGTGACACATGGCGAGTCTTCCGAAAATTCTTGTCTATTAAATCCTTCACAAATTAATAATTTTAAGCATTTTAACTCGACCAACAATTTTGCTTATTTAAAAAAATGTAATTCTTTCACTGAACACAATCATAATTATTTGAAGTGAATAAATCTCATTTCTTATAATACTCAAATTGCAAACTTTTTAACTGGAAATATAAGTTGTTTGACACAAATCAATGTTCTTTCTACCAAACAAATATTTCAAATAAATGCTTTTTTATCCGCAAATAAATATTTCTTTGCCTCTATTGACACAACAAATTTCTTTGAGTCAATGCATATTTATTTGAATCAAACAAAAATTTCTCTCTGTGTACCTTAGAGTGACATTATTCATTTACAAAATTATCCTATTCTTTAACCATCACTTGTAATTTGTGAATTTAACTTATAAATTTCATGTTTGAGATATCTGACCTATATTATCTAATAAACCCACATTTGTTTAAACAAATTTCTTTAAAGCAATTTCTTTAAACAATTTTTTTGCAATTGGCAAAAAATTATGTTTTTAGATCGGCCTGCCAACTGTTATTTTCAAGTGACATCATTTATATTTTGGAATGATTACCTATCATTGTTTGAATAATAAAACAATATGACTTTTTAATATTTCATCACAATACAGAGTGCAGGGAACAGATTCCAGACAGCAGAAAATCATAATAAGAAATGGAGAAAGAAATATGAATAGTAAAATTTGTTGACGTTAGGAACTTTAATATTTTAAAAATAAAAATAACTCCACAAGTTTCCGAAAAAAAAGGATTACAAATCATTTAAATTTTTTCGAATAAATGATATTGGAAACGAATAATATTGTATTATTTAAACAATGGAAATCATACAAAAATATAAATGATGTCACTTGAGAATAACAGTTGATGAGACCGATTTAAAAAAATAATTTTAGGTGAATTGCTAACAACAATTGTTTAAACAAATGAAATATTTTTTAATCAAATGTGGGTTTATTAGATATCTCGAACATGAAATTTATTATTTGTTAATTTTACAAAAAAGCTGATTTTTCTACCAGTATCAGAAAAAAGTTGTAAATGAATAAATTATTGGTTGTTTAAACAATAGGAAGTAATTATTTAATGAATAATGTTACTGTAAGATAATAATTTGCCATTTCGAACTTAGAAATGCTCATACTGATTTTCGAGAAAAACAATTTTTTTAAAGAAATAGAATGTTTTTAAATAAATGTAAATTAACTGACAAATGTTTATTAACATTCCAGTAGACTGAAATGATTAGAAGGATCAATTATCTGAAGAATGTACATATTTTAATTTAAGGTTAGTTTACCGGTACTATGGGGGTGTGTTGGGGAGCGTCAAATCCATATTAAGTAATCTTAACTTTCTCCAAACCCCGAACAATTATTTGAAAAATAACAAAAAATGTCTTCTTCCAGTGCATTTTCCCATGTAAAGTGAAGTCTTTACTTTACATGGGAAAATGCAAAAGTAAACATTATTGGTCTCTGTACATACAATGCATGAGACAAGTCATATTGTACTCAGAAACAACGAAAATCAAATGAAATGAAAATCAATGCAAATCAAAATCAAGAAAATCAATACAAATTAAAAACTGGTATGAAAACAAAAACAAACACAAGAAGGCGAATGAATGCATAAATCAATACAAATGCATACAAAAGCAATAAAGAAAAAATCGAGTAGACAAGAGCTAGTAAATTTAAGGCCACGACAGGTGCGCTTAAAATTCAAAATTTCAACAACAAAAAAATAGGTGTCCACTTTTTTGGTTTTGGAAACGATTTGGACATCCTTAGAGATGACACTAAATCAAGACCGATTTCCCCGGAATCAAGATGAAAAAGGGGGAAAACAAATTCTTAATGATTTTTCAAACAGATCTCAGCATACATGTAAAAATTTGACTTTGGAATATGAATGGAGAGTTAGAAAAAATGTTTTTGGCCTGGAACAAAATACTTTTAAGACTGGAAAAATTATTAAAGTTTTCTACAGCCTTTTTGTTCCCAAACTTAAAACTATAAAAGCAAGAATTACCTCCTCATACGTGTCCAAAGGAAGTTGCGAATAGCAAAATAACTGATCGTATAGGATATAATTATCAATCAGATAAGGCTGTCAACAAAATCCCCCCCCCCCACCCGCCGCCCGTATCCTTCGTTAATGAACTCATTTATCTGCATAATTTACGGTTGCTTTAAAGACATCGGTAACAGGATAACGGTTTGGCGGCGGTTCTCGGTTATAGGACACGACGCGCAGCACGCTTGGCCATTTTTGAAGAGGAGAACCGATGGTTAACGTGTTACGCGTCATCATCAATAATAATTTCCGTGTCAGTTATTCTCTTTTGGGAGGAGACAAGTGCTGGTGCCTGCGTAGGCGTGTGCGTTTAGTCGTGCGTATACATATATATATATATATAGATTCGAGTATATCACACGAAGAGTATCTGGGCACGTTTTTCTTTTCGCCGTGGCCGGAAGCGGCGGACAGTTATCATCGTTCTGTATGAAAAGTGGTACGCCGCACATAAAAATTTTACTGATTCGGCGAGTAACCGGTCGACCGTACCGTACCATACCATTGGAGAAAGAGGGTCGATGATCTGAGGAGGGATAGAATTCTGTGATGATGGCGATATAAATTTTGATCAAATCATTTGACCCCCAAACCCGGTAAACCGCCAAATGATGTAGCCTCCTACACAGATAGAAAAGATTTCTTGTTTTAAAGAAATGTATTTGTTTGAATTTATTCTTTTAGGTCAAAACATATTTCTTTGACGCCAACAATATTTACTTCATCGAATACTCTAGTTTATTTGCTTGCAGAGATTAATTTAATTGAAATATTTATTTAAGTGGAATAAATATATATGGATACAAACAAAAATTACTTTCCTTTAAAGTAATATTTTTGTTTTGATTTAAAAAAAAAAACGTTTCTTTACACCAATGAAATATAATTTTGAATCAAACACATAAATTTGTATATAAGGAGAGATTTATTTCGTTTAAAGTAATATTTTGTCATTGGCTTAAAGATAGGTTTACTTCCGCCAAAGAAATCATATTTTGATTAAAATAAATATATTTGTACACAAGAAGAGATTTATTTCCTTTAAAGTAATATTTTTGTTTTGGCTTTAAAATAGGTTTACTTCTACCAAAGAAATCATATTTTGATTCAAATAAATATATTTTTAATGTCATCCAACTGTATTGTTAGATGGCGCTGTAAACTCGCTCCTCGCACTTCGTACATATCGAGAGTATAAAGCCGCGTGATCGACAGTATAGAACTTATGAGTACAGTGCCTGCAGGTTCAAGTTGCGATTCCAAATCAGAGTACACTTTACTAACTTAACCTTGACTATATGTTAGGTTGGGGAGACCAGGCACTGGTCCAGGATGTGCGACATCCCAAAAAGGAGGTGACTCATGGCGAGTCTTCCGAAAAATTCTTGTCTATTAATTCCTTCAACAAATTAATAATTTTAAGCATTTTAACTCGACCAACAATTTTGTTAATTTAAAAAAATGTAATTCTTTCACTCAACACAATCATAATTATTTGAAGTAAATAAATCTCATTTCTTATAATACACAAATTGCAAACTTTAACTGGAAACATAAGTTGTTTGACACAAATCAACGTTCTTTCTACCAAACAAATATTTCAAATAAATGCGTTTTTATCCGCAAATAAATATTTCTTTGCCTCTATTGAAACAACAAATTTCTTTGAGTCAATGCATATTTATTTGAATTAAACAAAAGTTTGTCTCAGTGTACAGACCTATATCTGTATTACCAACTATTTCAAAACTGTTTGAGAAATTACTTATCAAGAGAATATCCCAATTCTTGAGCAAAATCAAACTATTCCATCACATCAATCCGGCTTTCGACCTCGACATTCAACAATCGATCAGGTACACCGAATTACCGACGTTATAGAAAAGGCTCTTGGGGAAAAGAAAATTTTCTCAGCAATATTTTTAGACCTGGCTCAGGCTTTCGATAAGGTGTGGCATGACGGACTCTTTGAGAAACTGGAACCGCAGCTTCCTACTGAATATACAGAACTGTTAAAATCATATCTGAAAGATCGCCACTTCAGCGTGAAACAGGATGACGAATACTCCTCGCTACGCAATATCAATGCTGGAGTACCACAAGGAAGTGTATTGGGACCACTTTTGTACCAACTGTATACTTATGATATTCCTGTTCCGGGAGAAAGCACAGTGGCAACATTTGCAGACGATACGGCTATTTTGGCGATTAGTGACAGCGTCGAAGAAGCAACTAAAAAATTACAGATAGCTGCAAACAAAATCAACCTTTAGACAAAGAAATGGCGCATCAAACTAAATGAAGGAAAATCCACGCATGTAAACTACACCAATAAGAAAGTTAACTATATTCCAGTAACCATTAATGGGAACGATATTCCATACGCAGATACAGCGAAATACCTTGGCATGACACTGGATGCCAAACTTAGATGGAAAGAACATGTCAAGAAAAAGCGGAACGAACTCGACCTAAAATTCCGCAAAATGTATTGGCTAATGGGACAGAGGTCAGCCCTATCAGTGCAAAATAAGCTCCTACTATACAAGCAATTATTAAAGCCAGCATGGGCGTTTGGAATACAGTTATGGGGATGCACTAAGCAGTCCAATATCAACCTCATTCAGAGGTTCCAAACTAAAGTTCTAAGGCCAATTGTTGGTGCACCATGGTACATCAAAAACAGCAATCTTCATCGGGACCTTCGCATGGAGATGGTAACTAGCAAAATATCAAAATTTGCTAAGAAGCACGAGGATCGTCTACTCCACCACGACAACTTTGAAGCCATCCAGCTGCTAGACAGCAGTGCGCTAGTGCGTCGGCTGAAAAGAACTAAACCATTCGAACTAGTGCGGGAGTCATTAAAACCAGAGCACCCGTAGTGTATTCACAGTGATAGTATAAGCGAAAACAACCGCCGTCTACGTGAGTGGTAAAAACTGTCAGACTAAAACAACTTGTGCCAATGGGCAAAATTGTAGAAATACCTATTATTTTATCAGTTTAGGTTAAGTGAAAATAACTTGTTAGTCATTGACTAGGTGTTATGCCACTGTGTTCTGTGTTTGAACAAAATAAAAAAAATCATTTGGCCAATACAAATCAAGCTTTAATGCAATAATGTATGGTAAATGTAAAGGTAAAAATGTATGTGGAATATGTAAATTCTGTAAAAAATACAAAAATATAGCTAAAATCCAAAAACCAGCAATGTTACAATTAATTCTTCTTTTACAACTTTTTTGGTAGTTTATAAAATTCATTTTTTGTAACATTGCAGATATTTCTGTCTAGGTACCTACCTATAAACTTATTTGATCCTTTTAGTTCCTTATTACTAAACGAACGAAAAAGAAAACACAAATCAAACAATGCGAAAGCGAAGAATACAAACAGTGCGTTTACAAATAATTAAATAAATAAATTCCTTAAAAAAAATTAAAAGAAAATCATTGGTAAACAAACATAAATTAAGAAACATTTATTCTGAGTAAAAAGTAGTAAAAAGTTTTATATGGACCTATTGATAATAAGTTTCTATTCCTTAAGAAGTTAGAGCCATTTAAAACACTGTTTTATTAATATTTTGTTATTTTTTTGATTGAAAAAATAAAAGTCCTTAAGAAACATTTTAGCCAGAACAATAGTTACGTTCTGAGAAAGAAAGTGTGGGAGTAAACAGTCAACTAGATATTATAATACACTAATTTCATCTAAAACAGATGACTTCTATATTTTCTCTTAGAGTTTGTTAAATAAGAAAAAGCTTGCTCATACATACACAATGTTAAAAACTGAACTACAAAGTAATTTATAACTCGAGGTGAAAATTAAATGCAAAAACTCACTAAATTACAAAATAAAAATATGTGAAGATCTTGTAAATTTGTTTCTTTGTCAATATTAGT
This sequence comes from Melinopterus prodromus, assembly GCA_964023965.1. NCBI lineage: Eukaryota > Metazoa > Arthropoda > Insecta > Coleoptera > Scarabaeidae > Melinopterus > Melinopterus prodromus. The sequence continues at coordinate 2,538,986 of OZ030391.1, read as the reverse complement.
ACTTACAGTTACTACAATTTAATTTAATTATTTTTTGTTTATATAAATGCAGTCACGAAATTTGAAATTACACTTTCGTTACCTATCCGCATATTTTCGTCTATAATATTGCAAATCACTTTGTATATTTATTGATTCTGGCGATAGGTTAGTTTAGTTATCTTTTCTGGAATGTAATATCATATTGAAATCCACCACCTACAACTCTGTTTTGCTCCTAAAGTACCATTATGAGCAGCAGATTCAAATTATCGGTTTATTTTGTGGCTCATTTGGAAATCCAAAAATATTGAATACAAATAATGTTAGAGTTTGCCCAATAACTTGTAAGTAATATTGTCAATTGAAGTTAATGAATAGTCTAGAATGTTTCCCGTTGGATGAAATATCGAAATAACAGTGGTTTATTGGGTTAGAAGGGCTCCAAATCAAAATTAATCATATCATTCATGGATTATTATTAATCCAATATTTAAAATAATAATCCCATGCTCCTGGTTAACTAGTTTTATATCAATGCAGACACGACCGATCTCGATCAAACAGAATTTGCTCATGCAGCTAAACTATTAAATTCTACCAAACAAGAAAGGTTTTCCATAAAAATTAACCATATCCTCTCTCACAGTGATGTCTCTATACTCTCTACTTTCTATCAATATACCATACTGACTGCGAGCATTTATGTGTTAGTGTTGAAGCTGGTTGGTGACCAGGCCATTAAATTGAGGACCGTAGTGTTTAGCCATTCAGGTAACGCACCTGATCACAAAATAAAAGAGCAGAAACTGCGATCCGTCTTGAATACGAAATTCATAGGAACGCTTCTCGCTTCGGTCTACGTCGAAGACCTCCTAGGTATTTACTATCCATATAGACCATCTCGTATCCGTCACCTCACCAAGCGTACCGATCATCAAATATTCAATACCACACCGCTTGGCTACTGCATTTCACCAGGCAGAATAACCGGAGAAGAACAAAAGGTATAGCTGAGGATGTGCTGTGAAGTGCATTGATATTTGATAGACAACGACCTTTAGAGAAATCTAGAACCTATTGAGAATATTTCTGTATTATTCACTTAAACACTTCTCACATTTATATAAAATATTTTTTTAAGCACAAGATGCTTGAAGATATTGAAACTAATCTATATCACCTTGAATCTGAATACTGAAAACTATGTAGGTACTATGATGTCCTATATTTATTTTGTCCTAAACAAGATGCACTAACACTTCAGTAACTGTGCTTTTTACTGTATCATACGTAATATAAAAAAGTATTGTAATTATAAATCTACTTTTATAACTAAACATCTTGTAAAAACTTAGGAAAATGTATATTTTTATGATTACATTGACCTGTTACTTTATCATACGCAGTATGATAATTTCGATTTGACAGATATTTTCATTCTAATAACAGCAGGTATTGTCAACGCTGATGTTTTAACAATACCTATTGTCGATACTATTAAAATATCTGTCAAATCCTGGCTAACACGTTTTATTATATAATGCAACGACCGATCTCGATCAAATAGATTCTCATCTAGCTAAACTGGCCATATCAGATTTTTTAGTTATAATCAATTAACAAAACTCATGAGATTTTACTTTAACTAAACGGATGAAACCATGAAAATTTAACTAAGCGGATGAAACCATGAAAAATGGCACACTCGTTCCATTTGCGCACTCCTCGGTACGCTCGTCGTGCTCAAAACAACTCGTGCGCCAATAGGTCTTATAGCACGAGTGTTATATACTATTTTTTCTACTTTGCGACATTTATTTTACTTAAATTTCGAAAATTGCGGTTGTTATCTTATAATCTAGAGTAGGTTTATATTCAACAGTTGGTAGTTGTAATAAAATTCACAAATACGATTGACGCGAGCCAATAGCGATTGAGATGACAGCTTTATTTGACACTTGACGTCAATATCATCAATCTTGGAAAACCAAAAGTTACTAAAAGTGTGTGATCCAATTTTTTCATAACAACACTGAAAGCGGTTTCGTTATGAGTTTATAACGAACGCAAAATAGAAAAATATATAGTGTGTTCCATAAGGAACTGAAGACCCTGTATACAAAAAATATATTTAAAAGAGAGATTATTTCAACTCAAAAAATACTTATTCAAAACAGTTTTTTAATTTTTTACGGTTGGAAAATTATTTAGGTGTTCAGGTAATTTTGCATAATAGCCTCAAAATATTATAATAAAAAATATTCCTATAATTAATCTTAGAAATAAAAAATCTCGCAAAATTCGGTGCAAGACTGAGAATTGAAATTCTTTTAAATCAGTCCATCTCGTATTTTATCGCAAAACTAGTTATTCTTGAATTTAATTAAAATTAATAATTAAATTATATCATTATTTAAGGTATTTTTATTATTATTAACGTTTATTCGTTGTAAATTAACAAGCCATGAAATTAAAATAACTCAATTACTGAATTTGTGAATTTTTAGATTGATTAATACATATAATACAGTATAATGAATTTGGACAAAATACGTACAATTAATTGTAATATAGCAAACGAATTAAAATATGCTATTTTCTTGTATAAAGACAGCAATACAGCCATGTGTTTAACTTCTAACCATGTACACAATTCCGACACACTTGTCTGATTTAAGGATGTGCTATATTTACATGTACCTAATTCCGACACCCCTAAATTTGTAAATAATAGTGGTTAAAAGGGTAGTAAACCGCATTATGCATTATAAAAATATAAAGCATTTTTAGTCAGCCTAGATATATATAATTAGAATTATTACTGTTATCCTGTAGCTATGTAAAAAAAAGTCGATTTGCAGTTACCTTATAAGGAAAAAATCAACTTCTAGCATAACATTCAGTTATCAAGATCAGTCAAACTTTTAGGTTATATTCTGACCGTTAGAACATTGGTAGAATAGGAAACGATTGTGGGTTGATAAGTGTAATGTCAAAACAACAAACCGGATGTACTAAAATAAACTTAAATGTTGTAGATTTCTTATTTTATTCAACTAAACACAATTATGTCGGAATTTAGGACAGTGTCTGAATTTGCGACGTTTAGCTTAAACATCACATTTATGTACAAATTAAATAAAGTAGGTGCCAAAATAGACCCTTGAGGAATCGTCAAGCTGTTCCCAATCCCCAATCTGCACTGCTTAATTTGTATTCCTCTTGAATGCATACACTTTTGTTTGGAAGACAACAATACGCAACCAGAGAGATCCCAGATATTATAGAGGAAGCAGATTCGCCACCAAGGTGAACCAGTTTGTTTCAAATCTCTGGACCGGAACGTCTTTTTTTCCCCGTATTCCGAGTAGAGACCAACACAACATCCGCGGATTCCCATTCTTGGAATTAAGCCCAATTTAACCTCAATTACGAACGCTAACCATCGCCCATTAATCAACAAAACCATACTCGACCAAAAGTTCTTCATCTCCCATGCTGACTGTTCCAAATTACCACCTCCGTAAACTATTTAGCATACAGTCCGAGTGCATTTTATTGTTATGTCGTTTTAATAGCGGCTACTGAGTGCTTCAAACGTTTCAATTACGTATTATGATCGATATTGGCCGATCAAATACCAGGCCAATGATGTAAGAAGATGATAATCGCGTCATAGAAGTAGAACGGTTTGTCGTGTCGCGAATATACAGCTGTAAATTTCACCTAACTATAGAGTTGTATCGATGCGCAGATTCAGATTTGGCCGTCGTGGATGTCTCGTTGTTTGCTTGGTGTGATGATTTTATGAATTGCGACGAAATGATCAGAGCGATTAGACGCTTGTAAACAAGAACACCTACCGAGATAGTGGTGTTTACCATATTCCACTCTACGTTTGGGTTTATTGTTTTTTAATGGAGCTGATTTGAATAGGAAAAGGCATCGTAATGGCTAAACTATTCGACGAACGATAAATTGAGCGTCGATGATCAAATCAAGACAAGTTGAGATAAAGACTCCCGTCTCAATTCAAATAGCGAACTGTAGCAAACTTCTCTCTGAAGCTTCGACATAAAAAAATCACCAGATGTACTAAATACTAGATAATAATACTAGATGGTGCTACTATAAACATGTCTGCTTTTATTTCGTATTTAGTACATTTCGTACAGCCGTGGAAAATTCAATGGTAACAGGCTTGCCGCTAGTGTACACCAAACGTAGCTCGGAGATTGTCGGTCGTCGGATACCTACCTGCTAAAGTCATAAAACCAAAGGGTTACTTTTGTTTCGTTTCGTTTTATTTTTCTGTATCTATGGAATGAAATCGAATTTCGTCTTTTTATATGTTTCCGATATCCGAAACTGACAAAAGTGCACAGTAATATTTAATGTATTTTTTGCATGTAGTTGTAAATCGTATTTGCCCCGGTTTCTTCTTTGCTGCAGATATGCCCTTTAGAACTGATACTACAGTGTTGTTCAGCATTTTAGCATAATTATAAAAATGTTGTTATTTTTATGTTTATTAAAATTATATATTTACGTTCTATAATAACATCCACACACAATTTTCTTTTATGTGTGACATGTAAGGGCAAGACTTACAATCCAATATGAATGATATCACATCAGAACGATATGCAAATAACTTTGAAAAAATTTATAACAAAATCATTGAAATTTCAATCTATATTTATGTTACTCAATCTTTTCGCCGTATTGCAAAAGTTTCAAGTCCACAAGTTCCTTGTATAATATTTTGTATTGCGGCCGACCTACCGGACGATCAAGCACAAAGGTAGGTATTTTTATTACACTATGGGTCGCGTTTTGTTCCTTAATTTACTTTTTTGCTGGCCTTTCCGCAAATTAGGCAAATATTGAAAATATGTATCACATAACGTTGTGACTTCGTGCCATCGACACACAATTTCGAAGAGTTACAATGCCCTATCACCTATCTAGCTATTTGATTAAAAATCGTAAATTTCTTAGACAACCACAATTAAATCGATTTTGGCTGATACAACAAAGGATTTTGCTTGTTTTCTTAGTGCAACAAATTGACGATACATATGTTCCGTTTAGATTGTCATAAATGTATCATTCCCTAAAACATCAGGTCATACCAACCTCAACAACATATGAAATAAAAGCACTCCTGCAAATTTATATCAACCTCCAACCTAACGGAACACTTTTCTTATTTAATACATGCTTATGTTATTCCTATTTTTTTACTGTTATACATCTATCTATTATTTGTATCTATACTATACTCATGTTATATTTATATTATTTTTGTTGAATACATAATTATATGCAATTTTCATTACTTACCATAACGTAAATTAAATAAATATAAAACATTTTGAGATAAAAGTATATTATTTCGGTCTGGGACTAAGTAGAAACCGAGAAAAATGAGTTGTTTCACTTACAGGAACTTCCTATCTGGAATTACCTCCTTTAAAAATTATTGACAGCGGATATCGGATGTAGTAATCGGTTTGCCTTGATGCATACACCGACGTAGCCATGATGATGAAGTATTTCAATATGTGCCTAATTAAAATTTTTATAATTATAACTAACGTTACTATGTATTTTAGTATAAATGAAATAATACTGCAATTGCATATCGAAACAAAAATATTAACGAATAACAATCTTTAGCTACGAGCGGCAGTTTTGCTCCGAATATCGAAAATATATTATATAAATACGAAACTCATATTCATACCATCTATATACAGAAAACTTAAAATGATTTGAAACAGAAGTGACTCTTCGGTTTTATGACTACCAGGTAGGTATACGACGACCGACATTCTCCGACCTACGTTTGGTGTACACTAGCGGCAAGCCTGTTACCATTGAATTTTCCACGGCTGTACAATACTCCATAGTGCAAGTCTAGAGAAGCTCACAAGAAAATAACTTGTGCTCTCATAGTAAACATTTAATTATATTTATAATGTATTAGAGCAACTGCCATCGAAAAGCATTTCTATATTGGTAGTCCATTCACGAGAGAATTTCACATAATAATAAACGACACAGTGCAAGATTTCTTGGATTGAAATTTTTTTTAACTCGAGTGGAAAAATTGTTGAGCGTGCGATCCGGCCGATCCGCGCGCTCCGTATTTTTGGCACCTGCATGCCGTCCGCTAATTGCTTATAACTCGGCTAATTTTGCAAATTTTGCATTGAAACTTTGTACACACATTCTTAAAAGTATGCGTTTGCATAACAGGTTACATTCGGTTGGCGTAGGATAAAGTAGTTAAGGCCTAACACGCTTCGGCCAATCACATCCGACCATATCGGAATTAAGTTTGCAAAAAAAAAATTATCAAAAAGAAAAAAATCTGGAGGCGGATTCGATTAATTTTCTCGAAGCGCCAGATATTTAATTAAATAAAAGTGTGTGATGATATTCTGAATTACTCTGTTTATTTCACATTCGAATGTATTCTCTTAATAATTTAAATACCTGCATTCTTTTAAACAAAGTTTTGAAAACGGTTTTATATTTAAGTTTACTTTTGGACAGGTGGCAAGCATATAATATTATCCCTTTCGTTTGATACCGATTATGTTTTATCATTTAATACTTTGTATAATGGTATAATTGAAACTTCTTGGACTTCCGGGATCATATCTCCGGAAGTGGTTGAGATATCAAAATTAAGTATAGCCACTGGTAATTCACTCCTAAAAAGGCATACTGTGTCCAAATTTGGGAACAATCGGTCACGTATTTTCCAAATTATGAATTTATTTCTGTTGAATGTGCAATGCGTCTGTGAAGTCCCCCCCCCCCCCTTGGTAAGATATCGAAATTCTTGACAGAAAAACGAAGTTCTGTTTCTACAGATCGTTTGCGAGTGTTTGCGAGTTTGGAATTTTCGTTTGCGAGTGAACCGTTTCCGAGATATAATTAAAATAAATTTGGGGGGCCAGATTCACACTAGCCCCCCCCCCCCCTTGGCAGAAAATCAAAATTCTGTTTCTACAGATCGTTTGCGAGTGTTTGCGAGTTTAGAATTTTCGTTTGGGAGTGATTCCTTTTAACGATAAAATTTGAAAACTTCCGGTTGGTGTGAAGTTGGCCCACTTGATCGAATTTAAATTCTTTTTTTGCTCTTTAGGTTGCAAATTGTTTGGGAATGTTTTCGAGTTCCATTTTGGCGTTTGCGAGTTAACCGTTTTTGAGTTATAATGAAAAAAAACTCGTGCGGCTTATGTACGTCTAGCGCTGAATAAAAGATTAGAAATTATAGCCAAGTTTTTCAAAATTATGCCTTTTTGTTACAGATTGGTTGTATTTCATTTGCATTAAGTATATTATAAAGTGTTTACTTATATTCCATTATGGGACATTTTGCCGATAGAATTAGAAATATAGGGTGTATGCAGAGTTCTATGCTGTCGTGAAACCCTACTTTATCAGCTACGATACGGTCGCACAGCCGCATGGACGAAACAAACAAAACACAGAATTAAAATGCCTTATAATGCATTGTGTGATTTTTAGCTAACGTGCAGTTTGCAGAATTGGGCAGATAAATGAAAGGTGCCTCAAATAAAATTAACTCTCAAAGCTCCTTTTTTAACATAATTAGATACTACAATAAAAGCATGACGATAATGGAAATGTGGTGATTATTTTTAAAGGCAATATTTATTTTACTTTTCTTCCAAAACCGGTTTCATATAGACGAATTTTTAATTTAATAAAAAAGCAAAGTGAAATGATAACTAGGCGACTTTATATTTGTTTCCTTACAACGAGTTTTGTTGATCATTTTACTTCTTTATTAAATTATTACTATAATAATAATTGATTTACTATCGAACTGATGTACCACATTGTATAATGTACCACATTATTGCTTTTTTTATTAAACGTATCTACTGTAGGTACACCATTTATACTCTCTAATTTAGGCACAAGAATAACCTATATCTATCAATTATCTATTACGTTTTATTTCATTCTGGGAATTTGGTATACAAATAGAACTTCACATATTATGCGTATAAAACTTTTATTATTATATGTGTATACAGGGTCCTGCAACTAAGCTCCCGTCTTCTGTAGCTTACTTACGCATTAAGCTAAGAGTTTGACATTTTGCAGGCTTACCCTGTACTTCAAGGTACAATTCAAGAAATTATTTTTTATTATACAGCGTGTTCCAAAAATTTGCAACGCCATGATAATATATTTTTTTAAATTGCATGCTATACATTTTTCTACACATTTGGAAGGCTTTTATGGTTGCCTACATATCACCAAAATTTTATTGAAATCGGTTGAGTGACCGCAGCGGAAAAAAATAAAAACCAAAAAAAATTGATTTTGCATCGTAAGATTTAAAAATCAATAAAAACCACAAAATGCACCTCGTTAATAAAAGTTTGCGACGTGCTTATTAAGTTAGATGTAATAGTCTCGTTAACCAAGTGACATTGATCCAAATTATACAGGGTGACCAAAATCGAGTGTCAAACTTGTCAAACTTCAAAGCGTGTTATTGTTCTTATTTTAAATTGGAACCCATAAATCTTTTTATGCGAAATGATGCAGAATTAAAAAATAAACATTGTTTCTAAATACAACCCCATCACAATTCCCAATATTTTAAAAGTTATTCGCCAAAAACTCATTTTTCAACGTTTCCAACGGCAATTTTAGATAATAAATATCGTACGTGACGTTGAAAAACAATTTATTTCATAAAAAATAATAGACCTATTTTAGATTTGACTGTACTTAATTAAGTAGTTATTCAAATGCCAAATTTACTGTATCATTTACCTATAGCGGTAAGGACGGAAATGTGGCTATAGGTAAATTTTGCAGTAAATTTAGCAATTGAATAACTATTTAATTAAATACAGTAAAATCTAAAATACCTCTCTGCGTTATATTTTATGTAATAAATTGTTTTTCAACGCCACGTACGATATTTATTACCTAAAATTGCCGTTGGAAACATTGAAAAATGAGTTTTTGGCGAATAACTTTTAAAATATTGGGAATTGTGATGGAGTTGTATTCAGAAACAATGTTTATACTTTAATTCCGCATCGCTTCACCTAAAAAAAATTATGGGTTCCAATTTAAAATAAGAACAATAGCGCGCTTTGAAGTTTGACAAGTTTGACACTCGAGTTTGGTCACCCTGTATGATTTGGATCAATTTCACTTGGTTAACGAGACTATTACATGTAACTTAATAAGCACGTCGCCAAATTTTATTAACGAGGTGAAAAGGTTAAAAGGTTTCCAAATGTGTAGAAAAATGTATAGCATGCAATTTAAAAAAATATATTACCATGGCGTTGCACATTTTTGGAACACCCTGTATAATAAAAAATAATTTCTTGAATTGTACCTTGAAGTACAGGGTAAGCCTGCAAAATGTCAAACTCTTAGCTTAATGAGTAAGTGAGCTACAGAAGACGGGAGCTTAGTTGCAGGACCCTGTATAAAACATATTCAATTTATATAACAATTCATCAAAATAATTTAAAAAAATGCCGCTATTTTACAAAAATTATTGCCGCGGTAAACAAACGATAAATTGTGCATGTTGTAACGACAGGTAAATGTTTTCTAAATATAATTCTAGTCATATATCAATAGTAAAAACCTTAAATTATAAAGAAATGATTAACCAATAGGTGTGTAACATGAGTAGATTGTTATTTATTATTTATATCTCGGAAACGGTTCACTCGCAAAGGAAAATTCCAAACTCGCAAACACTCGCAAACACTCGCAAACGAATCGCAAACGATCTGTAGAAACAGAACTTCGATTTTCTGTCCGGGGGGCCAAAGTGAATCTGCCCCCCCCCCCCCCCAAATTTGTTTTAATTATATCTCGGTAACGGTTCACTCGCAAACAAAAATTCAAAACTCGCAAACACTCGCAAACGATCTGTAGAAACAGAATTTCGATTTTCTGTTAAGGGCGCCACCTTCACAGACGTATGTGTAATTGGGACCTTTAGAATCGAATGGTAGCGAGCATTTCGCGATTGGCGCAATAATTATGACGTGGGATATTTTCGCGTTTTCAATGTCGGAGATGGGAGTCTTAAATTAAACTAGTTTGACATTTTATTTGTAGTACAAGCTTCTTCTTCTCCATCAGTGCGTTAAACGTTGAAAATAGTACCGCACGCTGACCTAGCCTTCCGCGAGGTAGCCCGAGCCGCGTTAGCCGTTCACCCACACTTGGCGTGGCCTGGGCTGGGAGGCTTCTGATCAATATGCAGAGGCCCGGGAGAGATCGACCGCTGCTGTGGCGACGTGCAGGTATCTCAATCGGCACGGGCGCAATCCTCCCTCCTCCTCCCGCCCTGCTCCAACCTCCTCCTCCTCCTCCTCCACGTCTCCGCTTCTCCGCTGTTCTCTCGCGCCCACGCGCTCTCCTCGACGCCGTTCTCTTTTTTCGTCCGCATTCGGTCTGCCAATTCCATCTAAGGATTTACACCATGACCAATGACTCCGCGTATGACCAATCTAGTATGTCGAACGGCAATACCGATGACCGTAAGTGGCCGCGGCGTAGAAATCAGATAGCAAATCTCATTATCGATGCGTCCACGTCGTAGTCGGCGGCGGCGTTTCGACGAACTAAAAGGCTGAATCATCAGCTTTGTGCTGCTGCTGCTGGCGCATGTCTATCGATTGTTATGGCCAGATTGGATCGGCACGAGGCGTTAGTTTTGTCGTTCGCTTTTTGGACGACGGTGATGTGCGTCGTTTGGGTCAAGGATTTTTGTAGAGAGAGAGAGCAGGGTTGGAAATGAAAATGTTTGTTATCAAGTAATCTATAAGAAATCAGACTATTTTGGATCAAATTTTTAACTTATAGGTACGTTACGTCTCCATATGAAGTGGTATTAAAGCCCCTCCATGGGGACAAGTATATAACAGCATCATGGCAAATCAGAAAGTTTAGCAAAAAAATGGCATACGAAAATCGCAAAAAATTTCAAATTTTCATCTTTTCGTCAGTTTTTTGCCAAAAAAATTATAAAACTATGCACTCTTCGACGTAGACTACTATGCATAAAAATGAAGTGCACGAAATTTCCTATAAGAATAACCGTCAAGTGTATTTTTTGATTGCATGGTTTTGCCGCTAGAGCGCGCTGAAAGATGGCGAAATTTTCCTACTTTATGTAATGTGCGTGTAATTACAAAAAGCTTAGATTGTGATAAAACCCCACATCTTTCGTCTTTAATATGGTTGCAGAATTTGTTCTGGGAACCTTAATAATTTCGGAGACATTGATGCAACATTTCATGAAGAGTCTTTTAACTAATCACCGATACTTTTTAATCAATTTCAATAAAAATATCAATATAGACTCAGCAAACATTTTGATATGATGTTAAAGACATTTTTCTGAATCTATTAGTATTATCTTCATTTAACAAGAGATATATAGACTAATACAGAGAACTGTAAAATTCGGATATTAGCGAATCCACTGTTCACTTTACTTTATTTCTTATTCACTATATTTTCTATTTTGAATTTTGGTATCATTGTAATCGGTTTTTTTTTTTCTGTACAATAAAATGGTTGTAAAGCAATTAAATCATGCAAGAAGGCGCCACTGTTTATTTTCGACAATTTTCTTCAATTCATGGCCACATAGATTAATATACATAACATTTATGGAAAATTACGTTTATGTCTTTGTATTCAGATGTCATCCTGATGGAATTTTTTGGCCATTAAGACAATATTATGGGAAAACCCTACAAAAAACATCTAAAAAAAGTTTTTAACTTGATATGGAAAGATATATGGGTTACATAATTTTAAGAACGTGGAGATGAATGGGTGACTTCTGGTTGACTCAAATAACACCAATGATTCGCTTTTCACATCGATAGACAAAATATATATATATATATATATATATATATATCTGTCTCACATTGTTGGAACCGGGACTACACATTGACACTATAGTACAACTCCGTATAATCCCTAATACGTATATGGATAATATTGACAGTAGGTATTGTCAAAAAACCAGCCTTTGACACTACCTAGTGTCAGAATGAAAATATTTGTGAAATTCTCGCTAAGTTTTAATGCAGACACGATCTCGATCAAAATTTGCTCATACAGCTAAACCATTAATTTTACCAAAAAATGTCAGAGACATAAAGTATACAAAGTTTCTTCTACTTTAATTTATTATTTAACTATTTTGACGAAATTACCGAAATGGCAGCTCATTTGCAAATTCCTTGAAGAATGCTTAGAGGAAACATCCAGTTCCTTTGGGACCCTCTTGAACCAAAAGCTTTTCAGCTCTAAGTTTAGTCATAAAACTTCTAAATATGAACTTTCGTCCCGATACCTTTAGTAGTTTCTCCGGAATCGTCGTCACCAAAATCGGGTACACACATACACATAGACACACAGACATTTTTTTGTATCTTGGCCAAAAATGATAAGGGGACCCAAAAAGACCTATTTCCGCTAAAATCTCAATTTTTTTCGGCACGATTACAATACTAAAAAGAAGAAGAATTCATTCTCAGGTATAAAATTTAAAAATCTGATGTGGCCAGGCACATGACTTTATCATACAATGTATAAAATTAATAGTTTAGCTGCATGAGAATCTATTCTATTAAGATAAATCGTAGGTATTGTCAAAGCATCAGCATTTGACACTACCTACACTACGTCATTAGAATAATAGTTATTTATGTCACAAATGCCGAAAATACGCAATAGCGCGACGAGCGGTGATGCGGCGCGTCACCGAAGGCGGAGTGTCGCCGTCGCATGTGTGCGAGTCGCGCTATCTAGTTTTTGGCAGGAGCGACATCAACGTTTATTGTGTTGCTTTTTAAGAATACGTATTTTAAAAAAATAAATAAATGATTTCTGTATAGTAAATGCTAAGCTGGTACCACTTTGACGAAACGTCAAGTTTAAAGGTGCGTTCCGATTGGTAGGTAATGGTAGCTAATGGCGGTGGTAGAATACGAAATTATAGTATTTCTTACATATCGTGATAATGACACATATTAGTTTGCATGTACATAAACATGAGTCACTAGCAATTTTCTATTGGAAATACTATAAAGGCGTCTGCTATCACTGCCATTATCACTAATGAAAACGCACCTTAAGAAGGTAATTCAAATTCTGACACATTTATATTTGTTCATGACACATCCCTACCAACATACTAAAATAAAACTACACTCATCGCTATGCTTTATTTATAATTTTCGCATTTTATCGTTTTTAGAATTAGATATAAAGACGGGTTGATATTTCTTATCAACAAACAATCAAATTGGTGATCTTATTTTATTTGAAATTTGTATTTTATAATTTGCCGCACTACAGCGGCAACGTTCCATAGTGGTCCTCCAACCTCTGATGAGATCAGCTGTTTTCGAATGTGACAACACAAAAAAATATTTGTCAAAATCCTGGCTACTATGTAATTTCATATCAATGCAGATGCGACCGATCTCGATCAAATAGAATTTGCTCTTGAAGGTAAACTATTAATTTTACCAAAAAATGTTATAGGCATAAATTATTTAAAATTTCCTCTACTTTAATTTATTAATTAACTATTTTGTCGAAATTACAGAAATGGCGGCTCATTTCCAAAATCCTTGAAAAAGACTTAGAATAAACTAAAAATAAATAAAAAATAATAAACTATTAATTTTACCAAAAAATGTCATAGGAATAAATTATTCAAAATTTCCTCTGCTTTAATTTATTATTTAACTATTTTGACGAAATTACAGAAATGGCGGCTGATTTCTAAAATCCTTGAAAAAGGCTTGGAGTAAACACCCAGTTCCTTTGGACTCTTTTGAACCAAAAGCTTTTCAACTCTAAGTTTGGTCATGAAACTTCTAAATATGAAGTTCCGTGCCGATACCTTTAGTAGTTTCTCCGGAAATGAATTAACAAAAATTGGGTACACACACACACACACACACACACACATACACACACACACACACAGACATTTTTTTGTACCTTGGTCAAAAATGTTCAGGGGACCCATAAAGACCTATTTCCGCTAAAATCTCAAAAAATTTTTTCGGCACGATTACAATACTTTACATACTGCGTATGATAAAGTAAAAAAATAAGTCTAACAATAGGTTTGTTCAGCACCAAAATAAGTGCTTAAAGCACTTATTCTTTCTCCTGCGCATGCCAAATGGCGGTTTTGCCCTGCAAAAGCCTGCATTGCCTATGCTTACAAGAATCACCAATTGTTTTGACTGGTTTTGACGACTGCTCGAACGAACCTAATATAGGCAAAACTGGGAGAGCTGAAGATTACTCATAGATTTCAGCTGTTATTTTAGACATACGTTACAGAATATTTCTAAATATTGACGCGTGTTAAAACGAAATAGCATACTTTTCATACGTCTGCTGTATAATTTAAATGGGCAAGACAAAAAGTACGTCTGTTCTTAGAACCATAAGAACGAATGACAGCGGTAGCAACCTAACCTCCAATTCGAGCGCGAACGTGTGATGTGAACAAGATGTTTTCGTTGGTATGTTTTCACTTTGCTTCTGTTAAACATGCTAATGATGGATATATAAATTAGATAGGACAATTATCACAATTAAATGACAGTATTTTTAATAATTAAATATTAATCTTGAACGAACTACCTAGTAGGCAACTTAATATACACAGCTAATAACCAATTCACGCGGTACGTTCATATCTTGGTTCATACGATTTTAAGCGATGAATCACCTTCAGCTCTCCCAGTTTTGCCTATAGAAGCACACTTCCATGCTAGTGTTGTTACCAAACCTAGAATTGTCCAGGACTGTTAACAGGTTCAAAAGTAAGACCAAACAAACATAATCACCAAGTTTTAAAACTTTCCAATTCATTCCTTATTTGCTGAAAATAGAGAATATAATAGATAACTCGGCTAAAACTCCACATTTTGAAAACAGTCAAATGCTCCTCTCTATTTTAGTGCATGTTTTATATCTGCTAAGGAGAGAAAGCCAATATATCTGACTTTCTTGAAGACTAAAAAGACCATAGGTAGGTATATTTCAAAAGGAAGGAAACGGGCACCCGTGACTTTGAGTACCTAACTATTCATGATAACCCGAATACCAAATTATTGGCAATTATTGTTTTATGGGTTCTGATATAGTGGAGTTTGGCTATGATGCGTCAAAAACAATCTTCTAATAATCTCAACGTATTGCCTATTGGAAAATACGCTTTCCGACATCGACTTTCAAGTGACAAACCAACGGTCCAAACGAGAACAATACGGATTGCTCAAGTATTGAACTCCAACGTCTATTGAGAGCTAAATTAGTATGCAATGAGCACCATTGCATCCATACATAGTCGTCTTTCGTGTGTTTGTGTACAGCACGGCGGCCGCACAGCCGGACTCTCCCGTTATACATTCCGATCCGGACTTTCAGTTTGGAGATGTGCCAAAAACATCTCTTCATCGCTTTTGCCGCCTATATAATCTGACGGTCGGTACGGCGTGCTGCCAACAGCCGAATGTTCGCCGAGGACCGTCGTGAATGTCAATCGGATCGGTCGAGTTGACATTTTGGGATAGTAAATTTGATACTGTATCGGAATCGGTAAGTAAACTGAATGGAGTGAGGCCTGAGTACGTAGTATGTTTATGGGAAAGATCGGTCGAATGATTCAACTGTGTGAGTTTTCCCAGTTCACACACTTTTATCTGATTTATTGGCGGACGGTTTTGACATATTAAGTGTGTGATTGACGCACTGAATCTTGCTTGTATTCATCTTTTTCTTGTTCTTCTTAAAACCTTCTGGACATTGATGTTTTGCGCTATTCATAGCCCATGTTCTATAAATTTACGATGCTAAATTTGTAAAAGTTTTTGATATTTCTAAGTTTTATACAGCTCAGATTATATAGCTCAGAGCTGACGTTTGTAATATATGTAATATATCAAGAGTTGGTATTTATTTTATATTGTTTGTGCATGTATTTAATTGTTATTAATAAATAAACTGTTGAAAGTGTTATAATAGTTTGTATATTTATATAACAAAATCGGGCATACTTTTTAAATATTTTTTGGGTTTATCAAGCAAATTTAATTTAGTATTCACCACTAATCGGAAAATCTGCTAACTCCATATTATTAGATTTATCCGTTTCCATCAAAATCTTGTTTACAACCTTATTGTATAAAACTGAAGAAAACATAAACGCCAATCGATAGAAGAGATTTCTCTCGTACCGGGTCACATATTATAATCAAAATTATGCAAAAATTAAGAATTTAATTGTTAGTTAAAATTACTACCTTGACAAGTTATCGTTCTTTTTGTGTATTGATAATAAGCTGCCCCGGTTCTCCCAGCTGTGTCGGTTCTCTCCGACATGACAGCACCGCTAACGCCTCCCTTCCCCGCAGCACCCCAAAGACCGTAGAGCGTCGGAATTCACGCGGAGTTTCAGCACGATCTTTTGTATGAAGAATGCAAGATAAACAATGATTATGTAATAAACTTTAAACCTATGAATTATTGGGTAGCCTGCAGTCTATATTTTATTATTCTAGCTCTTCTAATAACGGAATTGCAGGCATTGCATCATATAACTTTTTATGGGTCAACCACTAATCCAATGATTTTACAAAAATACACATTGAAAGCTAGCATTCCGCAGGTGATTTTACTATTGAATTCCTTTGATATCTATGGATTATTTTCGGAGTAATTAATTGCTTAAGTTAAACGAATGAAATTTACGGGGCAGAAACAGCGCCAATTCTTCTTAATTTGGAAAAATAGGGAAAACGCCAACATATACAGTTTTCTAATTTTTATGAGTTGTTGCATATTAATCAAGGACAGCATCAACATTTTTTCAAATTTTTCGCCCCTAGTTCTGCGAGAAAATCGACGTCAAAAGAAGGGACATAATATATGGCCACGATGGTACTGCACATTTCATCTGCGTTTGTGTAATAATCCTGGAATTGCCCATACCATATACAGAAACTAATCAGATCAAAGATAACCCGAAGAAGAAGGTAATTTATCAAAATGCAAAGTGAAATAAATAACATTACTTCAGTGCCAGTGGTTTTGAATGTTCCACGACTTCTATAATTTTCCATTTTAACTTTTAGTGCGGTGGTTTCAGATTTTTTCTATCAGTTATGACTACATTCTAGTACATAGGTCATTTTTTTTGAATTGCCAATCTAAGGACACACACTTAGGCTGATGGTGATGAGTTGTTTATAACGAAGAAGTTGTTGCAAATATTAGCATTTTTATCTTCAACGGATGAAGTAGTTTTAGAATTTTTAGGTTAGCTGTTTGTTTTTTTTTTATTTGACTGCTATTTTGATTACTACAATTTTCCAAAATGCTGGTAATTTTGAAGATAATCGCAAAATACCTTTTTTTGCAGGCTTGTATTTTGAGATAGCTATTTTCCTGTAACAAATTCAGTGTGTTTTCTTATACATTATTTTCTTTATTTTCTTAATATTTCAAGCGGCGTTAACTTTTTATGGATTTGAATAACAATTATGTGCATACAAAAAAAAAAAAGTTCACAATTAATTTTGAATTATTTATAAAAACGGTTATTGTTTTGCTGCGTGCTAACTATTTTGCTGTATACTGTTTAATATACTGATAAGAAAATCGATAACCTATTTTAGGAAAACTCTATTTGTGTGAAAGATTTGACATATTTTCAAATGAAAAGTGAAAATAAAATCAAAAATATATCAAATCTCCACAAATTAAAATTTCACTACTTTAACTTATCAATACAATGGCATTTTTACATTAAAAATACATTCTAAAATTGCAACAATACAACCCCAACTTGTATCATTTTGTAAAAAAATACTTGAAATACTTATGTTTATCTCAATTTACGGTCAGAGTTTTAGAAATCTTAATTTATTGAAAAGTGTAAAACGTACCTACTGACAAGCAATAAGTTTATTCGCTTTATTCTAGTTTATTCGATAAAATACAAATTTGTTATATCATATTCCGGGTTTTTTACTTTATAATACGTAGGTCAGTATTGTAATCATTTCGAAAAAAAAATTGAGACTTTAGCGGAACTGTACCTTTTGGGTCCCATGAACATTTTTTACCAAGTAACATAAAAAATCAGTATGTGTGTGAGTAAGTACCTATGTATGTGTGAAGTGCGCCTGAGTACAACTTTTTTTTGTGGCGACGATTCCGGATAAACTACTACAGGTATCGGGCAGAAACTTCGAATTTAGAAGTTCCATGACTAAACTTAGAACTGAAAGAAGTTTTGTTCAAAAGGGCCTAAAGGAAGTGGAGGTTTACTCTTAGCATTTTTCAACGATTTTGCAAAAGAACCGCCATTTCAGGAATTTCGTCAAAATAGTTAAATAATAAATCAAAGTAGAGGAAATTTTGTATAATTTATTTCTATGATTTTTCTTCGTAAAATTAATGGTTTAGCTGCATGAGCGAACTTTAACTTTAAAAGCCATGCATAGCAGTTGACTCCGTTGGTAACTCAAGTGCATTATGTATATACAATAAATAGTTTATTGAAGCGTTAGCAGTTTTTATTCGACTCAGCGCTAACCAGACTACACACATCAAACATTCTATTTCATCGAGACCGCTCGTATCTGCATTACAACTAGTTTGCCAGGATTTGACAGATATTTTGCTAATACTATTGACAGTATTGTCAGATCATCAGCGTTTGACACTTCTGTATTGTATGATAAAGTCATGTGTCTGGCCACATCAGATTTTTTCACACACAAGATGTATAAAATATGTTTCCATCGTTTACAGATTGTGTTATAAACAAATACTAATGTTAACCATAAATAACGTTTATGTCCTGCATGATCATAAAGTGTTATTTTACATCTTCGATATCTTAGACATCTTAGATATATGGTTATATGCCAAATGTATCAAATATTTGTAAGGCAAATTGTAAATTTTAAGTCATCATGTCAATTATTGGCGATTAAGTTTATAAGTTTGACAATTAATTGTCTGTAGTGTCACTCAACTCCGAATTGTTTGTATTGTTATTCAACTTCGTAGATATGCATGTCACTTAATAACGTCAAAATATTTATTAATATTATTCAAACGGAGGAACAAAACCATTGTAGGCCATTAAATTTTGTATGCACCTCGGGCATTACTTGATGTTTATACCCTCGGGCGACTTAAAAAGCTGTCAAGCCTATCGGGCCTCGAGCTTTTTAAACGATCGCCCTCGGGGCATGAACATCCGTGTAATGCCCTTGGTACATAAATAACTATTTCTATCGTGTCTATCTAATTAAATTTGCTAGAAATAACTAAATAATCAACAATAATATAAAATGTTCTTTATTTTAGGAACAACCTGTACCTATATATCAAGTAATTTATTTAATTTCGTTACACATCGTAACATGTACACCTACCTGTAAAACGCGCGCCATGTAATGAAATTTATTTTTAATGAAGGTAGATGTGATATTTTTAGCGCACAATGTCCACATGTGATAGGAGCCAGAATGACACTTAACGTCCTATACATTGAAACCGAACCACAGTACAAAATAAATGTACACTTATATACGTACCTACTTAATATTTTAACCTTATTTTTTGTGCCAACTACAAGTCGCTGTCGATACGCCTGATATTATTAGTGAAAACATCATACAATTTCCGTAAGTAGTTATACAGTAGTATTGTGTACATAACTTTGTCGACTCTGTTCAGTCAGAAGAGAAATGAATTATGTTTTTTTTTGGCTCGTTGTATTGTGTGATGTGTTTTTAATTGGCCGCACTATCGTTTGTTTTGTTTTAGTACGACGATTATAACAATAAACAATGCCAATTCTCTTTAACTCTCTTAATATTTTAATGTTAATCTATTAAGATGTATGCTAACTTAAATAAAACACAAAAAAAAATATACTAGCGAATATATGCATTAACAAATGATTAATTGTAATAAGGAAAAGGATGTGTGTTTATAACGTTATATGCACAATCATTTTTTATAGATAACCGTTTTATTATATCTTTGCGGAATAACTGAGAATATCTATTTTCTATCGGTACTTACTACTGATTGCTAATTTCCAGAATGATGTCCAAAATGATACCGAAAACGTTAAACATTTTCTAGAAACAAAATTTTAACTATAAAATATGTAATACCTATATGGTCGAATCATTATTAGTAGAGCGCTGAAAACAGAGTACATATATATCTCTCAGATATGTAGAATTATACGATGTGGTCGCAATGTATATATCTTGAATATGCGTTATTGACCTACTTTCACATACCAAAGAAAAAACAAAAACATTCACTACTAACTGTTTAACTGCATACGTGTCAACCTTGGATCCCCAAAGATATCCATAAGAAACAGTATGGAGATGTAATGTTATGTACACTCGTGGAATAAAGTATGTTCTGATCCGTATTTCAGCAGTGTGTCGATGTTACATCCATGTACGAGTTTTTTGTTACTCTAGTGCAAAAAATTGTCCGGTTACGGTGCATACTCGTATATCGGAAATTTATTATTTGAGAAACCTTGTTCGAATGATTTGAATTGGTTTATAATGATTTATATATTTCTATTTATTAGCCTAATGTGTAATAAATTAATGTAATTCCTACATTGCAATGTAATTGTGTTTTTATTAAATATAATTTATTATATAACATAAAATGAAAATTTCATTTCAAGATATTGCATAAAACACAACAAACTATACAAACTTATTGCATCTAATAGCTTTTTTCGTTAATAAATACAAAAATCAATTTCTTGTGGTGAATATTTTTACTGAAGGTTATTTCAGAACTTTTATGTATTAACATTTTATTCACAATATAGAAATAAATTAATAAAATTAAATTGCTTTAAATTTGTATTTATGGTAATTTGTTACTTGTGATTTACTGGTATTTTCGAGATATTTAGCTTCAACGATATTTTGCAGTTTAACTTAATAACCAGAAAGGATTGTATTTTGTATAGCATGAATGTATCATTACAACCTATTTATATTCTTATTTTGTATTTACTTTAGAGCAATTATTTTTCAAATATCTGACAACTGAAAATAATGACAATTATGTATATCACTAATTTACAAAAATTGATAATTGCTTGTAGAAGCAAGCTCTAAATTTTCGACGAATTTTGATGGAATGTAAATGTGAAATAATTAGTATTAAAAAATAAATAAACCAAAATATACGACCATCTAAAAGAACATTTAGATGACATTACAGTTAAAATTAGTTCCCTCTATGTCCAAAACTACTACAGATTTGAGATTTGAAAAAAGATTTGACATTAATCATTATTGACATAATAACCTAATTTTCAGTATTCTTAAGTAATTAGTTAATTAATTATAAGTAAAATTTTAATAATTCGAATTATAAATGAACAAAAGATGAAACTAGAATGTTTTTTTTTTCTAGAAAGTAGAAAGCAATAAGTTTCATATGGTTTTATTGGTTTTCTATGTTCCTTCAGAAGTTGGAGCCGTTTAAAATAAGATATTGTTAATAATTCAAACGGCTGTAACTTTTTAATGAATTGAAAAATTAATTTGCTTACTGAAAAAATGTTTTGCAGAAGAAACGTGGGACAGCCTGCATATATTATTGCTATAATTTTATATTATTTTGGTTGCCAAGCATGTATTAGATCTCATGAAAGATAATTGAAACATTAACTGCTATAAAGTAAATACAGATATATTTCTATTGTCCTTTCATAGAAAATACATACTCCGTCCTAAATATAAATTTAAATTAAATTTAGAGAATTTATTTACATTTAGTGAATATATTTTAATATTACAATTCTGAAATAGTCTATATTCAGTGATAATCCTTGGCAACAAGATGATTTGTGCATTTACTTACTTACTTACTTACTTAAGCCCGTCATTCCACTGCTGGGCAAAGGCATTTACTTACGTAATTAATATGTGTATTAGATAAAATAAATTTAAATAATGTGTCGTGATATTACGCAATATCTTAATATCAGATTTTCGCATCATATTATCAAATTTCATGTTTGTTAATATTATTATAAAAATAATTTTATATTTAATTAAATGCACTACTCGTAAACTTAAATGTTGTGGTCATATTACATTTATTACATTGCAACGAAGGTATCACATTAAGGAAAAGATCGGACACGCTCAAAATAAACTAAATTCCGTTACATTACATCCATCGAAAAACCACCTCGTGACGGACAACTTTTTGCGAAGCGGCCGGGCCGAGGGAATATATAACCGAATATATAACCGACATACTATTTTCAAATCCTGCGATAGCGATACGAACATACTTTTTTCCATGACTGTATCAACATAGGCTCTGAATGCTTGATTGATAAGTGACAACGTACAGTTCCTCTTTTCACCAGAAAAATAATAGTTATTTATGTACCAAGGGCATTACACGGATGTATAAACATCAAGTAATGCCCGAGGTGCATACAACATTGTATGTCCTACAATGGTTTTGTTCCTCCGTTTGAATAATATTAATAAACATTTTAACGTTCTCAACTGACATGCGTATCTACGGAGTTGAATAACAATACAAATCATTCGGAGTTGAGTGTCAATACAGACAATAATTAATTGTCAAACTTATAACTTTAATCGCCAATAATTGACATTGCCGAGTACAGACAATTAATTGTCAAACTCATAACCTTAATCGCCAATAATTGACATTGACGATTTAAAATTTACAATTTGAATCACAAATATTTGATATATTTCACATATAACCTTGGCAACCCTTAATGCCGTGCGGGCATTAAGAATCCTTAACGCCCTCGCGGGCGTTAAAGGGCGGGCGTTAAGAATCAGTTTTGCCCCGGTATCTAAGATGTAAAATGTTACTTTATGATTATGTAGGACATAATAGTTATTTATGTACCAAGGGCATTACGCGGATGTTTATGCCCTGAGGGCGACCGTTTAAAAAACCTTAAAATATATTACACCTATTTACATATATCTAAATCAACATTCTACAAAAATATCAAACGTTGAGTTTTAGAACTTATGGGTCGATTCTGTGCACTCCTGTAGTGTCTGTAAGGGCAAACCTGTAAGCGTTATGACCGCTACGGTAAAAGTGCTATTCTGTGTGGATCCGTAGGCAACAGATTTCCCATAAAAGTTACAAAAGCGGTCGGATCCCTACGGGTGGCGAGAAGGTGCCCGTAAAGCGTACAGAACCTGTAAACTAGGGTGGAGCATGCGCGGTGATGCGAGTCCAATCCAAAACAAAACAACTTTTCAAGAGGTTATGTTACGCTAAAGTTTCTTCTTTCTTCGACTAGTGTGGTTTGACTTGTTTGTGCACATTATTTGATCAAAAATGAATAGGGCAAATGTTAACCAATTACATTTATTTATATATGTTAACAAACTTACTTTTTTTTATTCATTCATTTGTTATTAATCCTGCTGTGAGTTTTTTCTGTATTATAATAAAACACCTTGAATACATTTTTAGTTTTATTCTTCGATTATTACTTTTTCGTAACTTTTCAACCTGTGACTCGGTGGTCTGACTAATTAATAAATTAAACAAAAAGGAATATATTAAAAAATGTATTTATTAATTAAATATAAATAATAAACTATAATATATAAATATAAATAATAAAATATAAAAAATAAAAACTTAATTTTTAAATTTAAATTTAGGGTTTAGATATTCAAATTTTTTAATTTCAAACTCCAGGGCTCTATCGAGATTATTATTGTATCTTGTTAATTGCCGTTCTAAAATGTCGTTAAACTCCTTTCCATGTTGACCGGAAGTAGATGTTGCTTGTAGAAGATGCTCTGCCAGTAGAGGCAGAGGCTGCGGTCGGCTACGTGGCCTTTTTTTTGGTGGCTCTTCTGAGGCCACGTGCGCAATGTATATTACTTCGGCAGCATCTGCCTCTCCTTCGGCATCTTCTACAACTGCAGCGTCTTCACCTGGCACCGGCAACCCGTTGAATATTTCGGGGATGTCTGGGTCACCCGCTACCGTCACGTCCCACAACCCAAGGGCTCGCTCTTCAAGGAAGTTAAACTGTTCATCGGCTGGTGGTCCTCCACCCGTACCCAACTGATGTGCCTTTATTTTCCGACATTTGGCTATCAAGGCATATTTCCAATCATTCAGTCGCTAAAAGATATATTGGTAATTAAAAATAAGTTCAATATATAAAGTACAAGGTTACCTTTTTCCACTCGTCAACGGTGAGGCTGGGACCATCACCCTCAGCATTTAACTTAACTACTAAGTTCTCCCAAGTAGTTTGTATATAGTTGTCGGGCTGTGTCGGATTTATCGTTCCGCTTCGAAATGAGTAGTTACTTTGTAACTCCCCCACGTAAATTTCTAGCCGTCTTGATGTCGTGTTCTTGGTCCGCTTTCTTTTCGTTGTTTTTGGCTCCATTTTTCTCAAATAACTGTTGTCTGAATTACTGGAATTATTCAACTCAATACGTATATGGAATAACCTCACTTGTCTGTTGCTTTCCATAAACAAGCCGAAATTAGCCAATGACAGGCCAGGAATCACTTGCAGTTAAGTTAGGCACATAGGCTACGATCAGAAGTGTCTGTAGCGGGTCTTCCGTATCGCACCTTGGTACAGGAGCGTGCACAGAATACCACTTTACGGGAATTCTGTATCGTCGCCCGTTACAGACATCCGTAACATACAGATCTGTACCTTACGGTTGAAAACACAGAATCGACCCATTAGTCGCTATAGAGTATAGCAGTACATATGTATAAATAGAATGGGAAGATATCAGTGTGGGAGAGTTGTTTCCTATTGGATGGTGAAGAGATGATGGGAGGGGCTTACAGATTGAGCAGCTTCCCTTCTACTGGTGTCCTCATTTCTCCCTTCATCTCCATTCAGACGAATCGTAGCCTCGGTACTACAGTGTTCAGATTCGTGCAGCTATTCCTGTTTTATCCCACTGGAGTTAGGAATATAGGGAGTGGCCTTTACTATTGGTGGAATACAAAATCGTGGGATCTAAAATTTGATTTAATTGCGAGGGCGTCACTTATTAAGAGCACTTATCGTCACAAACTCAATTGAACGAGGAAGCACAGAGCATTACTCATAAGCATGTATAGTTCGGTTAGATTCGATAAACAATCAAAAAGTTACAAGCAAAAATATTTACAAGTTTTCTATTATGTATTTTCAAATTATTTTACTACGTTTTGACGAGTCGTTTCGAACTGTAATATATTATTACACTATACAGTGAAAAACGGTTTTTATTGGAAAAAATCCTCTGACACGTCGAATTTTGGAGAAAAGTCAGTAGAAAATTTGATTATATTGATAAATTTTGTTTGTTTATGGAAAATGATAGGCGTTTTTGATTGATTTATTAGCGCTGAATGACCTCAAAAGTTGCATATCACGTCAGGTGATTACGTTTTTTTTTTTGGGGTTAGTTTTATGGAGCTATTAGCACCCCACTTATAGTAGGTATCAGTGTAAATGCTTCAAAAATATTTGGAGACAAATTCTTGGGATTACAGGTGAACGTGCAAAGTTTATGGTTTACTATGGGACCATTTAGAGTTTACTAGAACATTGGGGTCGCCCAGTATAAATTTCGAAAAATTACAAAATTTGTTATTCAACGCTATAACCCCACTTTTTTCAAAAATCTTGTGGAATAGATATATTTTTTTAACCCAGATTCTACCCAAAACGTAATTTCATATTCAATTCACAATAGTTATTTATGTACCAAGGGCATTACACGGATGTTTATGCCCCGAGGGTGACCGTTTAAAAAGCTCGAGGTCCGATAGGCCCGAGAGATTTTTAAGTCGCCCGAGGGTATAAACATCGAGTAATGCCCGAGGTGCATAAAAAATTTTATATCCTACAATGGTTTTGTTCCTTCGCTTGAATAATATTAATAACTTATAAAACTTATAAACAAACTTATAACCTTCATAGCCAATAATTGACATTGATGAGTGACAATACAGACAATTAATTGTCAAACTCATAACCTTAATCGTCAAATATTTTATATATTTGACATATAACCATGGCAACCCTTAATGCCCGCGCGGGCGTTCAGAAGCAGTTTTTGCCCCGGTATCTAAGATGTAAAATGTCATTTTATAATCATGTAGGACATATTTTATAATTTTCAAGTGCCATTTACACAATTACATAATCTACCAACATACGGAAGAAAATAACGCGGTTGCCATTAAAAAAATCTGATGTGGCCAGGCACATGACTTTATCATACAATAGATATATCATACTGCGTATGATAAAGTAAAGAGAAAAATTGTGTGACAATCGCAATAAGTTTTGCTGGGTCTGTGGGTTTGTTTGTGGGCAAACAACACAGGTTACAATATTAGTAAACAATAAATCAGTTGTTAGGTATACAACAACAAAATATCGAACAAAGCTGAAAATGATTGAAAACTTTTTTGACTGTAAGTTTTTGATTATTTATCGTATGAAACCGAACTATACCTAACTTAATTATAATGGTCTGTGTTTCCTCTTTCAACTGGATTTTTTATTTTGAAAATCGAATACAAAATGGTGGAGTTATGACATTTATAGTCCAGGGTTGGGTAAATACGCGTAGAAAACTGTTTTCTACATTACGCGTAGAAAACGACGTCGAAAACTACGAAAAACGTAGAATACGTATGATACGTAGAATACCACCGTGCTGTGTTGTATTTGTGGTGATAGTCATTCCTACTTATTGGTGCTACTAGAAGACTGTTGCAGGTACATGCGCCTATTAAACAAACAAATACCTAGTACAGTGCACGCCGCTTAATGTGATCACATCGGAACTCGAAGTTTTTGATAACCATAACCGATTGCCAATAATAGCTGAAAGAAAACAAAAATTCGAAAGAAAATTTTTATTCTGAAAGTTAATATTACATACATATTCTTCATAAAATAAAATCAATATCGATGCTTGACTTGAGGTATGTAGGTACACAAACAAAATTAGAAATAATCCTCAATAGCTGTTTGTCTCAGGTGGTTGCGAAGAAGTGCGTTCTAAAGTATTTCGAATTTCTTTATTTGTTGGAGCTGGCAATGTTTCTACAGTATGTTCGGTTTGGGAGATTGAAAACATTACAGATTAACGAATTTCATCTTCTGTAGGACGCCCCGCGGTAGTTACGGCGCATATGCTGACGTGCCAAAACGAATGATCGCTCGATTCACAAAAACAAACACAGCTTATTTGATTTTACCGCCTCTGTGCTTCGCCGCGCGTTTATTATATTGCTTATTCGTTGCTCAACGCAAGAACCAACGTAAGAAATCGATCTTTTTTTATTATTACTTTTTCTATATTGTTATATCACATATTAAACTTAAATAGGATAGATACATATAGGTATTGCATTTTCAAGTTTAATAAATAAAATAAAAAATATAGTTGTTTCATATATTATGACGTTGAATAATTTATGACAACACTACTTCTCAACAATCACTAGAATTTTGAGTTTTCTACACGTAGATTACCTGAATGTAGAAAACTGCTAATGTAAATTACATGATTTCTACTTGGTAGAAAACCATGTATTTTACCTCATGTATTATACCTACCCAACCCTGATTTATACACATGCAAGTACCCAAAAACCGTTAAAAAAATTTATTTTGGGGGTTTCTGGGAAACTTGTGGGGGTTTTCAAGTATTCAGTTACAGAGCAATTTAAATTCTAAACATAACGTTTTTTTAATTCATCCCAATATCTGAATTTTTTAAGCCTGAAACCTTCAAGTTAAATGATTGCTGGTATTAAAAACAATAGTCCTCTCAATCAAGTAAAATTTCAGCGAAATTTCAGTAATTTCAGTAAAGTTTCTTTACAATAATATCTCGACATAGCAATAATATAAGCAACAAAATAAACAACAGAGCAATAATGAACCATTTAGCATTTAGCTTACGTTATGCTCAATTTAACTGAAAGATAAACATTTCACAGTTTTTTTGACTTCTAATATCGCAATTTCAAGTCCTCCGCGTTCAGTTATCTAGAAATGTCGATAACAATGTTTATTAACAAACACAATAATTAATTAAACATTTCATACACTTGCAAAATAATTCTTACAAAGTACATACATTTGTTTTCAATGATAATTATAGTTTTGTTTTTACGAGTGCGAACTCTATACTTCAATAGCAAAACTAAAGACCAACACCGGTCAACAATTGTCCCAAAGCGCTCTATATGTAAAACCCCTGATTCTCAACAAAACGCGCCATCTCTGAACTAAAAGTCGAAACACGACAGTTACCGACTGTTCAACGCTACGGAGTTACGAAATGTCACACACCCAAAGAAGAAAACTGCACATAATACCGCCAAAACACAAACTGTGTGATTCTAAACATAACCTCAATTACATCGAAGGGTTATTTACCGAAGAGAAATGTCTGCAAGAGCTGAAAATAAACTCCTACAGAGTCTAGCCGAGAAATTAGGTTTAGATGAAGATACCACACTGTACGTATTAACAAATAACTTATTCACACAGTCAACAACATAACTTTTTTTCGTAGTAAAGCCAAAGAACACCTTCGTGTGTATCAAATCAAAAGCACAGGCAGCCACCTGAATATTAGCGATACCACAAAAGCTATTCTATGTCTTGATTTGGCCTCAAAATCCAGTGGAATTCCGTTTGATCAGGTAAATTTAATAAATAGTAATAAATCTATTTATTTAAGAGTGTATGTGCAATATTATTCCCTTTGAAGGAAACAGCGTTAACATTATCAGCTGTTAAACCAAGAATCTACACCTGCCACCTGAATAATTTGGAGAAAATTTTGGGTTTGGATATACCTCTTACAGTAACTGAGGCTTGTGTGGTATTGGGATGCACAGAACTGAAAGAATTAACAGAAAATCTGTTGGAGAAGTACCAAAATGCTTATCCACATACTGATATTAGTCATCCTCAATATATAGCTGTAGCTTTGTGGACAATATCAAAGTAATTATACTATAAATCGTCACTTTTAACCAATCTATATTTCAAAATTGTATTTCAGGTTAAAATCCCACAAACTTCTAAAACCAAAGGTTGTTTCTATGAGTAGGCTAAAACCTGGTCAATGGAAAGAACTGGAGATTACTTTTAAAAAGTTTGCTGATGGTGTTAAGATTGATACGGGTAAAAGCCATGGAAAGAAGGGAAATAATTTGGCTCAAGTCATCGAAAGTCATGCTTTGGACAAAGGTATAATTGTTCCTTATCGTGTAATTATTTAAAAAATAGTTGATGTTTTTTAGAAAATGAAAATGTAAAGCGGACCGATAATACTGATGACAAACAAGTTGAGGATTACGAAGTCTGGAAACGGAGAATTCTGAAAGAAGCTCACAAAGCATTAACGCTGCAAGAAGCACGGAATTGAAAGATGTTGTTCTGTGATTATATGAAATGGAGAATGTGTGTTGTTATATTTATTCAGTATGTCTACTCAAGTAAAAATAAATTTTATTTTCGTATTTAGCAGTAAAAGTATTTTAAGTACAATTTTGAACCCATGTTGATCTGCGTGTGTGCAATACCACACCTTCTGAAACATTTGGCAGTTGATATGCTAAAAGACCGCGATAAACTTCGGCTTATAAAATTTTCTGGTAATTCAAGGGGGTCAATTATTTGGTCGTTCAAAATGGCTGTCCAGCACACTGCATGAAATTATAGCTGTACAAAATTATTCGCAACACAAATTATATGCACAATAAGTAAAAGGAAACGTGCATTTATTATAAGCATTTGATAAAATATTTGACTAATACCAAAAATATTTGTCTAATACAAAAAATCTGATGTGGCCAGGCACATGACTTTATCATACAATATATAAAATTAATAGTTTAGCAGCATGAGAATCTATTTAATTGAGATCAGTCGTGTCTGCATTAAAATAAAATGTTGAGGAAACAGACAACACTTCACCTTTCCCCCAAAACTGTTTAACGATAATTTTTTCATAACTTCCTTGAGACCATTGTATATGTGACTGACCTGGCAAGAGAATGACCGTTTATACAGCTCAGCGCGATGGGCAGGTGGAGCAAACAAACCCCTGAATCTTAAATTAAGGTTATGGACATCCGTTCTACAGCGTCAGGCCCGTTCCGACCCGGGGGTGCGAGGCACACGGGCGCCAAGTCAAGGGGGCGCCGAAAGAAGCCGCCTTGATTGCTAAAAATATGTAAACTAATTCACTGGATTAGGTGTTATTTGTTGCTCATGTGCGTGTAGTTAAAGGTTAAACTATCACCTTAACTATATAGATGTATCCGATCTAATATTAGAATTTGCGTTAAAGAAGGCGAGAAAAGCCTTCAAGTGTATTTTTTGGTTGAATGGTTTGGCTGCTAGAGCGCGCGAGAAAAGGCCAAATTTTTCTACTTTATATAATGTGCGTGTAATTAAAATAAGCTTATATTCTGATAAAACTACATTCAATTCACTACAAATTGCACATATTAATCACTTCTTTTGGCCAAACCGTGTAGCCGCGGGTTCGGGTTTATAGTTTATGTCACATTTCGGAAAACTGTCAAGAGCCCTCCACCAAAAATTCAGTAGAGACCTAAATTATTCTTATTTATTTATTACAAACTATATAGTAGCTCTGTTTAATGAATACTTAATGTATTATGTATTTTTTTAGTTATGCCACGCTTGGCGGTTGAAGGGCCTGGTTTCGCTTCTGAAATATGAAATGGAAACAACATATTATTAGCAATGACTGCAGTGAATTCACCATTGAATACCTCTCTCATCTGCAACCACTACTTGGGGTGCAGGCTCACTGGTGCGCTGTGACGGCCCAGAGGGTAGACTCTTCATCTCTAAAATGAAAGAAAACATGATGGTGTAGTGGAAACTGCATAATAATTTTATTAAATTAATAGGTACTAGAGAAGTGGATATTTCAAATGTGTGCAACAATGAAAATTATCTTGTATTTTCGAATTGTGTTGGGTTTGTGGTGTGTCGTCCATTACGTTCAAATCCATATTTTTTCAGGTTGTTACAACCTCCCATAGTATTGGCAAAGCCGGGAGATGGCCGGGAGCAATATAGGCCAGCCTTCTTATAACCACAATGCCATTTGCAGTATTTCTTGCATTTACAAGAAATAAACTGAAGCACTCCAACTGTATACTCCAACTTTCACGAACCCCAGCCACGCCTGAACTTGGAGTTAGACCCAAACTGATATCTAACATCCCCATTCTCCCCCCAACAGACGCCGCAGCAAGACAGCACTCACTGAGGGTCTACATGCAAGTTCAGGCATGGCTGGGGTTTAGCAAAGACCCTATACACTTGGGGTGGATGAAAAACAGATATGGTCTTTAGCCCATCACCACCCTCGAGCCCCCTGCACATGACAAACTGCTTCTGCTTTTTTTTGTAAATGCAAGAAAGACTGCAAACGGCATTGTGGTTGTAAGAAGGCTGGCTTATATTGCTCCCGGCTTTGCCAATACTGTTGGATGTTGTAACAACCTGAAAAAATATGTTGCTAATGATGACTAGGATTTGGACGAAGTGAACGACACACCACAAACCCAACACAATTCGAAAATACAAGATAATTTTCATTGCTGCACACATTTGAAATAACTAGTGCTTTTAGAGTTTACCCCCTGGGCCTTCACAGCGCACTAGTGAGCCTGCAGCCCAAGTAGTGGTTGCAGATGAGAGTGGAATTCACTAGTAAATTTACTGCAGTCATTGCTAACAATGTTGTGTTTCCCTTTCATATTTCAGAAGGAAAACCAGGCCCTTCAATCACTAAGCGTCGCAGACTTATTAAAAAAATATTTAATACATTAAGTATTCGTTAAAAGGAGGTAATATATAGTTTGTAATAAATAAATAGTGATAATTGAGGTCTCTACTCAATTTTTGGTGAAGGGTTCTTGACTTAACAGTTTTGCGTAATGTGATATAAAGTATAAACCCGAACCCGCGGCTACACGGTGTGGCCAAAACAAGTGATTAATATGTGCAATTTGCAGTGAATTTAATGTAGTTTTATCAGAATATAAGCTTGTTTTAATTACACGCACATTATATAAAGTAGACAAATTTGGCCTTTTATTCGCGCGGTTTAGCAGCCAAACAATTCAACCAAAAAATACACTTGAGGGTGCCTTTTATAGGAAATTTAGTGTACTTTATTTTTGTATATAGTGGTCTACGTCGAAAAGTGTATAGTTTTATGATTTTTTGCAAAAAACTGAAGATGAGTCGAATATTTTGAGGTTTCTTGCGATTTACGTTGTGAAGCCATATCCGTGGGAAGTAGCAAAGTTGAAATTCGGATTCAGCACCCAAAAATACATATAGAAAGAAAGAAAAAAATACTTCTATATTTTTTTTCCTGGAATAGGCACCCTCGGAAACGATTTGACTGAACTACAAATATTTGTATAATATATGTAAAAAATAAATAAATAATCCATATATTTTCTACATTTACTGTAGCAGGCTATTTTATTCAAGATTTCAAGGAATATATTCCAGAGAATTTAAATCAGGAGATATGAGGGGGGGGGGGGGCGCCAAAATTATCGTCGCACACGGGCGTCAGATATCTCAGGAACGGCCCTGTACAGCGTATCTTCCGCATGAGGTATTGTGGGAACCTCTTGGATAGCAACTTATGATATAATATTGCTGCATGCAACACCCTAGTGTTATCCATGTTCAACCACGCCAAGTCGCCCAGCCCATTCGATACATGATCATACTTCCTCAAACCAAAAACAAACAGAACACATGCATTTTGGACAAGCTGAACACGCTGCCTATCCGACGCCGTCAGGCAAGGACCGTACAAGGTCCTTGCCTGACGGCAAGGACAGTAGATATAGTGAGATATTGTTAACACATCAGCATTTGACACTACCGTTACTGTCATTAGACTGAAAATATTTGGAAAATCCTGGCTCACTATATAGTATTATATCAATGCAGATGCGACCGATCTCGATCAAATAGAATTTGCTGTTGCAGCTAAACTATTAAATTTACCAAAAAATGTCGCAGACATAAATTATCCAGAATTTCCTCTACTTTAATTTATTATTTAACTATTTCGAGGAAATTACAGAAATGGCGGCTTTATTATTTTAATGCACTAGTTTTTCATTTTATGGCACAATATGATTAAATAAAAGTTGTTTATTCAACATATGCATTATTTTAATGCACAAGTTATTCATTCTAGGGCACAATATGTAATTTGTGTCTTTTAAATGTACTATAGGTTGTATACCACGCACACACATGTGTGCAGCGAGTGTTGCATACCTTTGCAGTATTAAAAATAGGTAATTGACCATCATAAACTTTTTGCAATTCCCAACATCCATGGTACGTTTTTTCATAATTTCGTTAAGCGGAATTTTTAAAACCATTAAGGATTTCATGATAAACAAAAATAAACAAAGTAATTTGCGAATATATTTATTCCTGTCGTTTCCCTACCACACAAAACGTGTTCTTCCCCATTTTTTAAGATACACACGCCATGCGGACTTTCTATCCGCAGCTTGATTTTGATCAAAATACCATACGTTTGAAATGTGTCATTATACATTACAAGTATTCCATCATAATGTCATCATTTAGGTCCTCATTTCGGGTGGTTAAGTGAATGTCTCGCGAACGCGAAAAATTGCGGTTTTATTCATAAATTTCCAGTATTTTAGCGGTATCAACGGTGTACGATCATAAGAGATATATTGAAGATCGCGTAAGTAACCTTTTTCTTTGCATAAATTTTGACTTTTCTAGCATTTTGGACATTTGAAAAAGTTCGTTATGTTCAGTTTTACAGAATTCTGCTAAATTGAACCCTAGAAATTGTATATTGATGATGAAAATTAGTTCCATAATTTTCATTATACTACAAATCGAGTTCCTGTCATTATTAAACTTAGTACATATATAGTGAAGACAATATAGTGTTACCGACATATGCTTCAATTTTGTTCATATGTAAGCATATTTTGCGTACATATAAAAGCATAACTTTCTACTTATAGAACCTGCCAGAAGAATTTTGTGTCACGCTACAGTTCTATAAACTCGTAGAACAAGTTTGCTATTTTGCATAATATAATACATATTTAAATATAGAACGTATAATACGTTATCTGGCAGATTTAACTAATAGTATTATTTAAAAATACACAAGCTATGAAAATATATAGTCAAAGTATATGAGATCATGAAAAAATATAGGAGACGCAGATCATGGACACTTTTTTTAAATGACAACCCAATATTTTTCTTGTTGGTTATGATATCTTTGTGAACAAACTTTTAGAATTTCAAGTAAAACTACCAAGTTAATACTAAATTGGGTTTAGCTTTTTGACATTTTTTTCTCACTTTTTTCGAAACCCTCACGTGAGAGTTCGTATTCGCATTCAGGGCAACTATTTCTACCCAAAAGGCACGTTCATATTCCATGCAGATTATCAAGTTCCCCAGAGTTACTTATTGTAAAAACTGGAGTAAGATTATTTTTGTTCTATGCTGATTGATGATTTATTATATGAAGGCATGGTTTAAAAGCTATACAGGTACAAATCGAACAGCCTGTATTATATAACATTTTTTAAATCTTTGATAAATTTTAGGTCAATTGTGACTGTCAGATCTTCTTTAAAACTATGTAAAAATGACATTGCAGATTTTGCTTTTAAACTGTCATACAATAGTCAAAGGTAGTAGATAGATGATAGTATCCAAAGGTATTAGTCACTATACAGGATGTTCATAAAACTAAGTAAATTTTGACGGTTATCAAATCGCTTTTCCTGGAGTTTTTTTAAATGGAACACCCTGTATTTTATGTGCTAGTGCTTATTGCCCATCAAGTTCCCTTTATGTCAAATATGCCATATGTCCAATTTCAATAGTTTTCGTGATATTTACAATTTAAAGAAGAATGTGTAATATCATCTAAATATGCCATTATTTTCTTGTTCTTTCTGTTTTGTTTGTCTCTTAGTTGTATATCAGTAATAGTATATTCACATATAATTTAAGAAAAAAAAACTTTAATACTATTAGCGTTTATTAAAAAATAAATCCCTTTTTACTTAGGAAGCTATTTGAAGCAAATTCAAAAACAAACTATAAACACTTAGTATACATTGCACAACAAGTAACTATTATTTTAATTCATATTTGGAAGTTGTCTTGAGATATTTCTTAACGTGTGCCTCTTATTTACTCTACGGTTGTCAAAAACATTGGTTACGCGAAGTTTTCTTTTGGTGTAGTAGGTGCTGATTGGTATACCAGCTCCTTC
This sequence comes from Melinopterus prodromus, assembly GCA_964023965.1. Classification (NCBI taxonomy): domain Eukaryota; kingdom Metazoa; phylum Arthropoda; class Insecta; order Coleoptera; family Scarabaeidae; genus Melinopterus; species Melinopterus prodromus. The sequence continues at coordinate 2,503,434 of OZ030391.1, read as the reverse complement.
ACATATCCCCATAAAAAGAAATCGAGTTTGTTGAGGTCTGGACACCGTGGTGACCACAATGTAGGACCTCCTCTTCCCTCTTTGTCGCCGTTTTAGTTCTTGTTTTGTGCCAGTAATTAGTATTACCTGTTTCTTCAAATTGCAACCAAACCTCGTTTATAGCACTTGGTTGGGGATGCCGTCTATCCGGATATCGCTGTGCATTCATTTTGGATGCTACTAATGTATTTCTGTCGGCTTCGCCATATATGTAGATCATATTAATTAATTCTTTTTGTCTATAATTATAACTCATCGTGGAGAGAAAGACAAATATTGGTACTAATTTTGACAGCAACAACTTATTGAGTGTCGTTAGATCTAAATTGTTTGTTTCTATGCTTAATAAATGCTAATAGTATTAATTACCGTTTTTTTAAGTTGTATTTTAATACAGTATTACTGATTTACAAATGAGAGACAAACAAAAAATAAAATGCCATTTGAAAAACATGAAAATTTACTAAGTTTTATGAACATCCTGTATAGTAAATGTAATATCTTTGGATACTATCATCTATCTACTGGCTTTGACTATTGTCTGACATAGTATAACGGCAAAATCTGCAAACATGTCGTTTTTAGATAGTTTTAAAGAAGATCGTGCAACGGGCATATTTTGGGGTAATAATTGATATCTCAGGAACTATCAACGCTGACAGTTAGCAACCTATACGGATGGATAAAAAAATGTATTAGTATTGATATAATAATAAAATATACCGGGCGTTCCATTTAAAAAATTACATACTTTTCGTCACGCCTAAATGCAACACCCTGTAGAAATGAAAATAATTTTGCGTTATAGAAACTGGTGAGTCAAACAACTTTTGTGTTAAACATATTTTTCTTTTTTCTAACGATTTGGTAGCTATCGCCGCCGGGATCCTTATAACTCATCCTGTATATTTTTAACGAATAATGTAACTAAACTACAATTTATAAATTAAACAATTTATTATTTTTTAAATATCGTTTTGTGTTAATAATGAATCATAACGTACCTAATCAAACATGAAACCGGACATGCGTATTAGTTTCTCAGAACTTACAGATAGGACCCATGACTATATTACTTACCGTTCAAGATTGTTATTATAGATATTATATTTTTGTAGGTGCGAATCATCAATCAATAATTATTATTTATTATTATATTACTGATAGATATTTTTATGGCTTGCGTTCTGCGTATATACCAACTACGCTGCCATGTATTTAAATTGATTATAACTATTTACAATCTGCTTTTTGTTATTTGATTGTCCTAGTTTGATTGATGACATCTCTATTACAAATGCGACATTCCAGCCAATATAGACAATAATAAATTGTAGGTGATAAAAAAAAAGAAAGCAGATAGATCCTAATGTGAGTATTTCAGTACATTACAACGTCCTGAAAAATATAATATATTTTTGACTACTTAGCACATGATCGCGCCCTGCCAGAGCGGTCAGATTGTGCTCAGATTAAGTTTTCTCAAAATATCTGCTTTCCAGTACATCCTAGACAGAAAATAGTGAATAGCAAAGTTGTAGAGAATACACTTCTCTACAAGTTCGCTCTATTAAGTTTTTCTCTAAAGTCAATAGTTTTGTAGATACACGGAAGTATATGCATCAAAAAATCATAAAAATTTATTTTATATATGGCTATGTGAAAAATATATCTGAGAATTATCGCATTTTTCGGTCACCGTTATAATGTTTGGGGTGAAATTATTCCTAGATAAAGAATCTCTTATTTATTGTATTATGAGTTTGGCTAGGGGTATTATATTAGAAAAAATCTGATGTGGCCAGACACATGACTTTATCATACAATATATAAAATTAATAGTTTAGCTGCATGAGAATCTATTCTATAGAGATAAATCGTAGTTATTGTCAAAACATCAGCATTTGACACTACCTACACTACGTCATTAGAATAATAGTTATTTATGTCACAAATGCCGAAAGTACGGAATAGCGCGACGAGCGGTGATACGGCGCGTCACCGAAGGCGGAGTGTCGCCGTCGCATATGAGCGAGTCGCGCTATCTAGTTTTTGGCAGGAGCGACATCAACGTTTATTGTGTTGCTTTTTAAGAAATACGTATTTAAAAAAAAAATAAATGATTTCTGTATAGTAAATGCTAGGTTGGTACCACTTTGACGAAAGGTGCGTTTCGATTGGTAGGTAATGGTAGCTAATGGCGGTGGTAGAATACGAAATTATAGTAATTCTTACATATCGTGATAATGACACATATTAGTTTGCATGTACATAAACATGAGTCACTAGCAATTTTCTATTGGAAATACTATAACGGCGTCTGCTACCACTGCCATTATCACTAATGAAAACGCACCTTAAAAAGGTAATTCAAATTCTGACAGATTTATATTTGTTCATGACACATCCCTACCAACATACTAAAATAAAACTACACTCATCGCTATACTTTATTTATAATTTTCTCAATGTATCATTTTTAGAATTAGATATAAAGACGGGTTGATATTTCTTATCAACAAACAATCAAATTGGTGATCTTATTTTATTTGAAATTTGTATTTTATAATTTTGCGCACTACAGCGGCACGTTCCATAGTGGTTCTCCAACCTCTGATGAGATCAGCTGTTTTCGAATGTGACAACACAAAAAAATATTTGTAAACATCCTGGCTACTATGTAATTTCATATCAATGCAAATGCGACCGATCTCGATCAAATAGAATTTGCTCTTGAATCTAAACTATTAATTTTACCAAAAAATGTCATAGGCGTAAATTATTCAAAATTTCTTCTACTTTAATTTATTAATTAACTATGTTGTCGAAATTACAGAAATGGCGGCTCATTTGCAATATCCTTCAAAAAGGCTTAGAATAAACTACCAGTTCCTTTGGACCCTTTTAAACCAAAAGCTTTTCAGCTCTAAGTTTGGTAACAAAACTTCTAAATATGAACTTTCGTTCCGATACCTTTAGTAGTTTCTCCGGAATCGTCACCACAAAAATCGTTAACACACAGACATACATACATACACACACACAGAAATTTTTTTGTACCTTGGTCAAAAATGTTCAGGGGGCCCATAAAGACCTATTTCCGCTAATATCTCAATTTTTTTTTCGGCACGATTACAATACTTCATCATACTGCGTATGATAAAGTAAAAATGTGATGTGGCCAGGCACGTGACTACAATAAGTGAATATACAGGGTGAGTTATTAGTATTCCGGCGGTCGATAGTCGTCAAATTGTTTGAGAAAGATAAAAAAACATTTTATACAAAAGTTGTTTGACTCGCTATTTTCTATAACGTAAAATTATTGTCTTTTATACAGGGTGTGACGGACAGTATGTAAAAATTTTTAAATGGAACGTCCAGTATATTTTATTATATTATGAATACTACTAAATTTGTGTATCCAACCGTGTATGTTGCTAGGTCATGTCTATGTCTGTCGCGTTAATACTTGGAGAGATATTCAACTGTTTTTGCAAAATATGCCCATTGCAGGATCTTTTTAAAAACTATGTAAAAACGACATTTTTGCCAATTTTGCCTTTAAATTATCTGACAGAATAGTCAAAGCCAGTAGGTAGCAGATAGTATCCAAAGATATTAAATACACTATAGAGGTTGTTCATTCAACTTTTTTTTTTTCGCTCCAATTTACATCTGGTATGTCATACACCAAATGTTACTATTTGATGTGATATTTGCAATTTAACGAAAATGTAGTGCAATTGTAAATTTTAATATTGCTGCTAATAAGGTATTTGGTAGTTTGATGTAGTCTTCAAGTTGCGATAATTTAGCGATAAGAAACCATTTAGACAGCTTGATCATACACAGAGAGAAATTTTTGTTTGATTCAAATAAATATGCATTGACTCAAAGAAATTTGTTGTTTCAATAGAGGCAAAGAAATATTTATTTGCGGATAAAAACGCATTTATTTGAAATATTTGTTTGGTAGAAAGAACATTGATTTGCGTCAAACAACTTATGTTTCCAGTTAAAAAGTTTGCAATTTGTGTATTATAAGAAATGAGATTTATTTACTTCAAATAATTATGATTGTGTTGAGTGAAAGAATTACATTTTTTTAAATTAACAAAATTGTTGGTCGTGTTAAAATGCTTAAAATTATTAATTTGTTGAAGGAATTAATAGACAAGAATTTTTCGGAAGACTCGCCATGTGTCACCTCGTTTTTGGGATGTCGCACTTCCTCGACCAGTGCTTGGTCTTCCCAACCCAACATATAGTCAAGGTTAAATTAGTAAAGTGTACTCTGATTTGTAATCGCAACTTGAACCTGCAGGCACTGTACTCTATAAGTTCTATACTGTCGATAACGCGGCTTTATACTCTCGATATGTACGAAGTGCGAGGAGAGAGTTTACAGCGCCATCTAACAATACAGTTGGATGACATTAAAAATATATTTATTTGAATCAAAATATGATTTCTTTGGTGGAAGTAAACCTATTTTAAAGCCAAAACAAAAATATTACTTTGAAGGAAATAAATATCTTCTTGTGTACAAATATATTTATTTTAATCAAAATATGATTTCTTTGGCGGAAGTAAACCTATTTTTAAGCCAAAGACAAAATATTACTTTAAGCGAAATAAATCTCTCCTTATATACCAATTTATATATTAGAATCAAAATTATATTTCATTGGTGTAAAGAAACGTTTTTTTAAAATCAAAACTAAAATATTACTTTAAAGGAAAGTAATTTTTTTTTGTATCCATATATATTTATTCCACTTAAATAAATATTTTAAATAAATTAATCTCTGCAAGCAAATAAACTAGAGTATTCAATGAAGTAAATATTGTTGGCGTCAAAGAAATATGTTTTGACCCAAAAGAATAAATTCAAACAAATACATTTCTTTGAAACAAGAAATCTTTTCTCTCTGTGTAATACTTTTAGGGTAACTATCGCGAACATTTGTTGACTTCTGAGTGTTGAAAATCAGATTTTCTTTGATGTGGCTTATGTGCTCACACACACAAACCAAATATGCAACTAAAACAACGTAATAGGCACCTTTAGATACAGAATTTCGTTCATAGCAAAGAAAAAACGATTAAAAAACTTCCAAATAACCCCCTTTCCACTCACGTTATCAATATTACTCATACTATCATTCATATTATCCCAATTCTCTCCAGAAAAATAACCTATTTTAAATCAACTAACATTAGTAAGTAGATATTGTTGGTTGTTTTTTGTAATGAATACAAATCCGTTTTCAAACGTAGCACATCAAGACAGGTTTTAGCATTTATGTTTGTTTTTGTGTATGAGCGCACATACTATTACAATGAAACGTCTCCGCAAAATTTTCACACAAGTGAACAATTTTTCACTATAGTCCCCCTAAAATTACACTGTTTCTGGTATACTTCAGACCCCAACTGAAGTTACTAGGTCTTCATGTTCGCTCGCTGTACGTTTGCAAAAATTGCAAAATATACTTAATAATATACAGGGTGTTCCATTTAAAAATCAAATTAAAAAATAAAAAAAATACATTTTTAATAAATTAAAAAGCAATTTAAAAATGTTTAAAAACTAGTGCATGCTCCGATGACCCTGTATAATATAGCTCATTATATTTTTACTTTATCATACGCAGTATGATGAAGTATTGTAATCGTGCCGAAAAAAAAAAATTGAGATTTTAGCGGAAATAGGTCTTTATGGGTCCCCTGAACATTTTTGACCAAGGTTAAAAAAAATTTCTGTGTGTGTGTGTGTGTGTATGTGTGTGTGTGTGTGCGTATGTGTGTACTCGTTTTTTGTGGCGACGATTCCGGAGAAACTACTAAAGGTATCGGGACGAAAGTTCATATTTAGAAGTTCTATGACCAAACTTAGAGCTGAAAAGCTTTTGGTTCAAAAGGGTCCAAAGGAACTGGGTGTTTACTGTAAGCCTTTTTCAATGATTTTGCAAATGAGCCGCTATTTCTGTAATTTCGTCAAAATAGTAAATCATAAATTAAAGAAGAGGAAATTCTGAATAACTAATGTCTACGACATTTTTTGGTAAAATTAATAGTTTAGCTGCATGAGCAAATTGTATTTGATTGAGATCGGTCGTGTCTGCATCTTAGGTAGCCAAGATTTTTCATTCTAATGTCACAGTAGGTAGTGTCTGTGGTGTCAAAATGGTGTCAAACGCTGATGTTTTGACAATCGTAAAAAATGTGTTCTGCAGTCTCATATATGTTTGCTTGTGACCTTTGTATGTAGTTTTATGTTCTCCACGGGCCGCGCCTGACAAAATGTCAGGCGCAATTGAGTTCTTCGGAGTTTGATTTGATTGTGAATTGTGTAATTTATTTCTCATTTACTATAGTGCTTGAAGACGTGCCCAGTAGGACACAAAACATGTAGCGATTGCTAAAATAGATAGATGGATAGATATTTATTTCATGTAAAATACATTTTTCAAAAATTTATACCTTATTCACAGAATATTATAAATATTAGGGATAGTGATGTTCTCTGTCATGAACTCCTGGAGTGAGTGGTATGCCTTATCAATAAACTGGTTTTTCAGCGTCTGTTTAAATTCACGCAGAGCGAGCTGCTTCCAGGTCTTGGAAAGTTTGTTAAATAAGTTGGCACCTTGTTTAGCACCATTTGTTGTTTGCAGTCGATGGAAGGGCACTGTGAGATTCTCCTTGGTACGGATGTTGTGGTCGTGTTGAGTCATCCTGGTCAATTAGTTGGAGGTATATAAAGAGTTATGGAGGGGTCAGGATTTTGCGCTTTCGGAAAAATGGTCTTACGTGGGTGTCACGTAACAAAACGTAATAAAAATAAGGAATCCGACCACTATTTATTGTATCATTATATCTATCAAATCCTGGCAAACTAGCTTTATTTTAATGCTGATACGACCGATCTCGATCAAATAGAATCACATTTACTTTTAACTTTATAAATAGTATGATAAAGTCATGTGCCTGGCCACATCAGATTTTTACTTTATTCATTACATCTGAATCTAGCTATTATCTCAAAATTTTTGAGACAATATCTGCAAAAATGTAGTCTTATTGTAGTTTTTAAGAAAGACCTGCAATTGCCTGTTTTTTGACAAACAATTGAAAATCTCAGAAACTATTTACTTTACACAGGTACAACTTACACATCTGGAAAGACAACTTCCTTAGTATTCATAATATGATACGATATACAGTGCGTTCCATTAAAAAAAATGTACTGACTTTCCGTCACGTCTAAATGCAACACCCTGTATAAATGAAAATCATGTATTATAGAAACTGGGGATACTAATAAGTCAGCCTGTATATAAAATTAATAGTTTAGCTGCATGAGCAAACTCTATTTGATAGAGATCGGTCGTGTCTGCATTAATATAAAACTAGTTAGCCAGGATTTGACAGATATTTTCATTCTTATGACGGTAGGTAGTGTCGATATATCTGTTGTTAACGTTATTGAATTGACTGTATTAATTCATCCGAATAATTTCGTTAACAAAGCGCCTTAGGAACAACAACTCTACTAAATTGTCCACTCAAGATATAAATATATTTAAACCAATACGTTTATATGACTACAATCGTATCTAAATTAAAATTATCTGATCTCCCAACGGGAAAACACTCTAAAGGTACTACATACAATACAGGGGCCAAGATATCACACACACAGTACACACACGACAACAAAATTATGCCATTTAGTTGCCCTCCGACCAATCGGGGCAACCACAATACCGATCACCAGAGCGGTATACAAATCGCCTCTTTACGTTCTCGAGAGAAGACAAATCGAGAAGGAATCTTCGATTGGCCTTTATAAAAGTCGCTATGATGCGATCGAGTCACTTTTCTGGATTCTCGAGCGTTCATCTCATGCTGTTGTCTCCATCCTGAACTCTCGAACACGCACTTCTTGATTCGCAAACCGTCGAGACGGTTCTATTAAAAGTTAAACTTATCTGTTGGCAAATATTTACGATCTGTTTTGACGTAAAAATTGTATACGATTTTTCGGGCATAGGCTAGGAGAACTGGACGTATTCTTGTTGGGTCATATCACTGAAGAGCGTGCGATAGATAAGCCGAGCTCTGTATAGTAGAACTGCCTCGTTTCGTGTGCGTGTATATGCGAGTAGTCTTTGATGCATGTAGACCCGTTTAATAACCAGTGCCTCCTACCCGAGTGATTGTACTACCGCAAAAATTTCCATTGAAGAAGGCAAGACAAGAAAGAGCTCAACAGACAACCATCGTTCTCGAAAAGTAAGTTCGCTATGGATAGACTATATCGCGAATATCTCTTTTATATTGTGCATTATCGCGGGTTGTTGCTCAAAAATTATTGTTTCGAGATTAGATGGGTGTTTTTTTTTTTAAATCACGTTACATTTTGACCTTTGTTTAACCCATTACAATTATCTATACAAGTTTATAAGTTCCCCTTCTTGCCAATCGGCAATATCAAAACAGACGATGCCCTCTAACGATATCTAACTGGGTATTTTATTACTTAAATATGCAATACGTAAAGCTATTATTATAATTAGTCTTAGTATTATTATTATTATTATTTTGATTAAATATATATAGTCACCTGGCTTATTTGTGACGATAAAATTAGAAATGAATTAGCGAAATCAATCAAAATGGTGTTCGTGTGAAATTCGGTTGATAATGGTGTGTGACGAGTCCGAAATATATTTTTTTTTTATATTTTAGTTATTTTGCATCTGCATGTGTAAGGCCTGTGTCGTTTGACGAATGTCGAAAGGTTAATCTTATCAGCTGAATGCGATATCTGGTGCCGTGTTTCGTCATCAGTAACGTCACGTTTGGGTACTTGTGCTAGAGGCAAGTCAACATGCGGTGTTAGGTTTGTTGAAGAATTACGTCTATTAACTTTTTTCCTAAATAGAATTTTATCATAATACAACAGCTTAGTTTTGTATCAATGTCCATATCCACATGTTATACGTCAAATTATAGATAATGGTGTATTACTTGTTCTACCAATGCATATGTATTAATTGTTGTGATAAAATATGTGTGATTCATGTCCTCAAACAAGTAAAGTTTTGAGTGAAACAAATCATGTTAAAGAGGAGGAAGGCTTTTCAATGTACCCTGGATAGAAGTAGAAAAATTGAGACCATGTTTTTTCCTCATTTTTGACTCACCCTGTGTGTTAATTGAGCAATACTATAGAATGTGCTGACACTCTACAGGGTGAGTTATTAGTATCCCGACGGTCGATAGCTACTAAATAGCTAGAGAAAGAAACAAATGTTTAAGACAAAAGTTGTTTGCTCACTACTTTCTATAACGTAAAATTATTTTCATTTATACAGGGTGTTGCATTTTGTTTTGCAGTTTATGTTTTATTACTGTATGAATACTAATTAATTTGGCTATCCAACGGTATAGGTTGCAAACTCTCAGCGTTAATAGTACCTGAGATATTCAATTATTTCTCCAAAATATGCCCGTTGCACGATCTTCTTTGAAACTATGTAAAAATGAGTTTATGCAGATTTTGCTTTTAAACTATGTCAGACAATAGTCAAAGCTAGTAGATAGATGATAGTATCCAAAGATATTAGATTCACTATACATAAATTTTATTAAACTTTATTAATAAACAATAAATAAATATTCATAGTATTAATTACTGTATTTTAGTACAGTATTACTGATTTACAAATGAGAGACAAACAAAAATAACAACAAAATATTGGCATTATTAGATAATATTACACATTTTTCTTCAAATTGTGAATATCACGAAAACTACTACAATTCGACATATGGCATACTTAACATAAATTAAGGGGAACTCGGGGGGCAATTCAACAAGCACATAATATACAGGGTGTTCCATTTAAAAAACTCAAGGAAAAGCCAATTGAAAAACATCAAAATTTGTTTTGACATGTTTTAAAGAAGATCCTGCAACAGGCATATTTTGGGGAAATAATTGAATATCTCAGGAACTATTAACAGTGACAGTTATCAACCTATACAGTTGGATAAATAAATTTATTAGTATTGGTATAATAATAAAATATACATACAAAATATACATACTTTCCGTCACCCCTACATGCAACACCCTGTATAAATGAAAATAATTTTACGTTATAGAAACTGGTGAGTCAAACAACTTTTGCATAAAACATATATAAAACTGATTAAACCTTTCACCAGTCCTTCTCCACACTAATTTTCTTTCATCGACCATGTTAAAGCAAAACCTTGACTCATCCGTAAATAAGATATTTTACCATTCAGGAATAGACAATTCTTAAATAATCTTCAACAAAATGTTTTATAACAGCACGATGTACAGACAATAATTTAGGAAGATTTGATTAGCTTTTAAATTAACATCTTTTAGATGTGTTCACAAAATGAAATTTGTTTTAAACGTTTTTAAACATTTCTATTATTTCTGTTTCTCGATAAATTCAGAAAGTTAGTAATATGCAAGGGTTCAAAAAATGGCTGTAATTCAGACTATTTTAGAGATAAATCAATGAATGAAAAAATGCCCGTAAAAGATGCGTCTTTCATAAAGAGTGTAAGCAGTTTTTATAACAATACTTGATTAACACACAGGGTAAGTCACAAATGAGGAAACAAAACATGGTATCAGTTTTTTTTTTATATACAATCTAGGATACATTGAAAATACAAATAAACAAAAAATAATAATCGGCCGGCTTGTTTAAAAAATATAAGATATTAAAGTTAGATCAAAAATCAAGATCGCGATCTAAATTGATATCGTAAAAATAAAATTGTTCTAATATACCGTGTCACACGTAAGCTGTCATGTTATTTATTCCCCTAAATTTCTTTTGAAATACTCGAAAACGAAAATGAGTTACCTATAGTTCTAGTAAATCAAGTTGACAGCTTGTTGTGAAACATTAAATTCAAAAATGTATTATTTGTTAAATAATTTAATTAAAAATTCACCCAGGGGGGACAAATTGAGTAATTTTCAAACTTTAAAACAAATTAAAAATTACAGCCACGACCTGGATTTGAACCAGGGACCGTTGTTTCCATTACAATGCACTAGCAACTGTGATATCGGCCTAGCACAAATATTTTTTTATTTGATTTTATTTTAATTCTAAACGTGATTCATCCTTCTTTGTTATATTTAAATAGCCTAGTTATTTTTTTTGTGTCTTTTATGTATATAAATATATAGTAATTTTGGAATTATTTTTCTATTTACAGGAGTGGTCCCAGTCCACAATCTGAAAATGAACGTAGCTTTGAGAAGGTAAGAACATGGTATTTACTTTATTTGTCGTTCTTAGATTTCATGAGAAACAAACTACACATCTAAATCAGTGAAATGGCACAAATAATGCTATTATTCACTCACGAACTTCTCTACAAAAAAGATAACTCGGACATGATCAAGTTTTAACTGCATGCTATTATTTTTCTTATTGAGAGGAGAGAATAAAAACCCCTTTTTTAGTTATTCAACACGGAAAATGCGTTTTTATTCTCTCCTCTCAACAATCACCGCAGTCGTCAACGCCAATAAAAAATATTTTCTTGATATAAGACATGTCTTTCCAAAAAATTCGTATTCACCTTGTCCAACTCGTTATTTATCTAAGACGGTCCACTGAAAATTTCAATAATTTTGAACAATAAATAACGGTTTTATTTGAAAACGCTTTTTAGGAGAGGTAGAACTAGGTCTTAAGTTCTACAGTTCTACACTCGCAAAATTTTACGCCAATGAAACATAACATTACCTACACTAAACTTTATACTTTTTGATTTATTGGCATTTTTATGGAGAAACAGTAGTCTAAGAAAAACTGTATATCTCAATAACTGTTTTTAATTTTATTTAGCATGCTTAGATTATGATTAAAAGTAAGAAGCGTTCTATTATCATGATTACCTACCATATCCAAATTGTGTACAGGGTGGTCATCATCTGCAGTTAAATAAAGCAGTTTTTCCTATAAAAGTTTTAGTTTTTTTTTTAATTGAATTCTAATTAATTTTTGGATTTTAGCATGGTTGTACAAAAAGTACTAATACACACTAGTGCTAAAATAAACAAATGCAGAGCTAATTAGTATTCTTCATAAAAAATCGATGTTTCTATCAATAAGTGCTTCTTCACCTATATTGACAATTAATAACCAGTTAATTATTTACCTAAAGTACTGTTTTCTCGCATAATTTCATATTTTTTTAATAAAATAGAACATCAGCACATCTGCAATTTAATATTATAATTTGAAATATAATTTTACAAATCTAACTTAACAACCCTAATCATATCACCACCACTGACAGATACGTTAATAACGTGTTTAGCACAGTTTTCATAGCCTAAAGGATATAAGTAAAATTTTATTTCAAATTATAATATTAATCTTCCGACAACGCACTGTTGAGACACCCTGTATACTTCTAAATTGTTATTAAACGTTGTGATGATTTCCTATATACAGGATCCGGCAACTAAGCTCCCGTCTTCTGTAGCTCACTTACTCATTAAGCTAAGAGTTTGACATTTTGCAAGCTTACCCTGTACTTCAAGGTACAATTCAAGAAATTATTTTTTATTATACAGGGTGTTCCAAAAATGTGCAACGCCATGGTAATATATTTTTTTAAATTGCATGCTATATATTTTTCTACACATTTGGAAGCCTTTTATGGTTGCCTAGATATCACCAAAATTTTATTGAAATCGGTTGAGTGACCGCAGCGGAAAAAATAAAAACCAAAAAAAAATTATTTTGCATCGTAGGCTTTAAAAATCAATAAAAACCACAAAATGCACCTCTTTAATAAAATTTTGCGACGAGCTTATTAAGTTAGATGTAATAGTCTCGTTAACCAAGTGACATTGATCCAAATTATGCAGGGTGACCAAAATCGAGTGTCAAACTTGTCAAACTTCAAAGCGCGCTATTGTTCTTATTTTAAATTGGAACCCATAATTTTTTTTAGGTGAAACGATGCGGAATTAAAGAATAAATATTGTTTCTGAATACAACCCCATCACAATTCCCAATATTTTAAAAGTTATTCGCCAAAAACTCATTTTTCAACGTTTCCAACGGCAATTTTAGTTAATAAATATAGTACGTGGCGTTGAAAAACAATTTATTACATAAAATATAACGCAGAGAGGTATTTTAGATTTTACTGTACTTAATTAAGTAGTTATTCAATTGCTAAATTTACTGCAAAATTTACCTATAGCCACATTTCCGTCCTTACCGCTATAGGTAAATTATGCAGTAAATTTAGCATTTGAATAACTACTTAATTAAGTACACTCAAATCTAAAATACGTCTATTATTTTTTATGAAATAAAATGTTTTTCAAAGCCACGTACGATATTTATTATCTAAAATTGCCGTTGGAAACGTTGAAAAATGAGTTTTTGGCGAATAACTTTTAAAATATTGGGAATTGTGATGCGGTTGTTCAGAAACAATATTTATTTTTTAATTCTGCATCATTTCACATAAAAAAATTTATGGGTTCCAATTTAAAATAAGAACAATAACACGCTTTGAAGTTTGACAAGTTTGACACTCGATTTTGGTCACCCTGTATAATTTGTATCAATGTCACTTGGTTAACGAGACTATTACATCTAACTTAATAAGCACGTCGCAAAATTTTATTAACGAGGTGCATTTTGTGGTTTTTATTGATTTTTAAAGCCTACGATGCAAAATAATTTTTTTTTGTTTTTATTTTTTTCCGCTGCGGTCACTCAACCGATTTCAATAAAATTTTGGTGATATGTAGGCAACCATAAAAGGCTTCCAAATGTGTAGAAACATGTATAGCATGCAATTTAAAAAAATATATTACCATGGAGTTGCACATTTTTGGAACATCCTGTATAATAAAACATAATTTCTTGAATTGTACCTTGAAGTACAGGGTAAGCTTGCAAAATGTCAAACTCTTAGCTTAATGAGTAAGTGAGCTACAGAAGACGGGACCTTAGTTGCAGGACCCTGTATATAGCACCTGTATACATCTAAATTGTTATTAAACGTTGTGATGATTTCCTATATATAGTATAGCAATCAAAAACAAACATAGGGGAGAGGGCATTCCAGATTTTTCCCTGATAAGCTTGACAGCCCAGCTTAATGTATAATATCTGGGTTATATTAAAATATTTGCTCCATTATTATGTTTGTTAGTTAGATACGCAAAATCTGCCAAAAATCAATAACACTCCGTCAGCAAGCCAAATTACTAGCATTACTTTGGACATCAGTTATACTTTAATGTTTACCATAAACGATAACAACAATTTATGCTGCAATAATGTCACAAGTCTGAACGAAAGTTGTTTTCTTGCATTTCGTAGATAGGTTATGTATGTATCTTTGACGTTTGTTCGATATGTTTGTCTAGAAGTTTCTATAGGTTACCCAAAGCGAAGTAATACGTTAGATTATAAACAAACAACAAAATACCCAAACTTTTTTCTGAATCTTGCAAACCAAACAAAACAGAGATGACCAGCAACAATTTCGAATTGTCACGGCCAAAAAAAAGACGATCCCCACGTGTCTCTTAGTATAGTCTGGAACTCCGATATCAGCTGTTGGCGAACAAAGTTGTTTCTCCGCGTTCGCATCCGCAAAAAAATTGCAAAACAGTGTCAAAGGATCATCAGACTGCTCGTAACAAATACGATGACCTCGGTCGAACGATAATTAATCACAATCTTGGGGGCTCGCCGCGTGTTGGCCCCCCTTCTTACATGCCCAATCCACATTTCCGCCAATGAGATATCCAGCTGCTAATTTTAGCGTGCCAGATCAAATCGTCAGTCATCGATCGCCCTAGAAACAATATGATGCAAACTCGACAAAAAACGAAATAAAACTTATTTATCTCAATTCTCAGATGATGATGACAGGTCCATAAGCAGCGTGTTTCTCAATTAGGTACTTTATTTTGATAAGAAACACTCGACAAACACTTGAGAGTTGCGAAGTGTACTTTTTTGATATTAGGTTCAAGGAATTTTTGTTGGAGTATTTTTTTGGTAAATATCTGAAATTTCGACACTGTCCTAAATTCATAACATCCGGTTTGTTGATTTGACATTACACTTATCAACCAATGTTCATCTACCAATGTTCTAACGGTCAGAAATAACCTAGAAGTTTGACTAATCTTGATAATTGAGTGTTATGCTAGAAGTTGATTTTTTTCCTTATAAGGTAATTGCAATTCGACTTCTTTGTACATCGCTACAGGATAACAGTAATTACGAAAATTCTAATAGTATCTATTTAGGCTGACTAGAAATGCTTTATATTTTCATAATAATATGGTAGTATACTACTGTTTTAACCACTATTGTTTACAAATTTAGGTATGTTTCATTCTTTTATTTTAATTAAAAATTACGTAATGCCGTTTGAATAGTATGAAAAATGCGCAATTAATCGAATGCTTTATTCAAAGCAATAACATTAATTGTGATATAACATCCGAAACATAATTCAATCGTTATCCAGGTAGTGCACGACCGCACAAACTTGTTTTTGGGATTAAAAGAACATCTCATCAATTACGGGTTGATTAATATGCGAAAAGCCGAACATTGTGATATGGAAGTGGTATGCTGAAGAAACTGTCATGAAAGTATGTAGCCGTGATCCTACAATTTCCAGTCGTCAATCTTCACTCTATATCGGCGTGTCGAGGGTATACCTGAAAGGTTAAACATTCCAGGATATATTGTTTTATTCGAAGTAAAATAATTAGGTAATTACCTGGATAAAAAAAAATAAAAAATACGATTACCTACTACAAACTACTTTAACCATTTTTCAAATTGATATCCATTTTTATTGATGCATAAATTATATCTCGTCGCAATACTTCGAAGAGCGTTGTTTATAAAAATATTTGGAACGGCATTAATACATTCTTCAATCTCCTGAATGTGCCCCCAAAGAAAAAATCCAGGGGTGTAAGATCTGGTGATCGTGGTGGCCACCTTACTGGCCCGTTGTTTCCAATCCAACGGTTTTCAAAATTTATATTCAATAATTCCCTTACCCTTCTTATTTTGTGAGGTGGTGCACCGTCGCGCTGGAAGTATATAGTTCCCCTCTCCATTAGAGGCAAATTGTCAAAAAATTCACAATATGACAGTTTACAATATCGTAGTACCGGTCGCCATTACGATGTTCCTCGTAAATATGGTATGCTAAAATACGCTCGCCAAGCACGGCACACCAGACAACACTAAAACCAAAACGTCCTTGGTTTTGCACGTTGACGGTACGGTGAGGATTGACATCAGACCAATAGTGCTCATTGTGTCTATTAGAAATTCAGGCACTGCTGATGTAGGCTTCATCAGCCCAAGTAACTTTTTTTTAAATAATGGATTCTGCTGAAGATTTTCACGGTACCACTGGCAAAACTCCATTCTGAGGGTCTGTTGGTTGCAAATGATGTTGTTTTCTTAAAGCATATGGCCTAAAATTATGCTTCTTGAGGATTCTCAAAACTCGACGTCTTGATACCCCAGATTCAGTTTCTATTTCACGACTTGAAGTTGAGGGATTTGCAACTGCGGCTGCAACTGTGTTTGTGGCAGCTTCTTCAGCATTTGCAATATGGTAACGTTTGGGTCTTGGCATACTAAATGACCCGTGACTGATGAGATTTTCTTTTAATCTCTCAAAAATAGATTTGTGAGGTTGTGTTCTTTCTGGATAACGATTGAAGTATGCTTCGGATGCAATTTCAGCATTGTTATTACTTTGAATAAAGCATCCGATCATTGCGTATTTTTCATATGATTCATACGCCATTTCGTAACTTTTAATTGAAATAAATATTCAAAAGAACGCAAATTCAATACTTAAGTCACTGATTAGTTCTGTCAAACCACTAGTGACATACGCCTACTCGGAGAAATCTCGAAGACAATAATTATAACTTCTCTGATATATATACTAATTTCATCTTATGTAATCTTTAAAATCTGTGAATTCCACTGAATTCTAAAAATCGAAAAAGTGCCTGAAGAACGTGTAAATATCATTCGTCTGATTTAACAAACGACAAAGATAACCTTTCTCATTTTTCGATATCTCTTATAGTTACCGAGATCTCCTATAGTAACATCGAATTTCGCCCACCCTGTACAACATTAGACTACAATGTCAGGAGTGTACATAACTTTTTATTGAATTGTTTTCGTCGAACAAGTTTGTATCAAGGAGTAATCAATTCTGAATCATTCCAACAACAAAATATTCCGTGCGGAATATTTGTAGTGCTGTATGGTCTGATGGAATGTTCTAAGAACAATTTTAACAACCTGAACTGCACTAAAACATTCCAGTCGTGATAAGTCGTCTAGCAAATTTTTTCCATTGAAGATTGTTTCACGTTTTCGACTTTTGAAAGATTGAAATTAATCGGAATAGTACTCTTTATAATAAAATTATAAACCCCTAACCACAACAAGTATTTTAGAAACCTAAATACGTATTTCAGCAACTATGTTGCCATCTTCAGTAGAAACTAAAAACAAAGAAAAGAGAGTATCATAGTATCTTTACTGGATATTGTCCAAGCAAATCACTAGTGGAAGTGACGTCCATGTTAAAAATTACCCTATATATACCCATTTGTTCGTCACACCTCAGTGAATTTTGATCATTGAAGCGTAAAAAACATGTTTTAATTAAAGCAGGTCAAACAATGGCGAACTAGGTAAAGGACCCCTGTCTGAATTTATTAATTTATCTCTATTCAAGTGAATAAAGATACTTTCCAGGCTGTTTAGTTCCCTATTATTTGACACAGCTTTTACAAGTTTTAAGTCATCTACAACTACTTTATGACCTGTGTCTAAAATATGTTGAGCCACACTAGATTTTTCAAAACGATTATATTTAAAATGAGCTACATGTTTTTTGAACCTAGTTAAAATTGTTCTTCTAGTCTGGCCTACGTATTCTTTTTCACAGTCATGACATTTGATACAATATATACCAGATTTATCAAGTACATCTACCTTATCCTTTGGGTTTCCAAGAAGGTTTTTTATGCTATTATGAGTCGAATATGCTATACAGAGATTTTGTGATGTAAAAATACTTCTCAAACCCCTTGTATATGCACAATCGAACGGTATTTTAACATATTTCTACTTTTCTACAGACAAAGTATTTAAAGTAGATATTTGATTTACATACATTTTTTGATTCTGCTTCTTAATCATTCTATCAACTATTTTCTCAGGGTACCCATTATGTATGACAGCATTCTTAATAAACAATAATTCTTGCTACAATGGAAATTTCAATAACCTATTTACTAAACAACTAATAAAAGACAATTTTTGTTGAAAAGGATGCTGCGAATCATTAGGGATAAACCTAATTGGGTTAGTATCTTTCCGATACACGTCAATTTCTATTAGATTTTTGCTATTCCTGACTACCAGAGTATCTAAAAATGGAAGTTGGCCGTTAACTTCTTGTTCTACAGTAAAGTTAATGGTGTTGAATTTAGAATTCAAAACGAGAAGAAAATCTTGAATACTGCACTTCTTGGTGTCAAAAATGGCAAAAATATCGTCGACATACCTAACCCAAGTCTTAGGGAAATATGGAGCTATAGACTTTATATTGGTTTCAAATCTGCTCATAAACAAGTTGGCAATAAAAGGTGAGAGACAGTTACCCATTGCAGTTCCCTCAAGTTGTTCAAAAAACTTTCCGTTTTGTTTTCAAATAAACGGAAAGTTTTTTGAACAACTTGATATAGCTCATTTTAAATATAATCGTTTTGAAAAATCTAGTGTGGCTCAACATATTTTAGACACAGGTCATAAAGTAGTTGTAGATGACTTAAAACTTGTAAAAGCTGTGTCAAATAATAGGGAACTAAACAGCTTGGAAAGTATCTTTATTCACTTGAATAGAGATAAATTAATAAATTCAGACATGGGTCCTATACCTAGTTCGCCATTGTTTGACCTGCTTTAATTAAAACATGTTTTTTACGCTTCAATGATCAAAATTCACTGAGGTGTGACGAACAAATGGGTATATATAGGATAATTTTTAACATGGACGTCACTTCCACTAGTGATTTGCTTGGACAATATCCAGTAAAGATACTATGAAGTGCTAATCTCTCTTTTCTTTTTTTTTTAGTTTCTACTGAAGATGGCAACATAGTTGCTGAAATACGTATTTAGGTTTCTAAAATACTTGTTGTGGTTAGGGGTTTATAATTTTATTATTAAGTTCGCCACAGTCTCCAAAATATTGTTAATAGTACTCTTTGGTTATTGTTTTGTGTGAAATAATTAAAAATAACACGAAATTTAAATGCGTTGTTACACCAGGCAGACTATGGTCTTTAATATCGTTTGTACTTTATTACTTTGGTCCCAAGATAACGACATGCCGGCCTATTGACAAACTTGAATCATATGGTGACATCCCGATATCAAAAATTAGGTACAAAGTATCAGTTTTTAAGAATTTATCAACGGTATTTAGATGATTTCACGGTTCGAAAGATCACAGCATCCAGTTTAAACCCACGCATTATTGTACTGCCATTACGAGATAATTCTACAGAATTCTGATCTTATCAAAACGTAACAATAACGCAGTACTTTACACCTATTATTCTCGATCAATATAAAATACATAACTTGTGTACATGTGTATGACCGTAATTTTTAATTTCTAGATAAAGACATTCGAAGTGTTTTAGAGGTTCAAAAATGTCAAAAGCCAGTGATAATATTTTGATTTATCATACAGAATGCTTGGAAAACACATGGTTTTTCGAAGCAATAGACGAAATAAATGAAGAAACAATTGATTTGATATATTTAAAAAGACCCCCGATCATTCTTCTTTATATCTGGTGCATGTAATTTAAACACGCTTCCTGTACGCGTTCTACCTTCAAAACACCTCATAATAACTCCGTCAGTCTCTGAGAAACGTCAAAATGACAGCTACAAGCTAAAAAACGGAAATAGAATAATTAAATATGCCGTTTCGATTATCAAGTTGATCTGTTGACGGGTAGATGGCGCGCGGTGGCAAATTTGCTAGCGATAGTGGCGACACCTATGTTAGAATTTGATCTGTCAGTTTTAGGTTATGTTTTTACTCAGATATACCTTATTTTCCTATTTTAGTGCCAATTTTGGCCTACTGAATTATGCCACTACCTACTTTGCTGACCAACCGATCTAATCTTGACATTTACATGATAAAAGTAAAAACTGTCTTTTAAATAATCTACTACACGCGGAAGACAACTTAAAATCGTAAAGGACATATTAATTACTGTAAGTTGGGTAATTAATTTACATTCTAGTAACCTTTTGGCTTTAACAATACACGGCGATAATATAATTTTAAATCGTTGTCATGCGGTTTAACCTGACGGAAAAGTATGTGATAACAATATTTCAAGGATATCAACCATAATAAACACAAAGACAAGAAGAAGTTATGTAATGTCCACAAATTAATATTCTTTATCGCCTTGGTTTTTAGCCTAGACTAATGAGTGTATTGACGAACACATAATGCACGTTATAGTTTATTATATAATTCAACCAAGTCAAAATTTATGCTGTATTGATTAATACATAACCTACAATTTGATCCTCAACTGACAGTACTGGTGATGCGTTTTGAAACATACTGTAGTAGCACTATAATATTATAAAACTATAATAATTTTGCATTGTAGTGTACGTCAATTTCCAGGTTATTTAAAATAACAATAACAGGATTCAGTTGCCCTGCTTACGTTGGCTATTATCAGGTATTGCAAAAAAATATAATTCTACCATAGTTGCAACTTTTAACGCAGCTAAGCATTTGTCTGTCGGTAGAATATTTTAATTATGTCCTTTTTTAATGATTTATCGTTTTGACGTTTAATGCTGCCAACATTAGAAGATACGGATTGAGCAATCCCTAAGATTAACGTCCTTGTTTCAAGACTTTTCTACATGGTAACAACAAACATGTTACGCGAATAACCTATTCGTCCTTTCCCCGATAACAAGAAAAACAAAACACACCTCTAAATCCGACGTATTAATAAATTACCCATAATACCGCTGATCGTAAAACTACAACAAAAAAAAACAGCTGACACCACTCTCTTATTTCCTTCGATCTAAAATTAGCTCCACGCTCTTATCGACCGAGCTACCAGAAGACGCAGTCACATGTTTTGCCAGGCTGTTGCTCCACAGCCTGATTCCAATGCAACCGTTATTGCATCATTAACTTAGAATACAAACATTTACAATGCGCGATTTTCGGTATTCTCAACAGCGCAAACACACTCGACAAACAGTAAACAAGATTCCTATTTGTTATTATTATTCTTACGCTTGGTAGATTCAGGGAAAGCATAGGCATTAGAGCTCAAGGCTTGAAAGGGGCACGTCAGATAGTAACACACGCGCCTTATTGCATCAGAACACACCCGCGGTCTCGGCCAATCAGGACGCTGCATTCCGAGGGCCCGACCCGAGCGACAGTGGCGCGCCTCTGACGTATGTCATCGAAGGTCAAGGCGCGTTGGTGGCGTCAATATAACTTCTTATGGTGATAAATAATATAACGGATTGGACGCGCAGGTGTACTGTGCGTTCTTAATAAAGCTCATTAGGTTAGATATGATATTTATTGATTAAAATACTGCGAAAGTTTAGAAAAAAGAATGCGAATTATAGGTTATGTATGGTAAGATAAAGAATGAGTTGTGACGTATGTATCTTGTTGTGGCTAAGGGAACAAATGTGTCTACTGTAACGAATATCTGAGGTTAGGAATATTTTTGATTGGAGAAACCTGATACACACCTACATAATTGTGTAGGTATATGGTGTATGTTGAGGTGTCGTTACTTGTTATGGTACATATTGTTAAGTCACTTATCGGTGAACGAAAAAATGCGATAGTCTTGTGCTGGTATTTTCCACATACAATATATTCCTGGAAAGCACTTGAGTAGCCTACATATTTGATTGATTATTGAGTATTATTGCTTAGTTCTTGAAAGCTTATTTTACACTTCTGATACCGTTGATTTGTTTATTTTTTTGCATTCCTTTTATGCAATGAATACCGCAAAAAACACTAGGGACTTTTTATTTTTTTAATACAAAATACATTAGAAGTATATTGGTTGATTTTCATTCACAGAATTCCCTGACAATCTTTAAACATATTATCTATAATCTCCTTATTTTCTGATATAAAACTTTGTATAAACGATGAACGTTTAACGATAATTTTTTCATATCTTCCCTGAGACCATTGTATATGTGACTCACCTGGTAAGAGAATGACCGTTTATACAGCTCAGCGCGATGGGCAGGTGGAGCAAACAAACCCCTGAATCTTAAATTAAGGTTATGGACATCCGTTCTACTATCTTCCGCATGAGGTATTGTGGGATCTTCTTGGATAGCAACTTGTCATATAAGATTGCTGCACGCAACACCCTAGTGGTATCCATGTTCAACCACCCCAAATCGCCCAGCCCATTCGATACATGATCATACTTCCTCAAACCAAAAGCAAACAGAACACATGCATTTTGGACACGCTGAACACGCTGCCTATCCGACGCCGTCAGGCAAGGACCGTACACGGTATCACAATATGAGATCTTTTTACTATTGACTGTAGATATAGTGAGATATTGTCAAAACATCAGCATTTGACACTACCGGTACTGTCATTAGACTGAAAATATTTGGAAAATCCTGGCTCACTATATAGTATTATATCAATGCAGATGCGACCGATCTCGATCAAATGAAATTTGCTCTTGCAGCTAAACTATTAATTTTACCAAAAAATGTCACAGACATAAATTATTCAGAATTTCCTCTACTTTAAATTATTATTTAACTATTTTGAGGAAATTACAGAAATGGCGGTTTTAATTACAGAAAAGTTTGATGTTTATTTTACGCCGTTTCTGAAGCATCTAGAGGTTTATCTGGTATAAACATTAAGCAATAACAAAATCATGTTTGCTTTTGATAGTTTGACTTAATTTTTTTCGGCAACCTTACACCTTAAAAGCTTAACAATAAGATCAAAAAATAGAATAAAAAACACCCAAACATTTTTCTTTCAATGACGAAATTTTAAAAACTGTTTGTCATCAAACCTACATTAATCGATTATGTCGAAATGAACCCACATTAGTACAATGAACAGAACAATTACGTACATAACAAAAAGTGATTACCGTACTATTTTCTTATAAATTGCATATGACTGCAGTAAGCCGCTCTGCTTATGAGCAACCGTTGTTTTGCGAACAATTAGAATAAGAATAGAATATTCTATTTTAAAACACCGGCCGGAAGAATACGAGTTCGGCAACAAACAAAAAAAAACTAGTGAAATCCGATATTAGTATCGGAGTTCTAAGTTCAGGCGCAAAGTACGCCATTAAACGATACATTATAAGAACAATACACACTTTTGCTTATCAATATTTTATAATTTTGCCTATAAGTAAGATTATATGTGTGATTGGTGTGATTAATTTAAACAAAACTTAATTTCATTTGACGTTTATTTGACATTTCTGAATTTGACAATCGGGAATGCCAACATTAATCTTACGACGTGATTCTAACCTAACTAATAAACGTCAAATCAAATTGTCGTCGTGTCTTTGATCCAACATAACCCAACTTTCAAAACCCATAACCTAAAATGTTGAATAAGTTACTGACTATATGAGTTTATTAGTAAGAATTATTGCTATGGCTCTCCTTGTATTGATTCAAAAAACGATTATTATAAACTGATTACTGTGATTACGTATGCACAGTTTGTGCGATAGAACTAACTTATGTGTTACCAGTAATTAGCTTATCTTTATAGCTGCTATGTAAATGTGTATTGTGTTTATAAGTATTAAAAATAACATCTACATACGTTGGAGCAGTGATATTTATTCAATTAATTGGATGTTCTCCATCCGTTATACACTGTACTAAAACAATAAATTGGGTTACTGTAGTATTATCACTAATTCTATAGTAATTTTATTACAATTGTCTGTACAACATTTCTTTTTAGTTAATTTCATGACTTGTTATTACAGAAATCTTTAACTTCATCACCAATTGTAGCAAATTTCAGTCGATATATCGACCAATTTGTTCCAACAATGGAATATTTTAGTAGCCTCTAGAACGAACGCTGTAAAATGAACCTGCTGCCTTTGTGATGTAGACGGGACCTAAAAGTCAGTGGCCTAAGGATTGTTCTGGTATTTTTCCACTATGAATATAATCCACCCTCGCACTACTTGGAAGGTCCAATCCAGATAGGCTCGACAAATGAGACTTTTCGACAAAAAATATCGAATGCCGAGTTAGAAGTCTAAATTACCGAAAAGTTTTAATTGAAAAACTTTCAAATGCTATATAGATTTTACTTTACTGTTATCGTCTGTGATTAGATTGGTCAAGATATTGGTTGGCTGCACTGTAAAATAAAATAGTGGGCGTATTCGTTACACTTTTAATTTTGTTTAATTTTTAATTAAGTTTTGATTAACTTAACAAACGATGTGTTTTATTAAATTTATTAACAATGCAACCAAATCGAATACCAAGGTGCGGATGTAAAATTTAAAACAAAAATCCATCAATCTTTAAGATAAGATTTGTAACAATGACATATTGATATTTATTGCATTTATTATAATTTTATCTCAGGTATTGGCATTGTTTGAAGTTTAAGTGGCGATTATATGCAAAAATAATTATTTACTTTTGCCGTCCCATTGGATTCGCCATGTTGTTGTTTTAGTTGGTTTTACATATTTCACTAATTCAATAGTTCGAAGGGTTTAGTTCTTTTTAGTCTTCTCACTAGATTCTGGTTGTCCAGTAGCTGCAGGGCCTCTACGTTGACGTGATGGCTTAGGCGAGATTCATGCTTAGTGGCGAATCTTTTTATCTCTTGGATGACTTGTGGGACACCAAGATCACGGTGCAGGTCACTATTCCGTACATACCAAGGAGCGTTAACCATATTCCTTAGTACTTTATTTTGAAAAATCTGAATTCCTTGTATATTGGAGTTTTTCGCGCAACCCCAAACCTGGATGCCCTATAACCAAATCGGTTTTAGTACTTAGTTGTAAACTTGTAGTTTGTTCTGTACTGACAGCTGAGAGTTTCTTCCCAGAAGCCAGTAGAGTTCTCGATATTTGAGGCCAAGCTCTACTCTTTTCTTCTTAACGTGTTCTTTCCACCTTAGTTTTGTATCCAGAGTCATACCCAAATACTTTGCAGTGTTCGCATATGGAACTATGGCGTCGTTAATCTTGACATGAGGGTATGTCCTCGATTATTTTGTTTGTAAAGTTGATGTGGACAGATTTCAGTTCGTCGAGCTTGGTCTTCCAATTTTTGGTCCATTTATATATTTTATTACTATCTTGTTGAAGATTCCTAGTAGATTCTCCAATAGTTGATCCCACTGCCATTATAGCTGTGTCATCTGCGAATGTGGCGATTGTTACATTTTCCAGCTGTGGTAGGTCGCTTGTATATAGTAGATATAGAATTGGTCCCAATACACTACCCTGGGGTACCCCAGCTTTTACTTCTTTTAGCTCCGAGTATTCATCGATCTGTTTTATTCCGAATAGTATATGAGATATATAGGATCAATCCTTGGTGCCAAACCTTATCGAAAGCTTTTGTCACCTCAAGAAAGATTGTTGAGCAAATAAGCTTTTCTTCTATAGCTTTACCTACGATATCTGTTATTCTATGGACTTGATCTATAGTGGAATGCTTTTCTCTAAAACCAAATTGGTGATTAGGAATTAGTTCCTTTCTCTCAATGATAGGTTTCTTTCTCTTTAGAAGCAACTTTTCAAAGAGCTTCGATATCATTGGTAACAGTGATATGGGGCGATATGATTTGGCGTCGTTCGGTGGTTTGTCTAGTTTTGGTATCATGATAACTTCTGCTACTTTCCAGACATGTGGGACGTATTTTAATACGAACGATGCATTTATTAGATCCATCAGCAAAATAACAATACCTTTCTTAGGTAATTGCTTAAGAACTTCTTCTGTGATAAGATCATATCCAGATGCCTTCGTTGGATTCAGGTTTGTCTTGAATTGTCTGGCAACTTCCTTTGGGGTAACTAGCTGTATGGCTTCTTCATAGACTTCTTCATAGAGAAGACACTTGGCAGAGAAAGTAGGTCCAGTTCTAGTTTGTAAACTACTAGCTTCTAGTACATTTTTTTCTGTTTTTTTTTTACTTTTGAATTTTAAAAAAAGATTTCTGTGCTAAAATAGTAAACAAGTTAATGCAGTTTTGTTTAAAAATTATCAATTCCGAATTTATCCGAATTTATTGCTAAACCACAAAACAGGATGTTACTAAGACAAACTAATCTAACAATTTGTTCTTATCTTGCATATTATTATTATTGCGCCCATGCGTAATAAGAAGCGAGGGACACACCTCCAGATGCGTCTAGAGCGTTCTATGTATATTCTAGAGGCGGAGCTACAATTTACAATATTTATTTCTGTATATTATACGTAAAATTAAAAAGTATAAAGTTTATACGGACTGGTAACAAGTTTATAAATATAACTATGTATATATTTCCGTTATTAGTTATCGCAGATTCGATTTGTTTCCAAAGGCAGGTCACACCACGTTGTAGTGGTGGTGGGGGGGCTGGCTGGCCGTGTGACGTAGCGAACAGCTATATATAAATACGCGCCGCAAGATTCATAAACGTATAGTGTGTGGCTATATAGACACACCTCCAAGTCTCAAAGCTTCAAGCTTCAGATTTGTAGTTTTTTTGCGACTACCGCCAAAATTCACGAGTGTTAGGCTGGCGAATCAACATTTGCGACTAGTCACAAAATATCACAGAAGAAATTGCTTCGTCTCGAAGTGCGATAAGATCCATTTGAAGTATATCTTCGGTTTTTACACAATCTACCATAAAAGTTATACCTGACTAGAAAATTTTTGAATCATGCCTGACGGAAAGTCATCGAGCACCATCAATACTGCGTAAGTAGTTTCCTCATCGGTGAAAGTCATTTTTAAACTCCATTTAACACCACCAGTCTTTAGAATAATTGTCGTAGACGAGTTTGTTTGCTAATTGTGTGTTCTTTTTGGTCTTTCGCAGGTATTTGGGCGACGTTGGGCGCCACATAAAGAAGCTCAACAATCCGCTGTTCAACCCAGTCCGTGGCTTGAACGTGGTCAATGGCAAATTGGAGGATCTCTCCGAGCAAGTTAGGAAGTTCGTTGAAGATGGCGCCAAGATCTGCTGCCCCGACAAGGTCCACATTGTCGATGGCTCTGAATGCGAGAACAAAAAGCTCATCAAGTATCTGCAAGATAAGGAAATCGCCATCCCGCTGACGAAATATGAAAACTGGTGAGTCCCCCCTTTGATGATTTTTTTATGGAAGATTTTTCAAATCTGGTTGTTTTTGGAGAATTATGGGTCAATTACGTTTTTTGAAATGTTGGTTTTGTTTACTCCAGTAATGACAATGTTGTGAAGAAACAATTGCCTTTAACTGAAAAGTTGCTTTGGTCCGAAAATACTTATAAATGTATGAAAATTTCGGATTCTTTTTCTGCTTTTTTATGGTTAATACTTTATTTTTTAACTAACCAAGAAAATGTTGATTTTGTATTGAAATTTTTGTCACAATAGTAAATTTTTTAACGAGCACATAATGTACGTTATAATTCACGAGTAGCCACAAGGCGAGTGTATAATCATGCGAACAAATTCTAGCATTTGTTTGCTTAAGTCAAACAACGACTTTTTACCTACAACTCGTAAATCTAATTTCCTACAAATTAAATCAAATATTTATGGAAGATACCTGGAAGTAGTGATGGGTAGAATCGTATTATTTCAAGAATCGATTTTCAGTATTCGAGTATTCTTAATAATCGATTCTAAATAATCTCTTCTTAATAACCGATTTTTAATAATTAAAAAATCGATTATTCAAAATCGATTATTGAAGATAGATTATTAAAAATAGATTATTAAAAGTCAATTATGAAAAATCGATTATTAAAAAAAAAATAATGGAGATCTCGATTATTTCAAGAATCGATTATAATCGATTATAATCGATTATGTGATCCAAATGCCCATCACTACATGGTTACTACACTTCGGTGATTTATGATGACAGATCGGCTTTTTATGACCACAAAAAACACTATAGCTGTCACCATAAAGCACTGAACTTAAGCTTGAATGACTTTGCAGTTTAGGGGGTTCCCCTATTACCGGAGATTTTCAATTACTGGTCTAAAAAAAAGTTGTTTTTTTTTTAATTTTAATGTTTTATTAAACAACCACAATAGAAATAAACAATACTCTTGATTAACAATATTGGAAAAACATCATAGTTACACAAAACAGTTATACAAAACATTTGTATAACTGAGGAATTTGTTACTCAACATAAGAAATATCCCAAGAAAAACTCAACGAAGTTACTATTACACCAGGACAAGAAATAAAATACTCATTGTAACAGAAATAAAGTATAGACAATAAGTAAACGATATATATTCTATTAAAAATTAAAAAGAAAACAAATATATTCGCTTATAATACGCAGGTAGACCCAAAGTTAAGCATCTCAGACAGACCCGGACTTAGAGACCCAGGGCCCCTAGGCACTTGGCATTTGGGCCCCCCACCATTCGAAGCTATTTTTGGAAATTTAAATACACCAGCACAGAACATATAATTTTTAATCGACTTTAATGACTTTTAGGCGCTTATATTTTGGCCCCTTTTATCTTACCCCCTCCACCCGAGATTACTCTCCTGTAGGGATGATTCGCTCGCGACTAATAAAGTTCGTTCAAAAAACCCGTTCAAAAAGAACGGGTCAAATGTCTGAACCGTTCGATCCGGTTCACCGCTGGCAAACTGAACGGGTCAGTGCAGCGTTCGTTTACGGCGTTTACGCACTCGGCTCGTTTCTGCTCAAGGCGTAAACAGCTCAAACCAGATACAGTCCAGCTTTTTGCAACGACTGGCGCGGCGGCGTCTTTGATGTACGTGTTCATTTCTTTCCAGTGCCACATAAAGTATTATGCAATATTATTTTCGAGATAGAGGGGAAACAAAGACGACTTAATGCGCCTCGTATGAAACCTGGGAGAGAAACTAGGTCCGGTGCTAGTTTAAACTAGGTTCTAGTATGAAAACTTCGTTTTTTTTCATTATCCAAGTTCACACATGTTTTGAAACTTTGACGAAACTAGTACAATCCAGATCATTTTTCGGTGACCACGACCCTAAAAACGCTTGAAAAGGCATTTTATCGGATTGTCTTACTAACATATTGCCTTCTTCTTTTTCCAGCTGGTTAGTACGAACCAATCCCGCCGACACCGCCCGCGTCGAGTCAAAAACGTTCATCTGCACCGACGAGAAATACGAAGCGGTCCCGAGATCCAAATCAGGCGTCAAATCAGCTCTGGGCAATTGGATGTCCCCGGAAGATATGGAAGCAGCCGTAAAAGACCGATTCACCGGCTGCATGAAGGGCCGCACCATGTTCGTCCTGCCTTTCTCCATGGGCCCCATAGGCTCACCCCTCTCGAAGATCGGCATCCAACTGACGGACTCTGAATACGTCGTACTCTCGATGCGCATCATGACTCGCATGGGCACCGACGTCCTGAAGTCGCTGGGCAACAAGGACTTCGTCAAGGCGCTTCACTCGGTCGGCACGCCGAAGAGCGGCAAACACGACAACCCAAAATGGCCGTGCGACCCAGAGAGGACCATCATCCTGCACAGACCAGCCTGTAACGAGATCGTCTCCTATGGCAGCGGTTACGGCGGCAACTCGCTACTCGGAAAGAAGTGTTTTGCGTTGCGTATAGGATCCACCATCGCCAAGAGGGAAGGCTGGCTCGCCGAGCATATGCTCATCATGGGCTTCTCCAACCCAGAAGGCAAGAAGATCTACATTGGAGCTGCGTTCCCCTCACAATGCGGCAAAACCAATTTGGCCATGATGACGCCCAGTATGGAAGGCTATAAGGTGGAGTGCGTCGGAGACGACATAGCCTGGATGCGTTTCGATAAAGACGGGTGCCTCAGAGGGATCAACCCCGAGAACGGTTTCTTCGGCGTTGCTCCAGGCACCAATTGCAAATCGAACCCGATAGCGATGCAAACGATCCAGAAAAACACGATTTTCACGAACGTCGCTCAAACCAGCGACGGTGGGTTCTTCTGGGAGGGCTTGGAGAACGACATGGACATGACGGGCATCGAAATCTGCGACTGGAAAGGCCACGAGTGGAGCCTGGGCGATAAGACGCCATCAGCTCATGGCAACTCGAGGTTCTGCGCTCCTGCGAACCAGTGTCCAATCATGGACCCGTTATGGGAGTCACCGGAGGGTGTACCGATCCAAGCTCTCCTCTTCGGCGGTAGGCGGCCGGAAGGAGTACCGCTAGTCTTCGAAGCAAGGAACTGGAGGCATGCAGTCTTCGTAGGAGCGTCAATCCGCAGCGAAGCAACATCAGCAGCTGAGCATACGGGGAAGGCGGTGATGCACGATCCGTTTGCGATGAGGCCGTTCTTCGGGTATAACTTTGGGCATTACATCGACCATTGGCTCAGCATGGAGAAGAAATCTTCGAATTTACCGAGGGTGTTCCACGTGAATTGGTTTAGGAAAGGGAAGGACGGTAAATTCCTTTGGCCGGGCTTCGGGGAGAACGCTAGGGTCTTGGATTGGATTATGAGGAGATGTAACGGCGAAGATAATGCAATCGAGACGCCGATTGGTTGGGTGCCCAAACCTGGTAGTCTGAATGTTGAAGGACTCGAGCCGAAACCGAACATAGACGAGCTGATGAAGGTCGATAAGGCTTTCTTCCTTGAAGAATTGAATCAGATCGAGAAGTATTTCGACGAACAGCTGACCACCGATCTACCGCAAGCCATGAAGGACGAAATGAAAGACTTTAGAGAACGATTACAAAAATCTTAGGTTTAAATATTATTTATACGGTTATAACTTTTCGGCTCCTTAAGTTATTGTGATATTGAAAAGTGTCTAATTCCCCCGCTAGTAGTATAATCTTGGCATTTTTCTAATCCGAAACAATACTCAATAGGCCAGACATTCCTTTCTCATATTTAAGTAACCTCTACCATAGAAGTAAATCCATCGAAACAGTATAATACTTATATTTTTGTACTCTCTAAATGTTCATGTGATATAATAAATGTATTAATGATAATGCTGCAATTGTTTTATTTCGTAACGCGTCATCGAAACTATTTTTTAAGGTTAGGTAAGTATCAAATGTGTGTGTTCTAGCACCCACTAGAACTTAAGTGCATAGCATTGTTAAAGTAATAATCAAAATTAGCATGTTACTCTTACTCATTCGTTTCTCTGAAATAATTGACAATAGGTTGTCAAAAAACAATCAAATACCATGTTTCATCGTCTGCCTTTTTATATTAAACGCTATTGTATACCTTTTTCAGGAAACAACAACTTCAAAGATCACAATCACAATACATTCACCTGTCAAGTAATTATTTCTTTATCTTTAAAAAGCATTACCCTTTCAAAATTAGTACCAAAACGGGAATATTGAAGTACTGCGTAAATTGAATACCTATTGCGTTCTATAAAAGAATAAATAGGTTTGATTTGGTATGGTATGGTATGGTAGAGTTGGGTCGTTTGGCATCTGTGCCTTTCGATATACTTTGACCTAGAAGATCTTTTGTATTTCCCACATACATTACACTCCTTCGATATAGAGCCTTTTCACGAAGTCAGTTATTGTTCCAGGAGTAACTTGTGCCAGCTCTGCTAGTTCAATGATGGCGGCTCCCAAGTGGTTATGTCTTGTGCGCATTAGAGCGTCACATTCGCACAATAGGTGTACCGCTGTTTCGGGGGACCCCCCGAAGAATCTACAGTCTGCGTTGTTTGTCCGTCCAATCTTTGTGAGATGATATCTCAGTGGACAATGTCCTGTAAGGAGACCTGTAATCAGTCGAAGATCTGTTTTTTGTAACTGGAGATACTGTCTGGCCTTGGAGGTGGAGAAGGTTATGGTAGCCTTGCCTTGCCTCATGCCAGGTGATGTTTCCCAGTAAGCTCGTTAGGCTTTATCTTCCCAGTGTTGCACCATGTTCCTGATGTGGCTCTTTGTGGTACCGCAACAGGGTTCAGGTCCGTAAAAGGGAGTCAGCCTTCTCTGGGTAGGAAATCAGCTTGTCCATGCCTTCGATCCCTGAATGTCCTGGAACCCACATTAGTGAAACATTGTTCTCTTTTGCTAGTTTTTCAAGGGAAATTTTGCAGTCCCAGACAGTTTTGGATTTGTGGGCTTTTGATTGCAGCGCTTTCAATGTCGCCTGACTGTCTGAGCATAGTAGATGTTTGCCCTTTGTAAGTTCCTATGGGAACATTCCTGGGCACATAAGTCAACTGCGTGAACTTCCGCCTGGAAGATGGTTGGAGAATGGCCCATGGCTTTGGATAGGGAGAAATCCGGTCCACTAATGCCGACCCCAACACCTTCCTTGGTCTTTGATCCGTCTGTGAACCACAGTGAGGCGGAATCGCTGACCTGTCTGAGCCTCTGAGCTGCATTCGCGCGGTCCTCAATTACCACTTCTACTTCCACATCAAAGGCGTAGACAGGTGCCATCATATCCTTTGGCATTTCCACGCCATTGCCACATATCGTGTTGGCAATGCTTAAGTAACCATAGGCCTGGTTTGCCTTAAGCTTCTCTGCCTGGATTATTCTTATGGCGTCGAGAGCAGCCTCGCTTTTACCATGCATGTGCAGAGGTGTGAGGTTTAGCAATGCCTCCATTGCGCCAGTAGGGCATGTTCGCATTGCCCCTGTGATGCCCAAACATATAAATCGTTGTATCTTTGTCAGTTTCGTCGGGGTTGCCGTTTCCGATGTCTTGTTCCACCAGACAATCGATCCGTAGGTGATGACCGGTCTAATCACCGCGGTGTAGAGCCAGTAGATCATCCTCGGGGCCAGGCCCCAACTTCTGCCGAACAGTTTGTTACATGACCATGTCGCTCTGATGGCTCTAGTTACGGTCCTGTCAATGAGGGGTTTACAGCTGAGTTTGTGATCCAGGGTGATCCCTAGGTATTTGACCTCTGTTGAAAAGTTAATGATCGTCCCTTTCATAGTGGGTGCTTTTAAATGAAGCTTCCTCCTTTTTGTGAATGAGATTATTGTGGTTTTATTTGGGTTAACGGCGAGTCCTTTATCAGAGCACCAGTTGTTAATCAATTGCAGGACCCTTTGCATTACCATACGTAAGTAGGGTATCAGAAAGAATCCATAGATTACGAAATTTACCAACATCCTAAGTACATCAATCGTGAAGACGGCACTGACGTCAGTAGGGTTTGGAAATCGATCCTAACGCGGTCAGGTAGACACATGGGAGCCGTAGCTCCAGATGTGCGCAGTGAGGTGTACATTAGATATATAAGGGATATTCTTTACTTTGGGTCATTTTCTGTTGGACGAAAAATGTACGTTCATGTTAAATAGACTAAAAACGGACTAAATAGTCTGGACTAAAATATAACACAACAAATAATGAAAAACAAATTTTTATTTAAGTAATGATAACTTAAGAACTATACAAAAACACACAACTAATCGCTATCGACATATTCTGAAAGTACCATCATAATTTTTGATTTGGCAGCTAACTTGTTCTTCTGTGAAGTAACCTTTTTCAATGTTAATCCAATGCTCCGCCCAAATAACATATCTTCATCTTGACCATCTAATTTATTAATGGTAGATGACGCTGACATGGGAATGTCTTCAGTTTGTTTCTTCGTTTTTCTATGATGTACCTCATCAGAAGGACTGGGTGTTGAAGCAGTCCTCTCTGAAGAACACGATGGTATTCTGTGGTTGTCCGAAGGTAATCCACTAAAAATGTCTCTTGTTTCGGATAAACAAGCACCCTGAACAAGCACCACATCTTGGATCAATGGATCTTCTATAGTTATAGACTCTGTCTTCACGATATCTACAGTTGAAGAAGGTCGATTCTTATAAATTGAATACAGGATATTACTGCTTGTTCTGCAAATTAAACATATAGTGAAGTTAATGTAAGTAAATTATTTGATGTTTTTGGTGAAATGTTGGCTACCTTCGCGAAAGAACAACTTCATCAAGAAAGGAGCAATCTCCATAATGGGGCCAAGTGGAACATCCGTCACCTCCGGTTGTTTGATTGCGAATCTTTCGCCTTTCTTTGGCATATCGATGGCGGATATTTGCCCACCTTTGAATGCAAAAGTCAACTACAAAGAATAAACGTAAATTTTAGTAGTTTTAAGGATGCAACTTGCTGAATGAATAGATGGCGCCATCTCTAGGTTTTGCGGAATATCATAACTGAATTACTGTTTATTATTACACTGATAGATTGCTCCACAATTATGTTAGTTTTAAAAGGTAAAATACATATTACGTTTTATTCTACGGAATGCTATGAATATTCTAAGTTCATAAATTAAGATTAATAAATAATTTACTTCTTACCTGGTACTTTGAATTTATCGGAAACCAATTTCCAAGTGTTCTGTACGACTGGTATGTTCTTATAATGTTTGTCTCTTTTATTGTATAGACAAGGGAATCTTTCGACTAATTTAATAAACTCACTATCGTCAAATTTTGTTCCCATTCTAACCAACTTTGACGCGAATACGCGTAAATTTATGTGATTAACTTTGGTTTAACCTCAAAACTTAGGCTTGCTAGCGGAAAGGTTGCGATAACACTAATAACGTACCTATGCGCTTGCGTAGGATTAACATTAGCCGCAAGCTGAGGAATTTTATATAAAGGTCATTCGGAGTCAAGCTTTGTTTACATAATTTAGTAGATAGATTGATTGGCCAATGTTTAGGGATAAACCATATTATGAGGGATGTGTATGCAAAATGCGATTAGGAGTGTCCTTAATATTTATTGTGATATTCACTTGGTGTTTTTTGTAGGTTAATACGGGAGTTTATTTTATATTAGGAACCTGTATTGGTTAAACTTATCTTAACATACAAAGGCAACTGAACTTTGAACAGTTTGAATTTCCCGCCATAGTTTTGAACGTATTTAGTGTTTACTGGTATGCGTGCAAGATAGAGGTTATGAATGATCACTGTCAGATACCATAGTGGACTCGTCAGTAAGCGTTACGTTCTTCTGCAACAATATTCAGCTCTTCAGGATTTAATTTGTAATAAATACTATATTATTTTAATTGATTTATGATATGAGAGATGATTTTTATTTGATATTTAGATAATGGGTTGTATTTGATATTTATTTTTCCACATATTATATTTATGAAATACACAGTAGCTTTAAAATATGCTGTCTTGTTAAAGTTTTATTAACGTCCAATGTCTTTACCAAGACTAAATGACTTCCAAAGGATCATTGTTTCAATTTATTATACCTATACAAGAAAGTATACCTACGCCACTGAACAAAAATAACAGCTGTCATTTGTAACCATTACCAACATCACAATTATTGACAGTGGCGGGAAATTCAACCTGTCCTTCGTCCTTTTAGTCACTCTGTATACATACACAGTAAATTTACCAACCAATAGACTTCAAATAAAAACACCAATTCTTGGAATGGTTATTTTATTATTATTTACCAGAAAATATACATATAAAAACTGTTCAAGACAACATGAAAAACCTAAAAATCTAATTACACCAATAAAATGCCACTTGTCGAGAATATAACCTACGTAGTAGCGAATAGATAGAGCAACGCCTTGGCAAACCCAAATATTTCCGAACCACCCAACTTGGACTCTCCGTAGACACGATCCACAAACGTAATGGGGACTTCTCCGATGGTAAAATTAAACTGTCTTGCCCTGATAATCATCTCCATTTGGAAGACGTATCCCTTCGAGACGCAACTATTTATCAACTTCTCCAAGACGTCTTTTTTGTATAATCGGAAGGAGCCAGTGAGATCGGAAGCACCAGGTCTTAGAAGGAGCTGCGTCAAAAAGTTGGCACCTCTCGAGATCAACTTACGCTTAAAATCCCATCCGTTTACGCCGCCTGTGCCAACGTACCTCGTTCCGGAGACTATGTCGAGATTTTGACTTTTTTGGAGTTCGATGAATTCTGGAATGAATTTTGGCTGAAAATAAAATAGGAAAGTTAATGTAAAACAAGTACATACTACAAAATAATGAAGGAAGAGGAATGAAAGACTGAAATTGCAAATTGGAATTAATAAGGCTCCCGTCTTAATTCAAATAACGAACTGTAGCAAACTTCCCTCCAACGCTTCGAAATAAAAAAATCATCAGATGTAGATAGCGCTACTATAAAAATGTCTGTTTTTATTTTGTATTTATTACATTTGATGTATCATATAACCTAAATAAATTAATGTATTGCTTTCTATTTGTACAAATATTCAAACTGAACTGTGTTGGAGTTTTCTAGTCGATTTTACAACCGTCGCTATTGTAAACATGGCTGCCAACTTTGCTTTTATGTGACATTACAGGACAGAATAAAAACAAATAGTACAAATTATATGTGCAATAAATAAAATAAAATAAGCATTCATTGTAAACATTTGATAAAATATCTATCAAATACGAAAAATATTTGTCCAAAACAGAAAATATTTGACAAATGCAAAAATTACTTGTGCATTAAAAACAATAAAGGTGCAATAAATTTATATAAATGTACATCAGAATAAATAATTGTGCATTTATATATTTAAATGTTCCTTTCATAATATATTTGTACACTTAAATAAATAAATGTTCAATACAATCGTTACCTCTATAAAAATATAATTAGCAGCTTCAAAAATACTTGTTTATTGAAAAATATATATTTCCAATGGTTTAAATAACTAAGCATTTGAAAATATTATAAGCACATTCAATAATCTAAATTGTACCCTGAGAAAATTAGAATGCGCAATAAGCGAAAATTAGAACTAATGCACCATATTTAATATTTTAATGCTCAAAGTACTTATTTGAATGGAGATATCTGTCTAAATAATGCAGGCACCCAAAAACAAAATGTAAAATTAGATACGTTCTGCACACTTGTGTTAATTTGGTTGCATAACTAATAGTTAAAACGAAAATATCCAGCACATAAACAAATTTTTACAGCTTTCACTGTACTAATGTAAATATGTTATCAAATGATTGCACTTACGTGATGACTCAAATCTGCGTCCATGATTATTATAAAATTCCCCGTCGCGTGTTTAATTCCGTGTATGTAAGCCGTTCCCAGCCCCAATTTTTTTTCCCTCGGACGCAAAATTATCTTAGATTCTCCGTAAATCTTCTGCAACTGTTTTGCGGCATCCAATGTCCCGTCCGGGCTTCCATCATCGATTACAATTATTTCATAGTCGTAACCGCTACGGCATAACAAAAATAAAATAGTACGAATATTAAATAGAATAAATAAACTTACGTTTCATTCATATGCTTTACGATCAACCATATTATGATCGGCAAATTTTGCACCTCGTTGTACGTGGGCAACAGTATGGAATACTTAGTTTTTAATTTAGACATACTCGTTGGCCCAACTATCGTCAGTCTTGCGTTTTTATATGCTGAGAAGTAAAGAAATGTGAGTAATATCAAAGATATAAGGGTTAATTTGTGCATAAGTTAGGTTACGAGTTAACTGTGGTGTTTGTAAAAAGGATTATTTACCTATACACTTGAACAGTAGCTTGAAATACCGCATAAACTAACAACAGTACTTGCCGAGGAATTTAATAGAAGAAAGATAAACGCAATCCGGTTTTCTAGTACTAAATAAAGAGGGAACATAACCATAACATAACCTAAAATAGAGAAAGTGACGTTAGCAGTGTCAAAATCATATGGAATCTATCAATCACGGAAAAACTTTCTATTAAAAAGAGAAATTGCATGCATAATTAAAAACACATCAGCAAAATGGGAAAAACGTGTAAAGTTGTCGTTTGTGGTATGAAAGGTGTGGGAAAGACATCAATTCTAGAACAAGTAATATACGGAAATGTATCACCATCATCGGTAATGCTCTAATTTAAGAAAAAAAATCTATTAAACAAACACGTTAACTAAATTTATTTCTAGGAATTCTACCCTACCATCGAGGATATTTACGTGGCTAATATAGAATCAGATCGTGGTACTCGTGAGAAGGTACGATTTTACGATACAGCGGGGATTCAATACTCGCAAACTTCAACAGCAAACGGCACAACCAGTCATCAATTACCGAGGCATTATTTAT
This sequence comes from Melinopterus prodromus, assembly GCA_964023965.1. Classification (NCBI taxonomy): domain Eukaryota; kingdom Metazoa; phylum Arthropoda; class Insecta; order Coleoptera; family Scarabaeidae; genus Melinopterus; species Melinopterus prodromus. The sequence continues at coordinate 2,464,837 of OZ030391.1, read as the reverse complement.
CACTAGCCGACGGGTACATCTTAATCTACGACACAGATAAACCGGATTCTCTCGATGTTTTAGTCGCTCTAAAGAAGGATATCGATAAAAATAAAGATAAAAAAGAGGTAGGCTTGAAATAGTTTTACAATTTTTTGTCTCTAATGTATTTTCTTTAGGTGACGATTATTGTAATTGGTAACAAAACAAAGGAGGCGGAGAATACTTTTGAATCTACATTGAATAAAGCCGTGAATTGGTGCAGTAGAGAAAAGATTAGGCATTTTACTGCATCGGGAATGCAACGAGCTTCCTTGTACGAGTCTTTTATATACGTAACTAGTAAATTAAATCCTCCGCCTAGTAAGAGTACTTTTCCGCAGCTATCTATGGTTAGAAAAGCTACCGGAAAAGATTCCGGATAGTATTTATTTAACGATGTGTTGCACTTATGTAAGCGGAAATTGAGAATGTTCGCCTCTTATATGAAGTGCGATGCAGCTAATGTTCTCGAATAATTGTACTGAATATTAAATAACTGTTTTTAGATTATAGGATAACTGATTATGTAGGTAGCACTAAAATGACTTATATTTGGTAATTCCTTAGTATGGTATTATTTTAATGTATACCAGAGGAATAGACAAAGAATAGTGTAGGTAAAAGTACTTTTTTATAATTTTGTAATTGTAAAGCATTCTATGCATTTATATTTTATTTCCAATGCCTTTATAATGTATAGAATTTAGGCTGTAACGATTTACTATTAATAGAATACAATTATTTATGTGTTATTTATTCTATGATTTTGTTTGGCTCTAGGTATTTGTTAATAAATAATATTTATTTAAAATTTCTGTGTGTTTTTCTATGTTAAGAACACTATAAAACTTTGCATAAACATTAGAAAGGCGACAATATTTGTTGGAAGGTCTGATAAAAACTCTTAGTAACGATGTAATAGACAATAGAAAGACAACAATATTATTGCAAATTCGTTATATTATAAATTAGTTTTATTTTAATGCAGACACGACCGATCTCGATCTATAGAATCTCATACAGCTAAACTACATATAAATTTTATATATAGTATTTTAAAGTCATGTGCCTGGCGACACCAGATTTTTTTTAAATAATCTGACGTATATGTTATTTGTATTCATTCATTTCACATATTTATTAAAATCATCATAAAATGTTATTTGAGCTATTTGCACCTATAAGAAAATAAAACTGCTGTTGAGACTAAATTTGTATATTATTTTTGATATTAGTTTACAAATAAGTTGACATATTTATTAAAATGACAAGTTTAATAAAATACAAAATAACCAAACTACTAATGGACATTGTTATTGCATGTTATTAGGCTCTAAAATTCTATTATTGGCCAATAGCACGTTTTTATCGTCTTTTTCAAACTTTTCATTCTGTCTCTCTGAGTCAGTCTCCTCTAAAATGTTTTTTTTCTAATTTTATGTATTATTAACACAAATAACGACTACTGATGTAGACTGACTTTTATAAAGCATTACCTGATCACCTGTAAATTATATATGAAACAAAAAAGTTCCTTTTGGTGTTCAAATTTAGTTCATTATGATTTTAAAAGATCTTATTTCTCTGTGAAAATGGTAACTCTTAAAGATGGAGGTAAGATGTCTATGAATAAAACAAATAAAATGAAGCAACACAGCTAAACATAAATAACTATATTGGCACCACGTTAGAATTGTTTAAGTGGATTATATAAACAAGTCATGTGACCGAGCTACATTACTATAATGACGACGATGACACAAAAAAACATTGTATAAAGTCAACAAAACGTTTTATTATCCATCGAAGATACAATACAACACTTTTAATCCTTCTACATAGTTATAATCTATAATATATTTTACAATACTGTACAACAAAGAAATAATCATAAAACATTTTTTGTTTCCGATCCTGGATGACTTTCTCCGTTTTCTTTAAATGCAATTTTTAACCTTGGAATGACAAATTTACACTACAACGATAAGTGCTCCACGTCCGTCCGTGAAGTTGTGGGGCCTTATGGACAATCGAAGACAACTTAATTACGATAATTCTTGTGGATCTCCGGTCTAATATCGTAGACAAAGTTAAGTACGTCGACAATCACCTATAAACAGGAAAAATCATGTGATTTTTATAGCATTACATCACAGATTATATAAGATTTCGAAAACTTACGGCTTCCTTTTGAGTTAGAACGGCACGGTTCATCTCTTCGATGCGACGCTTGGTGTCCTGGTCGATCTTAGCCGCTACGCCTTCTCTCGAGCCCATGTGTTTGGCCTCGAAGTCGCGGAATTGCTTTTCGCGTTCCTTACGGTATTTCTCGATCTCATCTTGAGCTTCTTCCTTAGCCTGCTTCAGACGCCTCGCTTTACCTATTATCAGGAAATTACAAACAAAAGATATCAGCAATGTTGGAGATCAGGTCTTGTGATGTGTTGTTACACCCAGATATTGAAAATAGGTCAATTTCACTCACGTTTCCTGGCTTCTGATACTTTTTCGGCTGCTCTCTTCTCAGCAGCTAAAAGGGCTTGGATTCCTGATGTCTGGCTTGCCATTTTTTGGAGTTTTCTGGATATTTACAACTTGCGACTGGCCACCACCTTCTGAGGAGACGGACAACAAGTCATATGATTCGGAGAGCAGCTCGATAAAAATTGATCCTGCGCAGCTTGTAGCGGTATCACGAGGTCTCCTGCTTAAATTTGTGGCGTGGATATCAAAGAAATTGTTGTTTGAAGACTTGAGGATAGATTAGGTATGGCTACTGGTCCAGAGATGGCGCTCCGAATGCATTTTTTTATTTTTTTACATTGGTTATTTATGTGGGCAAAATGGGCAATTGCCAAGAGCCTTCAACAACAGGGGACTCAAAATCCAGTATTTTGGGAACTCATTTGGGACTTTGCATGCATATTTCTGCTCCTCACAGTAAAGAGAACGGAGACACTTTTACTTTTTTTCTGGAATTCTATTCTGGAAAGATGAATGCTCCAAAAAAGGGCTGTAAAATAAAAATTCTGAGCCGCCAAGTGCTGTAAATCTTTCAAAATCCTTTTATCCTTTTATTTATTTTTGTGTATAAAAACGAACGTAACCAGTTAATATATGTCTTTCTATAAGGCTAACAAGAAAAAAAATCCAATAAAAGTTTTAGGAAATTGCTTAAGCTACAAATTTGACATATTTAGAAATGAATAAACATTCTATTCAAAAGTATTTCGTATTTATCTAAACAGGAAAAATATACAGGGTGCAATATTAAAAATATGGAATTTGGTCTGCTTCTTACAAATACATCACCCTGTATATTAAAAACTCATTCAAGTTTCTAGCTTAAGTCTTTTCCTAAAACTTTTATTTGGTTTCTTTCTTCTTAACTTTGAGGACCACATATTGACACGTAACGTTTCTTTTTGTTAAAACTATATACATATATCAGAAGACATTCGGACTAATTGTAATTTTTTGATGATATGGAATCGGAATCTTAGGTATGCGTCAGCAACAAGAGTAGTAAAACACCAAAGTAAAGAAAATCGACTTTTTTCAAGTTTCAGCTGTGTATTATAAAACATTTTCAGAATTTGTTGGTTGATAGTTCACCTCACCACCATTGGCAAAAAAATATTAATCTGGCAGTAAATACAATTTGCCCATTTGAAAGAACCGCCAATTGCAATCCGTCACAAAGCAAATGCCAATCTGACCGCTAGTGGCGCTACGCTTCAGTCACAAATCGTACGTCAAACTTTGCGTCAAACTTTGCCGGTACTCTAGCTTTTTCACGAGAAATTCACCTTAGTAATTATTTGTGCTCTTTTAAACAGCGTAAACTAATAAGTATGGTCGTAATGAACAGCTTTTTAGTTCGGGATCGGTTTATGACATACGACATTTTGCAATACGATGTAAAACGTGAGAATATAATACAAGGGATTCAAGAGAAGATCTTGTCCGTTGACGTTAACTGTCAAAATCACCGCTGGGAGGCGCTGTGTGACAGCATCGCTCTGCTGTCAGTTGTGTTAACTCAAGAATATTATAACTGTCAAATTTGTTCTGTATTTTCATGGTATTTTCCGTTGTGTTTGACGGGGATATTGTTAGTGAACAAAAAAATCGAGTGACTATAAGGCAGATCGTTGTTTAATTTCTAGTTCTGCCGCGTGAGGCATTGTGCGTGTTTTTGAGACTTTTAGTTTGTGTTTCTTGTGATTAGTGTCGCTATGATTGGAACAAGTGCTCGAAAACGACTGGTGAGTCCTTAATTGTTTGCATTTTCTATCTTTTGCATGTTATTTGAGTAAATTTATTTGTATTACAATATAGGTAGTACTTATTTTATTATTGTAAACAGTATATACAAAATAACAATATGTCAAACTTAAAACATTTCTTAAATAGTTTATTTGTCAGAAGGTGTTTCTTCTCCTTGTTTTGTTGTAATAAGCGTAGAAAATGCGGTAAAACATTACAGATGAAGGCCTTTTCTACGAACGAACACACATTTGTATCTTTGGACCCGAATTTTCCTATTTTATTTCTTCGTTTTTTACCAGCGGATTCCCCTTGCTAGTTTTCTTAACTTAATTAACGTGCCAAAAACAACATCCCAGCTCTGGCTACTGATTCCAAAACCTAAAACAAAAAAAAACAATAACAATATTATAAATAATCTTTTATAGGTTTTCTATAATTTTACCTGACTCGTGTTCTGAAAAGTGATGTTGATTATGATACCTCTTCATCACGTACAGATACGAACCCTCTTTTGGGTTTCCATGATGGATATAGAAATGAATCATGTCGTACATCACATAACCTAAAAATGATAATTTGTTGAATTGATATCATACCAAAGTAAGCAATGAATTACCTAATAATGACCCTCCGGCAACCATTTCGAACATTTTTTCTGGAAATATTGACACGTATAAATAATAACCAACGAAGCAAATCATGGCGGCAGGTACTGGCGGAAATACAAGTCTTCTAGAGTCGAAGGGAACCTGAAATCGACATAACCTAGTTAGATTCAGCAGAAACTAACCGAACATAACCTATAACTTACTTTATGGTGCAAACCGTGTATTGTAAAATGGATGTAGACCACTAGTTTCGACTTCCCCGTGGGTATTATGTGGAACACCCATCTGTGCAAAGAATATTCTAGCAATGACCATAAAACTACGCCTAGAGCAACGGAAAATGCCACTGTCGGGCCAATTTGTAACCAACCTATTATAGAAGAAAGGGAATTATGATTATAGAGCCTGAGAGTAATGAGTTTTGAGTTTTTCTTACTTATGTTTGGTTGTAAAATGTGTCTTTGTATTCCTAGGTAGACGAAAAGCAGTGATACTGGTATCCAGATGATTGGCACCACATACCATGGGGTGATTGTTAAGTTTTCTAAAAACGGGCTTCCAAACAGGGTCATTTTCCTATCGACGGGCGAATTCACCCATTCGTAATATTTTGGACCCAAATTGACTACCTGGCTAAGCATTGGTTTGTCCCAGTCCACAATATCCTGAAACATAAAAAGAATAGTGAGTAAGGTAAACTAACAACCGTATTTTCAAACTCTTTGATAAACTGATCTTTGATAAACTCAAATAAAGATGTTATTTGAGTCTTTTGGTTACCAGATTCGTAATATCCGGCACAAAAGCTATCGAAACCACGTGTCACACCTTTTGGGGCACAAAACTGAGTCTCCAAAAAGATAATTTAAAGATGTCTTTATCGAATGACCTAAATTTGAATAAACAAAGGCTGCTACGGTCTAAACTCTTCGCCATATTTACCCCTTTAAAAGGGTTGGGAGCGAGGCCAGTAGTTCTCACTCATTCTACCATTGACCTAAATTGCCGTTCATAACCGAGAAATGCCATTTCGGGAATTAGTACTACAATACCTAATGTCATTATCATTACACGCGGCTATATCTGAATCCGTATAATTCTACTTTACTAACAAAGCAATTAGTGAAAGAAAAATTGGTGGGTAAACCAGTCGTATCACCCTTACGGAAAACGCATGTAAAACATGTATGAATCATATGAAAAATACGCAACGATCGAATGCTTTATTCAAAGTAATGACAATGCTGAAATTGCATCCGAAACATACTTCAATCGTTATCCGGAAAGAACACAACCTCACAAATCTATTGTCGAGAGATTAAAAGAAAATTTCATCAATCACGGGTCATTTAGTATGCCAAGACCCAAACATTACCATATTGAAAATGCTGAAGAAGCTGCCACCAACACAGTTGCAGCCGCAGTTGCGAATCTCTCAACTTCAAGTCGTGAAATAGAAACTGAATCTGGGGTATCAAGACGTCGAGCTTTGAGAATCCTCAAGAAGCATAAATTTAGGCCATATGCTTTAGGAAAACAACATCATTTGCAACCAACAGACCCTCAGAATGGAGTTTTGCCAGTGGTACCGTGAAAATCTTCAGCAAAATCCATTATTTTAAAAAAAAGTTATTTGGACTGATGAAGCCTACATCAGCAGTGCCGGAATTTTTAATAGGCGCAATGAGCACTATTGGTCTGATGTCAATCCTCACCGTACCGTCAACGTGCAAAACCAAGGACGTTTTGGTTTTAGTGTTTGGTGTGCCGTGCTTGGCGAGCGTATTTTAGCATACCATATTTACGAGGAACATCTTAATGGCGACCGGTACTACGATATTGTAAGCCGTCATATCGTGAATGAATTTTTGGACAATTTGCCACTGATGGAGAGGGGAACTATATACTTCCAGCACGACGGTGCACCACCTCACAAAATAAGAAGGGTAAGGGAATTATTGAATATAAATTTTGAAAACCGTTGGATTGGAAACAACGGACCAGTGAGGTGGCCACCACGATCACCAGATCTTACACCTTTGGATTTTTCTTTGGGGGCACATTCAGGACCTAAGACAGCATTTTGAAGAAGGTATCAATGCCGTTCCAAATATTTTTATAAACAAAATGTACATCAATTTGAAAAATGGTTAAAGTAGTTTGTAGTAGGTAATCTTATTTTTTATTTTTTATTAAGGTAATTATCTAATTATTTTACTTCGAATAAAACAATATATCCTGCAATGTTTAACCTTTCAGTTATACCATCGACATGCCGATATAAAGTGAAGATTGACGACTGGAAATTGTAGGATCACGGCTACATACTTTCATGACAGTTTCTTCAGCATACCACTTTCACATCACAATGTTCGGCTTTTGGCATATTAATCAACCCGTAATTGATAAGATGTTCTTTTAATCCCAAAAACAAGTTTGTGCGGTCGTGCACTACCTGGATAACGATTGAATTATGTTTCGGATGTTATATCACAATTATTGTTATTACTTTGAATAAAAAGCGAAAAATCAAGTTTTGTGATTTGTGCATTATCAATATTACCCATACTATCATTCAAATTATCCCAATTTTGAATTGTCTCTCCAGAAAAAAACTATTTTTAAGTTAACTTTTTAGGTTATGTTTATAAATCTATATCCTTTATTCACTGGTTGTCGTATAAGTTTTTGTTTATGCGCCATATTTGACGTCTTATAAAACTTATAATAGATATAGTATAATAAATAATATACCATTATCGGTTTCTTGATCATAGCGACCATAAAAAAAGCAAATACTCTTTCGCATTTAAGTGCTCCCACACACGTTACGTTAAGTATACCTCGTGTGCGGTACTTGCAGGTGCGTTCGTGATGTGCTAAACATGAAAACTATAGCGAGTGCATTTCGTAAAGTAATTGCGAAACGATTTTATAGATAATCAATAGGGCATATTTTATTCAAGCATACAAACAATCCACACTGACCGTCCCAACTGACTGTCTGCCGGTCAGCATGACGGAAAATGATGAAAACTGCCCGTATAGCGTATATTAAGTGTTTACCCGTTTACCCACACGTTTATCGTTTACCTCGTAGCCGACTTTTCGATGGTATCGTTTTGTAAATATTCGCCAAGGTACCGTCAAGTTATCAGGGCTTACGCCTGCCATTAAAGAGTATACTAGATAAGAACACAATTAATGTGTTTATCTAACGATATAGGCGGTACACGATGTGTGTATTATGTGAGTGAATTCTTAGGAAAATATGTCTCTTATTATCTGTCTAATGCTGATGAAATGCTAGGCAGTCAATTTGCTGTTATGGGAGAGGCATTGTTAATTCAGATTAGGTTTTATTAGGAGATGCTAAATAGAACAAAAAACTATATTATGCAATGCCAGCAATTCCGTTATTAGAAGACCTAGAATAATGAAATATACACTATAGGCTACCCAATAATTCATAGGTTTAAAGTTTATTATATAATCATTGTTTATCTTGCATTTTTCATAGAAATGATCGTGCTGAAACTCTGCGTGAATTCCGACGCTCTACGGTCTTTGGTGTGCTGCGGGGAAGGGAGGCGTTAGCGGTGCTGGCATGTCGGAGAGAACCGACACAGCTGAGAGGACCGGGCAGCTTATTATCAATACACAAAAAGAACGATAACTTCCCAAGGTAGCAGTTGTGGGTCAAGCAGTAATCCAATGGTTTTACAAAAATGCACATTGAAAGCTAGCATTCTGCAGGTGATTTTATTTTTTAATTCGTTGAAATCTATGGATTATTTCCGGAGTAATTAATTGCTAAAGTTTAAGGAATTAAATTTACGGGGAAAAACAGCGCCAATTCTTCTTAAATTGGAAAAATCGGGAAAACCCCAACACATACAGCTTTCTAATTTTTATCCACCTGATCCATATTTAATGTTAAGGTTAAATAATAGTAAAACCGTAAAATATGGAATGTAGTTTAATTCAAACTGATTCAAACTGTTTTTTAGTGATTCAAACTCTTTTTTAGTTTTATTCAAACTGGATCGATTTGATTTCGGAAATTTTCCTGGGCTTAGCACATATTTATTTCAAATTTGTTTATCCTTAAATGTTTTACCGTACCTTTTAAAATCCGTACCTAATCGGTGTGGAGGTTCCAAAAAAAAAACCAATGCAATCCAAAACCAGTAAAGATAATCTCTAATCTTGTAAGTTTATTTCATATCTGACCTAACCAAGTATATCAAATCCGGATTTCCTTTGCGTAAATTCCAGAATTAATCATGACATTTTTATTTTTGTACTTTCTTTTTGATTTTTGCGATATCGTTTCAACTTGAATGTCTTGGTTATTAATTATTAATGAAGTTAACAGTTTCATATTTGTTGAGAACATACGTTGAATATGATCAAAAAGATATAGTATTGTATGATATAGTAATGTTATCGTGTCGAAAAAAGTTTTGAGATTTTAGCAGAAATGTGACCTAAATTTCACAAAATCACTTGTTTGAAAAATGATGGACAACTGTCATAGATACATGACTGATTCATCGCAGGAAACAATAATTATGAATGAAACATAATACGTAAAAGTGAGGTTCGATATCCATCTGTATTCCGAAAAAAAAAAGAAAGACAAACGACTGAGGAGATTAGCTTATAGACATCAAACTTATGAGTCACATAATCGATAACCAGGCCGCGAATGTTGTGGATTCGCCGACATCGATTTCATAAAATGATAAAAAACGCAATAATTCCGCTATTGTTTAGTGATTTCTGCGGACAGTTACGGTTATTAATATTGTTATCGCGTCGATTCGGTTTCATAAACACATCTATCTCCCTGAATATTTCTTAGAACCAATTGTGTAACTATAAGAATGTGGTATATGCGTTATAGTTTCTGTTTTTACCATTGCTCCAAATAATTTATTACTAATCTAAAATATGTGTAGCTATTCTAAAATAACCCTAATGAATAATCGAAATATCGAATTCAATAATTCATTATTTTTTTCTCGTAAATAAACGTTTGAAATTTATTCCGATGAAAAACTGCTAAATTTAGCTTCAGTTTCTTTTATGCGTAACTAACATGTTGATGCTTTGATTTTTAATGAATGTCTTATAAAATAATTACCAATTCACCACAAACTTTTAGTCAAAACACAATAAGGTGTGTTGGAGAAAATGAGCCATGTGAATTTATGAACAGCTTAGTACCGCAAGGTTCTGTTCTGGGACCTGTTTTATTTAGTTTGTAAATAAACGATGTTATTATACAGTATGTTACAAAGAGAAAACGGGTTCTGCTTTAATCATAACTTCAACGGCATATATTTAACTAGAGAAAATTACAAAAACAATGTTACAAACTCTTAGTTACTTCTAAGTTACACTTAAATAAGTAAATTAAAAAAAACGTGTTCCCCTATTTTTTTAGCAGTGTTTAATAAATATAAAAAGTTAATATTGGCCTGGTACATATTGCCTGTAAAATTTGCAATCAATTAACATAAAATACTGAAATCCTTTAAATATTAATATTCGAACTACTGAGTCGAAAAAATTAATAGGTATTATATGATGTCAAGCGAACCACTAAATAATTGAGGGAAGCAAGTAATAAGGAACATACACGACATTTGTAAATATTATTATAGGGAGTGTTGAGAAAAAAATAATTAATTAATTAATTATTTCTTAATATTTATATAGAAACCTATGTTGTGAAACTATTATTGTTACTATCATTATTATTATTTACAGATAATATGAGAGATAATGTTTTAGATATGATTAATTTGATGTTAATTCGATCTTACTTTAGTTATTCCGCTATTTTCATTAACTATCTATAGAAAAATTGCAAATTGTCAAAACAAAACGTCAAAAGACGCTTAAAAATATCGTTTTGAGTTAATTACATTTTCGATGTTGATTCATTTTACACGTCATGAAATGTTATATAAAAGTTACAGATAAAAATGAATCACGGATTGATTATCATTTCTAATTATTTCATTCTGATAACTCAATGGTCAATAGACGCAATTTTGATAATAACCAATAATTGAAATTTCGAACAATTTTTTTCGACAATTTTCATACAAGCAACAATATTTTTCGAATCTTTTAAATTACTTATTAACCAAATCAAGAAATTAATGTGATATATTATATCGTTTACTTGTGTCAAACAACTTATTTTTTCAGTTATAATTTACAGGAGGATAGTGTTTACAGCGCCGTCTCAACTTTACAGTTGGATGAAGTATTCACACTGAAAATATATCTTCCATTTGTGTACATTGAAACTAGTAGACAGTCTCTGCTGCTAGATTCCAGTGTTTTTTACTTTATCATACGCAGTATGACATCATTCTCTTACCAGGTCAGTCACATATACAATGGTCTCAGGGAAGATATGAAACAATTATCGTTAAACAGTTTTGGGGGAAAGGTAAAGTGTTGTCTGTTTGCTCAACAGGGGGGACTTTAGGCATTGAGCGCACATCGGAAGCTGTTTTAATTTTTGTTTTTTTATGGGCAAGTGCGGTGTTTTGTTGAATTGGATTTGCTGCAATTACGTGTGATTAGATTCTAGAGTAATTTTTGTTTTGTTTCTGTTTTGATAAGTTCTCGGAATTATTGTTATATTATTGGTACAATTATGTATTAGTTCTAGTACATATTAGTTCTATTAATTTTATATATTGTATGATAAAGTCATGTGCTGGCCACATCAGATTTCTTTTTTATAAACTTTTATAAGGGAGTATACTCACTTCTAAGTCATCTGTGTGTTCATTACTCTTGCCATCTCTGCCATCAAGTTTGTACTCCCTGAGTAAATAAAATGCTGCTTTGGAATGATGCATGTCGACCATTTTCTTCGTGACGTCTGTATTCTGGTAGGGCTGGACATAGTTGACACCTCCAGGATGGTTCTTGAGGAATTCTTTCAAATCGTACGTACCGCCACTATAGTTAACACTGAAGCTATCTTTCTCGTTTCTGTCTTCATTTCGTTTGATCCCGTTCATTCTGAAACAAGAGAGGTACACAATAATTAGAACTGGAATTTGGTAAATAAACCTTAACCTCTATTTTCTTTGCGTTATCTATATTTTAGGGTAATGCGTGTTTAAGTTGCAGGTGTGTAAATACATGATAAGGAGGTAGACGTCGATAATTTAAGTTATAATGTAGACGACTTTGAATGTTTATTTTGCCATGGAGATTACGCGTTATCATGTGGTATATGATATTGAGATTTGTTGAACTGTCACCTGTCGTGTTCATAACATAACCTGTATTTAACAAAAAGTAACTAAAAAGCGTTTATTATATTATATTTTGCGCAGTTTGGCTTCCTTCGCTTGTAGGTTTTCGCTTCCATGAAAATCTTATTCGCCAATCTTTATTACACAAAAACTGAACAAAACTACAATCCCAATCTATAGAAGAATCTCTAAATGCAAGCTGAATAAAAAGTGGAATTTTTGGGTCCACCGGTTTACGAGGAAAAAATTGGAAAGCTGAGCGTTAATTTAAAAAGGCAAAACTCGGGTCACATATGGTAGATATACAAAACTGGTCCCAAGACACTACCCTGGGGCTGGGGTAACCCTGCTTTACTTCTTTTAGTTTCTACTTGGGACAGCCCGTATATGTATTAGCAAAGATGATGTAGTCAGTGGAGCACTTCATATTAATAATATTTACAAACTATGCCTAGTAAGTTCTATTATTAGAAAGGTATGCGGAATAGTACAACGTGAATGAAGGTGAAAAAAATAGGTACCATTAAAACTCAAAATTATGTTTCCGATGGTACAAAAATGGCTCCATAAATAACTCGAATCAAAACAGTACTGAAGTTAATTTAGATATAATTCAACTGATAAGGCTGAATACTTAGGATGTGGATTTGATACATTATGCAGGGATAACATGGTATCAAAGTACGGAAATATTAATTAGTATGTTATCAATCAAGTATTGTCAGATTTTGAAAAGCCGAAAACGCGGTTTCCTGTAGCAAGCTGTGGTAAACGCCCCACTTAAATTTCTAAATAACAGTGGTTAAAAGAGTAGTACACCGTATTATTATGAAAATATAAACCATTTTTAGTCTGCCTAAAGAAATACTATTAGAATTTTCTTGATTGCTGGTATGCTGTAGCGATGCAAAGAAGTCGAATGGCAGTTACCTTATAAGGAAAAAATCGACTTTTACCTTACCACTCAATTATCAAAATCAGTCAAACTTTTAGGTTATATTCTGACCGTTAGAACCCTGGTAGAATAAGAAACGATTGTGGGTTGATAAGTGTAATGTCAAATCAACAAACCGGATGTCCTAAAATAAAGTTCAATGTTGTAGCCTTATTTTTGTTATTCAACTAAACAGAAATATGTCGGATTTTAGCACAGGTAGCAATATTTCTACCATCTCTCTATATTGGGACAAGTTTTTACAATCGTTGCACAGAGGGGTATTTGACTTGAAAACCTGGCCAAAATTATTTTTTCACCTAAAAAGGCTTTAGATGTGTTGTTTTATTTAAGAATAACATTTTAACCTTCATACTAAGAATTTGAAGGTTAATAACTTAATAAACACAATAAAACAGTACAAAATAGGAAAAAGCAAACTGTATTAAAAATTGTTCTTCACTGCACTATTGTAAATTAATTACTGCTACAACATTTGTCGTCAATATTTTGTTGTGATTTTATTTCTATTATGTTTTACCGTGTAAAATTCATAAAATAATATATGGCATGTCCAGTTTAAATACGCAGCGTATACGGATTTAAAATTGACCAATACATGTCGTTTTTGAGTTATATGAGATAACATGTTTGGGTCTGTTATGTTGTAAGAAAATCCTGAAAAAAGTTTTATTTTTAAAGACCGGTGGTAGAGGAAGAAAATGAAAGTTTACACCAGTCGATATTGTGTATTGAAACGGTACATACGCTATTCATGCTGTTTTCCGTTCGATGCATTCCTTTTAAGACGTGATAGTAGAGGCAATTAAGAACCTATTTTACCATATTTATCACTATAAAATCTATTATTTTTAGTATTATTTAAAAATTGTTTAATATTTATACTTATTGTTTCCATGAAAACTTTCGAAATTTGATCATACTTCAGGCTGAAACGGTCGTTTTTTAGTGGTATGACCCTAATAAGCATGTTTTGAACCCGCATTCGCATTCCGCATAAACACGTTTATCGAAAACGCCTAACCAGTTTCTATTCACAAACTTACTATTGTCTCTCCTCAACAAGAATCCAATTTAAACCAGTGAACTGTGTATGCGAGTAGATGTTTTCGATGTATTTTCTTGCCTTGAATCCGATTGGCTTCAAGCAACCAATTTCCAAGAAATATATACATATACAAGTACAAAGTTTAAGGTTTTTTCAGATGAGTTTTAAGAGTCTAGGTCGTCGGGGTTGTTTGCTATACAAGATCCAAAACGGAAAATATACGTACATAACGGCATTTACAACATGCAAGATGCATTGAACATAAAGTTGTCAATATCTCGATAACCGTAACCATTTGTATATAGCTAAATATGGTTAAATATGTTCTAAATTACCTCTACTATCACGGTGTCAAGAAATTGCATCAAATTACATATAAGCCGGTACATCAATTTTTGGATTTTCCTTTACAACGTATTAGAAATAAAATCACAAAAACCGCATCCGCACCTATCCGCAGCAGATTTTCCAGTAGTTCTAATGTCAAATATGTATACTATAATTTGAACCACTTTCAAAAGCTTAAAAAAGCTAAACACTAAACTAAAACACTCAAGTTCTGCATAAAACTGTTTTTTTTATAACCGCGAATGTTCTCGGCCCTGCAATAAACAAAATTGTGGGTAAATTTTAATAAAAATAATGTCGAATGAAAGTGCATACTTGGTTCTATAGAATGTATAACAAAAAAGTCACATTTATCGTTAAAACACAAAATTGCAACCGTTTTTAAGAGCGTCAACTTATGTGCATCTATGTTCAGGCATAGTAAAATATAACTTTTTGCTGACAAGGACACGTGGCTCAGGGCTCAGGTGAAAAAATATTGCCGCCTTTTAATACATCGGTCTTTAACCTATCCCAGAAACTGGTTTACTTTTTGGAATTTAACAATTTACAAATTTTATTTGTGGCACGCTTTTTGGGTCTAATACCCCAATGTGCGTTGCTTTGTATCAAATTGGTAAAGGTAAAAGACTTGCTGTTCGATGTTCAGAACCTGAAATCTTCAAAATGCGACAAAATTCACTAATATTGATAGTGTGCTAAACTTGAAGTGTGTTGTGTACTAAGATGTGTGTTTGCTAAAGTGCCCCGGCCAATTGCAAGTTTTTTTTTGGCTGTATGTCACATAACATCACTTACTATATGGGAACAACGTAGAATTGTAATGGTACCAATAACGCACGTACAATAAACAAATAATCACTTGATCCCAACTGATAAATATGACCAAACCAAAAATAAACCTTTACGCGTGACTCACTATTAGGTGATATACATACGCGTCTGACGTGTGGAGATATAGCTAATATGACAAATCATGTTTAGACAAAAATTTTATTAGATAAATAATCAGCTTATACAACATGACAATTTCAGAATGTTATTTATAGGAGGCTTATAAATGTATCAAATCTTAATATGTACCATATGTTAGAAATTTTAACCAAATTGGCCCAATTAAAGCACAATCTTTACCAATGAAATAGAATATTACGTAGCTAATTGCTACTCAAGAATAATTTGAGGTACTACAATCCTAAATGTCGCTCTGTATCAGCTGTTTACAGATAGAATATTGAGGTTAGGGCTGCCTATACGTTTATTGGCGTGGGTGCTCATGACACGATTAGCCAGCGTGTCAGCGCACTGAAATTTCAAATTACAACCTTAGACCCAGACTTAAAAAAATATTTTTTTCTTCACTGTTTTGTGAACTTTTACCATTACAATGTGTAACAACATTTTCTAACATGAATCATTATCATTTATTTCTAAGGGTAATATAATAAATAGTAGTCAAGGGCAAGGGATTCCATCACGTCTAACGTCATATTTCTACGTTAGACGGGGTCAAAGCCCCAAAATAGCGTGATTTTTGCAAAGTTTGCGTATATTATAGGCCTGAAAGTAATTCTTTAAGGATGTACTCATTATTTCAAATCCTAGAATTTGCTCCCAAGTACTGATGATGTTTGTTTAAGGGTCGGGTTAAATTTCAAAATTAAAATAGCAGAGCCTAAATGGCGGACTTTAATCGAAAATGAAAGAAATCTTCAGCCACATCTAGTTTAGCATTTTTATTTATTTTTAAGGACGCTGAATCAAAATATGGCCTAAACTTGGTAAAAGTCAAAATGGCAGATCCAAAATGGTAGACCAGAAAATTATAACTAAGGGAGAACTCCGTTTTTTTTTTTTTTATTAAAAATTTACTGCATAATTTTGATGTTTTTTACTGATGACACTAGGGAACTAAATAGAACAGATTTACTTATTTACTTATTTTTCTCAGGGTATTGATTGAATTTTGTCTAAAATGACTGGATTATAACTGATAACAGTTAATATTTGAATGGAATAAAATGAAACATTTCTAATAAAAAAATATGGAGTCAACACCGTTGTAAGGGCCTTAATTCACCCGATAAGTTTGGCAATGTTTGCAAACGATACAATCATCAAACGTCAAGGTCGAACTCGAACTGATAAAAAGACAAACGCAAAGAAGCATATTCACAAGAAATAATTCATTTCATCTTTATAAGATTGTAAAAAATTGACAATAGTTGTTTTAATTAATGATATAAATATATACATACAGGTGTATCACTTTTGTCCACACAGTTTTTAGAACCTAAAAGTGATTATGAATAAAAGTTTTCATTTGGACATATTTGTTGTGTTTAAAATATTTACGACCAATGTAAACAAAAAAATCTGATGTGGCCAGGCACATGACTTTATCATACAATATATAAAATTAATAGTTTAGCTGCATGAGAATCTATTTGACTGAGATAAATCGTGTCTGCATTAAAATTAAACTAGTTAGCCAGGATTTGACAGATATTTTGATAGTCAATAGTATCAATCGAAGGTATTGTCAAAGCATCAGCATTTGACACTACCTACTGTCATCAGAATATTAGTTGTTTATCTCACTAGTGCCGAAAGTACGGAATAGCACAACGAGCGGTGATGCGGCGCGTCACCGATGGCGGAGGTTCGTCGTCGCATGTGAGCGAGTCGCGCTATGTAGTTTTCGGCAGGAGTGACATCAACGTTTTTGTGTTGCTTTTTGAGAAATACGTATTTAAAAAAAATCAAAAATGGTTATATTTCGGTATAGAAAATGTTAGGTTGATACGAAATGTCAAGTTTAAAAAGCTAATTCAAATTCTGACAGATTTATATTCGTTCATGACACTGTAGATGACGTTCCATGCGGTTCTCCGAGTGTGACAACGTGGTGACAGCCATAGACATTTCTGTGGTGACAGCACAAAAAAAATATTTGTCAAAATCCTGGCTACTATGCAGTTTCATATCAATGCAGATGCGACCGATCTCGATCAAATAGAATTTGCTCTTGCAGCTAAACTATTAATTTTACCAAAAAATGTCATAGGCATAAATTATTCAAAATTTCCTCTGCTTTAATTTATTATTTAACTATTTTGAAGAAATTACAGAAATGGCGGCTCATCTGCAAAATCCTTGAAAAAGGCTTAGAATAAACTACCAGTTCCTTTGGACCCTTTTGAACCAAAAGCTTTTCAGCTCTAAGTTTAGTCATAAAACTTCTAAATATGAACTTTCGTCCCGATACCTTTAGTAGTTTCTCCGGAATCGTCGTCACAAAAATCGAGTACACACATACGCACACACACACACACACACACACACACAGACACACACACAGACATTTTTTTTGTACCTTGGTCAAAAATGCTCAGGGGACCCAAAAAGACCTATTTCCGCTAAAATCTCAATTTTTTTTTCGGCATGATTACAATACTTTATCTTACTGCGTATGATAAAGTAAAAATCTGATGCGGCCAGGCACAAGACTTTATCATACAATATATAAAACTAATAGTTTAGCTGATATTTTGATAATATTGATAAAAGGCATTGCCAACAAATATTTTGTAATACTTTCTCAAATGATGTTTTTACATAACTTTGAATATGAAGGTACTCTACTCCTATATCATTTCCATCTTTTTGGCAACACGCGGTATATGCGTGATACGGATTAGGTGATTATAATTTCGTGTTTAAAGACCTCTAATATTTCAAGATATGTACTATTTTCAAACAACATCTTTGCATAGTTTTCACCGTAAAGGTACCTACTTTCCTCTTCAGTGGTTTTCACTGTTTTTCACAAGAAAAACGCATTTTCTTTTTAGATTTTTAAACATATTAGTACTACTATAGTACTAAAGCACCACTTTTGCACTATACCTGTACAGATCTTAAACAACATAAACAAAAACTTAAACTAATCGCACGCATTTAGAAAAAATGCCACCATTTTGTTTTCAACACTTCAAATTAACGGCAACTTCTAAAACTCACGTGTCTTGAAAAACTCGATGCAATTCACTTGAAATCACCCACAAACTTCATCGACAAACAAAACTCTTATTATTATCACATTAACGCGTGATTTTCTAACGCCTTTTTGGGTATCACGCCGTACACACGTTGGTTACCGACAGTTAGCCGTAATACACTCGACTAGCAATTGTTATCAAGTCAAAATTATATGAACACTGATAAGGACGCAATCGATAAGCCTTAGGACATTTCGGGTGTCATTTTTCACAGGTAGATAGATAGTACGATTGAGTATGATTAACCGGATGAGAATGTGGGTCAGACAGTATACTGTCAAAATCTCAGCGAATATTTCAATGTACTTTGCTTATTATTGCACAATCTTGACCGCGAATTAAGGCTCAAGCGAGGAGATGTTAATTAGGAACTGCAATTCGAGCCGCAGATATTGCAGAAATAAACTTTTTAATGCAATAATTATGTGTAAGTCTCTAGAATAACTTTTACAACACTCAACTTTTATCATAACACTCAATTATCATGCAAATCTTGTAATGATAGTACGTTTTTTGCAGTCTTTAATACTAACTGCTTCGTCAGGCAAATTTAAGACGAAGGGTTTGATGATATTAAAGTTTCTTGCATAAAAAATTGCCGCTTCTAACCATGTACCCCACCTCGTAATAACTGGTTGTGGTGGCAAAGGTAGATTAGGGCACTTTTCCTTGTAAAGAGACAATCTAGAAGGAGCTTTCAATAATAAAAAAATTGCATGTGCTTATTAGCGTATTCACGTCTGGAAATTCTTCCCGAATAAACTCACAAATTCTATGAATAGCGTGTGCAAAACATGTCAAATGAAGAATATTTGAAAAATGTCGTTTAAGTAATTTTCCAACTTTTAACATAATCGCAGCAGCGTCAGAAACAAACAGTAATACTTTGGTAGCGTCTGTGATTCCTACTTTTTTATGGCGTCATTTACTATTGTACATATCTCTTCAGCTTTGACGGTACAGCGAAACTGAGTAGATATTAAATAAGGTTTATATAAGTCTTGCGGGTCCAGCAATCCGACAACGACGTTGAACACACATCTACCCTTCATATCCGTAGTTTCATCTGCAGAAACCCAAATATATTTATCGGATAGTTTTGACTTTCTTGTAGAAATTGTTTTGTCATATTGCCCTTGTACGAAATATTTTCTAATTGTCGATTCATCTGGTGAATCTCGTCCAGTATGCTTCTTGATACATTTTTTAAAAGCGGGATCATTAATTTTTGTGGAAGGTATATTAGCAGAAATAAATGTTTTACATAAATCATCAGAAAATTTTTATTTGACGTTCCTGTGACATTTTCCATGTGTTTTTTGTTTTTCCATGAGCCCGAAGACATTGTTTATTACGAATAATTAAATTTCGTGAGCAGAAATTGCAAGCCACTTTTCCTTTCTTAACGAACGTGAAAGTATTGCCAAACTCTAGCAAACGATTCATTGCAGATTTGATTTTCAAACTAAGTACAACTTAAAATAAAAAAAAATAATTCAACTCTAAGTATAAAACAAAAGAACAAATTCAAAATGATTATTACTACTACTATAATACGTAAGTTTTAGAAGACAAAAATTGGCGCACGAGTTGTTTTGTTATATACTATTTTTTCTACCTTGCGACATTAATTTTACATAAATTTCGAAAAATGCGGTTATTATCTTACAATTTAAAGTAATTTTATATTCAACAGTTGGTAGTTAGTGTAAAATTCATAACTACGACTGACGCGAACCAATAGCGATTGAGATGTCAGCCTTATTTGACACTTGACGTCAATATCATAAATCTTAGAAAACCAAAAGTTACTAAAAGTTTGTGTTTTCATAATTTCATAATGACACCGAAAGCGGTTTCGTTATGAGTTTGTAACGAACCCAAAGTAGAAAAGAATATTTACAATTTTCAAGTAGTAAGAAATATGAAAAAAATAAATAAAGAATTTAGAACATAATACAATTAAAATAAAAATGCGTATAGCTCTGCTACACATGCCACATAAAAAGTTCTGAAAATATGTAAACATTTTGAAATATATTTCCTAAAACAAAGATAATAAATATGATGTTTTGATAATGTATATATTTGCTCTCATCCACATATCATCCACATGTTATGTGCGGATTTATTAAGCCTTAGATTAGTATAAAGTTGTAGTAAAAATGAGCTTATCAAAACTACTTGAGTAGGTGGTACGTAACTGCTAATATAAAGAATCCAACCAAATTACCTAAATATTTGACAAACTAAGACGGTTTTGAAAGTTTTATTATATTTAAATTTATATTACCGCGAACATGTCAGATGCTTGGAGGAGCTATCACAATATACCAAATAGGTGGCGGCATTTATAACCACCAGGTGATAGTTCACGAACAAAATTTTGTGGGGCCAGAAAATCAAAACATACACACTCACAAAATGTGGAATTATGTGAATACGGGCAAAAAGAAAACTTCGGAAGCAATTTGGTACATCGAGAGTTCTTTTTCCCTCAAACATTCAAGAGTTGGTTTGTAGAAATATATTCCAAAATTTCCGTTATGTTCTAAATTTACACAGAAATATATCTTTTTCTTTTCTGTATCAGACTAATGATTTTCGCCGCAAATAAACTTCATTCGAGTATTCATTTTTTCAATTCGGTAAAAAGTTAGAGCTGATAAAAATATCAATAAAACCGTATATTAGACAGTTACAACTTCTTAAGGAATTGAGAAAACCAATGGGTATTGATTGTGTTATTTTTTTGTTTTCGCATTGTCATTTATTATAATATTCGTCCTGTTTTTTTGTGTTTTTTTTGTGTTCTCCGAATTTCGGAGCCTAACCACTCATATTTGTCAAAGCCTCAATAATATATGCATAATTAATACCTTTGCACCTTGACTCGACGGGAAAATGAATGATAAATAGCACCACTTTCGGTAAATTTGTTTGTAGCGCTGTTATGGTTAGAGCATTGTACATATAAGTAAAGTAAACGAATCAATATCAATAGAAAACTACTACTCTCTGTAATTGGATATTTACTGTAAAGAAAGACTCGTGTATGCGAGGTACACATTATTGAAGTGACACAATGTACATTTGCACCAGGGGCACAAGAAAAGCAATAGCGTTCAGTTAAACCTGATCAAAAGATATTAGTTTGGATAAAATCCCATCAAAAACAAGGCAGATATTTTTGGATCCTTTAGAGATAGTACTGATAATTAACTAAACAAATAAATAAATAAACATATTACCTTCTTTTCTTGTAATAACTTTTCCCTCCCCTTCTGTTTCGCCCTGTATATCCTCATACATCCTGCTTGCTTAAGTGTAGAAATGTCAATAAAATCGTTATAATAAATCGTCGAAAGGGGTTGATTAGTTTTGATTTGGTGTAATGATAAACGTGTAATTGCAATGGCTATAGTAATTATTACTGAGGTGTGCGTGTATGAAAAGTACATGAATATCTGATAGGAATGAGCTGTTATTGGAAAGGTTGGAACGATGTGGTGATTAATGACGGCAAACAAAAGCAATAGATTAGAATGCTGAACAGAAAAAGAATCAATATCTACTCCGATATATTGAACCAACTTCTTCTTTCGATAAAAGGTTTTTTTTTGTATCTTAATAGTGTTTGGACTCAGAAACAAACATTCAAGTCGACTCCCAAAAAGCGTTAAGGCTGGAGTACCACAAGGTGGTGTTCTTGGCCCAATTCTCTGTCTTCTTTACACACATGATCTTCCGCAACTAGATGGTGTTACCGTTGCCCGATTTGCTGATGACACTGCCATCATGGCGATAGATACAAATCTTGAAGGAGCAACGCTAAAACTAATATAAATTATCGCGAATAATTGGAGATTTAAAATATGTCAAATAACTTAATAATTAATTTTTTTACCTTTCTTGAAATGTTAAGGTTGGTAGCTCTGTGGGTCTATCGACAACAGCTAAAAAGTTATTAAGCATCCAGTTTGACATTTGCAACTTATGCACAACAATTCATAAACTAATATTAAATATCTAGATGGATTGATGAAATTAAACAACCTTACAAATGTAATAATATTTATTTTCACGTATCAGCTTTTAGTAAGTGCAATCTGCAATTTGGAATTACACAAATGTATAATTTAAAATATTGATTTTCTTCAAACTCAAAGAATTAGTAATTTATGTACCACTCTTAGTTTGTTTAAATAATTTTTATCAAAGCAATTTTAAATTAATTTTGACTGGTACTAAAAAAACTAATTCTTGGTTGATTATAAATTAATTATAAAGATGTATGAGCAGAAAAATCCTTACATTTGTGCTATTGTTGAATTTTGTCGTGGCAACTTGATAATTATAATTATATTAAGTGAATTATTGTGCATGAGTTATAAATGTCGAATGAGGTTCTCTATAACATTGTAACTGTTGACGATAGACCTGCCGACTTAGATATTTTTGATTAGGTGCTTCATTGAAATATTTCAAGATATATAGGATGTTCCATTTAAGATTCTAAAGTTATTTTACATATGGCAAACCTCCATTTAGTCCGGATAAATAATAATACAACCTCAAATCAACAATATCTATCGATACGTTTGCTATTTATACGATAAAAAACAAATTCATTTGTTTTGCTTATCCTTCTGAATGATTTGTGTGTGTACCCATTTTTGTGGCGACGATTCCGGAGAAACTACTAAAGATATCGGGACGAAACTTCATATTTAGAAGTTTCATGACCAAACAGAGCTGAAAAGCTTTTCGTACAAAAGAATCCAAAGTAACTGGATATTTACTCTAGGCATTTTACAAGGATTTTGCAAATGAGCCGCCATTAATGTAATTTCGAAAATACCTACTGTCAATAGTATCAAAATATCTGTCAAATCCTGGCTAACTAGTTTTATTTTAATACAGACGCGACCGATTTTGGATCGAATAGAATCTCATGCAGCTAAACTATTAATTATACGTATGTATTATATAGTATGATAAAGTCATGTGCCTGGCCACATCAGATTTTTTATGATCGCGATGGTACTTTGTTTCTTAACACGGGACAGCCTGTATAATGATTGAAAATGTAATTATTTTTCACACTTTCATCATGTGGCATCATCACGTTTTTGTATTAGCTAATTAGTCAATCACTTACTTAATTACTAGTTGAATAACTGATGATTCCATTGCGTGTTAGCGGAAAATAATTGAAAATATGGATTTCAGGTGTACGAACAACAAAATTTGCTTCATAATATCTGAAAACTCTTTAAAAAATGTAGTAACCAATAAATAATAAACGGTTGTGTCATCGTGAAAGTGAACAATAAAAGATTTCAAGGCAAGTTCATCTCATTCACTATATTATCTAAAGCAGACCAATTCAACCAATTGGCTGCAATTGACCAAATATCTTTGACGAAAGTATTTCGTAGGCAAAATCAACTGCCGCTGGTTTTAATAGACTAATCAAAGGCATTATGACGAGGCTTAACGCGTTTCAGTTGTTTATGTGATACGAAAGCGCTGTTATAATTTATTAGTTAGTGTTTATTATTGGAAATTCCAGACAATACGTGTAGGTGGTTTCAACATGGTCGAAATTCCGTAGTATAATAACAAGCTGTACAGTCAGTTCAATGAAAAACGCCTTTTTGATTGTTTTATAAATTGCCTGGGAAAGAATACGTTGTAAACAAATACTTGTTAGTATTTCTCTGTATTCTTGACAAACATTTTTAAAAATATTCAGTATAATTTGAATGCGAAGACAGAAATTGTAAACTATTACACATTTTGGACAAAATTCTATAGATTCTACTGACAAAATGATAGGTAACAGATAGTTTAATGATTTTTTTTGATTAAGTTAACTATTGTGGTTTGCATTGTTTTTTTTTTTGAAGTTTGGCAACCTGTAAATATTTTTTTGAAGCTATCAAAAAGAACTTGAAAATGTTGTTCTTAAGCTCAAAGAAACTGGAATATTTGTCGATGCTTTATTACCTAGTAGCGTTATTAATTTTTAGTGCTTAGATAATAGTTTTTACAATAAAATAACAATAAAAAGTACAATTAAAACATGTTCCTAGAATCTTCTTTATCTATCTATCTTACAATAATGGATCAGTGGCAAGATTATCCCAATAGTGCTGAATAATACTGAATTAATAAAAAAACATATGTTGTTAAAAATGCCCTATTTATTAATGTTCTTATGATGTTATGAATAATTAATACATACTGATTAATACAAAACTAAATAATACACTAATAAAGTAAAAATCACGAGGAAATAACAAACCTATTAAATAGAATTAAACTAAATGTTCAAACTGCCAAATTTAATGCATTTTATAAAAATTATTGATACAAAAAATACTTGTTTAAAACCAAAATAACTTCTGCTTGATTTTTTTTTCTGTTATCTACGGTTGGAGAATTATTTAGGCGTTCTGGTAATTTTGACTAACCCTGTATGTGAGTATTACTACTAAGAATATAAACTGTTATTACTATAAATATATGGAATTTATAGGTAAAATTCCTATAAAAAATAGATAAAATAAGTTCTAGGCTATTTCTGGAGAAAATTGTTGTGTTGTTTTTCTTCCCGGTTTTGGAAAATATTCTCAACATTTTATCGCACATTCTTCCAGAAAAATATGCAAGAGTTATTCTAAATACTATTTATGGCTTGCAGAACTGTTTTGCTTTTAGTGTTATTGTTATTTATTGTTACCTATAGTTTTTCAATATATTTTATTACTATGTTTCAATCAATTCATAATTTAGAAAATTAAATATTAACGTCGTTATTTACATTTTAATGTGTAGTAAACAAAAACAGGTTCAATTTTATACTTTTCTAAATATTTCATCCACAATATTGCAATTTACTAAGTGTTTGAATTTTATAGATAAGTAAGTTCTGATAGAAAGTACTCTGAGGTAAACAAACAACAACTTTAACTATTTTGACGTCTACGTTAAAAATAGGATATAATAATAAACATTAAAGAAAAGCAACCTACAAATTCCTATTTATCTTTTTAAACGTATAAAACTGATGAAAAAAGAACCAATTTTGACTGCAATACAAAACAAAATTACACAAAATTTGGTAAGAACATAATTAAGGAAGCATGTAATCAAAAATATTAACTAACTTACATGTGAATTTCTCACTGAAAACTTGCACTCTATATCCCAGTAATACATACAGCAGTCATAACTTCTTTCCCGCGTTTTCGTGACGATAGGATTTCGATTAATGTGAATTAGACGCGACCAATTCGCGCGCAAGCTTTCAGGATACTGAAAACCGTAGCCAGTGTTCACTTCAGCGTGTTCTCTATACTCTATAGTTAATGCGCGTTCCATTAAAATACCTATAAGCACGAATAAGTTGTTCGCAGCTATAGTCAAAAAGACGGGGAATCACCGGTGATATTTTAGCAAGAAACTACCACTTCATAGTTTTAATAGATTTATTTGTTGATTCACAATAATATATCGTTTGATTTCTTTTTGGAACTGTACTGGTTCGAGCGCGGAACAGAATTTGTGTTGAACTTGTAGACAATACTCGTAAATACGGTGATTTCGTCGATTATGGGCATGCAATCATGCCCAAATCATAAGACGTTCATTGAAAAATCCTTGATATTATATTATATTATGTACCTGCTATATTGATACATGTCCAGCATGTAAATGTTGCTAGATATGACGTCAGAAGGTGATGAATGAACAACGTGAAACCGCTTTGCTGCCAATTGACGGTCAACTTTCTACAGAAAGAGTACAATTTTTGATCCAGCTTGTCTAAAGTATGTCTATAATGTAGTGTAAAACCTCACCTAGATTATGATATGTAGTGAAGTCAGTAAGCGAACTTTTTATGGGCGCGGATATCTTAGAAACAAATAATAGCAGGACAACGCAGTTAGCACGTAAACAGTCCTTATTTATTGTGATACGCATCCATTGAAGTATAATAACATAAAAGTTATTTGGGAATTTTTAAGAGTGAAATTTTTAATAACAAAATTATAAGCCCCTAACCACAACAAGTATTTTAGAACCTAAATACGTATTTCAGCAACTATGTTGCCATCTTCAGTAGAACCTAAAAAGAGGAAAAGAGAGATTAGCACTTCATAGTGTATCTTTACTGGATATTGTCCAAGCAAATCACTAGTGGAAGTGACGTCCATGTTAAAAATTACCCTATATATACCCATTTGTTGTTCACACCTCAGTGAATTTTGATCATTGAAGCGTAAAAAACAAGTTTTAATTAAAGCGATATTACGATATTTTTGCGATTTTTGACATCAAGAAGTGCAGTATTCAAGATTTTCTTCTCGTTTTGAATTCTAAATTCAACACCATTAACTTTACTGTAGAACAAGAAGTTAACGGCCAACTTCCATTTTTAGATACTCTGGTAGTCAGGAATAGCAAAAATATAATAGAAATTGACGTGTATCGGAAAGATACTAACACAATCAGGTTTATCCCTAATGATTCGCAGCATCCTTTTCAACACAAATTGTCTTTTATTAGTTGGTTAGTAAATAGGTTATTGAAATTTCCATTGTCGGCAGATAGATATCAGCAAGAATTATTGTTTATTAAGAATGTTGTCATACATAATGGGTACCCTGAGAAAATAGTTGATAGAATGATTAAGAAGCAGAATCAAAAAATTTATGTAAATCAAATATCTACTTTAAATACTTTGTCTATAGAAAAGAAGAAATATGTTAAAATACCGTTCGGTTGTGCATATACAAGGGGTTTGAGAATATATATATATATTCGACTCATAATAGCATAAAAAACCTTCTTGGAAACCCAAAGGATAAGGTAGATGTACTTGATAAATCTGGTATATATTGTATCAAATGTCATGACTGTGAAAAAGAATACGTAGGCCAGACTAGAAGAACAATTTTAACTAGGTTCAAAGAAGATGTAGCTCATTTTAAATATAATCGTTTTGAAAAATCTAGTGTGGCTCAACATATTTTAGACACAGGTCATAAAGTAGTTGTAGATGACTTAAAACTTGTAAAAGCTGTGTCAAATAATAGGGAACTAAACAGCTTGGAAAGTATCTTTATTCACTTGAATAGAGATAAATTAATAAATTCAGACAGGGGTCCTGTACCTAGTTCGCCATTGTTTGACCTGCTTTAATTAAAACTTGTTTTTTACGCTTCAATGATCAAAATTCACTGAGGTGTGAACAACAAATGGGTATATATAGGGTAATTTTTAACATGGACGTCACTTCCACTAGTGATTTGCTTGGACAATATCCAGTAAAGATACTATGAAGCACTAATCTCTCTTTTCCTCTTTTCAGGTTCTACTGAAGATGGCAACATAGTTGCTGAAATACGTATTTAGGTTTCTAAAATACTTGTTGTGGTTAGGGGTTTATAATTTTATTATTAAGTTCGCCACAGTCCCCAAAATATTGTCAGTGAAATTTTTGTTGTTTTTTTTTCGTTCGGTTTTAGTGTCTTAAACTAGCTAGCATACGTGATTTTTTTCCTTCTTTGTGGATTTGCATACATATTCTGTTATGTGATTTATTATTACTTCACAATATTATTTCTGCGGAAAATACGTTGTTGATGATATTGTGCAACACAATCTTGACATATCTCTTTTGATACAGTGCTTCGTTGCATAAATTTAACACATCTTTAATTTTAAATGAATTGTGGCTTTTTGTGACTTAATTTTTTATGTATGTCCAGATTCATTCAATTGTATTAAACTCGCAATGGGCTACAGGTAACCACTAGAATTTAACATAATTGCATCTGTTTTTTTTTTGCTATAAAATCTAGTAGAAGCACCTTCTCTTGACGGCGATTTTTGACAGACACAACTGCTGTGCTATATATAATTGAGAAAGAAATTTCTGACAATGTTAATAATTAATTGTTTTACTTCCTTGGAATAATACTACAGCATTTTTGCTGAAACACAGGATTCATATATTTCCTCGAACGTTTATGGTTTTCGGTGATTGTTTAATTAAAATTCTGCTAATACACAAACATATTTTGAAATATGGTGTATTATTGTCGTCAGTATTAAAAATAAAATAAAATTCTTTTTTTATTTTGACAACACCTACTAAGTATAAAAATACGACAATTTTAATGTATCAATCTTCTGATGACTTGACAACATAACTAATTAGCGTTAACTTATAATTTAGTATAATTATCTAGCAAACTCGGGTAACTACGATTGTGCAACTTTTCCATGTCAAGGCAGCTTTTATGCTTGAGCGGTGACGCCATCTAGTTTTTAGACGTAAATTCACAGCAAGATGATTCACACCATATTATAATATTGAAGCAACGCACAATCAAACGCGCAAGAGACAACGTATTCTGTTATACGGTAGTCTATAAAGCAACTTGGTATTGCGCCTTATTCATAGATGGCGCACTACGGACAAAATAATGTCTGATTTCGTATTTTTTTACGATGCAGTTTTCACAGATTTTAAACACTCGTAACTTAAGTACAAACCATGATGAATCCTATAAATATACTGAGCGGAATAACCACAGTAACGTGTGTTCAGTAAAAAAATAATATTAAAATAAGAAGATTATTTTGTCAGATTTATTTACTATTTTTTTAAACCAATAAAGATAACAAACAATCGCTATAAGATGGAAAATTGTACCTTCTTTACCTCTAATTTTCTGTATTGCTTCTAAGACTTTTGAACAGATTTCTTAAAAAAAAAATATTTTATCGTAAAATTTTATTTAAAGCATGTCCTGAACTAGTGAATCCCACTTCTGATGTTAGACGCATATAACATGCATATTCATAGTCAGTTTACAGTGTTCGAGTTATTTTAATTCTTGCGAGTTTTCCTTTGTATCAATGATGTCTTTAACGCGCAACAATTGTTTATAAATCAAAATTTTCTCAAACCAAATCAGAAAAGAATACAGCAATTGAATAGAGAATCATTTTTAATCAGCAATTGAATAGATAATTTTTTAAAAGTTATGTCATCGATTAGATCGTGAAGAAGTTGAAAACTATGACTTGACACGGAAACGGAAACAATTGTGTCAAAATGTTTCGTGAGTCTTTCGATCAAGTTAACTTTAGGAGACTACTTTTCTCGCCCAAGTATTATTATCTCATGTATGGCATGAATGCGTAACTTGCACTTGAATTTTTGAAATAATTCTAAGTATTTATAATATATATTTATAATATTTATAATATGTATACATATACAAATGACATGGCAGAACTAAACTTAAATGGAAATCTATACGTATATGCAGACGACACTTGCCTCCTGTATTCAGCAAAAACAGCGCAACAGACGCAAAAACTCATAAATGAAGACATGAAGAAGTTAGAAGAATGGTTCTTTAACCTTTTGCTAACTGTCAACGAGCAGCAAACAGAGTATTTTGCGTTT
The DNA here is from genome assembly GCA_964023965.1 of Melinopterus prodromus. NCBI lineage: Eukaryota > Metazoa > Arthropoda > Insecta > Coleoptera > Scarabaeidae > Melinopterus > Melinopterus prodromus. The sequence goes on along the minus strand of OZ030391.1, from coordinate 2,434,735 downwards.
GGAAACAAATCCAGCGAAGGAGTGCAAATTAAGATCAACTGAGAACAGATTAAGCAAGTCAAGGAATTAAAATCCCTAGGACTAGTAATTCACGGAAGCCTCCAGTGGAAAACACACGTGAACAAACTAATTAAAACAAATTCACGTGTGTTTGCCGAAATACGAAAGATTCACAGCTACCTACCAGACGACAGAAAAAAACCGATCTACCAAGCATTATTTGTAGCACAGAACCTGATAACCATCTGGGGAGACACAATCAAGAAAAATATCCAGAAAATACAGACACAGCAGAATAAAGCGCTAAAAACATTACACTCAATGGGCAGACTTACACCAACTACAGACCTATATAGAGTAACTGAAGATCTCAACATACCTAGATTATTTACATTAAATAACTTGACACTCTTACACAAAATGAACCACAAAGAGCTCAAGACAAACATCAAACTTGAAATAAACAGAGAGCACCATAACTACCCAACAAGCAGCAGTATGCACATAAGAATTCAAAGATATAAGAAGGTGAGACTAACACAGACACTGATGACGAACATAATACAAAGACTGGTACTTGTCTTTGTATTATGTTCGCATAAACCACATAAAAATACAACCACGTGCCAAGAATAATATAGCATAAAATTACAAGATCAAACGAACTTCCCTAAGTGAAGTTCGATCTTGATTATATGAAGCCTCGTCGAAATAAATAATACATTGTAGTGCCTTCTATTCTTGTACTGAATCACACGTTTAGAGTAAAAAACTTAAAAAACTACCTGCTGCGCCCGGCTGCGGGCAATGCCTGATTCACTATTTCATTTCTTCAGAGTCTGGGAAAAAAAATGTTTGCTGTTACTTAAGGGGCTATTAGGGAGTGGTGGGTGATTATTTATTTCGACGAGGCTTCATATAATCAAGATCGAACTTCACTTAGGTAAGTTCGTTTGATCTTGTAATTATATTACAGCCTCGTCTCATAAATAATACATTGTAGATGTTTAGAGATATAAACAGCAAAATTTTATTTCTCCCACATAAGAAGGTTTGTTTCAACAAACGATAATCCAAATTATTAACTCCAAATTAGCTCCCTATGATCCTAATAAAGCTAATATTAAACTATCTTCTACGTATGTTAACATTATTAACTAATTTATTTTTAATTGTTTCCGAAAGAAAACAAAAAACTGCCGACTGTAACTTTTGGTGACTTATCTAAAATTTACAAAAGTATTAGAGTTATCTATCCGTCTCCTTGTTAATCTTACTGTAATTAAGTAGTAAGTTCAGCAGCGGGTAATGTGGAGGCACCTGGTTTGTAATGTGAGACGGAATTGTTTACAACCAAGTCCATTCTTGCTCTGACCTCTTCGCCCTCTGAGTTGGAAAATGCCGTTTCCTTTTTCTTTCCATTTAATTTTGACAGCTTCTTCTTTAACTTTAAAATTTTTCGGTCCATCGAATAGTCACTGTCACTATCGTTCCTATGCCGTTTTTGAGATTGTTTAGGCATTTTTAAATACTAAATTGTATTAAACTATATTAAATATAATTATATTAAATACGCACTGAGCGAAACGATACGTACGATTCAGCACACGAACGAAGAATGAAATAGTGAATCAGGCATTGCCCGCATCCGGGCGCAGCAGGTAGTTTCTTCAGTTTTTTTTTTACTCTAAACGTGTGATTCAGTACAAGAATAGAAGGCACTACAATGTATTATTTATGAGACGAGGCTGTAATATAATAAGAAAAACCAACACCTTCAATACCAACAGCCCGAGGACGGATTTTTACTTTTTCTAAGACAGACTAAAAACAGTGTAAACCGTTATTTTTTTTTCAAAATTTTAAAATGGTGGCATTTGAAATAATAAAAGTTAAACTTCTAATTTTCAATTAAGAAAAAGGCATACCCATAATTGCAAAACGGGATAACATATTATTATAAAATTCGGTATTTTTCTATAACTACATGCAGACAACAATATTGTAAAAAATTTCATGAAATCCAAGGTGGTGAGGAAATTTAACTGTGTTGATTTGACATGGAATTACCCTATTACGAAATTGATAATAAATCGACTTACGGGTCCCCATAAACCTATAGATCGATCAGAGCATTGCGTCACCATATGCTCAATATCACGTATAGCGTAAACACGTAATTTCTTCAATTCTCGGCCCGCTTCGTGCGGCTCGCCGTGCATTATATTATGTGACCTCACGTTATTAGTGGATTAAACATCGGTTCGTGTATTCCGCGCGTAATACAACGGCGAAACGTTTAGCCTATCTGTAATTGAAATCTCTGTTACCTTTTGTCTATGTACGTTCCGCCCAAAACCTTTTATACGAATCAATAGAATTGCTGTTGCCAACCGTAGGGTTTGTTTGTGATTCCGAAATGCAGTATTCTGACTGATTAGCTGCGAGAAGCTTTGTGGATTAGTTGTAATCTCTTGTGTAGGATTGTAGGGATACAAATAGTAACTATTTTGATGAAAGACGAGGGATTATTTAGGAATTTTTGGTTTTAGCGAAATGACTTCGTGTGACAGGTTGAAGTTTTACGGAAGAAATACAAGTCTACATGGTATTCGTTATATAGCAGATGAGAAAAATCATCCTTTACTGAGGTATTATATTTTATAAAATACATATAATACACTGTGGGCCAAAAAACAACATTTTTAATCACTCGTATTTCCAATAATATTTAGTCAATTCAAATATTTCTTTAAAAAACGAATTGATTGTATTGTAGAGATTGAAACCATACCATATTCGCAATAACAGAACGTTTCAATCCAAAGGTATGTTGCTTTATGTTGTGCTATGCAACATTTCTGATAATATCGGGTCAATTTAATGTGAAATGAAAGTTGTATTAAAAACAATCGGTAATGACATTCGTCTTGTTTTGGTAAAAAAAGGGCACTAAAGATCTTCTAGTATCATATACAGGGTGCTTTTTTCTTATAAAAAATTTTAAAATCAGACATGGCGCCCATAAGAAAACTAAACGTTGGATAGTTTCTCCACCATCTTTAAAGATAACTCAAGTTCGCAATTGGAGTTTTCGTGCCTATGCAATGGAATCGTTTATTTCCCAATTCAACTGTTTTTTGACGATACTATAAAATCTCTACTGTTCCTTTTGCCCAAAGGAAAACAAATGCCGTTACCTATTAATTTCATTACACCTTCCATATCACACTAAATTGAATTACATTGAATTAAAACGTTTAATTATTGCAAATATGGTATGTTTTCCATCTTCACAATATAAGCAATTAGTTTATCAAAAAATTTGCATCGTTTTTTTGGCCTACAGTGCATATTTTTTATAATTATATATTTTTTATACCTCTGCTTGATAAGTATCTGTTAGATTTACACATTAGTTATAAGTGACAAAAAATATAATAGAAATTGACGTGTATCGGAAAGATACTAACACAATCAGGTTTATCCCTAATGATTCGCAGCATCCTTTTCAACAAAAATTGTCTTTTATTAGTTGTTTAGTAAATAGGTTATTGAAATTTCCATTGTCCGCAGATAGATATCAGCAAGAATTATTGTTTATTAAGAATATTGTCATACATAATGGGTACCCTGAGAAAATAGTTTATAGAATGATTAAGAAGCAGAATCAAAAAAATGTATGTAAATCAAATATCTACTTTAAATACTTTGTCTGTAGAAAAGAAGAAATATGTTAAAATACCGTTCGATTGTGCATATACAAGGGGTTTGAGAAGTATTTTTACATCACAAAATCTCTGTATAGCATATTCGACTCATAATAACATAAAAAACCTTCTTGGAAACCCAAAGGATAAGGTAAATGTACTTGATAAATCTGGTATTTATTGTATCAAATGTCATGACTGTGAAAAAGAATACGTAGGCCAGACTAGAAGAACAATTTTAACTTGGTTCAAAGAACATGTAGCTCATTTTAAATATAATCGTTTTGAAAAATCTAGTGTGGCTCAACATATTTTAGACACAGGTCATAAAGTAGTTGTAGATGACTTAAAACTTGTAAAAGCTGTGTCAAATAATAGGGAACTAAACAGCTTGGAAAGTATCTTTATTCACTTGAATAGAGATAAATTAATAAATTCAGACAGGGGTCCTATACCTAGTTCGCCATTGTTTGACCTGCTTTAATTAAAACATGTTTTTTACGCTTTAATGATCAAAATTCACTGAGGTGTGACCAACAAATGGGTATATATAGGGTAATTTTTAACATGGACGTCACTTCCACTAGTGATTTGCTTGGACAATATCCAGTAAAGATACTATGAAGTGCTAATCTCTCTTTTCTTTTTTTAGTTTCTACTGAAGATGGCAACATAGTTGCTGAAATACGTATTTAAATTTCGAAAATACTTGTTGTGGTTAGGGGTTTATAATTTTATTATCTATCAGTTTATTTACAATTTTCTTTTTTATTTTTTGTAACGATATAATAATAACTGACCAAAAATTACATAACTGTTAAAATGCTGGGAATGCTGGAAATGCTGGCAAATATGTTATATTATGATGATAACTAGATGCGTTCGGCCTTTTTATTTCTATCTTATACTTCTTTCTTTTATATATACATCTTTCGTTTTATTATTCCTAAGAATAAATTAGGATAGGACATTTAAACAATAAGTTCTTTAAACATCCAACACAACTTTTCAGACTTTTCATACTACTCCCATAACTTCGTTTTTATTTTGTTATTGTTTAAGATTCCTCTGGTTGATCATCGTAATATTATCCTTCGTCGGAATGATGCTTATATTCCAAGGATCTTACGAAACGTACACAAACAATGCCATAACTTTCGTAACAGAGACGGCCTACCTAGATTGGAATACGTCCTTTCCAGCTGTGAGCATATGCGAAATTAATAATGCCGATATCACATGGACAAGGTATATCATATCATCTTATAACTATTTTCCACTATCCAGGACATCCAATAATACCAATACTTCTGATATTTTAGCAACCCAAATTCGGAGTATTCACCTGTACAACAATACATCACAGATTTGGTATTTTTCACTGGTAGTTGTTACTCGTGTTCAATGAAATGTGACGACTGTCAGTCGATCAACATAAAAGATGTTGCAACGAGGGTAAAGTATTTTCTCTATTTTTTTTGTTATTGTTTTGCATATATATATACAGGTGTCCCAGGCTAGGAACAAAGTACAAATATCTGGTCTCTTTGTTGAATGCATTCTTGAAGTCTTGTTTCAAAGTCCCTCTGAACATTTTCTAGTGTTTCCACTGAAATATTGTGAAAACTTCGCCTGGTCTTCATGTCTTCTTTAGTGGTGGGAATATCCCTATAAACGTGTTCCTTAACATGCCCCCAAAGAAAGTAATCACACGGCGTTAAGTCGGGTGATCTGGCTGGACAAGGTGTTGGACCACCACGACCAATCCAACGACGTTCAAATATATTATTTAAATAGTTTTGGACTACTCTAGAGTGGTGTGGTGGAGCCCCGTCTAACTGCAATATCATTTCTTGTCTTGTCCTTAAATCAACTTCTTCCAACAATATCGGCAAATTATGTTCCAAAAATGTTTTGAAATCTTGTCCGTTGAGGATTCCATAAAAAATGGCCCGACTATGTTAAGATTAATAATTCCTCCCCAGACATTCAGTGACGCATTTTGATTAATTTGTCTTACCCATCGGGGGTTTTCGGTGGCATAATAATACATATTATGCCGGTTTACCAATCCATTACTTTTAAAAGTAGCTTCATCCGAAAAAAGGATTTTTGAAACATAATTTGGTTGTTCATCAATTTTTTGTAACATGCTTTCACAGAAAGCTATTCTGTTTCCAAAATCATTCCCATATAGCACTTGGTGTAAACTTAAGTAGTATGGGTTAAATTGATGAAGTTTTAATATTCTATGGACCGAGCTTTTGCTGATCTGGAGTTCTGTACTCAGTTCTCCTCTACTGACATGCGGATTTTCCTGGACGCTCAATAAAACATTAAACTGGGTATTTTCATCTCCAACTGCATAACTGTTATATCTACGTTTCAAGGTAACAGTACTTCCAGTATTTTGAAACCTAACCGATAAATTTTCGAGGAATCGCCTACTCGGGATTCGGACATTTGGGTACCTTTCGCCATATACTCTTTGAGCGAGTAGAGTATTCCTTTGACATTCTCCTAATATGAAAACCATGTTTCCAAGTTGTGCATTATTATAATTCATTATTGCGAGTAAAAGTTGTTACAAGCTACGAATAGACGAATAGACAAAACGCTAAGTTTTGACATCTGTGCGTTTGTCGAATTTCATCATGGCAACTAGATATGTTGTATTAATTTAAGAATTCTTGCGTAGGTTATACATTTTAAATTAGATACTTAATAACTTTTTATCTGTTGATGAAAAAATTTGGCAAATTTGGCATTTTTAGAAAGCTTGGATATCGAACTTTATAATGGTGATATAATATACAGGGTGTTCCATTTAAAATTCTTAAGTTATTTGACATTTAACATAGCATTATTTATTTTATATAATTCATATTATAATCTTAAATAAACCATACCTCTCAAAAAGAGTGACATTTTTGCTATCTAGTAGAGTTTCTCAAAGTATTTCAAGGTGTGTTCACACACACACAACATACAGGGTGCTCCATTTAAAATTCTAAACTTATTTCACATATAACAAACCTCCATTTATGGTTAAAGTTAAGATATTAAATTAAATTTAGACTAACGCGAACAGACTAAAGAATTAACATTGTAGGCGTGTAACATTTGACGGGAAGAGGCAACTAACAGAAGGCATTTGCGAAACGTGCCGCCACTGCCTAAAATCCCCGAGCGTCCCAAAAACTCCGAGGCTCTTCGACGTTATTTAAAACATTTCCCATTGTTTCCCTACGTTCAATTCTGCGGAGAACAATTGAAGACGCTCTTGGTCCGCGAGCTGTTTAACATACGAATCACCGTCTAATTTTCTTATAAGCACCCCCCCCCCCCCACCACCACCACCATTCTTCCCCTTTATCCAAGCTATTTCTCACTTGAAAGACGAAACGTGCGTCAGGCTTTTTAATGCTCAGATCGGGAGATTATGTTATATTACAGGATATAATTTGCTCCCTTTTCTCCTGGTGTGTTTGTCTGTTTAGTCCTGTTATTTTTGGCTGGGGGACCGGATGTTGTAAAGATTGTCGTCTATATTCCGCTTATCGACAACGACAACGGCTTCTATAAGGTCGTTTTGGCTGGGGAATTTTGTTGCGCATTGTTATCGTGATCGTATCTTAATTTTTATTGACGTCGTTACGAATTGCTAGGCTTTTGCGTTAGCTGTGGTGCGATACAGGATGAAGTAATTATCGTTGTTATTTCGGGTGGATTATAACCGCGAAACCCTTTGATAATGTAAACCTGTAAAGATTACAAGCGAAATTAATAATACTTTTATGTTGAAGTTTAGCCTTATTGTGTTGTGTGTTGAAATCTCTATATGAACGCATGATTTTGTAAATCAATAATACCGATTTTTTTCCATAAGATTATCTATATTTTTAGGTCGATTTGTATGTACCTTGGTTTTTAAGTGCCCCCTCAGAAAAAAAAGCCTAATGGTGTGAGATCAGGGGGCCTAGCCGGCCATTCTATTGAACCTCTTCTAAATCTAAAACTAATCATAATAAAAAAACTTAAAACTAATCATTGCGATCCAATGGCGATTGAGATGTCAGCCTTATTTGACACTTGACGTCAATATCATAAAACTTGGAAAACCAAAAGTTACTAAAAGTTTGTGATCTAGTGTTTTCATAATGACACCGAAAGCGGTTTCGTTATGAGTTTATAACGAACGCAAAGTAGAAAAAAACGATTACAATTTTCAAATAGTAATAAATATGAATAAAATAAATAAAGAATTTAGAACATAATACAATTAAAATAAGAATGGGTATAGCTCTGGTACACATGCCACATGCCAGTTCTGAAAATATGTAAACATTTTAAAATATATTTCCTAAAATAAAGATAATAAATATGATGTTTTGATAATATATATTTTTGCCGACATCTACATATCATCCACATGTTAGTGCGGATTTATTAAGCCTTAGATTAGTATAAAGTTGTATTAAAAATGAGCTTATCAAAACTACTTGAGTAGGTGGTACGTAACTGCGAATATAAAGAATCTAGCCAAATTATCTAAATATTTGACAAGCTAAGAAGGCTTTGAAAGTTTTATTATATTTAAATTTATATTACCGTGAACATGTCAGATGCTTGGAGCAACTATCACAATATACCAGGTGATAGTTCACGAACAAAATTGTGTGGGGCCAGAAAATCAAAACATACACACACACAAAATGTGGAATTATGCGAATACGGGCAAAAAGAAAACTTCGGAAGCAACTCGGTACATCGAGAGTGCTTTTTCCCTCAAACATTCAAGAGTTGGTTTGTAGAAATAGATTCCAAAATTCCCGTTATGTTCTAAATTTATACAGAAATATATCTTTTTCTTTTCTGTATCAGACTAATGATTTTCGCCGCAAATAAACTTCATTACAGTATTCATTTTTTCAATTCGGTAATAAGTTAGAGCTGATAAAAATATCAATAAAACCGTATTTTAAACGGCTACAACTTGTTAAGGAATTGAGAAAACCAATAAGTCAATGTGAACCTTTTTACTCGGAATGACATTTAGCTTTTAGAAGAAAATCTGTAAAAAGCTTTATGCGGATTTTATTTTGTTACTTAAATTTATTTACTTTTTATTGTTGTAATGGGTATTGATTATGTTATTTTTTCGTTTTCGCATTGTTTGATATGTATTTTATCTTTTAATTTTCTTTGTTTGTTAACATTTCAAACAGCTGTAACTTCTTAAGGAATGGAAAAAAACATATAAGACCATATAAAACATTATACTCAAAATGACATTTGATTTCTAAAAATTAATTCTGCTGAAAAAATGATAGATTATTCATATATTTTTTCTAAATAATGTTATTTTCTAACTGTTTTAAAATCGTTTTAATTTTGAGTAAAAGTTATGTCCTATTAACTTTGTAAACATTTTGTTAGGATCCATATTGTCATGATCAGGAATTACTAATTTCAGTTTAGAATCAAATCGGCGTAGATATTGACATACAGGCATTAAACTCAGTCTGTTCTAAAATTCTATATAAATATCTCTCTCTAGACTTAACAATGTTCGAATAGTTGCCACTATTGCAACTGGAGAATAAATATTTTCATAATGAAATGAAAATTTAAACTCCATAATCTATAACCATTTGACGCAGTACCACGTTATAGAAACGTATTTTCTATTCTGCTGACTGTTGGAAACGAATAGGGAAATAATAATTCCAAAACAGGCCTGACAAAACAAAACTCCAAAATCCAAATCAAAATTAAGAGACGTTCAACTCAAAACTAAGGGCAAATCCGAACTAAAACTCAAAGTATTTCCTAGAAGCTACTTATCTATGGTTATTTTTTCAGTTTAGGAAACCATGCGAAAGATTAATACGAAAATGCTGGTGGAACAACAAACCGTTCGATTGTTGTGAAAAATTCCATCCGTTAAAAACGGAATATGGAGTCTGCTTTTCTCTGAATTCTTTACATACTGAGTAAGTCACCCATCCTTATCATACATAATTTCTTAGTTTTCTCCATTCTTTAAGTATTATTTAACAAACAACCCATTCGGAAATTCCCAAACGTTTTCAACACAACCATTTCTATAACACAACTGAAAACACAGCATCAATTTTCCATTCGTTGCTTGTGCCGCCCAACTTGAAACAACCTACTTTTATTTTTGCCTAGGAAAAACCTCGAGTCAGATATGAATATGCAATCTAATAGAAGAACAGGCCCTGGCGAGTTATTGGTAGAAGCAGTAGACGACATCAGAGTAAGTATGAGTGCGCTTTTACCCCCTACTACGTCACCCCTACCAGTTCAGCGTGCATTTTAGATTTTTCATTTCGCATATTTCAGTTTTACTTCCACGCACCAGAGGACGTACCATTTATAAATTCAGACCCGGACCAACGGAAGGATGTCATGCTCGGCGAAACATATAATATTACATTTAACGTAAGTATAAAGGCTACATCTCAAATAGTATTGCTATATGTCGTCAAATTTCCACATAAAATAAAAGAAATAAGTGCATCGAACGTCCAAACGTTCCTAAAATTGCGTATGTTGATGCGGGAAAGTAGTGCGTTAAGGTGTGTTCTGAACCCTACTATTGGGTCGCTTACTTGGAGCTATTATAATTAATGTTCATAACATTTCCAAAAATTGTTGTAAAACTCTCTGTCATACGTCAACTTGTAGATAATTAATTTATATATACGAATTAATCATCTATACAACATAAAAATGGTGGAAATAGCCATATAAACTAGTATTTCAAGATTGGTGGATGCGCCGGTGTAAAAAACCTATTTTTCGAATTATACAAAGTTTAATGAATTATATCTTTAGTCGAGGCTTTCTAGGGGATATATCAATCAGGTTTATGGAGTTAGCGTTGCGTTCAATAAAGTCAACAACGGCTCTGTGTGCTAATGGCTTCATCAGAATAATCTACATACATTAGAATGGAAATTTGCACACATTATGTATTATAATACGAAGTGAAATATGATTATAGCCAACTCGGTGGACATTTTAGGGTGTATCCAGATAAATTCGGAAGATTTATGTGTAGAATAGTGATGTCGCCAGAGGAAAAATTATATTCTCCAAAAATCTATTTTTCAAAGACACTAAAGAAAAGAGATGACGTTGTGTATTAACTATACTAAAGATGACCTTCGAGTTTCCCCTTCTGTTATTCAGCGTTTATGGAATCGGTTTCGGGAGACTGGCCAATATGTTAGAAGAGCTGGACAAGGTCGAAATCGAAAAACTACTCAAAATCAAGACCGATTTCTTGTCCTCTCCTCTCTACGTCAGCGTACTGCCACAGCACGAGACCTCCTAAACGACCTAAGACGAGCACATGGAATTTATATTTCTGATCAAACTGTTAGAAACAGATTAAAAGAAGCGAATTAGAAACCAAGAAGACATGTCCGCGCACCACGCCTTACACAGCATCACAAAGCAGCGCGAATAAGGTTTGGTCTGGATCACAGAGATTGGCAACTTCGTCCTTGGGCGCCTGTACTGTTTACATACGACTCCAGATTTCGTTTAACTCGTTGCGACGATTGTGTATGTGTATATAGACGTCCTGGTGAACGCTACGCAGCCGCTACCATACAGGAAGTGGATAGATTTGGTCGTGGATCTGTGATGCTTTGGGCTGGAATCAGTATAGACAACAGAACTGATAGTGTTGTGGTTCCTGGTAAACTAAATGCCAGGAATTACATCGAAAATATCTTGGAGGACCATGTGGTGCCTGCTGAATATGGCGTCGCACATTTGGGTATTAGACCCAAAAAGCTAGCCATAAATCAAATTTCTAAATTGTTAAATTCCAAAAAGTAAACCAGTTTCTGGGATAGGTAAAAGACCGATGTATTAAAAGGCGGCAATATTTTTTCACCTGAGCCCTGAGCCACGTGTCCTTGTCAGCCAAAAGTTATATGTTACTATGGCTGACCATAGATGCACATAAGTTGACGCTCTGAAAAACGGTTGCAATTTTGTATTTTAACGATAAATGTGACGTTTTTGTTATACATTCTTTAGAACCAAGTATGAACTTTCATTCGACATTATTTTTATTAAAATTTACCCACAATTTTGTTTATTGTAGGGCCGAGAACATTCGTTGTTATAAAAAAACAGTTTTATGCAGAACTTGAGTGTTTTAGTTTAGTGTTTAGCTTTGTTAAGCTTTTGAAACTGGTTCAAATTATAGTATACATATTTGACATTTCAACTACTGGAAAATCTGCTGCGGATAGGTGCGGATGCGGTTTTTGTGATTTTATTTCTAATACGTTGTAAAGAAAAATCCAAAAATTGATGTACCGGCTTATATGTAATTTGGTGCAATTTCTTGATACCGTGATAGTAGAGGTAATTTAGAACATATTTAACCATATTTAGCTATATACAAATGGTTACGGTTATCGAGATATTGACAACTTGATGTTCAATGCATCTTGTATGTTGTAAATGCCGTTATGTACGTATACTTTTCCGTTTTGGATCATGTATAGCAAACAACCCCGATGACCTAGTTTCTTAAAAATCACCAGAAAAAAAACCTTAAACTTTGTACTTGTAGATGCATTTCTTGGAAATTGGTTGCTTGAAGCCAATCGGATTCATATTCAAGGCAAGAAATTACATTCGAAAGCACCTACTCGCATACACAGTTCACTGGTTTAAATTGGATTCTTGTTGAGGAGAGACAATAGTAAGTTTGTGAATAGAAACTGGTTAGGCGTTTTCGATAAATGTGTTTATGCGGAATGCGAATGCGGGTTCAAAACATGCGTATTAGGGTCATACCACTAAAAAACGACCGTTTCAGCTTGAAGTATGATCAAATTTCGAAAGTTTTCATGGAAACAATGAGTATAAATATTAGACAATTTTGAAATAATCCTAAACATAATAGATTTTATAGTGATAAATATGGTAAAATAGGTTCTTAATTGCCTCTACTACCACGTCTTAAAAGGAATGCATCGAACGGAAAACAGCATGAATAGCATATGTACCGTTTCAATACACAATATCGACTGGTGTAAACTTCCATTTACTTCCTCTACCACTGGTCTTTAAAAATAAAACTTTTTTCTGGATTTTCTTACAACATAACGGACCCAAACATGTTATCTCATATAACTCAAAAACGACATGTATTGTTCAATTTTAAATCCGTATATGCTGCGTATTTAAACTGGACATGCCTTATATTGATCGTGACATGATCGTGACATGGCGCAGTCGGCAGGATATGCCCCCTTCACATTCCCTATACCCTCCGCTAAATCTGTACACGTTATCATCGCACAGTGTGTCATATTCACCACACATCGCGCAATAAGCTGTTAATAACTTTTCCTACGTCTATTTCTGCAGGTAATCGAGATCGAGAACGACGAGAATGTGCGCCATATTTCCGTCGAGAACCGAGGATGCCGGTTTCCCTGGGAGAGATCGGACGAACTACTCGTTCACGAGCACTACAGCTACTCGAGCTGCGTCGTCCAGTGTCATGCCGACGCTCACTTGGATCTGTGCAACTGTACACATCATTTAATGCCTGTCCTCAGTAAGCTAATATTGAGTGGAATGGGGGTCGGTACTTTGGGCGGGGGCGGGCGGTAAGGGTGGAGGGAATGAAAGGGTATGAGGGAGCAGAAAGTGGGAGAGTGGTAATCTAGCGTGAGTAAAATCTATGATAAAAATGTGTATTTGAGGTAAACGGACACGGGCATTGCTCGTGAAGTTAGTGGAGTGTTCGACCCAGTTCGAGATAAAACTGGTCGCCGACGAGAAAGACGAGATTAAAAGTGGGAAGGAGTTATTTAAAAGTTTCCATTTTGTTCTTCTGGTAATTTCTGTGGGGGGCGCAAATGCGCTTCTCACGGCGGTGCGGTGAGATTATGCATTTCGTGGTTAGTTTTTGGGGTATGATGAGTTGCTGGAGTGGAACGAAATCGCGGTTTTACTGACTGGAAGTAGAATAAGGGTTAGTTAAGTCTTGTGAAGACAAGAGGTTGGTTGATATTTTATATCGGAGAAAGTATTAAAACTATCAGTTTATGGTGGAAATTGATTTTTGTATTAACGTATTTACATCAATAAGAATCGGTAAATTTTTAAGTCGACTGGACAACCACTTTTGCAACTCGGGTTCGATTCACAACCAAAGTCTTTTTTTAATGTCGTAGGCAAATAGTGATTTCTCGCAAAAGATTTTTACCTAGACAAAAGCCATTAGCCATGGCAAATAGATATTGAGTCTGCATTTATATGTTTAAAGCTATTTGCCTAGGGAAATGTATTTGCCCAAGCCGTTGATAGGCAAAGTCCGTAGCGATCACCAATTAATGGGGGTCTCTATTCCTTCCTCTCTGTCGGTTATGCTCATTTGTATAACAAAAACACTTTGACGACAGGCATTGCCATACACATTGCATTTTTTTTTTTGACGATTTGGTTCATACAGAGAAAAAATAATGACCTAAGCGACTGGTTTTAGCGTACAGATTGTAACCGTAATCGCAAGCGACAATGCTCATAGCAGCATATTGGATTTTCAAATTGTTTGAGGTTATGTGATTGTTGACAGCGTTATTAACTTCATCTCCGTTCCCTATCACAACAATAGGCACTTGGTTCGTTGTATATTGTTGTATATATTAATTGCATTTTGTTCCGCATGATTTCCGTATGCAAAATAGAAGTTAGGTGATATCATCATCTGCATCGTCCAGTCGACAAGAATTCAGAAATTTACTGTTTTTCAATTTAGTATAACTTTTTCCTGTTAAACGGGAAACTAAAAATTCCTAACCTGAAAGTTGCTTTAATGGAATAAATCCATATGAAATCGTATCTCCGCACTCATGAGTATTGACGCTTGTCACAACAAATCAGGCGTAACATGCACGTATTGCACATAACCTCACATAATTCTTAACCAATCGCGACTGAAAACTAAATGCTATTTGCCCGGCAACGGTCTTGGCAAATACATATGCCGCCCTTGTTTATTTTAAAAAATCTTTTAAATTATCGTCCTTGTGTGTATCTTTATCACTGTTTAAGAGAGTGCCAAATAGTGCCAGTAAGTTTTAAACCAACTGCTAAAATGTATACTCATTGGATGATCATGCTAAAGTATACCATATTTACAAAGTGGGTGAACAAAATGAACACAAAGTACCCCTTACTTGAGGTCATCGTATTTAACAAAAATCTGATGTGGCCAGGCACATGGCTTTAGCTTACAATATATAAAATTAATAGTTTAGCTGCATCAGATTCTATTTGATCGAGATCGATAAACTATTAATTTTATATATTGAATGATAAAGTCATGGGCCTGGCCACACCAGATTTTTTTTTAGCCGATAAACCAGTTTGATATTAAATATTACCTACTGATGAAATCGTCACCACATACATTTTCAAAACGTTCTTTCTATAGTGTAAATCAACAAAATGTAACAAAATGCTTTATATTTGGTAAGGCGAGGCCTTAAATCCAAAAATTTTGTTGAAGAACCTTCCATCACCGCTTTGTGATCAACATGGCGTCATCACATCTATCGCAAAGACTTCGAATTCGAAAAGGGGTGACGTAAACTACAAAACGCTCAAAAAACGACGTTTTAAATAAAAAAATAAGAACTCAAAAACCCTCCCTTTCACAACTAGTTCTCGTGACGACAATGGAACAAGATGGCGTCATCAAAATTATATCAAAACGGTATTGTAATCGAAAAAAGTGTGAGGTAAATATGTTTGGGAAGTATAGGTTGGCTCTATATATCGTAAGCGAGACTTAAAAACTTCTAAAATTCATCTCTGCCTCAATTTTTACTCGATTAAGGGGGGGGGGAACCTCGTATAGATGGGTAGAAAAATCGAAATATTTTTTCATTGTATAAATCGAAAGAGTATCATTTTAAGAATATGCTGTTAAAATTTCAAGCGAAATCCCAAGCGGTTGCTTAGACATAGGTATCTTCGCTAAGGTCCTTCGGCGCGCTGCGCAGGTAACAGTGGGGACAGAGGGCCGCTCGGACCGTGCTAGAATTTAAAAAACGAAAATTTGAAATAAAAATATTGCATAGTTTTTCATAATAAAATTATAAACCCTTAACCACAACAAGTATTTTAGAAACCTAAATACGTATTTCAGCACTATGTTGCCATCTTCAGTAGAAACTAAAAAAAGAAAATAGAGATTAGCACTTCATAGTATCTTTACTGGATATTGTCCAAGCAAATCACTAGTGGAAGTGACGTCCATGTTAAAAATTACCTATATATACCCATTTGTTGGTCACACCTCAGTGAATTTTGATCATTGAAGCGTAAAAAGTTTTAATTAAAGCAGGTCAAACAATGGCGAAATAGGTATAGGACCCCTGTCTGAATTTATTAATTTATCTCTATTCAAGTGAATTAAGGTGCGTTCGCATTAGTGCTAATGGCAGTGGTAGCAGACGCCGTTATAGTATTTCTAATAGAAAGTTGCTAGTGACTCATGTTTATGTACATGCAAACTAATATGTGTCACTATCACGACATGTGAGAAATACTATAATTTCGTATGCTACCACCGCCATTACCACCAATCGGAACACACCTTAAAGATACTTTCCAAGCTGTTTAGTTCCCTATTATTTGACACAGCTTTTACAAGTTTTAAGTCATCTACAACTACTTTATGACCTGTGTCTAAAATATGTTGAGCCACACTAGATTTTTCAAAACGATTATATTTAAAATGAGCTACATGTTCTTTGAACCTAGTTAAAATTGTTCTTCTAGTCTGGCCTACGTATTCTTTTTCACAGTCATGACATTTGATACAATATATACCACATTTATCAAGTACATCTACCTTATCCTTTGGGTTTCCAAGAAGGTTTTTTATGCTATTATGAGTCGAATATGCTATACTGAGATTTTGTGATGTAAAATACTTCTCAAACCCCTTGTATATGCACAATCGAACGGTATTTTAACATATTTCTTCTTTTCTACAACCAAAGTATTTAAAGTAGATATTTGATTTACATACATTTTTTGATTCTGCTTCTTAATCATTCTATCAACTATTTTCTCAGGGTACCCATTATGTATGACAACATTCTTAATAAACCATAATTCTTGCTGATATCTATCTGCGGACAATGGAAATTTCAATAACCTATTTACTAAACAACTAATAAAAGACAATTTTTGTTGAAAAGGATGCTGCGAATCATTAGGGATAAACCTGATTGTGTTAGTATCTTTCCGATACACGTCAATTTCTATTATATTTTTGCTATTCCTGACTACCAGAGTATCTAAATATGGAAGTTGGCCGTTAACTTCTTGCCTATCAGGTTAACTCATAATAGCATAAAAAACCTTCTTGGAAACCCAAAGGATAAGGTAGATGTACTTGATAAATCTGGTATATATTGTATCAAATGTCATGACTGTGAAAAAGAATACGTAGGCCAGACTAGAAGAACAATTTTAACTAGGTTCAAAGAACATGTAGCTCATTTTAAATATAATCGTTTTGAAAAATCTAGTGTGGCTCAACATATTTTAGACACAGGTCATAAAGTAGTTGTAGATGACTTAAAACTTGTAAAAGCTGTGTCAAATAATAGGGAACTAAACAGCTTGGAAAGTATCTTTATTCACTTGAATAAAGCCACAGTCTCCAAAATATTGTCATAATTTTTCAGACAAAACCCAAAGTTTTCCTATTTTTTGCCATTTATACGAGGCTCCCCCTTAAGCCATGTCTTTCAGTATAATTTAAACTTTTGAAAGCACAACAAGTGCAAATAAGAATTCTAATTTTATTTCTAGGCGACACCCACATGTGCGACATCGAAGGACTACGCTGTCTATCAGACAACTTCGGTAAGCCGACCATCTCAGCTTTCCTCGAAAAGAAACAACCTCAATTTTTCACCGCGTTTATTAATGACATCTCATAAGTCAATTGTTTTTGTTCTCGGTCTTTCTCCGTCCACCACCGACACCGCCAACGCCATCATCTTCCATCCCCTTCTTTCAACCATCTGTAAACCTTTACCGAGAACGCCGCCTTCTCGTCACTTATGCGGTGCAGAAACTGTGAATCGATTACACGCGAAAGGATTTGATAAACCCGGTTTAGTATGCGAGTGTGTACCCTCGTGCATAGAGCCGGAATATAAAGTAGTCTCAGACAGAAAGGGGTAAGTGCCGTGTTAGAATATTATTAGGTAAGGCAATTAAAATATCAATTAAGTAAAACCCCACAACCCGAGCGAGGATGGATGGATGTGAGAGGAAATCTGTGTGTGAGAGCCGACTCTGGGTTGGGTGAGGTCCGCTTACGACCTTGCCACTTAATTAAGGGCGGTAATTATCAAAACTGAACCCTACGTAAATATTTTATTTCAAAAAGTTATCGGCTGGCATTGCCTCTGATTCGTTTTTGCCGGAGAGTGTACTAAATCATTTGTACGGCTAGCCCATTGACCAAAATTACGAATAATACAAAACGATGATAATACAGAATGTTTTCTTTTGTCTCCCTTATACTTTAGAAGCTACTGGATATAATTGGTAATGATATTTGGTGTACACCCAAGGATGGCTCAATGACGAAAACATAAGAAAGAACATTTTATACAGAGTGTTCAAAAAAATTAACCATTTTATTATCAATAACACCCATTTTTATATTGAATGCATGTGGGTAGTTTTTTGTAAATGTACAAGAAGGTATATTAATCATCTTTAGAGAATAACTGTAGATTTTTTCGTTTTGTTGATTTAAGCGTCGAAATTCGATCGTGAAACCGTGTCTTCGTCATGTCTAAATGATCCATTTTGTCCAAATTATTACACATGCAAGTTGCAACAGACACCACACAACCTTCAACGTTCACATAACAGTTGACACAACCTCGCAGTCGCTTCACATGCGCTCGGTATTCCACCCAGTGCTGCCACCTTGAGGTCTGTTGAATTCGGTAGAGTCGTTAGTATAGTCGGTAGAGTAAAAAAACGGAACCAACGGAAATACAATTACTATGATTTTTGCAGTACTTTTTTATTAAAAAAATAAAGGTCTAGAAGGACTTCTGTATTCAAAATTAAATATAAAACATTTTTTAAAGGTTTGTATTACAAAGATAATAAATAATAAGTTATAAATAAAAACAATTTTTCTTGCCACGAATTGCAAAATACAGAAGCACTATGTACAGCCGTGGAAAATTCAATGGTAACAGGCTTGCCGCTAGTGTACACCAAACGTAGGTCGGAGAATGTCGGTCGTCGTATACCTACCTGGTAGTCATAAAACCGAAGAGTCACTTCTGTTCCATTTCATTTTAAGTTTTCTGTATATAGATGGTATGAATATGAGTTTCGTATTTATATAATATATTTTCGATATTCGGAGCGAAACTGCCGCTCGTAGCTAAAGATTGTTATTCGTTAATATTTTTGTTTCGATATGCAATTGCAGTATTATTTCATTTATACTAAAATACATAGTAACGTTAGTTATAATTGTAAAAATTTTAATTAGGCACATATTGAAATACTTCATCATTATGGCTACGTCGGTGTATGCATCAAGGCAAACCGATTACTACATCCGATATCCGCTGTCAATAATTTTTAAAGGAGGTAATTCCAGATAGGAAGTTCCTGTAAGTGAAAAAACTCATTTTTCTCGGTTTCTACTTAGTCCCAGACCGAAATAATATACTTTTATCTCAAAATGTTTTATATTTATTTAATTTACGTTATGGTAAGTAATGAAAATTGCATATAATTATGTATTCAACAAAAATAATATAAATATAACATGAGTATAGTATAGATAAAAGTAATAGATAGATGTATAACAGTAAAAAAATGATATTTGTAATAACATAACATAAATATATGTAATAACATAAAAACAAACATTTAATAAAATAGGAATAACATAAGCAACCCACAACAACTGTTTCAGGTTGTCGAACGTATTGCATAAAATATTGGTTTTAGGTTGCACTACATTTTTATCATGTTTCATTTTAAATTACATATAATGTTTAAATTGCAATTTAATTAAACGAATGGACGTATTTAACGACCTTTTAGCTGCTCATTATAATTTATAGAGGTTTGGACTGTATTGCACATTTATTTACTTAAGTATTTAAAATGTATTATAAAAGGAATATTCATATTTATATGTCCAACATTTTTCCCGCAAAAAGCATTTTTAGAAACTAAATATCATTCAGAGTAAAACTTTTCATATGGACCTAATTGTTATTCCAAATCCTTAAAAAGTTACAGCACACTTGAAATATTAGCAAAATAATATTTTATATAAAATATAATTTCCGGGGTAATGCCACTGATTTTCTAATTTAACCGTTTGTATTACCAATTGTTATGCAGCAACCGATAACTTCGAATACAACCATTTTATGTTTCTTTTACAAATTTTCTGGTGTTCAAATTGACAAGTTGGAGGATTTTTATAATAGCAATTCATTCCAGAGATTTTGTCGTATCCATACCCTACATAATAAATAATATAATTCAATTGATTATTTAATATTAAGGTAAATAATTTAATGATAATAAAATAATCAAAAAAACCAATAGCAGGCAAACATTTTAACAAAACACTGTTATATTTACAATACACGTATTCATACCCAATGCACTACAATAATGATTTTAATCATACAAAAGCAAACTTACCGACATATTTAGTTCATTAGCGATCTCTCCTTTGTTTCTGCCAAGTTCCCAAAGGGTGACGATTCTTGCACGATCTTCAATAGACAGGTGATAGGGCATTGTAACTCTTCGAAATTGTGTGTCGATGGCACGAAGTCACAACGTTATGTGATACATATTTTCAATATTTGCCTAATTTGCGGAAAGGCCAGAAAAAAAGTAAATTAAGGAACAAAACGCGTGTAATAAAAATACCTACCTTTCTCCTTGATCGTCCGGTAGGTCGGCCGCAATACAAAATATTATACAAGGAACTAGTGGACTTGAAACTTTTTCAATACGGCGAAAACGATTGAGTAACATAAATATAGATTGAAATTTCAATGATTTTATTATAAATTTTTATTATTTGCATATCGTTCTGATGTGATATCATTCATATTGGATTGTAAATCCTGCCCTTACATGTCACACATAAAAGAAAATTGTGATGTTATTATAGAACGTAAATATATAATTTTAATAAACATAAAAAATAACAACATTTTTATAATTAAGCTAAAATGTTGAACAACACTGTAGTATCAGTTCTAAAGGGCATATCTGCAGCAAAGAAGAAACCGGGGCAAATAAGATTTACAACTACATGCAAAAAATACATTAAATATTACAGTGCACTTTTGTCAGTTTCGGATATAGGAAACATATAAATGGATGAAATTCGATTTCATTCCATAGATACAGAAAAATAAAACGACACGAAACAAAAGGAATCCTTTGGTTTTATGACTTTAGCAGGTAGGTATCCGACGACCGACAATCTCCGAGCTACGTTTGGTGTACACCAGCGGCAAGCCTGTTACCATTGAATTTTCCACGGCTGTACGTATGCACTGGCAGAATAATACAAACGGAGTTTCTAATTTATTACTTACTTAGCTTTTAAGAATTGCGCAAATAAACATGACCCAAAGAGTTACACACTCGTGCATGCAATTAGTATGGATTGGCATTTTTTTAGTCTCGTTTTGATAATCTTCATTATTTTAGTCATGAGTAGTAACTAAATAAGTTAGCCAGGACTAACGTCACTAAAGGCCCAACACAGAAAACCCAGTGAATAGATTCGTTGTGTGTGGCGATTATGTAGATACTAACAGCATTCCAAATCTGAGGCTATTATATTGTAGCATCACCTTAATGCAATATCGAGTTGAAATATATCACATTGCCGACAGCATGCTGGAAATTATTAATAATAGCCGGTTCATGTGATAAATTCTTCACTTTAACCTCGCAACTTGGCTAATTCCATCGGGCAATGCAACAAAAATTTCTTATTTTATAGTCTTTTTGTACCTTAACTTTGGTAGACTTGCAGTGGTTTAGGAAAAAAATTATACCCTGTGGGCAAAAGACGGTATAAATATTCAAGTACTCCATTTAGTCCAAGTATTTCCATTTAGTCAATTCAATTATTTCTCTCAACTTAAAACTCAAAAAGGTTATATTGTAAAGATTCAAAACGTATCATATTCGCAATAATATGACGTTTCAATCCAATATTATGTTACTTCAGGCGCAAAAGTCGGGACCCTGATACCTGTCATTGCACCCGAACCACTTGTTGGCCTATCAATAGACACAGGCAAGAGGGAAATCAAACACCTGCTACGCCAGTGGCATGAAGGATACTGGAGGGACCATCCAAGACAGACCAGACCCACCCAAGGCTCTTTCTTGGAAGACCTTCGGCCAAATTGGCAGAGGATACCCTCAAGATGAGCAAAGCTGACATCAGACTGTGGACGGGTGTGGTAACAGGACACTGCCCAGTTAACCGACACCTCCACAGGATGGGACTGACCGAATACCCTTTACGCAGGGACTGTGGACAGGAGGAAGAAACTCCGATACACCTTCTATGCCTCTGCGAGGCCTTCGTTAATGACAGACGTACAGTCATGGAAAAAAGTATGTTCGTATCGCTATCGCAGGATTTGAAAATAGTATGTCGGTTATATATTCGGTTATATATTCCCTCGGCCCGGCCGCTTCGCAATAAGTTGTCCGTCACGAGGTGGTTTTTCGATGGATGTAATGTAACGGAATTTAGTTTATTTTGAGCGTGTCCGATCTTTTCCTTAATGTGATAGCTTCGTTGCAATGTAATAAATGTAATATGACCACAACATTTAAGTTTACGAGTAGTGCATTTAATTAAATATAAAATTATTTTTATAATAATATTAACAAACATGAAATTTGATAATATGATGCGAAAATCTGATATTAAGATATTGCGTAATATCACGACACATTATTTCAATTTATTTTATCTAAAACACATATTAATTACGTAAGTAACTGCCTTTGCCCAGCAGTGGAATGACGGGCTTAAGTAAGTAAGTAAGTAAGTAAATGCACAAATCATATTGTTGCCAAGGATTATCACTGAATATAGACTATTTCAGAATTGTAATATTAAAATATATTCACTAAATGTAAATAAATTCTCTAAATTTAATTTAAATTTATATTTAGGACGGAGCATGTATTTTGTATGAAAGGACAATAGAAATATATCTGTATTTACTTTATAGCAGTTAATGTTTCAATTATCTTTCATGAGATCTAATACATGCTTGGCAACCAAAATAATATAAAATTATAGCAATAATATATGCAGGCTGTCCCACGTTTCTTCTGCAAAACATTTTTTCAGTAAGCAAATTAATTTTTCAATTCATTAAAAAGTTACAGCCGTTTGAATTATTAACAATATCTTATTTTAAACGGCTCCAACTTCTGAAGGAACATAGAGAACCAAGAAAACCATATGAAACTTATTACTTTCTACTTTCTAGAAAAAAAAAACATTCTAGTTTCATCTTTTGTTCATTTATAATTCGAATTATTAAAATTTTACTTATAATTAATTAACTAATTACTTAAGAATACTGAAAATTAGGTTATTATGTCAATAATGATTAATGTCAAATCTTTTTTCAAATCTCAAATCTGTAGTAGTTTTGGACATAGAGGGAACTAATTTTAACTGTAATGTCATCTAAATGTTTTTTTAGATGGTCGTATATTTTGGTTTATTTATTTTTTAATACTAATTATTTCACATTTACATTCCATCAAAATTCGTCGAAAATTTAGAGCCTGCTTCTACAAGCAATTATCAATTTTTGTAAATTAGCGATATACATAATTGTCATTATTTTCAGTTGTCAGATATTTGAAAAATAATTGCTGTAAAGTAAATACAAAATAAGAATATAAAAAGATTGTAATGATACATTCATGCTATACAAAATACATCCTTTCTGGTTATTAAGTTAAACTGTAAAATATCGTTGAAGCTAAATATCTCGAAAATACAAATTTAAAGCAATTTAATTTTATTAATTTATTTCTATATTGTGAATAAAATGTTAATACATAAAAGTTCTGAAATAACCTTCAGTAAAAATATTCACCACAAGAAATTGATTTTTGTATTTATTAACGAAAAAAGCTATTAGATGTAATAAGTTTGTATAGTTTGTTTTTTGTGTTTTATGCAATATCTTGAAATGAAATTTTCATTTTATGTTATATAATAAATTATATTTAATAAAAACACAATTACATTGCAATGTAGGAATTACACATTAGGCTAATAAATAGAAATATATAAATCATTATAAACCAATTCAAAGCATTCGAACAAGGTTTCTCAAATAATAAATTTCCGATATACGAGTATGCAGCGTAACCGGACAATTTTTTGCACTTAGCGGCCGACCGGCCGACTAGAGTAACAAAAAACTCGTACATGGATGTAACATCGACACACTGCTGAAATACGGATCAGAACATACTTTATTCCACGAGTGTACATATCTGGGGGAACAGAAGGTGAACCCAGATGAGATACGAAGAATTGACCCAAGAAAGATCCTGGACTTCATCAAAAGGATAGGACTTCTGTGCTAAAACGCTTAAGGGCACAAAAGGAATACTGACCGCAGTGCGGGTACCGTAACAGGGACCACCTCTCTGATAATAATTATACTTTAATGATACAATAAGTTTAAATTATCGCCATTATCGATATTCCTATCTGCACTCAGCCTAATAACTACTTTTAATTCTCAGATCGATTCAGTCTTTCACGCAAAGCTATGCCGTTGCGCCTCTTTACGAAACTCTTTACTCAATGGTTATACTTACCATAACCACACCTAAGGCCATTTTGTCTCTTTAGTCGTTTCAGTTACGAGTCTTCAAACATAAGGCTCAACTCCCTTGCTCAATACTTAAGTAATACAACCAGCCTTTGAGAATATCGTTTATTAATAAATAATAACAGTTTATTATTAAGCAGTATTTATTGCGTTTATCGAAAATTCCTATTAGCCGTAACACTCCTAATGCTGTCATCGCTATCGCGGTCCCCATAACCGAACTCAACATCAGTCGACATGAAAAATATCACGTAGACGAAGGCCAAAAAGTTGCACACCGTATGAATCAAGAATATATGCGACTCTTGTATGTGTTCCCTCGCCAACGCAACACCCACTATGATGATATAACCCAGCAGGCAGTTATAAGCAGTTAGCAAGCAGCCGACGCGTATCTTAGCATCGGTCGGCAGAATGTTATGCGTCATGATGAAGGGTAATGGTCCGGCACCAATGGCAAACGCGAACGAGAAGCAACACATGCCTATCAACGGCAGATACCCGATATTCTTAGTGTCTAACTCCTTGTCGTAGAGGATATAGAAATACGCGGTTAGGATTGCCGTTGACGCGACCATGCCACCGGTGGACAGCCTCCATAGGAGTATCCTCCCGTGGTGGGACAGCACCATGGAGGCCACCCACGCGAACACGAAGAAACCTCCGAAGATGACGGTGGAGATCGGGCTGTTCAAGCTGGGAGACGACAACTCAATGATATCGGTATTGTAGAGAAGGATCAGGTTGATCCCGCTCAGTTGTTGCATGGTGTGGCAGATTATGAGTATGGCAACTCCCTTCCTCGCACGATGGTTGTAAATATCCCCTAGCCAGTTAATCCCAACTAAAGCGTCGACGTGTGTCTCTATCTCGTCGTATTCCCTGGCGATGTTAAAGTACTTTCCGCGGTAGAAGTGCAACGCCCTACCAGCCGATACGTAATTCCTTCTTGACATGAACGCTGACGGCGTATCTCTGAGGTAGATCATAATCACTAAGACTAGGAGAGGAGGAACCGCGCTCGGGAAGCATAGCGTCCTCCTGCTCTCGTCCAGTCCTAGGATGAACTCGGCAACCACGCCCAAGGATAGCATGAGTTCGAATAGCACCAATGATGGTGGTCTGAGTTGCACTTCGACCGTCTCCAGGATGAACGTAGGGCCCAGGACGAAGAACAAAGACGCGCCGAAGCCTTGGAAGAATCGTCCTACGAGGTACAAGTAGAAGTTGTTGTAGACTCCCATCATTATCCAGAAGAGTGCTATTGGAAGTGATGCTATGATCAGGTGCACCTTTCTTCCGATAGCTTGGAAGGTGCAGGCTAAGTAGACTTGAGAGATGGCCGCGCCCAGGTATGCGATTGAGATCACGTGCAGCAACTTGTTTACTTCCATGCCGTCGACTTGCATTATCTTGTCTGCCGGTGCTGGCCACCCAAGGATGGAACCTAGTGAGTAACCGGACATGGAGACTACAATAAGGAAGAAATGGTAAAGAGGTGGCGATGTAGATGTATATATAACTAACCTGCTACTATCGCCAGGTACTGATGGTTTCTGCGTGGCACCCTTTCATAAAATTGTATGTCCATTACCAGCCACGAAGCGACTAGTGTGATTTGTCAGATGCTTACTGTAGATTTACATTTTTATTCTTAGTTTCACGACAAATTTGTCATAGGAATTCCCTAAACCATTTTTGAACATTGCGCTTATAACTAAATGTTTTAGCATTGTAATATTTGACATTTGATTCTAGATGCGTGTGTCACCGCTGTCAATGTTATTGGACGATTTGCCATTAGGTGATCTTTGATTGATCTTGGTGACACTATACAGGTGGCGAGATAGTTTCAATATTTTATCTGTCAGTGGTGACTTTCTGGACAAATTTTTGGAGACGAGTACCAAGCAAAACAAGAAACTGATTCATACATTCCGTTAAAAAAATAAAATTCCATTGCCAGTCCTACCTATGCTCTTTCCAAGTTTCTTGCGAACATCCTACACAATAATACCGGTAACACGGACTCCTTCAACCTCAATTCCCAACATTTTGTGCAAAGAATCCAAAACGTGTCCCTTGATCCTCAAGTCTACTCTCGTCATCTTTTTGAAGCGAATGCGAGACTTCTCGAATGATTAGGTGAGACGGAGTGGGGGCTTAGTTGAGTCCTTATTTACCAGGGTTCCAATCCAGGACTCCATCACCATAGTTACACAACTCCTTACATCTGATAACCAACCTTCCTGTTACTCTGACATGGTGCGTGTCTATCTTCCACTTACTTGCAGTTCCGAGGCAAGTTCTATGAACAAGTTTCTGGAGCTGCCATGGGCTCACCCTTATCCCCTGTTGTTGCCAACATTTCCATGGAGGCATTTGAACAACAAATCCTTGAGTCACACAACCTCAAACCCAAATGTTGGTTCAGATACGTGGATGACACCTTCGTAATTTGACCACATGGACGGCAATCCTTAAATAATATCCTCGACTACCTCAACCAGCAGCACCCAGACATACGCTTCACCATGGAAGAGCAAACAGATGGCTCTCTCCCTTTCCTCGACGTACTACTTACTCGCACTTCATCCGGCACCCTTGAACATACAGGGTATAGGAAACCCACTCACACACAGACAGACACCTCAATGCCAATTCCCACCATCACCCCGCTCAGAAACAAGCAGTGATCAACACCCTTGTGAAAAGAGTTATTTCTATAACCCATCCCACATACCTCCAAAATGAACTTGACCACTTAACCAGTCTTATCTTCCTTCTACAAAGGACAAAATCCCTCCTCTTCTTTCTCCTGGTGTGTACCGGATTCCATGTGCTTGTGGAAGTGTTTAGATTGGCGAGACGAAGCGATCAGTTAGCGTGCGAGTATCTGACCACGAGCGCTGCACTAGATTGCGACAAACCGCTCTCACACCTGCGTGGCATGCTTCGCACTGTGTCTGATCCAAAAAAAACACCTTGCAACTAAATAATAATAATTTTAAGCTGAATAACCCTGAGTATCATAACTTTAAACCAATAATTACTCTCCATTTATTTCACAGCGTGAAGACATCGCACAGCGAGGTATTAATAAAAATGCAATCCCTGCCGACGTCTCGTTTCAAGCGAAACGTTGTGCGGACCACGATGGATCTAGTCGGTAGGTAAACTCATACGTCGCGCCGTGCCAGTTCCACTTTGCAGTGGCGAAGCTATGTGGGCTATAATAACTATTCATGGAATGAAATTTGCACATTCTGTTTGGTTTATTTGCAGTGTCCATAGGTGGAAATGCTGGTCTGTTTATTGGTGCCTCGTTGTTGAGCATCATGGAGACCATTTATTTGCTGTGCTTGCGTCGATGAAACTCATGACGGTATGCTGGTATGATGCGAAAATACATGTATACGTCTGCTAGACCCTATAGGGTAGGATTAGTGCACTGTTCGTGCGCGTGTGAAGGAATTGCGATCATATATATTGTGCGTGTGTATTTATGTGAAATTTTGTTGTGTGTTGATTTGTGTGTTTGTTAGTTCAGTTGTAGCTGTAGCGGGTCGTGCTGTGAGTATAATGGGGTTGGAACTGTTCCCAAATAGCTGCTATTATTTGTTCGTTTTGAAAATAAAGATGAGTTCTTTTAATTTCCTAATTTTAATTCCTATACTAAGTTTTAAGCACCCCCGTTTATTCTTTTATTTATAAAGCTGCACGAATGAAATTTGGGAATGTGTTAATAGGCAAAAATGCCATTGGCATACTCTTGAGGTCAATATGACTTCCGGTTTTTTCGGAAATAACGTTATCATTGAAATTTTAAATGGCACCCTATAGTTTGTGTGTGATATTTTCAATCACGATGACATTCTGTACACAAAAACATCGATCGTCAATTTTTATCAACAAGGCAACGCAAAACTAACTTTTTATGTATTAATCTAGGTGGCTAGGAATTGGTGAAAATAGTCGAAAATTGTCAAATAATCACTAACCAAATCGATTTTAGCCGACATTGCATTAGTGGTGCCCTCTAGCGTGATTTAATTGGTTTTTGGCCAGTGAGTCATTTTTTTCACGGGTACCCAATAGCCACACCATCTTTTTTAGAACATATCTTCTCGATTTCAAAATTGTTTTTTAAGAATGGCGATAACAGGAAAGAACAAAATGCTCGTCTAATGGATTATATCAGTTACAAATTTAATGTTGCGGATATAAAAAATTATTCACTGAAGTGCATTCAGTCAAAAATTTCTAGTGTTTCTTCCGGGTTGCATCGAATAAACTTAAAACTAATAAGTTTTCTTTTTGAAAATAATATTTTATTTAAAATTGATTATAAATTATGTATATTCCTCAAGCTTTTTATCTTTATATTTCATGTCAAAGATATTTTGTTGTTTTTGTAATTATTGAGTAAATATTTACTATAATCAATAAATAATCAAAGCGCACTATAAAATATTTTTATCCAGCTACCTTGTTCTAGGCGATTCGCTGTTGCTAATTGATTTACAAAAACATTTTTCTTGTGTTTGTAGATAGGTATAATATTATCATATTTACAACAATAAAAAACAACACACTGCTAATTGATTCTTAATATCGTTTTTAGTATGTTATCTGGGATAATATAGTATTATAATCATAAAGTTTCAGAAT
The DNA here is from genome assembly GCA_964023965.1 of Melinopterus prodromus. Taxonomy (NCBI): domain Eukaryota; kingdom Metazoa; phylum Arthropoda; class Insecta; order Coleoptera; family Scarabaeidae; genus Melinopterus; species Melinopterus prodromus. The sequence continues at coordinate 2,405,337 of OZ030391.1, read as the reverse complement.
TTTTGTTGGAGATCATAATGTTCAGTGTTAATATCTAGTTATCTATATATAAAATACATGTTGATATAGGAAAAAACAACAAGAATATCTGTGTGACTTCATATATTGAATATGAAACGTTCATTAAAAGTTACTTAGTTACGACCTTCTTTACTACGTCCAAGAAACATACTTTATCAACCCCCTCAAAAACCACCCGCTTATCAAATAATTTAAAAAATATTTTTAACGAGGTCCTTGGTGTAATATAAACACATTTACAAAGTTTCAGCACTACTCTATTATTACTTAAAATTTTATCTGCTATTTATATGTCTTTATATGTCACATTTAGATGAATTTAAATTATTAAACGAACATTAAGCGTTTCAACCCCCTCAAAACAACCCCTTAGGGTTTAGATTTTTTTCACTATTTTTCTAGTTGCCAAATTATTATTTTAAGTGTATCTGAAAGAAGAAAATTATTTTGTCCAGTTAAAAGTTGCAAATGAATCACTGTGTATCGCAGTAAATAAGGATTATTTGAATGCTAACTGCGTTGTCCTGCTAACATTGGTTACATAGATATCGGCTTCCATCAAAATCTTGTTCGCAACCTTTATTACATAAAAACAGAAGAAAACAAAAACACCAATGTATAGAAGAGGCTCTAAATGCAACTGACCCGATTTATTACTTGTATTGAAGATTGCTGTTCCAGTGCAGTTTATCAAAGTGCATAAATGCAATAACTGGCCAAAAACATTATTATCTAATCGTTCGTTATTATTGAATTATTGTTTCTAGTGCTGCATCCGCTAACACACTTGCTCGAAACGCTGTCTTCCAGTCTTAAATTGACAACACTCTGAAACTGATTATGTTGTTATTGTATTTCTCTTACTTCTTTTTAGTTAATTACGTGACTACCAATGTTGAAGGTATTAATGGTAAGTGAAACAAACAACTTTTGAGCAGTTTGTCAATTGAAAATGATAAACAACATTATTTAGAAACGTTTTTAATTTATAATTTTGTTATTTACTTATTGTAAACACTCAAATTTCAGGGAATGTTAGTCAAAAATGGGGTTATATAACCGTTACACCAGGAGCTCATTTGTTTTGGTGGTTGTACTACACAACAGCAAATGTGACGTCGTATACAGAGCGACCGCTAATTATCTGGTTACAAGGTACATTTTCGCAGTTTATATATTTTTCTTTATCACAGATTTATCCACGCCTAGTGTATATTTTTCATGATAATCACATTTTAGGTGGTCCAGGATTATCGTCTAGTTGCACTGGTAACTTTCTGGAAATTGGACCACTTGACGTCCACTTGAAGTCAAGAAATCACTCATGGGTTCAGGAATTTAATGTTTTATTCATAGACAATCCAGTAGGTTCTGGTTTTAGTTATTTCTCGAACGCTGATGCTAAATTTGCTACAAGTAACGAAGAGGTGACAGATGATCTGATCAGTTTTCTCCAGCAATTTTACAGGCAAAATCCGGAATTTGAAAAGGTCCCCCTGTATATATTTGGACAATCGTTCGGTGCAAAATTTGCTGTTGAACTATCCGCTAGAATACATGTAAGAAATACCTAAAATATACCGAGTGTTATGCAAATGCAAACAGGCATTGAAATTTTTACTAAAATATTTTCAGGTTTGGTTACTTCCGGTTATACCGGAAGTGGTCTCAACTCGTATATTTCAAATGTAACACCCTGTATTTTACAGCATTTTTGAAATTTTTGTAGTTCCATTTGACATATGAAAGTTGACCCCATTTCCGGTGAAACCGGAAGTAACCAAAAACTATACTTAATTGCTGATTTGACGTTTATAATACTCTGTGTTCGAGTTTTTAGAGCTTACGCCATTTAATTTTTTGTTTTATTTTTCAGGAAGTTCCTAGTAATACTGGGGTTACCTTACAAGGTGTTGGTCTAATGGGAGGCTATGTATCACCTTTGGATACCCTTAATAGCTATAGACAACTCGGTTTGGCACTTGTAAGTACAAGACAAGTCAAGATTTTTCGAAAATCTTGTCCAATTCTCGCTGTTCTTATTTCAGGGAATTCTCGATAATAAAAAGAGTTTCCAACTAAAGAAGTTGACACGGGAAATTAAACTGCAAATAGTAAACAATAACACAGAAGAGGCCAACTCGTTAGAAATGGGAATGTTCCGAGATATATTTGAAGGTTGTCCCATTTATAATCTCATGGAGAAAACTACACCATTTTACTATAATATGGGTACTAGTAAGTACCTAAATGTAAACTAAAGATAAACTGAAGATAAACTACAGATACACTAAAGATAAACTAAAGATAAACTGAAGATAAACTAAAGACAAACTAAAGATGAACTAAAGATAAACTAAAGATAAACTAAAGATAAACTAAAGATAAACTAAAGATAAACTAAAAATAAACTAAAGACAAACTAAAGATAAACTAAAGATAAACTAAAGATAAACTAAAGATAAACTAAAGATAAACTAGAGGTAAACTAAAGATAAACTAAAGATAAACTAAAGATAAACTAAAGATGAACTAAAGATGAACTAAAGATGAACTAAAGATAAACTAAAGTATTTCATAGGTGACATTGATAATTGGAAAGGCTGCAATAAGTTATTCGATCAGACTATGTTAGAACAAATGAACTCGACAAGCTGGACGTACCACAATGTTGATGTCCTAGAAGCCCTAATACCTAACTACTATGTTCCCGTCACCGACAAAAGTAAATGTTTCTTTTTTCTTGACGCTTAAATAATACAAACTATTACGAGTAATTTTAGTTGAATATTTGTTGAACAACACCGACGTTAAAGTGATGGTATTTTCTGGAATGTTCGACTTTATAGTTAATCTAGCAGGTAAAATGTTTTGCTTGATGATGGATTACATGGATTTTTTTATACGAAATCGTTTTTTAAGGTACTGTTGCTTGGATGAATAAACTGAAATGGCATGGTGGTGCTCAATGGAAAGAATTGACGCAAACGGTTGTTGAAATTGATAATGTGCACGAAGCTTTCGTTACAAAAACTGAAAAACTTGTTCTTTACACCATAACACAAGCTGGACACAGCGTATGTGATAATCCTTAAAATCTATACAGGCAACTACTTGTTTATAGATTAAAAAGTCGTTTTTTTTATAGATACCAATAGGGAATTCAAAGGCTATGCTGGAAATACTACGAAGGGAAATATTAGATAGCAAATTATGACGATAAATATATTGTAAATGTACATATTATAAGTACTTATTGTAAATGTATATATATTTAATCTTTCGATTCTAGCTTTTAATGTAAGTTTATTAGATATTCTTCCTAAATGGCTAATCTTTCGGCTCACCTTTTTAACCATATGCTCCATATTACTTGTAAATTTCAAAGTATTGTCTAAAACGACACCTAGATATTTAAATTTGTCCACCATCTCAACAACTGTGTTATCACATCTATTTCAGGTGTAGGGTTTACCGAAATTCTGTTACCCAATATCATAGCTTCTGTTTTCAATACATTCAAACATAACTTATTTTGCTTTATACCAATTTGATATCGAAACCAGTTCAGAGTCAATGTCGCGATTACATCAGGTAAGTTATCTCCTGCAATTGATATAAGTGTATCGTCTGCAAATAGGTGCATATCACAAGATTTAACTAGTGAAGCAACATCCTTTATATATAAATGAAACAAAACTGGCCCCAGAACAGAACCTTGCACCACAAGGTTCTGTTCTGTTTGACACATGGCATTTGATATCAATGTGACCAATCTTAGAAGAAACTTACTAACAACGGTGTTACAATTTGTTAATTGTAAATTGTGTATGTATTTTCCATTCGTTATAATTTGTTGGACGGCCGTTACAGGTTTTCCACAACGCTGGAGCGACATGCGTATAACAAATACACTCGTGATTAACTCAAAGCCGAACGGTGTAATTTAAATTTTGCTCGTCCGAAACATTTTTAATTTAAACATTCGGAACCGCAACCGTTCGCAATGATTCGACAGGTATTGTTTTCTGAAATTAACCAGACCGGAACTAATGTTTGCTTTGAGCAGAAATAAGCGTTGGGATACAAAAACCCTCGGGAATATGCACCCCTCGGTACAAGGGGAGACTGACAGTTAATTATGTTTGAATAAATCGCACCCAGGGCACCAAATAACTGCTGTTGTCTACACCTAAAACGGATTTTTTTTTGATATAGGTTCTTTGACCTTCTATTGGATGTATGTTGAAAATGGTCAAGTTTTAAATGTATGCTATTGTTTTTATTATTATAAAATATGATGCTCTATGATGTTTTCAATGACAAGGGTAGTGGAAAGCTTTACACAGCACAACAATACTTTTCTAGATTTTTTTTGTGGAGAACTCAAGGATTTTTCTGTAGCACGTGTTTGAAAAACGTTTGCTTTCAATTACTTACAAGTTGAGGTATGACAGACATTTATGCAACAATTTTTGCAAAAGTTATAAACATTTTTCTGTGTGAACTGATTGAAATACTTTTGCTATTCGAACGGATATTGTCGCGTTAATATTAATAATAATAATAATAAATGGAAAATATAAAATGCAAGCGATAAATGCATATGCAATTCCAATATTTCGATACACTGTTGGGAGTTTTAAAATGGACGAAGAAGAAAATACGCGATTTGGACATTAAAACTAGTCAGATGTCTGCAGGCTATACCTGCATCGTGTAGATGGAGGTCGTGGTTTGCAGCAATTGGAAAGTATTTATGATTTGAAAATATTAAATTTAGGAAAATTTTATAATGGCCAACAAGGAGGATAAAGTCATTAAACAGTTAATTAGGGATACTTCTGGTAAGTGAATAATTAGTAAACATAAACTAATTTTAGAAAAATTTTAGGTGGAAGAACTAGATAATTACGGAAATAAAACTTCGGTGGAGAGTTTAAAGCGAGAGATTAAGTTAAGAATGAATCGGAAAATGAGAGAGGATTATGTTAGTAACCCAATGCATGGTCAATTTTTAAGAATTGTGGAGGGTGATGGTATTTCAAAGTCTGGATCTTTATCTTGGCTTTGTCATGGGAACATTAAGGCTGAAACGGAATCCTCTATCGTAGCGGCGGAAGATCAGGCAATACGTACCAGATATCATGAACGGAAGATTATGAAAGTTGCTCATGATGGGAGCTGTAGACTGTGTCATCAGGCTCCGGAACATGTCTACCACTTATTGGCGGCTTGTCCAGTCTTAGCTGAGTCGCATTACATTGCTAGGCATGATAGGGTGGGAACATATATACATTACAATTTATGTTCCCAACTAGGTTTAGCAATGGATGTGTCTCGGTGGTATGACCACATCCCATCTCCTGTTGTGAGTAACGATCATATTACCATATTATGGAACATGCCTGTTGCCACTGGTAGAATGCTTGATGGTAATAAGCCGGATATTGTGGTAAAGGATTTCCAGAGGAAGGTGTGCACGTTCATAGAAATCTCGGTACCTGCTGATGCGAATGTTATAAGGAAGGAGCTTGAAAAACAACTTAAATATAAGGATCTCGCAATAGAAGTTGGACGTATGTGGGGAATGAAAGTGAACATTGTGTGATTGTAGGGTCATTGGGAGCAGTTACTCTAAATTATAGTAAACATGTGAATGAGTTGCCGTGCAAAATTTCGCCCTGGAAAATTCAAGAAATCTGCTGCTTAATATTTTATCTCTACCTTCCTTTAATGTATATTGTGTATTAATAAATAATGTATGTGTTTTTTAATGACCTCTGCACAAGGCTGCAAGGGTTTTCTGCAGTTTTCCTTTGCTTTGCAAAGAAGCGTTTTATTTCTTTCCTATATATCAAAAGGATGAGCAAATTTTTATTATTTTAACTAATATCAATTACAGTTTGCATGTATAGTATTCACACCTAGTTTTCTTGTAATATTTCCCTTCTCAGAATTTCCAGCATCGCTTTCGGATTATCCGTTGGTATCTGAAATGATTGCGTAACAAAGAATACCGTAACAATATCGCATGACTTCATAATCTACGTACAGCATGTCCTGCTTGCGTTATGATATAATGCAGTAATCTATCCGTTTTTCTTACATAAGCTTCATTCACGTCGTCGATCTCTACTATATCTTGGCTTGTCTTTTTCCAATTCTTAGCACCGCTCCAACGTAGTTTATTCATCCATGAAACAGTTCCTATAAACAAACATCATTCACCTAAATATAATTTAAATTTATGCCTCAATTATGCCTATGTCTCAAAGATTTTTTGACATGCCAAAAATATTACCTCCAGCATTGGTTATCAAATCAAGGATCCCCGAAAATACCATTATTCTAACGTCGGTATGCTCCAGTAAGTATTCAACTAGAATGATTATAGAAATTATACAGGTGTTTCTGAAAAACCCCTGAAGAAGCATATCCACCAGGGCCAGAGAGACAACATTAGCCAAATAACGTATAGACTCTTCAACAATTCAACTTGGTACAGATAATGTATTCCAAAAATCATTTCAGCAGCCAAAACATTTAGTGCTGGAGTACCACAGGGTTGTGTACTTGGCCCTATTCTATACTTCCTTGACACACGTTTGCTAACGACACTGCTATCATGGCAGTAGTCAGTTTAGTTGTTTCTTTAGCCCTAGCGATCTTTTATTTTAAAACGTGTTATACTTGCTTCGATCAGTGACTGGAACCAAGTAATCTCCACGAAGTATTGTATTGACGTCAACGTTTATGTACGTCCAATTTCCGTCATTTGTCATACTCATTTGTGGTTGTATCGTGTCACTGTATAACGAATCACAATCGTACTAGACCTTAATGATTGCTAAAAGTAATCGTTTTTGGGTAAGTAAAAGATCAAATTTAAAACCAGGTGTGAAGCAAATTTAAAAATCAATTAAAAATTATGGACTCAGCTCTGAGTCGAACCTGGGCCTTCTGCCTTGTCGGGCATTGCTCTACCGTTCAAAAGACATGCTGGGTTTGAATAGCTTTGTTTATTTAACGTTACTAGGCTACTAGGACACCTACATGTCGAGAGATTCTGATAGGAAGGCCTCGTTTTTTCACTTATCTTGTAGATATCATAACCAGTAAATAGCTCTACCAATATGTTGGACATAAGTAAGCTGGCTTCCGCTTGTCTATTTTCATGTACTGCTAACTTTATAGAACGTCTCAACTTTCTATACGTAGCGTATTGTTGATTGTCCCAGAGACCCTGAAAATGTTTTTTTTTCTCTGAATAATACGACTGTGGTATATGTTATTTTGTATACTTACTAATGCTGATGCAAATCGTCCATAGCTGTCGACCATGTCCATGGGGGATATCGAACCTGACATGATTCCTACACCAACTAACTTTGCGGCTATACGCTCTGCGGAAATTTCCTACAATCATGTATTAGTCATTTTCAGAAATGATGTACTATCGTGGCCATATATTATGCCCCCTCTTTAAAAGTCCATTTTCACGCAAATCTAGGGGCGAAAAATTTTGAAAGAATTCTGATGGTATCCTTGATTAATATGCTACAACTCATAAAAATTATAAAGCTGTGTATGTTGGCGTTTTCCCGATTTTTCCAAATTAAGACGAATTGGCGCTGTTTTTGCCCCGTAAATTTTATTCGTTTAACTTTAACAATTAATTACTCCGGAAATAATCCATAGATTTCAACGAATTAAAAAGTAAAATCACCTGCGGAACGCTAGCTTTCAATGTGCACTTTGGTAAAATCATTGGATTAGTGCTTGACCCGCAAAAAGCTATATTATGCAATGCCAGCAATCCCTTTATTAGAAGAGCTAGAATAATGAAATATAAACTATAGGCTACCCACTAATTCATAGGTTTAAAGCTTATTACATAATCATTGTTTATCTTGCATTTTCCCTACAAAAGATCGAGTTGAAGCATCTCATGATTGCTGCAATTGCCGCGGCGCTCTACGGTCTTTCGGGCGAGCGGGGGAAGGGATCGACAGCGACGCTGTAAGTAGTGGCGGATCGCACGTGTATTAGTTACTAGGAGAACAGTGTTTACGGACACAATACATATAACGACACGGTGATTATGCCAAGCCAAAGAAATTTGAATATCCGGCGACAGATTACCGAATTAAAAAATAATGACAAAATGAGTCAATAAGATAATAGAACCACGAACAGGCATTTGGAAGTCCCATGGAAATTCTTGGCAATTTAAATAGGGTTTCGGGATAAGCATTTAAAATTAAAGAGTGATCTGCAAAATTATGTGTCTACAAATTTACGATGCTAAATTTGTAAAAGTATTTTGATATTTTTAAGTTTTATACGCTCAGAGGTGACGTTTGTAATATATGTAATATATCAAGAGTTGTATTTATTTTATATTGTTTGTGCATGTATTTAAATATTATTAATAATTAAACTGTTGAAACTGTTATAATAGTTTGAATATTTATATAACAAAATCGGGCATACTTTTTAAATATTTTTTAGGTTTATCAAGCAAACTTAATTTAGTATTCACCACTAATCGAAAAATCTGCTAACTCCATATTATTAGATGTATCCGCTTCCATCAAAATCTTGTTTACAACCTTATTGTATAAAACTGAAGAAAACATAAAGCCAATCGATAGAAGAGATTTCTCTCGTACCGGGTCACATATTATAATAAAAAATATGCAAAAATTAAGAATTTAATTGTTAGTTAAAATTACTACCTTGACAAGTTATCGTTCTTTTTGTGTATTGACAATAAGCTGCCCCAGTTCTCTCAGCTGTGTCGGTTCTCTCCGACATGACAGCACCGCTAACGCCTCCCTTCCCCGCAGCACCCCAAAGACCGTAGAGCGTCGGAATTCACGCGGAGTTTCAGCACGATCTTTTGTATGAAAAATGCAAGATAAACAATGATTATGTAATAAACTTTAAACCTATGAATTATCGGGTAGCCTATAGTCTATATTTAATTATTCTAGCTCTTCTAATAACCAATTCTTCTTAAGTTGGAAAAATCGGGAAAACGCCAACATATACAGCTTTCTAATTTTTATGAGTTGTAATATATTAATCAAGGACATCAGCAGAATTTTTTCACATTTTTTCGCCCCTAGTTCTTCGAGAAAATCGACGTCAAAAGAAGGGACATAATATATGGCCACGATAGTACCTTAACACCTATTAAGAACAATGCAACCCTCATCATTCAAGTATTATTATTAACCAATAAAAGAATAAATGGATACCTGTTGTAGTCCTGAGGCAAAGTCCACAGCAAATTTAGCACCATACGATTCACCAAAAATATACAACGGTACCTCTCGTAACATTGGAAACTTTTCTAGAAAAATCTTTAAGAAGCGTATAAGGTCTTTTCCAACTTCTTTGATATCGCTCGCGATAGTGACATTTGGACTTGACCTATAACTCAGCCCCACATCAACAGGGTTATCGAGAAAAAGTACGTTAAACTCTTCTGTCCATGAATGATTTCGTTGGTTTAAATTGACATCTACAGGTCCAATCTCCACGAAGTTTCCAACACAACTTGACCCCAAACCAGGTCCTCCTGAAATGCAAAGTTTAGAGGACATTTTCAAGAGACATTTTCAATGTTTGAAGCCCCGTGACCACAGGTGTTGTGAAGTAGCGAACGCGATATGATACTTTTTAATAACATAATAGTTACCTCATGAGCTGAAAACTTACTAGTGCCTACTTACCTTGCAACCAGATAATCCATGGTCGATCTGTGTAATGTGTCACATTCGCTGTGGTCTGATATAACCACCAAAACATGTGCGCTCCAGGTCTTACTTCAATATGACCCCACTCCTGGCTTTCACTGCTGAAAGGCTGAAAGCCCTCAGCGTGAATATAAACGGCATTATTTATTACTAAATATGTTAGCAGAAATAGCAAGTAACTTCTTTGAGAGCACATTATATTCGAGAGCTGTGATATTAAGACTGAAATTTGTTTACAAGCAGAATAACATCTTTGGCGAGTCTGTTTTCTAATAATAACTACAAATCTGTAGATAATTTGATGATAGCTGTAATATGACCTATGCTGCGGTTGAACTGTTTTACAACGGATAATGATTAGTATATTTGCCATCATTGGCAAATATTTATTATTTTGCTAAATATATTTACTAATTTGAAGAACAGTTGTAAAATGTGACGTCTACTGTTTGTGTCCCCGTTAGATGGCATCTAATGAATTGTATATTGTAGCGTGAAGGCTAGGCAAATTTATGAAGAAATATGACGGCCTATATTACTCACAGCCTTGCACTGCGGTTGCCAGTGTTATTGCTGTTAGATCGTAACGTTTATTATTGTTCCAAAAACCTGAAAGGCACCCTCCCAACTCATGTTGTATGTGGTAGCAACATGTCAATATGACCTGAAGATCGACGGGAATTGTGACATAAAAATAATCCATGAAATTCATGTCCTTACTGTTTCTAAAATTCTCAGCTTAGTCAGTTCCTACAATAAACATAGTTTAATAAAAGTAAAAATTATTTACTTATTTGTATTGCATATACCTGGAGACTGCGTACCTATGTTTGTGTCTATTGTCCCTTTTAGCCGAGGAACTGCTACTTAAAACCCAGTGTAGTGTAGACTCGAAGAGTTAGCAGAAGTTTTTAATAGGGGACACAGCATGATTTCTAAAAAAGAAACACCATTTAACACAAAAACATACAAATAAAAAGTCAACTTACATAATATATGATGGACATTGCATACTCCCATCGAGATAAAACCAAGCTTCTTTTGAGAGTCGAAATCGCTGATTTCTTCACTATCATCGAATCGGCAAGGATCATCCAAAAGATTCATCACTATAGTAAACAAATAAAATCTCACAACATATGGAACGTTAGGTTAGAACTTTTAATATCCACTGTGCGATTCTACATCATTCTGCATCATTGTAGGCGCACGCCACCGTAAACTACACACAGAGAAATGTTTAAGACATTCGTTGTCTTGCCGAAATTTACTCCGAACAAATCAATAAAGTTTTCAATTTAGATGAGCTTTTTGAATCAAAACTCACAAATTTCTCCTTTGAAGCGACAACATTTTGTTTCCAAGTAAAACTACATTGGATAATTTTAAAAGTTCTCATGAGTTCTCTTAAGAATATAGTGTGTTGCATTGAACAATTCAATATATTCCAATGAAAACAACTATTGCATTGAAACAAGATGATATATGTAAAATATGGTGTTCAAAACAAGTAAAATTAGTTGGTTGATGCAAGAGACGTTTTGTGTGAACCAAGTAACCAAATTCTTAGTTTAAAATATCGGGTGGTTTCATTGTGCGGAAAACTTAAGAGTTTGCGCGGTTTGTGGCACCAGACTGACGCGACGTAGAACGGCGACAGTTTTTAGATACGCAGTATATGAGGACTTCATTCTCCAGTCTCACTCACAACCCCCGGAACGTTAACTCCATGCAAATATATTGGTTATAGTGGTAAGCAGTGTCGCTTTGATATACGCTTGATTGTATCTGCAGTTTTACATGTCATAATGGACAGCGTGGATGATTTTTCAATTTCATCAGATCATCTTAAAACGATATTTGACAGTAAGTATATGCGTATATCTACTTTTTATGCGAATGTTAATACACTATGTGCATTCTATGTTTGCAGACCATAAAATACCTGTGCAAAACATAACAAAACTTACAGAAGAAGAGATAAAAGAACTTATTCCGGCTATTGGAGATCGGATTGTTTTCCGGGAAGCGGTGAAGCTAAGAGGAGATTTAGAAACATCTAAGGTGAGAAACCGTATTATAATGGCCAGTTGCAGAAATGCCCATCAAGTCTTGTTGACTGCTTAGCTCTTAACTGTACTAATTACTGTATCAAGATGACATTTTTTTGTATTTTTGTTTGTATTTTAAATGTATTTTTTTTCTTTTATAACAAGTTATTGGGTTTATATCAGTATGACACCTACTTGTTTGAAATGTATTTTTATTTTTATAATAAATTAATGTATTGGTATATATGAACTTTTTTACCCATTGTCTTTGCTACATGACTAAAAAAATATATGTCTTACAAAATATTGCTTAACGAACTTTGATGTAATGTATGTTTTTTTTTATTATGATTAAGAAAGTAATGTGCTATTATAATCGTGTAGTTCTTTCTGCATTTGTTTTGATAGACTTATTTTTTTATGTAACCTTTGCAGCAGCGGTAGATAGTGTTAACAAAACAACAAAAACATTCACTTCAAATCAATATATTATGTTGAATGTAAATTACTATTACTTGCTTTGAATTTTTAACGCACTTCGTTTAAAATGACAGTTACTTGCTTTGAGAACAAAATACTCTATTCAGAACACTAGAGGTGTTGAACCAAAATTACAAGTGTTTCTCTGAAACATTGATTCTTCCAAGCAAAATAACCTATTACTTATTCCGATAGCTCTATTACTCTCTTTAAGACATCATATGGTTGCATTAAAGCAATATTAGTTTGGTCCAAATGTTAAAATATTTGAAATAATACTACAAAGTTTCATTCAAAACAACATTATAGTCCTTTCGAGTTGATGACTATTTGGTGCAAGTCAATAGTTTACTCGTTGCAACTAATTTTATCTCGAACGAAGCACTTAACACATTTGTACTGAGAAAACATTGTCTTGGTTGAAGTGGATAGTTATTTCGTGGATATGGAAATCAACCGTTGTTTTGATGCAAAGCAATTTTATTTGAATTGAGCATTCCTTTCTCTGTGTGTAGGAGTTCAAAAGTTCTTGCGGTTAAAATTAACCACGATTTAAGTGGTAGTTAGGGTTAACACGACCATTGATGAACCCGTAAACTCAAAGTCAAGAGTTCACCTAAATTAAACCCGTAGTTAGTGTTTTAACCTTGCATTGATAGATCCACCCTTAGCTGGAGCTCTGTACCTTACCATGATACCAGATTTCTTCAGTAATCTACCAATTCTTTCTGATACCCTACTTACGTATGGTAAACAAGCGAACCCCTTTGTGACTGATCTTCATAACTGGTATTTTCACCTATAATTTTCATTCTACCAAAATAACGAAAACATTTTCCGTGCTTGAACTGTCGCCAGGGCTTTCTGTAGGTACCTAAGTTATCTACATCGTAATAACATTACTGTCCAATCTCCGTTGTTCAACTTTAAGAAATACGCCATATCCGGAAGCTGTGTCTGGAGTTGTGCGAATGTTCTGGCGGTGTCACAGTGGCGTAGAAGTGTGGGGGGGGGGGCGAACGACGCAACAATAAGCTCGATTTAAAAGCCGCAGCAGCAAGTGGGTCGCCTTGTTTCCTTGTGAGAAATGTGCAAGTGTCAGTTGAGTTGAGTGCAATGAGTGTATTTTAAGGAAAACTTTAGAGGGATACAAAACATTGTCATAAATCCAACACTTCGAATTGTACGTTATAAATCCTCGTCTTTGCGCGGATACAGCGAAGATGTTTCGTTGTTTTTATTATTTTGGTCTGAGTGTGTGTGTGTGAGAAGGAGAGGCAATGCGAACTTTCGAGCACAGGAGTTCACAACTTAATTTAATGCTTAAGATGGGGTTCGAAATGAGTAGGCAACCAAATATACTTCATAATATTATTCTGAGTTGCTCAGCGAAATGATTAGGTATTTCCATTCAAATTATACGTCGAACAGAAATTGATTGATACCTTTGCGATAATACATGTATAGGTGACGAATTCTGTGAATATCGGCGTTTTTTTGTTGAACGTAAGAAAACTACGCCATCAACAATCGTAAAATCCGTCACCTAGACCCGACAGAATTGAGCCGGATATTTTTTGTATTATCGGCAAAGGTTTCAAGTTCTGTTCGACGTATAATTTGAATGGAAATGCCTAATCATTTCGGTGAAATACCACAAAATACTGACCTCAAAATTTATGAGGTATATTTGGTTGCGTATCATTTCGAATACCACCTTAAGAATGAGGTCTGACGAAAATATTTGATTAGTGCATCAAAACAATAAGACGCGAAACACTTTGAAAGTATTGGAAGTTTTTAAAGTTGAACTTATCATAAATCATGCCGTATATATTCAGGGTGAGGGCTTTCAGCCTTTCAGCAGTAAAAGCCAGCAGTGGGGTCAACATAACTTTAATCTTAAGTTTTTCCAAACCCGGAACAATTATTCGAAATATACTAAAAAATGTCTTTGTTCCATGCACTTTCTTGTGTAAATTTGATGCATCGATAGGCACAATTGAAAATCAAAATTACGAAGAAAAAAAATACGTGTCCACTTTTTTACTTTATCATACGCAGTAAGATAAAGTATTGTAATCATGCCGAAAAAAAAATTGAGATTTTAGCGGAAATAGCTCTTTTTGGGTCCCCTGAACATTTTTGACCAAGGTACAAAAAAATGTCTCTCTCTCTGTGTGTGTGTGTGTGTGTGTGTGTGTGTGTGTGTGTGTGTGTGTGTGTGTGTGTGTGTGTGTGTGTGTGTGTGTGTGTGTGTGTGTGTGTGTGTGTGTGTGTGTGTGTGTGTGTGTGTGTGTGTGTGTGTGTGTGTGTGTGTGTGTGTGTGTGTGTGTGTGTGTGTGTGTGTGTGTGTGTGTGTGTGTGTGTGTGTGTGTGTGTGTGTGTGTGTGTGTGTGTGTGTGTGTGTGTGTGTGTGTGTGTGTGTCTGTGTGTAAACGATTTTTGTGACGAAGATTCCGGAGAAACTACTAAAGGTATCGGAACGAAAGTTCATATTTAGAAGTTCCATGACCTAACTTAGAGCTAAAAAGCTTTTGGTTCACAAGGGTCCAAAGGAACTGGTAGTTTATTAACTGGCAGCCTTTTTCAAGGAATTTTGCAAAGTCAATGTGTATTTCAAGTGCGGATTGCGGATAGCAATATTGTTATGCATTTTTCAAGGATTTTGCAAATGAGCCGCCATTTCTGTAATTTCGTGAAAATAGTTTAATAATAAATTAAAGTAGAGGAAATTTTTAATAATTTATGTTTATGACATTTTTAGGTAAAATTCATAGTTTAGCTGCAAGAGCAAATTCTATTTGATCGAGATCGGTCGCATCTGCATTGATATGAAATTACATAGTAGCCAGGATTTTGACAAATATTTTTTTGTGTTGTCACATTCGAAAACAGCTGATCTCATCAGCATCTCATCAGAGGTTGGAGAACTACTATGGAACGTTGCCGCTCTAGTGCGGCAAATTATAAAATACAAATTTCAAATAAAATAAGATGACCAATTTGATTGTTTGTTGATAAGAAATATCAACCCGTCTTTATATCTAATTCTAAAAACGATAAATTGAGAAAATGATAAATAAAGTATAGCGATGAGTGTAGTTTTATTTTAGTATGTTGGTAGGGATGTGTCATAAACAAATATAAATCTGTCAGAATTTGAATTACCATTTTAAGGTGCATTAGTGATAATGGTAGTGGTAGCAGACGCCATTATAGATTTCCAATAGAAAATTCCTAGTGACTGATGTTTATGTACATGCAAACTAATATGTGTCATTATCACGATATGTAAGAAATACTATAATTTCGTATTCTACCACCGCCATTAGCTACCATTACCTACCAATCGGAACGTACTTTTAATCTTGACGTTTCGGCAAAGTGGTACCAACCTAGCATTTACTGTACAGAAATTTTTTATTTATTTTTTTTAAATACGTATTTCTTAAAAAGCTACACAATAAACGTTGAAGTCGCTCCTGCCAAAAACTAGATAGCGCGACTCGCTCACATGCGACGGCGACACTCCGCCTTCGGTGACGCTCCGCATCACCGCTCGTCGCGCTATTCCGTACTTTCGGCATTTGTGACAGAAATAACTATTATTCTAATGACGTAGTGTAGGTAGTGTCAAATGCTGATGCTTTGACAATACCTACGATTTATCTCAATAAAATAGATTCTCATGCAGCTAAGCTATTAATTTTATATATTGTATGATAAAGTCATGTGCCTGGCCACATCAGATTTTTGGATTTGGAAACGATTTGGGGAGATCGTTGCATTCTATCATCACAAAAATTTTAGCAATGCATTTTTGAACCACCCTACTCCGCATGTGCGTGATCTTCCAAGAAGAGGCAGCACACACAACTACAACAATCGCGAGAGAGATTTTATAGTACCTATAGAGGGAAAAAGATGTTTTAGTATAGAGATTTTATAGACGCTACCACCTACTGTATGATGTGGATCAATATAATAAACTACAGTGCAACGCCTCTTATAATATAGGCCGTCATATTTCCCAATAAGTTCTCCTATAGTTTCTCCGCTACAATATACAAATTTTCATTCGATAGTGATGCCATCTAACGTGGAAACAAACCGCAAACGAAACATTTTACATCCGTATTATAAAATTGTTTTCTTATACACAACTAAAACACAGTTACCGCGAAAACATAATCAATAACTATTTGCGAGTTATGCCAATTATAATTATTATTCTACATTGCAATATAGTTCAACCGCAGATAGGTCATACTATAGTTATCCTTTCACTGACCGATCAGAGATTTTACTGCTTGCAGGCAAACTGCAGTCTTCTTATCACAGTTCTATATGCAATACAATGTGCACTCAAAGAAGTTACTTGCTATTTCTGCTAACGTATTTAGTAATAAATCATGCCGTTTATATTCAGGGGGACGACATTCAGCCTTTCAGCATTGGAAAACAGGAATGGGGTCATATTGAAGTAAGACCTGGAGCGCATATGTTTTGGTGGTTATACCATACTACAGCGAATGTGACACATTATACAGATCGACCATTGATTATCTGGTTGCAAGGTATGTAGGCGCTAGTCATTTTTAGTACATAGTTTGAACGTGGGGTTCGAACATTGAAAATGTCTCTGCATCTACGCCATAGCCTTGGTTTGCTGTGCCATCTAAAATTATGGTTTTTAGGAGGACCTGGTTTGGGGTCAAGTTGTATTGGAAACTTCTTGGAGATTGGACCTGTAGATGCCAAACTACAACAACGAAATCACTCATGGACAGAAGAGTTTAACGTACTATTTCTCGATAACCCTGTTGATGTGGGGCTTAGTTATAGGTCCACACCAAATGTCACTATTGCGAGCGATGTCAAAGAAGTTGGAAAAGACCTTATACGCTTCTTAACGATTTTTCTAGAAAAGTTTCGAATGTTACGTGAGGTACCGTTGTATATTTTTGGTAGTTCGTACGGTGGAAAATTTGCGGTGGATTTTGCATCAAGACTGCAACAGGTATCCATCTATTCTCACATCAAATGCAATGTCCGAATAACATAAACATTGCTTAGCAATGATAATATTTGAATGATGACGGTTGCAATGTTCTTAATAAGGAGTTAAAATACATTATTTCTGAAAATGACTGTTCCATGATTCTAGGAAGTTGCTGCAGAGCGCATAACCGCAAAATTAGTTGGTGTAGGAATCATGTCAGGTGCGATATCCGCCATGGACTACGTCAACAGCTATGGACGATTTGCATCCGCATTAGTAAGTATAAAAAATAACATATTCCTCAAAAGCCTGATAGAAATATCTAGTTATGCCCTATCCCTTTAGCAATGTACATCGGACACCCGTAATGGATAAAATTAGCAGTTCAATTGTAGTCAAACCTGCAGAAAACGTGTTATATTGAGAATTATTTTCAGGGTCTCTGGGACAATCAACAACAAGCAACGTATAGAAAGTTGAAACGTTCTATAAAGATAGCAGTGAACGAAAATAGGCAGGCGGAACTGATGCCCACCATGGAGATATTTACAGGTTACGATATCTACAAGATAACTGAAAAAACGATGCCTGCCTTCGCAGACCACACGTCATGTAGGTGTCCTAGTAACACAGTAACGTTAGATAAATAGAGCTATTCACTTCGGTAAAATTCTAACCAGCAAAATGTCTACATCTGTATAGAACATAGGCATCGGTAGCTAAACGGTTGAGTAATGCCCGGTAAGGCTGAACACCCAGGTTCAACTCCGAGCTGAGTCCGTAATCTTTAATTGATTTTTAAATTTACTTCACACCTGGTTTGTCTTTCGGTATAACTTCCATATTGTTTCCTGTATGTAGATATATTTCAAATTTGACCACTCACCTTTTTACTATTATTGCTTTTATTGAAAATGGAATGAAAATGCCTCTCAACTTTGCAGATATATTCCTTTATTTACTTTTGGTATTAGTCTCGGCAATGTCGTCTTCTTCGGCAAAAAATCTACAGAACAATGAAAACAGGAATAAGCAAACAATTGCGTGTATGTACAGGGATATACAGCAGATATCCAAGTTTTTAGATTCTGACTGTGAGTTCTGTTTTTCCGTGTACATACACGTAATTGTTTGCTTCTTCCTGTTTTCATTGTTCTGTAGATTTTTGGCTGAAGAAGGCGGCATTTCCTTTTTCAATAATTGTCGATCTTTGCATCATGGACCTTTCCGCATATTACTTTTAGCAGTCTTTAAGATATTGGCTGATTGTCAGTCGTTATACAATGGCACAATACGACCACAAATGAGCATGACTAATTACGACAATTGGTCGTTTGTAAACCGTGACGTCTATAGAATACATCGTGGAGATCACTACGTTCCAGTCACTGATCGAAGCAAGTATAACACGTTTTAAAATAAAAGTTCGCTAGGGGTAAAGAAACAACTAAACTGACTAAAGTTCAATTGGCCTTTCCTTTTCCGTTTCTGTCTAGTGCCATGATAGCAGTGTCGTCAGCAAACGTGCGGCAAGGATGTATAGAATAGGGTCAAGTACACCACCCTGTGGTACTCCAGCGTTAAATGTTTTGGCAGCTGATTTGTTACTTTATTCGGAATAATTTCTCTGTCAGAATACGACTTATCTACCGTTCCGCTACACAAGCAGCATGTTGAACTAATAAATAGTCTGTACATTATGACTAGTGTTGTTTCTCTGGCCCTGGTGGATATGCTCCTTCAAGGATATTTCAAAAACACTTGTATAATTTCTATCATTCTAGTTGAATACTTACTTGAGCGTACCAACGTTAGAATAATGGTATTTTCGGGGATGTTTGATTTGATAACCAACGCTGGAGGTAATATGTTTGAGGCGTAAAAAAATCAGTAACATTAGCATTGATTTAAACTATATTTATGTGAATGGTGATCTTTATAGGAACTGTTTCATGGATGAACAAACTACGTTGGAGTGGTGCTAAGAATTGGAAAAAGACAACCCAAGATATAATAGAAATCGACGGCGTGAATGAAGCTTATGTAAGAAAAGCGGATAGATTACTGCATTATATCGTAACGCAAGCAGGACATGCTGTACGTAGACTATCAAGACATACGATACTGTTACGATATTCCTTGTTACGAAATCATTTCAGATACCAACGGATAATCCGAAAGCGATGCTCGAAATTCTGAGAAGGGAAATATTACATGAAACCACCTGTGATACTAAACGCTTAAACTGTAATTGATACAAGTTTAAAATAATAAAACCACGCTAATCTAATATTTTTTTCGAACTGCAAGCATAAACTGACGTTTCTAATGCATTTTCAATAGTATATACAGATTGTGTCCGCAAAAATTAGGCATTGGTCTATAGAAACTAGCGTATCACGCGACAACACTGCCAACGTCGATTGAGTGAGGCAGCCAATTATAGTGGGACTGCCGACTGGTGGGAGAGCAGGTCTGGTCAGGTCAGTCTGGTTTTGCGTTTCGGAACACATGCACGCAACGGCGGAACTATCGCAGATCTAACAACGTTTCATAACATTCAAATCTTTGCAATCGTGATGTACCCACCGCTAGAACAGCTTCAGATCATCAAGTGGTATTACGGTGGCAATTCGGCGCAACAGTGCGTGGATTTGTTTGCAATCACTTTTGAATGCAGACCTATCCCGTGCAGACAAACTATTTTCAATATTGTGCATCAATTTGACAAAGTTCTTTGTCTCAAGAGTTGCAGTACTTGTCATCCAAAGGAGATAAGTCCACAAGAATTGAGGCAAACGAACGACGTGATGTACTAATCTGCGGTTCTGTAGTACTGGACGATAACAAATACACTCGAGGGATTGGCGAGGAATTGGGTATTGATAACAAAATCGTTGCTAAGGGCTCTGAAGAAGGGTGATTTCCGGAGTTATAAGTACTCAGACTCAGGAAACCTTCGCAGAGGACAGTATTCGTAGAATGGAGTTTTGTGAAACTGTAATAGAAAAGGCGAACGCAGATGAAAATTTTATACAAAATATTATTTTTACTGATGAATCGACTTTTGCTTACCGTACTCAATATCCCGAAAAACTTAATGTTTGGGCTGGTATTCTAGGCAATCATTTAGTTGGTCTATTCTTTATCGATGGATCTCTTAACGCCCAGAAGTACCTTACTTTGCTGCAAGAGCAAGTACTTCCCGCCATTTATAACCTTCCCGGAGTAGATCAGGATGATGTTTGGTTTCAGCAAGACGACTGTCCTGCTCATAACGCGGCCAGGGTGCGAGAGTTTTTAACAACCGCGTTTCCTCACCGTCTTATTAGTGGGACAGGCGACATTCGTTGGCCCCCAAGATCGCCTGATCTGTCTCCGAACGATTTTTTCTTGTGGGGTTATCTTAAAAA
The DNA here is from genome assembly GCA_964023965.1 of Melinopterus prodromus. Classification (NCBI taxonomy): domain Eukaryota; kingdom Metazoa; phylum Arthropoda; class Insecta; order Coleoptera; family Scarabaeidae; genus Melinopterus; species Melinopterus prodromus. The sequence continues at coordinate 2,384,600 of OZ030391.1, read as the reverse complement.
TACCATTTATGTTAATGAAGTCAATAGGACACAGAATTTACAGGAGTAGAGAGCAAAAATTAGAGAAGCTGCCAACATAACAGCCGAAACACTCTCAGGTGTGAGGGACAACTTCTACAAACGGCTCGCATAATGTCTTGCACCGCAAAGCGGAATCTTTAAACCTGCGTTAAAATAATGTTTATTTAATTGTTTATTCGTAGTAGAATATTAGTTAATTTATATATTTTTTTTTGAAAATAGCGTGTTTATTTTTGCATATTATTTTCTGACAATAAACGAGAATTTAGAAATTTTGTATGCACTATGTACGTGCCTTTTTAAAAGAAGCACAAAGGCGAGCGCACACAGTCCTGCGAACAACAAACTACTAGCTACTAGCATACGAAGCGCGCACAGCGGAACAGCTTAGCCGCTGACAAATACGCCGGGTGGGGAGAGCGATGTTGCCGTTTTTCCGTAAATGCTATGCCTAGCGTTCGGGGAAACGTACTGTATATGGACAACTTAAGTAAGCTAAGTAGCTAGGTACTTTTTTTCAGATTTGTAGAAAGAAAATACTACTAGCAACAAACAATTCTGAAAGTACGTGTTTACGCGAATGCACATTTAAAATAGAAAGAAATAAGAATAGATAGAGTAATGTCTACCTATACCAGATAGTATTACACACATACAAATTTTACGGAGAGAATTTGCACGTAGTTAGTTGTACACAAAAAAGAGTGATTTTTTTAAAAATTGTTGATATACGTAATATCGGAGTTAATTTAACTACACAGCACGGAGTTGAAAATAGTTTATATCCGAAATGGTGAAAATTTTCACTGGAGCTGTGAAATGAAAATTAACACCATGCAGGGTGTTGAAATAACTGACAAAATGAGAGAAAGTATACTTTTTGGAGTTGATATGACTGAACATTGTGACGGAGTGATAAAACTCCTAAAAGTAAACATTAATTCCCTGTGTAATATTGATTTCTAACTCCGTTTTGGATTGAATAATCTCCAAAAAGGTAAGATTTATACTGTAAAGGCTAAAACTTACGGTTTGACAACAACAGGCGTCAACATGTCGCCACCAAGACGGTTTGCAGTTTGCTTCGCAGTGTGTTGTGGTCGTCACTTATATTCCTAAGTTTGTGGGGTGCAGTTGAGAGTGAGTTTCATTTCCATTACTTTTAATATTTTATATGTAAGTACATTATTATTTCAAATGGAGCAGTGTATTTTTATACGAGTTAAATACGGACAAATAAAAAAATGGGTCAGAATTATCAACGATGTACTAAATTTCGACACAATTAATACTACAGGTAAGTTACTTATATTACTACATATGTATGTATGTATGTACGTAGACATATGTATGCGTGTACATTACTTATTCGTTGTGCTCACGTGCTTTTATAATTATGTAGTTTATAAAAATGTTACGCATACTACTAATGTACTATAGAAAAAAGCTTGTGAAGATACCGGCTAGTCAAATGCGCAGTACGTTTGTTGCCGCATTAGTGGTACCTTCATACCGAGTATGACACTGCATTGTACCTACAGAATGCACGTCGATTTTTGCGTTTCTTTTTTATGAAGTAGTGTGTATTCCTTTGTCCGGCAATGCGTTTTTTTTTATTTTTTCTATTTGCCTTACAACATACAAAAATACAAAAATTCTGCACATATTTCTTTTTTTTATGTACAGTTGGCAAGCTATTTAAAATAGCAGAGACAAAATATCAAGATATGAATTATTATGAAGACGCGAGTTATGAAATCGACAAGGAGTTATTGGTAGACTTCACATGGCACAGTCAACGAGGAATTACTTTGGTAATAAAGACGGGCGAAGAGGATGACGATGTTTTGGATTATTTGTTTTGAAACTTTAGAACATATAGTTCCATATGAGGTACACATTCCTTATAATAAGGCGAATGATATGTATATAGTTACCAATTATATTATATGTACTTAGTTATTAATGAAAGTACTCTAGACTTTATGTAGTCTGTTATATTTGATATTAGTTATTAATTTATTATTATTAATATTAATACGGAGATTATTGTTATATTTAGGATAAACTGTATTTTATTTATTGAGTTGTGTGCAAACATGTATATTCATTTACTTGTTTTTTCGAAAAATAAATTGTTAAAATGTATTTTTGATTTTTACTGGTCCCCGTCATATTCCTAATAAAGATAAGAACCGCTCTGAAAAAAAAAACAACTCTATTTGGTACATATATAACTTCATTACGTACACAAACAACTCTTTTAGGGAAAGAATAATTTCGCCAATAAGAGAAAAGCACCCCGCAACAGGGTAATTTTAACACTAATAAAGGAGTTACGTAACATCTCCACGGATGTATTTCACTACTACAGAAGAACTTTTGCACTCCGGAACGCGGAAGTTTGACACGCGGGGAGATTATTTTATGTCTATAAAGGAGTAAACCTGCATTTCCCTAAACATATATTTTCAACTCCGTTACAAATAATAATAACTATAAAAAGAGTGAATGAGCTCTGTAAAAATTCAACTCCGTCTGATTTAACTACATGCGCAAACGGTCGCGAGGGAGATCCATAGCGGTGTTGAATCGGTGTTAAATCCAACTCCGTATTTTTATGTGTGTACATGTTGAATTACACCTTGTGTCACAAATTCTCACGTTGATCTACGTAATATGTAACATACTGATCACTGGCTCAACGTTGTGGATTGGACTAGTGGGTTTCATCTCGATAGACGTCCCGACTGTGCGTTCGCCTAACCTACTTCCGAACAAAATTATTACGAAACTTGACTTTGCGTTGTAGTATTGTCTTACGGGGTCTTAAAACACATATTTCCTGTTTTGCATTGAGCCTACGCCTGGTACTACAATCTTGGTAGTAACTCTTGCAACATCGGTTGGGCATTGCCTCCGACCAAATGAAGAAGTTTTTTCGCAAGATCTGTACGTTACCGTTATACCACATGAAGCGGAGTGGACTGGCATAGTACTTATACAAAATAATTATTGTAATGCTAGGGCACAGATATTGGGCAAATATTTTCCGATACTATACAATAAACAAATTTTCTGTTATAAATAAATAAATCTTGTGGTGTTTTATTTTTTTAAGCATAGAAAATAAGTGATAACCAACTATAAACCTTCTTCTAATCAAATAATGTGAAAACATAAATGATGGATTTTGTTAAATTTTATTCTTCAAAGATCTTTTACCAATGATTGGCGATATTGGTATTCCACTGCCAACCTCTCCAACACCATTCCTGATGGACGTCTGCCTTCAATCAAATAAACAGAAAATAAAAATCGTCCCGCTGGTTTACAGTTTAAAAATCAAGTTCGTCAATTTTGTTGGAAGTGAGTGTACATTAAATTGATGGGGGGTAGGTACTTCTTTCAGAAATACTCTGTATGATTGTTGAGCCCAACATAGTAGGAGTACCTCGCATTTTGTCTACTTATTTGAATATGTATATTTTCTCTTGCAGACATAAACAGCAGGGGACATGAAAAGGTTAAATGTATAAGTATATCAGAGGGTAGCGAATTGTAAGCGAATAAACTTTATAAAGCGTCGGTAAAGTTTACTGTATAACTGTGTGTGTGTGTGTTTGTGTGTGTGGCTGTGTGTTCTAGACAGCTCCTGTTCACTGTCATAAATATAACTGATTTTCGAATTGTAGGTACCGCTTAGAAACTTTTACCATTATCGCCACACAGTATTATGTCGCTTTTGATTAATTGTGTTAAACGCCAACAATAAATAATGTAAGTAAACAAACTATTATAAAAGTAGAATAGTGGTTTTTTACCTGTACATAGTTCAGATTAGCTATTTGACGCATAAGCTTATTTGTTTGTTTTATTTGTTGCCTTATTATAGCAGTCTGAAAAATAAAATAAATCTACAAGTACCAATCAAGAATACCTCACAACTAGAAGGTGATTGAATTAATGACAGATAAACTGAAATCGGCTTGGGGAGCCACGCCTGTGATTCCCAGAAATGTGAAAGCTAATAACCTACAGGAAATAAGAAAGATATGGAGAAAACAAAAACGAGAGGATAAAGCCAGATAAAGCCTTTAGATACTCACTAAGGGTGGATCTATCAAAGCAAGGTTAAATCTTCTAGTTAACAAACTTGTAGTTTACGTTAACTCCTAGTTACGAAAATATCGGGTCGTTCAATGCAGTCTAAACTTCTAGTTAGGCGACTATAGGTTAAGGAGAGGTTGGCAATGGAAAACCAATGTCGCCAATCATAGAAAAATAAGATCTAAAGTAACTTTCTAGTCATACACAGCGCTTCACTGTCAGCTGTGCATCGGTTATCGCCATGTTACCGAATTTCTGTTTGAATTTCAAAGCTTCGATATTTTCTTTGTTTACGAGTTTACATATTATGTTGTTTTCTGTAGATTTTTTTACTTTATCATACGCAGTATGTAAAGTATTGTAATCGTGCCGAAAAAAATTTTTGAGATTTTAGCGGAAATAGGTCTTTATGGGTCCCCTGAACATTTTTGACCAAGGTACAAAAAAATGTCTGTGTGTGTGTGTGTATGTGTGTGTGTGTGTGTGTGTGTGTGTGTGCGTGTGTGTGTACCCAATTTTTGTTAATTCATTTCCGGAGAAACTACTAAAGGTATCGGCACGGAACTTCATATTTAGAAGTTTCATGACCAAACTTAGAGTTGAAAAGCTTTTGGTTCAAAAGGGTCCAAAGGAACTGGGTGTTTACTCCAAGCCTTTTTCAACGATTTTGGAAATGAGCCGCCATTTCTGTAATTTCGACAAAATAGTTAATTAATAAATTAAAGTAGAGGAAATTTTGAATAATTTATGCCTATAACATTTTTTGGTAAAATTAATAGTTTACTTTCAAGAGCAAATTCTATTTGATCGAGATCGGTCGCATCTGCATTGATATGAAATTACATAGTAGCCAGGATTTTGACAAATATTTTTTTGTGTTGTCACATTCGAAAACAGCTGATCTCATCAGAGGTTGGAGAACCACTATGGAACGTGCCGCTGTAGTGCGCAAAATTATAAAATACAAATTTCAAATAAAATAAGATCACCAATTTGATTGTTTGTTGATAAGAAATATCAATCCGTCTTTATAACTAATTCTAAAAATGATACATTGAGAAAATTATAAATAAAGTATAGCGATGAGTGTAGTTTTATTTTAGTATGTTGGTAGGGATGTGTCATGAACAAATATAAATCTGTCAGAATTTGAATTACCTTTTTAAGGTGCGTTTTCATTAGTGATAATGGCAGTGGTAGCAGACGCCGTTATAGTATTTCCAATAGAAATTGCTAGTGACTCATGTTTATGTACATGCAAACTAATATGTGTCATTATCACGATATGTAAGAAATACTATAATTTCGTATTCTACCACCGCCATTAGCTACCATTACCTACCAATCGGAACGCACTTTCGTCAAAGTGGTACCAACCTAGCATTTACTATACAGAAATCATTTATTTTTTTTTAAATACGTATTTCTTAAAAGCAACACAATAAACGTAGATGTCGCTCCTGCCAAAAACTAGATAGCGCGACTCGCTCATATGCGACGGCTACACTCCGCCTTCGGTGACGCGCCGTATCACCGCTCGTCGCGCTATTCCGTACTTTCGGCATTTGTGACATAAATAACTATTATTCTAATGACGTAGTGTAGGTAGTGTCAAATGCTGATGCTTTGACAATACCTACGATTTATCTCTATAGAATAGATTCTCATGCAGCTAAACTATTAATTTTATATATTGTATGATAAAGTCATGTGCCTGGCCACATCAGATTTTTTTGTCTATAGACTGTTACGCACATGTGATTGTATTATATCTCATTTGATAAGTTATATTATAATTATATTAAGTTTATTATAATAATATACCTAACCTTGTGTTTATATTGATCTAACCTTACGTGGCAAACCGCAATAAAAATAGGTAAAAGATCTTTGAAGAATAAAATTTAACAAAATCGATTATTTATGTTTTCACATTATTTGATTAGTTAGAGTATAGGTTAGTCCGGATTATCAAAAGTCTTTTGTATTTGCAATTAATACTCACCGTTACTCATCCGTGTTCAATACTGTTGGATATCGATTAAGTGGCAGATAAGAGTACATTGTATACCAAATACTTACCGAAGAAGGTTTATAGTTCGTTATCACTTATTTTCTACACTTAAAAAAGAAACCACCATAAGATTTATTTATTTCTAACAGAAAATTTGTTTATTGTTTATAGTATGAGAAAGTATTTGGCGAATATCAGTGCCCTAGCATTACAATAATTATTTTGTATAGGTACTATGCCAGTCCACTCCGCTTCATGTGGTATAATGGCAACGTACAGATCTTGCGGACAAACTTCTTCATTTGGTCGCAGGCAATGCCGAACCGATGTTGCAAGAGTTACTAATAAGATTGTAGTATCATGCGTAGCTCAATGCAAAACAGGAAATATGTGTTTTAAGATCCCGTAAGACAATACTACAAAGCAAAGTCAAGTTTCGTAATAATTTTGTTCGGAAGTAGGTTAGGCGAAGGCACAGTCGGGACGTTTATCGAGATGAAGCCCTTACTGTTTCTAAAAATCACAGCTTAGTCAGTTCCTACAATAAACGTAGTTTAATAAAAGGAAAAATTATTTACTTCTTTATATTGCATCCACCTGGAGATTGCGTACCTATGTTTGTACGGTCTATTGTCCCTTTTAGACGAGGAACTGCTACTTAAAACCCACGGTAGTGTAGACTCAGAGAGTTAGCAGAAGTTTTCAATAGGGGACACAGCAAGATTTCTTAAAAAACGGTTACTGTTTTAACTTTGTATTGATAGATCCACTCTTAGATGTTATACACAAATAGTTAAACAGAAATAAAAGAAATCACAACGAGTTTCTCGGTTTCTAATCACACATCAAATAAAGCCTATTTTCCCGATTTCACCACCTATCACGTATAAAATTCGATTATTTGTCCCCACGGCAATTAACGAAGTGCCCAACTTCGGTATAAAGTCGATTTTAGCGCCGCAGCCGCCGGATAGATAACGAGCCGGTGAATAACTTGTTTGGAAATATGTTAATTGATTTAGTTCCGTTGTCGGGCGCCAGGCGTGCCACCGTCGGTACGTGTGGCGCTGTGAAACGTGTGGCAGCGTCCGGAACGTTGCCGAACCGCTCCGGCTCGCGAAAAACTTACAGAACGTTGACATTAAATTAATAATGGCCGCCGTGTCCGCCGACGCTGCACAACAAATGCTTAACTTGAGACCAGAAGTACTGGTGAATTTTCGGCGAATACGATGTAGAATTTCAGGAAATGTGAAACGCCTGAAGTTAGCTGTTAGTTTGATGGTAATGCAACACCGTGGACGAGAAAAGTTTCTCAATGTGGTAATGGTATTGTGTCGCGGAGGATTATCACTGAAGTTGGGTTATATTATTTATATTGAGTATGTAATAAACGATGTCAAACAAGCATTAGTAATTTTCCCAACAGAACTGTTCTATTTCTTGTTTTCTTTGATTTTCTGGCCCCACAAAATTTTGTTCGTGAACTATCACCTGGTGGTTATAAATACCGCCGCCTATTTGGTATATAGTTCCTCCATGCATCTGACGTGTTCCCAGTAATATAAATTTAAATATAATAAAATTTTCAAAACTTTCTTAGTTTGTCAAATATTTAGGTAATTTGGCTAGATTCTTTATATTAGCAGTTACGTACCACCTACTCAAGTAGTTTTGATAAGCACATTTTTGATACAATTTTAAACTAATCTAACGCTTAATAAATCCGCACGTAACGTGTGGATGATATGTAGATGAGGGCAAATATCTATATACATATTATCAAAACATCATATTTATTATCTTTATTTTAGGAAATATATTTCAAAATGTTTACATATTTTCAGAACTTTTTATGTGGCATGTGTAGCAGAGCTATACCCATTTTTATTTTAATTGTATTATGTTCTAAATTCTTTATTTATTTTATTCATCTTTATTACTATTTGAAAATTGTAAATGTTTTTTTTTCTACTTTGCGTTCGTTATAAACTCATAACAAAACCGCTTTCGGTGTCATTATGAAAACACAGATCACAAACTTCTAGTAACTTTTGGTTTTCCAAGATTTATGATATTGACGTCAAGTCTCAAATAAGGCTGACATCTCAATCGCTATTGGTTCGCGTCAGTCGTAGTTGTGAATTTTACACTAACTACCAACTGTTGAATATAAAATTACTTTAAATCGTAAGATAACAACCGCATTTTTCGAAATTTAAGTAAAATTAATGTCGCAAGGTAGAAAAAATAGTATATAACAAAACAACTCGTGCGCCAATTTTTGTCTTATAAAACTTGTATTTTAGTAGTAGTAATAATCTTTATTCCAACATCCAGCTTTGTACAGGTTTATTACACAATTAGTTTCATTTAATAAATTTCATTTGGTGTTCGAACGGGCTATTGACCTCGGTCTTTCTGCCCTGCTCCATCTCTTATTTTGGGTGTCTTCTTGTATTATAATATACTATAATTGTTAGTTTTGTTGAAGTTAGATTATTTTGCCGAATGCAACTCATACCCCATGAACTTCCCGAGTCTATCACCTGGACAGCACTGGAATCAAAGCCTATGGCCCATATTTCACCAAAAGAACTAATGACCGAAATCAAAACCAACCTCAGTCCGAAAAAGGCACCGGGATTTGACCTGATATCAGGAGCCCTGCTGAAGCAGCTACCGAGAAAAACCCCATGATAAAGTTGTTAAATTTGTTCAACGCTGCACTTAGGTTAAGATATGTGCCATCATTCTGGAAAGTTGCCGAGGTCATCATGATACCCAAACCCGGTAAACCGTCAAATGATGTAACCTCCTATAGACCTAAATCCTTATTACCAACCATTTCAAAACTGTTTGAGAAATTACTTATCAAGAGAATATACCAAATTCTTGAGAAAAATCAAACTATTCCATCACACCAATTCAGCTTTCGAGCTCCACATTCAACAATCAATCAGGTACACCGAATTACCGACGTCATAAAAAAGGCTCTTGAGGAAAACAAAATTTGCTCAGCAATATTTTTAGACGTGGCTCAGGCTTTCGATAAGGTGTGGCATGATGGCCTCTTTGAGAAACTGAAACAGCAGCTTCCTACTGGATGTACAGAACTGTTAAAATCATATCTGAAAGACCGTCACTTCAGGGTGAAACAGGATGACGAATACTCCTCGCTAAGCAATATCAACGCCGGAGTACCACAAGGAAGTGTATTGGGACCATTTTTCTACCTACTGTATACTTATGATATTCCTGTTCCGGGAGAAACCACAGTGGCAACATTTGCAGACGACACGGCTATTTTGGCGATTAGCGACAGTGGCGAAGAAGCAACTGAAAAATTAATGATAAGAGAGTTAACTATATTCCAGTAACCATTAATGGGAACGATATTCCATACGCGGATAACCCGAAATACCCTGGCATGACACTGGATGCCAAGCTTAGATGGAAAGTACATGTCAAGAAAAAGCGGAGCGAACTCGACCTGAAATTCCGCAAAATGTATTGGCTAATGGGACGGAGGTCAGTGCAAAATAAGCTCCTGCTATACAAGCAATTATTAAAGCCAGTATGGGTGTATGGAATACAGTTATGGGGATGCACTAAGCAGTCCAATATCAACCTCATTCAGAGGTTCCAAAATAAAGTTCCAGCGGCCATTGTTGGTGCACCATGGTACATCAAAGACATCAATCTTCATCGGGACCTTCGCATGGAGATGGTAACTAGCGAAATATCAAAATTTGCTGAGAAGCACGAGGATCGTCTACTCCACCACGACAACATTGAAGCCATCCAGCTGCTAGACAACAGTGCAGCACGATACAGCAAGCTTTAAGCACTATTAAATAAAATTTTGAAGGCGTGTAGTAATCTTAATGTATTTTCTTACAAAGTGGTGCTAAAATCATCAAAATCAACCAAAAATTACAAAAGATTCTGAACATCAAAAGCTAAAATCGCAAAGCTTTACTACTAAAATTACATTTTAATTTAGTTGCCCTGAAACAAACTGCAAACTTTCAATGTATTCATCCTGTATACAGCGCATTCATTGGAGTATATTAACAAAAGGCAGTCGGAGAAAATTTCTAATATCCTAGATAAGCCCCGTAACCCGGACTAAAACCCCATGCAACTACCCTACAACGGTTATAAACATGCAACCCCGAGCGCATTTTAAAACGGGTAATGTTGCTTCTTTTCCAGCCAGCTTAATGTGATTTTTGTTTCGTGTTTCTCACACTGTTGCCAACCAAGCGTATTCAGCCGACTGCACTCGTTGTCCTCCCTCTTCGTCCTAGTTCCTTCCATTGCATCATTAGCTCAATATATTCCGGACGGTAGTCGCGCCACAATTCAGGATTATACTTTTAAAACTGACGCTCCGGCGCTCCTGTTTTCGACGAACGGTATTCCCATGCATTTTCGGTCTGAGCTGGTCCCAAGAGCCGACCCTGGGGAAACTGGGAATGGTCATGCCGCGAACATTTACGAGACTTATTACGAGTGTTTCGTGTGCTGTAAAAATTGCGCTTCGTTGCAACTGTTGTAGCAATTTCTGGGTCTTAATACACTATTGGTAGGTACATACTGGTTTTGGAATAAAATAATTATTATATAAGCGCAAACTGTTGTTTTTAGGCTTATCTTACTACACTGTATGCGATTTTTTAGCGAATAATGTTGCAAGTGAGTATAGATCTTCTTTAAAAACAGTCGAGGCAAAAATTTATAAATGTCTTATGTTTATTATAAAGTAAACGTACCAAATTCGAACACTGTCCTAAATTCCGAAATATTTCCCATCAAAGATAATTATCTTTGATGGGAGTGGGTGTTCCCCAGTGGTCGATTCTTGGCCCATTACTCTTTCTGATGTACGTGAACAATTTGTCAGCTTATCTACAGATGGGCGAATTAAGTCAATTTGCAGATGATACGACATTGATCGTCAAAGCCAACAATGTGTCCCAGCTGTCAGCTATGACAATCTATGCGGTGGCTTATATCGGGGACTGGTCCAGGGCTAATAATTTAATTTTGAATGGCAAAAAACAGCAGTGTTGCATTTTTTACTTTATCATACGCAGTATGTAAAGTATTGTAATCGCGCCGAAAAAAATTTTTGAGATTTTAGCGGAAATAGGTCTTTATGGGTCCCCTGAACATTTTTGACCAAGGTACAAAAAAATGTCTGTGTGTGTGTGTATGTGTGTGTGTGTGTGTGTGTGTGTGTACCCAATTTTTGTTAATTCATTTCCGGAGAAACTACTAAAGGTATCGGCACGGAACTTCATATTTAGAAGTTTCATGACCAAACTTAGAGTTGAAAAGCTTTTGGTTCAAAAGGGTCCAAAGGAACTGGGTGTTTACTCTAAGCCTTTTTCAAGGATTTTAGAAATCAGCCGCCATTTCTGTAATTTCGTCAAAATAGTTAAATAATAAATTAAAGCAGAGGAAATTTTGAATAATTTATGCCTATGACATTTTTTGGTAAAATTAATAGTTTAGCTTTTTAGTTTATTCTAAGCCTTTTTCAAGGATTTTGGAAATGAGCCGCCATTTCTGTAATTTCGACAATAGTTAATTAATAAATTAAAGTAGAGGAAATTTTGAATAATTTGTGCCTATAACATTTTTGGGTAAAATTAATAGTTTACCTTCAAGAGCAAATTCTATTTGATCGAGATCGGTCGCATCTGCATTGATATGAAATTACATAGTAGCCAGGATTTTGACAAATATTTTTTTGTGTTGTCACATTCGAAAACAGTTGATCTCATCAGAGGTTGGAGAACCACAATGGAACGTGCCGCTGTAGTGCGCAAAATTATAAAATACAAATTTCAAATAAAATAAGATCACCAATTTGATTGTTTGTTGATAAGAAATATTAACCCGTCTTTATATCTAATTCTAAAAATGATACATTGAGAAAATTATAAATAAAGTATAGCGATGAGTGTAGTTTTATTTTAGTATGTTGGTAGGGATGTGTCATGAACAAATATAAATCTGTCAGAATTTGAATTACCTTTTTAAGGTGGTTTTCATTAGTGATAATGGCAGTGATAGCAGACGTCGTTATAGTATTTCCAATAGAAAATTGATAGTGACTCATGTTTATGTACATGCAAACTAATATGTGTTATTATCACGATATGTAAGAAATACTATAATTTCGTATTCTACCACCGCCATTAGCTACCATTACCTACCAATCGGAACGCACCTTTAAACTTGACGTTTCGTCAAAGTGGTACCAACCTAGCATTTACTATATAGAAATCATTTATTTCTTTTTTAAATACGTATTTCTTAAAAAGCAACACAATAAACGTTGATGTCGCTCCTGCCAAAAACTAGATAGCCGACTCGCTCTTTTGCGACGGCGACACATCACCGCTCGTCGCGCTATTCCGTACTTTCGGCACTTGTGACATAAATAACTATTATTCTAATGACGTAGTGTAGGTAGTGTCAAACGCTGATGCTTTGACAATACCTACGATTAAACTCAATAGAATAGATTCTCATGCAGCTAAACTATTAATTTTATATATTGTATGATAAAGTCATGTGCCTGGCCACATCAGATTTTTATAAAATGAACCGCTGTAGGTTCCCTGATGATGTTCTATTAAGGAATCTTACAGACCGGTTTCGAACCAAAGTTCGTCTTCAGTGCAAACGTCTAACGGGCGTACATATATAAAACGAGCGGCATTTGTCAGAAACGGGAGTCAAATTAGTAAAATGTAACAACCATCGAAGTACAAGTAAAACAATTATAAACAGCACAATCAAACATTTTTAATTGAATATCACACTACACGCGGTCCACTTAGTAAGTTGTTGCCATGTCCGTACTGTGTTGTTGTCATGGCATGTACTGTGATATTCAATTAATAGTTTTTGATTGTGTTTATAATTGTACTACGATGTTTTTTACGATGTTTGTTACTTGTTTTGATAAGTTTTGAACAATTTTTCATAGGAACTTTTACTGAATCTCCTGAAAAAAAAACTTACAGGAAATAAACAGTGTGTCTTCGAGAGTTGTACGACACCCCAAACGAAACCATAATGTTAAAACATGACAACAACTCTACTATGAACTTATAGTATATTCAGTCGTTTCATGACCAAACTTAAACCTGAAAAGCTTTCTGTTCCAAAGGGTCCAAAGGAACTGCATGTTTACTCTTAGCATTTTTAAACGATTTTGCAAATGAGCCGCCATTTCTGTAATTTCGTCAAAATAGTTAAATAATAAATTAAAGTAGGGAAATTCTAAATAATTTGTGTCTATGACATTTTTTTGTTAAATTAATAGTTTAGCTACATGAGCAAATTCTATTTGATCGAGATCGAACTGGAAAGGACCAGTAATGGTGCATAAGTGAGGATAATTTGCAAAAAAAGCATGAAAAAGCAGTCTCTTTGGGGCCCCATAGGCAAGACTACTTACTGTAAAATTCAATTTGATATTCTTACTATTACTTAGTATTACACGATTGATTTTGGTCCCCAACCGGCAGGAGCGCAAATATAAAATTCACAAATTCACAAAATTCTTGAGACGGTAATATATTAGTTAAAGATTAGTTGTCCCCTCTTTTTGGGACTTTGGGAGCCCGGGCAAATGCCCATTTTGCCCATGGGATAACACGCCACTGGCTGTTGTCAATAGTCTATACCATTCATAACCACAAATTATACTAGATAATTAAAAAATACAAATCTCGTTGTACAATACAAATGACTACAAATAACAAACTAAACGGCAACATCTAAAATAAAACCCTAACGTCAACATATTAATTATCAATATCCAATTTAATATTTTCCGCCATATGCATACGGTTGACAGTTTGAACAACGCGGTCGTGATTCGCAAGATGCCGCGACGTGATTGGTCGGCCGTACGATACAAACAAAGCTACAGTAGCAAGTAGTCGGTTCGACAACGGAGCAGTGATATCTATCTGTGTTCTCGCGTCCGTTATTTGAATATTTTGGTGTCATTTCGCTCGTGTTCGACTGATTGTTGTTACCTGTGTCTACTTTAGCGCGCCTACAAAGGATTTCGGAAGACATTTGCAAGAAGAATCGCTTAGTACCCTGCTAATCGGTGAGTTTATTTTCGCTAGTCATTTGGAGTGTTCTTAGACAGAGCGAAGAAGCCTAAGCGTCAAGCGCGCCATATTTGAATATATTCGCTTGCCTGTTGCGCGCGGCGGTTTGAATTAGTTATGACGCCCAGTTTGTTGTGTGTGTGTATGTATTAATATTTCAATTTAGATGGTTTTGGTGTTTATTGTACCGCTTTGTGATTTTTTTGGGTTAATTTTTATTAGGTTAATACATGTTTCAGGGCATTTATAGGCCAGTCAGATTACGATTGCACTTTTGAAAAATTTTAAACCCGGCTGGATTTTTGCATAGGTATTTCGGTTTGGACCGAATTGGTTTTTTCACATCTTGATGTCTATTCAGTGGTATTGGGAAATTTCTTGATTTTTTAATTAATTCCCCCCAAAAGAATTATACTCTTACCCAGCGTTTTTCAAACGGGTTCTTTACGGGTTTCAAAAGGGTTCCGCGAGATATCGTCACGGATTCGGCGGAAAAATAGCGTGACGGATCATGGGCACAATATTTACTAACTTCACGTTACTAGATTATCTGTTACATAAAAACAAAATAATCCCGAGAAAACAACTCGTGACAGAATTATTGGTCAAAATCTAACAATGTTTATTGTTATTTAAATTGTGTCCCCCATTCTTGGGTAAAATGGTACGGAAAATGAATTATTTCCACCGAAAATTCAAAGCTAGACTTAAACGCATTAATAATAATAATAATAATAATAAGCATTTGTTAAAATATTTGACCAATATCAAAAATATTTGTCCAATATACAACATATTTGAGCATTGCAAAAAGATACTTGTGCATTAAAAATAAATAACAGTGCAATAAAATTATATAAATGTACATCAGACTAAATAATTGTGCATTTATATATTTAAATGTTCTTTTCAGAATATTTGTACCCTTAAATAAATTAATGTGCAATACAGTCGTTACTTCTATAAAAATATAATGAGCAGCTTAGAAAATACTTGTTCATTGAATCAAATATATTTCCAATGGTTAAAATAACTCACTCAGCATTTGAAAATATTATAACGGCATTCAATAATCTAAATTGTACCATGCCAAAATTTTTTGCGCCCTACAAAGAATATAATGTGCATTACGTTCTGCAACCTGTAATACACATATAGTAAAAACCGCGTAAAAAGTTATCGAAAAACTGAGGTAAACATGCAAAGCAAGCGATTTTTCTAATTTTTACATTTTTATACCACCTAAGCCCATTGTTCTATAAAGTTCAAAATTGCTTCATAGAAAAATTGAATCTGAATCCTGAATCCTAAAAGGTTGGTCATAAATGTTGAAGCATTTAGATCGATTTTCTTTATTCCAAACTCTGTACGCAAACATTTTTGCAGAAGTTATAAACATTTTTCTGTGGAAACTGATTGAAATACGTTAGCTATAAGAACGAACACTATCGCGATTTAGGGGGGGGGGCAAAATTCTGAACGTCATAGGGATATTAGGTCTCTTAATTACCTACAACTTGAGGTATGATAGAAATTTATGCAAACATTTTTGCAGAAGTTATAAACATTTTTCTGTGGAAACTGATTGAAATACGTTAGCTATAGGAACGAACACTATCGCGATTTAGGGGGGGCGGGGCAAAACTCTTAACGTCATAGAGATATTAGGTTTCTTAATTACCTACAATTTGAGATATGATAGAAATTTATGCAAACTTTCTTGCAGAAGTTCTAAACATTTTTCTGTGGAAACTGATTGAAATACGTTAGCTATAGGAACGAACACTATCGCGATTTAGGGGGGGCGGGGCAAAACTCTTAACGTCATAGAGATATTAGGTCTCTTAATAACCTACAATTTGAGGTACGATAGAAATTTATGCAAACATTTTTGCAGAAGATATAAACATTTTTCTGTGGAAACTGATTGAAATACGTTAGCTATAAAAACGAACACTATCCCGATTTAGGGGGGGGGGGCAAAATTCTGAACGTCATAGGGATACTAGGTCTCTTAATTACCTACAATTTGAGGTATGATAGAAATTTATGCCAACATTTTTGCAGAAGTTAAAAACATTTTTCGTGGAAACTGATTGAAATACGTTAGCTATATGAACGAACACTATCGCGGTTTAGGGGGGGGGGGGGCAAAACTCTGAACGTCACAGGGATATTAGGTCTCTTACTTACCTACAATTTGAGGTATGATAGAAATTTATGCAAGCATATTTGCAGTAGTTATAACCATTTTTCTGTGAAAACTGATTGAAATACGTTAGCTATAGGGAACGAACACTATTGCGATTTAGGGGGGGGGGGGAATTCTGAACGTCATAGAGATATTAGGTCTCTTAATTATCTACAATTCGAGGTATGATAGAAATTTATGCAAACATTTTTACAGAAGTTATAACATTTTTTTTGTGGAAACTGATTGAAATACGTTAGCTATAGGAAAGAATACTATCGCGATTTAGGGGGCAAAACTGTGAACGGCATAGGGATATTAGGTGTCTTAATTATAGTAGAGCGTCGATAATCCGAACCTCGGTAATCCGAACATTCGCTAATCCGAACGCCCAAAAAGAAATAATAATAAAATAAATCACTGAGTAACCTATGGAAAAGCAATTTTTTCGGTTCCTGTTTAGAGAGAATTGTTGCTTTGGTGCTCGTATTTTCCACTAAATAAATAAATAATTAATAAATCATAAATACATCATAAATCATAATAAATCAAAATACATCATAATTATATTATAAATAAATCTCTTCGATATCCTACTATAACTATCCCACAGTCTCATTAATATGCTTTAAATAACTAAGAATATTGCATAAATAAATAATACATATTCTAAATAATTTTTGACCTTATAAAAGTAATTCTTGGATGATCAAAAATTATTCGTTTGTGTAATCCATAGTTAGCCATAACGCTACAAAATTACTAACATTAAATGACGACCCAGAAAATATTATTAGGCTATTTTGTAAATGTAAAAATCTCATGCGTAGCATGCATTGGTAATACACTTCCAAATTGAACGCTTACCTCTAAACCGAGCGGGTCGAGAACGCAAAAAACTTGCCCGACCGACCTAGCGGGGCAACGTAAACACCAAGTCCAGGCACGCAGTTTTCAATTCAGTTCACCGCGTCCTGCATACAGTACACATCGATACGGTTTTCATTCTTAATTTACCACCGCGGTAATTTACCAATAATTATTCGTGTAACATCAACTATTGTGTCGCTAAACCATCCATAACTTCCCGAAGTACAACAACGCGTTTCAGTGTTCAACTTCAACCATACGCATAGTATTTTCACCGATGATGCTATCAAAACATTGCGTTCAATTCGCTAACTGGTCCCGTCCTCGACGGTTGAAAGGGGTGGCCGACTTCTTCCTACACGGATATGCGAGTTGCTCTCCATCCTAGGGCATGTTGCTTAAGACGGGCTTACAACCCCCGCACTTCATGGGCTACGAAGGGATCCGAGGTATGCATAGTACTAGCCGTCTTGCTTACGGATGGGTCAGCAGAACAGGGGAAAGAGTCACTAGCAGCCGCTGGTTATCAAAGAGCTACCTATGACCCCGGGATACCTCCCCCCCCCCCCCCCGGAAGGTATATTTTATATTCAATTACTAGGTTTTGATAGCAGAATCTGTGAGAATATTGTGTGTGGTGCTGCGTGTCAACAAACATATCCATAGTTCTTGAGGAACGTCGGTGAAAAGTGCTTGCGTCAACTCCAAGGTAATTAAATTCGTTTATTTCTGTATTGTGTTATAAATATAATACAGGGTGGCTCAACAGTGCGATCTCGGAAGATTGTGCCTCTGTTAATGAAAATATTTTAAAACTGATTTCACTCATATATACAGAACTCCGAGGCGCACATTTTAAAATTATTAGCGTGTATACAGGATGTTCCATAAGGGAGTACCAACCCAAACTTATGTTTTTTTAAATGGAAAAACCTATATTTCGGCACAATTTTGAATTCTTCGCAAAATATTACGACAATGAAAAATAACTTTAAAATAACCACCCTAAACTTTATACTTTATCATTTCTTGCAATTTTTATGGAAAAACTAAGAACGAAGAACTAAGAAAAACTGTAAGTCTCAATAACCGTTTTTAATTTTGTTTTGCACACTTAGATTATGAGACGCCTTTATATAAACATACAAGGTGAATCACTACAACATAAAATTATTTTAGTTTATACAGGATGTTCCATTTAGCATGAAGGCAAATGTTTTCTTTTTGTATGCTATTTACTCACTATCACTATCTATTTATACCAGTTTTGTGATATTTGCCATTTTTTGCGTCTTCATTCTCTAGAATTTGTCTGTGAAAACCATCAAGATTGCTCTATCGGTTCACATTTTACAAGCGAAAAGCGAAAAAAACACGATTTTTTGTGTTTTTTTGTTTATGACAATGACAAGAAGTGCAGTATTCAAGATTTTCTTCTCGTTTTGAATTCCAAATTCAACACCATTAACTTTACTGTAGAACAAGAAGTTAACGGCCAACTTCCATTTTTAGATACTCTGGTAGTCAGGAATAGCAAAAATATAATAGAAATTGACGTGTATCGGAAAGATACTAACACAATCAGGTTTATCCCTAATGATTCGCAGCATGCTTTTCAACAAAAATGTCTTTTATTAGTTGTTTAGTAAATAGGTTATTGAAATTTCCATTGTCCGCAGATAGATATCAGCAAGAATTATTGTTTATTAAGAATGTACATAATGGGTACCCTGAGAAAATAGTTGATAGAATGATTAAGAAGCAGAATCAAAAAATGTATGTAAATCAAATATCTACTTTAAATACGTTGTCTGTAGAAAAGAAGAAATATGTTAAAATACCGTTCGATTGTGCATATACAAGGGGGTTGAGAAGTATTTTTACATCACAAAATCTCTGTATAGCATATTCGACTCATAATAGCATAAAAAACCTTCTTGGAAACCCAAAGGATAAGGTAGATGTACTTGATAAATCTGGTATATATTGTATCAAATGTCATGACTGTGAAAAATAATACGTAGGCCAGACTAGAAGAACAATTTTAACTAGGTTCAAAGAACATGTAGCTCATTTTAAATATAATCGTTTTGAAAAATCTAGTGTGGCTCAACACATTTTAGACACAGGTCATAAAGTAGTTGTAGATGACTTAAAACTTGTAAAAGCTGTGTCAAATAATAGGGAACTAAACAGTTTGGAAAGTATCTTTATTCACTTGAATAGAGATAAATTAATAAATTCAGACAGGGGTCCTATACCTAGTTCGCCATTGTTTGACCTGCTTTAATTAAAACTTGTTTTTTACGCTTCAATGATCAAAATTCACTGAGGCGTGAACAACAAATGGGTATATATAAGGTAATTTTTAACATGGACGTCACTTCCACTAGTGATTTGCTTGGACAATATCCAGTAAAGATACTATGAAGTGCTAATCTCTCTTTTAATTTTTTTAGGTTCTACTGAAGATGGCAACATAGTTGCTGAAATACGTATTAAGGTTTCTAAAATACTTGTTGTGGTTAGGGGTTTATAATTTTATTTTTTGTTTATAACAAATTAAGTAATAATATCTGCGAGTCGAAAACACATCACAATACATCTACTGACTGTTCCACGTGACCTGGGACTGTCGGCTTCCTGATACTATTTTTGTCACCAAAACAGTCATTTTCTGCTTTATTGCCTGGCTTATATGAATATCACAGAATCTATTTTCTTTGCGCAGGCACAACTTGACACAGTCCAACCCTGCTTCAATTCCGAATCGAGCGACAAACCTGGTCACTACATCATCTGACGAAGAGAGGAACACACAACTTCCCAAATTCTATGCCTTAGCACGATAAATAACCAGGGTACTTCATGACATCAGAAACAAAACTGTAAGTAGACTTAATTCATGACATTATCACCCCCATTATACTAAATAAAAACTTTATAAACGGCATCAAACAGAAAGTAAAGAACAATCATCTATCATTGCTGTCATTACTGTCAATACTAAAGCTGATAAAAATGGCGTTAAAAATTAGTGATCATTGACAATAACAGATTGACAAAACAAAATAAGTCTTTTCAGAGAATGATATCTGGTAATTCCATGTAAAATCAACACATATTATCATAAAATTTGGTATTTTGTCTATAACTTTATAAACACAATAATTGTACAGGGTGGGTCGAATTCGATGTTACTATAGGAGATCTCGGTAAGTATAAGAGTTATCGAAAAATGAGTGAGGTTGTTGTTTCGTCTTTTTTTTGAGAGAAACTCAATGGTGGAAACCAAAATTAGCTATCGCCTTTTGTTTTCGAGTTATAACACAAACCTCGATTTTTCGCTATTTTGATACTTGTCGATATCTTTGTTGTTTGTTAAATCAGACTAACGATATTTGCACGTTTTTCAGGCACTTTTTCGATTAGAATTCAGTGGAATTCACAGATTTTAAATATCTCTAATAGTTTTGTAGATACATATATCAGAGGCATTACGATTATTGTCTTCGAGATTTCTTTGAGTAGGCGTATGTCACTAGTAGTTTCACAGTACTAATCAGTGAAATTAGTAAAATTTCATTCTTTTATTTTAATTGAAAATTAGGGAATGCCGTTTGAATAGTATGAAAAATGCGCAATAATCGATTGCTTTATTCAAAGTAATAACATTAATTGTGATATAACATCCGAAACATAATTCAATCGTTATCCAGGTAGTGCACGACCGCACAAACTTGTTTTTGGGATTTAAAGAACATCTCATCAATTACGGGTTGATTAATATGCGAAAAGCCGAACATTGTCATATGGAAGTGGTATGCTGAAGAAACTGTCATGAAAGTATGTAGCCGTGATCCTACAATTTCCAGTCGTCAATCTTCACTTTATATCGGCATGTCGAGGGTATAACTGAAAGGTTAAACATATGTTGTTTTATTCGAAGTAAAATAATTAGATAATTACTTCAATACAAAAATTAATAATAAGATTACCTTCTACGAACTATTTTAACCATTTCTCAAATTGATGTCCATTTTTATTGATGCATAAATTATATCTCGTCGCAATACTTCGAAGAGCGTTGTTTATAAAAATATTTGGAACGGCATTGATACATTCTTCAATATGCAGCCTTAGGTCCTGAATGTCGTTATGTGATCTTTTGTATAATTTGCTTTTAATGAGCCCCCAAAGAAAAAAATCCAAAGGCGTAAGATCTGGTGATCGTGGTAGCCACCTCACTGGTCCGTTGTTTCCAATCCAACGGTTTTCAAAATTTATAATCAATAGTTCCCTTACCCTTCTTATTTTATGAGGTGGTGCACCGTCGTGCTGGAAGTATATAGTTCCCCTCTCCATTAGTGGCAAATTGTCCAAAAATTCATTCACAATATGATGGTTTACAATATCGTAGTACTGGTCGCCATTAAGATGTTCCTCGTAGATATGGTATGCTAAAATACGCTCGCCAAACACGGCACACCAAACACTAAAACCAAAACGTCCTTGGTTTTGCACGTTGACGGTACGGTGAGGATTGACATCAGACCAATAGTGCTCATTGCGCCTATTAAAAATTCCGGCACTGTTGATGTAGGCTTCATCAGTCCAAATAACTTTTTTTTTAAATAATGGATTCTGCTGAAGATTTTCACGGTACCACTGGCAAAACTCCATTCGTTGCTGAGGGTCTGTTGGTTGCAAATAATGTCGTTTTCTTAAAGCATATGGCCTAAATTTATGCTTCTTGAGGATTCTCAAAGCTCGACGCCTTAATACCCCCGATTCAGTTTCTATTTCACGACTTGAAGTTGAGGGATTTGCAACTGCGGCTGCAACTGTGTTGGTGGCAGCTTCTTCAGCATTTTCAATATGGTAATGTTTGGGTCTTGGCATACTAAATGACCCGTGATTGATGAGATTTTCTTTTAATCTCTCAAACATAGATTTGTGACATTGTGTTCTTTCTGGACAACGATTGAAGTATGTTTCGGATGCAATTCAGCATTGTTATTACTTTGAATAAAGCATTCGATCATTTCGTGTTTTTCATATGATTCATACGGCATTTCGTAACTTTTAATTGAAATAATTATTCAAAAGAATGCAAATTCAATACTTGTCACTGATTAGTAGTGTCAAACCACTAGTGACATACGCCTACTCGGAGAAATCTCGAAGACAATAATTATAATTTCTCTGATATATACTAATTTCATGTTATTCAATAACACATTACTTTTGGAATATTTTGGACCGGCACGTTATATATCGTTGAAAAGGGAAAAAGGCTCTATTTATTTCAGTCATAGCCAGCTACGGTTTCCATTTAAAAAAAACACAACTTTATGTTATATCTACAAAACTGTTAGAGATATTTAAAATCTGTGAATTCCACTGAATTCTAAGATGAAATCCAAGATGATGAACAATAAAACTGTGTCGATTCAACATGGAATTAACCACAGACATTATGACGTTTTTAATTACAAATAATATGGGCTCTACTTCGCACACACCCTGTATAGACTAAGGGAAAACGTCCTACAAAGCGACCCAAAATTTCTGTTGCCTTCTCGTTTACCAAATAAATTAAATATTCGCCCCCGTTTATTAATTCTGAGGGTATACGCATCGATTGCTCGAAATTGGAAGTCTGCCTTCCACAATGAGGGTGGCTCGCTCATTTCGCGCCCCCTTTGATCTAAATAACACCCCGAGTCGCTACGATACGGTCGTCGCCGTTTCCCGAAAATATTTTGAGCAAATAAGGTGAATAGGCGTGCTCAAATGACGCTGTGTATTCAAGACCTCAGGTTTCAATTATTTCGTTCCTTTTTCTTGTTGTTCTTGGTTCTTGTGCATGGAAACGTCAAAGGGGACATTATTTATTACTGTGGATAGCGGTAAATAACGTTAATGAAAGAAAATGATGGTTTCATGGCTTGCATGAAGTTTCTTTTATCACAATTAAATGTAAAATGTCATCGCGAAAATGTTGTTCTAAGTTCATTTGAGTAGTTTATATGAATTTTAATATATAACCTTTATATAACCTTTTTTATCATTATTATTTACAACTACAATACAAATTAACAAAATATGACTACTGCATTTGAATATGATTTTGTTAGTTTGTTAGTTTCACAATAATAGCAACCTGTGGTTTAAGTAAAACACAAAAGTTTTAGCATATTCATTTGTCAAAATCCACTACAAGGCCGAAAATTAGTACATTTTTTACCTTTAATTTTGTGGAATACCTGATAAGAACCCTCTGTACGTCTACGTATTTTGAGATAAATGCTGGTGCTGGGTTTTTTGCAAAAATACTTGTCAATTTTGTTCTTAATTTTTATAATTGTATACAGTAATATTTTATGATCTTTAATAAGACGTTTCTTTTTTTTTTTTTGGAGAAATGAGAGATAGTTTAGTTGCCGCCACTTACATTTGAGTAATCTCAACAACTATGTTTAGTGGTAAGTTAGACAGCCGACTTCATTAATCTTGTAGATCAATTTTTATTGTTAAAATGTTCTAGTTTTTGCTGAACTGATTTAGCTACCATAAACATTGGCTGCGGCAACAGAAAGTAGGTAGAATATGCGTTTTTGACTATTCTAGTAACGTCTAAATGAATTTATAAGTTCAATGACAATTCTGTTTTCCTTGTAATTTATTTTTGAACTTCGGAGTTTGTGCCCAACTTCGTGGATATGTAAATTATGACATTTTATGAATCTTATATTACTACAATTTGGTGAAACTGGTGACTTACTTCATATATAAAAATAATTTAAATGCAAAACAGAATTATCATAAAATAATACAATAATTTAGTCAGTACTAAAACTATCGAAAAGGGTGCGTGCACTATATAAATTGATATGTGCATTAAAACAAATACTATGTGCATTAAAAATTCAATATTGTGCATTAAATAAATATTACATAAAAAATTACATATTGTGCCGAAGAATGGATAACTTGTGCATTAAAATAATACATATTGAGCATTCAATAAATATGAATAAGATACATACATGAAAAATGGTATAATCAGCAATATTTAATTTTCGACTTATGACGTCATGGACACTTTTTAATGGCAATACCATATTTTGTGTACTGATATTGATAGATCTGTTACTCGTTTGAAAGATATTTGCATTTACTATATGTGCGCTATCACAGATAGAAAGGATTTCTTGTTTTAAAGAAATGTATTTGTTTGAATTTATTCTTTTGGGTCAAAACATATTTCTTTGACGCCAATGATATTTACTTCATTGAATACTCTAGCTTATTTGCTTGCAGAGATTAATTTATTTGAAATATTTATTTAAGTGGAATAAATATATATGGATACAAACAAAAATTACTTTCCTTTAAAGTAATATTTTTGTTTTAATTTAAAAAACGTTTCTTTACACCAATGAAATATAATTTTGATTCAAACATATAAATTTGTATATAAGGAGAGATTTATTTCGTTTAAAGTAATATTTTGTCATAGGCTTAAAAATAGGCTTACTTCCGCCAAAGAAATCATATTTTGATTAAAGTATATATATTTCTACACAAGAAGAGATTTATTTCCTTTAAAGTAATATTTTTGTTTTGGCTTTAAAATAGGTTTACTTCCACCAAAGAAATCATATTTTGATTCAAATAAATATATGTTTAATGTCATCCAACTGTATTGTTAGATGGCGCTGTAAACTAGCTCCTCGCACTTCAAACAAATCGAGAGTATAAAGCCGCGTGATCAACAGTATAGAACTTATAGAGTACAGTGCCTGCAGGTTCAAGTTGCGATTCCAAATCAGAGTACACTTTACTAACTTAACCTTGACTATATGTTGGGTTGGGAAGACCAAGCACTAGTCGAGGATGTGCGACATCCCAAAAAGGGAGGTGACACATGGCGAGTCTTCCGAAAAATTCTTGTCTATCAATTCCTTCAACAAATTAATAATTTTAAGCATTCTAACTCGACCAACAATTTTGTTAATTTAAAAAAAATGTAATTC
Source organism: Melinopterus prodromus (assembly GCA_964023965.1). Taxonomy (NCBI): domain Eukaryota; kingdom Metazoa; phylum Arthropoda; class Insecta; order Coleoptera; family Scarabaeidae; genus Melinopterus; species Melinopterus prodromus. The sequence goes on along the minus strand of OZ030391.1, from coordinate 2,359,202 downwards.
TTTCACTCAACACAATCATAATTATGTGAAGTAAATAAATCTCATTTCTTATAATACACAAATTGCAAACTTTAACTGGAAACATAAGATGTTTGACACAAATCAACGTTCTTTCTACCAAACAAATATTTCAAATAAGTGCGTTTTTATCCGCAAATAAATATTTCTTTGCCTCTATTGAAACAACAAATTTCTTTGAGTCAATGCATATTTATTTGAATTAAACAAAAATGTGATACAGGTTGCTGAACATAATGCACATTATATTCTTTGTAGGGCGCATTATAATTTTCTCATGGTACAATTTAGATTATTGAATGCGCTTATAATATTTTCAAATGTTGACTTATTTAAACCATTAGAAATATAGTTTTTTCAATGAACGTTGTATTTTTTATGCTGCTCATTATATTTTTATAGAGGTAGCGATTGTATTGCACATTTATTTATTTAAGTGTACAAATATATTATGAAAGGAACATTTAAATATATAAATGCACAATTACTAAGTTAAATTCATTGCACATTTATTTTTTTAATGCACAAGTAATTTTTTGCATTGCTCAAATATTTAATGATTGGACAAATATTTTTGGTATTGGTCAAATATTTTACCAAATGCTTACAATACATGCATGTTTTATTTAAGTTATTGCGCATATAATTTGTACCGCAATAATAACAACCTGTGATTTAAGTATCACAGAAAAGTTAAGATTAGCATATTCATTTGTCAAAAGCCGAAAGTTCGTACATTTTTTACCTTCAATTTTGTGTAAATGGCCTGAGAAGAACCCTCTACTGTTCTACGTACTTTGAGACTAAATGCTGGTGGTTTTTTTCCGCAAAAATACTTGTTAATTTTGTTCCTAGTTTTTATATTTGTATGCACTAACATTTTATGGCCTTATATGAGATTTTTTTAAATTAATTTTTTAATTAATTAGGCTCGTTTATCCCTTGATAGCATATTCCAAATATGTGCTCCTAAAAGAAATATGTAATTCTAATTATTGAGTCACTAACAATCTATCTAATGCAGAAAAAAAGCACATTCATAAATAATAATTTATTTATTGTACTCACATTAATCCATACACAGATGGAAAATATTTCTCGTTTTTAAGAAATATATTCTGTTGATTTTATTCATTTGAATCAAAACTTATTTCTAAGAGGGCAACAATGTTTACTTAATTGAAAGATGAACACTCCAGTTTATTTGCTTCTAGAAATTAATTTATTTGGAATATCTATTTATGTTAAATAAATATTATCGGATAAAACAAAAAAAATTACTTTCTTTTAAAGTGATATTTTTGCTTTGGTTTAAAAACATATCTTTGCTCCAAAGAAATCTAATTTTGATTCAAATAAATATATTGGATTGGTAGACGGCGCTGTGAACTCTCTCCTCACAGTTCGGCCTTATCTTGAGTATTTCAATTTCAATTTCAACAAACTAATAATTTCTTCAATAGAAGAACTATTTATCGCAAACTTAACTGTAAATTTTAACTGAAAATTAGTATATTTTGTTCACAAGTGCAACCAATATTTCTAGAAATACTCATTTGACACCTTTTTTTCAACTTTCAACATTATTTCGACCGACTATTTGGTATTTCTGGTTACATAACCACTAATATTAGAGTGAGTTTCGAAAAATTGACGTATCAGTAAACAAGCTCGACAAACCTACCCCAACAGTGCACAACGAAGGGATGCTGAGGTGGACCGGGTCGCGACAGCCCCGCAGTTCGTAGTTTTGCCGTCAGGGAGCGCTGATATCGGAAAATCCGTGCCTGATGATACCCGCCGCCCGCAGTTGGTGACTGGTGAGCGACCGGGTAGCTCCACGATCACTTTCATCCCCCAGCATCCCTTCGACAATACGCGTTCGGTACGTTACGAATTTTTGAACGCGACAATTAAGGATTTTTTAGGAAAAAAAATTAAAAATTAATAGGATATTTACACTTAAGTTTATCGACTTTTAAAATAGTGAAAAACTGTGGTAGTTGTTGTGGTTTTTAATTGAGTTCTTGACCGAGTTACTGTTTGTTTTGTGGTTTGTTAACTTTTGGAGAACTATTGGATTAGTATTTTATTGTGCGTTTGCGAGTAAGTTATTTTTTTGTATTCAATTGTAAATTAGAAACGTGTTGTGGTGTGTGATTATTGAAGTTAAATTGTGTAGTTTGCGATTAATTAATTTGTGATGGATTAATTTGACGGGGAAATGCTGAAACATCCGCCTGAAACATGGGGTTTAATTTATGCGTGAATGCGAATCTGTATTGATTACGGTTGCAATAAATTGCAATATTATTATTAATTCTAGATATTTCTACAAACTACCAGTTTTGCCATACGTTTTCGGATTATTTACGATTATTGTATTATAATTTTGTCGAAAAAACGAAGCAGTTTCTTTTATTTTAAGACGTATTAAACACATCTCCGGCACCTCCACCAAAATAGCAAACTTAATAAAAGGGTTTTATTGGTTAATATCTGGTTATTATTTTTAAATAAAACTATATATATAATAATAAAAATAATAATACGTATAGACAAAATAATATTAAAACTAAACTCATTAGAGCATTAGACAAGTTACAACTTTTTCTATTGATGAAAAGCAAACATGTTTGAGCAGTCTATTTCTTCCTCTGGAATAACAAATGGAAGGCCAATGGAGAATTTCTTGTGCTGCTAGTAGAGTGCTCATTATTGCTGGCATCTACCGGTTCGCGGTGGAAGAAATCATGCAAACTTAACTGGGTTGGTGCATTGTGCTATCGTTAGTGCCGAAAGCGCCCTACGGTAAATGTTTGCCTGACAATATCTTCAAATTACCGTGGTTCTACTAACGATGTGAAGGCAGTTGCCCAAATGATAGGATGCTATGATTCGTTTATATTTTTTCAATAAAACAAATAATTATTTTATTGTACTAATTTTGGTAGGAGGATAAAAAGTTTCACGATATGCTTGAATTATTATTAATAATAAAATGAAAACTACTTATATGCTAGAGTATTTGATGAATTAATAATTTTTTTTCTTTATTTACTTATTATATATTACGCAGGGGCGTATCCTGCTCAAATCGAAAGGGAAGGGGGGCAGTTTTCAAAATTTAACTGCTGTATGGGGGAAGGGTGCCCATTAGGGTGATTCAAAAATGTATTGCAAACATTTTTGTGCTGATAGAAAGCAACGCTCGTCCAAATCGTTTCCATATCCAAAAAAACTTATTTTTGTTGTTGAAATTTTTTGGTATTTTTCAAATAATTGCTCGGGGTTTGGGAAAACTTAAGACTAAAGTTCTAGGACTTGTAGAGGACTTTCCAAGGAAGAATTTATTGCCCTGAAAACTACTCTAAAATGCTTTTTTTTTGAGCAATTTACATTCTTCAGCTAATTGATCCTTCTAATCATTTCAGCCTTTTTTTCTCATACAAATTATTACTATAAGTCTAGTGGAATGTTTGTAAACATTTGCCAGTTAATTTGCATTTGTTTAAAGAAATTCTATTTTATAAATAATTCGGGTTTTTAAAAATCAGTTTGATTTCTGTTTTCTGACAATTATAGCTTAGAGTGCCATTATTATTCATTAAAAAATCTTCCTATTGTTTACAAAATCAATTGTTATTCAACTTTTTTGTGAAATCAACTTAAATTTTATGTTCGAGATATATAATAAACCTATTATCTATATTATCTAATAAACCCACACCTTAAATTCTAACTGATATTGTAAAGTGACATCATTTATATTTTCGGAAGATTTCCATTGTTAAAATATTGTTTGCTTTCAATACCATTTATTCGAAAAAATTGGAATGATTTGAAATCCTTTTTTTCGGAAAATTAGAGAAATTAGGGAAATTTTCAAATATTAAATTTGCTAAAGTCAATAAATTTTATTGCTTTCCTACCACGTGTGTCGCTAGATAATGTTGATTTGTTGCTGTCTGGAATCTGTTCCCTGTACCCTGTACGAAATATTAAAATCGAATATTATTTTATTATTTAAACAATGGAAATCATGACAATATTTTGGAGACTGTGGCGAACTTAATAATAAAATTATAAACCCCTAACCACAACAAGTATTTTAGAACCTAAATACGTATTTCAGCAACTATGTTGCCATCTTCAGTAGAACCTAAAAAGAGGAAAAGAGAGATTAGCACTTCATAGTATCTTTACTGGATATTGTCCAAGCAAATCACTAGTGGAAGTGACGTCCATGTTAAAAATTACCCTATATATACCCATTTGTTGTTCACACCTCAGTGAATTTTGATCATTGAAGCGTAAAAAACAAGTTTTAATTAAAGCAGGTCAAACAATGGCGAACTAGGTATAGGACCCCTGTCTGAATTTATTAATTTATCTCTATTCAAGTGAATAAAGATACTTTCCAAGCTGTTTAGTTCCCTATTATTTTACACAGCTTTTACAAGTTTTAAGTCATCTACAACTACTTTATGACCAGTGTCTAAAATATGTTGAGCCACACTAGATTTTTCAAAACGATTATATTTAAAATGAGCTACATGTTCTTTGAACCTAGTTAAAATTGTTCTTCTAGTCTGGCCTACGTATTCTTTTTCACAGTCATGACATTTGATACAATATATACCAGATTTATCAAGTACATCTACCTTATCCTTTGGGTTTCCAAGAAGGTTTTTTATGCTATTATGAGTCGAATATGCTATACAGAGATTTTGTGATGTAAAAATACTTCTCAAACCCCTTGTATATGCACAATCGAACGGTATTTTAACATATTTCTTCTTTTCTACAGACAAAGTATTTAAAGTAGATATTTGATTTACATACATTTTTTGATTCTGCTTCTTTGCTTGGACAATATCCAGTAAAGATACTATAAAGTGCTAATCTCTCTATTCCTCTTTTTAGGTTCTACTGAAGATGGCAACATAGTTGCTGAAATACGTATTCAGGTTCTAAAATACTTGTTGTGGTTAGGGGTTTATAATTTTATTAATGGAAATCATCTCAAAATAGAAATGATGTCACTTAAGAATAACTGTTAGCCAAACCGACCTAAAAAAATAATTTTAGGCGAATTGCAAAAAAGACTGTTTAAAGGAAAGGCATTTATTTAAACAACTGTGGGTTTATTAGATAATATAGGCTAGAAAGAGAAGGAAACGAATTATAATAGATTTTTATCGTTATAATTGATTTAGTAACCAACATGAAGACATTTTTTTAATGAATAATAATGTCACTCTAAGATAATAAACTGCCATTCGAACTGAGAAAACAGAATTCAGACGGATTTTTGAGAAAAACGAAATATTTAAATAAATAGAATTTGTTTAAACAAATGGAAATTAACTGACAAATATTAATAAACATTCCACTAGACTTATAGTGATGAGAAAAAAGAATGTAATGATTAGAACGGTCAACTTGTCTGAAGAATGTATTTTTTTATTTGGGTAGTTTTCAGGGTCGTATAACTGAACAAAAGGTTTTTTCAAACCCCACACAATTATTCGAAAAATACCAAGAAAGTCTTTTTCCCGTTTAGATTTAGGCTTCGATAGGCACCCTTCGAAATTTCGAAAGAAAAAACACGTGACCCCGTCTTTTTTTTTATTTGGAAACGATTTGGAGGGGATCGTTGCTTTCTAAATAAAAGAAACCACTCTAATGTCCATAACGGAAAGAGTGCTATGTAATACTAAACATAAACGTACCAAAAATCGCAGGGGGGCAGCCGCTCTCTCTTGCCCCCCCCCCCCCTGGATACGCCTATGGGCATGGGTATAATAAATATGGCGCAACCAGAACAGTCCTGAAGTTAGACTGAACCAGCCTCTTAATCCATGTGACTCATTTTCTCCAGTCATAACTTTTTGACTCTTGTCAAACAGTTTTCAAACCTTTTCGTTTCTGTTCTTGTAATTCCGTAAGTTTTGACTTTTTGTAATAATTTTTGGCGACAAGTTGTTGATTATTTCATATAATATATATATATATATATAATGGTCCTTATAAGGAAATCAAGAAAAATCCACTGCCCAAACTAGTCCGTCAAATAAATAGTACGCTGTCCAGTTGTCCTAATCTTATCACCCGCCAAACTAGATTTAAACTCAAAGTTTCCAATCCTGCTGTACCTAGATTATATGTTCTTCCCAAAATTCACAAACCTGGTAAATCAGTGAGACCTATTGTTTCAGGTATTAACTCACCTACTTACCAGTTAGCGAAATGGTTATCGAATGAGTTCAACAATTTACCTGTTCGTCAACCAAGCTTCTCTGTTAATAACTCATTGGAGTTTATCAATAAGGTTAACAATGTAAAATTAGAGGATGGCGAATTGTTGATTTCATTTGATGTTACTTCACTGTTTCCTAGTGTGCCTATTCCGGAAACTTTGGAGTTTCTTAGGGAATTATTGAGCAATAACAACTTTGACCCGTCAGAAATAGATGAATATGTAAGATTGACTGCCCTTTGTATGTCTCAAAATTGTTTTCAAATAAACGGAAAGTTTTTTGAACAACTTAAGGGAACTGCAATGAGTAACTGTCTCTCACCTTTTATCGCCAACTTGTTTATGAGCAGATTTGAAACCAATGTAAAGTCTATAGCACCATATTTCCCTAAGACTTGGGTTAGGTATGTCGACGATATTTTTGCCATTTTTGACACCAAGAAGTGCAGTATTCAACATTTTCTTCTCGTTTTGAATTCTAAATTCAACACCATTAACTTTACTGTAGAACAAGAAGTTAACGGCCAACTTCCATTCTTAGATACTCTGGTAGACTCTGGTCAGGAATAGCAAAAATATAATAGGAATTGACGTGTATCGGAAAGATACTAACACAATCAGGTTTATCCCTAATGATTCGCAGCATCCTTTTCAACAAAAATTGTCTTTTATTAGTTGTTTAGTAAATAGGTTATTGAAATTTCCATTGTCCGCAGATAGATATCAGCAAGAATTATTGTTTATTAAGAATGTTGTCATACATAATGGGTACCCTGAGAAAATAGTTGATAGAATGATTAAGAAGCAGAATCAAAAAATGTATGTAAATCAAATATCTACTTTAAATACTTTGTCTGTAGAAAAGAAGAAATATGTTAAAATACCGTTCGATTGTGCATATACAAGGGGTTTGAGAAGTATTTTTACATCACAAAATCTCTGTATAGCATATTCGACTCATAATAGCATAAAAATCCTTCTTGGAAACCCAAAGGATAAGGTAGATGTACTTGATAAATCGGATATATATTGTATCAAATGTCATGACTGTGAAAAAGAATACGTAGGCCAGACTAGAGGAACAATTTTAAGTAGGTTCAAAGAACATTTAGCTCATTTTAAATATAATCGTTTTGAAAAATCTAGTGTGGCTCAACATATTTTAGACACAGATCATAAAGTAGTTGTAGATGACTTAAAACTTGTAAAAGCTGTGTCAAATAATAGGGAACTAAACAGTTTGGAAAGTATCTTTATTCACTTGAATAGAGATAAATTAATAAATTCAGACAGGGGTCCTATACCTAGTTCGTCATTGTTTGACCTGCTTTAATTAAAACTTGTTTTTTACGCTTCAATGATCATAAATCACTGAGGTGTGACAAACAAATGGGTATATATAGGGTAATTTTTAACATGGACGTCACTTCCACTAGTGATTTGCTTGGACAATATCCAGTAAAGATACTATGAAGTGCTAATCTCTCTTTTCCTCTTTTTAGGTTCTACTGAAGATGGCAACATAGTTGCTGAAATACGTATTTAGGTTCTAAAATACTTGTTGTGGTTAGGGGTTTATAATTTTATTATTTCATATAAGTCAAATTCATCGTCATCGTTTGCGTCAACGTTTGCGTCAACGCAAACATCTAACGAAACATGACTTGTTCATTACGGCCGTAAGCTAGTTGAACCCGATGTACGTAATACCAGTACTAAGTTATTTTCAGCGCCTCAGTTACTTTCCAAATTAAAAATGTTTCCAGCGGCGTCTGCGGAGCCGTCTGCGAAGCGTCTAGCGATCACAAAAAGGCGCGCATTTCGCAACGAAATGGCGCAGGCGCTTGTGAAAAATTCGCAGCTTTGATCTCGGAAATTTGAAAATACGCGCGTCGCCGTTAACAATATTCTCGCCGCCGCGTTCTGTGCTTGCTTCCTGGTCCAAATGGAATATTTATATGAGATGCGAAATGAAATTGCCGAATTGGGAATGTGCCAGAGAGCACTCCATATTTTCTGCGGTCAAAATCAAACGCTAAGTAATGAAAATCGGAACTCTTCTGTTTTGAGGATGAGAAAATACGCTAAAGGTCTGACAAACAAATTTATGGCTAGGATAGAACACTAGGACGTTGATGGAATGGAGTTTTTTTGGAATCTATGTAAAAGCATGTTATAAAAGCAGGTATAGAAATTTTCCTGGTGATTTTTAAGTAGATTTTTAAGCAGTTTGAAGCCTACTACTGTGTCAATCAGGATATATATTTTAAGATGAGGTTCGAAAGCTTCATAATATTATTCTGAGTTGTTCAGCGAAATGATTAGGTATTTCCATTCAAATTATACGTCGAACAGAACTTGAAACCTTTGCCGATAATACAAAAAATATCCGGCTCAATTCTGTCACGTATAGGATGATCCATGTCACAATCCAACTGGAACACTGTACAGACGACCACAAACTGCACAAACAACCATTACAAGATAAGCCCTGGATCACATGGGTCTGTTACGGTAGGGGCAGTATGTTTAGATTCATTTGAATATACTGGGGTCTTATCTCAACAATGAATTGACACTATAGACAGAAAAATACTGTAGTTTTCCAGCTACATTACGATTAAATCTATTTTATGTTAAAATAATCGATACACATACTTAATTCATTCGGATATGTGAAGAGATATATGGATCTATTAAATAAATTAATAAATGTTTATTCTTGTAGGAACAAACATGTTTTATTTGAAGTGATCGAAACCTCTTGGTGGAATCATTCAACTTACACAACAAAACACTATTCAATATTGTAATGTCATAATAATAATGATGTTTATTTAGTTAAAATAAACTAATAATCACAATAAACTTGGTTTAGTTAGTACTAAACTTATCAACTACTTAAAATTTGCCAATACATAAATCCGACATGATGTTTTAAAAAGACTTAGCGAGCTACTGTTTTTTATATCACTTGATAGGGTGTTAAACATCTTCAGCGCTTTATAATAAAACGAATTTTGCGTACTGCGTTTTGTATATTTTGGTAATCTGAAGTGGTCAATTTGCCGAGTATTGTATTCATGCTGCTGACTATTGTATGTTAAATAATTACTCATATAAGTTGGGAGTTTATTATTTATGCATTTATATACCAAGATCAGTGCCTGATATACCGTTCCTTGTTTAACGTTCAAGAAATTTAATTTACTCAACATTGACTCGATACTGGTTAACCTGGAGCTTTGTAATAAAATTCTGAGTGCTCAATTTTGTTGTATTTGAATCTTTTTAATGTCTTTGTCTGTACACAAAAATAGTATACTGCTGCAATACTTAAAGTATGGTTCGATGATCGTATGGTGCAAAGATATTCTAGCTTTTAATGTAAGTTTACTAGATATTCTTCCTAAATAGAATCTTTCGGTTCACCTTTTTAACTAGATACTCCATATTATTCGTAAATTTCAAATTATTGTCTAAAATGACACCTAGATATTTAAATTTGTCCGCTATCTCAACAACTGTGTTATCGATAACTATTTCAGGTGTAGGGTTTACCGAAATTCTATTTCCCAATATCGTAGCTTTTGTTTTCAATACATTCAAACATAACTTATTTTCTGTATACCAATTTGATATCGATATCAGTTCAGAGTTCAATATCGCGATTACATCAGGTAAGTTATCTCTTCCAGTTGATATAAGTGTATCGTCTGCAATCACAAGATTTAACTAGTGAAGCAACATCGTTTATATATAAATGAAACAAAACTGGCCCCAGAACAGAACCTTGTGGTACCCCTCAGCTGTATATTAATCTACTTGACTCATTTTCTCAAATCCTAACCTTCTGTCTCCTGGTTGTTAAATAGTTTTCGAACCATTTCAATTCTTTTCCCCTGATACCGTAAGTTTCCAATTTTTCTAATACTTTTTGACGACAAATAGTCTCGAAGGCTCTTTTCAAGTCTACAAATACTGCAACTATCGGTTTATCGTCTTCTACTTCTCCTTTCCAATTTGCCAATACCATATGTAGGGCTGTCTCGCATGAATGCTGGGCACGAAAACCTGACTCCTGGTCGTGTAATATATTTTCTAAATATTCGTTTTTTTAATTAATTTTGAATTTTCATCGCTAGCTATTATGTATACATGCCAAACCGCGCCCAACTTTGTTAATTTCGCTTTTTGATACATATTTTCTCGATAAATTTGTTTATATATAATGTCATTCCACAATTCTGATTATGTTCTTCACAACTTGCAATCTACAAATCATCAAAAGCCTTAGATGCTTTTCTAAGAGCTTTTTTTGGTGTAGGTATCCCAATACAGGTATCCTAAAAATACACATACGAAAAATAAGCACCGTATTACGTTTTTCAATTAAAACCAACGGTCCTGTTTAATTTTTCAGTAGCTGAAATCAAAACTCGACAAAACAGCGTACTTTATCGCGTGTATTCTAAATATGCTATAAATATTTTCCTTCGTTAAAAATACCGGATACATGGTGAAACTTTGTTTACTTAATATCCCCGCTTTCAATTTTTCAGGGCGAAATTTCCGCATGCAATTTTTTGTTTGCCTATAAATTGTCGATTGGTCCATAATAGAAAGCAGCAAAAAATACAACAACAACACGACACACTCATAAATTATAATCTTTAGCGATAAACGATGTTTACGAATACCGCTACAACAACGTTGTTGCAGTTTTTTACTGCCAACGCTTTTTTTAATTGTTTTTATCGTGCGATATTGTTTTAATATAAAACGCAGCACACACACACCTGCTCATTGTACTATATATCGTCTGAAATTAAACGAAACGTTCAGCTGAAAATGTTCATTACGTTTGCAGTATTTATGTATACGCGTACTGCCTTTGCACATTTCGAAAAACAATTACTCGTGTGGCGTTCGTGTTTTTTTTTATCATATTGGATACAATGTTTTAATTGTTTTTTGTGTTGCGTAGAAAGCTCAGTCATGTGACAATTTAAAAAATGTAGGTATTATTGCAACGTGGAGGCTGCATTTTTATGTTCGTCAACTTTATCGTCGATTTCAGTTGTAATTGCCTATTATTCTGAATTTCAGGTTAATAATCTATTTTATTGGAGCGTGGTAAATATGATCTATAAATATGTGCGAGTGGATGTGAAAAGGGACCAGTTGTCCGTTTATAGTTACGCAGATAATCGCAAATAAAGTTAAACTGGTTCGAAATACACGTTTTTGTTTTATTCGCTAATTAGTCTCTTTATTGTGTTTTTTTTATCAGATGTGTTCGTCTGAAACCTGTCAGCGGTTGGAAGCGCATGAAAAAAATGCGTTTCTTTTTGTTGCGAACGAAAAAGGGACCAGTTGTCGATATCACGCTACGCTCTAGCGCATTACGGTGTTGCCGCGTACAGTGGCACAAACAAATGTCCGTATGATAGCAGTTTAAAAAACTTTTTTGTACAAAAATATAATTACAAAGTTATATAAAATTCCGAGACAATTACTAGGCTTATACTAACTTCACTTGTTTGTTTGTTTGTTGGTCTGTTTGGTTGTTTGTCTGTTAGTTTGTTACGTTCAAATCTTGTAAGCGATTTTTTCCTACTTCCCAGTGTCCCACGGAGTTGAAATTTTGCATGTGTACATATTTCCGGTGACAATACATGAATCAAAGAATAATTTTGGTAAATTTTGAAAAATTTTGGGAAATTTAAAATTTGGAGAATTTGTCCAATCCAGGACTTCCAGTGACAAAGCTCGAAAAATGGTTGAAAAATAGAAAATTTTAAGAAGTTTACTTTTTGCATAAGCAACTTATTTTTTTGAATTTTTCTTTATTGGGATCGGCTTAAAATGTTGGAGTACTTTTTCCATAACTTATTCTATCTAAAAACACTCATAACTCAATTTTGGTCAACTGGTCCCTTTTCATATCCAGGCACACATATGGTGACATTTCGCAAAAGTCGAAAATCGACAAATTCTAGGATGTAGATGCAATATTTGGACATAAAAATTATTATTAATATAGGTTTTTAGTTTGGTTTAATACATTGATGATTTTTATACATTGATATATTTTGTACATAGTTGATTTTTTCTTTTCAGATAATAATAATAATGATGTTTATTTAGTTAAAAGAAACTAATACTCACAATAAATTTGGTTTCCTAAGTACTAAACTTATCAACTACTTAAAATTAGCCAATACATGAACCCGACATGATGTTTTAAAAAGACTTAGAGAACTACTGTTTTTTTATCACTTGGTAGGGTGTTAAACATCTTCAGTGCTTTATAATAAAATGAATTTTGTGTGCTGCTTTTTGTATATTTTGGTAATCTGAAGTGGTCCTTTTGCCGAGTATTGTATTCATGCTGCTGACTATTGTATGTTAAATAATTACTTATATATTTTGGGAGTTTATTATTTATGCATTTATATACTAACGTGAGTGCCTGATATACCGTTCCTTGTTTAACATTAAAAAAATTTAATTTACTCAACATGGACTCGATACCGGTTAACCTGGAGCTTTGTAATAAAATTCTGAGTGCTCGATTTTGTTGTACTTGAATCTTTTTAATGTCTTTGTCTGTACACAAAAATAATATACTGCTGCAATAGTAGAAAATATGGTTCTATAATCGTATGGTACAAAGATATTCTAGCTTTTATTGTAAGTTTATTACATGTTCTTCCTAAGTAGCTAATCTTTCGACTCACTTTTTTAACAATATATTCCATATTACTCGTAAATTTCAATTTATTATCTAAAATGACACCTAGATATTTAAATTTGTCCACTATCTCAACAACTGTGTTATCGATAACTATGTCTGGTGTAGGGTTTACCGAATTTCTATTTCCCAATACCATAGCTTTTGTTTTCAATACATTCAAACATAATTTATTTTCTTTATATCAATTTGATATCGACACTAGTTCGGAGTTTAATGTCGCGATTACATCAGGTAAGTTATCTCCTGCAATTGATATTAGTGTATCGACTGCAAATAGGTGCATATCACAAGATTTAATTTGTGAAGCAACATCGTTTATGTGCAAATTAAATAAAACTGGTCCAAGAACAGAACCTTGTGGTACCCCTAAGCTGTCTATTAATTCACTTGACTCATTTTCTCCAATCCTAACCTCCTGTCTACTGTTTGTTAAATAGTTTTCAAACCATTTCAATTCTTTTCCTCTGATTCCGTAAGTTTCCCATTTTTGTAGTAACCTTTGACGACAAATTGTCTCGAAGGCTCTTTTCAAGTCTACAAAAACAGCAACTATCGTTTTACCGTCTTCTAATTCTCCTTTCCAATTTGCCAATACCAAATTTTAATAATTTATTCTAATTAACTACTTCGCTACTTCTAGATTCTAAATATAGTAACCAAAATTTCTAAATTTATATAAAGGACGACTCAATTTAAAACAAAAGGTGAATCAGACCTGAAACAAACAACAAAAAATTACAAAAGTACAAAAAAAAAAACGAACTGAACTCGAAATAAAAAAAAGTGTATTACCTCTGTGCAGCAACAGCAAAAGCTCGACTCCAGGTGTCGGAATAATTGGAATACTTCGAAGTGGGGGTAACAGGGGTGCGGGGGAGGGCGTTTTATTCTAGTGTATTTAAATTTTGCCGTCGTTTAATTGGGTGCTAAACGAATTAGAACGGAGGAAACGTTGAAATTAGTTAATTCGATACAAAAGGTGAGCGCAGAGAGGGACGGTTTCTGCTATCTACTGTGACTGTTAGGACGTGCAGGTCGCAAGACAGCACGGGGTGGCTGAAATGGAAACAAAAATCAATTAAGAAGGACCTTCGTTACAGAAGTGCCAAATTATAATTGTCTTTGGAGCTTTTTTTCTCCTTAAAAAAAGACCCTGTGTCGATGTCGAAGCAAAAATGTCAAACTTACTGGAGTACATAAAAGACAAATTTATAAGAAATTCAAGGTGTTGACTTTCAGATTTGAGGTAAAAAATTCCGACTGGTTGAGGAATTTTTGTTACATTTGTTACTGTAGAATTTATATTTATACACTAGTGGTACATTATTCCAACCAATAAAAACATTTAAACATTTATGTTTTACCAATTTTAATGAAACACAGTATAAAATAAATATTCTTCAGTCTTCCCTCTCTCTCTCTCTCATCTGTATTTTATAACACTAGGGTGTTGCATGCAGCAATATTATATCCTAAGTTGCTATCCAAGAGGATCCCACAATATCTCATGCGGAAGATACGCTGTAGAACGGATGTCCATAACCTTAATTTAAGATTCAGGGGTTTGTTTGCTCCACCTGCCCATCGCGCTGAGCTGTATAAACGGTCATTTTCTTACCAGATCAGTCACATATACAATGGTCTCAGGGAAGATATGAAAAGATTATCCTTAAACAGTTTTTGGGGAAAGGTGAAGTGTTGACTGTTTGCTCAACAGGGGGGACTTTAGGCATTGAGCACACATCGGCGGCTGTTTTACTTTTTATTTTTTTATGGGAATGTGCGATGTTTTGTTGAGTTGGATTTGCTGCAATTACGTGTAATTAGACTCTAGAGTAATTCAGATTTTTTTTTTAAATGGAAAAGTAAACTCATTCTAATTTGTTTAATTATTTGTTTCAGGTGGACATTTCGTAGACCCTCGTGGTGTGATTCGTTCGTGGAACTTTTATAGTGTGCATCACCATCAACTATAGCCATGGTACGAATGGTAGCGTTCATTCTGCTTCTTCAAGTTACGTTAAGAGGTGAGTGTGTCAAAATAATATTGTTAACACAATTGATTGGTTGCGGCAATAGATTCATTAGTCAGTACAACAAATATTAAATTTGTTACGACAACTACAATAATATAATGTGCGTTCTTGACTATTTTTTTAGTAACGTCTCAATGTATTTATAATTTCAGTGATAATTCTGTGTTCCTTGAAGTTTATTTATGAACTTCCGAATGCCTGGTGGCTTTGGTTATTAATATGATATGACATTTTATAAATCATCTATTAGTATACTTTGGCAAAAATTGGGACTTAGTTCATTTTCATAGATAACTTAAAAGCAAAACAAAGTTATCATATAAAATTATACAAACATTTAGACATTTTAAACGTTTAAAACTCCATAGAATAATCCAATAACGAAAAACTGCAACTTTGAACTTAATTGTTCAATTTTATAGCTAATTTCTTTTTATCTTGATCTGATTTTATCAATTCGATTTAGTTTTACATTCTGTTGAAGATACATTACTTACTTTACAGCCCGTATAAGGAGGTAATATAATTCCATTAACACCTAAAACGCGTTTTAAAGTAAAATCGTTATTTGTTGCTCAAAGTTTATAAAATTTTCAGTGTTACTTCTTAGATGGGCTAGATGAAAAATAATTTTTTGGAAAAATTAAAATTAATTTTGACATCTTTGGTGTTTTTCAAATATAAAGCATGTAGCCCAACTAGGGCTTCCAATCCCGGGATTACGGGATCCCGTGATTTAAAATCTAAATCCCGGGATCCCGAAAAAGGTAAATCTAAATTATTTTTTTTGTTAATTGGGGAAATGTAAGCACTGATCTACAATAAATCAATTGAGCTTCTAATTTTTAAGTATGAACTTCAGTCTACAACAGCACTTTTTCTGATTAAATTAAATATCAAGCATAATGTGTTCGTTTACACCAACATGTTGCTATAATAGGAAAAACAGAATTAGCAAGAAGTAGATACAATTTAATATGGAGGCAAACATGAACCTTATCAATATGCTTAACTCTTTTTCGTTACTTACCCTCATCAAACAGTACTATAATAGTATTTAAAACAAAAAAAAAAACATATAAACGTGAAAATAAAAAAAAATGTGGCGTCGTTCTTTATCTGTATGCAGTGATGTACTACAGAATATAAAATTGGCTTCCAATTTAAGGATTTTTCTTAAACTAAAAACGAAATATTTAGGTTCGAAGCATCTCGAGTTTGTGATGAGCTGTGACAGCGGTAATATGGTCATTTTTACATTTCTTTAAAGCATAATTATCGCTTTTGTAGTGGAAAAGTTTTGTCAAAAAGTGCACTTACATGAAAAAACTATTTTTATAATGTGCGTTGGGCTATTTGAACTGTATTTGAAAAAACACAAAGCCGTACAACTAACTTTTTTTTATAACAAGAGATGGAATATTTAATAAGAAGTTGTACTGAATATTTCATCAATTTTGAACAATTAATAATGAGTATTTTTTTGTAAACAATAATCATTATAAGTAAGTACGTATGCTATTATATAATGTAATAGATGAGTAAAGCAATATGCAAATAGTTAGTCTACTTGCATAATAGGTATCAATGACGTAGAATTCTAAAATTATTCAATTTTATCATAAAGAGGAAAACAATTTATCAAAATGTTTTATTGACATCAATATGAAAAAATGAATATTTTATCTATCAAACCATTTCCTTTGACGTTACTATTCTTGATAACTTTTACAAAAGTGCAAGTTATTATCTAATCTTGTTTATTATTGATGTAAATACGCACACTTTGACATCTTTTATCTTTTAAACCGTCAATTTTGGTTTTCTACTAATGTAAGGTGAAATTTTCACATGTTGAGCAAGTTTCAGGGTTTAAGATATTGTCCAATAAAGTATATTTTAGGCGTTTCTTACTGGCTGCATTGTGTAACTTTTGGCACTCCAAAGGTTTTGATCCGGCAATTTTCGGTTTTTTCATGAATCCCGGGATCCCGGGATTACAAAATCTTTAATCCCGAAATCCCTGGATCAGTATATTGTCCGGGATTGGAAGCCCTACGCCCAACGCATGATACAAAAATAGATTTATTAAGTACAGTTGTCCCAGACATTATAACTGCGATAATAAAGCGTACACACATAAAAATACGGAGTTGGATTTAACACCGATTCAACACCGCTATGGATCTCCCTCGCGACCGTTTGCGCATGTAGTTAAATCAGACGGAGTTGAATTTTTACAGAGCTCATTCACTCTTTTTATAGTTTTTATTATTTGTAACGGAGTTGAAAATATATGTTTAGGGAAATGCAGGTTTACTCCTTTATAGACATAAAATAATCTCCCCGCGTGTCAAACTTCCGCGTTCCGGAAATACATTTTCAAAAATACATTTCAACAATTTATTTTTCGAAAAAACTAGTAAATGAATATACATGTTTGCACAATACTCAATAAATAAAATACAGTTTATCCTAAATATAACAATAATCTCCGTATAAATATTAATAATAATAAATTAATAACTAATATCAAATATAACAGACTACATAAAGTCTAGAGTACTTTCATTAAAACTAAGTATATATAATATAATTGGCAACTATACAGGTACATATCATTCGCCTTATTATAAGGAATGTGTATAAGGATTTGTATTAACATCGTCATCGTCTTCGCCCTTCTTTATTACCAAAGTAATTCCTCGTTGACTGTGCCATATGAAGTCTACCAATAACTCCTTGTCGATTTCATAACTCGCGTCATCATAATACTTGATATCTTGATATTTTGTCTCTGCTATTTTAAAGAGCTTGCCAACTGTACATAAAAAAAAGAAAAATGTGCAGAATTGTTGAATTTTTGTATGTTGTAAGGCAAATAGAAAAAATAAAAAAACCGCATTGCCGGACAAAGGACTACACACTACTTCATAAAAGAAACACAAAAAACGACATGCATTCTGTAGGTACAATGCAGTGTCATACTCGGTATGAAGGTACCACAAATGCGGCAACAAACGTACTGCGCATTTGACTAGCCGGTATCTTCACAAGCTTTTTTCTATAGTACATTAGTAGTGTGCGTAACATTTTTATAAACTACAAAATTATAAAAGCATGTGAGCACAACGAATAAGTAATGTACACGCATACATATGTCTACGTACATACATACATATGTAGTAATATAAGTAACTTACCTGTAGTATTAATTGTGTCGAAATTTAGTACATCGTTGATAATTCTGACCCATTTTTTTATTTGTCCGTATTTAACTCGTATGAAAATACACTGTTCCTTTTGAAATAATAATGTAGTTACATATAAAATATTAAAAGTAATGGAAATGAAACTCACTCTCAACTGCACCCCGCAAACTTAGGAGTATAAGTGACGACCACAACACACTGCGAAGCAAACTGCAAACCGTCTTGGTGGCGACATGTTGACGCCTGTTGTTGTCAAACCGTAAGTTTTTGCCTTTACAGTATAAATCTTACCTTTTTGGAGATTATTCTCTCCAAAACGGAGTTAGAAATCAATATTACACAGGGAATTAATGTTTACTTTTAGGAGTTTTATCACTCCGTCACAATGTTCAGTCATATCAACTCCAAAAAGTGTACTTTCTCTCATTTTGTCAGTTATTTCAACACCCTGCATGGTGTTAATTTTCATTTCACAGCTCCAGTGAAAATTTTCACCATTTCGGATATAAACTATTTTCAACTCCGTGCTGTGTAGTTAAATTAACTCCGATATTACGTATATCAACAATTTTTAGCACACAATCAACTGATTTTCGGAGAAAAAATCACTCTTTTTTGTGTACAACTAACTACGTGCAAATTCTCTCCGTAAAATTTTTATGTGTGTAGTGGCTAGTCGATGATATATAGTACTTTCACAATCGTCGCTATTGTAAACATGCTTGCCAACTTATTACAACCACGCACTACAATACTCCAGAGTGCAAGTCTAGAGAAGTTCAGAACAAAATAACTTGTACTCTTACAGTTCACATATAATTATATTTTATAATGTATTACTGCAGACAATGATCAGATTCAACTGCCATCGGAAAGCATTTCTATATAGTACCTACTCCAGACTCAATAACATATCATTCAACTTATTTAATGACGATCCCTCGTGTTCCAATTTTTAGATCCCACGAGAAGTTTTCTACATCAAACAAATTGTAGCTACTACAAATCTTATCTCACAACCTATTAACCGCCATAGAGTACGTGCGGACATTAGATGAAACGTCCCTGTTTGAAACCATAAACTTTTAACTGTTTTCCGCGTTTAGCGCTTAACATCTCTCGTAGTATCGTTATCAGTAACGAACCGTTGTCAAATTGACCAACCCTTCAGCCGGTATAGTAGACATTTCTGGCCAAATACCACTGGACAAATCCCGGACGGACATTCGTAAGTAATTCCAGATAAACGTTTAGAAACTATTCGGTGGTAGATTAAAGGTCTCATTTATATTCCTTTGGTCGCTCCTAACTGCAAATAGAACGGCGCTAGCCGCACATTTCTTTTTTTACGAGTCGGAGCGCGGAGAGTACCGGCGCTCATAAACAGTCCGACTTTATTAGACGAGTTTGTGGACCACGGCGCCGCCACCAGACGCGGGGCTGGCCAACAACAAGCACGTCGGCGATTGGTTTTTTAATTGCGTCCGACGCGTTCCCGTAGATATCTTCTGTGAAGTCTAGATCATTAACGGGCAATTTAGCTGCAACGTACTAACTGATTGGAGATTTGGTGACTACCTCACCAAGCAATTATTTGTTTTTTCTTTAAAATTTTTGTGTGTAATTGTTGTGTCAACTAGATTATACAATAACACTGGCCAAAAAAGAGTTGTGTAAAGAGTTGTAGAAATACACAGATAATTTTTTTTGTTTAATTCAAATAAGCATTGACTCAAAGAAATCTGGTGTTTCTATAGAGGCAAGGAAATATTTCTTTGCGGTTAAAAATGCATTTGTTTGAAATATTTGTTTGGCAGAAAGCACGTTTATTTGTGTCAAACAACTTATACTTTCAGATAAAATTTACTATTTCTATATTATATTATAACGGACGAGATTTATTTAGATCAAATAATTATGATTCTCTAAGTGAACGAATTTATGTATAACATTTTAACCGTCATACTAAGAATTTGAAGGTTAATAACTTAATGAACACAATAAAACAGTACAAAATAGGAAAAAGCAAACTGTATTAAAAATTGTGCTTCACTGCACTACACCTATTGTAAATTAATTACTGCTACAACATTTGTCATCACTATTTTTTTGTGATTTTATTTCTATTTTGTTTTACCGTGTCAAATTCATAAAATAATATATGGCATGTCCAGTTTAAACACGCGGCATGTACGGATTTAAAATTGAACAATACATGTCGGTTTTGAGTTGTATGAGATAACATGTTTGGGTCTGTTATGTTGTAAGAAAATCCTGAAAAAACTTTTATTTTTAAACACCAGTAATAGAGGAAGAAAATGAAAATTTACACCACTCGATATTGTGTATTGAGACGGTACATATACTATTCATGCTGTTTTCCGTTCGATGCATTCCTTTTAAGACGTGATAGTAGAGGCAATTAGGAACCTATTTTGCCATATTTATCACTATAAAATCTATTATTTTTAGTATTATTTCAAAATTATCTAATATTTATACTTATTGTTTCCATGAAAACTTTCGAAATTTGATCATACTTCAAGCTGAAACGGTCGTTTTTTAGTGGTATGACCCTAATACGTATGTTTTGAACCCGTATTCGGATTCCGCATAAACACATTTATTGAAAGCGCCTAACCAGTTTCTATTCACAAACTTACTATTGTCTCTCCTCAACAAGAATCCAATTTAAACCAGTGAACTGTGTATGCGAGTAGGTGCTGTCGATGTATTTTCTTGCCGTGAATATGAATCCGATTGGCTTCAAGCAACCAATTTCCAAGAAATGCATATAAAAGTACATAGTTTAAGGTATTTTTTCGGATGATTTTTAAGAATCTAGGTCATCGGGATTGTTTGCTATACATGATCCAAAACGGAAAAATATACGTACATAATGGCATTTACAACATACAAGATGCATTGAACATAAAGTTGTCCATATCTCGATAACCGTAACCATTTGTATATAGCTAAATATGGTTAAATATGTTCTAAATTACCTCTACTATCACGGTATCAAGAAATTGCACCAAATTACATATAAGCCGGTACATCAATTTTTGGATTTTCCTTTACAACGTATTAGAAATGAAATCACAAAAACCGCATCCGCACCTATCCGCAGCAGATTTTCCAGTAGTTGTAATGTCAAATATGTATACTATAATTTGAACCAGTTTCAAAAGCTTAACAAAGCTAAACACTAAACTAAAACATTCAAGTTCTGCATAAAACTGTTTTTTTATAACAGCAAATGTTCTCGGCCCTGCAATAAACAAAATTGTGGGTAAATTTTAATGAAAATAATTTCGAATGAAAGTTCATACTTGGTTCTAAAGAATGTATGACAAAAAAGTCACATTTATCGTTAAAATACAAAATTGCAACCGTTTTTAAGAGCGTCAACTTATGTGCATCTATGTTCAGCCATAGTAAGATATAACTTTTGGCTGACAAGGACACCTGGCTCAGGCCTCAGGTGAAAAAGTATTGCCGCCTTTTAATACATTGGTCTTTTACATATCCCAGAAACTGGTTTACTTTTTGGAATTTAACAATTTAGAAATTTGATTTATGGCCAGCTTTTTGGGTCTAATACCCCAATGTGCAGCGGTTGGTTTTCCCAGTCCTACATACAGTCAAGGTTAGGGTGACAAAGTGTACACTGATTCGGAATGGGAACTTGAACCTGGTTGCACTGTGCTCTATACTCCTGATCACACGGCCTTTTTAACAATTTATCCAGGCACATGACATGAACTGAGTGCTAGACTTTCACCAGCCGACTATTTACACTCAAGATAAGGCCAAACTGCGAGAAGACTGTTTCCAGTGCCTTTTAACAATATAGTAGGATGTGGTATTCACACTAAAAATATATTTATTTGAATCAACATATGATTTATTTGGCGGAAGTAAAATTATTTATAAGCCAAAGCAAAAATATTTCTTTGAAGAAAATAAATCTCTTCTTGTATACGAATATATTTGTATGAATCAAACTTAGATTTCTTTGGTGTTAACTGAAATAAATATTCCAAATAAATTAATCATTACTAGCAAATAAACTACAGTATTCAATTAAGTAAATATAGTTTGCTTCAAAGAAATATGTTTTGATCTAATTCTAATCAAACAGATTTACTTTATTTAATACGGGCTTGATCATTGTCATTTAACAGTTAGTTATTTATAAAAAAAAATTCTGTACTGCACCAGAAACGACTCAAACCGATATAATATTTTGCCTTTTGAGCTCATATGACGCCTCCTCTTTTACACTATCTCGATGATATTTGTTGTTACAAACATGGTATCTATAGACAAATTCCTTGTCATTTTGTGGAATTGTCCTAAATATTATGACTAGTGTTGCCAACATTGCGCTTATGCTGCAATGTTGTGCGGCTTCAACACTTTTTAGTAACGCTTTGATGTGAAATTTGCATATAGGTAGTGTAGAAAACGATGGGATGTAAATGCTAAAGATGCTAATTACCAAGTAAACTAATTTCTTTCAATTAATTGATATAGAAAATTAATGTCTACTAGTTTTTCCTCTATAATTTTTTCTGTGTTTCTGCCTCTAATTGTGGAATTTATTACGACACAACCAAGATGAGACAAAATGCCAATATTAGCAAACAGACCATAATTTTCATATACTGATAATTTTTTAGGGGTGTTTACATGTGTTTTTGCCTGACGTAATTATTTACACGTTCCCTAACTAATTTTAAATTTTCATTTTAGTCCGACAATATTGGCGTTTTGTATAAACACCCATAATAAATGTGTCTCTAGTAAAAAATGATAACTATATCTCTCAGTCTTTGTAAATATATAGTCGAACTAATAATAACATTTCCAAACAAAGGTATCGTTGTCGTCATCTCCATGATTTAAAAAATACTATTTTATGACAGACCAGTATGAGACTATTCTCTGCACTGCCTTGGACAAACTCAAACATATTGTTGGGACATTTCTTATCATCTGAACAACATACATATTAAAAGGGTGCGATTTAAGCGTGCATTATTTAAATAGATAAGTGCATTAAAATAGATACTTTGTATATTAAAAAAAGAAATAATGTGCATTAAATAAATATGAATATGTTACATAAAGAATTTTATAATGAGCAATATTTAATTCATTTTGTGCCTAGAATGGCTGACTTGTGCATTAAAATAATACATACTGAGCATTAAATAAATATCAAATCTAAAATTAGTAAAAAAAAGTAACTTAAATCATTAAATTAAATTAAATTAAATTAAATCATACCGTTTTTCTATTTATATGCTTAAATTTAGGCTTTTTTTGTATTTATACTTAATTAAGAATATTTTTTTACGTTGGTTGGGTTGAGGTAATTATGTGCTTTTCTGTTTTTTGACATGTCTCACACTATTTGTACACGAGATCAATAAATATTATTATTATTATTAATTACACAATCAGGAGAAAAAATATCGAAACTAACTTTGTTTTTGTATTACAAAATTTAACGTCTACATACCTACACATAGCGATATTAAATATAATATTTTCAATTGTAGGTTCTATCTCTATTATCGGATTCATAAAATGAAACATGGATAACCCGTGGTGTTATGAACATAACCCAAAAAATATAATTTGAATTAAAACAAAATCTGATGTGGCCAGCACATTATCCACCTATGCGTGTCGAATTCGCGTGCAACGCAAACGCTGATGTTCTGACAATACTGTCAAAAAAATCAAAATATATGTCCAATCCTGGCAAACTAGTTTTAACGTAGACAAGATCTCGACCAAATAGAATTTGCTCATACAGTTAAACTATGAATAATAGCAAAAGAAAAAAAAAACAAAATTACTGAAATGGCGGCTCATTTGCAAAATCGTTGAAAAAATGCTAAGAGTAAACCTCCATTTTACAAGAAATCCCAACCAATCTTTATGTAATATAGATAAGAATTTTTTTCCATTAGAAAACAAACGTTTTCATTAATTGTTTATTGTAAAAATATTACATTGTTTTTGGGTTGTTATGTATGTTTTGTATATATAAAAACCCCGCACAGGTGTTATGTATGATTCATATTATAAAACTAATAATTATTAGATAGCAAGTTAAAATTGTACACGGAATAACCGTATTTGAAACAAAACATACGGCGTAATGGTACGTATCTACTGAAATACAGCGGAAAAGGTACTACTATTAAACAATGTTGATTATCATAGCAACCAAAAGGATAAAAAAATATTGACAAAATTGTACAGCATCTAATTCTACTAAATACGTGTGCAAAAAGAACTTTTATTATTATGTCGTATTACGACATTTTCTTAAACAATAAAAAATAAACAAGTATAACAACAAGCAGTAGAACTGGAATATATTTACACTATGTACTGATTTATTCAAAGAAAATAAAACAGTTCACTTCCCGGTCAAACCAATTTTTATGACTAATTTTCTCATGGTACAATTTAGATTATTGAATGCTCTTACCAAATTTTCTAATGCTGATTTATTTAAACTATTGAACATATATATTTTTTAATTAACAATTATTTTTTGAGATGCGCATTATATTTTCATAGAGGTAACGATTGAATTGCACTTTTATTTATTTAAGTGCACAAATATATTATGAAAGGAACATTCAAATATATAAACGTACAATTATTTATTCTGATGCACATATTATAAATATATTGCACATTAATTTTTTTTAATGCTCAAAACATTTTTTGCGTTGCTCAAATATTTTTTGTATTGGTCAAATGTTTTTTGTATTGGTCAAATATTTTATCAAATGCTTACAATAAATGCACGTTTCATTTTATATATTGCGCAAATAATTTGTACACATATTAAAATAATCAACCAAAGTTCAAAACATATATTGTTAATTGATATGTCAATATCGAATGTATTATTGATATTTTATTAAATATGTATCGATATAGAACGATTTCTGACAAGCAAATTTCTACTTTCAAATAATACCCGTCTTTTTGAAACCCATTTTTGATATTAGATTTGTCTCAGTCTATGGTCATCGAGGCAGGATACAATCTTTTGCGTTCGTCGTACCGCTACAGAATTCCTATTGTATTCACTGACATGTGACAATATCTAAAAATGCTACAATTGCTACTTTCAAAGTTTCTCACATGCTCTCAAAAAGTAAAATTAATTCGTTGTGAAGATTGAGTAATAGAGTGCATCTTATTTTGAGAAAAATTGCATGAAATTGTATGATTAGAACAAAAGTTTTCATAATTGTTAAAAAATATTTTGGGTCGCTACAGTTTTTTAGAAGATCGATGATTACCTTTAGTAATTTAAGAGAATTTAAGGAGAATTTAACGAGAGTTTAACTGAAAACCATGTTGGAAACCCTAATTATGACACCAACTTTAAAGTGTTCTTGCAACGGGGTCCAGATTGTTTCTAAGAAATACATGGAAACTACCTTATCAGTTTCACCATAAAATGTCATAATATGTTGAGTGATTAATATAAGAGCAGCTATCTCAACTTTTAATAGAAAAAAACACTTTAAGAAAATCAAAACAACGTTTCTTAACAAGAGACTGCGGTAACTGATTGCAAAATCCCTTTCATATCAGTGCAAGCCGTTGCGCCTTCAGTCTACTCGCTTTCTGTATATTTCAGCGTTTCATGAACAGCCGAGCCCTCATAAACCTGTTCTCGCCAACCGTGACCCGGCCCTGTTAGCGTTATATCAAATGCTAACGGTGCAACTTACCTTCATACCGCGCGCAATTTGTGTGTGTTAGACACACAACTCCTCTGCTTATATTTAATACTGCACAACCTCTACGTTCCCACAACACCGTCCAGCCACCCGAAAATTAAAGAACTTCAAACGTATTACTTTGCTCTATTATTAGTTTTGTTCCTTCGAGAGTTTCGAGATTACACTGGTATTAAGCTCGAAGCTGTTAAGTGGATGTACAATAAAAAGAGCTTACCAGCACGTGTAGGAGATGATGAGCACTGTTTTATTGCTGTTAAGTAACTGATTAATTTAATGTGCGTTTGATACAGGCTGTCCCAATAAGAGCGCTCGAGCAAATCTGTAAGTATTGAGTATCGAGTATCGAATACCAAGTATCGAGTATCGGGTATCGAGTAATGAGTATCGAGTATTGAGTAGCGAGTATCAAATATCGAGTATCGAGCTTGTCATTTAAAATTTGATTAATTTCGGACACATTCTTAAAGAAGAAGGCGGAACAATTTGACTCTATCTGGAGACAGGTAAAAGCCGTCGCTTAAATTCCCTGCGACGAATGTTGTGCATAAAATATGTTTTCTGCGGAACCGTTTATTTGAAGACAATATATCTCTACGGTTTCTTTTTATTTTATTTCGGGACTAAGTAGGCAATTTATATGTCGCCCGCGGCGGTCTCGACTTTTGTGCGTTAAAATCCGCACGGTACAACCTACAGTCGACGTAGCTTTTCCTTGTGTCGCCGCTGACACCCTCGGGCACTTTTCAGGAGACGCGGAAGGTAAATATTTTCAGAGTTCAACGGAGCAGGCTGCATAAACAATAATGACATAATTGACTAAACATAAAACTTTGCGGAAATTTGCAATTCTGTATAAGCCTTAGAACAACCGAGTGGTTAAAATACAGTGCACGCCGCTTAATGTGATCACATCGGGACTCGGAGTTTTTTTGATAACAATAACCGACTGATTATAATAGCCGAAGAAAAACAATAATTAGAAAAAAATCTTTAGTAAGAAAGTTAGTATTACATACATAGAGTATTGATGCTTTACTTGAGGTGTATAGGTACACAAACAAAATTAGAAAAAATCCTTAATAGTTGATTTATTTTTTATTTTTATTAGTTAACTGCACCCCACAGGTACTTGTGTATAACACCTAGTGTGATGACTAACTAGCTATATTAATCTAACCTAAATTGCTACGTATAAAAGGTCTCCGATATTAAGTGTTCCCCATTGGTGTAACTTAAATTTAATTTGGATGCTGACGCTTTAAACTTTATACACTGCGCGTTGCTCTGCTTTGTTCACCTATCAGCTATCACTCACATAACACTGTGCTCTGCTTTTTAACTTCACTTCACCAACTCAAAAGATTTGGTTCTTTTGGGTCTTCGCACACTGTCACAATTATCAAGAAGCTGGATTGCCTCGACATTCGTGTGCTGGAGAAGTTTGTTCTGATGATTCTCTGCAAACTTTCCAATTTCGTTCGTTACTAATTCCATTTCGAGATCCCTGGGAAGAATTCCGTTTCTTATATACCACGGTGCACCCACGATGTTTCTTAGCACCTTATTTTGGAAGCGTTGAACGATGGTGATACTGCTTGGCTTAGTGCAGCCCCACAGTTGGATACCATAGGTCCACACAGGTTTAAGTATCTGCTTGTAACGTAGGAGTTTATTAAATGTCGACAAAGACGACTTCCTACCAATAAGCGAGTACATTTTTTTCTATCTTATGCCCAATTCTTTTCGTTTCTTTTTAACATGTGCTATCCAGCGGAGCTTGGTGTCTGGTGGTGATATTTATTGTAACTGGAACGTATCGTATTCGCTTGTTGGCAAAGTTTATGTGAACGGATTTGGTTTCGTTCAATGTAATTAGCCATCGTTTCATCCAATCACTAATATCGTTGACAGCATTCTGCAGTTTTACTGTTGCTCCTTCAACATTTGTATCTACTGCCATGATAGCAGTGTCATCAGCAAACGTGACAACGGCAACACCATCTGGTTGCGGAAGATCATGTGTATATAGTAGGTAAAGAATTGGGGCAAGTACACTACCTTGTGGTACTCCAGCTTTAATACATTTGAGGGTTGAGTACTCATTATCTTGCTTTATGCGGAAGTATCTGTCGGAAAGATATGATCCTAATAGTTTGCTATACTCGAAGGGTAGTAGCCGATCCAGGTTATAGAGTAGACCTTTGTGCCAAACTTTGTCGAAGGCTTTTGCCACATCCAGGAATATAGAGGAGCATACGTTTTTTTCTTCTAAAGTTCTTTCTATGATCAATGTTATTCTGTGCAGCTGATCAATTGTGGAATGTTTGTTTCTGAATCCAAACTGATGAGTTGGTATGATGTTTCTTTCATCTAAGATTGGCTTCAGTCGTTTTGCAAGTAAACTGTAAAACATGCTAATATTCAGCACATTATGGGATAGAAGGAATATCAAAGTTTCGAGTAATTTTTTTTTCAATGAAAATGATTGAAATAAAAATCATGCAACAAAGTGGAAATTAATTCGTTTAACCGTACTTTCTTCAAACTGATTTATTTAAGTATGCTAAAATAAACAAGACGAACACGCAACAGATATTATTAAGCTACGTTAATAATCCATTCTCCGGTTAAGTGCAGTCTTTGTGCTCGCTAGTGGGGCATTATTACAAAGTTTCTCTGCATAATAGGGAAAACTTTTCCTATTCGAGAACTTGCATCATTTTACCGATTCCGAAGTACATTATTTAAGTGAATTCTCGGCACAAAATGTGTTTTATATTATATCTCGTCCCCGTTAAGTACGTCATATTAAAACTAATTGAATTACGACTTGAAGAATGAACCCTTTACTTGAGACTTTACTTCGCTTTTAATATACAGGGCCAAAAAGGGGAGAATGGAAAGGATTAAAAGTGTTAAACTTCTCGGGTTATTATACTTCTGGGTGTTCGTTTCTCTTATTCTTCCGACGAGGGCGCAAAATTTCTAATTAATTATTAATAACCCCTCCTTTAACTGCTGGTAAACTCTCCACGAATATTTCAAGATTTTAACCGGATACAGTTGGAGAGATAACTTTTTCAATATTCGTAATGGACTTTTTATCAGATAAAATAAAGGTATTTATATATTTTTTTTTTCAACCAAGATTAAATACAACGTCTTGTATAAATGGAAATAATTTCTAGATCGCTCAGGGTTTAGTTATAATTTATTTTGGTATAAATTCATAATAAAATATCATATAAGTAACGACAGATTATTATTCTTAAGAATTACAAAATAACTAATAAATAGTTTAACAATTTAAAAATTAAAATTCCTAACAAGTAAAATATATTATCTTAATACATAAAGGGTATTCTTAACAAATAAATATATAAATATGTCCTCTGAATATGTACTTATTAAATTTGTGGTGCAGTTTTATAGTTTTTTGGAGATGTTAATTTTAATAAAATGTATTTCCTATTTCTTTTTCTAACATTACCTAAGATTCCGATTCCTATCATCAAAAGAATACATTTATTCCGAATGCTTTCTGCTATATTAGTTTTAACAAGAAGAAATGTCACGTGTCAATATCTGGTCCTCAAAGTTTAGTAGAAAGTAATAACAATATTAGAATTAGATATTAGAATATTAGAAGTTAACGGCCAACTTCCATTTTTAGACACTCTGGTAGTCAGGAATAGCAAAAATATAATAGAAATTGACGTGTATCGGAAAGATACTAACACAATCAGGTTTATCCCTAATGATTCGCAGCATCCTTTTCAACAAAAATTGTCTTTTATTAGTTGTTTAGTAAATAGGTTATTGAAATTTCCATTGTCCGCAGATAGATATCAGCAAGAATTATTGTTTATTAAGAATGTTGTCATACATAATGGGTACCCTGAGAAAATAGTTGATAGAATGATTAAGAAGCAGAATCAAAAAATGTATGTAAATCAAATATCTACTTTCAATACTTTGTCTGTAGAAAAGAAGAAATATGTTAAAATACCGTTCGATTGTGCATATACAAGGGGTTTGAGAAGTATTTTTACATCACAAAATCTCTGTGTAGCATATTCGACTCATAATAGCATAAAAAACCTTCTTGGAAACCCAAAGGATAAGGTAGATGTACTTGATAAATCTGGTATATATTGTATCAAATATCATGACTGTGAAAAAGAATACGTAGGCCAGACTAGAAGAACAATTTTAACTAGGTTCAAAGAACATGTAGCTCATTTTATATATAATCGTTTTGAAAAATCTAGTGTGGCTGAACATATTTTAGACACAGGTCATAAAGTAGTTGTAGATGACTTAAAACTTGTAAAAGCTGTGTCAAATAATAGGGAACTAAACAGCTTGGAAAGTATCTTTATTCACTTGAATAGAGATAAACTAATAAATTCAGACAGGGGTCCTATACCTAGTTCGCCATTGTTTGACCTGCTTTAATTAAAACTTGTTTTTTACGCTTCAATGATCAAAATTCACTGAGGTGTGAACAACAAATGGGTATATATAGGGTAATGTTTAACATGGACGTCACTTCCACTAGTGATTTGCTTGGACAATATCCAGTAAAGATACTATGAAGTGCTAATCTCTCTTTTCCTCTTTTTAGGTTCTACTGAAGATGGCAACATAGTTGCTGAAATACGTATTTAGGTTCTAAAATACTTGTTGTGGTTAGGGGTTTATAATTTTATTATTAGTAGAAAGTATCTAAATAAAATGTTTTGGAAAAGACAAGCTAGAAACTTGAATGACTTTTGAATATACCGGGTTATGTGTTTGCCAGAAGCACACCAAATTCATTTTTTTAGTATAGAATCCTGTATATTTTTCCTGTTTTATTTACTCTTTTGAACAACAAATTGAACAGTGAAAACGGCATGTCCCTGAGGTCAGTGGTGTAAATGTAAGAATTAACGATTAAATGTTAAAGCAATTAAACAATGTTAAAAGAATTTCTACCGGGTTAATACCTTGTCGACTTACGAACAGCGGAATCGAATTGCGTTTGTTTTATTAAGATTGAACTTCTATCCAATCTTATTTTCTGCTATTTAGTTGCAGTATTTGATAATCCGAACAATTTGATAATCCGAATGACCTTCGGTCCCAATAAGTTCGGATTATCGACGCTCTACTGTACTTCGCACCTTTTTGCACTGCTCAACTGTTTATCTCAAATCTAATGGGTGTTAAAATAAGTGTAAAATAAAGATAACGTATACTGAACTTTTGATATTGAACTCATGTCCACACACCTGACACCGTTTAGGTACTGCATAGAGCCTTAATATATCATATAAAAACTTTATTTGTTTAACGTTTCTCAAAAGAATTTAAGTAAACCCAAATTGGCCAAAATTGGTATCAAAACTACAAAACAGTTCTCATTAACTACTTTCAAAGACGATAAATAATAACAAAAGTCACACAAATGTTATTTGGCTTTAAAAGTGCCGTCCTATGATACATGGCACTATTTTTCCTATGCTGTTTGTAAAATTGGTTCAATCTACCGACTCTCTCCAACGTTCAAACAATACATTTCCGGACATTAGTTCATTCAAAAATGTGTCTACTATGTCATACAGACCATTCATACAGCTTATATATAACAACAATTATTATATTAACTAGTTGACTTAGTATTGTCGGCTTTTAAGTGTTTACGTATAATAGTAATGATAGCAATTTTGAAATTCGTTGTCGATGATCGTTATGACAGAATTTTCAAATTTGTCAACGTTTCTTTATATTTAGTCATTGTATTCCGTTTGTGTGGTTACATTTTAAAATAATATTTTCACCTTTTATTGTTTACCAATTTGTTATTAAGACTTTTTATCGGATGCGCGATTGACACGATTATAGAATTAACATATCAATTGTGTTCATTTTGTGCCTGTATTTTTGCTTTTGAAAGGTGCCAGTTGCTCATTATACATTAGGCCTTGCTCGATGAACACGAGCTGGAAATTGTCATAAAAAATTAACAATGTTTACTCCAGAATATTACCTACATAGTAATAAAAATTCTTCAATGTTGGTTGGCAATCAGACCAAATCTATAATTCTAGGATAAAAGTTCAATGATTCTGAAACAAATATCTAAATACAAATAATATTCTTAATAAAAATGATTAATTACACATTAATAAACGATCGAAAGACTGCAAATTTGCTTGCAATTTACTTAATGTCAATATGCTATAGATAAGTTGCTGCTACGTAATATGTAATATATCTCTATCAATGCCATTTACAACAAATAAAACAACGAAAACGCTACAAAATAATTAATAGTAAAGTCATTCGCACTGCGTTACCCTTTATTATTAAAACAAATCTTGCCCCCCCTCCCCCTGGAACATTTTGTAACGGCGCCCATGTTTGGAGGCCCTGGGTAAATGCCCATTTTGCCCATGTGATAATGCGCCACTGGCTATTGTGCATAGTCAATACCGTTCATACCCACAAATTATACTAGATAATTAAAAAAGACAAATCTCGTTGTACAATACAAATGAATACAAATAACAAACTAAACAGCAACATCTAAAATAAAACCCCAACGTCAACATATTAATTATCAATCTCCGATTTAATATTTTTCACCATATGCATACGGTTGACAGTTTGAACAACGCGGTCGTGATTCGCAAGATGCCGCGACGTGATTGGTCGGACGTACGATACAAACAAAGCGTCGACAGTAGCAGACAGTAGTTGGTTCGACAACGGAGCAGTGATATGCATGCGTGTTCTCGCGTCGGTTATTTGAATATTTTGGTGCCATTTCGCTCGTGTTTGACTGATTGTTGTTACCTGTGTCTACTATTGAGTGCCTACAAGGGATTTCGGAAGACTTTTGCAAGAGGAATCGCTTAGTATCGTGTTAATCGGTGAGTTTATTTTTGCTTGTCATTTGGAGTGTTCTTAGGCAGACCGAAGAAGCCGAAGGGTCAAGCGCGCCATATTTGAATATATTCGCTTGCCTGTTGCGCGCGGCGGTTTGAATTAATTATGAAGTTAAGTTTGTATTGTGTGTATGTATTAATATTTGAATTTGGATGGATTCGGTGTTTATTTTATGGCTTTGTGATTTTTTTGGGTTAATTTTGGTTATTGGTATGTTAAAACATGTTTCAGGGCGTTTATTGGTCAGTCAGATTATGATTGCACTTCGGAAAAATGTTAAACCCGGCTTGATTTTTGTATACATGTTTGGTTGGGCATTACGCATAACGTGCAAAAAGTTCCCATCAAATCGTGTGTGTCTCGCGAGTTATTACGGTCAAATATGACCGAATTGTTTTTTTTTACATCTTGATTTGGGCTTCCAGTCCCGGGATTACGGGATCCCGACAAATAGTGAGTTTTTTCGGGATCCCGGGATTATAAATCTAAATTCCGGGATCCCAGCACTGACCTACATCAGTCTATAAGAGCACCCTTTCTGATTAATCAAGCATAAAATGTTCGTTTACACCAGCTTGTTGCTATAATAGGAAGAACAGATTTTGCAAGTATTAGATATAACTCGATATGGAGACAAACATGAACCTTTTCAACTTGCTTAAGTCATTTTAGTTACTTTACCCTCAACAACAGGAAAAAACATAAACGTAAAAATAAAGAAATTTGTGGCGGATTTCTTTACCTGGATTCAGTGATGTACTACAGAATATAAAATTAGTAAATAGGTAATAAAATACAGCGAGACAGTTTCTTCCAGTTTAAGGATTTTACCATCAACTAAAAAATGTAATATTTCGGTACGAAGCATCTCGAGTTTGCGATGAGCTGTGACAGAGGTAATATGGTCACTTTTGACATTTCTTCATCACACAATTATCGCTTTTTTTGGTGAAAAGTTTTTGTCAGAAAGGGCACTTAGATAAAAAAATCTATAATGTGGGGTATTTGAACTGTGTATTCATTAATTTTGAACAATAAATAAGGTCTTCACATGAATAAACATCCATTACATATGAATTCTAAAGTTATGCAATTAATTTTATCTTAAAGAAGATAACAAAACTACGTCAAAATATTTTGTTGGCATCAATATGGAAAATTGAAAATTTGACTCGATCAAACAATTTCTTTTGCCGACTATTCTTGAAACATTTTACAATAATGCAATTTTTTTTAACAAATTTACGATGTAAGAGCAAGTTATTATCTAATAGAGTATATATTTTGTTTATTGTTGTTGTCAATACACACACTTTGACACCTTTTAGCTGTTAAACCGTCAATTTTGATTTTCTACTTGTAAAATTTGAAAACGTTGATCAAGCTTCGGGGTAAAAGATATTATCCAATAAAATATATTTTAGAAGTTTCTTACTGACGATTTGTCATCCCTGGCGTTTTGGTGCGGCAATTTTCGCTTTTCTCATGAATCCCGGGATTACAAAATCTTTAATCCCGAAATTCCGGGATCAGTATATTGTCCGGGATTGGAAGCCCTAATCTTGATGTCTATTATCTGTTACATAAAAACAAAATAATCCCTAGAAAACAACTCCTGGCAAAATTATTGGTCAAAACCCACCAATATTTGTTATCAATAATTTCCCCTGTCCAAAATGAACCTACAATTAGAATTTTCTATTTATAATGGACTTCAGGAATAGACCAGAATTGTGGGTTGTAGATTTCAATATGATCTTACATTCCAGATAAGATTACTAATCTATTGCCAAAAATGCGTACAATTAATTATAATATAGCATATCAAACGATGTAAAATATGTTATTTATTTGTGTAAAGACAGCAATAGAGCCATATGTATTACTTCTAACCTTGTACACAATTCCGACACACTTGTCTGATTTAAGGACATGCTATATTTACGTGTACCTAATTCCGACACCCCTAAATTTGTAAATAATAGTGGTTAAAGAGTAGTACACCGCATTATTATGAAAATATAAAGCATTTTTAGTCACCCTCAATAGATAATATTAGAATTTTTTTTCATAATCGAGTATTTGACTATTATTGGATAACCATCTTAGTGTGTTTATTCGTTCACTCTACTTTGTAAATGCATTATTTTTCGTAATTCTCTTCTTCTCTATATTTCATAAAAATCAGCGTTGAAAATTGAATCACAAAAAGTCCCGCCAAAACGATAGTTTCGGTCTTGTGACGTCACACGATATATGTCTAATCGGCCCATATGGTCTGTAAGCATCGGCTTCGTCGCCGTTTGGTAATTGTGTTGTATGATGTGTAGTTTTCACAATTTCTACATAAAAATGAGTTATAAATAGTGTATAAATCCACAATGCAGAAATACGTCAATAAAAACGTCGGATAAACTATTTGTAGCTGTTCCGCAAGATTTGAAGCTGCGAAGAAAGTGGTTGGTTGAGACTGGCTCGTAGAAATCCAAAAGAAATAAGTAGCGGCCTATACAAGTGTTTATTGTTGTGAAGATTACTTCGACATAAAACTAACTAGAATAAGTTTCCTATCGTATTTTCGATCCAGGTATTATCTGACGGTTAGGACTAACCTAACCTACAAAGTTATGCTTACATTGTACTTTTTACACGGTGCGTAGTTCCGGAGCGTAAAAATAAGGATTATGATTAAAGTAGAATCCCACCATCAAAGCGTTAACCTTCGGTAGATTACCACTAACGGCGTTAACAAAGTTGTTTCCTATTGTTTGTAGATTAACGTAGTAAATTCAAACGGGAGAAGCATAAGCCTACTAACGAATGACGTCACTGGAGACTGAGCCAATTACAGAGCGTTTTCGATCACGTGGTAGGACGTGCATAAAATTCAATTTTAATTTTGGTTTTTTATAGAAATAAAGCATATTTTTTTAAAAAAGTAATAACAAATACTTTCCTTAAACTGTAATCTATTAGGATGACTATTATAATACAGGCCATATTTTTAATACAGTCAAATACCCTATTACTGTTATCCTGTAGCGATGTAAAAAGAACTTTTAGCATAACACTCAATTATCAAGATCAGTCAAACTTTTAGGTTATATTCTGACCGTTATAACATTGGTAGAATAAGAAACGATTGTGGGTTGATAAGTGTAATGTCAAATCAACAAACCGGATGTCGTAAAAGAAATAAATGATACACAGAAATATGTCGAAAGTTAGAACAGTGTCTGATTTTTTGAATTTGGGAATTTTTTATATTCATTTAAATATATAGCGACAAGAATTTTGTCGCATTTTTAACGTTCTGCAGGACATCCTATTGTTTTTACAGTATTCTGCATGCATTTTTAACATCCTTTTACTACGCGTTTCGATTCTGTTTAAACGAGAAAACTTATTCGCTCCATTTCACGAGCCATACGCAATAATGTTAATTCCCTTTACGTTGGTACTTTTTAACAATGTAATTTTTCGTCCACGCTGTCCCCATATATGAATTATTAAATACTTCATAAATCCCGCGTCCGGGTTATCTCTACCGGGTTCCGTTTGGCGTAAAATTCTTTTTAAAATATGCAAATTCGTTTGTCATAGCATAAGGCGACGAAGGACCGACCGTCACATCTCGCCCGCACACACACACACACACACAACCCGCGCCCATAAATTTTCATATTGATGTATACCGTCCGGCAAATTTCAACCCATTGTAGCCAGATATAAATTGCCGGAGGGACAGTTCTTATTTGCAACTGAATAGACCTGTCACCAGTATAAATTATTTTTACGCCTTCGTTTTTCGTTTTTTTTTTTTTGCGCCCTGGTCCATCGAATCCTTTTCACAGTCCTGTTCCCTATGCGATTTTCTTAAGGCGCGTTTACACTATATCAGAAACTAGAAACATTTTTTTTTATCAATAAGCATAAAGTGCTTATCATATTGAAACTAATCTAAAAGATTAACCACCAATTTAAATCTGAATTCTTAAAAGTAGGCACTTGTCTCTAATAGGCTATTTCACTCACTGTGCTCTGCTTTTTACACATTTCACTGGTTCACTAGTTCGAAGGGTTTAGTTCGTTTTAGTCTTCTCACTAGATTCTGGTTGTCCAGTAGCTGCATGGCCTCTACGTTGACGTGATGGCTTAGGCGAGATTCATGCTTAGTGGC
This sequence comes from Melinopterus prodromus, assembly GCA_964023965.1. Taxonomy (NCBI): domain Eukaryota; kingdom Metazoa; phylum Arthropoda; class Insecta; order Coleoptera; family Scarabaeidae; genus Melinopterus; species Melinopterus prodromus. The sequence continues at coordinate 2,322,005 of OZ030391.1, read as the reverse complement.
GAATCTTTTTATCTCTTTGATGACTTGTGGGACACCAAGATCACGATGGAGGTCACTATTCCGTATGTACCAAGGGGCGTTAACCATATTCCTTAGTACTTTATTTTCAAAAGTCTGGATTCCTTGTATATTGGAGTTTTTCGCGCAACCCCAAAGCTGGATGTCGTATAACCAAATCGGTTTTAGTATTTGGTTGTAAACTTGTAGTTTGTTCTGTACTGACAACTGAGAGTTTCTTCCCAGAAGCCAGTACAGTTCTCTGTGTTTGAGGCCAAGTTGTACTCTCTTCTTCTTAACATGTTCTTTCCACCTTAGTTTTGTATCCAGAGTCATACCCAAATACTTCGCAGTGTTTGCATATGGAACTATGGCGTCGTTAATCTTGACATGAGGTATGTCCTCGATTCTTTTCTTTGTGTAGTTAATGTGGACAGATTTCAGTTCGTTGAGCTTGGTCTTCCATTTTTTGGTCCATTTATATATTTTATTACTAGCTTGTTGAAGATTCCTAGTAGATTCTCCAATAGGTGATCCCACTGCCATTAGAGCCGTGTCATCTGCGAATGTTGCGACTGTTACATTTCCCAGCTGCGGTAGGTCACTTGTATATAGTAGATAGAGAACTGGTCCCAATACACTACCCTGGGGTACACCAGCTTTTACTTCGTTTAGTTCCAAGTATACATCGATATGTTTTATTCTGTATAGTCTATCAGATACACAGTCCTGTTCCTTATGCGATTTTCTTAAGGCGCGGTTACACTATACCAGAAACTATAGTAGAAACATTTTTTTATTAATAAGCATAGAGTGCTGATCATATTCGAACTAATCTAAACTATTAATGTTACGGCTAAAAAATGCCGATCACTAATTTGTTCAACACGTGGACTGTAGATTCTCTTCTTCTGGTGAATGGATGACGAACCAGAGATCTTATGCTCTAGATCGTCGGAACCATTTACTATTTTAGACACTATACGAACAAACTGGTCGTTTACCCTCGACAATACGATTCACGTTGATATTAGAGCAGCCAGATTCTTGAATATCATTTCTGAAGCAATGGATTCATGTTTTCCCATTAAAACAAAGCTGCAATTTAAAAACAAACCGTTGGTGAATTGGTTCAATGACGAGCTGTATAGGATGAGAGAACAGCTTCGCTCATTTAACATTCTAAATCGTAACTATCCCGGATTCATATGAGAAAATCGACTGAAAATATTTAAAAGAAGTTATTGAAATAAACAGCGTAAGGCGAAAAGATTGACTTTCTATAAGCATATCCCATGATATTGTTAAAAATCTAAGCAAATCTGATATGAATCTACTTCAATACATAAAAAATATAACATCTGACACCGTTCATTTTAACCATGTTTCATTTAATGCATGAGAGACACAATAAACTTATTGAAGAACTCAGCAAGTGCGGACTGCTATGGTATCAGTGTACGAATAATCAAAACGTTAAAAAATATCATTATATATATATCAACTTACACACCTTTTCAATTACTGCATTTAACAATGCTGTTTCCGAAATGTCTAAAATTTGACAGTGATACCGATACATAAGATAAATGACACGGGCGACTGTAACAACTACAGACCCATATCATTAACAGCGATAGTATCAAACATTTTCGAAAAAATAGTAAAAAGAAACAAATATACATACATTTTGAAGGGAACAACTTGTTTAGTGAATCTCAGTTTCGATTTAGGCATGGCAAATCTACCAGTCTAGCTATCAATGCTCTTATAAATGAAGTCTTAAACAACTTTGAGGGCGAATCCCATTCAGTTGCCACGTTTTATGACCTCTCGAAAGCTTTCGATTGTGCCACACATCACATTCTATTAGAAAAACTTAAGAAATATAACTTTTCGAAAACGAGAATTGAGTTAATGGAGTAATATCGAGTAATCGTTACCAACACCTAAAAGTGAACAATTCAATTTCATCGAACAGACTTTGCAGTTACGGGGTACCTCAAGGATCGGTTTTGGGTCCCATTCTCTTTTTAATTTATATCAACGACATTAATTGTGCTTCTGAAGCCACTGATCTTATTCTATTTGCGGATGACACAACGGTAATTGAGGGAGGTGATGACTATGAACAGCTTCTTCACACAGTTGGTCTATGTGACAGCGATATTAAAGATTGGTTTTCTTGAAATGCGCTATGCATCCTTCAGGATAAGTGCTTATCGGTCTTGTTTACATTGCGACATGAAGCGCGTTCCAGTAGGGACGACAATGAGAGTGTAAAATTCTTGGGTGTTATTCTTGACTACAAATTAAAGTGGGAAAGTCATGTCGGATAGGCTTCAGGAAAACTAGCGAGGGTTGTTCATTGTTTGAGGATCTTGAGAGAATCGATCTCTATAAAATGTCTCAGGGTTGCATACTTTACCTTTTTTCACTCCTTGATGACATATGCAATATTTGACTGGGGCCATTCAGGTCACAGCAATAAATTGATTTCTTTACAGCGCCGATGCATAAGAGTAGTACTCGGAGCCGCTTGGAGGGAAGATTGCCGTGAACACTTCCGAAATCTCAATGTTCTGACACTTCCATCCGCCTACATGTTGGAATGTTTAATATATGCTAAAGTCAATGCAAGTACGTTTATGACATCGAATGCAATTCACTCGTACAACACTCGTGAGAATCAGCAGTATCGCCGACCTTTTCTGAGATTGCAGAAGTCGCGCAACGCATCCAATTACTGGGCCCTAAAAATCTTTTATGTTCCGCCGCCAGCAATTAAAGAGTTACTCCAATAACAGACTTAAGACAGTAATGAAACAATCCTTGGTTGAAGAATGTATATTCAATTATGATGAATACTTTAACTGTAATTTCGTAAATATATGTAGATCATAGTGTTTTTCGTCCTTGTTTTGTTTTGGGGATGTGATTGTTTAGTTTGACGAGAATTATCCACGATCACTTACCAGAGTCGGAAAATATCACCGAAAACATCATGTATTTTGATGAACAGAGCAAAATTAAGACCGCTCAACCTTTTGGCCATACTATAGCATGCTACACGCATCTTTAAATTTGTATAGAAAATAGATTTTTCGCAGTTTAAGCGATTCTAAAAAGGCAGTTTGTGTACCATTTCAATTATTTACCTATTTCGTCCGTTTTTGTTTGTTTTATTTTCACTCCGATTCCGTAAAAATCTCTCGTATTCTGAAAACTTACCATCACTCGTTTTAATAATTGGAAACATACAGCGCGGGGTCGATTTCCACCTCCGCATCTTTTACATCCTGAGGGTAGAATTAATTAACAAAGTATCCGGTAGGTAGAAAAAAGTTTATGGTCGAAAAATTCGAAAAACTCCTTTCACTGGATTTCTTTCCTCCGGCTGTGTTGGCTCCACTCGAAAACAATTGCCCGCTTTTTTTTCGTTTGTTTCATCCCAGGCCTCTCTCTTTATACTTAAAAATACTTATACCCATTTCTTTCTCGCTTTCTTATTTCTCTAGAATGATTTTCTTTTGTGCCTTCTTCTTCTTCTTCTTTCTCTCCAATATCTCTCTGATCGTTAGAACGTATTTTCGTATAATGATGACTGTTCCTTGGAATAACAAAGTGAAACAAACTGTCATATTATCATATACTAAACGAAAAGAGTGTTTTTGCTAAGCAGATGCTATATGCCTGGGCAAATAGACTTCAATCCATCATAAATGAGCGTATGTAGTTGAATTTCAAATACAATATCGCTAGTTTCGTCCTCACATCCTATTTGCCAATATAATATATCTATTGGCGATGCAGATCGATTGTCACAGTATCGTGTACTGCCGGAGGTATTACGTAGTTCGATATAGGCGATATAGATCGTATTTGGTGTACGAATTACAAGCGAAAACTTCGAGCTATGATTACAGTTTACTGGGTCCATGTTGTTCTAGCTCGAGGAGATACAAACTTAATTTTGACAAACAATTTTCGTCGCTTATACGAAGGCTAAGGTCTACTACTCGAGTATCCTCGCGTCAAAACCCTTCGATGAAGTTGAACACACTTGGGACGAACACCGGAACCCCTCTTACCTCTCGCTAAACCCTCATGGAACCGATAATATCCCCACACTTGGGGTCTTTGGTACTTGAAGGTCCCTGGCCACAAAAAGCGAACGTTTTTTTTTACCCTGGAAGTTGCATTAGCAATATGTGTGGCGAAAATAATGAAAGAAATAACGTACCATTGCGCGGGTATTAGAACAAATTGCGTCTTATCTTGTAAAATATTACTGTTTTAATAGTGTAAATTCAATATTTGGGAAACGGCAACAAAGTTTTTAGTTTTTTTTAATTTTCAAAATTCGCCTATAACATAGGCATCATCAGGAAATCTACAAGGAATATTTTTAAAACAAGAATATGACAAATTTATCAATACTTACTAAAATAACTATAAACTACAATAACACAAAACTTTTTTAAAAAACTTCTGACAAATTGCAAACAAAATACTCCATAACGACGTAAAAATAAAACTGATATCCACATATCCATGAAAAAATAAATTAATCAAAAATTTCGACCCTTAAATGATTTCAATAACGTTAATAAATTTTTATAAATTATGCTCACATTTTCAACATCTGTTTTAAAATTACATGTTTAAATTCGTCAATAAACAACATTTCCAAAAAATTTCTATTCCGTTGATTTTTACAAACACCTAAAATTTTAACATTCTCAAAATCAAATTTGTGGTTTTCTTTAAAAACATGTTGCGATAATGCACATCTTAATTTACTTGTTTTGATGTCCGATTTATGTAAGGAAATTCTAGTTTTTAAATAGTTACCAGTCTGACCAACATAAGAAAGATTACAACAAGAACAAGGAATAGATAAACAATACCAGAATTAAAACCCAAAGGTGTTTTATTTTTAACAAAAGAAAAACAACTATTAATTTATAACAAATTATATTTCGCAAATTTAATGTTATTAATTTTTAAAATTTTGGTTAAACTAGACGTTAAACCCATTATATACGGAATTTTTAAAAACAAAGGAGGTTGTTAAGGCAAAGGAACATTATAGTTATGAATTGATTATGACCGAGAACCAAATAATAAACGATTAAGTACATTTTTTGGAAAACCATTATTCAAAAATATCGAGAACAAAATCTTTAAATTCTTCTGTCGAAATTTGGAATTGCAGATTTTTTCTATTCTATTTTTTCGTGCCAAAACTGTGTTGATTTTTTGATGAATTGAATGATATGAGAAAAAATTAATATATCAAAAAAACAGATATTGACAATGTGAGCATAATTTATAAAAATTTATTAACGTTATTGAAATCATTTAAGGGTCGAAATTTTTGATTAATTTATTTTTTCATGGATATGTGGATCAGTTTTATTTCGTCTTCTTTGTCTTTATGGAGTATTTTGTTTGACATTGGTCAGAAGTTTTTTAAAAAAGTTTTATGTTATTGTAGTTTAAAGTTATTTTAGTAAGTGTTGATAAATTTGTTATATTCTTGTTTTAAAAAATGTTCCTTGTAGATTTCCTGATGATGCCTATGTTATAGGAGAAATATTAAAAATTAAAAAAAAAAACTAAAAACTTTGTTGCCGTTTTCCCATATAGAAATTGAATAATTTAGTTACTATTTTAAATATATACTGTCGGCAGAAAAGACGGTATACATTTTCAGTCGTATTTCCAATAATATTTAGTGAATTCAAATATTTCTAACGAATTGCTTATGTAGTATGAAGATTGAAACTGTACCATATGTGACCCCGCACGAGAGAATCGCCCTTACTGCCATCTCTCCTTTCGATAGTATTGACACCTGTGTTTGAAGGCCATTAACTCTAAAACTACTGAACAGAAATAATTTAAAATTGAAAAAAAAAACCTGATTTTTACAGTTTTAAATTAACGCTTGTCTTGCCCATTTTTTTTCTTTTAAACCAGTTACCTCAAAAATTTCAGTTTTTGTCAATTTTTAAGACCGAAATAAACATGAACAATATTTTGCGCAGTTTGGCTTCCCTCGGTTGTAGGTTTTGGTGCGAGGCAGTCGAACGAGATGCGAGTATAATTATACATCTAAATTCATTATCTATATTTAACTCGCACTACTATTCATAATTTCGCAATTAAATTGTGATCGTATCGTACTAATATTAAATAATCGTCCACTGCCCCAGCTACGTTTCCATTTACTGTTACGATTGACTATTATCGCATTAAATTAAATAAAATATAACGATTGTTTACGTGCATATCCCGTTATCGTGCTAATATTCATTACTGAGATATCCGCTTCCATGGAATTCTTGTTTGGAACGTTTATTATTTACACAAAGCTGAAGAAAACTAAAACGGCAATTTATAGAACAGGTTCTAAATGCAACCTGACCAAAATTATCTTTTCAAGCGGTTTACGAGGAAAAAATTGATAATACGATATTTTTACTACTGTCTAATACATTTTGACTGACACTGTCAACTGACTACTGACTAGCTCTTTTCTAAATCCGAAATGGTGACAGGAAGATACATACATCTTCCTATAACTAAGCATTGATTAGACTTGAGATCGAATGCGTTGACAATTCTTCGAAACAAAAATTGTGATTTATTCAGATGTATTTTTACTTTACAATACGCTGTAGGATGATTTCCATTTCTGCCATTTCTGTGATTACGTCAAAATAGGTAAATAATAAATTAAAGTAGAGGAAATTCTGACAAATCTTTGCCTATGATATTTTTTGGTAAAATTAATAGTTTAGCTGCAAGAGCAAATTCTATTTGGTCGAGATCGGTCGCATCTGAGAACTAGTTAGCCAGGATTTCACAGATAATTTCATTCTAATGGCAATAGGTAGTGTACCTACTAATACCTACTGTCAATAGAATCGATATATCTGTCAACTCTTCGCTAACTAATTTTATTTTAACTCAGACACGATCGATCTCGATCAATTAGAATCTTATGCAGCTAAATTATTAATTTTATATATAGTATGATAAAGTCATGTGCTCGGCCACATCATATTTTTTAATTAACAGACGAAAAAGTTCTATTTCCAACGGTTAGTTTTCTCGAATAGGAGACTTGGGTAATGAAGGTAATAAAAATGTTGAAAACATGAAGACGCGGACCGACATGAAAGATTTCTCAGTGAACAAGTTGTACAGTTTTAAAATTAGTTTCGTCGGTTAATATTGGATGGCAAAAAGCGGCAGCCATTCGCGTCCCAGAAAAACAAACTTTAGTCGTCCGATATTCGAGACAAATAACAGCTGCCCGGACTTTGCTAAAAGTTTACAACGCGGCATTACCTCGATATAATTTCCTTTTTTTGCCGTCTCTGACAAGCAATTTATTTAATTGGGGCAAAATACAAATACATTCATCCACGCACAGTTCCAGAGTTTCTTCAACTTTACGATAAAGTCAGGCCTAAATATAATTAATATCATGGCTGTATTATGTATGTAACAATTTTCTGTATTTGTATAGTTAGTAAATTACGTACTATCGTGGCCATATATTACGTCCCCTCCTTTGAAGTCCATTTTCTCGCAAATCTAGGGGCGAAAAAATTTGAAAAAATTCTGATGGTGTCCTTGATTAATATGCTACAACTCATAAAAATTAGAAAGCTGTATATGTTGGCGTTTTCCGATTTTTCCAAATTAAGACGAATTGGCGCTGTTTTTGCCCCGTACATTTTATTCGTTTAACTTTAGCAATTAATTACTCCGGAAATAATATATAGATTTCAACAAATAAAAAAGTAAAATCACCTGCGGAATGCTAGCTTTCAATGTGCATTTTTGTAAAATCATTGGATTAGTACCCACAAAAAGCTATATTATGCAATGCCAGCAATTCCTTTATTAGAAGAGCTAGAATAATGAAATATAGACTATAGGCTACCCACTAATTCATAGGTTTAAAGCTTATCACATAATAATTGTTTATCTTGCATTTTCCCTACAAAAGACCGAGTTGAAGCATCTCATGATTGCTGCAATTGACGCGGCGCTCTTCGGTCTTTCGGGCGAGCGGGGGAAAGGATCGACAGCGACGCTGCAAGTAATTGCGGATCGCACGTGCATTAGTTACTAGGAGAACAGTGTTTACGGACACAATGTGTAACGACACGGCGATTATGCCTCGCCAAAGAAATTTGGATATCCGGCGACAGATTTCAGAATTAAAAAATAATGGCAAAATGAGTCAATAAGATAACAGAACCACGAACAGGCATTTGGAAGTCCCATGGAAATTCTTGGCAAATTAAATCGGGTTTCAGGATTAGCATTTAAAATTAATGAACGATCTGCAAAATAATCTATGTGTCTACAAATTTAGGGTGATAAATTTGTAAAAGTTTTTTGATATTTCTAAGTTTTATACGCTCAGAGTTGACGTTTGTAATATATGTAATATATCAAGACTTGTATTTATTTTATATTGTTTGTGCATGTATTTAAATATTATTAATAAATAAACTGTTGAAACTGTTACAATAGTTTGAATATTTATATAACAAAATCGGGCATGCATTTTAAATATTTTTTGGGTTTATCAAGAAAACTTAATTTAGTATTCACCACTAATCGGAAAATCTGCTAACTCAATATTATTAGATCTATCGGCTTCCATCAAAATCTTGTTTACAACCTTATTGTATAAAACTGAAGAAAACATAAACGCCAATCGATAGAAGAGATTTCTCTCGTACCGTGTCACATATTATAATCAAAATCATGCAAAAATTAAGAATTTAATTGTTAGTTAAAATTACTACCTTGACAAGTTATCGTTCTTTTTGTGTATTGATAATAAGCTGCCCCGGTTCTCCCAGCTGTGTCGGTTGTCTCCGACATGACTGCACCGCTAACGCCTCCCTTCCCCGCAGCACCCCAAAGACCGTAGAGCGTCGGAATTCACGCGGAGTTTCAGCACGATCCTTTGTATGAAAAATGCAAGATAAACAATGATTATGTAATAAACTTTAACTTTATTTTAGGGGACAAAACACTCAATTGTCAAGATCAGTAACACTCTTAGGTTTTATTCTGACCGTTAGAACATTGGTAGAATAAGAAACGATTGTGGGTTGATATGTGTAATGTCAAATCAACAAACCGGATGGCCTATGTACAAATCCAATAGAATTGGATTAGATATTCAAATAGCAAACGAGTAAGTTTCCTTGGCTCTTAGAATTCGGGTTTCTGTTTCGACCGGTTTCTCGCTGAAATTCGAATGGTGTATAATGAGCAACTCGATTTAACATTTATCACTGCGTTGTCAGATAGGGCAGTAGACAGGCTCTCGGATAAGACGCCCGGTTTCCTATGGGTGGAAGAAACTTCAATAATTGAAGGAGGTTCACTTTAATCCCATTAAAAGTTAGACTCGATCGGGACAAGAAGGTCTCTTTTCGACTGGGCTTTATTTAATTGAATATGGAAAAGTAGCAATCTCGGACTCAAGCAGAACGCAAACCACTACCTAATTTCATTATTAGGAGGCTACAGGAAAGCTTATTAATGGAAGTTGACCAAATGATGCAGACATAGGGTATAATAATAATAGTCAACTAAAGAAGCGAATGATAGATAATTAACCCAGGTGAGGGTAAGTTTTGGAAAAACACCTCCGCCTGGATTTGGATTTGGAGAATATTTGTTAATAAAAAAGAAAGCTCAAAAGAAAATAAATCTAGAGAAATAAGAAAGAAGGCGAAAGTATACGCTTAGTGTCTAACTATTAACAATTTTCTTTAAAAATTAATTGCCAGATATATTTAGAAGGTAATAATTGTTTAAAAAAAGTTGACATAGTCACTATCACACATAAATAGAAATTTTACAGTTACAAACAAAAATTATTAACAAAAATTCTATAACCTGTCTAAATATGGAGCGTTTACCTTAATATAAAATTTTATTATAAACGAATATCTATTTCCCAATACCATAGCTCTCGTTTTTACTTTATCATACGCAGTATGTAAAGTATTGTAATCGTGCCGAAAATTTTTTTTGAGATTTTAGCGGAAATAGGTCTTTATGGGTCCCCTGAACATTTTTGACCAAGGTACAAAAAAATGTCTGTGTGTGTGTGTGTGTGTGTATGTGTGTGTGTGTGTGTACCCAATTTTTGTTAATTCATTTCCGGAGAAACTACTAAAGGTATCGGCACGGAACTTCATATTTAGAAGTTTCATGACCAAACTTAGAGTTGAAAAGCTTTTGGTTCAAAAGGGTCCAAAGGAACTGGGTGTTTACTCCAAGCCTTTTTCAAGGATTTTAGAAATCAGCCGCCATTTCTGTAATTTCGTCAAAATAGTTAAATAATAAATTAAAGCAGAGGAAATTTTGAATAATTTATGCCTATGACATTTTTTGGTAAAATTAATAGTTTAGCTTTTTAGTTTATTCTAAGCCTTTTTCAAGGATTTTGGAAATGAGCCGCCATTTCTGTAATTTCGACAAAATAGTTAATTAATAAATTAAAGTAGAGGAAATTTTGAATAATTTATGCCTATAACATTTTTTGGTAAAATTAATAGTTTACCTTCAAGAGCAAATTCTATTTGATCGAGATCGGTCGCATCTGCATTGATATCAAATTACATAGTAGCCAGGATTTTGACAAATATTTTTTTGTGTTGTCACATTCGAAAACAGCTGATCTCATCACAGGTTGGAGAACCACTATGGAACGTGTAGTGCGCAAAATTATAAAATACAAATTTCAAATAAAATAAGATCACCAATTTGATTGTTTGTTGATAAGAAATATCAACCCGTATATAAATCTAATTCTAAAAATGATACATTGAGAAAATTATAAATAAAGTATAGCGATGAGTGTAGTTTTATTTTAGTATGTTGGTAGGGATGTGTCATGAACAAATATAAATCTGCCAGAATTTGAATTACCTTTTTAAGGTGCGTTTTCATTAGTGATAATGGCAGTGCTAGCAGACGCCGTTATAGTATTTCCAATAGAAAATTGCTAGTGACTCATGTTTATGTACATGCAAACTAATATGTGTCATTATCACGATATGTAAGAAATACTATGATTTCGTATTCTACCACCGCCATTAGCTGCCATTACCGACTAATCGGACCGCACCTTTAAACTTGGCGTTTCGTCAAAGTGGTACCAACCTAGCATTTACTATACAGAAATCATTTATTTTTTTTTTAAATACGTATTTCTTAAAAAGCAACACAATAAACGTTGATGTCGCTCCTGCCAAAAACTAGATAGCGCGACTCGCTCATATGCGACGGCTACACTCCGCCTTCGGTGACGCGCCGTATCACCGCTCGTCGCGCTATTCCGTACTTTTTCCGTACTTATTCCATACTCGGCATTTGTGACATAAATAACTATTATTCTAATGACGTAGTGTAGGTAGTGTCAAATGCTGATGCTTTGACAATACCTACGATTTATCTCAATCAAATAGATTCTCATGCAGCTAAACTATTAATTTTATATATTGTATGATAAAGTCATGTGCCTGGCCACATCAGATTTTTTTTTTGTGGGATATAATACGGGATACCCGAAAACTATACCCGGCAAAGTTTTTAAGCAGATTTTCGACGAAGGAGCGGTGCCAGTGAGAGCATAACGTTGTAATCCGACGGGACCACATTTTCAGGTGTAACTGAGAGCCTAGGAATTCGGAAATTGTACCAAAGTTCCCGGACTGGAAAAGTTATAAGCATATTTAAAAATACTGGGATGAATTGAATTTTGACGACGTTGACAAGCACTAAAAGCGGCACGCAAAGGGACGCAAAAGCAGCCCGCTTCACCAGCCCCACTTTTATAAATAATAAACGATCAATTTAAATGCAAAACAGGGAAAAGAAGGAGATTTTTTTCAGCGATGCTTGAGGATTGCTCAATTACGCGATCCTCAACTCAATGATTGTTTCCTTAATTGGGCTCTTGAAGAAGTGTTTGTGCTTTTTGTTTTGTTTGATTTGCGACTCCATTTTCAGATTTGAGTAAAGAAGAATTAGTACTTATTTTAGGCCGGAAATTATAAAGGACCTATTAGATTTCCGAATAGTTTAGTATCGAAGTAAATCTACTAGAAGAGTAAGTCGTACGTGGGAACTCTCAAAATCAATGTAGGACAGAAACTAAACTGTGAATTGTTCTGAAAATTTAATGCACTGTAACATAATTGTAGAATGTTACCGTAGTGATATGTAACCAAATTATAGTGTAGGGGAGACCGGGCCACATTGGGATGGATTTTGGCATCCGCCTTATTTTTCATAATAACTAGTTGGTAATAGCAATACTACTTAATATATACATTTCTCTAGGTATATACACTGGAAATTTTAAGTTGAATAAAATATTTTTGGAGTTATAATAACTTCTTTCCAATTTGCAGTGTGTTCCAATGTTCCCCGGCCCGGGGCACATTGGGACAGGCATTGGGACAGTGTGAATATCTTGGTTATTATTGAAGATACCAATTTGATGTTTGGTGAGTACAAACCATCAACATGGACAAACCAAATGCCGTTAAGTTCATTATTATATCTTATATAAAATTTGTAACACAAATATCACATTTTCAAACGTAAAAAAATACTTTTTTTAGATTGATCACCGTGTATTACTATCGAAAAAAAATCTTGCCCTCTGTTATTCCAGACTATACCTGATAAATATACTTAAAATTTAAATAGTTTTTTTATTATTATACAGACTGTGTTGTTCCACGGCCAGAATATTGGAGGGTGATAGAGCGTCTTGTTTTATGAGCAAAAACATCAATGAATATACAGCGTAATGGTGACTTGATTGTATGGTGTGACCTTGTAAAGGTCACAGTGTTTTATGAACTACCTACAATGATCGTTGAGGAATTTCATCAAAACCAGTACAGCAATATTTTAAAATTATTATTCAAATATTCGGCAGAAAAGAGACGATTTTACCCTAAAATATGATTTCACCGAGGCGCAAATGGCTTAAATTTTTTGGTACGTGTGTATGTGTGTTTTTTATCCAACGATTGGTTTCCAGGTATCAATATACATCAGGTTTCCCTATAGGTGCCTACATATCATAATATCTGCGTTATTTCGATTTTCTTACTTTTTGATGATTTAACTTAATTTTAAACATCCCGTATTATAATGATAAAGTAATCATCATATTGTTAGTCATGTTAACGTATGCGTCCACCAAGCTTGAAATTGACAATCACAACAAATATAAAAGTTCAAACATTGCCGCGCAATTAAAATAAAATAACAAAGCTGAAATCGACTACCGGTAGACGGAAATGCATTAAATTTGAGAGTATTTTAGTTTCAAAGTTCGACTCGAGTAGAATCTGATTCCAAACATTGAAATATATAGAAATAGTCGAACATAAAACTGCTAATAGAACATTTCCCCTTATTTCCCTGTCTCAAACAGTCCCAGTTGAAAGGTCCCAATGTGCCCCCCCAACATGATTTTTATAAACTGAAAAATACTTGAAAATGTAATGTTATGATTTAAGACTACCAAATCATAACCTTAAATATATGAAGCGATAAAGGAGAAAATAAAGAAGAAAATTGCTGACTACATTTACGTCATTTACGCTTTTATTAGGGTACAAGTTCCAATAAATTGACACTCACTTGAAGAAATTAATATTACGCCACAAGTTCCACGATTTCACCAGCAACCTCAATCTACTTATACAACCTCAATGGCCTTTGGTGGCCGTCAGAATCGGTATAGGTGAACCATTACAAAGACGTGAATAACGTCGCATCAACATACTCTACAACGGTTCTGAGGTTCTGCGTGTGAAAAATGGGTTAGGTTTTTTTTGCATCAATACCTCGAATCTCCAACCGGTGGTAAGACTTTACTAGCTTATTGGTTTCCCGTCCAGGACAAGTTTTCTTGCGTTGTAAGTTAGAAAATTCTAACCTCAAACTCATATCTTCAAACGAAGATCGCAAAACTTTGGGAAACGCATAAAATAGTACTGTATTTATTGACACATTTACTAGGGAGATCAGTAGGGTAAATTAAAGTATTTGACTAGTAAAAAATATTTCTAGTAAATTAGTAAATTATTACTATTAATACTGGCCTGAGTGTATCTACTTTACAAACATTAACCACAGTCTCTCATAAAGCGTCGTTAGACTAAGTACAAAAAAAGTACATATCGAACGTTTGCGAATTAGCATTCACGTAGGACCGCCGATACTTCGATACTCTCGAAATTATTTTCTAAACTTATCGTGCGGCGTTTCGGCGAAGTTGCGAAGAGGGTGGATAGCACGCCTACCCCTTTCGACGCCTTTCAGCACGTCGAATTGCTTTCCAGCGCCGCGACGGCCGGCGTTCGGAAAACGTTCGATCGCAAAACTGAATTATATTTCGCTCCGCTCCGAGGAGAGAACAGTTTAACTCTTTCTCGTGCGGGTACAAAATTTGTTCGCGAAGTGTTGAGTTTACCTTGCTTAGTTCAGACCTCGCCTACCTCGCTTTGACAATTAAGCAATAATTATCGTTTAATGATGACAGGACCGGGCGCCGGCGCTGGTGTTAAAATGTGGATGTTTTAGGTTCAAACGTTTTGAATTATTTGATCGGGTTTCCTAACGGGCACGGTAAAAGTGATAAACACGTTACTTCTTACAAAAGATCTTTTGTTTACAGTCTTCAAAGACAATATTTTGGAGACTGTGGCGAACTTAATAATAAAATTATAAAGCCCTAACCACAACAAGTATTTTAGAAACCTAAATACGTATTTCAGCAACTATGTTGCCATCTTCAGTAGAAACTAAAAAAAGAAAAGAGAGATTAGCACTTCATAGTATCTTTACTGGATATTGTCCAAGCAAATCACTAGTGGAAGTGACGTCCATGTTAAAAATTACCCTATATACACCCATTTGTTGGTCACACCTCAGTGAATTTTGATCATTGAAGCGTAAAAAACATGTTTTAATTAAAGCAGGTCAAACAATGGCGAACTAGGTATAGGACCCCTGTCTGAATTTATTAATTTATCTCTATTCAAGTGAATAAGGATACTTTCCAAGCTGTTTAGTTCCCTATTATTTGACACAGCTTTTACAAGTTTTAAGTCATCTACAACTACTTTATGACCTGTGTCTAAAATATGTTGAGCCACACTAGATTTTTCAAAACGATTATATTTAAAATGAGCTACGTGTTCTTTGAACCTAGTTAAAATTGTTCTTCTAGTCTGGCCTACGTATTCTTTTTCACAGTCATGACATTTGATACAATATATACCAGATTTATCAAGTACATCTACCTTATCCTTTGGGTTTCCAAGAAGGTTTTTTATGCTATTATGAGTCGAATATGCTATGCAGAGATTTTGTGATGTAAAAATACTTGTCAAACCCCTTGTATATGCACAATCGAACGGTATTTTAACATATTTCTTCTTTTCTACAACCAAAGTATTTAAAGTAGATATTTGATTTACATACATTTTTTGATTCTGCTTCTCAATCATTCTATCAACTATTTTCTCAGGGTACCCATTATGTATGACAACATTCTTAATAAACAATAATTCTTGCTGATATCTATCTGCGGACAATGGAAATTTCACTAACCTATTTACTAAACAACTAATAAAAGAAAATTTTTGTTGAAAAGGATGCTGCGAATCATTAGGGATAAACCTGATTGTGTTAGTATCCTTCCGATACACGTCAATTTCTATTATATTTTTGCTATTCCTGACTACCAGAGTATCTAAAAATGAAAGTTGGCCGTTGACTTCTTGTTCTACAGTAAAGTTAATGGTGTTGAATATAGAATTCAAAACGAGAAGAAAATCTTGAATACTGCACTTCTTGGTGTCAAAAATGGCAAAAATATCGTCGACATACCTAACCCAAGTCTTAGGGAAATATGGTGCTATAGACTTTACATTGGTTTCAAATCTCTCAGGGAATTATTGAGCAATAACAACTTTGACCCGTCAGAAATAGATGAATATGTAAGATTGACTGCCCTTTGTATGTCTCAAAATTGTTTTCAAATAAACGGAAAGTTTTTTGAACAACTTGAGGGAACTGCGATGGGTAACTGTCTCTCACCTTTTATTGCTAACTTGTTTATGAGCAGATTTGAAACCAATGTAAAGTCTATAGCACCATATTTCCCTAAGACTTGGGTTAGGTATGTCGACGATATTTTTGCCATTTTTGACATCTTTAGAGAATAACTGATGATTTTTTCCGTCTTCATCATGTCTAAATCATCCATTTTGTCCAAATTATTACACATGCACGTTGGAACAGACACAACACAACCTGCAGCGTTCACATAATAGCGTTCACCCAGTGTTGCCACCTTCGGGTCTGTTGAATTCGGTAGAGTCGATAGTATAGTCGGTACAGTAAAAAAAAAAACGGAATCAACGGAAATACAATTACTATGATTTTTGCAGTAATTTTTTTATTAGAAAAATAGAAAAAACAAAACGAGATGACGATTTATTGTTACAAACTTTATCTTGCTTTATTTTTACAATATAAAAGGAGTAATTGTTGTACTACCACAAAAAAATGAAGGTCTAGAAGGACTCTTGTATTCAAAATTAAATATAAAACATTTTTAAGGTTTTGTATTAAAAAGGTAATAAATAATAAGTTATAAATAAAACTATTTTTCTTGCTACGAATTGCAAAATACAGAAGCACCATGTACGTATGCACTGGCAGAATAATACAAACCGAGTTTCTAATTTATCACTTACTTAGCTTTTAAGAATTGCGCAAATATGCATGACCCAAAGAGTTACACACTCGTGCATGCTATTAGTATGGATTGGCATTTTTTAGTCACGTTTTGATAATCTTCCTTATTTTAGTCATGAGTAGTAACTAAATAAGTTAGCCAGGACTAACGTCACTAAAGGCCCAACACTGAAAACCCAGTGAATAGACTCGTTGTGTGGCGATTATGTAGATACTAACAGAATTCCAAATCCGAGGCTATTGTATTGTAGCATCACCTTAATCCAATATCGAATTGAAATATATCACATAGCCGGTTCATGTGATAAATTCCTTACTTTAACCTCGCTCGCCACTTGGCTATAATTAATAATAACCGGTAATTATTAATAATAACCGATTTATCACTATGACCGTAACATATACAGGGTGTCTCACGGAACTGGTACATTAGAAGTTTCTCATGTTCTACTATTGCTGGAAACTTGAAATTTTGGAATTACAATTTACTCAATCTGAACTCTTCACCTAAAATATTCTCAAGTTAACTGTCACGTCCGTTCACCGGAAGTCGGTATCAACTTCGTTATTTTAAATGGAATGATATAATTTTTATTGTATTTGTGGTTTCTACGTATCAAAATATATCATTTTTGATAACGTTTCCCTATACCTAAATATCACCATTTTTGAGTTTTTTTGATTTTACTAACTTTTTGGTGATTTTCGCGGTTACGTTTAAAATTAAATATCTCGGTTATTATTGAAACTAGAATTTTCATGATTGGTGGTCCAAAACTAGAAACATAACCAAATAAGACGATGTTTAGTTCATCATGGTACCTTATACAGGCTGTTCAAAATTTACAACACAACAATTGAATTTTCAAACGTAAGAAACTTTTTTTTTTCAAATGAAACTCCCTGTATACCGATACACCATTCGATAGGAACTCTTATTCCCTATCAATCAATATAAGGGTTCCCTATATCTAACTTTAATAGTTTTTGAGATATTGTCAAAATAAAAGAATCCAAACTAAATACAAAACGATTTATTCTTCATTTATAGGAATGTATAGGAACTTTGGAACAGAAAAATATTGAAAGGTTTTTTAAAACTAAAACACTATGTTTGGGATATCTAACTTCAAGTAAAACTTAATTATTCTGTTCGAAATGCTGCCCGTTCTGCTCCAAACATTTTAAGACTCTTCGCTGTACTTCTGTCATCGTCGCTCTTCGGATTTGTTGTCGCGGAATTCCATTAATGGCGGCTACTACTCTGTTTCTCAATTCTTCTAGAGTATTTACTGGTGTGGAATAGACCTGACTTTTCACATGACCCCAGAAATAAAAGTCTAATGGTGTTAAATCTGGTGACCTTGGTAGCCATCGCCAGGGTCCCCTACTTCCGAACCATCTATCTTCAAACATCTGATTAAGTTGAATTTGATAAAAGCAGTCGCGTAAAACATTCAGGGGAGGATTTTCGCAAAATTTGTTCACACATCCACGCACAATTTCTAAATATCTATCACTATTTAAATTTTCATTGTAAATTTCGTATCTAATTTCGTCCCCCATTATTAAAGCAAAAACATTAAAGCTAAAATTGTGTTGAACATTTTCCTGTCTTATGGCATGGGGATTTTCGGTTGCCCAATAGTGTAAATTGTGTCTGTTGATTATACCCTCCCTCGAAACTTTTGATTCGTCAGTCCAAATTATCTTTGATAAAAAGAACGGGTCCTCCTGAATTTTTACCAGCATAAATTCACAAAATTCAACTCTCCGTGCATTTATAATCATTAGGAAAGAGTGATTGTAAAATATTGTAGGCATAAGGATGCATTTTGTGTTTTAAAAGAATTCTATGGATGGATGCACGTGATAGACCTAAAAATCATGTAAACAATTTCTGTAGAAAGTTGTACTGCAAGGCTTTTAATTATAAGCTATACCTAAATCCATAAAAGCAGCTCGCGTGGAGCTATTCCGGAAAGCAATAAAATACGCGAAAACATTTAATTCATTTTCTTCATTACCCGTAACAAGACTTGCAAAATTTTTCTGTTTTCCTACTTTTCCAAAGCGCAAAAAGTTTGACTCAATTTTCCTGAATTTACGTCTTGTCATTGGCGGTAGGTCTGGGTATCTGTGATTGAAAATTTGACATGTCCTTTCCAATATTTTGTTACATTCTCCGTGAATGAAGAATAAATTCAAAATGTCACTATTTGAATAACCGTCTGCGTTTACAAACAAACATCTGTCAAATGTAAAGACCTATCAAAATTAAGGTAGCAGTGTATTAGCGGCGACCACCATCGTGCGTACACGATAAATCCCGAGCACTGCAAATGTGCCAAAATAAGTCATGAAAAGTATGAATATATCTGTATTCAAATACAATTTATTATTTAAATACTGCAATTTATTAAATGCCAATTTATAAAAATGATGTTGTGAAATGTTATTGATAATGAAATAGTTTATCTGCCAAAATATGAGGGCCTCCTGATACAACCCAAGAGTATACAAAATGGAGTTAAAGAAAAAGTGTCAATATATCAAAAACTATTAAAGTTAGTTATAGGGAACCCTTATATTGATTGATAGGGAATAAGACTTCCTATCGAATGGCGTATCGGTATACAGGGTGTTCCATTTAAAAAAAAAAAAGTTTTTACGTTTGAAAATTCAATTGTTGTGTTGTAAATTTTGAACACCCTGTATAAGGTACCATGATGAACTAAACATCGTCTTATTTGGTTATGTTTCTAGTTTCGGACCAGCAATCATGAAAATTCTAGTTCAATAATAACCGAGATATTCAATTTTAAACGTAACCGCGAAAATCACCATAAAGTTAGTAAAATCAAAAAAACTAAAAAATGGTGATATTTAGGTATAGGGAAACCTTATCAAAAATGATGTATTTTGATACGTAGAAACCACAAATACAATAAAAATTATATCATTCCATTTAAAATAACGCAGTTGATACCGACTTCCGGTGACCGGACGTGACAGTTAACTTGAGAACATTTTAGCTGAAGAGTTCAGATTGAGTAAATTGTAATTCCAAAATTTCAAGTTTCCAGCAATAGTAGAGCATGAGAAACTTCTAATGTACCAGTTCCGTGAGACACCCTGTATACTGGCCAATTCAATAGAAATTAAACAGTTAATCGTCAATTTTGCGATTAGTATCCAATTTAGAAAGCATATAATCAAATCAGGTCACCGAAATGCCTAATTCGATACTGCCATCTATCGGACCCGAGCCAGATAGAGGTCCCCCGTCAAATCGATGTCTTATTTACCCTTTATCCGAGGACGAAACTCGGCATCGAACAAAGGACGCACCGACTGACGGCAACGGAAACTAAACAACCGACTTCGTTCACGAAACGTCGCTCGCGCGCCGGGTTCACAAAG
This sequence comes from Melinopterus prodromus, assembly GCA_964023965.1. Lineage (NCBI taxonomy): Eukaryota > Metazoa > Arthropoda > Insecta > Coleoptera > Scarabaeidae > Melinopterus > Melinopterus prodromus. Next base: position 2,301,734 of record OZ030391.1, on the reverse strand, counting down.
TCAATATAAAACAAAAATAAAAGTTGGTCGAAACGGCTCGCCGTTATACCCCCCCGGTCCTTTGTTATCCCACTTCTGAGTTTCGCTAAGTGAAACGGAGTAAAATGAACGCTAAACGGGGAACGAGGAAGCGTTTAGGCGTCCGCAGGGGAGGATGTGTGGACCACTGCGATGACGTGTCGTCGGGTACGGTTATTTGCGTTGTCAGTACGACAACTGTATACATGTATAATCTCTGACTGTAGTACGCCGGAAGCCGGACAGCGAATCTGGTATGTACGCGCGCGGAGCAGTGAGTTCAAGTGCTGTCCAAACAAATTTACCGTGTAAATACACTTGACGTCGAATCGCATTTCTCTTGTGCTTGGAAGGGAGTGAGAGGGACGACGTCAAAACGTAATAAACCTGATGATTATCGAGTAATGAAGTTTCTTAAAGACCTACATCCTTACATGAGATTTCCAGGTTCTAACTTTGCGGGACTTTTTGTGCGAGGTATAGTTTGATGTTTTCAAAAGTATTTCAAAAGTTCCTACCAGAATATCAGTGAGTTTTAGTGAAATTGAAAGTTGAAAATTTTAAATTTTAATGCACTGTCGATAGTATTCTATGCGTTGAATATGGAGCCAGGCTCTTAAGTTTTTGCAAGGTTTTTGGGGGGGAAAATAGGTTAAAGTGTAAAAACGTGAGTTTATCAATCAAATATATTTTCGCAACTTTCTTTATTAATAATACAAATGTGATTATTACCAAGTTCATTTTAATAAATAATTTAAATTATTAAATAATTTTAATTTTAAGATAATTTAAGATAATTTTGAAATATTTATAATATAGAAATATATTTGTGTAGTTTTAAAATAGTAAAATTGTCCCCATATACAATAATAACGGACAATCGTATAATTTTCCAGTTTGAACTTAATAAATGTTTTATTATATTTATCTCCCAAATATTTACCGACTAAAATATGTACATAATAATTAAGTACCGTAATAAATGCAATCGACATCAAAAATATTGTTGAATATTTTAATTTTAATTAAACATTACTGATCAATAACGTTAGCGCTTCGACATGAATGTGGGTTCAATTGATTTTCAAGGGCTTAACTGCGCTGGCATCCGTTTTGTCAACCAACAGTTTCTGTCATCTTTATGACACTCGATTATAGTAGAACCTATTTCACATTTCAATTTATTATTATACTGGCATTCGTTTTATGTACGAGTGTGAGTTGTTTCTACATATTGTACGATAAAATAAACGATGCTTTTAAAAAGTTTTTGGAAAAATATACGAATTACCGAGTTAAAAATGACGATGAACTATCCTAGAGATGCACAGTGATTCATTTACAACTTTTAGCTGGACAAAATTATTTCTTTTCTTTTAGGTGACCTTAAAACGATAATTTGGTTACTAGAAAAATAGTGAAAAAAATCTAAACCTTAAGGGGTTGTTTTTAGGGGGTTGAAACACTAAGTGTTCGTTTAATAATTTGAATTCTTCTAAATGTGATAGTATTGTACTCACAAAGACATATAAATAGCAGATAAAATTTAAAGTACCAGTAGGGTAGTGTTTGAGGGGGTTGAAAAATAAAGTAGGTATAATTAAAAATTCTGAAACTTTGCAAATGTGTTACTATTATACCCGGAAACTCGTTAAAAACCTTTTTTAAATCATTTGTTAATCGGGTAGTTTTGGTGGAGGTTGATAAATAAAGTATGTTTCTTGGATATTGCAGTGGATCAGAGATAATGTAGTAAAGAAGGTCGTAATTAAGTAACTTATAATGTACGTTTTATATACAAATATGAAGTCACACAGATATTCTTGTTATTATGTTTCTATATCAACATATATTTTATATATAGATAACTAGATATTAACACTGAACATTATAACATTTGATCTTCAATCAAAATTATGAAACTTTATGATTATAATACTATAATATCCTCGATAACATACGGAAAATTATGTTAAGAATCAATTAGCAGTGTGTTGTTTTTTGTTGTAAATATGACAATGTTATACCTATCTGCAATCACAAAAAAATGGTTTTGTAAATCAATTAGCAATAGCGAATTGCCTAGAACAAGGTAGGTGGACAAAAATATTTTATAGTTCGGTTTGATTATTTATTGATTATAGTAAATATTTACTCAATTATAACAAAAATAACAAAATATCCTCGACATTAAATAAAAAATATAAAGATGAAAAGGTTGAGGAATATACATAATTTATAATCAATTTTAAATAAAACATTGTTTTAGAAAAGAAACTTTAATTTTATTCGATGTAGTCCATCTTTCAGCAAATCTGGACGAAACACTCCAAATTTTTGACTGAATGCACTTCAGGGAATCATTCTTTATATCCGCAACATTAAACTTGTGACTGATATAATCCATTAGACGAGCATTTTATTCTACTTTCCTATGTTTTCGCCATTCTTCAAAAATCTCCAATTTTGAAATCGAGAAGACATGTTCTGAAAAACAAAATCAATGTAGCAAAAGTGTGGCAAACAGTGGTATTCAAGTTTATGTCATTTAAAAAATAAATGTTTAAACTATATTATATAAAAATATATATTGAATAAACGTGGATACAAAAAGTTGTATTCGACGAAAGTTTACAAATATAAAATTAGCATGTATTTTCGATCATCTTCTTCAACAGAATTATTGCACTACATAGTGGATTATTTGAACCTAATTTGAAGTGAAATAAGATGGTACTTACCCTCTAAAGTAAAATCCATAATAGTACAAATATTTTCATGCATATATAACACAAGGGCCACATTTAGCTGAATAAGGGGTTATGCGAAGATCAAACCTACATCGTAGATATAATCGGGTTCAAATACTGCCGCGGGATTATATATGCACAATAAATAGTTTAGTGAATATCAGCATACACGTAGCAAGCTATAGTACATCTAAAGTGGTGAGGATTTCGTAGTTTATGTAACGTGTATGTTTTCGGTAACATTTTGGACAGAATTCTGGTCGTGCCTATACCGTATTCTTTTTTGGTACGTCGCTTCCAACTTCGGACCACCTTTATTGGGAGGGTGCGTGATGCAAGCGCCTCTCCCAGTGTAGGCGAGTACTATGTCCACGAGGCGTAAATGGAGCAGTTCGCAACTATATTTTACAGTTATCTGTAGTGTTTTAGTGGTCCAATAAAACTTGTATTATTATATTGTTTTTGGAAAATAACTGTTAATAGTGAACTTCATTAACTTATTTTCATCTAATTTACAATATATTATAAAATATAATTATAAACAACTATTAGGTAAGGTTATGTTTCATGTACAATTAGTTCAGGTTAAGTTATTGTTTTTTGATTAATAAACTAGCAAGGCTGTGCTGTAGGGTCCGAGATCTAGCTCATATTCGCACAGTCACTTTCAATTAGCCGGCAAAACACGTGCACAACACAAAATGAGGTTAGTTTATGTTTTGAGACTTTTAGGTTATATTGTAATTATGTAGAACACGTGCACACCACAAAATGAGTGTACTTTATGTTTTCGGACTTTTAGATTATATTGTAACTTTCTCATAAAACAAGCAATCGAACTAGACAAACCCTTTTACTCAAACTTAATAATAAGATTATATTGCTGAATTCTGAATGTAATTTGAAAATAAATTTCTTTTTTAGCTCAACATGAGTGTAATAATCTGGAAATCTATAAAATTTGCATTTCTTGTTCTTTCTCCTATTATTCGTACATTTGTCAATACAACACTTATAGTGTCCCCCCCATTACGAAGTTATCGATGAACGATCTGTTGCTGTGAACCACAGGATTGTATACTTATGAGTTATGACAGCTAGGCATCAACATAATGCGCCGCAAACTACTGAACCTTGAAACTACTGCACATCTGTAGGCCGATATTTCTCCGTTTCTCCACCACGGGCGCCTAAACCGATTTTCGTCTCCCTTCCACGGGGCATGCACGGTACCAATACCATATTCCTTTTTTGTACGTCGCTTCCAACTTCGTCCATGTCTTATTGAGACATCCTCCTTTTTAATTTGATATTCATAGAATTCCATATAAATCCATAGAATTTAAACTTACACCTTGACCGATAAAATGCCCTGTAATTGGCATTCTGAAACTGGTTTTAACGGTATGCGAGAATGGGTCGACTTTCCAAATTAATTTAATAAAACCGCGTTTTAAAATAGGGGTTTAGTGAGCAATTTTGAATTCCACTTGAGCGTTGCGGAGAAACGTTACGACGCGAGATATGAATGCCGGCCGATATCTGCATAGTCATTAATTCGAGGCAAGTTGCAACAATGCAACATGTGGCGCGCGGCTCGAAATTTATAAGTGCACGTTAATTATTCTACATACGGGGGTAGGCGAGGGGGGGCGTTTACAAAACGGTCTGTTCCGTGTTCTGCCTTCGCACGGTGGCCCAGGAATTTTTAATTAATCCCTAAATTAAATTTTAAACGCCCTCGTTGCTTCGGCTCGCGCGCCCTCTACCCACAGTCGTCGGTACTCAGATTGACGAAAAAATGATTTACCATTACGTCTCTACGGTTTGTTTAACACTTTTGTTTCTTTCTGACCTCTCTGCGTATTTTAGACAGAGAATATCATGTTGTCACGTTAGAGCAATCCCCACACAGATAGAAAAGATTTCTTGTTTTAAAGAAATGTATTTGTTTGAATTTATTCTTTTGGGTCAAAACATATTTCTTTGACGCCAACAATATTTACTTCATTGAATACTCTAGTTTATTTGCTTGCAGAGATTAATTTATTTGAAATATTTATTTAAGTGGAATAAATATATATGGATACAAACAAAAATTACTTTCCTTGAAAGTAATATTTTAGTTTTGATTTTAAAAAAACCTTTCTTTACACCAATGAAATATAATTTTGATTCTAACATATAAATTTGTATATAAGGAGAGATTTATTTCGCTTAAAGTAATATTTTGTCTTTGGCTTAAAAATAGGTTGACTTTCGCCAAAGAAATCATATTTTGATTAAAATAAATATATTTGTACACAAGAAGAGATTTATTTCCTTTAAAGTAATCATTTTGTTTTGGCTTTAAAATAGGTTTACTTCCACCAAAGAAATCATATTTTGATTCAAATAAATATATTTTTAATGTCATCCAACTGTATTGTTAGATGGCGCTGATAAACTCTCTCCTCGCACTTCGTACATATCGAGAGTATAAAGCCGCGTGATCGACAGTATAGAACTTGTAGAGTACAGTGCCTGCAGGTTCAAGTTGCGATTCCAAATCAGAGTACACTTTACTTACTACCTTAACCTTGACTATATGTTGGGTTGGGAAGACCAAGCACTGGTCGAGGATGTGCGACATCCCAAAAAGGAGGTGACACATGGCGAGTCTTCCGAAAAATTCTTGTCTATTAATTCCTTCAACAAATTAATAATTTTAAGCATTCTAACTCGACCAACAATTTTGTTAATTTAAAGAAATTTAATTCTTTCACTCAACACAATCATAATTATTTGAAGTAAATAAATGTCATTTGTTATAATACACAAATTGCAAACTTTAACTGGAAACATAAGTTATTTGACCCTGAAGTTATTTTGCCTCTATTGAAACAACAAATTTCTTTGAGTCAATGCATATTTATTTGAGTTAAACAAAAATTTCTCTCTGTGCAGGATTGCTCAGGAGCTTATATTTTTTGATAAAATTCCAAAAGGAAATTTAGTTTTTGAAAATTAATTAATAAAATGGAAACTGAAATGGTTTTGAAAACTATTGAACAAAGTAATGGCAACATTGAATTATAAATATGGCCATAAAAAATTGCCAGTGGTCTTAGTTTTCATCATGTAGCGGAAATTTAACGGGAAATTTAATTTTATTATTCAACGAAAAAACGAATAAATATTCAGTGTGACAGAGTTTCTTTTTTTGAATTATTTTCTGAATTATTGTTTGTATTATAAAGTATTTGTATGTGAAAGTTCGATCAAAATTCATTAAACAGTTTGTTTAGATATATCGAGAAAATTGTTATAGGTATATTTGTTTCTATAATATTGTGACGATCTTAACAGCCACGAAGGCGCCAGAAGTTCTGGCTTGTTCTGGAGGCATCTTATTCCGGAGAATTCCATCGAGGCAGCGAGCGCGAGTAACGAATATGGAAGACTCTGGAGCGTTCCCGCACGGATCGATACGGGTATATAAGCCAGCCGTCGCTCGCTAGCGAACAGTATTATTCAGAGTGCAGTCGGAGCGCGGGCGCGATTATTGATCGACATAAATAGTTCGAAATAAATACAGTGAAGATAAATTTATAGTAGCTTTAAGTGACAGTTAGTTTTTAGTGTTCGTGTTTTAATAATTAGTTAATAAGACTGTAATAGTGTTAAATAAATTAGTTGACTATTTTAATATACCGAGTGTTTTAATTCACACCTTAACGAACGAAAAACGCTACAATATTATGTCGATATGGAAAAATAGTACTATCATTAAACTTACCAAAACCTGTCGACTAGTATTATTGCAGTAGCATAGTACTGTTGTTTTTAAGCCATTATCATTATTATTATTACATTCTATAGTTATCAGGTGTACTATTATCTATACAGAATAATATACAATTAACCAATTCATTGATGATTGGTCATTTATTTAATTATTAATATACCTAACTGAACCAAATTCTGTATTGAGCCGAATTATCTTCAGCGGTACTAACAACGGTACCAACGTATAATACTGTAAATTTGCAGAACGGGAGATATTTGTCGTTTGTGAGCTTATATAAGTTGTCTACGGGTATATATATTTGCTAGTTTTGGTATCAGCAAAGTGTGGACAGCACGTGGACAGGCCGAGATAGCTCTTCTCGGTGCTCGGTGTTCCACCGGATATGGTGCAGGTCGGTGGTGTTGTGTTTTGTTATCGGCTGAGCCGGGCGCTGCTAGCGTGGACAAGCACCGGGATTAATAATAAAGTTAAAATTGCCACTAGCAACATCAACGTTTACGTCCTCACTTCGACGGTGTCGTCCAAAACGTATTACTGTAACGGGTTTCGAAATTTAATATGTCGTCTTCAGGCTAAATCTACAAATAAGTAACATACAAATGTAGTTACTAAAACAATTGATGGATACCGGGAGAAAGATTGGCTTTGGAAAATTTCCTATTGTCTGTTGTGTTATTGTTCTTATGTAAATAACAAAATATTCTACACTATGTGCATGAAAACAGCAAGTTACAATTATTTATTTAACTCTTGGTAGTGATTGTTGTTATACTTTTAGGTATATTTTTTTATATTTAGTCGCCTTATTTGATAGTATTAAAATGAAAATATTTAAGTTTAACATTCACTTCTTAGCCATACTACATTAATACATTGTTTCAGCAATACATATTAAGTATGTAGCATTTATTAATTGTGTATCGTTTATTTCTATTGCTAAGTATCAGTTTCCTCAGTTATACCAATGATTTGTATGATGTCTGTGTGTGCTAATAAATACATATATGTGACCTGGTCTACGGAAAGGGGGTTTATATGCGAAAACCGGTTACCGAGATAAGCGCTGGTAAAGTTTTGAACAACGGTGCGCTCGTTTTCTTCCACAAATCTACACACTTGGAAATCAGCTGTGTTGTTGTCACTTTGGGTGACGAATGTTGACCCTCCCCCCCCCCCCCCCCGCCGCCAATGTGTCTAATACGTTAAAGAATAGGCACGTTCTAAGTATTTTTTTCATAGTTATACGTTAAGTACGAGTGTAGTGATGTGTTTAGAAGACACGTTATAATTTGTCAACGATATGTATTTCGGCAAAAGTAATGAACAGCGGCATCGAAATAGACGAACCAGAACCATCTACTAGAGATACAGACGTGGGCTTCGGCTTAAGTTATACGGATGATAATGATTTGAAAATTGTGTCCCAATTCTTAGATGAAAACTCTGTTGCACCCGGGTATGTATTTCCAAAATTCCTCGTGGGATACAAGAGATATCCAGAATGGATTTTTTAGACCTATTAAAAGTAGAGAAAACTTGGTCATTCTTAGCTTAGAAGAAGCAGGAAACTCTAACAATGACTTAGAACAGGGTATTCTGAATTATCTGAAAGAAGTATGGAACTTGGAAGGATTGTGACGTTTTGAAAAATATAATATTGTACATGTATCACAGGTACCTATCTTCCACAGTCAGAACAAACCACTTCCGGCTAAGCGGCCCAGCGGCCCTTGAAAGGTATAACGCAATACAACCATTTTATAATTTATGAAAATTGAATGCTGAAGATGAAAAAAATTTCGAATAGTGAAGAATTTGAGCAGGTTACTCTTATTTTTGAAACATTGAGTGATTAAATGCCAGATATTTTTTAACCAGTTGGATTGTAACTCGAAAGGCACACATTCAACACCATTCGTAACTTAGCAACTGATGCCAGAAAAAAGGACTCAGTAGCGCCAGAACCGCTGAAAAAGTTGAAGAAAAAGAAAAGTAAAGGTAACTGCGAAACAAGTCCTCATGTAGGTACATCACAGGCTAAAACTGACCAAACAAATCATAAAAAGAAGCGCTGTGAAAAACTAGATGCTAAAGACACCAAGAAGACGAAAAATTAGAGAGGTTGAATTTAATATAAATATTATTTCCTATAAGAATAGATTATTTATTATTTTGTAAATTATCATTTGGTTTGTATTTTATAAGAAATTTCTCTAATTTATTTTACTACGTACAAGAAAAAATAGCTTAAATATTTTTTTTTTACATTATGTGTTTTTATTGTGTGTACTCTAACTTTTAATACGAATAACTCGGCCGTTAAGAAAACTACCAAGCTGGGCTTGGGTCCGTTAGAAAGAGGGGACATTTCTCTATTCGAATCCCCCAATACCTCAAAATCGACCTCTTGACACATAAACCACTTTTTCGTAGACCAGGTCACATATACAAACATAATACAGGGATTATTAAAATGCTTTTTTTGTGTCCTTCTTTTCTCATTTTTGTGCTTATCTAATTATATGTATAATTGGTCAATTACAGTTGTATTTTTTCTTTCTAGGTAAGGAATGCTTCCCAAATATCACGAAGATAGTAAGTAGTGCATGCATGTTTTTATATACGAGGACACTATATCGTAAAACTCTTGGGCTGTTGACGTTTTATTTTTTTCTCAAGAATTATTTCCTGTGGCACAAATGAATGCAGTTTGGCCTATTAAAAACTAAAATGAGTGTAACATTCCTTTAAAATATTGAAAACAATTTTCGATCAATCATTTTTTTTTTAATTATTAAATCACTTTGAAAGTTAAGATTTTATCTAATCTTTAATGAAAGCTCATCAAACTATGATACAGAAAAAAGAGGTTGTAAAAAAGTCATCACGTTAGTATGTAGGTCCTCTACATAATTAATCACATTTTAAGCAAAAAAATATCCATAAAATTTTTTTACTCGTTCCATTTTATGCATATACAAAATCACTTTTTTGTCCTATCTCATTTTCATTTCGCAAATGACACGAACACCGGAACGTGAATTATTTGAGTGCGGTCCTTGAAAACCGAACTGACACGGACATATCTATATTAATTTGAATATATTAATAAATTTAGCGCGTCATTAGAGTTCGCCCGTTTCAGCCCTGATGAAGGGTTGGCCTCGGTTTCATTATAGAATCACACCCGAAAAGTTTTTGCGCCCTAGAATCGAACCAAACGTTCGGCCCTTACCCAAGCCTTATTTACATTCAAATATGCTAATAACATTTTATATTTAAATCGCTTAATGTTGGGATACGTTACGAGAACATCATCGACATTGTGGACCAAACCCTGGGATGTTCTGTGTCCACATTATACCATAATAGGGTACCACGACGTTTTTTTTTTTTTCAAATAACATAATTTTTAACATTTTTTTTTGGTGGGTAACAGAATGTATTTTTCTGTGCAAGCATTTACAACCTTATTGGACGTTACTTGTCGCACATATTTTGGTAGAATTCGTTACAGAAGAAATTCTCTAGGTATGAAACGAATGTTTTTCTGCGTTTCGTAAACTTGAAACGTTTTTTTCTCGAATATAATTTTTTCAACTCTATATTTAGATATTTGGAAATATTTTATATGTCGATTTTTTATTCATATTGTGCAGAAGATTAATTATTAATGCTCCCTCATCTCCGTCATCTGTATTTTAATGTTTCTTGCATCTGGAATTTTTAGTGTTTTTCTTGGCGCAACTGTATATTCTGTTCCTTTTTGCTTCCTATCTTTTATTTCTCTAGACTGATTTTATTTTATGCTTTCTTCATTTTTATGATAAAATTATAAACCCCTAACCACAACAAGTATTTTAGAAACCTAAATACGTATTTCAGCAACTATGTTGCCATCTTCAGTAGAACCTAAAAAGAGAAACAGAGAGATTAGCACTTCATAGTATCTTTACTGGATATTGTCCAAGCAAATCACTAGTGGAAGTGACGTCCATGTTAAAAATTACCCTATATATATACCCATTTGTTGGTCAGATGATTGTAGATTTTTGTATCGGAAAGATACTAACACAATCAGGTTTATCCCTAATGATTCGCAGCATCCTTTTCAACAAAAATTGTCTTTTATTAGTTGTTTAGTAAATAGGTTATTGAAATTTCCACTGTCCGCAGATAGATATCAGCAAGAATTATTGTTTATTAAGAATGTTGTCATACATAATGGGTACCCTGAGAAAATAGTTGATAGAATGATTAAGAAGCAGAATCAAAAAATGTATGTAAATCAAATATCTACTTTAAATACTTTGTCTGTAGAAAAGAAGAAATATGTTAAAATGCCGTTCGATTGTGCATATACAAGGGGTTTGAGAAGTATTTTTACATCACAAAATGTCTGCATAGCATATTCGACTCATAGCATAAAAAACCTTCTTGGAAACCCAAAGGATAAGGTAGATGTACTTGATAAATCTGGTATATATTGTATCAAATGTCATGACTGTGAAAAAGAATACGTAGGCCAGACTAGAAGAACAATTTTAACTAGGTTCAAAGAACATGTAGCTCATTTTAAATATAATCGTTTTGAAAAATCTAGTGTGGCTCAACATATTTTAGACACAGGTCATAAAGTAGTTGTAGATGATTTAAAACTTGTAAAAGCTGTGTCAAATAATAGGGAACTAAACAGCTTGGAAAGTATCTTTATTCACTTGAATAGAGATAAATTAATAAATTCAGACAGGAGTCCTATACCTAGTTCGCCATTGTTTGACCTGCTTTAATTAAAACTTGTTTTTTACGCTTCAATGATCAAAATTCACTGAGGTGTGACCAACAAATGGGTATATATAGGGTAATTTTTAACATGGACGTCACTTCCACTAGTGATTTGCTTGGACAATATCCAGTAAAGATACTATGAGGTGCTAATCTCTCGTTTCCTCTTTTTAGGTTCTACTGAAGATGGCAACAAAGTTGCTGAAATACGTATTTAGGTTTCTAAAATACTTGTTGTGGTTAGGGGTTTATAATTTTATTATTAAGTTCGCCACAGTCTCCAAAATATTGTCATTCATTTTTATGAACAAATATTCTCTCCAAGCATTAGGATTACATAATAATGCTACAGAAGAATAGTTTCTTTTTACTTTATTTGGATGTTTCAGGACAGAATAATGATTTTTTTAATGGAGATGACATGAGTTCAACTGTTATCTCCAAATGTGATGTATTAATGCCAAAATCGGTACTCACTGCTGCTCGTGTATTAATTAGGGATTATTGATGTCCGTAATGTGCCGGAATTTTGACAAAATGCGTGTAAAATAGTATTTCTTGTGTATAGACAGCAATAGACCCATATGTATGGGCGTATCCAGCCCAAATGGGAAGGGTTTTCTAAATTTACCTTGTATGGGGGAAGGGTGCCCATTGGGGTTCAAAAATGCAATGCAAAAATTTTGATGATGATAGAAAACAACGATCCCCCCAAATTATTTCCAAATCCAAAGAAAGGGGACACGTATTTTTAGTTGTCGATATTTTGATTTTTAACCGGGCCTATCGAGGTCTTAAATTTACATGGGAAATGCATGGGAAGAAGACATTTTTTGGTATTTTTCAAATAATTGTTCGGGGTTTGGGCACACTTAAGATTACTTAAGGACTTTCCAATGAAGAATTTTACCTATAATACTTACAGGATTTGACGCCCTCCAACCTACCCCCATAGTGTCCTTAACTACCCTTAAATGAAAAAATGTACGTTCTTCAGATATGATTGATCCTTCTAATCATTTCAGTCTAGTGGAATATTTATAAACATTTGTCAGTTAATTTACGTTTGTGTAAGAAATTCTATTTGTTTACTTTAAATAATTCGTTTTTCTCGAAAATCTGAGTCTGAGTAGTGTTTTCTGAGTTGGAAATGGCACAAACAATTCATTAAAAAATTTCTTCCTATTGTTTTAATAATCAATTATTATTCATTTTCAACTTCTTTTCTGGTTATAGTAGAAAAGTCAGCTTTTTTGTGAAACTAACTTATAAACTTTATGTTCGAGATATCTAAATACTATAATAAAATATTATCTAATAACCTACATTTGTTTAAACAAATTCATTTTTTGTTATATCAAATTCATTTTTAGGTCGGTCTGGCAACTGTTATTCTCAAGTGACATCATTTATATTTTGGGATGATTTCAATTGTTTAAATAATCAAATATTATTCGATTTCAATATAATTTATTCGAATAAACTGAAATGATTTGTAATCCTTTTTTCGGGAAATTGGAGAGTTACAGTACTTTTTCAAATATTAATTTTTCTAACGTCAACAAATTTTATTAATCTCATTTCTTTCTCCATTTTTTATTCTGATTTCCTACCACTATGTGTTCAAGACAATGTTGATTTGTTGCTGTCTGAAATTTGTTCCCTGTACTCTGTTTTGATGAAATATTGAAAACGAATATTATTTTATTATTCAAACAATGGAAATTATCCCAAAATGATGTCACTTGAGAATTGCAGTTGGCCAGATCGATCTAAAAAAGAATGTCAGGTAAATTGCAATCATAAATTGTTTAGGGAAATGGCATTTGTTAAAACAAATGTGGTTTTATTAGTTAATATAAGCTAGATATCTCGAACATGAAATTTATAAGTTAATTTCACAAAAAACTGACTTTTCTACCTTGAAAATGAATTATAATTGATGTTTAAACAATAGGAAGAAATTGTTTAATAAACAATCCCACTCTAAAGTAATAAACTGTCATTTTGAACTCAGAAAAAGAATTCACACATATTTTTCGAGAAAAACGAATTATTTCAACAAATATAATTTGTTTAAACAAATGGAAATTACCTAACACATTTTTATAAATGAGAAAAAAGACAATTAGATGATAAGAACGGTCAATTTTCTGAAGAATGTAATTTTGTTATTTGGGTAGTTTTCAGGGCACTGTGGGGATGGGTTGGGGCGTCAAATTCATATGTATAGTAAGGGAAATTCTTCCTTGGAAAGTTCTTTACAAGTATATCTTTAACACAAGATTTCCCAAACCCCGAACAATTATTCGAAAAAGCCAAAAAAATGTGGTTTTCCCATTTAAATTTGAGGCCTCGCTAGGCAGTATTAGAAATCAAAATTTAGAGATAAAAATACGTGTCTACTTTATGCATTTGGGAACGATTTTCGTTGCTTTCTAAATAAAAATAACCACCCTATTACGAACTAATAACGAAACAATCGATCAAACCGTGAGTTACTAAATCGACAATTATAACGACTACGTGAAAAGAGGCAAGAAAAAAAACTGCGCGATAATTATTTCCGCGATTTGAAACTCAATTATAACGTTTAAATTTGCTCGCGTTCAAGAGGGCGACTGTGCTGCCACCTACCGGACGTCACCCATTTTCCCGGTCGTTTCTTTTTTGTTTTTTGGCTGTTTATTCGATTCGACAACGGCCGACGACGACGAGGCCAACGTTTCCGTCACAAAATTGCGATTAAGCGCTCCAACAAAATTAAATTCTTACCGTTCTCTCGGTTAATAATTTAGTTTTAATTGCTCAACTGGGTAGATAAGTGAACCAATCAACTATTCGAGCAAATCTCCTGCTATTTCGGCACACATTTCAAGGCGAGTTCTAAATTCTTGGTTTATAGTAACTTCGAAGTAGCGAAGAGTTGTAATATTGTTTTTGTAATATTCTTTAGTTAAATATATGCCCTTAAAGCATATAAAACTTGATTTGCCGAGAATTATTGTTTAAAAAGTAACAGGTTACGAAAAGCGTGTTCCCCTTATTTTTTTTTTGTACACTGTACATAATTGTTGTTAATTACGCGCATTTCCAGACGCTCTGTATAAAGAAAACGTAGCGCCTTTGGGAAATTGCTTTCGAGTTTTTTTCCTCATGGTCCGTAGTATATTTAAGAGATGGTAGGCCTGTTCAGCTTGAAGGTATTAATCCTAATTTACAAAGCCAGATAAATTATCCTTAATACCTGCAACGGTTAAAATATGGGGTGCTTTAGTATCCAGAGGCCGACTCAAGACTCACGAAGAGCTTAAATTTTCTCGCGTAGAGAACTTCGCTGTGGTAAACTGACTATTAAACTATATAAACAAATACTATTAAAACAAATTGTAGCAACCAAACTTTTACCATTTTGATAGTAATTCCAAGTGAAACTTTTTTGCCTGTGATGTACACTAATAAATTTGTATTTTTTTGGATGATGGGGCTCCAAAAAATAGGTAATTACTTTGTATGGGATGACGGTTTTTACAGCCAGTTTTTTACAGCACCCCTGTGGGATCCCCGCTGAGTCCGATTATCGCCAATATCGTACTCGATTACTTGTTGTTGCGGATCTTGCCCACATTGCCTTGCCAACTTGGTTTTATCAGCAAATGTGTGGATGACTTGGTATTATCCTTACCAGCAGAATTTATCGACGATGTTCTTTGTGTGTTTAACAATTTTCATATTCATGTTCAGTTTACTGTTGAGAGGGAAACTGAGAATTCCTTACCGTTTTTGGATGTGTTGTTGATTAGGGGGAGGGAGGTGATACATATAAGCACGGACTGGTATCAGAAGGGAACGAACTCTGGCAGGTACTTGAATTTCAAATCAAACCATCTTTCCATGCTAAGAATAAAACTAAAATATTTAAAAAATTTCTTAATAATGGGTACCTACCCTAAATATTTACTTAGGAAGCTGATTTTTGGTGTCACTCACAGGAGAGTGATTACAGATATGACGGCTCCTGCGAGGTGTGATGCCATCATTTACCGAAAGCTTCCCTTCATTCCAGGCTTGTCGCAGGTACTCTCCAGTGTTTTTTCTTTGAACAGTTTAAGAATAGCCTACTTTAGCCTTGGGACAGTGAGGAACCTCTTTACCAGATTAAAACGGAGAACTCCTTTAGATTATATGTCTAATGTTGTGTACCGTGTGCTGGATATGAAGCAAGTTATGTGGGCCAGATTTGTAATTGGTTGAAGACTAGGATGAACCAGCATAGACTGGATATAAGAAATAATAAGCTTACAGTTTTTCGTGCTCAGCATTCATGCGAGCCGGCCCTAAATTTGGTATTGGCAAATTGGAAAGGAGAATTAGAAGACGGTAAAACGATAGTTGCTGTTTTTGTAGACTTGAAAAGAGCTTTCGAGACAATTTGTCGTCAATAGTTACTACAAAAATTGGAAACTTACGGAATCAGAGGAAAAGAATTGAAATGGTTTGAAAACTATTTAACAAACAGTAGACAGAAGGTTAGGATTGGAGAAAATGAGTCAAGTGAATTAATAAACAGCTTAGGGGAACCACAAGGTTCTGTTCTTGGACCGGTTTTATTTAATTTGTACATAAACGATGTTGCTTCACAAGTTAAAGCTTGTGATATGCACCTGTTTGCAGACGATACACTAATATCAATTGCAGGAGATAACTTACCTGATGTAATCGCGACATTAAACTCCGAACTAGTATCGATATCAAATTGGTATAAAGAAAATAATCTATGTTTGAATGTATTGAAAACAAAAGCTATGGTATTGGGAAATAGAAATTCGATAAACCCTACACCAGACATAGTTATCGATAACACAGTTGTTGAGATAGTGGTCGAATTTAAATATCTAGGTGTCATTTTAGATAATAGTTTGAAATTTACGAGTAATATGGAATATATAGTTAAAAAGGTGAGTCGAAAGATTAGCTACTTAGGAAGAATATCTAATAAACTTACATTAATAGCTAGAATATCTTTGTACCATACGATTATAGAACCATATTTTTACTATTGCAGCAGTATAATATTTTTGTGTACAGACAAAGACAATAAAAAGATTCAAGTACAACAAAATCGAGCACTCAGAATTTTATTACAAAGCTCCAGGTTAACCAGTGTCGAGTCCATGCTGAGTAAATTAAATTTTTTGAATGTTAAACGAGGAACGGTATATCAGGCACTCACGTTGGTATATAAATGCATAAATAATAAACTCCCAAATTATATGACTAATTATTTAACATACAATAGTCAGCAGCATAAATACAATACTCGGCAAAAGGACCACTTCAGATTACCAAAATATACAAAAAGCAGCACACAAAATTCATTTTATTATAAAGCACTGAAGATGTTTAATACCCTGCCAAGTGATATAAAAAACAGTAGTTCGCTAAGTCTTTTTAAAACATCATGTCGGGTTCATGTATTGGCTAATTTTAAGTAGTTGATAAGTTTATTACTTAGGAAACCAAATTTATTGTGATTATTAGTTTCTTTTAACTAAATAAATATCATTATTATTACTAACGCACTGGCTGTTGGTGAAAATCATAATATTGACTTTGACAACATGAGTATAGTTTTCAAGAAACGTAATCAATTGTGTGTGTAAAATTTTTAGTTCCTGAGGAAGCTAACAAGATCTGGCGAAATATTGGACAATAAAAAAAAGTCTAACAAAGAACACCCTTTTTTGAGCCCTATCATCCCAAAGAAATACAAATTTATTTGATAGTAATGTTTAACAATAAGGACACGTTGTTGTCTCGTGCAGCGCTCCCTGTTTACTAACACCCATCGGTCTCATATCGACCTGTCTCACTCGTTCACCTAACGAATAATGTCAGCCAAAATGGCGCGGAATTCAAATGTTGAGGTCTTATTGAAACACCTTTTAGAGAAATCCTTTATTTTTCTTGTTTTTTTTTACTTGACTTTTCTGAAACCTGTCTCTAGTATTCTGAATTCTAACATTTTCCCAACCTAACTAAATTCATCAAAAAAGAAACGTTGCCCCTTCATAAAAGTTTCTCTCTCCCTTGGAGTTCTTTTTACTCGAGTCGTTCGCTAACTTTTCGGTATTATTAGTATTATTACCCAAATATTACCATTATTAGTGGGCGGGGACAAATTACTACGCCGAATTTTCGCATTCCCCCTCGGCCACAGGGGGACTTCCCCCTCCCCGAGATCGATTCAACTTCGAGAGCGAACGGCGTGCGGGGGAAGGGTGAAGGGGGAAGGGGGAAACTTTCTGGCCCATTGACTTTTTATACTTCATTTCGTGATTCCGATTATAAATGCGTTGATATTGAAATTCACGGGACGCCCGCGAAACGGTATCAAGATGGCTTATTCGCTGATTTATTTGTTTTGCCGCCGTTTCTCTCGATCGAGTGTGCCCTGCCAACGCAGTATACCGAATTTTCAATGGGAAAAATTATGCCGCGCGATATAAGACGTCAGGAGATTTAACGGTCACCATTTTTATGTCGATATTTATATCTTTCCGATAGCGCTATGTGCCGGAAAATGCAGCGCGAAATTTGTTTTATGTGCTCAACGGACGGGATAACGTCTTCTTTTATTAATTTCTTTATTTGTATCCTCTAATAGAAACATAAATTGTTAGTTGACGACGGTTAATAAAAAAAATCAGGCGCATGACTTTATCATACTATGTACAAAATTAATAGTTTAGCTGCATGAGATTCCATTAACCATTAACATAAATATATTAATTAAAGAAAATACACATTATAAATTAACATAATTTCAAATGCTATAAAAATGGTGCCTTGCGCCATGGGCGCTTATCCAAAATTGTATTTACAAATTTGAAATCTTTACAATTTACCCGCCAGTGAGTGAACAGCTTGGCGGGTAAATTTTTAAAACGAAACGACGATAAAATGATAGAAAATGCTTTACAAAAATATTTAAAGGAACGTAAAACGTTTTGATCTAAAGATTATTGAATAAAACATAGCACGCACACGCAGCTACCGCCACCGCCTTCGCCGTCTCCTTCGTTGATCAGGATCAACGTCATCCTCATCGCTGACGTCTCGCTCAGTATCTAGTTGCAGAGGTCCTGCATCCGCATTGTCTTCGTGCTCGTCCCCAGGCCGATCTTGCAAATATTTTTTGACAGTAGGCATTGTCAAAACATCACCCTTTGAAACCACCCACTGTCATTAGAATACATCCGTCATATCTGTCATAACATTTGTCAAATCCTCGCTTACTAGTTTCATATTAATGCATACACGACCGATCTCGATCAAATAGAATTTGCTCATGCAGCGGATAAACTATTAATTTTACCAAAAAGTATTGTAGACATAAATTATTCAGAATTTCCTCTACTTTATTTTATTATTTAACTATTTTGACGAAATTACAAAAATGGCGGCTCATTTGCTAAATCCTTGAAAAATGCCTAGAGGAAACATCCAGTTCCTTTGGACATGGTATGAATGTGACATGGTATGATTCCGACTGTTGCCCTGGTGTCAACGCGGCTTCACAGCGAGTATCTTCACAGCGAGTATCACTATGTTGAATTTGACAGTACCAATCGCCAGAATTTGTTTCAATAAATCCCATGGGGATTTTAAAACCGCTGTATTCCTCTGATCGTTTCATTGATTTTCAATAACGCATTGCAATCCATCCGCGGTAATTCTTTAAATTGCAAACAAAATGGAATTAAAAGCAGCAAAAAATACGGTGACTATTTTACGAGTTTTGCCGAATTTGTTGGGCACTCTATATTTTAGCAAATTAGGGCATTCGGCTCGTGTACAATAAAAACAGAGCGATAAAAATGCAGTTCTGTGGTAATGTCAGTTTGTATTGTACCTATATATGAATTGTTCCATCCTACACATTCACGTGACTAATTTATTGGGGAATAAAACTATTGTTGTTTTGTGAATGTCGAGTATATTAATTGCAGGCGATCGATTTCGGTCTTTGAAAAGCCATCTTCAGGCCAATCTGGAAGGTATTAGAAGTAATGAGTACATACATAATTTTACAGTACACCAAGTCACTCACAGTCATTAGGTAAATTAACAGGTAAAATATGGTGCGAAATAAACAAACAAACATGGAGTTGCGACTACTATACATGTGTTAGCAAACTGAATGTGTTTTACGGTCTTTTCATCGTGTTGGAATAAGCCTTTTGATTAAGTCAACTCGATATAGCAGTTATCAGGTTTCTGTCTACTTGCAATATACCTTTTAAGGAATATTTGTACACACCACAAAAATTGTTTAGTTACTAGCTTGACTAATTTTCAGTAATAATATAACAAGAGAGTGAGAATAAATTGAAAATAATTTGACAGGTTGTTTGAAAACTTGTTGCCACTCGAGCCCTGCGGGCTCCCGTGACTATTGCCAGATGGCAACAAATTTGAACAAAATCTGTCAAATTATTTTCTAATTTATGGAACTCTCGAGTTTTATTATTTATTATTGTTGTATTATTGTGTATTATTATTGTATTATTATTTTTTCATTCACACATTTTTACAATAAAAAAGATCAATAAAACTATCATAAAATTATTGAAAAATTTAATTTAATTAATTATTACTTACAATATATGAAAATATCGTTGACACATTGTGAATATATTAAAAGAATTATCAATTTAAATTAGTACAATGAAAAACGCAATTAAGTAATTATTTTGACAAGTATCTGACAGTTGCTAGACAAATAAAAGCTACAGTGATTATTCCCGAGAATAATCAGAAGAGATTTATTCCCACTATAATAATGACATAATTGGTTGAAACTTACCCTTGTGACAAATAAAGAAGCATTTCATTGGTTTTAAGAAACGTCAAAAAATAATCTAATTTATGGAACTCTCGAGTTAAATTTGACTAGATTAATTTTGATTCACAAATTTTGACAATAAAAAAGATCAATAAAACTATCATAAAATTATTGAAAAATTTAATTTAATTAATTATTAGTTACAATATATGAAAATATCGTTGACACATTGTGAATATATTAAAAGAATTAACAATTTTAATTAGTACAATGAAAAACGCAATTAAGTAATTATTTTGACAAGTATCTGACAGTTGCTAGACAAATAAAAGCTACAGTGATTATTCCCGAGAATAATCACAAGAGATTTATTCCCACTATAATAATGACATAATTGGTTGAAACTTACCCTTGTGACAAATAAAGAAGCATTTCATTGGTTTTAAGAAACGTCAAAAAATAATCAGTAAAAATGACAACTTGACATTGACTGTATTTGGCCGTTATCAATACTTGATAAAAATAATTATCCTGTAGCGATGTAAAAAAAGTCGAACTGCAGTTACCTTATAAGGAAAAAGTCAATTGAGCATTAACACTCAATTATCAAGATCGGTCAAACTCTGAGGGAATACTCTGTCCGTTAGAATATTGGACATAAAATGACGAAAAATGATGAAAAATGACGAAATATGACAAAAAATTACGAAAAACGACAAAAAATGACGAAAAATTTAAAAAAAAACGACAAATGAACGACAAAATATGACAAAAAAACTAAAAAATAACGACGAAAAATGACAAAAAATGATAAAAACCTCAAAAAACGACAAAAAATGACAAAAAGCGACAAAAAACTAAATAAAAAACACCAAAAAATTACGAGTAATGACGAAAATCAACGAAAAATGACAAAAAAACGACAAAAAATGACAAAAAAGCAAAAACCGACAAAAACGGCGAAAAAAATAACAAAAAATGAGAAAAAAATGACAAAACATGACAAAATAGAATAAGAAGTTACTTAACTTGTCTATGTTTCATTCAGGCCAAAGTGCCAAAGTCAGCAATTATCCACCATAACTCATTTTGTATCAAACGTTTTGTGTCCAACTCTCAAAGTCGTTACTAAATCCACTTCTGATCGCCTTGCCGGCGGGACATTTCATCCGCAGGCCCGGAAAATGTCCTCTAATTTACGGCCATCGCGAGAACCAACGCCGACACAAAGTAAATAAAAGACGATGCTGTCCCACACACACCCCTCCACACCACCCTTGTCCGTCTGTCCCGCCTTACGCCTTACGATACCGAATTTTATACCCATACACAATGTGCTGGCTGTAATCTGTAAGGACCTACGCGCCTTGCTGAAGGAATACGAGGACGCCGCGACGACGCCTTGCAAGAAAAACAACACGTACGGGGTGAGGAAGGGGTGAGCGTGTGTAGTAAGCTGAAATACGACAAGTGAAACTCGTGTGAGGGCTTGTAGGTGCCGACTGCCGGCAGATTGCAAACAGCTGCCGGCGACAACAAAAGAGGAACGTAAAGAATAAACGTGGAACGAGTGGGAAGTCGACTTGTGTGTGTTCGCAGATGAATGTAATTGAAATGTGCCTCCGAAGGCACTGCTTTTACTTGCCTTTTACCTAACAAAACTAGTGATATGCTGCTGTGTTGCTGAAGGTGATGCTTGCTTTCCACGCTGGTTTCAAATTGCTTACAACTAATATGTCGACTCTTGCGAAATATAAAAAAAAAACGAATAAGAATAAGGATACACCATATGTTACTATTTTTTGTGATATTTGCAATCTAACGAAAATGTAATGCAATTGTAAATTTTAATATTGCTGTGAATAAGGTATTTGGTAGTTTTATGTAAAGTCTTTCAATTTAAGATACAATAAACATTTAGTCTATCTCATTTTTCATTTAATTCCTGAATTCTTCAACATCGTAGAAGATTTTGTCGGTCAGCATGTTTCTGAGATTTGCTTTTAGTTTCCTTGGCGTTTTACTCCTCCAAAGGGCAGGTAACATATTAAATAGCTCCAAATGTCCATCCTGGCTGTCAGTTGTATTTATACGATGGAAGGGGGTGGTAATGTCTCTTGCATCCCGTAGCATTCGGCTTGTTGTTTCACTTCTGTCTTGGTGGTCTGATATAACACTCTTTGCATGTAGTATTTGTTTAAAGATATATGCAGATGGCAGTGGCATTATCTTGAATTTTAGGAATAGTGGTTTGCAGTGGGTAGACCAGCTGGCTTGTTCTATAGAACGGACAGGTTTCTTTTGCAAGATGAATATCTTTACAGAGTGGGCTGATTCTCCCCACAATTCTAACCCATAACTTAGTCTGGAGTGGCATAGTGCATGATACGTTATTACAGCCGCATCTCTCCCGACAATCTGTCTCACTCTTCTAATAGCATATGTAGCTGTATAAAGAGCCGATGTAAGAGCATTTGTGTGATCCAACCAGGTGAGACGTGAGTCAAGGGTGACACCAAGTAGTTTTGTTGAAGTTGCCTGGATAGTTGTATTCCGCTTGCTTTAGAAGCTTATTGTTGATGTTTTGGTGTCGTTCATCTGTAAACCATTTGCACCAAACCACTCCATAGCTTCAGATAACGCTGACACAGTTTTTGACTGGAGGGTGTTGATATCTGCGTCCCTGGTAAGGAGTGTCGTGTCATCTGCAAATAAAACAGCTGTGGCAGACATGTTCCCTGGAAGGTCATTGATATACAGACAGAACAGCACTGGACCCATCAGTGATCCCTGAGGTACTCCATTCCTGACAGTCAGCAGTGAGCTCATCTCTCCCTCAGTGTAAACTCCTTGTCTCCTGTTGTTGATCAGGTATGATTCAATTAGAGATAAGGGTTGACCTCTTATTCCATACCATTCCAATTATCTGACAAGTTGCTTATGTTGTATACAATCAAATTCTTTGGACAGATCGCACAAGACTGCTTGAGATTCTTCTCCGTTCTCCATGGCATCCCACACAAAGTCCAGCAGGGAGCGAACAGCGTCAATGGTATTTCTGCCCTTTCTGAAGACAAATTGGTTAGAGCTCAACACCTTCTGCGCCTGAAGGAAATTGGAGAGTCTGCTTAGGAGTGCAGCCTCCAGCACCTTAGATAGTACTGGCAGTATTGCAATAGGGCGATAGTTTGAGCAATTCTGGTGGTCGTCCTTTTTATATATTGGCACTATTTTTGCAATTTTCATTTGGTCAGGAATCACTGCATGCAAGAAGCACTCGTTTACAACATCTGACAAAGGTTTTGCAATGTATTGGGGGCCCCCATTGCAGTATTTTTGTATTTAGGAAGTGGATATCCATTGTTGTTTTCGTTTTTAGTCCTTCTATCGTACTTAGTACTTCTGCTGGTGATACTGGGGTTAAGAGAAAGGTTAAGAAAATCGTTTTATACAAAGTGTTGCTCACAGAGCAATATTAAGATACTAAATAGCATATTACTCTTTAAATTCTAAATATCACAAAAACTAGTTAGAATAGATATACGATATAGTGAATATAAATTTCAAAGAACTTAAGGTACATCTCAATTAGCAAATAATATGGATTTTGGATGTTGGATTTATAAATCTGAAGAAAAAGCCATTTAAAAATGTTCATAAACTAGTGGATGCTACGATCACCCTGTATAGCGCATCTACTTTTTCATGACATCAGCATCTAGCTAAGGGTTTAGTTATTTCTGTCAAAATGTTTACGACAATATCTGCAATAATGTAGTAACAGCGTAGTTTTTAAAGAAGGCCTGCAGTGTGTATGCGAAGGATGGCTAGTATGCGAAATAACTTTCATCGACCGTGACGTGCAGTTGCGGCGCTAAGTCGGTTTGGTTTGGCGGGAATCACTGTGTTATCACAGAGCCGAGCAGAGATCGGGCAATTTAAGTTTTTTCGGGGTTATTCCAGTGGCGGGTAGACCGAGAAGTGACTAGGGTCACGCGCGCAACCACAGCGGTCCTAATCGCTGTTTTCTTTCTTTTCGATGCTGGTTATTGTACGTTTAGCCGTTAATAGTATGAAATATTTATATTGCATATTAAATTATATAGAATAAAAGCTTTGTGCAAAAACCTTGCAACATTTACATATATTTTTATATATTAATTATAGAATTATTAAAAGAACCTTGCCTTAAAGAGCAACTGGAATTTATTCATAGCAATTTTTCATTTTTAATTGCAATATTAAATATTTCGAAGGGCGTAACATCAAAGTGAGAGAATCGATAGCAAAATTGACCAAAATAGTAAATAAATTGAAATCGGTTCCGGGAGAAATGTGTGAACTTTTAACTAATAAAGTTGACGTTATATTAGATAGAAATCCCAATCTCAGAATAGTTCAAGAATTTTGTATGACAAATAATTTTACAAATTGCGAAAAATATCAATTACATGCGCATTGCTTTACTTATGCCCCATTAATAAGCTGTGACGTTGAGAGAAGCTTTTCGTCTTTTAATAGTTATTTAACCAACAAGTATATTAAAAAGAGCGATTAATGATCGAGACTGTTTAACGGTCGAGCGTTAATTGTTGAGATCATAAATAGCCGTTTAATATTCGAGTTGGCTACAAAATTGTTTCGTCGATCGCATTCTTCTAGCGTCGTCTACATACACTTTTCTTCGCCAATGTCTTTTATATGGCAATTTATGTAATTTGACACTGACTGTTCTAGAGCGCGGTATGTTTTGATTGGAAGGTTTCATTTCAAATATGTTCGATTGGCCAATCAAACGTCGTCTTTACGTCGTGTGATTGGCTATAACAACTCATGCATTAATAGAAATCGTGCATTAATAGAGTTATTTAATTGCATGTCCTATTCACTTAACTGACTCATAAAATTAATGATCGACGGAAAAGTTATTTTAACTTCTAAAAGAACATCATTGACTATCGAAAATTTGGAGAAAGTAGTAATAGCAAATGTTAACAGTAATATCTTGTTAAGTAAATAATTATTATTAATACAAATTATTGTTAAAATCATTTGATATTATAGGGACAAGTTATTTACGCACTATCCGTCCGTCGAGTATAGTATAAAACAAAGCGTACGTCACTGTCGTCGCTGTACTTGGTCGCCTGAGTCATGCCTGAGCGTGCGATCGTTGAATCGCCGTAACTTTTACTGTCATTCTTTCTCGTGGCGGCATATCGAATTATTTCATGGGCCAATGTTACTACGGTTTCGAGGTAAGCGGACTTCTTTGGAGTACGGTGTTATATACGAAGGTGCTATTGCTAGACAAACGCCGCTCCATGCCTCAAGTGTCACCAGTTGCCCGATCTCTGCTCGGCTCTGGGCCTATCACCTACAATTTGAGGTATGACAGAAATTTATGCGGTATAACAAGCAGCAAGAAATTTTTTTTTCAAATTTTTAAATGTTTTTGATAATTTTGATAATATTGTTTGAAATGTGTTAAAAATTAAATTCCTACAAAATGGACCAAACGTTGCATAAAATAGGTTAGGATCGCCAACATCCGTTTCAGAACTGCTAAAAACTGAAGAACCACAGTTGTTTACAGTTGTCTGCAAATTCAATGCAAACAAAATGTCATCAACAAACGTCAGCCATATTGTTCCCATGCCTGCTACGATCATAAGGCATGACCTGGATACTCCTGGAATACTGAAGAATGTATTTGACTTTCTACCAGCAATAACCGCAACAATAACTTAAGATTAGGATCTAGGTTGACATGTTCATTGGCTCGGTAAGTGCAATTGTCTTCGTTATCGCGGTCTGTGCTTTTTTTATTATTTTATCCCGCACTCGGCCCTGTTCCGAGGCACAAATTACGCTCATAACACGTACGGATATCTAAGGCAGAACTTTTAAAACTGTCCAACTTTCTTGGACCGAATCCAGATACTTAAATTAGGTTACTTACTCGCGTTAGTACTCGACGGCCGGCGGTAGCAAGAACGCCCTAACTAACTTATATTTTAAGTTCGCGGATATTAAAACAAACGGCGCGTTCATATTGAATGGAACTAATTATTTTATAACGCCAATAAGTCTGTTGCTGCGCGCCAACAACGTTCAGAGGAGTATTAAATTGCAGTTTCTTGCTTTGCAGGCATATATAGGCTCTCCCACTGTGGAAACAAATAGTAATTACCTTGAGAAACCGAAATACACATTATTTATCAATTATCAAAAATTGTCACAAATACTGTGAAATTAATGCAAAAATAGTACATTTTTCAAAAAATCATTCTGTGGTAACTAAATATAAATAATATACAGGGTTAGCCAAAATTATAGGAACACCTACATAATTCTCGAACCGTAAAAAACATTTTTTTAAATATGTTAAATATGTTAAATATCTTCTTAAATATACTTTTAATATCCAGAGTGTTTATTTTATTATGGAAGTATGGAAAACGTTTCCTTTTTCTCATAAAACATCCTGTACATAGCATCATCTGCATCATTTTCAAGAGCGGCTTGACAATGCCCCAACTTATCAACAAATTACGCTAAACAGTTTTCTAAATGTTCGACAGTAATACTCTGAACTTTGTCCACTATCCTCTGCTTCAACGCATCAATATTTTGCGGTCTATTGGTATAAACCTTGGACTTTAGGTGGTCACAAATAGAAAAATCCAATATTTGCAACTCCGGCGACCTAGGTGGCCATTCAATGGATCCTCTCCTTCCGATCTACCTCTGTGGAAAATATGAATTTAAATAATTTCGCACTTGGACATCGTAATGCGGCGGGGCACCATCTTGTTGAAACCAAATGTTATTTAGTTCTAAAACAGTTTCCAGTAGTTTCCGATTGGCGATATCGCTTGCAAAATAAGTAAATGTCAAGTAAAAATACATATCCAGAATGTGGGTACCAGTAGACACTTGAGTAGACACCAACTGTCGCAGGCAAAAATTGTCTATACGTGATGTAACATGTCAGAAGTTTTTAGACTTTTTTAGTTTATCCGTTTGATTAAGATAAATTGGTACGTATGTGGGAATATATTCTTAATTTGATGTTCAGGAGTTTTGATTAATTGCTTATAACTAAAGAATTATGAAACCAAGAATTATAAATGTAAAAATATACAGAGTATTCCATTGGAAAAAGAAAAGCTTACCAAATTTTTATAATAAAATGAACATTCTGTATATTAAAAAATATATTTTAATGATAGCTTGTTTAATGTCAAAAACCGTTTGTTTGAATGTTTGTTGAAATTTTTTACGGTTGGAGAGTTATGTAGGTGTTCTGGTAATTATGACTGATTTTAATTATAACATTTCTTACCGTTGGAGAATTATTTATGTGTCCGGTAATTTTGGCTAACGCTGTATAAGTAAAAATCGAATAAGTAAACAAGTGAACTGGTTTAGTATAGTAATATCACACTTTTCGGTAGTTATTGTTGATTTGCAACACCGCGTATATCTTGAAATACTTTCGAAGATCAGTAAACCAGCCTTCAGAAAATGTCTAACTCGGTAAGGTAAACGCCCAAAATTCAGACAGGGTAACGAATGTTTTGTTAAGTTTGTAACTACTACAGCTATTACGTGACACAGACGGACAGAACTATCCATTCGACTTAACGAACATAACAACAAGTCTACTTCTAACATTTATAACCAGAATTGGTACCGGACATAAAATTAATTTTGACAACGTTAAATTACTCCAAAAATGTGAGAAGGGTTACAAACTTGATTTGCTTGAACAATAATATATTGAATATCTTAAAAAGAGAAATTACTACCTTTTCAATGATCAAGTAAAATTTTTATGAGGCAGTAAAGTGCCTTTACCTTTAACTTTTCTCAGTATTCTGCCCACGTATCCCACATATTTTCATTTTCGTTTGATTTTGCTTTTTAATTTTGGTCTAATTGACTGCTTTTGGTTATCTTTTAATTTTCGTATTTTGCTCGGTTAGTATCAGGTTTCGTACTATATTTACTCGTTCTCAGTACTGTCGTTGTATGTTGACAACAATTTCCGGTTGACAGTAACCGGAAATTGGAGGGTTCCTGGTTTAAATCCAAGCGGAGGTGTTTTCTCCAAAAGTTATCCTCACCTGGGTTAATTATCATTCGCTTCTTTAGTTGATTCTACATTACTGACGAGTTTACGTAATAACCATTTTCCCTTGAATAAATAATTATTATTTCAGTATTTCAGTGCATTGACTTAATGCATTTAACTCTAAATTTGAATTCTCGCTGGAAATATTAAATTTTCTGTGTGTTCCACAAAAATATCTTTGCCACCTTATTCTATTTTTTAAGTTCGCTATCGTAGTCTGTTATATCCCCATAAACTTTTTCATCAATATGTCTCCAGAGTAACAAATCAAATGGGGTTTAATCAGGCGATCTAGTTTTCCAATGCGTTGGACTACCATGAACAATTTAATTTCTTTGTAAATATTTTTTAAACAATTTCAGAGTGAGAAAGAAATTAATTGTCAGCATATACAATTGTTGAAGTAGCACTTAAAATTCTTAAGTTTTTTCACATTTCGCTAATCTTCAGTTATTCCGGATAAGTCATGGGTATCTAAGAACTGTTTTTGAAAAATGCACATTTTTGACTTTACATTTTAATTTAAAGCTTTCAACTAAAAGAAAAAAAAATAATATGTTAAGAGATAACATCAGGAGATAAAACCTTCTACAATTCTCATTTCAACCGATGAAAAGTTAGCAAATCTCGAGGGCTAGGCGTCCTCCCAAGTGTTATCAAAGAACAATTCTCGTTGTCGCTGAATAAATAAAATTTAATTCGTAAGGAGTTTCCCGCGTCTCCCGTAAGCGCGCGTATTTCTCTGTGCTCCACACGCTTCCGCTTTGCCTCACCGGCTTCAGGCTGAAGGCTTCAGGTCGTCCGGAACGTCAGGACTGGGCCGGCCGTAAAGCGTGTCTTGTTAATTA
The DNA here is from genome assembly GCA_964023965.1 of Melinopterus prodromus. Lineage (NCBI taxonomy): Eukaryota > Metazoa > Arthropoda > Insecta > Coleoptera > Scarabaeidae > Melinopterus > Melinopterus prodromus. The sequence continues at coordinate 2,272,555 of OZ030391.1, read as the reverse complement.
TGAACGCTGACGCATATGGACGAGGGAGGCTGTAAGTTATAGGGTTAATTACAGCACGCGCGCCGTTAAAAATTGTCGGGGATAGTTATGAAAGAATTTTATTAAAGTTTACAGCCCTTTGGGGGGTGTGTACGAACCCCCGTAACTCGCCGAGTCTTGACACACCACATGGCTAAGTGTTGCAAAACGAAGTCCGACCTTGTTCAGCTCAAAAAAATCGTCGACACTCTACGGGACTTGAGCTGCAACTTTGGTCGACCGCGGCGCGTAGTTGCGGCAAAGTCGCTTTGTCCGCAAAGCGTTTGTGGATTAGGTACAGCCGTGGAAAATTCAATGGTAACAGGCTTGCCGCTAGTGTACACCAAACGTAGGTCGGAGAATGTCGGTCGTCGTATACCTACCTGGTAGTCATAAAACCGAAGAGTCACTTCTGTTTCATTTCATTTTAAGTTTTCTGTATATAGATGGTATGAATATGAGTTTCGTATTTATATAATATATTTTCGATATTCGGAGCGAAACTGCCGCTCGTATCTAAGAAGGTTATTCGTTAATATTTTTGTTTCGATATGCAATTGCAGTATTATTTCATTTATACTAAAATACATAGTAACGTTAGTTATAATTGTAAAAATTTGAATTAGGCACATATTGAAATACTTCATCATCATGGCTACGTCGGTGTATGCATCAAGGCAAACCGATTACTACATCCGATATCCGCTGTCAATAATTTTTAAAGGAGGTAATTCCAGATAGGAAGTTCCTGTAAGTGAAAAAACTCATTTTTCTCGGTTTCTACTTAGTCCCAGACCGAAATAATATACTTTTATCTCAAAATGTTTTATATTTATTTAACTTACGTTATGGTAAGTAATGAAAATTGCATATAATTATGTATTCAACAAAAATTATATAAATATAACATGAGTATAGTATAGATAAAAATAATAGATAGATGTATAACAGCAAAAACATGATATTTGTAATAACATAACATAAATATATGTAATAACATAAAAACAAACATTTAATAATATAGGAATAACATAAGCATGTATTAAATAAGAAAAGTGTTCTGTTAGGTTGGAGGTTGATATAAATTTGCAGGAGTGCTTTTATTTCATATGTTGTTGAGGTTGGTATGACCTGATGTTTTAGGAAATGATACATTTATGACAATCTAAACGGAACATATGTATCGTCAATTTGTTGCACTAAGAAAACAAGCAAAATCCTTTGTTGTTGTATCAGCCAAAATCGATTTAATTGTGGTTGTCTAACAAATTTACGATTTTTAATCAAATAGCTAGATAGGTGATAGGGCATTGTAACTCTTCGAAATTGTGTGTCAATGGCACGAAGTCACAACGTTATGTGATACATATTTTCAATATTTGCCTAATTTGCGGAAAGGCCAGCAAAAAAGTAAATTAAGGAACAAAACGCGACTCATAGTGTAATAAAAATACGTACCTTTGTGCTTGATCGTCCTGTAGGTCGGCCGCAATACAAAATATTATACAAGGAACTAGTGGACTTGAAACTTTTGCAATACGGCGAAAACGATTGAGTAACATAAATATAGATTGAAATTTCAATGATTTTATTATAAATTTTTTCAAAGTTATTTGCATATCGTTCTGATGTGATATCATTCATATTGGATTGTAAAACCTGCCCTTACATGTCACACATAAAAGAAAATTGTGTGTGGATGTTATTATAGAACGTAAAGATATAATAATTTTAGTAAACATAAAAATAACAACATTTTTATAATTAAGCTAAAATGCTGAACAACACTGTAGTATCAGTTCTAAAGGGCATATCTGCAGCAAAGAAGAAACCGGGGCAAATACGATTTACAACTACATGCAAAAAATACATTAAATATTACTGTGCACTTTTGTCAGTTTCGGATATCGGAAACATATAAATAGACGAAATTCGATTTCATTCCATAGATACAGAAAAATAAAACGAAACGAAACAAAAGTAACCCTTTGGTTTTATGACTTTAGCAGGTAGGTATCCGACGACCGACAATCTCCGAGCTACGTTTGGTGTACACTAGCGGCAAGCCTGTTGACATTGAATTTTCCACGGCTGTACGTCCCAATTTTTCGGATTTTTGAATTGATAAATGTTTTAATAACTTTTATTCCGTGAATTAAAAACCTGGTAGCCAACAATGTCTCCATTATTACGTTTCAAAAAAGCAGTATGTTTCCAATACTCTTCAAGTTTAAAGAAAAACCTAACTACCTACAACTATACATACCATATCTAACTCCTTAGCAAATATCTCCATACATCGTCGACTTATATTTCCCGTATTCCTTAACACACTTTCCTAAGGAACAAAGCTAAAGTTATGGTTGGTCAAAAGACGCATTGCCAAAGCTGGAACGTCAACTTAACTGCAGACAACTAACGATGTCTCAGGGTTAAGCCAGCTAGCTCAACGTGTTTCAAATTAATATACCTTTGGAGAATCTCTATGGAGACGTTGCATCCGTGGTAGCATAAATGCATTATACTGGATTTAGGTATAGAGCATGGTGATATATCATGGGATATACCGACAAGGCGAGAAATTTAATGTAGGTTTCCAGTGCTCGGGTTGGTAATATGAAGTTTGAGGGCGCCAGCGTAATAAAAAATAGGATGGCTATAAATAAAGATCGAGAAAACGCGGTGGAGTAGCAAGATTTAGTTGAATCTGAATGGGAATGGGAAAACTGAAAGGGAAGAAAGTGCTGGATAATGAAGCTAAAGCATGCCATTGACGACAAGAAATTCAGTTTTTACTGAACAACTTGTAATTGTCATTCTGACAGTAGGTAGTGTCAAAGGCTGTCACCTGAGCCCTGAGTCACGTGTCCTTGTTACTTTCATTCGACATTATTTTTATTATAATTTACCCACAATTTTGTTTATTGCAGGGCCGAGAACATTCGCTGTTATAAAACAAAACAGTTTTATGCAGAACTTGAGTGTTTTAGTTTAGTGTTTAGCTTTGTTAAGCTTTTCAAAGTGGTTCAAATTATAGTATACACATTTGACATTACAATTACTGGAAAATCTGCTGCGGATAGGTGCGGATGCGGTTTTTGTGATTTTATTTCTAATACGTTGTAAAGGAAAATCCAAAAATTGATGTACCGGCTTATATGTAATTTGGTGCAATTTCTTGATACCGTGATAGTAGAGGTAATTTAGAACATATTTAACCATATTTAGCTATATACAAATGGTTACGGTTATCGAGATATTGACAACTTTATGTTCAATGCATCTTGTATGTTGTAAATGCCGTTACGTACGTATATTTTCCGTTTTGGATCATGTATAGCAAACAACCCCGATGACCTAGACTCTTAAAAATCATCCGAAAAAAACCTTAAACTTTGTACTTGTATATGCATTTCTTGGAAATTGGTTGCTTGAAGCCAATCGGATTCATCTTCAAGGCAAGAAAATACATCGAAAGCAGCTACTCGCATACACAGTTCACTGGTTTAAATTTGATTCTTTTTGAGGAGAGACAATAGTAAGTTTATGAATAGAAACTGGTTAGGCGTTTTCGATAAATGTGTTTATGCGGAATGCGAATGTGGGTTCAAAACATGCGTATTAGGGTCATACCACTAAAAAACGACCGTTTCAGCTTGAAGTATGATCAAATTTCGAAAGTTTTCATGGAGACAATAAGTATAAATATTATACAATTTTGAAATAATACTAAAAATAGTAGATTTTATAGTGATAAATATGGTAAAATAGGTTCTTAATTGCCTCTACTATCACGTCTTAAAAGGAATGCATCGAACGGAAAACAGCATGAATAGCATATGTACCGTTTCAATACACAATATCGACTGGTGTAAACTTTCATTTTCTTCCTCTACCACTGGTCTTTAAAAATAAAAGTTTTTCAGGATTTTCTTACAACATAACAGACCCAAACATGTTATCTCATATAACTCAAAAGCGACATGTATTGTTCAATTTTAAATCCGTATATGCTGCGTATTTAAACTGGACATGCCATATCTTATTTTATGAATTTGACTCGGTAAAACATAATAGAACTAAATTCACAAAAAAATATTGATGACAAATGTTGTAGCAGTAACTAATTTAGAATACGTGGAGTGCAGTGAAGAACCATTTTTAATACAGTTTGCTTTTTCCTTTTGTACTGTTTTATTGTCTTTATTAAGTTATTAACGTTCAAATTCTTAGTATGAAGGTTAAAATGTTATACATAAATAAAACAACACATCTAAAGCCTTTTTAGGTGAAAAAATAATTTTAGCCAGATTTTCAGGTCAAATACACCACTGTGTGTTGTTTAACAAATCCGGTCTAAAACAGTTGTATCCATTTCTGATTCTCATCTGCAATATTATTGATTTCGAAGAATAATATCGATAAATTCGTCCGTTATAGTATGGAATGATTTATGTATTAGTGGAACAAGCAATATTGGAAAATAATAGCATTGTGTATTGATGAAACATTTATCATGAAAAAGGGACAGAAAAAAAAAACATCTGGCCCGGACGGCTCAATAAACACAACCCGTAAATATTTGAAATATACTTCGTCAGTATTTCCGGCATTTGTCACCAATTAATAATAAATAACAATCCCGATATTTACAGAATTGATAGTATTTATATAAAGTATTCATAAAAAAACACAATTTATTTTATATTTTTATGTTTAATTGATATATTCGTATTTATAATTCGGTTGCTGAAAATTGAACTGGATACATAACATTGCGTCACAGAATTGTGTGGGTTTGAGCAGCGAGCCGTGAAAAATATCTCTTTTTCTGGCCTCCTTGAGGCGCTCCCTAACCACCTCCCACTTAACTGATGTCTACACTCCACGTTTTTTCGTTCCATTTCTCCGAATAATTCAGTCTAGTTTTGCCTTATTACGCCGTATTTCTCAACGTGGCTATCCCCATTGTATTCATGGGGCAGAGCGAACATTTGACCGGCGCCATTAGTGCCTTAATTTTCTCGAGAGGCATCCCTAAATAAGTTATTTTCCTCTCTTGTAGTTCTAGGTACTCACCTAATCAAATAATAGGGAACGTGTCCACCAAAATTGTGATTATGTTATCATACTGTGTTTCACCAAAAACATTGACGTACCTTTTACTCAAAATTAAAACATTATTAAATAATTATTAAGTAACAGTTAAAAATAACGTTAATTAGAAAACATATAAATACATTAATAGTCTACTTTTTTTCAGCAGAATTAATGTTTACACATCAAATGTCGTTCTCAGTATAATGTTTTATATGGTCTTATATGTTTTTTCTGTTCCTTAAGAAGTTACAGCCGTTTGAAATGTTAACAAACAAAGAAAAATAAAAGATAAAATACATATCAAACAATGCGAAAACGAAAAAATAACATAATCAATACCCATTACAACAATAAAAAGTAAATAAATTTAAGTAACAAAATACAACCCGCATAAAACTTTTTACAGATTTTCTTCTAAAAACTAAATGGCATTCCGTGTAAAAAGGTTCATATTGACTTATTGGTTTTCTCAATTCCTTAGGAAGTTGTAGCCGTTTAAAATATGGTTTTATTGACATTTTTATCAGCTCTAACTTTTTACCGAATTGAAAAATGAATATTCGAATGAAGTTTATTTGCGGCGAAATTCATTAGTCTGATACAGAAAAGAAAAAGATATATTTCTGTAAAAATTTAGAACATAACGGGAACTTTGGAATTTATTTGTACAAACCAACTCTTGAATGTTTGAGGGAAAAAGCACTCTCGATGTACCGAATTGCTTCCGAAGTTATCTTTTTGTCCGTATTCACATAATTCCACATTTTGTGTGTGTGTATGTTTTGATTTTCTGGCCCCACAAAATTTTGTTCGTGAACTATCACCTGGTGGTTATAAATGCCGCCACCTATTTGGTACATAGTTCCTCCAAGCATCTGACATGTTCGCGCTAATATAAATTTAAATATAACAAAACTTTCAAAACCTTCTTAGTTTGTCCAATATTTAGGTACTTTGGCTGGATTCTTTATATTAGCAGTTACGTACCACCTACTCAAGTAGTTTTGATAAGCTCATTTTTGATACTACTTTATACTAATCTAAGGCTTCATAAATCCGCACATAACATGTGGATGATATGTAGATGAGGGCAAAAAAATATAATATCAAAACATCATATTTATTATCTTTATTTTAGGAAATATATTTCAAAATGTTTACATATTTTCAGAACTTTTTATGTGGCATGTGTAGCAGAGCTATACCCATTTTTATTTTAATTATAATATGTTCTAAATTCTTTATTTATTTTATTCATATTTATTTCTATTTGAAAATTGTAAATGTTTTTTTCTACTTTGCGTTCGTTATAAACTCATAACGAAACCGCTTTCGGTGTCATTATGAACGCACTAGATCACAAACTTTTAGTAACTTTTGGTTTTCCAAGATTTATTATATTGCCGTCAAGTGTCAAATAAGGCTGACATCTCAATCGATATTGGTTCGCGTCAGTCGTAGTTGTGAATTTTACACTAATTACCAACTGTTGAATATAAAATTACTTTAAACTGTAAGATAACAACCGCATTTTTCGAAATTTATGTAAAATTAATGTCGCAAGGTAGAAAAAATAGTATATAACAAAAGGACTCGTGCGCCAATTTTTGTCTTGTGTTAACTAAAACTTGTGTTATAGTAGTAGTAATAATCTTTATTCAAACGTCCAGCTTTGTACAGGTTTATTACACAATTAGTTTCATTTACTAAATTTCATTTGGTGTTCGAACGGGCTATTGACCTAGGTCTTTCTGCTCTGCTCCATCTCTTATTTTGGTTGTGTTTGTAGTTCTAGGTAGTCACCTAATCGAATAATGGGATACGTGTCCACCAAAATTGTAATTATCTGATGATACATACTGTGTATCACATTTCTAACTTTACGGTGTATGGGTAGTAAAAAGTTTGGGGTCGTACGATGTATGTCCGATGCAAACTATGTCCAACTAGGTATTAAAAAAGAGAGGACAGTAACTGTTTTTATAACTAGGTCCGGAGCGGAGGTCCGTTTGTTACACCAGCGGCCATTATTATTGCGGCCTCCTGTTTATGAGGAAATTTATGATGGGGTGACCGAGTTATACGAGTGCCTCGGGCCTATTTTCATGTTTTTACATCCCCGTTGGTAATAGATTCGTGATTGTGTGTCCGGAAAACCGTGTTTTCGTCATGACGAGTATGCATACTGCCGTCAGATTTTATACATCAGTGGAAAGATTGTACATTGCATGAGTTTAAGGAAAAAAATTTCGGCACAATCCCCTCACATTATTGCACTCAATTAGTATACATCCTGTATATATATATAAAGCTTATAACACTTAAGTTAGCAAAGTTTTCAATTTCATTGGTTACTTATTCTATCTCAAGAATCCTGTGGAAGTCACTATTTCTAATATACCAAGAACCAAGATGAAGAATGTTTCTTGCATCTTATTTTGGAAGCGTTGAATGGTACTGATATTGTTTGATAGCAGAGCCCCACAGTTGGAATTCTACAAAAAACTGTAGCATTCACAAGAATCAGTTGTGATATGTTTTATTTATTCTTTTTTTTTTTTTCTTTATAGAATTGTAATACTAGGAAATATGTTGAGACATCGATCTACACTAAATAGGTACTTGATGTTTGTTAATATTACCATCAATTCTGCAAAATTACTACTAAAAGTATACTGCCCAACCCTAATTTTGATCTGATTAGTTTTGCCCCCAACAAATTGTCTCCAGCAGAACCGGAAGTATACCGAAACAGGAAGTTTGATGCGGTCCGCCTGAAACAACCCTTTAACGGGTGGTTCTCGAGATTATAACGCAATTTATGCGAGGACGGTCGTGCTAATATCTCAGCCGCCTTGCTTACGAAAGACGCGCCAAAATACCCTTAAAATACGAACTAAAGTCGTTTATTTACCAGAGGTCCGTCGTTAGAACTACCAGCTGAAATTTACTTCGGGCTATAAGATGAAAGAGGCCATCAAATCAAGGAAGTTCTGATGTTTTATTTAATTCGGATAAGAAAATATCAACAGAAGTTATTACGTCCGTCTTTTTGCTGTTTTTCTGTGAGGTTATTTGCGCCAAGACTCTGTTGGAAACGTATTCTGTGGATTGTGAGCTACTTTTCATTTGCTGCCGGTGGAGTGCGCGCGTTCTTGTGTTTGGCAGCAGTTTTACATGACTGTAACCTATAAATTTGGTTAAGATACGTTCTCATTAGTGGTATTAGTGTGGTAACACAATCGGTAACACACGCCATTATAGTATTTCTGATAAAAAGTGCTTGTGACTCATGTTTATGTAGTCTCATTTTACGAGTGTTTTATAAAATGCATTATTTTATGAGCAACCAATCAAAAATAGATAAATTTACCGAAATAACTAAATAGTCCTTCAACAAAAAAATCGAAAATTTTTTGTGTTTAAACAAACTATTGTTTTGTGTTGTTTATTCTGGAAATTTGATAACTGATAGTATATTTATACATTTTTTAGTTCTTGGATAAATTCTTTTGTAAAATTTTTTTTAAATATAATTTTAGTTATCAGCAATTAATAAAAAATATACAGGCTGTTTTATTAGAAAAAGAAAAGTTTACCAAATTTTCCAAATAAGTAGAATATCCTGTACATTGAAGCTATACTTAGACGATAGCTTGTTTAAAACAAAAAACTTGTTTGAAAAAATTCAAGAAAAATCTTTGAAATTCTTTATGGTTGAACAATTACTAAGGTGTTCCGGCAATTTTGACTAACCATGTATAATCCGCAATTTTGAATTTATTTTGAAAATCTGACGTGACATTTTTAATAATTATCAATCTTCAAATATTACTGGAAATGCGTTTTATGCGAATCCAAGATTGTTTACATTTTCGTTCGCCATATTGATTCCGCTATTTTGAATATTGAAAATTGGAAATTGGGCTTGGAGTCTAGGATTTTTAAATATTTTATTCTTTATTTTGTTCCAACACAGAGTGTTTGTGGCATAACACCTAGTCAATGACTAACAAGTTATTTTCACTGAACCTAAACTGATAAAATAATGAGTATTTCTACAATTTTGCCCATTGGCCCAAGTTGTTTTAGTCTGACAGTTTTTACCACTCAAGTAGACGGCGGTTGTTTTCACTTATACTATCACTGTCAATACACTACCGGTGCTCTGCTTTTAATCACTCCCGCACTAGTTCGAATGGTTTAGTTCTTTTCAGCCGACGCACTAGCGCACTGTTGTCTAGCAGCTGGATGGCTTCAAAGTTGTCGTGGTGGAGTAGACGATCCTCGTGCTTCTTAGCAAATTTTGATATTTCGCTAGTTACCATCTCAAAGCGAAGGTCCGATGAAGATTGGTATTTTTGATGTACCATGGTGCACCAACAATAACCCTTAGAACTTTATTTTGGAACCTCTGAATGAGGGTGATATTGGACTGTTTAGTGCATCCCCATAACTGTATTCCATACACCCATACTGGCTTTAATAATTGCTTTTATAGTAGGAGCTTATTTTGCACTGACAGGGCTGCCCACCGTCCCATTAGCCAATACATTTTGCGGAAGTTTAGGTCGAGTTCCTTCCGCTTTTTCTTGACATGTACTTTCCATTTAAGCTTGGCATCCAGTGTCATGCCAAGGAATTTCGCTGTATCCGCGTATGGAATATCGTTCCCATTAATGGTTACTGGAATATAGTTAACTCTCTTATTGGTGTAGTTTACATGCGTGGATTTTCCTTCATTTAGTTTGATGCGCCATTTCTTTGTCCAAAGGTTGATTTTGTTTGCAGCTATCTGTAATTTTTCTGTTGCTTCTTCGACACAGTCACTAATCGCCAAAATAGCCGTGTCGTCTGCAGATGTTGCCACTGTGGTTTCTCCCGAAACAGGAATATCATAAGTATACAGTAGGTACAAAAGTGGCCCCAATACACTTCCTTGTGGTACTCCGGCATTGATATCGCGTAGCGAGGAGTATTCGTCATCCTGTTTCACCCTGAAGTGGCGATCTTTCAGATATGATTTTAACAGTTCTGTATGTTCAGTAGGAAGCTGCTGGTCCAGTTTTTCAATCTTTTTCTCATTCTGATCTTTAAATATGACAGCAAATAAGTTATATATCACCCGGCATCTTTCTAAATTGTCTAGGTAACATACTTAATCCACCATTTTGAATTAAAAAAATATTACAACGGGTTTGGAATTAGAACGCCAAAAACACTATACCGCATAATAAAAATATGTAATACATTTAATTCTCTTTGAAGTAACTACTTTATATTTCGTCTGTTAATTTTCTCATAACTCACTTTTTGGACTTGTAGTGTTTTCGAACCAACCGATTCATATTTAATACCATTTTCTATAGGACTCAAGTTGTCTACGTGTTATTTTTGTTTGTGTGAGATTAGGTTGGCTGTCGCGTTTCTATAGAACAGTGCAACGCGCTAAATTTACGGAACAAGGTTCTGCAGGCGCACAAAGACGTTCTGGGGCACATATTTGCTCAACGTAGTGGTATTTAGATCCACGGAGTTTACGTGTAAAGGAATACAATATAAAATCTAAAATACATGCATTTTAAGTAGTTTGAAACTTGAACAGTAAGAAATCTTCAACCGGAGTATCATTTTGGTAACTAAATTTCCACAGTTGGTAACCAGTCTGAAAGAATTCACGCCTCTGCATGCCGCTCTATTCACGAACAAACGTGATTTGTCGGAAACTATACGCGCCTCCATGCAAATTAACCTATAAATTTAGGCGACGGCAGAATTAAAACGCCTTTGTGCGGCTATTTTTATTATTATTTAGCGGGTTACTTCTTCATTTGCTCTCCCCTATTCTCTGAATCCCGCGCGCACAAAGCGGATCTGCACGGCCGGCGAGTATATGGGAATGTAAAAAATTGCTTTCGCACAATAGTGGCGCTCCCGAAAAAAACGGGGTAGCGGCGGATTAAAAACCGTCGTCCCCCTGTAAAGAATTGCCGCGCAGCGCGACTCGTGCGGAGGCGTCGGGGCCGGGAAAAAGCTGGACACCCCATAAATTTCTGACATAATACGAGCCGACGTTAATATGGCCGCGCCGGTCCTCGGACTTTATGTATAACAACAAACAAATTAACAGCTAGCTTTGTCGTAAAATATCCAGACTGGGATGCAAATGCCTTTCCATCTTGTGACGTACAATAACAACAAAAACACACATGTGTACCAAACACTAGAATGATTCATACACCCAGTTTGAAAAAATCTGATGTGGCCAGGCACATGACTTTATCATACAATATATAAAATAAATAGTTTAGCTGCATGAGAATCTATTCTATTGAGATAAATCGTAGGTATTGTCAAAGCATCAGCATTTGACACTACCTACACTACGTCATTAGAATAATAGTTATTTATGTCACAAATGTACGGAATAGCGCGACGAGCGGTGATGCGGCGCGTCACCGAAGGCGGAGTGTCGCCGTCGCATGTGAGCGAGTCGCGCTATCTAGTTTTTGGCAGGAGCGACATCAACGTTTATTGTGTTGCTTTTTAAGAAATACGTATTTAAAAAAATAAATAAATGATTTCTGTATAGTAAATGCTAGGTTGGTACCACTTTGACGAAACGTCAAGTTTAAAGGTTCGTTCCGATGGGTAGGTATGGTAGCTAATGACGGTGGTAGAATACGAAATTATAGTATTTCTTACATATCGTGATAATGACACATATTAGTTTGCATGTACATAAACATGAGTCACTAGCAATTTTCTATTGGAAATACTATAACGGCGTCTGCTACCACTGCCATTATCACTAATGAAAACGCACCTTAAAAAGGTAATTCAAATTCTGACAGATTTATATTTGTTCATGACACATCCCTACCAACATACTAAAATAAAACTACACTCATCGCTATACTTTATTTATAATTTTCTCAATTTATCGTTTTTAGAACTAGATATAAAGACGGGTTGATATTTCTTATCAACAAACAATCAAATTGGTGATCTTATTTTATTTGAAATTTGTATTTTATAATTTGCCGCACTACAGCGGCAACGTTCCATAGTGGTTCTCCAACCTCTGATGAGATCAGCTGTTTTCGAATGTGACAACACAAAAAAAAATTTGTCAAAATCCTGGCTACTATGTAATTTCATATCAATGCAGATGCGACCGATATCGATCAAATAGAATTTGCTCTTGAAGCTAAACTATTAATTTTACCAAAAAATGTCATAGGCATAAATTATTCAAAATTTCCTCTACTTTAATTTATTAATTAACTATTTTGTCGAAATTACAGAAATGGCGGCTCATTTGCAAAATCCTTCAAAAAGGCTTAGAATAAACTACCAGTTCCTTTGCACCCTTTTCAACCAAAAGCTTTTCAGCTCTAAGTTTGGTAACAAAACTTCTAAATATGAACTTTCGTTCCGGTACCTTTCGTAGTTTCTCCGGAATCGTCGCCACAAAAATCGTTTACACACATACATACATACACACACACACAGACATTTTTTTGTACCTTGGTCAAAAATGTTCAGGGGACCCATAAAGACCTATTTCCGCTAAAATCTCAAATTTTTTTTTCGGCACGATTACAATACTTCATCATACTGCGTATGATAAAGTAAAAAGTGACGCACTTGATTTTTGACATAATTATGCTTATGTTGTATATTTTGTAAACCAGTTGGACGATTTTGTTTTATTTTTTATTTGAAATTGTTTTTATCTGTGGGGGCATCAGGCGCGATCCAGTCCGTGTGTTGTAGTTATGTGTGTCTCCACTATGCTGTAGCTGAAACCGTTTCAGCTGGAGCCGTTGATATTCTGTGCTTTAAAAAGTGAGGTTTGCAATGTTCTAGGTTATTCATGCCCTCTATACTGCGCACAGCCTCCTTTAATTTATTACTTTAATAAACCAAAAAGGTTATTGTTTCAAGAACCGTTTTTCTTACTCCAAATGATGACTGGCCTGATTCGTGCTAACACATCTGGCAAGCCTGGTTGCGGAAAACTGTGGTTAAGTTGTATGATGTTATTTGATAGAAGAATTTAACCATACTTCTCTATATACAGTTATCTAAATATTGACATATTTGTAAAATGCTTAACGGGTGATAGAAGAGGTAATTTAGAACCTATTTCACCAGATTTATTCTCATACAAATTATTATTAATTAATAAATTTATTTGACTGAAATTTAGTATGTAGAGGTTTTTGAGGTCGCCGATTTCGAATTTAATATTATTTAAAAGAAAAACAACATGGCGAATCTAATATGGCCGAAGTTATTCTAAAAATGTTTATTTGATTTCGAATTTGCTTTGCCCCTCACTTGCTTTGGCTTATCAATTATCAAACCAATCTGTTCCCAAAAGTGTCTTTGAATCAAGGTTTTTTCTCGTTTCAATCACTTATTTTCTTCAGTAGTAGCTGACCACTTCCGGAAGGAAAGATTATAGGAAATATGTAAAATCATCTCCATGCAACGTATCCAGACATGCAGCGTTGATAAACCATAGCGAAATACACTTTCATTTTGGGGTCTTGCTACTACTTTATCCAAATCATTCATTCGTCGTGGATTGGCACACAAATAGTACACGTGGAACTTGAAGTTGTATTACTTGAGCAACTTTTCGATCTATCACTGTGAGGAACAGATCATGATTAACTTGTACTTCTTTACCTTTTTATTACCTAATTATTGATGGGCTCAAAGTATTAATCTGGCTTTGTATATTGTACACAACAGCATTATTTTTTTGCTGGAGTCACTTTAGGAAACTCAATTGAAATTTGCCGACAAAAACAGAAAACAAAAGTAATATGTTCGATCGTATTCTTTTTTGCTTACAACTTCGAGGACCCTACGTTTCTGCACCTGATTTTTTACGTATGTTTTAACTGAATACATAGGCATACATTCTAGAGCATAAACGTTGCTAACTGATAAAACTCTAGCCGAAACCAAGGAAACACTGAAATAGACATATGCAGCAGGCACCACATGATCATTCAAGATGTTTTCGATGTAATTCATGGCATTTATTCTCCCAGGAACCACAACATGATCAGTCCCAAACCATCACAGATCCACGACCAAATCTATCCACTTCCTGTATTGTAGCGGCTGCGTAGCATTACCACCACGTCTATATACACGTAGTCGACCGTTGGTAGCAAAAAAAAACATTTGGTAATGCTGAATAGAGTGACAGCACGAGCAACTTGCACTTCAAAATGCCTCATTTTACTTCTAATGACGCTTCTAATCAACGAAAATTGACAACTGAATTTATTTGTCATCTTTAGTAGGCTTTCATACGTGAATTCAAAGCGTACTTGAACGTAACCTTAACCTTATCCTTAAATCATACCAAGTTCGATTTGCCTAGAACTATTATTTGAAAAGTTACCGGTTTTGAAAAACGTGTTCTCCTATTTTTTTTTAGCAGTAAATTAACAATTAAAATTTCTTAAGCATTTTATGCATCTTATGTATTTGTATGGCAAGGGAACACGACACCTAAAAATGTCAAATAACTACTAAGGTAAACCCCAAATCCTGTACTTTTAGGTTAAGTATGATGAAAGTTTATTGACTCTTGAAAGCGTTGAACAGACGGCGTTTGTTTGATGTTATTTATATGCTCACACACAAAACCAAATATCCAATAGGCAAACAAAGCTGATAGGTATCTTAAGATTCACATTTTTACATTCCATTCAGGTTATCAATATATTCGTATTATCTCAATTTTCAATTGTCTCTGCGGAAAAATATCCGATTTTGAATCAAATAAACAATGACAGTAAGTAGATATTGTTTATTTTTTTTGTACTGAATACAAATCCGTTCTCAAACGTTCCTTATCGGGACAAAATGTTTAGAATAATCTGCAGAAATTTATTGTTTAGGTACGTAGTTTTTAAACAATGCCTGCATTTAATATATTGAAAATCATTTCCACCACTCATCTTAAATATACTAATAAAATACGGTCAAAATCAAAACCCTGTTTTACAGACGGAATGACAAAACTAGTCTTCAAACTTAAACAGAAACATACATTCTCATATATTAGTCATTCTTCTCGTTTCTCGCGACACATAACTGAATTCCAGCTCATGAAAATTCAGAATCGCCACTGAAAACTATGTTTTGTCGTGCAGGGCAGTCAAAAAACCAACAAAAGCATTTAATTTTTTTTGTTTGCGAACAATGTCCGCCGTAAAACTTTTCCCAACGTTGGAAATAACACGACAGCGTAGCGCAGACTGATGAGGGTGTGCGTTAAAAACACAGTGCAATTGACCCTAAGTGGGTTTGGCATCGCGAAAAACAAGGAACTGTTTTACAATGGGGGCGGCGACATTGCGGTCGACCGTTTGCCGGTCCCGCAAAAAATACACAAGTGACAGTCAGATTTGCGCGCTGGACCGCAGTCCACTAAGCCGATAATATGGTAATTTCGGTTAATGTTGTTACGAGAATCAAATTAAGGGGTGCGTAGCCGACCCGAACTCATCATTGCACCCTAATCTTCGTATTATCCCTTTGATGTGAATTTAGAGGACATATCATGGTCTACAGTTTATAACTTTTGCAAAAATTTGGGTGGATCTATCAATGCAAGGTTAAATCTTCTAGTTAACACACTGGTAGTTTACGTTAACTCCTAGTTGCGAAAATGTCGGGTCTTTCAATGCAGTCTAAACTTCTAGTTAGGAGACTATAGGTTAAGGAGAGGTTGACAATGGAAAAGCAATGTTGCCAATCATAGAAAAATAAGATCTTAGTATTTTTCTAGTGATATATAGCGCTTCACTGGCAGCTGTGCATCGGTTATCGCCATGTTACCGCATTTCTCTTTGAATTTCAAAGCTTCGACATTTTCTTTCTTTACGAGTTTACATATTATGTTGTTCTCTGTATTTTTTAAGTTATATTATAATTATATTATGTTTATTATAATAATATACCTAGCCTTGTGGTTATATTGATCTAACCTTACGCGGCAAACCGCAATAAAAATAGGTAAAAAATCTTTGAAGAATAAAATTTAACAAAATCGATTATTTATGTTCTCGAATTATTTGATAAGTTAGAGTACAGGTTAGTCCGGATTATCAAGTCTTCCGTATTTGCAATTAATACTCACCGTTACTCATCCGAGTTCAATACTGTAGGATATCAATTAAGTGGCAGATAAGAGCACATTGTGTACCAAATACTTACCGAAGAAGGTTTATTGTTAGTTCACTTATTTTCTAACCTTAATAAATAACACACCACAAGATTTATTTATTTATAACAGAAAATTTGTTTATTGTACAGTATGGAAAAATATTTGGCCAATATCTGTGCCCTAGGCATTACAATAAGTATTTTGTATAGGTACTATGCCAGTCCACTCAGCTTCATGTGGTATAATAGCAACATACAGATCTTGCGGGACAAACTTCTTCATTTGGTCGCAGGCAATGCCCAGCCGATGTTGCAAGAATTACTACCAAGATTGTAGTATCAGGCGTAAGCTCAATGCAAAACAGAAAATATGTGTTTTAAGACGCCCTAAGACAATACTACAACGCAAAGTCATGTTTCGAAATAATTTTGTTCGGAAGTAGGTTAGGCGAACGCACAGTCTGGACGTTTATCGAGATGAAGCCCTTCCTGTTTCTAAAAATCTCATCTTTCAAGTTTCTTAGAGAGTTTTTCTTTTTATTTTCATCAAAATTATTTGGAAGATAACGTTGTTTTAGGCAATTGAAACTTTTACCTACCGCTAAAATTTTGCGATTGGCAATTTCTTTCTTTTAAAATAAGTAACCATTTAAGTTTGTGAATAAAAAACACACTAATTTAGTAAAATAATAGCAATTTAAAAGTCATAACAATCATTTAATCTGAACAATATACTATACAATAGTACGTTCAATTCACACAGAAAAGTGATCTCTCGAACGAAGAGAGAAGTACTTGGATGAAGTAGTTGGTAGGTTCGTATATACGCGAGAGATTCCAAGAAATTTTATTTCTTGGAATAATTACTAGATTTAAGAAAATTGTTAGTCTGGTGAAGTAAGTAAACAGTCTTCAATGAAGTGTATATTGTTATTCCCGGTAAATATTTTTAGCTACTTAATGTAAGAATTTTAAAGATTTGGTACAAATACAGTAAACAATACTTACTTATATTAAAAGTATTATATTTTCTTGGATCAAGTAACTACGTACTTGGATGGATTTACTATTACTTCGTTGGAGAAATTGACATTTTTAGGACGAAAAATTCAATTACTTCTTTCAATACAATATTGGTTCTTATAAAGTGTATTATAACTGCGTTGTTCATATGTAAACTCTCACATGGTACTGACAAAACTGGTTTTATTTAATATCCTTTTCAGATATATACATGATGTGTATGCAACTTAACATACACTGATACCTAAATACATACATAAGTATACATTATATTACAACTCCCATTCTTCAAAACAAATATATAAATGCATTATATTTTAAACATAAACAATAATCGGCTTCACAAAATAAAATTATACATTTCTATTCACTTATGTACTAAATTGCGTACGATATTTTTTAAACTTAAACACTAATTATTCCATCAAATACAGTTAAACTTATATCTAACATTTAGAAATGTAAACGTTCTACATGTTTGACTGTTCCACCAAATCTGGTTCTATATGGAGACACGTTTGCATTTCCGTTTCTTACATTTTCATTATTGTCTTCATTATCAACCCTTACATTCTCTCTATCTATCATAACTTCATTATCTATATTTTGTTTAAAATTGGGCTGATTTTGTGATAAGCGTATATTTATAGTATTTCTTCTCTTTACTCCATTGTTCTCATCTCTTATTATTATTGATCTCGGAGATTCATGTTCATTTATCACTTTAGCAGGTAACCAATAATTGTTTTTCCTATATAATAAATTATCTCCTTTTTGAAATTTGTTTTTACTTTCTCTTGCATTTCTGCTATAATATTTTTTATTGTTTCGTGCTTTATTGTTAAAATATTTTGTAAAATTCTCGGTTATTTTTGGCTTTAATAGCTCATTTCTAATTGGTAGTTTTGTTTTTAGTTTTCTACTAAACAGTAGTTCTGCTGGAGAATAATTTGAACATAAAACAGGTGTACTTCGATAATCTAAAAGAACAGTATTTATGTCAATATTCCCATTTAAACATTTTTTTAACATCTTTTTACAATTACCTACTGATCTCTCAGCCAACCCATTAGTTTTGGGATAATATGGTCTAGAAGTATTTATTTCAAAATTCCATTCGTTACTAAAGATTCTAAACTTTTCTGAATTAAAAGGCATGTTATCTACTATTACAGTTTTTGGAAGTCCATGAACTGAAAATACTGACTTTATCGATTCTTTCTTCTGGATGCATCTGTTTAACTTGTCCTCTTGCAATTTCAGCTAGCCTGAATGCCTCAATAGCTTCATTAAGTGTTGTGGACCGCAGTTTAATTAGACGACCTTGCGTTTCTCGGTCATTTGAATTTAATACTACTTTGTCTCTCAACATATTTTCTTCATCCGAAAATTCACAAACCTTCTTTTTGTGATCTTGCATAAAAAATATATCGGTTGTATAAGATGTTCTTCTTGGGATTACAGTAATTTTCAAACGCATCTAGTACGTTCTGCAACGTTGTTTCCTCTATTTTGAACGTATTATATATCTCAAATTTACGCCTATTTTCTTGCAGATTGTCTTGGAGCTTTAAGGAACTTGGAACAACAAAATTTGCCATTTTCTAGTGGTTTTTTCCGTATTTACTGCGCCATGTATTATAACTGCGTTGTTCATATGTAAACTCTCACAACAAAACTGGTTTTATTTAATATCCTTTTCAGATATATATATATATATATATATATATAGGGAATATGACGTAAATATAATATGACTATATAATATGAATATGACGTAATATAGTATATTTAAACCGATTAAACCAGTTTCCTATATATATATATATATATATATATATATATACAGGGTCCTGCAACTAAGCTCCCGTCTTCTGTAGCTCACTTACTCATTAAGCTAAGAGTTTGACATTTTGCAAGCTTACCCTGTACTTCAAGGTACAATTCAAGAAATTATATTTTATTATACAGGGTGTTCCAAAAATGTGCAACGCCATGGTAATATATTTGTTTAAATTGCATGCTATACATTTTTCTACACATTTGGAAGCATTTTATGGTTGCCTACATAACACCAAAATTTTATTGAAATCGGTTGAGTGACCGCAGCGGAAAAAAATAAAAACAAAAAAAAATCGATTTTGCATCGTAGGCTTTAAAAATCAATAAAAACTACAAAATGCACCTCGTTAATAAAATTTTGTGACGTGCTTATTAAGTTAGATGTAATAGTCTCGTTAACCAAGTGACATTGATCGAAATTATACAGGGTGACCAAAATCGAGTGTCAAACTTGTCAAACTTCAAAGCGTGTTATTGTTCTTATTTTAAATTGGAACCCATACATTTTTTTATGTGAAATGATGCAGAATTAAAAAATAAACATTGTTTCTAAATGCAACCCCATAACAATTTCCAATATTTTAAAACTTATTCGCCAAAAACTCATTTTTCAACGTTTCCAACGGCAATTTTAGATAATAAATATCGTACGTGGCTTTGAAAAACAATTTATTTCATAAAAAATAATAGACGTATTTTAGATTTGAGTGTACTTAATTAAGTAGTTATTCAAATGCTAAATTTACTGCATAATTTACCTATAGCGGTAAGGACGGAAATGTGGCTATTGGTAAATGTTGCAGTAAATTTAGCAATTGAATAACTACTTAATTAAGTACAGTAAAATCTAAAATACCTCTCTGCGTTATATTTTATGTAATAAATTGTTTTTCAACGCCACGTACGATATTTATTACCTAAAATTGCCGTTGGAAACGTTGAAAAATGAGTTTTTGGCGAATAACTTTTAAAATATTGGGAATTGTGATGGGGTTGTATTCAGAAACAATATTTATTCTTTAATTCCGCATCGTTTCACCTAAAAAAAAATATGGGTTCCAATTTAAAATAAGAACAATAGCGCGCTTTGAAGTTTGACAAGTTTGACACTCGATTTTGGTCATCCTGTATAATTTGGATCAATGTCACTTGGTTAACGAGACTATTACATCTAACTTAATAAGCACGTCGCAAAATTTTATTAACGAGGTGCATTTTGTGGTTTTTACTGATTTTTAAAGCCTACGATGCAAAATAATTTTTTTTTTGTTTTTATTTTTTTTTTCGCTGCGGTCACTCAACCGATTTCAATAAAATTTTGGTGATATGTAGGCAACCATAAAAGGCTTCCAAATGTGTAGAAAAATGTATAGCATGCAATTTAAAAAAATATATTACCATGGCGTTGCACATTTTTGGAACAGCCTGTATAATAAAAAATAATTTCTTGAATTGTACCTTGAAGTACAGAGTAAGCCTGCAAAATGTCAAACTCTTAGCTTAATGAGTAAGTGAGCTACAGAAGACGGGAGCTTAGTTGCAGGACCCTGTATATACATGATGTATAATGTATATGCAACTTAACATACGCTGATACCTAAATACATACATAAGTATACATTATATTACATAAAGAAAGAATTTATTTCTCGACAGCATTTATCTGAGAAATTATTTTACATAGATTGAGTATGTGGCATTTCTTGTATATAGGTACCCAACTATCTACATCCAAGTAAATATGCTGTTGAATCTAGTAAATAAATTCAAGAAATTATTTTTTCTCGATCCAAATAATCACTTTTCTGTGTAATATAAGTAAATAATAATGAAGTGTGCTTGCTTAACAAAAAGGAACATTTACAGAAGTAGGTAAATGTGGTTTCCAAGTTATAGGCCTTCAAACACAGCGCTCAATACTTTTGTCACCGATAGTAGTAGCCCTTCAACGCTCGGAGTTTTGCTCCGTAGAGAAAAACATCCATTGGAATAGCAAACGTCTTTCAGTCAGTTGCTTCAGAAAAATGTTCATAACTTTTGCAAAAAATGTTATATAAATTTCTATCATACCTGAAATTAAAGGTAATAAGAATATCTAGCAACCCTTCGAAGTTCTAAATGGCCGTAATCTCCGTTCCAACAGCAAACGCATTTCAATCAGCAAATATCCAATTTTGCCATACGTTTGACACTTTCAGATAGCAAATACCCGCTTCGTATTACCCGAAAAGATTAGGACACTCGCCGAAAATCCACGAATGACACGAATGACGACTGACGGCTTATCCCCAAAATTCAATACCTACCTACACGCAGAGCGCATCTGACAAATCCGTTTCTTAGCAGCCTATACGCGCCAATGTCAATGCCGATGTAGACGGCGACAACATACAAAGGCGGCGTCTGTACCGCTCTGGCCTGGTGAAAAACTGTTACGCCACACGTTTACCTGGCATTTCCACAAGTTTCCGCCGTCGAATGGCTTTGACAATATCGGCAACGTCGTTCGTATTCTGTTTGCGGCGCGACGCGACGCGCCTTGCGAGCGAATTCAATTTGGGGCTCTCGTGCAAAATTGTTTCGCATCCGATTTGCTGAAAAAAAAAAGAGCAAAGCTAATGCGAACCGAAGTGAAGCCATTTTCGTCGGACGGGCGACTGCCAGATACGAATTGTGCTGAATAAACTAACCGAGGGAATGTCAATCGTGTGATGTGTTTGGGAAAAAAAAACCTGATTGATTTGTAAGGTATTTTGTGTTACACACATAAAAAGGTACTATCACCGTATGCGGTTTGAATTTAACTTTTTTATTTGTAATATCTTTTTTCTACTCCTATTGAAGAATGCATTCATTATCATGGCAATTTATGATAAGTAATACTAACCATTCCCCACACATATGGCAAATATTTCATTCCTGGCTCCTCATACCCCGCGAGTAGAGAGAAATATTTCATTCCTCACGGCTTTAGAACCAAGCACAGCTCTGGATTTTTCATTTCCATATTGTTTTGATACACTTCTTAGCAACATTGTCAAGGCATTGACAACGTCGGTAAGTGACAAGGCACACCAAACAATTTTAATCTGTCAAAATCCTGTAAACCGTCATAGTGACATACAGCTGTCCCTATATGCACAAAAATTAATTTATAAAATTTCGTTACATGGTCGTAGAAAAAGTATAGTATTCCATTCGCAAGTAATGGCAATTTCTCACTCGAACGCTTTGCAAACTTCGTTCTCGTGAGAAATTGCTTACATTACTTGCTCATAGAATAATATACTATTTTCTACTCCTATTGAAGAATGCATTCATTATCATGGCAATTTATGATAAGTAATACTAACCATTCCCCACACACATGGCAAATATTTCATTCCTGGCTCCTCATACCCCGCGACTAGTGAGAAATATTTCATTCCTCACGGCTTTAGAACCAATCACAGCTCTGGATTTTTCATTTCCAAATTGTTGATACACTGCTTAGCGACATTGTCAAGGCATTGACAACGTCGCTAAGTGACAAGGCGCACCAAACAATTTTAATCTGTCAAAATCCTGTAAACCGTCATAGTGACATCAGCTGTCCCTATATGCACAAAAATTAATTTATAAAATTTTGTTGCATGGTCGTAGAAAAAGTATAGTATTCCATTCGCAAGTAATGGCAATTTCTCACTCGAACGCTTTGCAGCACTCGCCTACGGCTCGTGCTGCAAACTTCGTTCTCGTGAGAAATTGCTTACATTACTTGCTCATAGAATAATATACTATTTTCTACTCCTATTGAAGAATGCATTCATTATCATGGCAATTTATGATAAGTAATACTAACCATTCCCCACACACATGGCAAATATTTCATTCCTGGCTCCTCATACCCCGCGAGTAGTGAGAAATATTTCATTCCTCACGGCTTTAGAACCAATCACAGCTCTGGATTTTTCACTTCCAAGTTGTTTTGATACACTGCTTAGCGATATTGTCAAAGCATTGACAACGTCGCTAAGTGACAAGCGCACCAAACAATTTTAAACTGTCAAAATCCTGTAAACCGTCATAGTGACATACAGCTGCCCTTATATGCACAAAAATTAATTTATAAAATTTCGTTGCATGGTCGTAGAAAAAGTATAGTATTCCATTCACTCGAACGCTTTGCAGCACGAGCCGTAGGCGAGTTAGGTCTCGTGAGAAATTGCTTACATTACTTGCTGATAGAATAATATACTATTTCAATTTAATTGGAACAAGTTAATCAACCCTTAACTCTTGCAGAGACTTAAATACATGAGATAATAATCGCACAATTAATAAAAGTTATATTTTATTCATATATTCCGCCTAATTAAAATTTACAGGCTAGGTACTACCGCGAGCATAAAAGGCGGGGGGACACTCTAATTTGCACTGATTAAACAGGGCTTCGTAATGCCATCTCAGTACGCTTGTCATGTCACATTAATGTCATCTTGAATTTTGACGTAATAAAGAAAAATTTCGCAATTGAATGAATTTTAGAAGGCAACTTAAAACTCGACTACATGATAAAATCAGCAATCCAGAAATTATTATTGAATTAAGTGTCGGCAAGAATACCGCGAAGACTAAAATTGATGGCACCGGAACAAAATTGTAGGTTGACAGATACTGTCCGAGTTTAGACATCATAGGTTAACCAATACTGTCAAAGTAAATGTTACACAACTAAAATTGTTGAGAATATAATTGCCCAATGTCACTTTGCTCTCCCCGTTTTTACTTTATCATACGCAGTATGATGAAGTATTGTAATCGTGCCGAAAAAAAAATTTGAGATTTTAGCGGAAAAAGGTCTTTATGGGACCCCTGAACATTTTTGACCAAGGTACAAAAAAATATCTGTGTGTGTGTATGTGTGTATGTGTGTATGTGTGTGTGTAAACGATTTTTGTGGCGACGATTCCGGAGAAACTACTGAAGGTATCGGGACGAAAGTTCATATTTAGAAGTTTTATGACCAAACTTAGAGCTGAAAAGCTTTTGGTTTAAAAGGGTCCAAAGGAACTGGCAGTTTCCTCTAAGCATTTTTCAAGGATTTTACAAATGAGCCGCAATTTCTGTAATTACGTCAAAATAGTGAAATAATAAATTAAAGTAGAGGAAATTTTGAATAATTTATGCCTATGAAATTCTTTAGTAAAATTAATAGTTTAGCTTCACGAGCAAATTCTATTTGATCGAGATCGGTCGCATTTGCATTGATATGAAACTACACAGTAGCCTGGGTTTGTCAAATATTTTCTTGTGCTGTCACCACAGAAATGTCTATGGCTGTCACACTCAAAAACAGCTGATTTCATCAGAGGTTGGAGAACCGCTATGGAACGTTGCCGCTCTAATGCGACAAAGTACAAAATACAAAATTCAAATAAAAGAACTATATATAAAAGAACTAATAAAAGAACTATCAACCCGTTGTTATATCTAACTGTAAAAACGATAATTTGAGAAAATTGTAAATAAAGTATAACGATGAGTGTAGTTATATTTTAGTATGCTGGTAGGTACGGATGTGACATCTACAATGTCATGAACGAATATAAATCTGTCAGAATTTGAATTAGCTTTTTAAATTTGACGCTTCGTAGAAGTGGTATCAACCTAACATTTCCTATACAGAAATATAACCATTATTGAATTTTTTTCTCGTATCTCTTCTCAAAAAACAAGACAAAAAACGTTGCTGTCACTCCTGCCGAAAACTACATAGCGCGACTCGCTCACATGTGACGGCGACGCTCCGCCATCGGTGACGCGCCGCATCACCGCTCGTCGCGCTATTCCATACTTTCGGCACTTGTGAGATAAATAACTATTATTCTGATGACAGTAGGTAGTGTCAAATGCTGATGCTTTGACAATACCTAGTATTGATATTATTGACTATCAAAATGTCTGTCAAATCCTGGCTAACTAGTTTAATTTTAATGCTGATACGATTTATCTCAATCAAATAGATTCTCATGCAGTTCAACTATTAATTTTATATTTTGTATGATAAAGTCATGTGCCTGGCCACATCAGATTTTTTATGCTCGCGATGGTACTTTCAAATTATATATTAGTACTTATTCTTTAATTTGTAACATTTGCAGTTCAATAACTAAATGCTCTTTGTATTATTGAATTAAGGAATCGCATTCTGACATTAAAAGTAATCCAGATGATGCTGATTATATTTATTCGATAATATTAATACTTATAAATTATTTTTCACGTTTTAAAATTTTATTCATTCGAAATATGTATACATTGAGCGCGTAAAGTAAGGAAACATGACACAATGTCTGAAATAGTGTGTTATTTGAAAAATTTTGTCGATTTTAATCAAAATATACATATTTACATCAAATTTAATTTTCCTCTTTCAATTGTTTTTTACTTTTGACGCCATCGACACTTTCTAAATGGCAATCCCATATTTTTTGTACTGGCATTGATAGATCTGTTTTATGAAGCCGTCCGCACCACACTTAAAGAATCGCTGTAAATGCGTCAGAAACATTTGGGAACAAATTTCACGTAAAAATAGAGAGATTTAGGTTTACTATGAGACCATTTTGAGGTTTCTAGGACAATGGGTTCAGCTGGAATAAAATAAAAAACCGAACCACTACTGCCTTCCGCTATCTACCTACGGTAGTCAGACAGTGACACATTGCCCACGATATCGCTCTGTCTCTTTTGCTTGCGCCTGCATCACTTCTCGCCAGCCAATATAAAGCGTGTGTCCGTTCCAGTTATACGTAGTATATACAATCAAACTAAAGAAGCGAATGATAATTAACCCAGGTGAGGATAATTTTTGGAAAAAACACCTCCGCCTGGATTTGAACCAGGAACCCTCCAATTGCCGGTTGAAAGCTCTCCCAGTTGAGCTACAGAGGCGATGGAAATTTATAGGTTTTATTTGTCACTTCAGGACTTGCAATCCGAGTTTTCGAATTAAACAAACCCGTCGTGACACCTATTGGGGCTAGATGGAAGTTTGGTAACTAGGAATCGCTAATGTTTATTGCTAAACAGCTCATATAGATGAATAAATTCAAGGGAAAATGGTACCACTCAAGGGAAAAACCATTTTCCCTTGAGTAGTATATACAGTTCACTGCGGATTAGGGCGCTTGCGAACATGTCGCTGAAGCTGTTCCCACACGTGTTCAATAGGATTCAGGACAGGACTGAATTCCACGTTCTTGTAAAAAGTTTCTGGTACAATAATCTTGATTATAAGCATGAGTTTCAAAAGGTAATTTCAAAATATTCTTTAAATTTACCTTAAATTTAAATTGAATCACTAAAACTGTACAATTTTTACCTAGAATTGTAGATCTTCTACTTTTGGTGTTGCGGTTCAGATATTGTAGGTACTATGTATATAATAAAATTCTTTATTAAAAACTGGTTCTCCAAATAACGCCAGCCCCCATTTAATACACCGCTAATCAAAACAACGCTTCCATTTTCACCACTATCACTATATATATATATATACAACTTTATCGAATAAATATCAAATTGTAAAGCACCCGCTTTGCTGAAATTGGCCTTGAGTACAGTGGCACGGTATGATATCTCGTCCCCTATTCTGGCGCAACAATATAATCAAATCTACACTCGCTAGAGCCGGAAGGGCGCGGAATGGGGGGAAGCGAGAGGGGAGAAGGATAATTTAACATAGACATTGTGCGTGTTTATCCGCACAACACTTACCCCTCTCATAATTTGAGTTAATCTGAATTGCCGGAGACGCGACTGCCAGACCGAGATTGATAAATGAACGTGTATGGAGCATGTTTACAATGAGCGCGAGTGGGTGTCAGTCAAACCAGAGGGCGCCAGCGTTGCGACGAATTGTTACGTCCGTCGTACCGTAAAAATTGTGAAACTGTAACTGTCAGTCGTTGCGATTATTGATTTGTTATCTTAGATGTTTTATTTCAAATAAAAATACTCTCAGGTGCAAAAAAGACGGGTCACTGGGTTATTTTTGCAAAAATCCCAGGTATTTTTTGTTTTAGTACTTTCAATAACCTTAGTGTTTGACAAGCATTTTTGTAAAATCATTGGATTAGTGGTTGACCCACAAAAAGCTATATTATGCAATGCCAGTAATTCCGTTATTAGAAGAGCTAGAATAACGAAATATAGACTATAGGCTACCCACTAATTCATAGGTTTAAAGCTTATTACATAATCATTGTTTATCTTGCATTTTTCATACAAAAGATCGTGCTGAAACTCCGCGTGAATTCCGACGCTCTACGGTCTTTGGGGTGCTGCGGGGAAGGGAGGCGTTAGCGGTGCTGTCATGTCGGAGAGAACCGACACAGCTGAGGGAACCGGGACAGGTTATTATCAATACACAAAAAGAACGATAACTTGTCAAGGTAGTAATTTTAACTAACAATTAAATTCTTAATTATTGCATAATTCTGATTATAATATGTGACCTGGTACGAGAGAAATCTCTTCTATCGATTGGCGTTTATGTTTTCTTCAGTTTTATACAATAAGTTTGTAAACAAGATTTTGATGGAAGCGGATATATATAATAATATGGAGTTAGCAGATTTTCCGATTAGTGGTGAATACTAAATTAAGATTGCTTGATAAACCCCAAAAATATTTAAAAAGTATGCCCGATTATGTTATATAAATATTCAAACTATTATAACAGTTTCAACAGTTTATTTATTAATAATATTTAAATACATGCACAAACTATATAAAATAAATACAACTCGTGATATATTACATATATTACAAACGTCAGCTCTGAGCGTATAAAACTTAGAAATATCAAAAAACTTTACAAATTTAGCATCGTAAATTTGTAGACAAATAGATTATTTTGCAGATCGTTCATTAAGTTGAAATGCTAATCCCGAAACCCGATTTAAATTACCAAGAATTTCCATGGGTCTTCCAAATGCCTGTTCGTGGCTCTGTTATCTTATTGACTCATTTTGCCATTATTTTGTAATTCGGTAATCTGTCGCCGGATATCCAAATTTCTTTCGCGTGGCATAATCGCCGTGTCGTTATATGTATTGTGTCCGTACACACTGTTCTCCTAGTAACTAATGCACGTGCGATCCGTCAATACTTACAGCGTCGCTGTTGCATAATATAGTTTTTTTTTTGTGGGGTAAGCACTAATCCAATGATTTTACAAAAATGCACATTGAAAGCTAGCATTCCGCAGGTGATTTTACTTTTTAATTCGTTGAAATCTTTATATTATTTCCGGAGTGATTAATTGCTAAAATTAAACGAATAAAATTTACGGGGCTAAAACAGCGCCAATTCGTCTTAATTTGGAAAAATCGGGAAAACGCCAACATATACAGCTTTCTAGTTTTTATGAGTTGTAGCATGTTAATCAAGGACAGCATCAGAATTTTTGCAATTTTTTTCGCCCCTAGATTTTCGAGAAAATGGGCTTCAAAAAAGGGGACATTATATATGGCCACGATAGTACATCGTTTCACGTAATCTCTCAACACTTTCTTATGAGTTTTGTTTTTATAAGAGCGTTCAATAATCTAAAACCTATTAGAACTCTTCGCCAATATGCATGTTTCAATTCAGTTTAAATATAAATTTGTTACAACATGGTTGTCAGCCTAAAAATCATTCGAAAATACTGTCAACAAATGACAGATGTCTCGTACTGCTCATCGCACCATTTACACATATAAAATACAATGACCAACGCTTTATATTACCATCTACTAATTCGGGGTATATAGAAGAACAGCAAATGTCAAAAGACAAAAAGGAGAGAGCATCAATTATCAATCAGGATGCTGTGAACGAACGTGTGGAAGAGAAGAAACATGCCACTATCCAAGCGTACGCGTCTGCTAAAGACAAAACCACTGCTGCTGCTGTAAAAGCAAACAAAGCCACGAAGGATGCTTTCGTTGTTGCCAAGGACAAGACTGGTGCTGCTGCGGAGAAAGCCATAAAAGCCACCAAGGGTGCCTACAAAACTGCTAAGGATAAGACCAGTGCTGCAGCCTCGTCTGCTGCTGACAAAGCGAAGAAGGCGACTATTGAATCGGAAAGGTGGGCTGCTAAGAAGTTTGCTGGTGCGTCGGAAGCCTTGGAAAAGAAGGCCAAGATGTTGGAGGCAAGCAGGAAAGAAGTGAAAAAAGTGAAAGGAGCGGAGAAGGATACAAAATAAATAGAAGTGTATTTAATGTAATATGTGGTGGTTTGTGTAGAATGGTGTCAGTGGAGTAATGTTATACCTAAGTGCAATTATTTATTAATGTATGATCAAAAAAATATGCAGGTTTTTAAGATATTTTCACTATCCTTTAGGTTATTTTCTTTCGGTATACCGAAAGTAACTATAATTGATAATTTTGTAGGACGTTAGGTACTATCGTGGCCATATATTATGTCCCTTCTTTTGAAGTCCATTTTCTCGCTAATCTAGGGGCGAAAAAATTTAAAAAAAATTCTGATGCTGTCCTTGATTAATATGCTACAACTCATAAAAATTAGAAAGCTGTATATGTTGATGTTTTCACGATTTGTCCAAATTATGACGAATTGGCGCTGCTTTTGCCCCGTAAATTTTATTCGTTTAACTTTAGCAATTAATAACTCCGGAAATAATGTATAGATTTCAACGAAATATAAAGTAAAATCACCTGCGGAATGCTATAGCTTTCAATGTGGATTTTTGTAAAATTATTAGATTAATGCTTGACCCACAAAAAGCTATATTATGCAATGCCAGCAATTCCTTTATTAGAAGAGCTAGCGAGTCTATAATGAAATATAGACTATGAGCTACCCACTAATTCATAGGTTTAAAGCTTATTACAAAATCATTGTTTATCTTGCATTTTCCCCACAAAAGATCGAGTTGAAGCATCTCATGATTGCTGCATTTGATGCGGCGCTCTTCGGTCTTTTGGGCGGGCGGGGGAAGGCATCGACAGGGACGCTGCAAGTTGTGGCGGATCGCACGTGCATTAGTTACTAGGAGAACAGTGTTTACCGACACAATACATATAACGATACGGCGATTATGCCTCGCCAAAGAAATTTGGATATCCAGCGGCAGATTACCGAATTAAAAAATAATGGAAAAATGAGTCAATAAGATAACAGAACCACGAACAGGTATTTGGAAATCCCATGGAAATTCTTGTCAATTTAAATCGGGTTTCAGGATTAGCATTTAAAATTAATGAACGATCTGCAAAATAATCTATGTCTACAAATTTACGATGCTAAATTTTTAAATTTTTTTAGATATTTCTAAGTTTTATACGCTCAGAGCTGACGTTTGTAAGATATGTAATATATCAAGAGTTGTATTTATTTTATATTGTTTGTGCATGTATTTAAATATTATTAATAAATAAACTGTTGAAACTGTTATAATAGTTTGAATATTTATATAATAAAATCGGGCATACTTTTTAAATATCTTTTGGGTTTATCAAGCAATCTTAATTTAGTATTCACCACTAATCAGAAAATCTCCATATTATTAGATCTATCGGCTTCCATCAAAATCTTGTTTACAACATTATTGTATAAAACTGAAGAAAACATAAACGCCAATCGATAGAACAGATTTCTCTCGTACCGGATCACATATTA
This sequence comes from Melinopterus prodromus, assembly GCA_964023965.1. Classification (NCBI taxonomy): domain Eukaryota; kingdom Metazoa; phylum Arthropoda; class Insecta; order Coleoptera; family Scarabaeidae; genus Melinopterus; species Melinopterus prodromus. Next base: position 2,241,691 of record OZ030391.1, on the reverse strand, counting down.
TAATAAAAATTATGCAAAAATTAAGAATTTAATTGTTAGTTAAAATTACTACCTTGACAAGTTGTCGTTCTTTTTGTGTATTGATAATAAGCTGCCCCGGTTCTCTCAGCTGTGTCGTTTCTCTCCGAAATGACAGCACCGCTAACGCCTCCCTTCCCCGCAGCACCCGAAAGACCGTCGAGCGTCGGAATTCACGCGGAGTTTAAGCACGATCTTTTGTATGAAAAATGCAAGATAAGCAATGATTATGTAATAAACTTTAAACCTATGAATTATTGGGTAGCCTATAGTCTATATGTTATTATTCTAGCTCTTCTAATAACGCAATTGCTGGCATTGCATTCCGCAGGTGATTTTACTTTTTAATTCGTTGAAATGTATTGATTATTTCCGGAGTAATTAATTGCTAAAGTTAAACGAATAAAATTTACGGGGCAAAAACAGCGCCAATTCGGCTTAATTTGGAAATATCGGGAAAACGCCAACATATACAGCTTTCTAATTCTTATGAGTTGTAGCATATTAATCAAGGACAGCACCAGATTTTTTTCAAATTTTTTCGCCCCTAGATTTGGGAGAAAATGGACTTCAAAAGAGGGGACATAATATATGGCCACGATAGTACATCGCTTTACGTAATCTCTCAACACGTTCTTATTGAGTTTTGTTTTTTATAAGAGCGTTCAATAATCTAAAACCTACTAGAACTCTTCGCCAATATGCATATTCAAATTCAGTTTAAAAATAAATTTGTTACAACACGGTTGTCAGCCTAAAAATCACCCGAAAATACTGTCAACAAATGACAGATGTCTCCTCCTGCTCAACGCACCATTTACACATATAAAATACAATGACCAACGCTTTATATTACCATCTACTAATTCGGGGTATATAGAAGAACAGCAAATGTCAAAAGACAAAAAGGAGAGAGCATCAATTATCAATCAGGATGCTGTGAACGAACGTGTGGAAGAGAAGAAACATGCCACTATCCAAGCGTACGCGTCTGCTAAAGACAAAACCACTGCTGCTGCTGTAAAAGCAAACAAAGCCACTAAGGATGCCTACGTTGTTGCTAAGGACAAGACTGGTGCTGCTGCGGAGAAAGCCATAAAAGCCACCAAGGGTGCCTACAAAACTGCTAAGGATAAGACCAGTGCTGCAGCCTCGTCTGCTGCTGACAAAGCGAAGAAGGCGACTATTGAATCGGAAAGGTGGGCTGCTAAGAAGTTTGCTGGTGCGTCGGAAGCCTTGGAAAAGAAGGCCAAGATGTTGGAGGCAAGCAGGAAAGAAGTGAAAAAAGTGAAAGGAGCGGAGAAGGATACAAAATAAATAGAAGTGTATTTAGTGTAATATGTGGTGGTTTGTGTAGAATGGTGTCAGTGGAGTAATGTTATACCTAAGTGCAATTATTTATTAATGTATGATCAAAAAAATATGCAGGTTTTTAAGATATTTTCACTATCCTTTAGGGTATTTTCTTTCGGTATACCGGAAGTAATTATAATTGATAATTTTGTAGGACTGCAGGTACACTTTTGTGATGACTTGGAAGCAGCTAGACAATTTTAGCTACTCTGCTTATTTTACGATGTGATCCAGAATGTCTACTGACTAAATGCCATTCCGGTTCATATTGAGTTATTGGTTTTGTCAATTCCTTAAGAAGTTGTAGCCGTATAAAATACGGTTTTACTGATATTTTTATCAGCTCTAACTTTTTACGTAACTGAAAAAATGAATACTGGAATGAAGTTTATTTGCGGCGAAAATTATTAGTCTGATACAGAAAAGAAAAAGATATATTTCTGTATAAATTTAGAACATAACGGAAATTTTGGAATTTATTTCTACAAACCAACTCTTGAATGTTTGAGGGAAAAAGCATTCTCGATGTACCGAATTGGTTCCGATGTTTTCTTTTTGCCCGTATTCACATAATTCCACATTTTGTGTGTGTGTATGTTTTGATTTTCTGGCCCCACAAAATTTTGTTCGTGAACTATCACCTGGTGGTTATAAATGCCGCTACCTATTGGTATATTGTGATAGTTCCTCCAAGCATCTGACATGCTCGCGGTAATATAAATTTAAATATAATAATAAAACTAAAAATATAATAATAAAATTTTCAAAACCTGGTTAGTTTGTCAAATATGTAGGTAATTTGGCTAGATTCTTTATATTAGCAGTTACGTACCACCTACTCAAGTAGTTTTGATAAGCTCATTTTTAATACAACTTTATACTAATCTAAGGCTTAATAAATCCGCACATAACATGTGGACGATATGTAGATGAGGGCAAAAATATATATTATCAAAACATCATATTTATTATCTTTATTTTAGGAAATATATTTCACAATGTTTACATATTTTCAGAACTTTTTATGTGGCATGTGTAGCAGAGCTATAAGCATTTTTATTTAAATTGTATTATGTTCTAAATTCTTTATTTATTTTTTTCATATTTATTACTATTTGAAAATTGTAAATGTTTTTTTTACTTTATCATACGCAGTATGTAAAGTATTGTAATCGTGCCGAAAAAAAAATTGGGATATTAGCGGAAATAGGTCTTTATGGGTCCCCTGAACATTTTTGACCAAGGTACAAAAAAATGTCTGTGTGTGTGTGTGTACCCAATTTTTGTTAATTCATTTCCGGAGAAACTACTAAAGGTATCGGCACAGAACTTCATATTTAGAAGTTTCATGACCAAACTTAGAGTTGAAAAGCTTTTGGTTCAAAAGGGTCCAAAGGAACTGGGTGTTTACTCTAAGCCTTTTTCAAGGATTTTAGAAATCACCCGCCATTTCTGTAATTTCGTCAAAATAGTTAAATAATAAATTAAAGCAGAGGAAATTTTGAATTATTTATGCCTATGACATTTTTTGGTAAAATTAATAGTTTAGCTTTTTAGTTTATTCTAAGCCTTTTTCAAGGATTTTGGAAATGAGCCGCCATTTCTGTAATTTCGACAAAATAGTTAATTAATAAATTAAAGTAGAGGAAATTTTGAATAATTTATGCCTATAACATTTTTTGGTAAAATGAATAGTTTACCTTCAAGAGCAAATTCTATTTGATCGAGATCGGTCGCATCTGCATTGATATGAAATTACATAGTAGCCAGGATTTTGACAAATATTGTTTTGTGTTGTCACATTCGAAAACAGCTGATCTCATCAGAGGCTGGAGAACCACTATGGAACGTGCCGCTGTAGTGCGCAAAATTATAAAATACAAATTTCAAATAAAATAAGATCACCAATTTGATTGTTTGTTGATAAGAAATATCAACCCGCCTTTATATCGAATTCTAAAAATGATACATTGAGAAAATTATAAATAAAGTATAGCGATGAGTGTAGTTTTATTTTAGTATGTTGGTAGGGATGTGTCATGAACAAATATAAATCTGTCAGAATTTGAATTACCTTTTTAAGGTGCGTTTTCATTAGTGATAATGGCAGTGGTAGCAGACGCCGTTATAGTATTTCCAATAGAAAATTGCTAGTGACTCATGTTTATGTACATGCAAACTTATATGTGTCATTATCACGATATGTAAGAAATACTATAATTTCGTATTCTACCACCGCCATTAGCTACCATTACCTACCAATCGGAACGCACCTTTCGTCAAAGTGGTCCCAACCTATCATTTATTTTTTTTTTTTAAATACGTATTTCTTAAAAAGCAACACAATAATTGTTGATGTCGCTCCTGCCAAAAACTAGATAGCGCGACTCGCTCATATGCGACGGCGACACTCCGCCTTCGGTGACGCGCCGTATCACCGCTCGTCGCGCTATTCCGTACTTTCGGCATTTGTGACATAAATAACTATTATTCTAATGACGTAGTGTAGGTAGTGTCAAATGCTGATGCTTTGACAACACCTACGATTTATCTCTATAGAATAGATTCTCATGCAGCTAAACTATTAATTTTATATTTTGTATGATAAAGTCATGTGCCTGGCCACATCAGATTTTTTCTACTTTGCGTTCGTTATAAACTCATAACGAAACCGCGTTCGGTGACATTATGAAAACACTAGATCACAAACTTTTAGTAACTTTTGGTTTTCCAAGATTTATGAAATTGACGTCAAGTGTCAAATAAGGCTGACATTTCAATCGCTATTGGTTCGCGCCAGTCGTAGTTGTGAAAAAATAGGCTCGGCTCGGGCTAAAATCGACTGTCCTGGTATTTTAGGCAGGGAACAAATACCTTTGCATGCCGCCTTCCATCGGATGAGGAAGTAAAGCCGGTAGCCCCGTGTGCTGTCAGTATGCGACGTGCACGTTAAAGAACTCTTACTGGAGCTTGGAATTCCTTCAGTAGGACAAAATTCCTGGGTGTGTGTAGCCTGCCCTCAGCGTCGGTGATTGGCCTAAGCTGCGGAACTAGACCGACGTAAAATAAACAAGTCAAAAAAAAAAAGAAAAAAATAATGTTGGTATAGCATGGTTGTCAGCCTAAAAATCATCCGAAAATACTGTCAACAAATGACAGATGTCTCGTACTGCTCATCGCACCATTTACATATATAAAATACAATGACCAACGCTTTATATGACCATCTACTAATTCGGGGTATATAGAAGAACAGCAAATGTCAAAAGACAAGAAGGAGAGAGAACCGATAATCAACCAGGATGCTTTGAACGAACGTGTGGAAGAGACGAAACAAGCCACTATCCAAGCGTACGTGTCTGCTAAAGACAAAACCACTGCTGCTGCTGTAAAAGCAAACAAAGCCACGAAGGATGCCTACGGTGCTGCTAAGGACAAGACTGGTGCTGCTGCGGAGAAAGCCATAGAAGCCACCAAGGGTGCCTACGAAACTGCTAAGGATAAGACCAGTGCTGCAGCCTCATCTGCTGCTGACACAGCAAAGAGGGCGACTATTGAATCGGAAAGGTGGGCTGCTAAGAAGCTTGCTGATGCGTCGGAAGCCTTGGAAAAGCATGCCAAGATGGTGGAAGAAAGCGGGAAAGAAGTGAAAGAAGTGGAGAAGGATACAAAATAAATAGAAGTGTATTTAGTGTAATATGTGGTGGTTTGTGTAGAATGATGTCAGTGGAGTAATGTTATACCTAAGTGCAATTATTTATTAATGTATGATTAAAAAAATATGAAGAATTTTAACATATTTTCAGTGTCCTTTAGGGTATTTTCTTTCGGTATACCGGAAGTAATTATAATTGATAATTTTGTAGGACGGTGGGTACACTTTTGTGATGACGTGGCAGCAGCTGGGAAATTTTTGCTACTCTGCTTATTTTACGATGTGATCTAGAATAAGCGTTGTCTTTTAGTTTTAGATCAGTGGTTCTTCACCTTTTTGAAGTCAGGGAGCACTTTTGATCATACGGAAAATTCGCGGAGCACCAAAAACATTGACATAACATTTACTCAAAATTAAAACGATTATTAACTAACAGTTACAAAATAACATTAATTAGAAAAAATATAAATATATTAATAGTCTACCTTTTTTAGCATAATTAATTTTTAGAAATAACAATAATAATAATAATAATAATTGTCTTTATTCATACATCAAAGGAAATTGTATAAAAAACATATGCTACATTCTGCACGAAAGTCTGTATGAAATGGCGAGGTTCAGTGCTCCTTAATTAAAGAGAACTGCTCTTCCACCTAACCAACTTAATCTAACCTAAAAAAAAAAACATTGTACACAATATCAAATACATACTACGCAAAAACTACTACATAATATTGAAAAAAAAAAAAAAAAATTAAATGAACATTTACTATCTTACCATCAACACACTAATTCCGCGACAAGCAATTCACTGCATCAGACAACATACCTTGGACATTATAAGCAAAAACAAAGCAAATCAAACTCAGACCGTAATAGATCCTGTACGCACTGCAACCTCCACGTCAGGCTGGCACTGTTACTAAAACTGGCGGGAATAAAGGACATCAAATAGTTTACTTCTATATAAATCGAGAGTCAAAGATTTGATATTCGAAGCAATAGAATTATAATGGAAGGCAATTTGACACCGGAATGCCCTACTACAAAACGCAGTTTGACGGAGTGGCGGTGTGAGCATGCCCCGAAACCTTAAGTTCAGGTTGTGCACATCTGTTCGGAACTCTATTTTTCTGTACAAATAAGAAGGCGCTCGATTGATCATAAGCTTCTTATAAAATACATAGGCATGAAGCAATCGCCTATTGTCCATACGCAACCAACCAGTATCCCTCAGTTTATGTGAGATGCGCTGATACTTTCGTATGCCATAAATAAATCGCAAACAGGAATTCTGTACACGCTGGATACGATTTGCATCAGCCGCTGTCAAGCAAGGTCCGTAGACCACATCACAAAAATTAAAATGGCTTAATACCAGCGCATCACACAACCTTATTTTAGCCGCCTGAGAAAGAATGTGCCTCGCATTGTAATACTGCTTCAATTTAGAGTACGCTCTTCGTACACAGCCAACAACATGTTTTCTGAATCTTAGGTCCGGTTCAAGCATAACTCCAAGATTCCTAGCTTCATCCACAGCTTCTATGGGAACACCGTTTATCTTAATAGCGATAGTGGCTTTACAGAGCTCTACATCTTTCCGTCTACCAAACAACATAACCTTTGACTTCAATGGATTCAACTCCATACAGTGATCGTCCGCCATGGACGCCAACAAACTCAGTTCTTCATTCAACTTCGATATTGAAACGCACAGGTCTCTCGCCGCAAAAGACATATAGACTTGAGAGTCATCAGCATAGAAGTGCGCAGTAGAGTTTGTAAACAAATGCTGAAACTGTGATGTATATATTGAAAACAAAGTTGGGCCCATCACTGATCCCTGAGGAACACCACAACCAACATGAAGAAAAGCTGACGTACCGGAAGGCAACCGGACACACTGGCTTCTGTCCACTAAGTACGATTCAAAAAAGTTAACAGCAGTAACGTCTAAACCTATTAGCTTGAGAATAGCTAACAGTATTCCATGATGAACCTTATCAAAGGCTTTTGAGTAGTCCAGAAGTACCAGCGATGTCAAGAAACCGCGGTCAGCCGCACTGATTATGTCATCCGTTATATGGAGTAGAGCCGATGCACAACTGTGATTACGCCTAGAACCTGACTGTGTTTCTGGTAAAATTTTGTATTTTTCCAAATGACGGTTAAGTTGTTGATTAATAATCCGTTCTACAATCTTTGACATAGCTGGCAATATGCTAATAGGACGCAAGTCAGAGTATCCCTGAGGGGGACTCTTCTTAGGGATAGGAATGACAATAGCGCTCTTCCAGGCTGACGGATAAACCGACTCGACAATACAAATATTAACGATGTGCGTGATAATATCAAGGAGAAACGGAAGACACAGCTTTAATGTCTTGATGCTTATACCATCCTCACCAATAGCACTACTGTCCAAACCAGAAATCACCCTCAAAACACAATCCTCAGTCACCACATGAAACTTCAACAACTCATCGCTAAGCACCGGCTTGGATTTATATCTATTAATGACTTCATCTATTCTTGGTAAAGTAACGGGACTCTGAATGAAATGAGCATTTATTTGTTCGGGGTTCATCAAGTTGTCTGGCAAAATTATGGCCTTATCATGGCCACCACCACCAATTAAACGCAAATTTTTCCAAAATTTCCCAGAGTCTCCCGACTCAACCAACCGCTCAAAATACTCCTTTTTCCTTCGTCTAATTACCCCCGTAACCATATTTCTCACATTTTTATAAATCAACCAATCCGCCGCTTTCTTAGTTCGCCTATAAACAGTGAGTGCATGATCACGCTCCTCAAACATAGCCTTTAAATCAGATGTTAGCCATGGAGCATCAGCCTTTGCAAAACGCGACCTGATAAATGGAGCATGTATATCGAGTAAAGTTATTATATTAGAATTTAAAAAAATCTATTTTTTTATCGACACTATTCAGATCATAAATATTTCTCCATGGGATAGCTCTTAAATGTGAGGAAAATAATTCATAATTAAACTGACCAAAATTTCTGTAGGTTTTAAATAAAGGCAAATTCAGATCCAAACTACACGCCAGCACACAGTATACAATATCATGATCAGAAATATCTGGAGAATGCAAGACACCGGAGTCAGTTGCCAGGTTAGTTTTGTGAACTATGATCAGATCCAAGAGCGTGGCTGATTTTTCAGTAATCAAATGTCATTCTGAGTATAATGTTTTATATGGTCTTATATGTTTTTTCTATTCCTTAAGAAGTTACAGCCGTTTGAAATGTTAACAAACAATGAAAAATAAAAGATAAATATACGCATTTTAATTTTAATTGTATTATGATCTAAATTCTTTATTTAGTTTTTTCATATTTATTACTATTTGAAAATTGTCAATGTTTTTTTCTACTTTGCGTTCGTTATAAAGTCATGACGAAACCGCCTTCGGTGTAATTATGAAAACACTTGATCACAAACTTTTAGTAACTTTTGGTTTTCCAAGATTTATGATATTGACGTCAAGTATCAAATAAGGCTGACATCTCAATCGCTATTGGTTCGCGTCAGTAGTAGTTGTGAATTTTACACTAACTACCAACTGTTGACTATATAATTACTTTAAATTGTAATATAACAACCGCAGTTTTCGAAATTTATGTGAATGTAATGCCGCAAGGTAGAAGAAATAGTATATAACAAAACAACTCGTGCGCCAATGTTTGTCTTCTAAAACTTGTATTATAGTCGTAGTAATAATCTTTATTCCAACATCCAGCTTTGTACAGGTTTATTACACAATGAGTTTCAGTTAATAAATTTCATTTGGTGTTCGAACGGGATTGACCTAGGTCTTTCTGCCCTGCTCCATCTCTTATTTTGGGTGTCTTCTTGTATTATAATATACTCTAATTGTTAGTTTTGTTGAAGTTAGAATGTTTTGTACTTTTTGTTTGCTTTGTTTGTTGTTTACGTTTTGCAATTTGAAAACTATGTTCGTTTTATACCATATAAACTTTGGCCAAAAATATTATGGATATGCTTGTATTCTGCAAGCTACCACCTTTTTAGCGGTACCAGGCCCTAATCAAATTTGCGGACGCCCTAGAATATTAAAAGGCAATACTTTTCTGGACTTATTTTCTTAATTTTTGGTATTTTTACTGTTCTGATAATTCTACATTTACATTTAATTCTGTCAATAATTATAGACTTGTATTAAATATTCAACAGTAACATCTGTACAATTTTGTTTAATCTCTTTAAAGCCCTTTATTGTTTATATTTTGAGGTTTATATTCCGATTTTTCAACAAATCTAGGGTGTCATTACCCCTTGAGAATTGAGAATAATTTCAGTGTCGCAAATCGACATTGTTTCTATTTAGTATATTGAAAACGAACAGGGTGTCTAAAAGTTAAGCCAAAATTTAAAAAAAAAGGTTCGATCTACCCTAGCCCACCCTACCTTCCCATAAAACCAAACCTTTTCGAACCCGCAAAAATCCAGTAAATAACAATCCCCTGCAATTATTTGTACAGACCGGGCGCCGTCGTTATCCTTTCGCGCCAAAAACTCGGAAGCGAATTACGTCGTCCATTTGTTAACAGCCCTGCCGAAACCACCCCCTTGAACCCCTTCATGCCACCCTCAACCCCACCCCCAATCGTGCCATTACAATCGCTCAAATTCATATTTTCGGAGAAGTACCGTCCGACAAAATAAAGCGGCGTTGGCACGAATATTGTAGTCGTCCTTAATTGGTCGAATATTCCGAGATGAATCGAATTAAACAAAAAGGAAGGGATGTTGGAGTGGAGGGGGTGGGGGGTGGAGGGCGTGAGCAGGGTAAATGTTCCCCTCGGCTTTTTCAAATGGCTCGCTCGTTGAAATTTTCTTAATTAAGTTAAATCACTGCTGCAGAGTGTTACCGCCCTTGGGCGGCGTTGGAATTAGATGGGGTGAAAATATATATTTGGGGTTGGTAAAATTGCTGGACGCTTTTATTTCTCTTCATTTGGTGACTTTTTTAAGTGCGTCTATACAAAGTGGTTCGTGCATTTTATTCGTACAAGAGGGTCGAAAATATAAAGAAGAAAACAAAATTTCAAAGTTTATTTTCTCTCGACCCGTTCGTACGATAGTTATTATTCTTTTGTTTCTGGGTTTGTAACCATAGGTTGATTAATCAGTAATGATACTGACGTTCTATTTATTCAAATTTTACTTTTGAGCTTACCGTTTTCGCCAGCAATTTAGGTAATTTACCTAATGTGCAAAAATTTTTTTATAAAATAATTAGAATCTGATGATTTTGTCATATTATATATAAAAGTAATAGTTTAGCTGCATTAGATTCTATTTGATCGACATCGGTCGTGTCTGCATTAATATAAAATTAGTTAGCCAGTATTTGACAAATATTTTGATTCTATTGACAGTAGGTATTGTCAAAACATCACCGTTTGACACTATCTACTGCCATTAGAATAAAATTATCTGTCAAACCTGGCTAAACTATTAATTTTATAAAAAAATTTAATTGACATAAATTATACAAAATGTCCTCTAGTTTAATTTATTATTTAACTACTTTGACGAAATTACAGAAATGGTTGCTCATTTGCAATATCGTTGAAAAATGTTTAGAGTACACATCAAATTCCTTTGGATCTTTTGAACATGAAACTGTTAAATGTGAAGTTTCGTCCCGATACCCTTAGTAGTTTCTCCGGAACGTCACCACAAAAAAACGGGTACGCACACACGGGACCCAAAAGGCCATATTTGAGTGAAATTTTTATTTCAAATTTTTTTTCGGCACGATTACAATACTTTGTTATACTATGTATGATAAAGTAAAAAGGTATTTAAAGTATTTAGTACCACTTTTTATTGTATACAACGCTTCTCAAAATTCCCCAATATAGGGACTTTTTTTAACTACTGCCCACTGTCGCGGTAATAAGTTTATGAATTATCAAAAAGAGTTGGACAGATTTATTTTTTTCAATATTTACCTAATACAAAACAATAATTATTTACCAGGAAAACTAACAGTAAAAATCAAACGGCAATTTCATTTAATTCTAATGACTGCGTACCTATTTTAGTTGTTGACAAAATCAAATGTCGAACTATTTCCTAAAGACAAAGTTGCATTGTCCAAGGATGGGCCAAAAGAGCTTAAATAACTAAATTCACAACTGCAAGATAAGCACGTCTTAACCTAGTCGATACAGTACGCAAAAAACAACCAGGCGGCTTTGCAATTCTCTGTTCGCGCATAGCCAGATAGTGGGGCGCTCTGACAGTCGCCTGGTATCCAATGTGGTGCGCGTGATATCATAATTTCGGCATTGTTTTCTGCTGACTATTGCTAATTTATCTAGGGAAGACTGCAGAACAAACTTTTTTTCTTCTAACTTGTTTCTTCTAGCTTTTTCGATTATGTTGGCTATTCGGTGTAATAGTAGAGTGTATGTTTCGAAATCAGAGCTGATGGTCTGGAACAAGCCTTTTGCTCTCAATTATTGGTTTCAAACTATTGAGTAGCAATTTTTCGAAGATTTTTGACATGATGGGCAACAAAGAGATAGGTCTACTTATAGACCTATCTCTTTGCTTGAAACAACGTGTTAACGTTGTTTCGCGTGGAGGTTTTCCAGGCTTCAGTATCATGATCACCTCTGCTACCTTCCACAGGTTGGGAATATACCTTAGTCTGAAGGCAGCATTTATAAGATTTGTAAGCTTAACTATGGCCTTCCTTGGAAGTTATTTATTTACCTCTCCAGGTATCAAGTCATAACCTGAGTTTTTTCCGATAAATGTCATTTTTGATTAACTTCTGAACTTCTGTTGGTGTGGTAAGCATTAGTTGCGTGCCATCTTGGTAATTCTCTTCAATATGGACTTCTTTATCTTCTCCATGATGACGTTGAGATATGTTTTCTAAATGCTCAGAAAATCTTTGGGCTTGTTGTTTATTTTTCCTGGCCAAGCTTCCATCAGCTTTTCTGATTGGTGGAATCTGAATTATAGGCCTTTTGAACTTTTTGGTTGCCTTCCAGAGCGAATAGTGTGATGCGATGGTGTTGGATAGTTCCCTCAGGTAGGCGTTGATAGATTCATTTTTAGTTCTTTAATATCTGTTCTAAGTTGTTGAATGAGATTGTTTCATCTCGTCTTGTCACGTGGTGCTCTAGTTTGGAACCATTTTCTTCTTACCTTTCTTTTCTCAGACAGCAGATTTCTTATCTCTTTGGGGTAATTCTTTCCTTTTACTCTTCTTTTACTGCCAGGGGTGCTCTCCCAGGCAGTTTGTTGTAAATCATAAACAAGTGTTTCCAATTCTGATTCTAGTTCTTCTTCATTCCTCAGTGGTGTGTTTAGATTTATTCTTTCTTCGAGTGTCTGTCGAAAACTCTCCGAGGCTATGTATTTATTTGTCAATGTTGGATTACTTCCCCTTTGAATAACATACTCACTCAGGGTCAAAAGTAATGAAGAGTGATCATAGCTTTGGGCATGACATTATTCTATCTGTAGGAAATTAATGCTAATGCTTTTAACTATATAGCAGTCTATTAGGTCTGGTACTTTTGCTGTATCTGTTGGCCAGTATGATGGATTTCCAGTTGACAGTGTTGACAACTAAACTAAGTTCATTTGTTGCTTTCAACAGTTCTTTACCTTTAGTTTTAGTCAACCTAGAGCCCCAGTAAGTGTTCTGGCTTCCAGATGCAAGAAACATTATAAGTAGATGATGGAGTGAGGGCAGACTAAAGAAGACTATGGACTTATTTTCCGCTGTTTCCTTTAAATGTTAATTTATGAATTACCTATTGTAAATAAGTCATAAATTCCAAATTAGTTACCGCGTTAGCCATTTTAGAAAAGCGGGTTTCTCGGTCTTTTCAGGCATGCGAAGATATACAGATTGCATGTTGTTAGTAAAATCCAGCTGGATTTGAAATTTTCCAAAGTGAAAACCTAATGTGACTCGTCTAAAATTATTTAATTTAAAAAAATATGAAACTCTAATCGATGTAACGTTGTTCCAAACTCGAAGATTAACGGTAGCGGCACTAAGTAGGCCATGTATCATTTCGGGAACTAAAATCCCACTACCCATGGCGATTTATAATCGGAGGGAAAAGCGGCCGACCATTTTCCCCGAATCCATTTCAACTCTTGAAAATGTTTTACATTGTCCGAGGCGCAATAAAAATGAAATAGTACGGCTTCGCGGTAGTAAGCGCGTACTGCAGCATGCAGCAAAGTACCCGGCATGCAATTGCTTCGATAATACGTTACAAAGCCGACAGTATAACCTCCTTTAAGATTTTAAAACGTACCGGCGGCACAACGTTATTCTGTTATGGCGCGGAGTTCGCTATACACGTATATAATTAACCGTAGCAAATATAAAAGGAGCCTTTGTGTGCTGTTAGGGCATGCAACGTGGTCCGCAAGCACAATGAATCTCGACGAAAACTGAATTTTTATTAGTACCATTTTTATGCGGCTGTTAAATCTCGGAGCGGTATTAATGAGAGGTATATCTCTGGTTTTATTGACGTTTAAGGTGGTATTTTAATCGTTTGTTCTAACAATGAGAGCTATATAAAAGGTATGAAGGAGAAAATAATAAAAATCTTAGCTTGAATTACGATTCCGACCATTTCAGAAGTAATCAACCTACTTAAACTAAAAATTAAATAAAGTGTTATACAAGGTTAGCCAAAATTACTTAATTAAAATCAGTCATAATTACCAGAACACCTACATAACTCTCCAACCATAAAAAATCTGATGTGGCCAGGCACATGACTTTATCATACAATATATAAAATTAATAGTTTAGCTGCATGAGAATCTATCCTATTGAGATAAATCGTAGGTATTGTCAAAGCATCAGCATTTGACACTACCTACACTACGTCATTAGAATAATAGTTATTTATGTCACTAATGCCGAAAGTACGGAATAGCGCGACGAGCGGTGATGCGGCGCGTCACCGAAGGCGGAGTGTCGCCGTCGCATGTGAGCGAGTCGCGCTATCTAGTTTTTGGCAGGAGCGACATCAACGTTTATTGTGTTGCTTTTTACGAAATACGTATTTTTAAAAAATAAATAAATGATTTCTGTATAGTAAATGTTAGGTTGGTACCACTTTGACGAAACGTCAAGTTTAAAGGTGCGTTCCGATTGGTAGGTAATGGTAGCTAATGGCGGTGGTAGAATACGAAATTATAGTATTTCTTACATATCGTGATAATGACACATATTAGTTTGCATGTAGATAAACATGAGTCACTAGCAATTTTCTATTGGAAATACTATAACGGCGTCTGCTACCACTGCCATTATCACTAATGAAAACGCACCTTAAAAAGGTAATTCAAATTCTGACAGATTTATATTTGTTCATGACACATCCTACCAACATACTAAAATAAAACTACACTCATCGCTATACTTTATTTATAATTTTCTCAATTTATCGTTTTTAGAATTAGATATAAAGACGGGTTGATATTTCTTATCAACAAACAATCAAATTGGTGATCTTATTTTATTTTAAATTTGTATTTTATAATTTGCCGCACTACAGCGGCAACGTTCCATAGTGGTTCTCCAACCTCTGATGAGATCAGCTGTTTTCGAATGTGATAACACAAAAAAATATTTGTCAAAATCCTAGCTACTATGTAATTTCATATCAATGCAGATGCGACCGATCTCGATCAAATAGAATTTGCTCTTGAAGCTATACTATTAATTTTACCAAAAAATGTCATAGGCATAAATTATTCAAAATTTCCTCTACTTTAATTTATTAATTAACTATTTTGTCGAAATTACAGAAATGGCGGCTCATTTGCAAAATCCTTCAAAAAGGCTTAGAATAAACTACCAGTTCCTTTGGACCCTTTTCAACCAAAAGCTCTTCAGCTCTAAGTTTGGTAACAAGACTTCTAAATATGAAGTTTCGTTCCGATACCTTGAGTAGTTTCTCCGGAATCGTCGCCACAAAAATCGTTTACACACAGACATACATACACACACACACAGACATTTTTTTGTACCTTGGTCAAAAATGTTTAGGGGACCTATAAAGACCTATTTCTGCTAAAATCTCAATTTTTTTTTCGGCACGATTACAATACTTCATCATACGGCGTATGATAAAGTAAAAATTTCAAAAAGCACCCAAACAAACGTTTTTTGACCATAAACAAGCTATCATTAAAATATGCTTTTAATATACAGGATATTCATTTTATTATGAAAATTTGATAAGCTAAACTATTTTTTCTCGTTTGGTACATTAATTTTATTAAATTTAGAAACTTCGGACATGTTACATCATCACGTATTATAAAATTTTTACCTGCGACAGTTGGTATCTACTCAAGTGTCTACTGGTAGCCACATTGTGGTTATGTATTTTTACTTGACATTTACTTTTTTGCAAGCGATATCGCCAATCGCGCAAAGCTGTAAGCTACCCAAAACTGCTTGCAATAAATTGATTTTATCAGAACACTGTTTTGGAAACGACTGGAAACTGTTTTAGAACTAAATAACGTTTGGTTTTAACAAGATGGTGCCCCGCCGCAGTACGGTGTCCAAGTGCGAAATTATTTGAATTCAATTTTTTCGCAGAGGTGAATTGGAAGGAGAGTATCCATTGAATGGCCACCTAGGTCGCCGGATTTGCAAATATTGTATTTTTCTATCTGGGGACACCGAAAGTCCAAGGTTTACACCAATAGGCCGTAAAATATTGATGCGTTGAAGCAGTGGATAGTGGACGAAGTTCGAAGTATTACCGGCGAACATTTAGAAAACTGTTTCCGGGAATTTGTTGATAGGTCGTGGCATTGTCAAGCCGCTCTGGGATGGCTGTTTGAAAATTTAATTTAATTACTTTGTTATTTTTTCTTGAATTTGTTATTATTTATCTGTTCGGTCAAAATAAATGTTTTGGAGTTTTGATTAATTGCTGATAACTAAAAATGATGCGGATGATGCGATGTACAGGATGTTCCATACTTCCATAATAAAATAAACATCATTTATATTAAAAGTATATTTAAGCAGAACTTGTTTAAAAATATGTTTTTTTTACGATTGGAGAATTATGTAATTGTAGGTGTTTCGGTTTTGTTATAATAATATAAAAACTATTTAAATTTTAAGTATATTTATCAGGTATAGTCTGGAATGACAGAGGGCAAGATTTTTTTCGATAGATATACACGGTGTTCAATTTAAAAACCTGATTTTTTTTAAGTTTGAAAGTGTGATATGCGCTTGTGTTACAAATTTTGAACACCCTGTATAAGATATAATAATGAACTTAACGGCATTTAGTTTGTCCATGTCGATTGTTTGTACTCACCAAACATCAAATTGGTATCTTCAATAGTAACCAAGATATTCACACTGTCCCAATGTGCCCCATGCCTGTCCCAATGTGCCCCGGGCCGGGGCATATAGGTACAAACTGCAAATTGGAAAGCAGTTATTATAATTCCAAAAATATTTTATTAAATTTCCAGTGTATATACTTGGATAAATGTATATATTAAGGCCGATCACGGTGATCATTTGGTTAGCGCCATTTTAACATGTAAATTTGGTCTGCTTTGCCAGTAGTATTGCCATGACCAAACAGTTATTGTGAAAAATAAGCCAACTATTTTCAGACAAGAGTTTGCCGAATTTTTATTTTTACAGATTTACCTACTGAAGCTATATCGTGTATGTACAATATAAATAAAACTGGTCCAAAAGCGGAACCTTGTGGTATCTCTAAGCTGTTTATCAATTTACTAAAGTCCATTGTGTCAAGAATGTGTTTCTGCAACTCTGATTTCTTAGAATTATAGACAGATTTTACAATTTCTTCAGAACGCTGAGCTCATCTCTATCCATACTGGTGTGTTCCTTATACCTATCCTCAGTGATTTTTCAGATTGGTTTCCCATTTTTTTTTATTTTATTAAAACGTTTCGATAATTGTAATTGTGATTCAGCAAAAGCGTATCGAGATAAATAAAATTGTCAAAATAAAACGTAGAAAACCTCAGATTATTCTAAAATCCTGAAATATTAGTGCGTAATAAATAAAACGAAGGATGTGTGTTTAAGAAGAGACCTCAGACATTATCCTTTCGGAGCGTATGGTCTCAGTAGGGCCGGTATCCTCTCAGGATCATTATTTACCCCGCGCTCGTCCTGTGGCGCTGCTAGCGAGCTGAGGATTCCCTCCGAGGAGTACGTTTTAGCGTAAAATAAATTCTCTTTCAATTTTTGTTGAGAGTGGAACTTTTCAGGAGGCGCTTTAATGTTGCACCGCGATACAAAATTTATCGGCAGAGATACTCCCACCCGCGCCCGAGACACTACGTCTTCCTTTATCGTTCGCGCGTACTACTCGCTCGCGTTTGAACGTATTTTATAGTTTCTAAAATACTGTGTCGAAGACGAAAAAAGAAGAAGAGGAAGAAGAGGTTCATAGCCTTTGATTATTTATGGTTATTAACTTCGCATAATCTTATGGAGATATGATTTAGTAACTTGTTTATATAGTGTTTTGTTATAGTCAGACTTCATAACGATTCTTTTTGTTTAATAGTGTTTCAGATTTTTTAGAATTTCTTTGTCGATAGGGATATTTCTTATTATTTCTTATACTTTTTTAGTTTTGCTTGTACAGTTTTGGGTGTGCGGGACAGTTGTCATCAATACTAAACTTTTCTCTTCTGGACCACAAACTTTTTATCAAGCTTTAAAAGTCACTATCTTCTTTAAAAATGTAATTTTTATCGTATGTTTTTTTTTGTTTTCTAAAGGGATTGTACTAGTCGCGCGCGTTTGAAGGTGTTTTATAGTTTCTAAAATAGTGTGTCAAAGACGAAAAAAGAAGAAGAGGAAGAAGTTCATCACCTTTGATTATTTATGGTTATTAACTTTGCATAATCTTATGGAGAGATGATTTAGTAACTTGTTTATAAGGTGTTTTGTTATAGTCAGACTTCATAACGATTCTTTTTGTTTAATAGTGTTTCAGATTTTTTATAATTTCTTTGTCGATAGGGATATTTCTTATTATTTCTGATACTTTTTAGTTTTGCTTGTACAGTTTGGGTGTGCAGGACAGTTGTCAGCAAACACAAATTTTTTCTCTTCTGGACTACAAACTTTTTATCAAGCTTTAAAAGTCGCTATCTTCTTTAAAAATGTAATTTTTATCGTATGTTTTTTTTGTTTTTCTAAAGGGATTGTACTAGTCGCGCGCGTTTGAAGGTATTTTATAGTTTCTAAAATACTGTGTCGAAGACGAAAAAAGAAGAAGAGGAAGAAGTTCATCGCCTTTGATTATTTATGGTTATTAACTTCGCATAATCTTATGGAGATATGATTTAGTAACTTGTTTATATAGTGTTTTGTTATAGTCAATGTTCATAACGATTCTTTTTGTGTAATAGTGTTTCAGATTTTTTATAATTTCTTTGTCGATAGGGATATTTCTTATTATTTGTTATACTTTTTTAGTTTTGCTTGTACAGTTTTGGGTGTGCGGGACAGTTGTCAGCAAATACTACATTTTTCTCTTCTGGACCACAAACTTTTTATCAAGCTTTAAAAGTCACTATCTTCTTTTAAAATGTAATTTTTATCGTATGATTTTTTTTTTGTTTTTCTAAAGGGATTGTACTCGTCGCCCGCGTTTGAAGGTATTTTATAGTTTCTAAAATACTGTGTCGAAGACGAAAAAAGAAGAAGAGGAAGAAGTTCATCGCCTTTGATTATTTATGGTTATTAACTTCGCATAGTCTTATGGAGAGATGATGTAGCAACTTGTTTATAAGGTGTTTTGTTATGGTCAGACTTCATAACGATTCTTTTTGTTTAATAGTGTTTCAGATTTTTTAGAATTTCTTTGTCGATAGGGACATTTCTTATTATTTCTTATACTTTTTTAGTTTTGCTTGTATAGTTTTGGGTGTGTGGGACAGTTGTCAGCAACACTCAATTTTTCTCTTCTGGACCACAAACCTTTTATCAAGCTTTAGAAGTCACTATCTTCTTTAAAAATGTAATTTTTATCGTATGTTTTTTTTTGTTTTTCTAAAGGGATTGTACTAGTCGCGCGCGTTTGAAGGTATTTTATAGTTTCTAAAATACTGTGTCGAAGACGAAAAAAGAAGAAGAGGAAGAAGTTCATCGCCTTTGATTATTTATTATTATTTACTTCGCATAATCTTATGGAGAGATGATGTAGTAACTTGTTTAGAAGGTGTTTTGTTATAGTCAGACTTCATAACGATTCTTTTTGCGTAATAGTGTTTCAGATTTTTTTATAATTTCTTTGTCGATAGGGATATTTCTTATTATTTCTGATACTTTTTCAGTTTTGCTTGTACACTTTTGGGTATGCGGGACAGTTGTCAGCAAACACTAAATTTTTCTCTTCTGGACCACAAACTTTTTATCAAACTTTAAAAGTCACTATCTTCTTTAAAAATGTAATTTTTATCGTATGATTTTTTTTGATTTTCTAAAGGGATTGTACTAGTCGCGCGCGTTTGAACGTATTTTATAGTTTCTAAAATACTGTGTCGAAGACGAAAAAAGAAGAAGAGGAAGAAGTTCATCGCCTTTAATTATTTATGGTTATTAACTTCGCATAATCTTATGGAGAGATGATTTAGTAACTTGTTTATATGGTGTTTTGTTATAGTCAGACTTCATAACGATTCTTTTTGTGTAATAGTGTTTCAGATTTTTTATAATTTCTTTGTCGATAGGGATATTTCTTATTATTTCTTATACTTTTTTAGTTTTGCTTGTACAGTTTTGGGTGTGCGGGCAGTTGTCAGCAAATACAAAATTTTTCTCTTCTGGACCTCAAACTTTTTATCAAGCTTTAAAAGTCACTATCTTCTTTAAAAATGTAATTTTTATCGTATTTTTTTTTGTTTTTCTAAAGGGATTCTGAAATTTGTTCCGCAATTTATTTATTTTTCTCGACATCGACTACTACATACACAATTGTGTCTTATGTAGCTGTGTAGTTTTCAACGCATTCAAACATATTTACTTATTTTCTCTATGCCAATGTGATTCAGTAAACCCTATCCGACTAAAGATACGATGCTACGGAATCCCTCCCCCTCCCACTTTAGCATATCGCAATAAATCCCTTCCATGTCGTAAGGAATTATAAAACTAATTTTCAAATTCCACCTGGTCCTCGAGGGGTCTGGCGGGGCGCGCGGGGACGAAAGGGCGGTCGAAGTTGAGGTGTGGCGGATAAGGGTTGGGGCGGGGAATTCAAATCACGCGCTTATAAATCACCGTCGCGCACAAAACAGTCTCTCTCTCGGACGTCGTCGTAGCCGCGCCGAACAAGAAAGTGTGTCAGAAAATTTATTTTATGGCTTGGCAAACAAACCCCCGGGCCGGTTTAATAAGACGACGTCATATACGTCCTAAGCTCCTAACAAATAGCCCTCGCTGACGGCAAACAACCGATCCAATCTCCAGGACGCCGTGCCGGACCCACGGCGCGGCCGGGCCCACGGCCTTTCGCTGCAAGGATAACTAGGTCCGGAGTTATTGAAATCGCATAAAAAGCAAGGACGGGGCGCGGCGGCGGTGCTGCAGTATTGGTTGTTGTCCAATTTTTCACTCGTCGCTGCGCTGCGCCTTTAAAATTTAACGAATTGCGGGCGTTTCCGGTACGATGCGGTGCAAATTGGCCTATTTCCGTTTGATGGTATGAACTAAAGATTCTGAGGTTTCGTGTTTTTGGAATGTTTGATGTAATTATTATTGTTTATTGTGCCTTTTTTCATGTTTTTTACCTCATCTGTATTTGAGGTTTTCTAGAATCTCGGATTTTCAGTGATTTCTTTAACTTGACAGCTTCTTATGCTGTTTCTTGTTTCGCATCCTTTCTTTTTTTCGTCTAGAACTCTCAACTTTAGTGCTTACTTTTTTCTTGTTTATTTGTTTCCTTCGTTCCTTCTTCCCTTCTTTCCTTCTTTCCTTCTTTCTTTCTTTCCTTCTTTCCTTCTTTCCTTCTTTCCTTCTTTCCTTCTTTCCTTCTTTCCTTCTTTCCTTCTTTCCTTCTTTCCTTCTTTCCTTCTTTCCTTCTTCCCTTCTTCCCTTCTTTCCTTCTTTCTTCTTTCTTCTTTCCTTCTTTCCTTCTTTCCTTCTTTCCTTCTTTCCTTCTTTCCTTCTTTCTTTCCTTCTTTACTTCTTTCCTTCTTTCCTTCTTTCTTACTTTCCTTCTTTCCTTCTTTCCTTCTTTCCATCTTTCCTTCTTTCCCTCTTTCCCTATTTCCTTCTTTCCTTCTTTCCTTCTTTCCTTCTTTCATTCTTTCCTTCTTTCCTTCTTTCCTTCTTTACTTCTTTACTTCTTTCTTCTTTCCTGCTTTCCTTCTTTCCTTCTTTCCTTCTTTCTTTCCTTCTTTCTTTCTTTACTTCTTTCCTTCTTTCCTTCTTTCTTTCTTTCTTTCTTTCTTTCTTTCTTTCTTTCTTTCCTTCTTTCCTTTTTTCCTTCTTTCCTTCTTTCCTTCTTTCCTTCTTTCCTTCTTTCCTTCTTCACTTCTTCCCTTCTTCCGTTCTTTCCTTCTTTCTTCTTTCCTTCTTTCTTGCTTTCCTTCTTTCCTTCTTTCTTTCCTTCTTTACTTCTTTCCTTCTTCCTTACTTTCTTACTTTCCTTCTTTCCATCTTTCCTTCTTTCCCTATTTCCTTCTTTCATTCTTTCCTTCTTTCCTTCTTTACTTCTTTCCTTCTTTTCTCCTTTCCTTCTTTCCTTCTTCCTTCTTTTCTTCTTTCCTTCTTTACTTGTTTCCTTCTTTCCTTCTTTCCGCCTTTCCGTCTTTCCTTCTTAACTTCTTTCTTACTTTCCTTCTTTCCTTGTTTCCTTGTTTCCTTATTTCCTTATTTCCTTCTTTCCATCTTTCCATCTTTCCTTCTTTCCTTCTTTCCTTCTTTCCTTCCTTCCTTCCTCCCTTCGTTCCTTCTTTCCTTCTTTCCTTCTTTCCTTCTTTGCTTCTTTGCTTCTTCCATTCTTTCCTTCTTTCCTCCCTTTTTCTTTCTTTCTTTCCTTCTTTCCTTCTTCCCTTCTTTCATTCTTTGCGTCTTTCCGCCTTTACTTCTTTCCTTCTTTCCTACTTTCCTTCTTTCCTTCTTTCCTTCTTTCCTTTTTTCCTTCTTTCCTTCTTTCCTTCTTGCTTTCTTTCCTTCTTGCCTTCTTTCTTTTTTTTCGTCTTTCCTTATTTCCTCTTTATTCTATCCTTAATAGTTTGTATAGTGTTATGTAATATTATGCAATAACTTCAAATAAGATTTGCATTTTATGTAAACAGTTTTGGCGAATTGAGTGCTAAATTAAAAGGAGCAAAATGTTTTGCAAAGCTGGACGCTAATTCATGTTATTGTATGATCCCATTCGATAAGGAAAGTTCAAAAATGGGTACTTTTCAAACTCCATTCGGGAAATATAGTTTTCTAATACTTCCCTTTGGTTGCAATTGTGCGGGAGAGATTTTTCACAGAATAATTTCACAATCATTTGAACATTTGAAAGGTGTGTTGACCTTTCAAGTTGATATTTTAATATATAGCGATAACTGGGCAGAGTTAGAAGTTAGAACGAAAAGTGTGCTAAGACGAGCTAAAGAAAGAAGAATCAAGTTTAATCACAGTAAATGTCAGTTTAAAATGAGAGAGGTAACTTTTTTGGGCCATACGTTTAGAGATATTGGCACAAAAATCGACGAAACGAAGGTACAAGCAATTAAAGATTTAAAAAGAATAAAAGAAGCTTTCGAAACAATTTTAGGATTTTTCAATTATATTAGCAAATACATACCAAAATGTTCAAACTTAACAAGCAAGTTAAGAGAATCATTCAAGGAGGATGTAATTATTCAATGGAACAATCACCTCCAGGACGACTTAAACAAACTGAAAGAAAAAAGTAACAAATACCCCGAATCTATGTTATTTTGATCCTTGCAAGAAAAATTACTTTATCGGTAGATTCCAGCTCAATCAGTATGGGAGCAGTAATCATTCAAGATGGTAAGCCAATAGCTTTCGCATCAAAAGCCTTAAATGAAACTCAACAAAGATACGCACAAGTAGAAATAGAATTGTTAGCCGTTGTCTTTGGTTATGAAAAATTCAAGCAATTTATTTACGGAAACGACATAATAACTGAAAGTGACCATAAACCTCTGGTATCAATGCATAAAAACCCACTACATAAATTAACAACACGTATACAGTGAATGATGCTCAAGTTACAACCATTTACATTTCAACTTAAGTACATGCCAGGCAAATATATGTATTTGGCAGACACTTTATCCAGAGATTTTAATGAAAAAATTAATAAAAATGATAAAGAATATGACGACCTAGAGCTTTAAGTTAATTTATTGATAGACTCACTTCCTTGCTTCTTTTTTTCCTTTTTCCTTCTTTCCTTCTTTCCTTCTTTTCTTCTTTCCTCTTTATTCTATCCTTAATAATTTGTAAAGTGTTATGTGATATTATGCAATAACTTCAAATGAGATTTGCATTTAATGTGAACACTTTTATATTAATTAATAGAAAAACAATAAATTTTAATATAAAATATTTTAGATGTTATATATTTATATTTCATATATGTATCTTGGTTAGTATCTAGTGACTTCGAGTGTATCTAAACGAGTTAGCTGACTTTTGCCATATTAACATCGGTCCAACTGCACAAAGCGCGAGGCCATTGTGATGCTTCGCGCAATACACATTGGCTAATCGTCTGAAATTCGTGCCAACCATCAATATCAAAGTGATGCACTCAATATCTCGGCAATCATTTCGCTCGAATACGCATTTGTCACACTAATAGACCGACTGGAACCGATTGCAATACGTCATGAATCTAATTACCCGATTTCATTCGTTAATCTTAACCTGTTATCGATTTTTGCGTTACTGTTGGACACTGCTGTAGTCCACGTTTGTTTAATAGTGTAGGTGGTTGCTGTTTCAAATTTTAATTAAATTTTAGTTGAGACAGAAATTTTTAATATTCTTTTTATTTATACATATTGCAAATCTTTATTTTCCTTCTTGTTTTTTGTTCTGGAAGAACAAAGTTTTACTGTAAACATTATTCAGAAGCGTATTCTAAGTAAAATATTACAATATAATTAAGTCCTGAAAGAATTTCACCTTTTCAGCTTATCTCAAGAACCGGATGTTGGTCTAACGGCCAGGAGATACTTTGCTTTTGACGTATTTTTAATTAATCTAATTAGGAAAAGAGCTGGAGCTGTTCGTAATTAAATAACAGCAGTAATTCTTGTTATCTTTCAGTACCAGTGTATTTTGGTTCAGTCTACTAGGATACTAGTACGACATTAACAAATTATTATATTTTATTTTAATAATAAAAATGTTTTTGTAACAAAAATTAATAATTTCTTTTTGTTTTCAGGTAAGGATCACCTTCTACTTTCTTGTTAGGAAACAAAGAGTAAGTTTGCTCAAATAATATATATTCTAAATAAGATTGCTGAAGCTCCTTTAATATTAACTCACTTGCATTAGTAAATTAATAATAACTATCCAGAGGTCTTCGTAGCTCTGGATAAATCTGAATAAATCCTGAATTCCAAGTACGACAGGGTCAAACTCTAAACCCTGAAAATTTAATCTCACAGCCAGTTTAACTGGAACACTTGTTAGCCGCTATCTGGCCGAACAACACCCGCATAAACAATATGAGTTACGGTTATGGGGGCCATCAGAAGTGGGATAACTCGGTCGAATTGAAGTAGTTGTTGCGATTGCCTCTTAGTTGTTGTTGTTGTCCAATTACTTCTCCGCGAGGGTGTCCTGCGAGGACTCTCTACGTCGTCGACCACCAATCTCTAGTACGAAATCTGTCTGTCCGTCGGCAATGAAAATGATTAACGACGTTTTTAGAAGATAAGTAAATGCGATTCCGCAGGGGTGGAAATGTTTTCCGGCGTTTCCACAGAGCCGGGATGCGGGCGAAGAGAGTAGAGTCGCTTCATTTTGAGTTTTAAATTTGATTTTAGCTTCTTTCCCTTTTTTCTTTCCTGCTTTCCTTATTTCCTTAATTCCTTATTTCGTTATTTCCTTATTTCCTTAATTCCTTATTTCGTTATTTCCTTATGTCCTTATTTCCTCATTTCCTTATTTCTTTATTTCGTTATTTGCTTACTTGCTTATTTTTTTATTTCCTTATTTCCTTATTTGCTTATTACCTTTTAGCTGGACAAAATTAATAACTTTTTATTTATGTAACGAGATGAGTGGAATTTGGTGAAGTGATAATAGACATATAATAATAGACATATAGTTTCTTTTTTGTTATTCTTGAGTGTAGTATTAATTCCGGTTTTGCCGGAACTGACGTCATTTTTGAAATTCTAAACGGTATCTTATATTTTTTTGCAATATTATTAATTTGGATAATATTCCGAACATAAAAACATAATGTTCACCAATGCTTATCTTTGGCACAGTGCTGCAGTTTGCCAACCCAGTTGCACAAACTTGCTATGTTCTTTATTTATGAAACTAAACCAATGGAATTTGTTGGAGTGATACTATAGACTACAATTGTTTTGTTTTTAATTTTCTTGAGGATATCATTACTTCCGATATTGCCGGAAGTGGCGTCATTCTTGAAATTCTAAATAGTGCCATATTTTTGCGATATTATCAATTACGGTATTATTTCAAAAACAAAAACATAATATAATAATGCTCATACAGCAATTTGCGATTCCAGGTTCACAGAATATATAAGTCATAACATAAGATAATATAATAATTGCTATAAGCCCATCTAAATCGGAGTTTCTAAGATTTACTAGGAATGCCCGAATATGTAAATTAAATTTACATATTTAATTAAATGTCATTTCAATACTTGGAGGCTGTAGCAACTTCATAACGTTAGGATGAATAGATGGTGTTATCACAGGATCTAAAGAAATCAACAATCGGTGCAGAAATTCGATGTTTGTGTGGATTCTTGAATCTTTTCTGGAGTTTTCTATTCGAAACCGTCGAAAATTCTTATGACGAGTTTCCTGTGCCTCTTCAGACATTTACCCAATTGGAAGTAAAACATGTTTTATTACTTATGGTCCAGGTAATAAAATTTGATGTAGTGTAACAGGCATTGGATACCAGTTATAGAGTGAAACATATAAATTAGAGCTAGTGAAAGAAAACCTGTTTACGAGATGTCAACCAACATTGTGAGCATATTCCATTTTCTCTGTTATGGTACTGACAGACATTTCTGTCCTAAATTAAATTTCTTGGTTTCATGATTATCATATTGTAGACATTTACAGTAGCTGAGAAGTATTTCTTTGTTACAGTGCTGTTTTAACACAAAAGAAACAATAAATCAAAGACAATTGGTTTGATATTAGTACTATCTTAGTACCTACTTATTGTTCTCAAAATTAGGAGAGTTAAAAAATACACAAACGTAGGGGTTTCTATTTAAGAAAACATAAGTTTTATCTTATCAGCTTGTATATTAAAAAATAATTGTAAAATGTTTGCCCTCGCTATCCGAATATCTGGGTAAAGTCAGTTTTAAAATAGCATCATTAACAAAGGCAAAATCTTCCAACACCGCACTGTTGGGACATTCTGTATAACAACTAAAATATCATGGTCAATCTTTTGTGAACGCCATATATAGAAATGTTCTTTTTGTTTTTGTTCTTAGATCAACCTAAAAGTGTATGCCAAATATCATAAAATTCAGTACTTTTCAAAACATCTAAGGTAGGGGTGGTTGTAGGGTTGGGAGCAGAAACTCAACAAAGAGTTTCTGTCATCTAAAAAAATTATTTCGCTAACATCTTGATGTTATCACATCAAAAGTTGTTCAGGGTGGTAAGTTTGAAATGATTACCCTGTATTTTCCACAATAGCAAGCTATAGGAATGAATATTTTATTGTATATAATCAGTAGGACCGCGCAACTAGGCGCAATAAACTTTTACCAGTCTAACGCAACCTACACTTCTGACGATAATTTTACTAGATTTTGGTGTTTTTTTATAAAAGATACGTTGTTCAATGAATAGTTTTTTATACTATGATATAAAGTACATACCTTGATATAAATAACAATATTTTGGAGACTGTGGCGAATTTAATAATAAAATTATAAACCCCTAACCACAACAAGTATTTTAGAAACCTAAATACGTATTTCAGCAACTATGTTGCCATCTTCAGTAGAACCTAAAAAAAAGAAAAAGAGAGATTAGCACTTCATAGTATCTTTACTGGATATTCTCCAAGCAAATCACTAGTGGAAGTGAACTTCCACTAGTGATTTGCTTGGAGAATATCCAGTAAAGATACTATGAAGTGCTAATCTCTCTTTTTCTTTTTTTTTAGGTTCTACTGAAGATGGCAACATAGTTGCTGAAATACGTATTTAGGTTTCTAAAATACTTGTTGTGGTTAGGGGTTTATAATTTTATTATACCTTGATATAAATTATCCATGGTAGAAGTTTATCACAAACATATATATTATGCGACAAAGTGTATACAATTGATATCGTACGAAAACACTCACCAAAGCGTTTGAACAATATTGGTTTTTGAATAGTAAGGTTCTTAGGCTTGTAGCCGAACGATGCCCAACTTTACGTATGGCCGATTTAGCATATTATCTTTGATTTTAATACATAAAAAGTCAAAATATATATCGTTGATTTTGTGGGTTTTGTCCTGCTAGATTCCCAAAATGCCACACTGTGCGTCGTGGACAACCAATCTAGAGTATGCGCGTCCGTCAGTCCGTCGGCAATGAATTTGATTTCTGAATTCTGATTTCCTTATTTCCTTATTTCCTTATTTCCTTATGTCCTTATTTCCTTATTTCGTTATTTCCCTAGTTCCTTATTTCCTTATTTCCTTATTTCCTTATTTCCTTATTTCCTTATGTCCTTATTTCCTTCTTTCGTTATTTCCCTATTTCCCTATTTCCTTATTTCCTTATGTCCTTATTTCCTTATTTCGTTATTTCCCTATTTCCTTATTTCCGTATTTCCTTAATTTCTTGAATCTCTAGATCCCAGACGTCGTGGACAACCAATCTAGAGTATGCGCGTCCGTCTGTCCGTCGGCAATGAAAATGATTAACGACGTTTTTAGATGATAAGTAAATACGATTCCGTAGGAGTGGAAATGTTTTCCGGCGTTTCCACAGCGCCGGGACGCGGGCGCAGTGAACAGCGCCGCCTGATTGCGAGTTTTAAATTTGATGCCATTAGCGGTTTCAAGAATCGCATTTGTTATAATGAGTGCTCCGATGATAAATACCATTGTAGTCGGTGGATGGAAAACTGGAACACCACTAATATATTTCCAGCTGTTTTTACGGTTTTATTGGTTTCCTAGAGGAAACTATTTGTTGATGTAGGAGACAATCCGCTGAAAAAAGATTAGGCGAGTTTTTTACGCTCATTGTACCGAGGGTATATTTCTTATTTCATCTTCCCGTGTTTCCTTCCTTACTTCTTTCCGTCTTTCGTTCTTTCCTTCTTTCCTTCTTTCCTTCTTTACTTCTTTCCTTCTTTCCTTCTTTCCTTCTTTCCTTCTTTCCTTCTTCCCTTCTTTCCTTCTTTCCTTCTTTCCTTCTTTCCTTCATTCCTTCTTTCCTTCTTTCCTTCTTTTCTTCTTATAGAAGGAAAGGCTTTCACTTCTTTATTTATATTATCTATAGGTAGGCTTACCATAAATATGAAATTCCAAACCGGGACAGGGATGACTTCTAAAAATAAAAATAAAATATTGAATTAAACAAATACTTACCAAATAAAACGTAATAATAATAATACAAAACAATAAAAAAATACTGTGCAAAAATTAGACATGATTTTTTTTTGTTACAAAGGACTTATTGTTACATGGCAAAACCAGGTTCAGCATCTCCAAAAATAATAATCAAAATGATGTATTTCTTACACCTATTTTTCGATACATCGTCCTTTTATAAATATACACATGATTTGGTTTAACCGTCTCATAAAATTTTGACCATGCCATGCTAAACTTAATTTTGCAGATTACACCTGAATAGTTCAAAGATTGAAGCTCAATAAATTTTCGCGTTTGTTTAAATATTATATTATATTATTATTTGACGAGTACATAATTGAGGATATAAATCGCGCGCATGAAGTTTACATGCGAGCCGTAGGCGAGCGTGTAATCATGCGAGCGATTTATATCCGTTATGTGCGAGTCAAATACGACGTTTTATCTACGACTCATAAATTCCATTTAATGCAAAATATTTTAAATGTATTTGTCAATTATAGCTAGGCGAACTGTCAAATAACTGTCATCCACGTAGGTCTTGGCAGACTTTGACACTAGCGTTGTATAATGATGACAGTTCGTTCAAATAATAAGGTCATTATTTGAACGAGCTGTCATTATTATACGACGCTAGCGTCATTATAATCATTGGTGCGTATAATGATGGGGATTATATAGTCATAGATACGTATGCAATGACCTTATTATATGTGAGTCGTAGATAATAGTATATTATTTAACGAGCACATAATTATGGATATAAATCGCGAGCATGAAGTTTACACGCGAGCCGTAGGCGAGCGTGTAATCATGCGAGCTATTTACATCAGTTATGTGCGAGTCAAATACGACGTTTTATCTACGACTCATAAATTCCATTTTATATCAAATATTTTAAATGTATATGTCAATGACGGCAAGGCGAACTGTCACATAAATGTCATCCACATTGGTTTTGACAGACTTTGACACTAGCGTTTTTTAATGATGACAGTTCGTTCAAATAATGAGGTCATTATTTGAACGAACTGTCATTATTATACAACGCTAGTGTCATTATAATCATTGGCGCGTATAATGATAGGAATTATATTGTCATAGATACGTATGCAATGAACTTATTATATGTGAGTCGTAGATAAAATAAATTAAATTGTCATAATACGAATCCTCTTAGGTAGTGGATACAAACTATTATTAATTATTATTAAGGATTTTATTAAGGATTAACGTGAAAAGGTAACTAACTAGATTAACTATGTACATTTTAACATGAAATAAAGTTCTGCAGCATTTTTTTATTAATAAATATATTTTTAAAAGCAACCCACAATATTGTGTAATAGGGTGCAGCGTCGCTAATCGTTGATATTTTTGATTTTTATGTTAAATTTAACAAACGTAATACCCCGCAAAAGAAAGGATTTTTACTTTATCATACGCAGTATGAAAGAGTATTGTAACCGTGCCCAAAAAAAAAAAACAGATTTTAGCGGAAGGACATACTTCCGCTGTTTTTTTTGTGTCCTCTAGTCATTTTTGTCCAAGGTACAGTAAAATGTCTGTGTGTGTGTGTATGTGTATGTCTGTGTGTATGTGGGAATGTGTGTACATTTGTGTGTACGATTTTTGTGGCCACGATTCCGGAGAAACTACGAAAGTTATCGGGAGGAAAGTTCATATTTGGAAGTTTTATGACCAAACGTAGAGCTGAAAAGCTTTTGGCTCAAAAGTGTCCAAAGGAACTGAATGGTTCCTATAAGCATTTTTCAAGCATTTTGCATTTCTGTAATTTCGTCAAAATAGTTAAATAATAAAGTGAAATAGAGGAAATTCTGTATAATTTATGTCTATGATATTTTTTGGTAAAATTAATAGTTTAGCTGTATGAGCAAATTCTCTTTGATCGAGATCGTGTCTGCATTAAAACTTAGTTAACCGGGATTTCGACAATTATTTTCATTCAGATAGTAGGTAGTGCCAAACGCTGTTTTTGACAATACCTACTGTCATATTATCAATCAAAATATCTGTCAAATCCTAGCTACTTGTTTTATTTTGATGCAGACACGATCGATCTCGATCAAATAGAATCTCACGCAGCTAAACTGTTAATGTTATATATTGTATGATAAAGTCATGTGCCTGGCCACAACAGATTTTGTAATAAAAAATATTGAATTTTAACATTAACGAAAATAAATAGAAATTGCATACATTATTTGTTTTTACCTGTATTATTGAATATAAACTGAAATACTAGCAAATTTAATATATATTATTGATATGTAAAGCGACAGTTTTAAAGCTTTATAGTGTCTATTAAAAAATTTAATAATGAAAGTAAAATAGTATTGATGAAATATGGGTTGTGTAAGCGGAAAATTTAGCAAATTTAATTGGAGAATAACATTTGTATTTCTTGTGCATATATCGTAAAGTAGGAGTTTTGCAACCACAAATTTTGCGCACTGTTTTACGCATTGTGTATCTTAGCGGTTGATATGCAATATTGTTACAATAATTAATCGGTTAGTCACTATTTTGATAATAACCCCTAGATCATGATAATTTGTACCTCTCTCATGCAAGGCAGTATCAAAAGCATGAGGGAAACTAACTTGACAAAGAAAATATGACTTGCAATATTTGTACATTTCTAACATTTGCTGAAATTGCTGAAAATCGAAGATAGAAATCTGAATAATAGAATAATTCCAATAATATGCACTGGTGTCCCAATGGTAGATCATTTGATCTGAGTGACTTATTATTATTATAAAAGGTTGTTAAGACTTTTAACCGGGACATAATACGAAACTGGCCGGGACGCCGGGACCTATATCTCAAACCGGGACTGTCCCGGTCAAACCGGGACGTATGGTAAGCCTATCTATAGGGTAACAATGAGCCTATAGGGGCTCGCTCTGCACATATCTTTCGACAGTGTATTGTACCAAGCCGTAACATTGTGATCCAAATAGTTTGTAGTTGATACCTGAAAGTGTATAAACCAATTTGCAACAAAATCTGTGATCCGTGAATGCACTCCACCTGAACTGAATTACCGTAATGCCACAAAGCGCACACCCATTGTTTAACGCGGTAGATTTAACTAGTGAAAAATGATGCTCGCGTTCGGTTATTTGAATGACGTTGTTGGAGTACAAAGGGAAACACTGTACACCGCTGGAGCGTTTGTGGTTCTTCCTGCATGCTGCGATCTGCTTTTGCAAATGCATTGTTGATGTTACATTTATTTGTGGTGAGCATCACCAACAAAATATCAATTAGAAACATGTTACTGATGCTCACTCTACATCCTTGGATCAAGTATTGTCATCCTAAGATGTTTTTTTTATCGCAGAGCGTTGGTTTGTTTATGATAATGATAAAATTGCAATTAAAAGATTTTATTTGTAAAACACGTATCTTAGTGTATTAGTAGAGATTTACCTACATCTAAATATACCTCATGGCAACGCGGGCGGGCGGTCTAAATGTTTCAAATTACCAAGTGCTTAATTTTCCGGTTTGCCATCAACCTTTCGAGTACTTGTAGTTTGAACCCCTCTAATCCTGAGCGGTGCATAATTCATGCAAAGTGCCACCGACAGGGTTTGCCGCCGTTAACCTACACGCGTACCGAAGTAATTAATTCGCCAACCACCCTCACTCACTGCGAAATAATCACCTTTTTGCTGTGCATCCTTACCTAATTCTAATTCTAATTCTTTCCTTCTTTCCTTATTTCCTTATTTCCTTATTTCCTTATTTCCTTATTTCCTTGTTTCCTTATTTCCTTACTTCCTTATTTCCTTATTTTCTTATTTCCTTATTTCCTTATTACCTTATTTTCTTATTTCCTTATTTCGTTATTTCCTTATTTCCTTATTTCCTTCTTTCCTTCTTTGGCTTCTTTATTTCTTTGTTTTCTCCTTTCTTAATGTATAATTTTCAGGCCACACTACAGGTTAAAAATTAAATTTCAGAAAAGCTCTTCGGTCAAACTTAATGCGCGATTGGGCGAATAAGCATTTACTTAAGCTGAAGATTTTATGGCATCTTTTAGTAGGTACTGAAAAGTCAGATTACAGCGAGCTGCATTAGCGGGATTATAATAAAGCAATAACTCTTGGATTAACCTGGCACTCTTGTGTGCTCGCGTCGTCGTCCTACATTTTTAACAATTGCTGCGCACTATGCGGACCCGCGAGCACAGTGCAGTATACGACCTGAATTCCTTAATCCGAAGCCCGAATTCTCTGGTACACACCGAAACGACCACCACCACCACCGCCATCGTATATTCGTTGTTATTCTAACGACATGTAGGTAATATAAATCGTATTACACACGACTGTGTGTCTACACGTACTTACCTGAAGCGGGTGTGTTGTTAAACAGTTGGACGTGAGGCGTGATTTGAAATGATTTACCGCATCAAGCGAATTGCTTTCCTAATAACCTTGTTTACAGCATTTATTACAAAGTAATTTACGAAAGCACCAAAATTCTATAAAAGAAATCTTAAGTTACCCCTAATGCAATAATAAAATTATAAACCCCTAACCACAACAAGTATTTTAGAACCTAAATACGTATTTCAGCAACTATGTTGCCATCTTCAGTAGAACCTAAAAAGAGGAAAAGAGAGATTAGCACTTCATAGTATCTTTACTGGATATTGTCCAAGCAAATCACTAGTGGAAGTGACGTCCATGTTAAAAATTACCCTATATATACCCATTTGTTGTTCACACCTCAGTGAATTTTGATCATTGAAGCGTAAAAAACAAGTTTTAATTAAAGCAGGTCAAACAATGGCGAACTAGGTATAGGACCCCTGTTTGAATTTATTAATTTATCTCTATTCATGTGAATAAAGATACTTTCCAAGCTGTTTAGTTCCCTATTATTTGACACAGCTTTTACAAGTTTTAAGTCATCTACAACTACTTTATGACCTGTGTCTAAAATATGTTGAGCCACACTAGATTTTTCAAAACGATTATATTTAAAATGAGCTACATGTTCTTTGAACCTAGTTAAAATTGTTCTTCTAGTCTGGCCTACGTATTCTTTTTCACAGTCATGACATTTGATACAATATATACCAGATTTATCAAGTACATCTACCTTATTCTTTGGGTTTCCAAGAAGGTTTTTTATGCTATTATGAGTCGAATATGCTATACAGAGATTTTGTGATGTAAAAATACTTCTCAAACCCCTCGTATATGCACAATCGAACGGTATTTTAACATATTTCTTCTTTTCTACAGACAAAGTATTTAAAGTAGATATTTGATTTACATACATTTTTTGATTCTGCTTCTTAATCATTCTATCAACTATTTTCTCAGGGTACCCATTATGTATGACAACATTCTTAATAAACAATAATTCTTGCTGATATCTATCTGCGGACAATGGAAATTTCAATAACCTATTTACTAAACAACTAATAAAAGACAATTTTTGTTGAAAAGGATGCTGCGAATCGTTAGGGATAAACCTGATTGTGTTAGTATCTTTCCGATACACGTCAATGTCTATTATATTTTTGCTATTCCTGACTACCAGAGTATCTAAAAATGGAAGTTGGCCGTTAACTTCTTGTTCTACAGTAAAGTTAATGGTGTTGAATTTAGAATTCAAAACGAGAAGAAAATCTTGAATACTGCACTTCTTGGTGTCAAAAATGGCAAAAATATCGTCGACATACCTAACCCAAGTCTTAGGGAAATATGGTGCTATAGACTTTACATTGGTTTCAAATCTGCTCATAAACAAGCATAATTTTTAACATGGACGTCACTTCCACTAGTGATTTGCTTGGACAATATCCAGTAAAGATACTATGAAGTGCTAATCTCTCTTTTCCTCTTTTTAGGTTCTACTGAAGATGGCAACATAGTTGCTGAAATACGTATTTAGGTTCTTAAATACTTGTTGTGGTTAGGGGTTTATAATTTTATTATTAAGTTCGCCACAGTCTCCAAAATATTGTTATCCTAATGCAATACTCAACGTTTATGTTTGGAAATACACATTTTATTTATGTAAATCACATTTTCATACCTTCTAGGCCGGCCCTGTCCTAAGACTTGATTTACTCGCTATTTCAGTACCTTTATTCATTCACAAAAACGTCCCAACGTTCGTCCGACCTCACATTGTTTATCGACCGAAAAGTGCGCTCATGCACACTCATGCACAGATACAAAACTATGCGGAAATACTTCGTCCAACTCAATTTCCGCTCGCGATACGGTTTCGGTCCATTTGTTTATCTGTTGACATCTCTAAAGCGCACCACCCTTTTCCGTGAACAGTCGGCGTCCGTTGGTGTTCGTACGGAGAAATAAACCGGGAAAAAGCCGACAGATGGTGCGTGAATTTGGATGGAGGCTACATATACACTACAGTATACATGGTATACAGATACAGTATACGGCCTGATTGATAGGGGTCGCTGATTACGTGGTTTGCGCGAACTTCTATACGGGCGGCGCTCGGCGTCCAACTTGCTTATGCGCTTAATTGAGTGACTGATAGTCTTGGTAAGTGGTAACGTTGAAGTCCATTCATCAGGGATGCACCCTAATGGGCGACACCTGGAGCAGTAACGTCATTAACGTTGGCTGGAAGTTGTAATAGAAATAAGGTGATCTCTACTTCTTTCCATCTTTTCTTCTTTCTTTCCGTCTTTCCTTCTTTCCTTCTTTCCTTCTTTCCTTCTTTCCTTCTTTCCTTCTTTCCCTATTTCCCTATTTCGTTGTTTGCTTGTTTCCTTGTTTCCTTGTTTCCTTGTTTCCTTGTTTACTTGTTTCCTTATTTCCTTAATTTCTTCTTTCCTTAATTCCTTCTTTCCTTCTTTCCTTCTTTCCTTCTTTCTTTCTTTCCTCCTTTCCTTCTTTCCTTCCTTCCTTCTTTCCTGCTTTCCTTCTTTCCTTCTTTCCTTCTTTCCTTCTTTCCTTCATTCCTTCTTTCTTTCGTTCCTTCTTTCCTTCTGACCGTCTTTCCTTCTTTCCTTCTTTCCTTCTTTCCTTCTTACCTTCTTTCCTTCTTTCCTTCATTCCTTCTTTCTTTCGTTCCTTCATTCCTTCTTTCCGTCTTTCCTTCTTTCCTTAATTCCTTCTTTCTTTCGTTCCTTCTTGCTTTCTTTCCTTCTGACCGTCTTTCGTTCTCTCCTTCTTTCCTTTTTTCCTTCTTTCCTTATTTCCTTCTTTCCTTCTTTCCTTCTTTCCTTCTTTCCTTCTTTCCTTCTTTCCTTCTTTCCTTCTTCCCTTCTTTCCTTCTGTGATAGGTCTGAGGCAAAGAACATCTAGATGGGAACTCAGCAGGTTTTATTTCAAACAACAAAACTAAAGAACTAAAATTTATAAAAGACCTTGCATTATCCAACAATTTTCCTATTAAAACAATGAACAAACTTTATCATCATGTCACTATTAAATTAGATCCTCTCTACGTCAGGGAGACCAGTCTTCAAACAAACCCTATTTACAAACCTTTTACTTGCAACCAATCTAATATTAAACTTCTCGAAATTACTTAAACCTTTTAACATTTTACCAGCATTTAGATCCAACACTTAATTGTTCAATTTATTGTCAAGTCAGCGCAAGCTTATTAGACCAACCCTTTGTGAGAGCGGTGTCTATTCGGTATCGTGTGGAAACTGCGATGCTATTTATATTGGACAGACTGGTAGATCATTGGCGAGGCGACTCAAAGAACACAATAGTCAAACTACATCCAATTTATACCAACACAAGATTCAAACTGGTCATAACATTAATTATAAAAATGCGAAATTACTTCATAGATGTCAGAAGGGCTGCCGTTTAGATATGCTTGAACAATTACAGATACAACGTCACGGGAAATCTCCCCATAACACTTTACTTAACGACCAGACTAAATTTACCTACAAGCCTCTTTTTACTTATCTCTAATTAGTCAAATCGTTTTATATTGTTTATTTTTCGCGTCTACTTTTAGCTAGTTCTGGTTTTCGAATATTCTATTCACGCAATGGTTTGCACATGTGCTGTTTATAGCTTTTTCTACTTTGCGTTCGTTATAAACTCATAACGAAACCGCTTTCGGTGTCGTTATGAAAACACTATACCACAAACTTTTAGTAACTTTTAATTTTCCGAGATTGAAGATTTTGACGTCTTGTGTCAAATAAGGCTGACATCTCAATGGCTATTGGCTCGCGTCAATCGTATTTGTGAATTTTACGCCAACTACCAACTGTTGAATGTAAAACTATTCTAGATTGTAAGATGACAGTCGCAATTTTCGAAATTTATGTAAAATTAATGTCGCAAAGTAGAAAAAATAGTATATAACACTCGTTTTATAAGACGTATTGGCGCACTCGTTCCATTTGGGCACTCCTCGCTACGCTCGTCGTGCCCAAAACACCTCGTGCGCCAATTTCTGTCTTATAAAACTTGTATTATAATATACTATTCTTGCATCGCTACATTTTTTGATATTATTCGTCTACGTCTGACTGGCAAGCAAGCATGTCCAATATTTGTCTCTTGCACACATAAAACTTACACGTTTATTACGTTCATTTTGAAACATTTTGGCGTTTTAGTTGTTTACATTGTTTTCGTTTTCCGCTGTTCTTGAACGTAAGTTGTTTTTCAGTTTTGTTTATTACTTTGTAACGTGTACTTTTTCGACAGATTTTTACCACGTGCTAATCTGTTCCTGATATTTCACGGATATTGTTTTATAGATGAGTTTTTTCAAATGTTCTCAAACCTTTTTGAATATTCCATTTACATTCCGACGCTTGTGTTTACTTTTTGACGTGAGTTTTATACTTAATTAATTGTTTGTTCTCGTTTACACCAAAACAACAAAAACACATTTAACTTAAATAGTAATAAACACAACATAATTTATAAATTCTATAATTTTGAATCAATTTAAAATGGTCATCAAACTGAAAACAATTTAACTATAGTAAAGTATGAGGTGTGAGCTATGTTAAAGTAATCCAAAATAAATTCAAAACAACCTATTTATTTTACAATAAACAAAAACGCAATTTATTACATACATAAAAATCACTGTAATAAGGTACCTATACCTACATTATTTATTTATTTAATCTTTATTATTTTTTTTTTTCAATGTTCTTAAATTCTCCTTCTTTCCTCCTTTCCTTCTTTCCATCTTTCCTTCTTTTCTTCTTTTCCTTCTTTTCTTTCATTCTTTTCTTCTTACCTTCTTTTCTTCTTTCCTTCTTTTCTTATTTACTTATTTCCTTTGTTGAATTGAATCTCTAGTCTCCAGATGTCGTGGACGAGTAATCTGGAGATTCTTCTTTCCTTCGTTCCAACCTATAGTAATTTAAAACAGTTTTATATTTACGTCAACAAACTATACGGTGTTATTCGTTTCTTATATATTTTCATTCTAGAAGTCGACGTCATTCGACACCGTTTATTCGGCGATAATGAACTTGGCGAAGTTGGCCCATAGAAAGTCCGTAACGAAATACAAATTAAATTATCGTCAAACAGAGCTGACATCCCTCGAGGATAACTAAACAAACTCCTCTCTCGCTCTCCTAGGGCGCTACATCATATACAGTTAATAGTGAGACGCTGCGACGAATCTTAAGTAGTCTTTCGTCTTTCAGGTCACACATCCGCCGAGAGTATTGAAGTTGCGGCTAAGGCGATATTGCCGTTCTTGTTCGGTTTCGGTTCGCTGGGAAGTGTCTTATCTGCAGTCTCGAAGTGACTATCCGGAAGTACCCTTGCTCTCCAATACATTTTTCTCTCTGTATAAAAGTTTTTCGCGAACTTTGATACAACCTGGCTATTTTCATTTCGTGATTACCTTTCAGCGTAAGGTGGACATTTATTGTAATTTCTCTGGAAGATATTATTGTTTATAATAATTGTTGTAATGTATTGTTTAGACAGAATTCACATATTCCTGTAAAATTACAGCATTATCTCCGTAATTTTACAGGGTATTTTGAAATTTCACAGTAAAAGAAATGTTTAATGGTTGCACTACGCGTCTTTATCGACATGTTGCTGGTTTCTTCATAGGGTCAATCAATCTGAAATGGTCCACAAAAAGATAAGTTAGTCGCTCCACTATTTTCAAAAAATTATTTTTTTTGCATTTGCCTATCTTCTGGGAGTGCAAAATAATTTTTTTATTTATTTTATTCAGTTCAGAAATGGCGACCAGTTTTGTGTCAGCGAATCCGACATTTTTTACATTGGTATGTGTTTGCGTTAAACGAAATAATTTTGTTTGAGTGAAAAATCACATGACGGTAAAACATATTTAATTAGAAATTCTCAGTAAATACAAAACAAAGCATACTATTCCTAACAATATGTAATTTTTAATAAAAGAGACTTATAAAACTAAGTTGTCTTCATACGATTCTGAAGTTGTAGTGTTGTTACATCTTCTTACCGTTCTGTTGGTTGAGGAGAGAATTTGTGAAGAGTTGTAGTTCCTTTTATCTGTTTGGATGTAGTTTACGATGTAGTTTACCCCTGGTAGGTGTCCATTACAAAAGGAGAACATATCTTCTACATTAAGGATTTGGCTATTAAGTGGTCTTAATATTAAGACTGGTTTTAGCCACTAGTCGCTTCCTTGCCTTGTAAAGTCTATAGCACCATATTTCCCTAAGACTTGGGTTAGGTATGTCGACGATATTTTTGCCATTTTTGACACCAAGAAGTGCAGTATTCAAGATTTTCTTCTCGTTTTGAATTCTAAATTCAACACCATTAACTTTACTGTAGAACAAGAAGTTAACGGCCAATGTCCATTATTAGATACTCTGGTAGTCAGGAATAGCAAAAATATAATAGAAATTGACGTGTATCGGAAAGATACTAACACAATCAGGTTTATCCCTAATGATTCGTAGCATCCTTTTCAACAAAAATTGTCTTTTATTAGTTGTTTAGTAAATAGGTTATTGAAATTTCTATTGTCCGCAGATAGATATCAGCAAGAATTATTGTTTATTAAGAATGTTGTCATACATAATGGGTACCCTGAGAAAATAGTTGATAGAATGATTAAGAAGCAGAATCAAAAAATGTATGTAAATCAAATATCTACTTTAAATACTTTGTCTGTAGAGAAGAAGAAATATGTTAAAATACCGTTCGATTGTGCATATACAAGGGGTTTGAGAAGTATTTTTACATCACAAAATCTCTGTATAGCATATGCGACTATAAAAACTATAAACCTTCTTGGAAACCCACAGGATAAGGTAAGATGTACTTGATAAATCTGGTATATATTCTATCAAATGTCATGACTGTGAAAAAGAATACGTAGGCCAGACTAGAAGAACAATTTTAACTAGGTTCAAAGAACATGTAGCTCATTTTAAATATAATCGTTTTGAAAAATCTAGTGTGGCTCAACATATTTTAGACACAGGTCATAAAGTAGTTGTAGATGACTTAAAACTTGTAAAAGCTGTGTCAAATAATAGGGAACTAAACAGCTTGGAAAGTATCTTTATTCACTTAAATAGAGATAAATTAATAAATTCAGACAGGGGTCCTATACCTAGTTCGCCATTGTTTGACCTGCTTTAATTAAAACTTGTTTTTTACGCTTCAATGATCAAAATTCACTGAGGTGTGACAAACAAATGGGTATATATAGGGTAATTTTTTACATGGACGTCACTTCCACTAGTGATTTGCTTGGACAATATCCAGTAAAGATACTATGAAGTGCTAATCTCTCTTTTCCTCTTGTTAGGTTCTACTGAAGATGGCAACATAGTTGCTGAAATACGTATTTAGGTTTCTAAAATTCTTGTTGTGGTTAGGGGTTTATAATTTTATTAAAAACCTTCTTGTTTGTTATGAAATACACTATGCTCGTTTTACAGAAGTAATTCACTTTTCAGGATATCAATTACCTATTGAAACTTGAAGTAATCTCTCCCCTCTTCCAAGCAATAAGTTAAATATTTAAAAAGCGAGCAATTCTTCGCTCCTTTAGATCTTTATCTAAGCAATTCGCCGGATAATAGCCCACTTTAACATAAAGCGATCGCGAGATAAAGAGAATGAAACGTGTAGTAAAATTTTTCATGCCGAAAAAGCGTCCCGTCACATTTAATATCGCAGTCAAGTGGCAACGGGACAACTCACGGAGGTGAGCGCCACGCTACGCTACGTAAACGCGAGCCACGCGCACTGAAAGAGCGAGTAATAATGCAGGATGATTTCATCTTTCGAAAATCCTCCTTACCCTCTCGTCTCTACCTTTCACCCTCCCACGTGAAAGACAGCACCACCACCTTTGTGCTCGCATACCATTCGCAGAAGATGTGTTATTATTTTTAATGAAAAAGATAAGCCAGCCGGAATTAACTTGCATACTTGCTTATGGTTGAGGTAAAGTACGTTTTTAGCTAGAGTTTGAGGTACTCAATCGTCGGAAGGCTTTGGTGGTGGTAGGTGAATGGCCGAAGGGAGAGAGAGGTCTTTGATGAAATTAAATTATGGTTGTGTCAGGGTGGGTTTTTCTTTTTACTTTGTGGGATGTTTCGTATTGAATGGAGGAAATGTTTTGGGGGCTTTTAGCCCCTTTTAGGTTGCTAATCCGTTGCGGAAGGATTCTTCTTTTGACGTCCATTTTCTCGCAGAACTAGGGGCGAGAAAAATTAAGAAGAATTGGCGCTGTTTTGCACCGTAATTCAATGCTAGCTTTCAATGTGCATATTTGTAAAACCATTGGATTAGTGGTTGACCCACAAAAAGCTATATTATGCAATGCCAGCAATTCCGTTATTAGAAGAGCTAGCATAATGAAATATAGACTATAGGCTACCCAATAATTCATAGGTTTAAAGTTTATTACATAATCATTGTTTATCTTGCATTTTTCATACAAAAGATCGTAATGAAACTCCGCGTGAATTCCGACGCTCTACGGTCTTTGGTGTGCTGCGGGGAATGGAGGCATTAGCGGTGCCGTCATGTCGGAGAGAACCGACACTGATGAGAGAACCGGGGCAGCTTATTATCGATACACAAAAAGAACGATAACTTGTCAAGGTAGTAATTTTAACTAACAATTAAATTCTTCATGTTTGCATAATTTTGATTATAATATGTGGACTCGGTACGAGAGAAATCTCTTCTATCGATTGGCGTTAATGTTTTCTTCAGTTTTTATACAATAAGGTTGTAAACAAGATTTTGATGGAAGCGGATAGATCTAATAATATGGAGTTAGCAGATTTTCCGATTAGTGGTGAATACTAAATTAAGTTTGCTTGATAAACCCAAAAAATATTTAAAAAGTATGCCCGATTTTGTTATATAAATATTCAAACTATTATAACAGTTTCAATAGTTTATTTATTAATAATATAGCTCTGAGCGTATAAAACTTTCTAGACACATAGATTATTTTGCAGATCGTTCATTAATTTTAAATGCTAATCCCGAAACCCGATTTAAATTGCCAAGAATTTCCTTGGGACTTCCAAAATCCTGTTCGTGGTTCTGTTATCTTATTGACTCATTTTGCCATTATTTTTTAATTCGGTAATCTGTCGCCGGATATCCAAATTTCTTTGGCGAGGCATAATCGCCGTGTCGTTATATGTATTGTATCCGTAAACACTGTTCTCCTAGTAACTAATGCACGTGCGATCCGCCAGGACTTGCAGCGTCGCTGTCGATCCCTTCCTCCGCTCGCCCGAAGGACCGAAGAGCGCCGCGTCAATTGCAGCAATCATGAGATGCTTCAACTCGATCTTTCTAGGGAAAATGCAAGATAAACAATGATTATGTAATAAGCTTTAAACCTATGAGTTAAACCTATGAGGGTAGCCTATAGTCTATATTTCATTATTCTAGCTCTTCTAATAAAGGAATTTCTGGCATTGCATAATATAGGTTTTTGTGGGTCAAGCACTAATCCAATCATTTTACAATAAATCAACATTGAAAGCTAGCATTCCGCAGGAGATTTTACTTTTTAATTCGTTGAAATCTATGGATTATTTCCGGAGTAATTAATTGCTAGAGTTAAACGAATAAAATTTACGGGGCAAAAACAGCACCAATTCTTGTTAATTTGGAAAAATCGGGTAAACGCGAACATATCCAGCTTTCTAATTTTTATGAGTTGTAGCATATTAATCAAGGACAGCACCAGAATTTTTTCAAATTTTTTCGCCCCTAGATTTGCGAGAAAATGGACTTCAAAAGATAACATCTACCAATATATTCGCTTTTATCCTATGTAATCATTGACAATTTATATGTGTGGATGAAAAATACCAATCTTTGTTACAGAACAGCGTTTACCATATCCTATCTAAGGTAGGTCATTTCGAGTCCTAGAAAAACTCGCACAACTATGGTAACTTCTCAAGCAAAAGCACATCTCCAAGTCAGAATTAATAGCCTGATAAACTGAGTGATATTTTTCTGGTTTCTCGTCGCTGCTCGAATCCGCTTTATGAAGACAAACCCTCCAACTGGGGGCGAATAAAAGCAAATAACGCGTGGACCGAAGTACTTCTGCTACGTCTCGCGGTGGTCTAAGTTATTTAAATTTACTGTTATGTGTTCGACTGTCTTGTTCTTCGGCACCATCGCGTTCGCTTGTTGACCGGGAGAGAGATAGGACTAACTATCCTATTGTGTTCCCGTATTATCCCCGAAAACAACCCCTTTATTATACTGGCTCTGCGAGCTGATCCCGAAATATAAGGAGATATGTATATTTATAAATTAATTTGGAGGATTTAGAATCCCTTTTTTTAGCCGTCAGAGTTTTGTAGGCATCTCATAGATGTTCAGATTTGAATTTTCGTTTATTCGACGGACAATTTTTTACAATTTTTACATTATCATACGCAGTATAATAAAGTATTATTATTATTATTAGAAACTACTAAAGGTATCGGGCCGAAAGTTCATATTTAGAAGTTTCATGACTAAACTTAGAGCTGAAACGGTTTTGGTTCAAAA
This sequence comes from Melinopterus prodromus, assembly GCA_964023965.1. Taxonomy (NCBI): domain Eukaryota; kingdom Metazoa; phylum Arthropoda; class Insecta; order Coleoptera; family Scarabaeidae; genus Melinopterus; species Melinopterus prodromus. The sequence continues at coordinate 2,197,704 of OZ030391.1, read as the reverse complement.
GGGTCCAAAGGAACTGGGTATTTACATTTTTCAAGGATTTTGCAAAGGAGCTGCCATTTCTGTAATTTCGTCAAAATAATTAAATAATAAATTAAAGTAAAGTATTAAAGTCTACGAAAGTAATAAAGTCTACGATACTTTTTGGTAAAATTAATAGTTTAGCCGCTACATGAGCAATTCTATTTGATCGAGATCGGTCGTGTCTGCATTAATATGAAACTAGTAAGCGAGGATTTGACAAATCTTATGACAGATATGACAGATGTATTCTAATGACAGTAGGTAGTTTCAAAGGGTGGTGTTTCGACAATGCCTACTGTCAAAAAATATTCGCGAGATCAGCCTGGGGACGAGCACGAAGACAATGCGGATGCAGGACCTCTGCAACTAGACGCTGAGCGGGACGTCAGCGATGAAGATGACGTTGATCCTGATCAACGAAGGAGACGGCGAAGGCGGTGACGGTAGCTGCGTGTGCGTGCTGTGTTCTATTCAATAATTTTTAGATCAAAACGTCTTACGTTCCTTTAAATATTGTTGTAAAGTATTTTTTTATCATTTTATCGTCGTTTGGTTTTAAAAATTTACCCGCCAAGCTGTTCACTCACTCGCGGGTAAATCGTAAAGATTTCAAATTTGTAAATACAATTTTGGATAAGCGCCCATGGCGCAAGGCACCATTTTTATAGCATTTGAAATTATGTTAATTCATAATGTGTATTTTCTTTCATTAATATATTTATATTAATGGTTAATGGAATTTAATGCAACTAAACTATTAATTTTGTACATAGTATGATAAAGTCATGTGCCTGGCCACATCAGATTTCTTTTTGATTTAAAAATTGTTTATTAAGCTAGATTTGTAGATTTAAGAGCCAGGTTTGACAAGGAAATTTTTACGATTCAGTAGTTGAAGAACGATACCACAAATACATGGATAACTACATTGGAATCAACATTTTGACTAATTATATTAACAGTATTTTAAAAGATATGTTACACATATGTAAATTTATTCGGCTACAATTGTCTTCTTAAAACTTTTCCACTATTTAGAACACAATTTATAGTTAGAGTAAGTAACATTTTTGACTTTATCGTATGTTATTGTACGACGAAGTATTGCAAGCGTGCCGAAAAAAAGACTTTTTACACAACTATTGATACTCAAAAACCATAAATAACTCAATAATTAGCATAGATAAATAGAAATATGAGAAACACTAACTTTCGAATAAACTTTTAAATAACGCTATAAAAGCAATAGCTGTTTTGTTCGGTCAAAATTAATACTGTATTCGCCTCGATTTGTCGTAGAATAAATGAAAACATAATTTTACCTTAATGTCTTCTAAGTAAACGAACTGTCGGAAACAGGAAAGGAGCTTATTGATTTACGTCACAAGTTTAGCAATGTTTAACTCCGATTATGTTCTCCTATATATACTATACAGTACAGGGGAGCAGTAACTTGCAGTCCTACGCAATATTGTAGGATCGAATACTACGCTGGAACTGAGTTGTTTTCTGTTTTCTCGCTCTTAAAGAATTTACTGGCAACCACGGCCAATTGTATTGAAAATCTCTGCTTGTGTGCTTTTGTTTAGTCACCTGGGAAATTTCCTATACGACAAATCGTAACTGTAAATATTAGCCGACAAATTTCTTTTAAGTCTCCCCTAAATATAATCCAGTACAAATTATTTGCGCATTATATAAAATGAAACGTGCATTTATTGTAAGCATTTGATAAAATATTTGACCAATACAAAAAATATATGAGCAATGCAAAAAATGCCTCGAGCATTTAAAAAAATAAATGTGCAATATATTTATAATATGTGCATCTGAATAAATAATTGTACGTTTATATATTTGAATGTTCCCTTCATAATATATTTGTGCACTTAAATAAATAAATGTGCAATACAATCGTTACTTCTATAAAAATATAATGTGCATCTCAAAAACTAATTGTTAATTAAAAAGTATATATGTTCAATAGTTTAAATAAATCAGCATTTGAAAATTTGGTAAGAGCATTGAATAATCTAAATTGTGCCATGAGAAAATTATAATGCGCCCTGGAGAGATTATAGTGTGCATTAAGTTCTGCAACCCGTAACGCATTTACGTGTATCGTACACCTTAGTCCTGTCGTTGCTCTGTGGTTTTCGTGTCAGCTAAATAAAACTTAATAACTGAGTCATAAAAATTGGTTTGACAGGGAAGTGAACTGTTTTATTTTCTTTGAATAAATCAGTTCATAGTGTAAATATAATTCTAATTACAATCATAACCTCAAATATACCAAATCGCGCGCGTTTGAGGAAAGGCGATTTTAGTAATAGTTTAAACCCTTATAATATGTATGAATATGTATAAGAATATGTGTGTTGTATCATATTTATCCTACATCTTGTTCTACTGCTTGTCGTTATACTTGTTTGGTTTTTATTGTTTAAGAAACTGTCGTAATACGACATATAATAAAAATTCTTTTTGCACACTTATTTAGTAGAATTAGATGCTGTACAATTGTCAATTTTTTTCCTTTTGGTTGCTATGATAATCAACATTGTTTAATAGTAGTACGTTTTCCGCTGTATTTCAGTAGATAAGTACCATTACGCCGCATGTTTAGTTTCAAATACGGTTGTTATTCCGTGTACAATTTTAACTTGCTATCTAACAATTATTAGTTTTATAAAATGAAACATACATAACACCTGTGAGGTGTTTTAATACATACAAAACATACATAACAACCCAAAAACAATGTAATATTTTTACAATAAACAATTAATGAAAACGTTTGTTTTCTAATGGTTAAAAATTATTTTCTAATTTACGTAATGATTGGTTGGGATTTCTTGTAAAATGGATGTTTACTCTTAGCATTTTTTCGACGATTTTGCAAATGAGCCGCCATTTCAGTAATTTTCTCAAGATAGTTAGATAATAAATTAAACTATAGGAATTTTTGTATAACTTATGTATATAAAATGTTTTGCTAATATTCATAGTTTAACTGTATGAGCAAATTCTATTTGGTCGAGATCTTGTCTGCATTAAAACTAGTTAGCCAGGATTTGACAGATATTTTGATTCTTTTGACGGTATTGTCAGAACATCAGCGTTTGCGTTGCACGCGAATTCGACACGCAGATGCATCGAGATTGCCATGACGAGGCACTGCTGTATAGTATGATAAAGTAGGTAATGTGCTGGCCACATCAGATTTTGTTTTAATTCAAATTATATTTTTTGGGTTATGTTCATAACACCACGGTTTATCCATGTTTCATTTTATAAATCCAATAATAGAGATAGAACCTACAACTGAAAATATTATATTTAATATCGCTATGTAGACGTCAAATTTAGTAATACAAAAAGTTAGTTTCGATATTTTTTCTCCTGATTGTGTAATTAATGATTTAAGTTAATTTTTACCAATTTTAGGGAAACATGACAGACGAAAATATTTCTCATTATATAATTTTTTATGCAACATATTGATATTTATTTAATTTTCAGTATGTATTATTTTAATGCACAAGTCAGTCATTCTAGGGCACAATATGAATTCAATATTGTTCATTATTAAATTTTGTATGTAACATATTCATATTTATTTAATGCTCAGTATATGTATATTATTTTAATGCACAAGTCAGCCATTCTAGGGCACAAAATGAATTAAATATTGCTCAATATAAAATATGTTATGTAACATATTCATATTTATTTAATGCACATTATTTCGTTATTTAATGCACAAAGTATCTATTTTAGTGCACATATCTATTTAAATAATGCACGCTTAAATCGCACCCAATATAATCACCCTAAATATAAAAGTTTTCCTGTATTGTTGTACCACACTGTACAAACGAAGCTTTTTTTTAACTTTGAAGTCAAATTAAAATATTTTTGTTACACTTTCGCCATAAGTGACACAACTCAAAATACGTATGATATAAGAAATTTTAGTTTTTAATTTTTATGTTTACGATAGTAATCCTATTGTTAATACAGGTCCTTATTTATCAAATTCGTAAATTGTTAAATTCCTAAAAGTAAACCAGTTTCTGGGATAGATAAAGGAGTGATATATTAAAAGGCGGCAATATTGTTTCATCTAAGCCCTGCGCCACGTGTCCTTGTCTGCCAAAAGTTTGATTTTACTATGGCTGAACATAGACGCACATAAGTTGACGCTCTTAAAAGCGGTTGCAATTTTGTGTTTTTAAGGAAAAAATGTGACTTTTTGTTATACGTTCTTTAGAACCAAGTATGAACTTTCACCCGATATTGTTTTTTATTAAAATTTACCCACAATTTTGTTTATTGCAGGGCCGAGAACATTCACTGTTTAAAAAAGCAGTTTTATGCAGAATTTGAGTGTTTTAGTTTAGAGTTTAGCTTAATTGAGCTGTTGAAACTAGTTCTAATTATAGTACACATATTTGACATTACAACTACTGCAGAATCTGCTGTGGATATGTGCGGATGCGGTTTTTGTGATTTTATTTCTATCACGTTGTAAAGGAACCCCAAAAATTGATGTACGGGCTTATATGTAATTTGATGCAATTCCTTGAAACTTAGCTATATACAAATGATTAAAAACAACCGTTTCATCTTGAAGGATGATCAATTTTCGCAAGTTTTCATGAAAACAGAAGTATAAGTATTAGACAGTTTTGAAACAATACTAAAAGTAATAGTTTTTATAGTGATAAATATGGTTAAATAGGTTCTTAATTGCCTCTACTATAGCGTCATAAAAGGAATGTATCGAACGGAAAATAGCAAGAATACCGTATGTACCGTTTCAATACGCAATATTGACTGGTGTGTAGACTTTCCTTTTGTTCCTCTACCACTGGTTTTAAAAAAACAAAACTTTTTTCGGGATTTTCTTACAACATAGCAGACCCAAAAATATTATCTCGTATAACTCAGAAACGACATGTATTGTTCAATTTTAAATCCGTCTATGCTGCGTATTTAAGCAGGACATGCCATAAATAATAAGTATCTTTATTTATAGGTTGCAGTACGTTACACAACTACATAACATACAACTAAATAAACATAAATCAATAGAAATCGTTCACATGATACGGTTCCAACGTGCACAAGTACGAGAACAGTTCTTTACGAATTGCAAGTGGGTGACTCAGGTTCTTTATGAAAGAGGGTACACTGTTCCACAATTTGAGACAAGAGTAAACAGCTCCATGGGCATACTTTGATAGTCTGTGCCTTGGAAGAATATAATGCTGGCCATGCCTACAGTTGTAAATGTTACTACTACGGTATTCGCGGAAATACTGAGGATTTTTCAATAGAAAAGAAACACTTTCATATATATAAATTGCCGGAACCGTTAAAATCCCTTCCTGTCTAAAGAAACCACGACATGATGCACGGTAGCGCATACCAAGCAAAGTTCGAAGAGCCCGTTTTTGAGTAATGAAAGCTCGCTCTGCAGTTGTCACTGAACCCCAAAAAATTATAGCATACCTAAGATAACTATATATATTTGAGTAGTAAAATGTCTTTGCTATTTTTTTGTTTGTATGTTTTGAAAGAATTCGGAGGCCGTAAATGTTTCTGTGCACAGTCTTGCATAGTTGTTCGATGTGTTCTTTGTAAGATAGTTGATCATCTATAATTAAACCCAACAACTTGGAGCACTGATTTCTTTGTATCTCAACATCACTATAGACCAATTCTGTTGCATTTGTTACGTTATTTGACATTAAAAGAAATTTGGTTTTATGAGTGTTTAAACTTAACAGGTTGGAAGAAAACCACTCTCCAAGAGTTTTTACATGCATTGCAGATTTGCTTATCACATCATCAATGACCTCCGAATTGGTTACAACAGTAGTATCATCTGCGTAGCAAATAATCTTTCCATTGATCGGCACCAGAAACATATCGTTTAGATAAATGAGAAAAAGCAGTGGACCCAGTATAGATCCCTGCGGAACACCAATATTGATAACTAGAGTCTCCGAACAAAATACTCTATTATTTGACTCTTTCAATTTACACGCGTGCGTTCTTCCAGTGAGATATGATTCAATCAGCTTATTTACTGGTCCTCTAATGCCATATATATCGAGTTTCTCGATTAAAAGTTTAATATTTACACAGTCAAACGCCTTCCCGAGATCTAACATTACTTTTGAAACTATTTGCCTCCTCTCCAGGGCCTTTAAAATGTACTCCGTAAACTCTAGCAAGGACGTGTCGATATTTCTCCCCTTCAGAAACCCATGCTGGTTAGAGTTCAGGATCTTATGTTTTTGCAGAAACGCCATAACTCGCGATAATATTAATTTTTCAAGTATTTTCGAGAATACTGAAATTACACTAATAGGTCTGTAATTGTCTACTTTATCTGGATCGCCAGTTTTGAATATCGGAGTTATTATTGAGTGCTTAAGACTTTGTGGATATACACATATTGAAAAACATGAATTAACAACTTCACACAGTGGTTCAGCGATAATGTGTATGCAATGCTTTACTACCTTGGCAGGGACATCATCGTAGCCGACGCTGCTAGTACTCTTTAGTGCCCTTACAGTATTACAGATTTCACTTTGTGTGACAGGAATCATGAACATAGACCATTGGTTGGTCTTAATTTTATTAACGGTCACGTTAGGTGCTGGTCTAATGTTAGCAGAGATGCTGGCCCCAACTAAATTAAAAAACAAATTAAATTCATTTGCCTTCTCAACGTGTGAGCCAGTACTGATGTTTGTGTTTCTCCTGTCTGTTCTATTTATATTTTCAGATATAACTTTCCATAAAAATTTTGACTGATTACTCTGAAACGGCAATGCATTTTCTATTGCAGCATTTTTCTTTGTAAGAAGTAAGGAATGATATTCTTTTTGTTTAGTTTTATATAAATCTTTATATTCCGGAGATAGTTGGGATAGCTCCTGAAGAGACACTAAATCCCTTCTGCACTGCCTCAAGAGATCTGAATTTCCTATTTTATTTTCTTTCTTTGATTTCTTTTTGGTTTTTTTTCATAAAATGAGAGTTGAAATGTAAGAGGAAGGTATTAGCAAAATTTTTATATTTAACATTAGGATCAACTTCCTCAAAAACTGATTCAAATTTTTCTTTGCTTAAGGCAATGCAGTCCCGCATGTTACCCTCTGAGAAATCTCTATATGTCAGTATCTCTGTTGGCCTCTCTAATACAACCTCCAACGTGACCGTTTGTGCCGTATGATCTGAGTATCCCGTATGAAACACATGTGTTTCAAAAGGACGATTAGTGTTAGACAATACGTTATCAATACAGGTGCTAGTCAATTGGGTTATACGAGTCGGTTCATGAATTAAGTACTCAACACTGAATTCCGATAATAAATTTTTAAAGTCTGTGAGCAACACAGTAGCTGCACAGAAGTCGATATTGAAATCACCAAGTATAAAAAAAACATACTTGATGGAGTGTAGAAAATTTAATAAATTAAACATTAATAATAATATAATATAATATAATATAATATAATATAATATAATATAATATAATATAATATAATATAATATAATATAATATAATATAATATAATATAATATAATATAATATAATATAATATAATATAATATAATATAATATAATATAATATAATATAATATAATATAATATAATATAATATAATATAATATAATATAATTAATAAAATATAAAGATAGAATTAAAATTACAAAAATAGATTGATGACAAATCTTGTAGTAGTAATTAATTTACAATAGATGTATTGCAGTGAAGAACAATTTTGAATACAGTTTTTTCCGTAATTTTTACTATTTTATTGTGTTTATTAAGTTACTAAGCTTCAAATAGTTAGTATGAAGGTTAAAGATAATAATAAAAAAATAATGTTGGCCTGGTTTTAGGGTCAAATACCCCACTGTGCACTTTTTTGACTTGAATTGAAAAGTGTAGAAAATCAATCTGAAGTATACCCCTTTAAAACTGGTCAAAGTGATTTTCTGGTAATTCATGGACCAGTTTATCCGTATACATTGTATACTACAGTAAATATTATTCCAACAAAATATCTTGTAGCTGCTCTTGTAGGGGCTACTTTTCTGTACATTGTACGTACCTAATAGTTGTCATTTCTATGATTGCGCTCGCGCGGTGTTAATTTAAGTTCTAATTTTGGGCCGAATGTCCGAATTAGGTTTCCAAAGTACCATACCTCTACAATTAAAACTCTCGCGAGCAGTCTGCAGTCTACACTCTACACTCATACCGCGTGGAACTTCACAACTACACCATTCCGACTGCGGAATTTAATTCTCGGCTAGAATTTACACAAATTGCATTATGGTCCGTCGTCGCACAACAAGATTTCGAACTTAGTTTCGTCCTAGCAAAATCTAATTATGTTTCTATTAGCAAATACATATCTAGCCAGTATTTACACTGTATAATATTGATGTGCAATTTCTGACGCTAAGTTTTCTATACTTATCACGAAATCAAACTCAAAGTTAAATCTTTCTAGCAGATAATTCTGTCATAATCCACGTCAAATAATGAAATGCTCGCTACCATTCGATTCCGAAGGTCCTTATGCAACTGTCATCGGAAAGGAATATCAATATTTGTAAAAGTTATTTATGCAAATTTTGGTGTGGACTACTAATATAGGTCTCCGATGGCAGTTGTGTCTGATCATCGTCTGCTGTAATACATTATAAAATATAATCAAGTGTTAACTATAAGAGCACAAGTTATTTTCTTCTGAACTTCTCTAGCCTTGCACTCTGGAGTATTGTAGTGCGTGTTTGTAGTAGAGTTGGCAAGTTCGCTACAGTTTGCTCTTTCAATTGAGACGGGTGCCTTAAAGCTGGAGTACCACAAGGTAGTGTGCTTGGTCCAATTCTGTATCCTCTCTCTACATATGATCTTCCGCAACCAGATGGTGTTACCGTTGCCACGTTTGCTAACGATACTGCTATCAGTAAACTTTTGCGCTATGACACTTCAAACTTTTGCAAAGCTTAAAAGCTAATACCTTCGCGTATATTTGCAAGTTACGGCGACTCCAACATTTTTGACACAATTTCGATATTAGTTTTAAGATTTTTAGTAGAATTTATTAGTTCATTATTCCGTTTAGGTTTTATAGGTTTTTAATCTATAGCGCCCATGGGCCTGGCGGCTACAAAATAGTCTAACCTAGGTAACGATTGGACAAATTTTCAAAGTTTTTGCAAATTTTGGAAAAGTATTCAATTTTTTTATTTATTTATGCATTGACATGACAATATTTTGGAGACTGTGGCGAACTTAATAATAAAATTATAAACCCCTAACCACAACAAGTATTTTAAAAACCTAAATACGTATTTCAGCAACTATGTTGCCATCTTCAGTAGAACCTAAAAAGAGGAAAAGAGAGATTAGCACTTCATAGTATATTTACTGGATATTGTCCAAGCAAATCACTAGTGGAAGTGACGTCCATGTTAAAAATTAGCCTATATATACCCATTTGTTGTTCACACCTCAGTGAATTTTGATCATTGAAGCGTAAAAAACAAGTTTTAATTAAAGCAGGTCAAACAATGGCGAACCTAGTTCGCCCCTGTTTGAATTTATTAATTTATCTCTATTCAAGTGAATAAAGATACTTTCCAAGCTGTTTAGTTCCCTATTATTTTACACAGCTTTTACAAGTTTTAAGTCATCTACAACTACTTTATGACCTGTGTCTAAAATATGTTGAGCCACACTAGATTTTTCAAAACGATTATATTTAAAATGAGCTACATGTTCTTTGAACCTAGTTAAAATTGTTCTTCTAGTCTGGCCTACGTATTCTTTTTCACAGTCATGACATTTGATACCATATATACCAGATTTATCAAGTACATCTACCTTATCCTTTGGGTTTCCAAGAAGGTTTTTTATGCTATTATGAGTCGAATATGCTATACAGAGATTTTGTGATGTAAAAATACTTCTCAAACCCCTTGTATATGCACAATCGAACGGTATTTTAACATATTTCTTCTTTTCAACAGACAAAGTATTTAAAGTAGATATTTGATTTACATACATTTTTTGATTCTGCTTCTTAATCATTCTATCAACTATTTTCTCAGGGTACCCATTATGTATGACAACATTCTTAATAAACAATAATTCTTGCTGATATCTATCTGCGGACAATGGAAATTTCAATAACCTATTTACTAAACAACTAATAAAAGACAATTTTTGTTGAAAAGGATGCTGCAAAGCATTAGGGATAAACCTGATTGTGTTAGTATCTTTCCGATACACGTCAATTTCTATTATATTTTTGCTATTCCTGACTACCAGAGTATCTAAAAATGGAAGTTGGCCGTTAACTTCTTGTTCTACAGTAAAGTTAATGGTGTTGAATTTACAATTCAAAACGAGAAGAAAATCTTGAATACTCACTTCTTGGTGTCAAAAATGGCAAAAACTTGTTGTTGCAAAATACTTGTTGTGGTTAGGGGTTTATAATTTTATTATTTATGCATTGTCACCAGAAATCTGCCCGTATGCACAATTTTAACACGATTGCACTCTGGAAGGTAAAATATGGTAATGCGCAAGAGCGTGGCGTAATTTTTCTGTCGCAACAAAAACGCATTTTTTATAATCACCTTCTCCGTTGCATATACCAGATGTTTTTAATAAGAATTAACTTTTTTATTATCAATTTCTCTGAAAATATGTAGATATGATCGGGTTCAAATACTGCCGCGGGATTGTATATGCGCAATAGATACTTTATTGAATATCAGCATACACATAGGAAGCTATAGTACATCGAAGGTGTTGAGAATTTCTTAATTCATGTAACGGATATGTTTTCGGCAACATTTTGGACAGAATTATGGTCGTGCCAATACCGTATTCTTTTGTTTGCACGGTCTTCCAAGTTCGTCTTAGTACTAGTTGGTGTTACCTCCATCGCATGTAATTTTACTAAGTATAATTTATTCTAATAAACTACTTCACCGATATCTGTCATCTGATATCTTTGTAAAGAGCAGTCATATGCACGAGCTGTCACTCTAATTAAGTGAATATTTATAGTTTAGTGAAGGGCGCTGCCGCATTAAAATTCACTTGAAAGGAGGGCTCCACTTACGCCGTTTCAGCGAGGTTCTCCATCGGCGTCAGTCTGGTGTGAATTTAAAAATAAAAGTGGGTGGAACTGCGCTGAAACTCTTCATTAAGCATTAGAGCACTTAACGGCGAAAGAAAAAGTTTGAAAGCTGTGTAAAAGTTAATGAATCTTTTCTTTGCCGTTAATTGTGAACCTGGGAAATACGACAATAAAACTGTCTTTGTTGCTAGCACTTTTTTTCAGGCGCTGAAACTTTCGACATGCCTCTCACAAGAGAGCCTTTTTTTGTGGACACGAGTACCATTTTTAATCAGTAAAATGAAAAAAAAAAAATCTGATGTGGCCAGGTACATGACTTTATCATAGAATATATAAAATTAATAGTTTAGCTGCATGAGATTCTATCGAGATCGATCGTGTTTGCATTAAAATAAAACGAATTAGCCAGGAGTTAACAGTAGGTATTGTCAAAAAATCAGCCTAGTCATTAGAATAAAAATATCTGGCAAATCCTATATTAATGCAGAGATGATCTCGATCAAATAGAATTTGCTCCTACAGCTAAACTATTAATTTTACCAAAAAATGTCATAGACATAAATTATACAAAATGTCCTCTACTTTAAGTTATTATTTAACTATATTGACGAAATTACAGAAATGGCGGCTCACTTGCAAAATCCTTAAAACATCCAAAAACTGCGTAACAATATTGCTATCCGCAATCCGCACTTGAAATACACATTGACTTTGTAAACACCATGGAAACACCAAGCTGTTTCAATATTGTTTCACATAGCGTACTTGCGCGCGTGTTTCTCCTCCTCATCACATTCTCCATGCATTTGCGTGTTGAATTGACGTTTCGCAACCGCTGACGTTCTGACTACTGTCAAAAGTTTCAAAATTTCCTGGCTACCTACTATTAATGTAGACACGATTTCGATCAAATAGAATCTGCTCCTGCAGCTAAACTATTAATTTTACCAAAAAATTTTATAGACATAAATTATACAAAATTTCCTCTACTTTAATTTATTATTTATCTATTTTGACGAAATTACAGAAATGACGGCTCATTTACAAAATCGTTGAAAAATGCTAAGAGTAAATAGCCAGTTCCTTTGGACCCTTTGGAACCAAAAACTTTTCAGCTCTAAGCTTGGTCATAAAACTTCTAAATATTAACTTTCGTCCCAATACCTTTAGTAGTTTCTCCGGAATCGTCGCCACAAAAATCGTTTACATCGTTTTCATCATACTGCGTATGATAAAGTAAAAATATATTGGATAGACCGAAAAACAAGGTTGATCCAAACAATTCTGAAAAAATAAAAGTGCTTAATTTTATACCGTATTGCACTAACATGGGTACCCCCACCATCTTTTTTATTTCATCTTTTATTACAAACACGCCACTTTTTCATCGCATTTTCTCCTTCGCAGGCAATATTTTTCAAGGGTTTCTGGGAAAAGATGAGCCCCACTTGATAGTATATTTAAAGTACAATGGCTGAACGCGATGTACATTTTTCTCGCGAAGGGTGACAGTGTTTTGTAATCTTGATGAAATATGCTCTCGGCCTGCTATAAAAGAACAAATTAAATCTCTGCATTTTTTACACATTCAATATTCCCGGCGAATGTGCGGGCTGAAGCGGAAAGAATTCTACTTTATCGCCCTTTGTAACGTTTTCTTGGAACTTTCAGATGGCGTCACATAAAAATAATATACAACTATAATACTAACAGTTGTGATATTGTATACGAAATTCAATATATGCGAGTTATTTAATAAGTAATAAGTTAATAACTTAGAAAAATGTCATTTTGAATATGCAGAACGTGTTTAAATTAATAAGAAAAACACACTTGGAAATATACCGGGTGATCCACGCTATAAGTACGCCCGTTTATGAAGTCCTGGGAGACAAAAAATGCAATTTTCGGGATACTCTTTAGGTTAGTATGACTTCCGGTATTTCCGGAAATGACGTCATCATTGAAATATTAACTGTCACCCTATACTATTTGTGTGATATTTTCAATCAGGATGATATCTCATCTAAAAACAGAAAACACATGGAAAATGTCACAGGAACGTTAAATAATATTTTTTTGGTGATTTATGTGAAACAGTTATTTCTGCTAATATACCATTCACAAAAATCAATAATCCCGTTTAAAAAAATTATTATCAAATAGTATACTGGACGAGACTTACCCGATGAATCCACAATTAGAAAATATTAGGTACGTACAAGGGCAATATGACAAAACAATTTCTACAATAAAGTCAAAACTATCCGATAAATATATTTGGGTTTCTGCAGATGAAACTACGGATATGAACGGTAGATGTGTGGTCAACGTCGTTGTCGGATTGCTGGACCCGCAAGACTTATATAAACCTTATTTAATATCTACTCAGTTTCGCTGTACCGTCAAAGCTGAAGAGTTATGTACAATAGTAAATGACGCCATAGAAAAGTAGGAATCACAGACGCTACCAAAGTATTACTGTTTGTTTCTGACGCTGCTGCAATTATGTTAAAAGTTGGAAATTTACTTAAACAATATTTTACAAAGATTCTTCATTTGACATGTTTTGCACACGGTATTCATAGAATTTGTGAGTTTATTCGGGAAGAATTTCCAGACGTGAATACGCTAATAAGTACATAAGTATAAAACATTTATTGAAAGCCCCATCCAGATTGTCTCTTTACAAGGAAAAGTGCCCTAATCTACCTTTGCCACCACAACCGGTTATTACGAGATGGGGTACATGGTTAGAAGCGGCAATTTTTTATGCAAGAAACCTTGATATCATCAAACCCTTCGTCTTAAATTTGCCTGATGAAGCAGTTAATATTAAAGACTGCGAAAACGTACTATAATTACAAGATTTGCATGAACAATTAAAATTTATTGATACAAATTTTGCGCAAGCATTGCCAACCATAAAGTTTCTAGAACAACAAAATGTTGAACTTGCAAGCAGTTTTCAAAGAATTGAATCCCTGTACGAAAGGTTACGAAGCATTGAAGCACCAAGCAGTAAAAAGTTACAACAAAAAATTGATGCGGATTTGAATATTTTAAAACAAATCTCTACGAATTCATTTACGGATGAAGGAATTTCTCATAAATATTCCAATTTGGTTTTGATTCATTCTTTTGCGCCTGTGACTAGCTGCGATGTAGAAAGATCATTTTCAAGGTTTAAAGTCATTTTAACATCTAAGCGAAATAATTTTACTGCAGATAATTTTGAAAAATATGCAGTAATACAATCGTTCAATGCATATCAAAGAAATGAGTAAAATTTCAGTGGGCAGGTGTTGCATATAGTTACGACAAACATTTAATATTAAATTCACTCGGTTTACTACCGACCGGCAGCCGCTTCGCGCCTATGGATATCAATCCAATCGACCGCATAAGTCGTCATTGACTCATGCGTGCCCGCTACGCACACTCATAGCTGGGCGACTGCTAGCACTTAGTCATTTATCGCATTTCCAGTTCTCGGTTTCATTACTTTCCCGGAATTAGAAAAAATTAATAAATCCCGAGTTATTCGAACTTAAATCCGACTTACGCTAAAATTAAGGGCAGAAGAGAGGGACACTAACATAGAAAAAAAGCAGAGATTAGACTGTGAGAGGGATAGAGAGATGCTAACGGATTATAATTATCAAGGCTTGGCTTTAATTCGGGCTCGTCTAATATGCTATGCGACGCGACGGACTGTTTTGCATATAAATGAAATGAAAAATTCCTGAAAACTGAAAATCTGATGTAAATCGCGGCGCAGACCGCTAAGTCCAATTAGTAATCGGTTTTGAGGGCGCAGAACTCGTACGCAACGCCTCCCTTCGGACGGGTTAGAAAACGCGAAAAAAAGGCGCGTTCGCAAAGCGCAAATCAGAGTAATTTGCACCGTCACACTGACTGGCAGAATTGCCAATTTGCAAGTTTTATCGTTGGGCCGCATCATGCGTACCATCGTGGCCATATATTATGTCCCTTCTTTTGACGTCGATTTTCTCGCAAAACTAGGCGCGAAAAAATTTTTAAAAAATCTGTTGCTGTCCTTGATTAATATGCTACAACTCATAAAAATTAGAAAGCTGTATATGTTGGCGTTTTCCCGATTTTTCTAAATGAAGAAGAATTGGCGGTGTTTTTGGCCCGTAAATTTCATTCGTTTAACTTTAGCAATTAATTACTCCGGAAATAATTCATAGATTTCAACCAATTAAAAAGCAAAATCACCTGCGGAATGCTAGCTTTCAATGTGCATTTTTGTAAAATAATTGGATTAGTGCTTGACCCACAAAAAGCTATATTATGCAATGCCAGCAATTCCTTTATTAGAAGAGCTAGAATAATCAAATATAGACTATGCTGCAATTGACGTGGCGCTCTTCGGTCTTTGGGGCGAGCGGGGGAAGGGATCGACAGCGACGCTGCCAGTAGTGGCGGATCGCACGTACATTAGTTACTAGAAGAACAGTGTTTACGGACACAATACATATAGCGACACGGCGATTATGCCTCGCCAAAGGAATTTGGATATCCCGCGTAGATTACCAAATTAAAAAATAATGGCAAAATGAGTCAATAAGATAACAGAACCACGAACAGGCATTTGAAAGTCCCATGGGAATTCTTGGTAATTAAAATCGGGTTTTGGGATTAGCATTTAAAATGAATGAATGATCTGCAAAATAATCTATGTGTCTCCAAATTTACGATGCTAAATATGTAAAAGTTTTTTGATATTTTTAAGTTTTATACGCTCAGAGCTGACGTTTGTAATATATGTAATATATCAAGAGTTGTATTTATTTTATATTGTTTCTGCAAGTATATTATTAATAAATAAGCTGTTGAAACTGTTATAATAGTTTGTATATTTATATAACAAAATCGGGCATACTTTTTAAATATTTTTAGGTTTATCAAGCATGCTTAATTTAGTATTCACCACTAATCAGAAAATCTGCTAACTCCATATTATTAGATTTATCCGCTTCCATCAAAATCTGCAAAATAATCTGTGTCTCCAAATTTACGATGCTAAATTTGTAAAAGTTTTTTGATATTTTTAACTTTTATACGCTCAGAGCTGACGTTTGTAATATATATATAAATATCAAGAGTTGTATTTATTCTATATTGTTTGTGCATGTATTTAAGTGTTATTAATAAATAAACTGTTGAAACTGTTATAATAGTTCGAATACTTATATAACAAAATTGGGCATACTTTTTAAATATTTTTTGGATTTATCAAGCAAACTTAATTTACTATTCACCACTAATCGGAAAATCTGTTAACTCCATATTATTAGATCTATCCGCTTCCATCAAAATCTTGTTTACAACGTTATTGCATAAAATGTGAAGAAAACATAAACGCCAATCGATAGAAGAGATTTCTCTCGTACCGGGTCACATATTATAATCAAAATTATGCAAAAATTAAGAATTTAATTGTTAGTTAAAATTACTACCTTGACAAGTGAT
Source organism: Melinopterus prodromus (assembly GCA_964023965.1). Lineage (NCBI taxonomy): Eukaryota > Metazoa > Arthropoda > Insecta > Coleoptera > Scarabaeidae > Melinopterus > Melinopterus prodromus. The sequence goes on along the minus strand of OZ030391.1, from coordinate 2,180,992 downwards.
CGTTCTTTTTGTGTATTGATAATTAGCTGCCCCGGTTCTCTCAGCTGTGTCGGTCCTCTCCGACATGACAGCACCGGTAATGCCTGCCTTCCCCGCAGCACACCAAAGACCGTATAGGCGTATAGCGTCTGAATTTACGCGGAGTTTCAGCACGATCTTTTGTATGAAAAATGCAAGATAAACAATGATTATGTATTAAACTTTAAACCTATGAATTATTGGATAGCCTATAGTCTATATTTCATTAATTTAGCTCTTCTAATAACGGAATTGCTGGCATTTTATGATATAGCTTTTTGTGGGTCAACCACTACTCCAATTTTTAATAATCAAATTTTTTCGGTCCTAGTTCTGCGAGTAAATCGACGTCAAAAGTAGGGATCTAATAAATGGCTACGATAGTACGTACGCTGATCGACGTGGCACATTGGCACGTTTAAAGTAAGTTTGTTTCGATACAAACAAAAATTTCTTTCGATTAAGGTAATATTTCCGCTTTAGGTAATATTTCCGCACAAAGAAAATAAAATTTTCATTCAAATTAATGTATTGCTACTGTGAAAACGTCATCCAACTGTATTTTTCCTAAAATTGACTATTTGTATAATAGAGAATCGGTAGTACTAGCGATGAGGTGGATTATACAAGATGTGGCTGTGATGCTGCAACCTTCTATCGCAGGAAATAAGAATTAAAAGTGATTTAAAATTTGTCAGTCGATTTAAAATAAAGAAATCCCACACTTGTATGAGAAACGACAGGCTTTTTCAATTTACGTAAAATATGTTAACTGTAACATGTAATAAAATTAACAAAGTTTGGCACGTCTTAAGTTGTTTGGTTTTCAGCATTCGCCGAGGAGTAAAGGAAAACCACAGAAAACCCTTCACTCCTTTTCCGGCTAGAGATAGATTTTTGGTATTTTTCTTCATTTTTGACAACCGTGTTGTGAATCTTACATAAAGTTGACAAATTTCGCGTTTTTTACGGAAAACACAGGTTAAACTTAAAAAAGGTCTATGTGGGACTAAAACAACTCGTGTCTTATAAAACTTGTATTATAATATACTATTTTAAGTTAAGCAGGTTAATGTTGCTTCAATAGTTAAACCTTGATGCTGTAATATGTAGTTAAATCTTGATGATCTCTTACCTGATGTAATCGCGACATGAATTCTGAACTAGTTCGATATCAAATTGCTATAAAGAAAATACGTTATGTTTGAATGACATACCACCTTGGTCCTATTACGTTTAGTTTTCACTAACTAGCATTAATAATATCCATAAATTTACTTGAAACGAGGAAAAAAACGACGAAAACGGGGCAAAATATCGACGAAATAGATAGCCTAAGCACCGAGGAATCGAATTTCGAACGAAAAATGGTTGCAGGCTGCGCTTATTGTGGCTTCTCCTTCGCGGAGATCCTTTGCGTCGCTAAGAAGACCTGAAGATCGGTACAGACCTGTTCGCAGTGTACCCCGCTCCAAGTAATTTTTCCAATGGAATTCAAGCGATGGTACCATCGTTCGTCGATTTTCGTCAATTTGATAGTGTTTTTTTAAACATAATTGTTCCTACCTATTCACTATTGTCATATTTTGTTTCCACTATTTATTTCTCAATATGCATTAACAAAAATGTTCCCACCATTTATAATACTAATCATTTAACTGACATTTATTGCACTACGGTGTAAGCTGTACAAATCGGGACAGTTACGGAGCAAACGTTGAAAAATTAATTTATTACGTAAACAATCGAATTGACGGCGTGGAGACTCGAGTGTGACGTGAAATGTTTACGTTGGAATGTTAATGAAACCACCGGCCCATAATGAAAAAGCTCGTGTCAGCGCATATTTCAATTTATAAAGCACTTTTAATCACCTTTAATTTTGTAAATAGCGTTATGAATTCGAGCTAATGAAGTGCGCGGTCAAAATGCGGAAAAACCGATAGACGCAATCGTGTAAAACAACAATAAAACAACCCTTTAAACACCGCGGTGAACATTTTACAACACGTATGTTTATTTTCACAATAATTCCTGGTAGTACTACCTGAATATAATATATAATAATATCCAGCTTATAATTCAATAAATTATGCAGTCCGCTGTAGTATTGGTAATTTTATTTGATTAAAATGTGCTATACAATTTTGTACTGAAGCGTATTTCGGTAATTATAAAAGCTAATTATTAATTAATTAGCAGATATAATTGTACTCGGTTATATCTTGTTTGGGTGTAGGATATAATTGGATTATAAATCATATTGTATGTGTTGACCTAAAGAGCGATTACTGACTATACTACTAAATATGTTGAACGGCATTCTTTAAACTATAGTCAAGTCCTCATGCTGTGCAAGTATGTCTTGAATAACTAATTTCAATACAAACACTACAGCTCAAGAGTTGTCCCCAGAACAACCAGTTAAAATAATGTTCTGCAAAATACCCAAGCAGAAAAGGACTGCATGTTTATGCAATTCAAAGTACCCACTATGTTGTATTGCTAATCCTGTATTGTAATAAATAAACACATGGACAAGAAAATTCGGACATGTACCAGTTTTTGATAATATTTCTGCAGGCCATGAAGTGAATTGCATCATGCTATTATAATTTTGAACAAACGATTACACTTTAGCTCAAGAGTTGTCTCCAGAATAACCAGTGAACATAATGTTTTGCCCAATACCAAAGCAGAAAAAGAATGCATAATGAAATGTTTATGTAATTCAAAGTACGTACTATGTTGTATTGCTAATCATGTATTGTAATAAATAAACTCATGGACAAAAAAATCCGGACATGTACCAGTTTTTGATAATTTTTCTGCAGCCCATGAAGTGAATTGCCACATGCTATTATAATTTTGAACAAACGATTACCCCTTATTATTCAGGGAGAACCAGATTCACGTTATATCAGTAACAAATAAAGTACAATAGGCTAAATTTGTTTATAATAATTCATTGTTCCTAGTCGACCAATTGTCTATGATACAGGAGAACTGGTAATTTGCCAGTTTGTTTAAACATCTGATAAGACAGTAATAATTTTAACCACACTGCTTTTTTTGTAATTCAAGTTCGCCCTATATGTCCCTTAATCAATACCAAATAAAGAACATGCACCATATTACTCAGTTAACCATCAAGAAATGTCAGTATTTTAATTAAAAAAAAAAAAACTCCGACCTTTGATATTACACATAGAGAAAAACTACGAACAAAACCGCAAATTCTTCGCGATTCGCCTTTACTAAACAAGCTTCTTTGTTGCACTCTTCAAGCTTATCCCGGTCTTCCGTTCTTTGATATTGCACAACACCGAGAGATATTCTTTACCCTCCATATTATTCCATGTTTCCAGACGAACCTTCCCGGCAGTCTCCAACGGTCTCCCTCGTCTTTCTGCGGCTGCAAATGACGTATTTATTCAATACGGCGGCCCCGGCCGACCGGTCCAATTCAATTCATATCTCAGCGGGATTTTTAATAAAAATTTCCCCGCGATATCCGCAGCCAATACCGCACAGAAAACCGGCATACGCTCGGACCGACGAACCGACTGCGCCATGTAAATATAAATACATCAAAGCGAGCATTCATACGCAAATGTCAAACTTCTACGACGAGATCGGAAGGGGTTGGCGCGGTTTCCTTCATCTGTCCATTTCAGGCTTGGGGCGTTTTACAGCGACCGCATGCATACAAGTACACAGCCTTGTAACTACAGACGAAGTGCAGCCACGGTTGCGCGCTCGGTGCGGCGCGGGCGCGCCCCGCGCTTGTATGCTACGGTAAAAGCTCGCGTTCTCCGTAGTTCAATGCGTCTCGTTCAGTGAATAATATCTGCACGCGATAAGCTATGTTTGGTATTCCGTATAGAAATATTTATCTGGCGTTGGTTGGTTGCTGGTGCCGTCTTCGCGCTCTTTGAAATCGTTTTAGAGGGATTGCGAGCGTGTTTGTTGTACAATAGGTTGACGGAAAGCTCATATTTGAGTCGTGTTATTGAATATACATTGGTATAGTATATTAGTAGAGCCAAATTAGGTCTAAAAATAGCGAAGCTACGCAAGAATTTTTAGTTAAAACTGGGATTTTCTGTGTACGTACTAAAGGTACTACATTTGTCAAAAAGGCAATTATCTTACTTAGCTAAGTGGCGATCCTGACCAACAATGAACAACTGATAAATTTTTCTCGTATGCTTCTGTTTTTGTAGAACCTGAATCTGAAAGCAGAATATCTGAATTGTGTCTAGTTTTTGAAAATCACCCATACTTATGATCGTCACTATTTGAAGTCAATACACATTTACAAACTGCTTTAGAAAATTCAAAGTTAAAGACATAAGTTGTGGTCATCGGAAATTGAATTTAATACTAAAATATGTATTTTTATAAACAATCCACGTGTCAGAGGATTTTTAAAAATAACAGGCATATTTATTTTGTGGTTCGACAAAATGTATGTGTTAGAGAAGCACTGCATGTCTAGTTTTAATGCTCATTATTACGCTGTTTATGTTTTTGAATTATAAAAAATTTTGCAAATAATTTTATTCTAACTCGTACTCCAAGGAATAACATTAATTTAATCATAAAAACATAAATAAAAACGAAACAATTTAACTTTGTTTTACTTCTATAAATTTACATACCAAAGTTATTAATTTAAGGTCATAATTTTGTGATCAGTATTTCACCGAAATAATTAGGTATTTCTATTCAAATTATACATTAAACTGAACTTGAAACTTTTGCCGATAATACAAAAAATATCCGGCAAATGATCACAGAATTAGGAAGTATATTAACCACCAGTCTCTGGTGCTTTTCCCTGACATTATCATTCATTATTGAAATCAAAACAAAAAGTACAATAAAAATACTATTTATAGCAGCAATTTAAAAAAAAACGCCATACAGTCACACAGCATAATTATAGTATAAAATAAATTATGTACCTAATTTATTACCAACTCACAAAACAACAAAAGCTCGGATTCAAAAACAATGATTATGTTTCTATCCACGTGACAGGAACACTTCTTTAAATTGCGAATTCGATAGTAGGTACCTACATAGCTTCTGGTTTAAAATTTGCGTTGTCCACTCTCTATACAAAAGATTAGATGCATATTTTCAAAAAAATATCATTCAACAGCAGGTGAATTGAGGAGTGAGAAGGGGATTTGAAAAAAAAAGAATTAAAAATGTCCCGGAGTTAAAAATATTTACGATCATTCAAAATTCGTAAATTACCTATCTCGGTTATTATTGAAACTAGAAGTTTTATGATTAGTGGTCCAAAACTAGAAACATAATCAAATAAGACTGCTTTTATCCAATGGACGGTGCACCGGCACATTCTTCGCATGTGGTATCCATTCTACTTAATCAGATGTTTGACGATATGTGGTTCGGAAATAGGGGCCACCCTGGCGGTAGCCACCAAGCTCACTAGATTTAACACCATTAGACTTGTATTTCTGGGGTTGTGTGAAAAGTCAGGTGTATTCCACATCAATTAATACTCGAGAAGAATTGACTAACAGAAACAGAGTAGTAGCCGCGATTAATGGACTCCAGTGACAAGATTTCCAAAGAAAGGCGATGAGAGAAGTACAGGGAAGAGTTTTAAAATGTTTGGAGCAGAACGGGCAGCATTTTGAACAACATAATTAAGTTTTAATTTAAGTTATATATCCCAAATATATTATTTCAGTTTTAACAAACCTTGCCAACGTTTTTCTGTTTTCCGGCTGTTCTAAAGTTGTTACATTCTTATAAATGAAGAATAATTCGTTTTGTATTTAGTTTGCTTTCATTTATATTGACAATATCTCGAAAACGATTAAAGATAGATGTAGGGAACCTTAAGATTGATTGATAGGGAATAAGATTTCCTATCGAATGACGTATCGGTATACAGGTGTTACATTTGAAAAAATTAGTTTTTACGTTTGAAAGATCAATTATTATGTTGTAAATGTGACCGGACGTGACAGTTAACTTAAGAATATTTTAACTGAAGAGCTCAGATCGAGTAAATTCTAGTTCCAAAATTTCAAGTCTGTATACAAACTCGTTTCCAAAAACATAATTGGCGTAGTTGCATGGCAAATGTCATTAACGGACAGGTAATAGGGCGTAATTTGATTAACGCCAGTAATGAGCTGTGTGATTAATACCTTGTCTGATAAGCATCTACGCAGGGACAGATTACTGTTAATTTGGGCATGAAATATTACACGCATACAACTCAAATTCAATAACCGTACCTGTACCGAGTCATTTGCATTCCAACATTACTGGACGTTACGCATAACAGGAAAAGTTTCCACATTGCAGAAACAAAACCCAGAAATTATGTTTGTCAGTTGCAGAACAATTGAAGCGATATTAGAAATCGATAGTCGGGCGGAAACGGGCAGTCCGCACGGTCGCAATAAAGCAATTTCTCTTAACGCCTCGGCGCAAAAGTAAGTTTGTACGTCTGAGTTTTATAACTTTTGGGCAGTGTTTTTGCGGACATTTACGTCCACTTAAGCCGTGGCGTATAAAAAATGGACCCTCGTGAGATATTGGGGTCTCACTGAAGGTGAATATTTTAACAAGGGTTAGCAGGGACAGATCCCCCCCCCCCTTGAGCGCCGAGGGTAGTAGTAAAGATATCTGCGTAAGCGGACGGTGTAACCTTTGGTCAACAATGATTTGTTTCAATGTTAAACGCGGGATATCTATTACGTTCAGTCGAGTTTGCGGATTTTTATTGTGTCGGAATATCCCACTTCTGATGTTGTGCTAAATCACGAATGATGTGACTTCTCTGATCATGACTGATCCTATTTTTCCGACTTGTGCGATTTTATTGTCAGGCGTGTAAAACATATTCAGTGAGCGCGCAAATTGTTTTTTACTTATGACGTCATGATTAAAAAAATTTAAAAAGTAACAAAATTTACGTTTTTTGATATTTTGATCCCACTTTTTTCGCAATACTTTCGCGATAGACAATTTCGAAGCCCGATTCGTTCGATCAGACAAAATAATTCTACCCAAAATGCAGTTTATAACAAAATTCAAGGCCCTTAAAGTTATCATCAATATAATAATATTTCCAATTGTTTTCTAAAATTTTCGTGCTTAAAGTCGTGAAATATTTCCGCAACCATTTAGACAACGAGAAGATCTACCAGAAACAATATTAAAAATCGACGTATTTCAGAATTTTTTTAAATAACAACACGTCTCGAAGACGTCTCTTTCTAATGTTTCCATAGTTTACGCGCTCAAATGGTCAGCAGTTTTTAAGTACATTAACAAAAACGTCGTGTTGCATTTCTTTATATGGTCTACAAAAGAACGAATAATTAAGTAAATAACAAAATAAAATTATGTTTATTATAGATTTTCTTTCAAAAATTGTTCTGTTTGCCGATGACACAACAGTAGTCAATGGAGGAGATAACTACGAACAGCTTCTCCGAACGTTAGATGAAACCGACAATAACATGAAGGAATGGTTCTTCTCAAACAAACTGCACATCAATTTTGACAAGTGTATGTCCTTACTGTTTACTCTGCGGCATCTTGAGAACTGTGATGACGGTGAGTGTGTCAGATTTATGGGAGTCTTAATAGATTCCAAACTAAAATGGGACAATCACGTTGATTCGGTCTCAAAGAAACTTGCAAAGGTAATATATTTCTTCAGAATACTGAAAGAAACAGTTTCACAAGAATATCTAGTGGTTGCATACTTTGCATTGTTTCATTCTATTATGACATATGCAATATTTAATTGGGGACACAAGTAGTGTAGCTACCGGGATCCTGGGACAATATGACCTTGAGTTCGGTCGTGCCTCAGAACCCCGTTTGGAGCCTCTCTGACGTCACGTGACCTTGACAGCCTTATCTGACCTTTGATCTCTCTCTCTCTTATCTTGTTGACGTCTGTGTGTGTGTGTTTGTTATTCGACCTTTGAGCTTGTTTGTTATCTTATTGACGTCACGTGCATGTGTTGTTGCTATGCGCCGTTTGCGCTGGCTGTAATCTCTCGAGCGGCGCGAGAGACAAGTCTGGACTTGCAAACTTTGTGCCGCCTTGCTGGCGCCATGGATGACGTCACACACACACACAGACACGCCCAGTTTAGCGGGAGATTTGAAATAATACAAAAAAAAATAGGCATGCGGTGTGATTTGAACCGGAGACCTAGTGTTTACAATGCAATCGACTGACACCACTCGACCACTCGCCCATTTACGGTGAAGAAGCGCTCGTTGGTGATGAGTAGTATGGTTAGAGCGCTCTTCAAGGTCAAATAAAGAAAAAAAAGTACGAGAAATATCCACAAGCCTAGACTAGCCTAAACCTGTAATGTCTAACTCTCCCCCCTCACCCCCCTGAGATAAATAAAACACATAATAGACTTTTAAAAATATGTATTTAGTGTTTTACTAATTCACATAACATAAGTAGTATTATTATTGAGGTTGTAAATTACTTTTATTTTTACTTAATCTGTGCTTTCTATTTGATTTTCGACAAATGCTTAGATTAAGTAAATATCTATTCTTCTTCTCTTGACATTGTTCCTCCCTTTCCACACAGTCGTTTATATTTTGTATTAATTTTCGTTCTTTTTGAAGAATGTCACTCATACATTTTGTTAACTTAACATCACAGTTATCATAATCAAATTTTAACATATGTGCATCTAATACAATTTTATCATACAGCTCACGTAATTCCGTTATATTTTGTTTATACTCATTAATGAGGCCGTACGAAACACTCAGTTTTTTATTGGAGTCATTTAGGGACTTTCTCAATTCTTGTATGGTAGATTCTAGTTGAATACTTTGTTTTATTAAATTTTCACGTTCGATGAGAGCCGTAGATACAGTTAAATTTTCAATTCGTCTTTCGAATCCTGTGATTTTCTTGAAACATTCGTCAGTCAAATCCATTTCGCTCATATGGTCTTCAGTACATTGGTCCAGTTCATCTGTACATTCTTGATGAATAGATAGACTGACATTATAAAGGGATTCATAGTCATTTCGCCACTTTTCAGATTCACTCTTGTAATAATCACACTGCTCTTCTTGTACTGAATTACCTCTCGTCAGAGGTAAGAGGAATAGTAAAACCATTAACATCTTGATATAGCTGAAATCATACTAACTATAGATGTGTATGTTATTTTAGTTTAAGCTATCTAACCTGTATTTTTCCCCCTCTCTAGATCTGCTCACATATATACTTGAAGAGAAATACAAGATAATTAAAACTACGTATAACCCCATGGTTTGGTGTCTGTATATAAATAGTTAACAATTCTTTTATCATCATATGAACTTAACGCTAGTTTGCTTTGTTTTATTGTATAAACTACATGTTTTTCAGATCTGATTAAATACTGATCAGTCCTATAGGTTTCATTATTAAATAAACAATTAAAATAATAATCAAAGGTTATATGGTTTAGTGAAGATGATTTTACACCTTTAGCTTTCTTTAGAGTACCTATGTTTGATACCAAGTGTTGGATATGCTCGGTATCCTCACCTATAACACTCAGTTTTCTTTGAAGTTGATTTACCTCATCTTCAGTTGTTTGCACTTTGATGGCATACATTTTCGATTTAAGACCAATGAATTCAGTCATGATACGTCCACAATTCTCATCTTTCATTAAGCCGATCACTTTTTTGTTTACTCTAGGCATGTTATATATATTCTTTTCGGGGAAATCTGAGGTATCAAACCTATCAATGTCATCCTTAATATTTTGATAAATGTCATCCACGAATAAATGGTAAATTAACGAATCAGTGTCGCAGTATAATAATTTGGCTTTATTATTAAATTTTTCAAGCATATAATTATAATGGAAATCATACAGATACGTTTTGGAAATGTCCAATATTGCCATTCCAGCGTATATGGGTTTTGAAAAAAACATTTTTAATCGGTTCATTTGAATTAATATCATATTATTATCGATGATTGTACTACTGTGAAAATTTGGTTGAGAAATATAATAGTTTGCTCCGTAACGTCCTGACCATTTCGTGACTAATTTAATATCTCGATACTTCCGTACGTTTTCCATTGTTTTACCGAAAACTGCATTGTTCATTAGTTTAAAGAAATTTTTCTCGAAGTCGTTGTTACTATTTTTTCTCATTTCAGTATTTAACTCAATATATTTTCGTAACCAATCTGACTGCTTAAACTTTAACACTTTATGAATTTTGTCAACTTTGATACCCAATTTAAGAGCCTGTTGTAGCGTTTTATAATGAATAACATAATGTTTTTTTTCATAGAATGTTGTTAGTAATTTTGGAAGTTTTGTTTGTGAGCAAGGTGGTACCATATGTTCAGGACTGTAGTATCTGGTTTGCAAAAAAATTGGAAGAAATTGCATTGGAATTAAATACAAGATTTGCTAATATAGTACCAATGAACTTATCAAGAATTGAAAAAGAACAACATAAATGTGCAAAAAAATGTTATCTCTGTTTAAAACCATTTACCACGTCAAATTACAAGGTCAGAGAACACAATCATTTCACAGGAAAATTTAGGGGTAGTAGCCACAACTTATGCAACTTGAAATTGAAAGATTCACATGCTCTTCCAGTAGTTTTCCATAATCTCTCCGGCTACGATTCTCATTTTATTATAAAAGCTATCGCAGTTAATATTCCAGGTAAAACTAGTCTATTGCCACTGAATAAGGAAAAATACATTTCTTTTACAAAGTATATTAGTAATACAAAGGTAAATATCAAATTTATAGATTCTTTTCGCTTTATGGCAAGCAGTTTAGACAAATTGGGATCTTATTTAAATGCTAATCAAAAGATAATAACAAGAAAAATGTGTAAAAATGATTATGAATTTACATTACTTCAAAGAAAAGGTATATTTCCTTATGAATATTTAGATAATTGGGATAAGCTTAGGGAAACAGCTTTACCATCTAGGGAACATTTTTATAGTAAGTTAAACAATAAGGGGCTATCGGAGTCTGATTATAAACACGCTTGCGATGTATGGAATCATTTCAAAGTTGAAAATATTCAACAGTATGCAGAGTTATACTTGAAAACTGATGTTTTAATTTTAAGTGATGTTTTTGAAAATTTTAGAAAAATTTGTAAATCTACCTACGGTTTAGACCCCCTGCACTATTGTACAGCGCCTGGTTTAGCATTCGACGCCATGTTAAAAATTACTCATGTTAACTTAGAATTACTCACCGACGTGGATATGTTAATGTTTATTGAACGGGGAATCAGAGGTGGGATCTCTCAGTGTTCCAACCGTTATGGAAAAGCTAATAATAAGTATATGAAAGATTATAATGTTGATCATGAACAATCCTATTTAATGTACTTTGACATTAACAATTTATATGGGTTAGCAATGAGCCAACATTTACCAATGGGTGAATTTGAATTCATCACCGACCGTGATATATATTCGCTGCCTAGTGTTGAATCTGTACCTGATAATAGTCCCATTGGATATATTTATGAAGTAGATATTACATATCCAATGGAACTATTTGGAAAACATAAAGATTTGCCTCTATGTCCTGAACATATGGTACCACCTTGCTCACAAACAAAACTTCCAAAATTACTAACAACATTCTATGAAAAAAAACATTATGTTATTCATTATAAAACGCTACAACAGGCTCTTAAATTGGGTATCAAAGTTGACAAAATTCATAAAGTGTTAAAGTTTAAGCAGTCAGATTGGTTACGAAAATATATTGAGTTAAATACTGAAATGAGAAAAAATAGTAACAACGACTTCGAGAAAAATTTCTTTAAACTAATGAACAATGCAGTTTTCGGTAAAACAATGGAAAACGTACGGAAGTATCGAGATATTAAATTAGTCACGAAATGGTCAGGACGTTACGGAGCAAACTATTATATTTCTCAACCAAATTTTCACAGTAGTACAATCATCGATAATAATATGATATTAATTCAAATGAACCGATTAAAAATGTTTTTTTCAAAACCCATATACGCTGGAATGGCAATATTGGACATTTCCAAAACGTATCTGTATGATTTCCATTATAATTATATGCTTGAAAAATTTAATAATAAAGCCAAATTATTATACTGCGACACTGATTCGTTAATTTACCATTTATTCGTGGATGACATTTATCAAAATATTAAGGATGACATTGATAGGTTTGATACCTCAGATTTCCCCGAAAAGAATATATATAACATGCCTAGAGTAAACAAAAAAGTGATCGGCTTAATGAAAGATGAGAATTGTGGACGTATCATGACTGAATTCATTGGTCTTAAATCGAAAATGTATGCCATCAAAGTGCAAACAACTGAAGATGAGGTAAATCAACTTCAAAGAAAACTGAGTGTTATAGGTGAGGATACCGAGCATATCCAACACTTGGTATCAAACATAGGTACTCTAAAGAAAGCTAAAGGTGTAAAATCATCTTCACTAAACCATATAACCTTTGATTATTATTTTAATTGTTTATTTAATAATGAAACCTATAGGACTGATCAGTATTTAATCAGATCTGAAAAACATGTAGTTTATACAATAAAACAAAGCAAACTAGCGTTAAGTTCATATGATGATAAAAGAATTGTTAACTATTTATATACAGACACCAAACCATGGGGTTATACGTAGTTTTAATTATCTTGTATTTCTCTTCAAGTATATATGTGAGCAGATCTAGAGAGGGGGAAAAATACAGGTTAGATAGCTTAAACTAAAATAACATACACATCTATAGTTAGTATGATTTCAGCTATATCAAGATGTTAATGGTTTTACTATTCCTCTTACCTCTGACGAGAGGTAATTCAGTACAAGAAGAGCAGTGTGATTATTACAAGAGTGAATCTGAAAAGTGGCGAAATGACTATGAATCCCTTTATAATGTCAGTCTATCTATTCATCAAGAATGTACAGATGAACTGGACCAATGTACTGAAGACCATATGAGCGAAATGGATTTGACTGACGAATGTTTCAAGAAAATCACAGGATTCGAAAGACGAATTGAAAATTTAACTGTATCTACGGCTCTCATCGAACGTGAAAATTTAATAAAACAAAGTATTCAACTAGAATCTACCATACAAGAATTGAGAAAGTCCCTAAATGACTCCAATAAAAACTGAGTGTTTCGTACGGCCTCATTAATGAGTATAAACAAAATATAACGGAATTACGTGAGCTGTATGATAAAATTGTATTAGATGCACATATGTTAAAATTTGATTATGATAACTGTGATGTTAAGTTAACAAAATGTATGAGTGACATTCTTCAAAAAGAACGAAAATTAATACAAAATATAAACGACTGTGTGGAAAGGGAGGAACAATGTCAAGAGAAGAAGAATAGATATTTACTTAATCTAAGCATTTGTCGAAAATCAAATAGAAAGCACAGATTAAGTAAAAATAAAAGTAATTTACAACCTCAATAATAATACTACTTATGTTATGTGAATTAGTAAAACACTAAATACATATTTTTAAAAGTCTATTATGTGTTTTATTTATCTCAGGGGGGTGAGGGGGGAGAGTTAGACATTACAGGTTTAGGCTAGTCTAGGCTTGTGGATATTTCTCGTACTTTTTTTTCTTTATTTGACCTTGAAGAGCGCTCTAACCATACTACTCATCACCAACGAGCGCTTCTTCACCGTAAATGGGCGAGTGGTCGAGTGGTGTCAGTCGATTGCATTGTAAACACTAGGTCTCCGGTTCAAATCACACCGCATGCCTATTTTTTTTTGTATTATTTCAAATCTCCCGCTAAACTGGGCGTGTCTGTGTGTGTGTGTGACGTCATCCATGGCGCCAGCAAGGCGGCACAAAGTTTGCAAGTCCAGACTTGTCTCTCGCGCCGCTCGAGAGATTACAGCCAGCGCAAACGGCGCATAGCAACAACACATGCACGTGACGTCAATAAGATAACAAACAAGCTCAAAGGTCGAATAACAAACACACACACACAGACGTCAACAAGATAAGAGAGAGAGAGATCAAAGGTCAGATAAGGCTGTCAAGGTCACGTGACGTCAGAGAGGCTCCAAACGGGGTTCTGAGGCACGACCGAACTCAAGGTCATATTGTCCCAGGATCCCGGTAGCTACACTACTGACACAGTAGCCACTCCAACAAAATTTTTTCATTACAACGCCGGTGTATAAGAGTAATACGCGGTATAAATTATAGAGATGATTGTCGGGATCATTTCAGGGATGTTAATATTCTGACTTTGCCATCGGTCTTTATATTGGAGTGCTTGATTTATGCGAAGATAAATTCAGCAACCTTTGCTCCAGTTGACTCATTTCACTCTTACTCCACACGGACAAATCACCAGTATCGCCAGCCTTTTCTGAGACTGCAGAAATCTCGTAATGGAGCCAATTATTGGGCTTTGAAATTTTTCAATGTTCTTCCGGCTGTAACTAGGGCTTACTCTCCAAAAGTTTTTAAGTCAGTCATGAAAAGGTATTTATTACAGAAATCTGTGTATAATTTTGATGAATTCCTAAATAGTAATTTTGCAGATCTAAATTTAGTTTAACTAATTTACATTGTTTTCTGTTTTTTCTTTGACTTGTGTAAACATTTATATGTATATAACACCTATAAAGATTATTATTATTATTATTATTATTTTAATACCAAGGTCATTCGGGTGCTTCTTATTATATTCAAATTGTATTTTTGCAGATTTAAGCCAGAAGATTTAAAATTGAAGGATAAAACTTTGATTTCAATCTACCTACTAATAATTCTATTATGTTTCTTTTCTCTTAAGTAAGCTAAAATGAAAACTTGAACCTCGAACTTAATCTATGAAGAGTAAAATCTTGTTAGTTTTTATTTATTTTTTATTATAACTTATTGAAAAATAATTTTTTTTTTTTTTTTTTTTTTTGGGGGGATGTTGCCATGTGCACAAAGCCAGTGGCTTGTCTGTGCGGCAGTCGGCAATATCCCTGCAAAGAAGTCGCTTTACAAAAGCACACAAAAATCATAACCATTTCATTCCATATAATACTATAGCAACAACAGGGGCGCTGTTACACATCGGCAGGGGGCGCTTGAAAAATGTTGCTTTTGTTTTATATCTTCTATCCAATACTAGTATTTGTTCACTATTTAGCTGCAATATTTAATAATCCGAATCACCTTCAGTCCCAAGTAGTTCGGATTATCGTCGCTCTACTGTAATAAATAAATAATAAATAAATCAAAATAAATCATAAATCTTAATCATAAATAAGTTTTAAATAAATCCCTTCGATTTCCCTTTGATATCGCTCCGAATCCCTTCGATTTCGCTTGAATATCCCTTCGATATCTCTTCGATTTTGACTTTTTGACATTCTTATAGTTTATGAAGAGCTGAATCGAATGGTGTTACTTTTATTAAGATTGAACTTCTATCAAATCTTATTTTCTGTTATTTAGTTGCAATATTTGATAATCCGAACAATTTGATAATTCGAATGACATTCGGTTCCAATTAGTTCGGATTATCGACGCTCTACTGTACTTCGCACCTTTTTGCACTGCTCAGCTGTTTATCTCATATATAGTGGGTGTTAAAAATAAGTGTAAAATATAGATAAAGTATACTGAACTTTTGATATCGAACTCATGTCCATACACCTAACACCGTTTAAGTACTGCATATAGCCTTAATATATTATAGAATATATAAATAATTTGTATGTAAAACTTTATTTGTTTAACGTCTCTAAAAAGAATTCAAGATAACCCAAATTGGCAAAAATTGATATCAAAATTACAAAACGGTTCTCATTAACTCCTTTCAAAGACGATAAATAATGAAAAAAGTCACACACATGTTATTTGGCTTTAAAAGTGCCGTCCTATGATACATGGCACTATTTTTCCTATGCTGTTTGTAAAATTGGTTCAATCTTCCGGCCCTCTCCAACGTTCAAACAATACATTTCCGGACATCAGTTCATTCGAAAATTTGTCTACTA
This sequence comes from Melinopterus prodromus, assembly GCA_964023965.1. NCBI lineage: Eukaryota > Metazoa > Arthropoda > Insecta > Coleoptera > Scarabaeidae > Melinopterus > Melinopterus prodromus. The sequence goes on along the minus strand of OZ030391.1, from coordinate 2,164,889 downwards.
TGGTCATACAGACCATTCATACAGATTATATATAACAACAATTATTATTAACTAGTTGACTAGTTAACTAGTTGTCGCCTTTTAAGTGTTTCCCTATAATAGTAATGATAGCAATTTTGAATTTCGTTGTCGATGATCGTTATCACAGAATTTTCAAATTTGTCAACTTTTCTTTATATTTAGTCATTGTTTTCCGTTTATGTGGTTACATTTTAAATTAATATTTCCACCTTTTATTGTTTACCAATTTGTTATTAAGACTTTTTATCGGATGCTCGATTGACACGATTATAGAATTAAATTATCAATTGTGTTCATTTTCTGCCTGTATTTTTGGTTTTGAAAGGTACCTGTTGCTCATTATATATTAGGCCTTGCTCGATGGACACGAGCTGGAAATTCTTATAAAAAATTAGCAATGTTTACTCCAGAATATTAGAAAGTATTACTCATTAATAAACATTAGAAAGGCAGCAAATTATTATTTTAATGTTTGTTGTGTCTCTATTTTAGAATCCTAACTAATAAATACGAATATGTCTCTATCAACGCCATTTACACCAAATCAAACAACGAAGACGCTACAAAATAATTAATAGTATAGTCATTCACACTACGTCAACTTTTATTACTAAAACAATCTTGCCCCCCCCCCCCCCTGGAACATTTTGTAACGGCGCCCATGAGCAACAACACTCACAGTTTATCTCCAGCGAAAATTAGGTTAATCGTCCAATATAATTTTCCAACTGGCCACCACCACAGCATACCTCGCTAACATCTCCAGCACAAATACTCATCTCACTCGAATGCTTTGCTTCACTTCGCTATCGGCAATTATTCGTTCCCGAATTCAGCGCTTCAATTCCAGTCTTTCTGAAGGCCCATTACATTGATGAAGTCTGAACGATATCGCCGAACTCTTCGGCGCGCTCGTTGCAACCAACCCCTCGCACTACTTCCTATTTTGATGCCCGGTTCAATCGTATCGGATATCCATGACGCCCAAAGCTCCCTGGTCATTTTCTGCAGCTTTGCAATACCCCTACAAGTCCGCCCCTTTTTTGCTAGTTCTATACCCTGTTAACGTTCGTACGATGCAGTTGAAACACGGCTACGTTACTTTCGTATTTAGGTTATTATCTCTCGATGGGTTCTATACGGTTTAAAGGGGACAGTTTCTTTCGATATGTGTCGAAATGTGTAAGCTTTAAGGTGCATTTTTCAGTGTTTTGTGTTGTTAGAAAATGTTTGATGATAAGGATTCTGTCCTGGAACTTCAGAATTTTCACAATTTTAGCGTAGTTACGCAACCAAGTGAATAATAAATGTATGGCATTGTATAGTTGGATAGAAATTAGTATATTATTCTATGAGCAAATAATGTAAGCAATTTCTCACGAGAACGAAGTTTGCAGCACGAGCCGTAGGCGAGTGCTGCAAAGCGTTCGAGTGAGAAATTGCCATTACTTGCGAATGGAATACTATACTTTTTCTACGACCATGCAACGAAATTTTATAAATTAATTTTTGTGCATATAGGGACAGCTGTATGTCACTATGACGGTTTACAGGATTTTGACAGATTAAAATTGTTTGGTGCGCCTTGTCACTTAGCGACGTTGTCAATGCCTTGACAATGTCGCTAAGCAGTGTATCAACAATTTGGAAATGAAAAATCCAGAGCTGTGATTGGTTCTAAAGCCGTGAGGAATGAAATATTTCTCACTACTGGCGGGGTATGAGGAGCCAGGAATGAAATATTTGTCATGTGTGTGGGGAATGGTTAGTATTACTTATCATTAATTGCCATGATAATTAATGCATTCCTCAATAGGAGTAGAAAAAAGCTATTAAACGTACTATGTTAGACGGCGGAGGCAAAAATCAAAAGCTTAGTCAAAGTTTTTTTTTGCTATTTTTAACGTGGTCATGGAAAATATCTTTTTACAAAAACTAATATGTATTAGAAATTAAACAAATCATGTTTGACATGTAGAATTAATGCTCTTTCCAGTGATGTCAAATGCGTTAAGAAAAGTTATGCATATACAGTGTGTGCCAAAAAGTTGGAACGATATGGGAAACTTTTTTATTATTCATTACTCAGAAAATTTTATTCTTCATAAAAGTTTCTGCTTGGCCTAAAACCAAAAATGCAGTTATCAAACTTTAAGTTTTGGTAGCCATATACAGGCTGGTTCAGAAAACATGAATTAATGATAAGAGTAAAGTGCCTTTATTTTCATTATTACCGACAAATGTTATCTGAAAAAGTTAGTTAGGAGTAAACATTATATTCAAATCTGAAATCGCAGACATATGGCATGAAAAAGAAAAGAGAACGTCTTTCTTTAAATTTACACTCCTGTAACAAAATTTATTTATTGATGTATTTTATGAGAATAAAGTTATTTTTTCTTTAACTGGTGATTTTGGCACGATTTCTAATGAATTTTGTGACTTATCACAAAATTATTACTTTCTTGATGAAATGTCGTGATTTTACCGTAACACGGTGGTATAAATTAGACTAACAATTAATTTATGAACAGTTCACATGTTCAACAGAATCACGTAGGCAGCATGTGAGATGGCTACGTATTGTTCTACTGTGTAATCTAACTTCATTATTTTGACAGTTTGTTTTGAGTTGTTATACTCAGTTTTGCTTTAATTATTAATCAAAATGAATCATTTAACCAAAGAGGAGAAAATAGAAATTGTTTTGATTGTTAGTGAAAATTATAAGACACGTCGAGAAGCGGCAACAATTTTTAACGATCGACATCCCAACAAACATATTCAACAGTCAACAGTCAGTAAGATTTAAAAAAAAAAATTGTTCTGGTAGTGCTGAAAATCGCTTTAATCGTTTGCATACTTCTTGGGTAAATGATCAAGAACGCCAACGTGATGATATGCAAACGATTGTTGAAACTCCACAAACTTCTCTTAGAGAAATCGCTCAATTGCATCCAGTATCCGTCACTACAGCTGGAAGAATTTTGAAGAAAAATAAACACAGACCCTATAAGCAAAAATTTTTCCACAAATTGCAAGACCGAGATGTAGATACCAGGATGTATTTTTGTTTTTGGATTCAAGCACAAATAGATTTATCATTTATTAAACATGTCCTTTTTAGCGACGAATCCATATTATCCTCGAATGGAACCGTAAGTTCCCAAAATTGTCGGTGGTGGGCTGACGAAAATCCAAATTTTGTATTTCACGCCCGCGACCAATATTCGTTTAAGACGAATGTTTGGTGCGGCATCTTTAATAATTGTATTATTGGGCCATTTTTCTTTCGCGAGAATCTAAATTCTGAGAGGTACCTGCATTTTCTTCAAAATGATCTTTTTAATGCAATAAAGGATATTTCTCTGGAGCTGCGCAGAAGCATGTACTTTCAGCACGATGGTGCTCCACCGTACAATGGAAGTTAGAAATTATATTAATTATCTGTTTCCGCAAAAATGGATCGGCAGATTTTCTGAAAATCCCTGGCCACCGCGATCTCCGGATCTAACACCATGCGACTTCTTCTTATGGGGACATCTGAAGAATGAAGTCTACAAACACAGACCTTTTAGAAACGTTGACCACCTGGAAAATACAATTAGAGAATGTGCTGCTCAAGTGAGCCCGGCAATGTTAAGAAAAGTATCAAGGGAATTGTTTAAACGAACTATTCTTTGTATTGAAAGGGAAGGGGGGCACGCGGAAATTTAATTTTTTTGCTTGATATTATTATTTGATGTTATTATTGTCATTTTTTATACTGTTATTGTGACCTTGATGTCATTCCTTTAAATTATGAAAAGAATATTTTTTTTAGAATAAAGGATATTGTTACAGTTAATTTGTCGTCAGATATTTTAGTAGCACATTGCAGATAATTATTAATAACTTTTAATAATTAATCAGTTGTAGTTTACATATTATGTACATAATGGAGATTATGGATTTTATCTAAATCAAAATGTGCTGTCAAATCCGTAACGTCCGACAATAATTCTCAAAATAAAATCACCAAAAATAACTATTCTCAAAAAAAAAAAAAAATCAATAAGTGTTCAAAAGAAACTATATCAAGGAAAAATTAAGTAAAAAGTAAAAATCGAGTAAATATTAAATTTGATGAAATTTGATTAAATTGATTTCAAATTTGCTTTTAATTTTTACTTCTAACCAACTTTTCCATTAACATTTGGCGGTAATACAGAAAATAAAGGCACTTTACTCTTGTCATTAATTCATGTTTTCTGAACCAGCCTGTATATGGCTACCAAAACTTAAAGTTTGATAACTGCATTTTTGGTTTTAGGCCAAGCAGAAACTTTTATGAAGAATTAAATTTTCTGAGAAATGAATAATAAAATAGTTTGCCATATGGTTCCAACTTTTTGGCACACACTGATTAAATAGTGATATCGTCTTTTTACACTGCTCGATTGTCTCACTCGACACAGGCATATTGCGCTTATTCTCTAAGAATAAGTACGATGAATTTCTCCATTATTGACAAGATACAATAATAACAATATTTTGGAGACTGTGGCGAACTTAATAATAAAATTATAAACCCCTAACCACAACAAGTATTTTAGAAACCTAAATACGTATTTCAGCAACTATGTTGCCATCTTCAGTAGAACCTAAAAAGAGAAAAAGAGAGATTAGCACTTCATAGTATCTTTACTGGATATTGTCTAAGCAAATCACTAGTGGAAGTGACGTCCATGTTAAAAATTACCCTATATATACCCATTTGTTGTTCACGCCTCAGTGAGTTTTGATCATTGAAGCGTAAAAAACAAGTTTTAATTAAAGCAGGTCAAACAATGGCGAACTAGGTATAGGACCCCTGTCTGAATTTATTAATTTATCTCTATTCAAGTGAATAAAGATACTTTCCAAGCTGTTTAGTTCCCTATTATTTGACACAGCTTTTACAAGTTTTAAGTCATCTACAACTACTTTATGACCTGTGTCTAAAATATGTTGAGCCACACTAGATTTTTCAAAACGATTATATTTAAAATGAGCTACATGTTCTTTGAACCTAGTTAAAATTTGTCTTCTAGTCTGGCCTACGTATTCTTTTTCACAGTCATGACATTTGATACAATATATACCAGATTTATCAAGTACATCTACCTTATCCTTTGGGTTTCCAAGAAGGTTCTTTATGCTATTATGAGTCGAATATGCTAAACAGAGATTTTGTGATGTAAAAATACTTCTCAAACCCCTTGTATATGCACAATCGAACGGTATTTTAACATAATTCTTCTTTTCTACAGACAAAGTATTTAAAGTAGATATTTGATTTACATATAAAAAAAAATCAAAAAATTTATGTAAATCAAATATCTACTTTAAATACTTTGTCTGTAGAAAAGAAGAATTATGTTAAAATACCGTTCGATTGTGCATATACAAGGGGTTTGAGAAGTATTTTTACATCACAAAATCTCTGTTTAGCATATTCGACTCATAATAGCATAAAGAACCTTCTTGGAAACCCAAAGGATAAGGTAGATGTACTTGATAAATCTGGTATATATTGTATCAAATGTCATGACTGTGAAAAAGAATACGTAGGCCAGACTAGAAGAACAATTTTAACTAGGTTCAAAGAACATGTAGCTCATTTTAAATATAATCGTTTTGAAAAATCTAGTGTGGCTCAACATATTTTAGACACAGGTCATAAAGTAGTTGTAGATGACTTAAAACTTGTAAAAGCTGTGTCAAATAATAGGGAACTAAACAGCTTGGAAAGTATCTTTATTCACTTGAATAGAGATAAATTAATAAATTCAGACAGGGGTCCTATACCTAGTTCGCCATTGTTTGACCTGCTTTAATTAAAACTTGTTTTTTACGCTTCAATGATCAAAATTCACTGAGGCGTGAACAACAAATGGGTATATATAGGCTAATTTTTAACATGGACGTCACTTCCACTAGTGATTTGCTTGGACAATATCCAGTAAAGATACTATGAAGTGCTAATCTCTCTTTTTCTTTTTTTAGGTTCTACTGAAGATGGCAACATGGTTGCTGGAATACGTATTTAGGTTTCTAAAATACTTGTTTTGGTTAGGGGTTTATAATTTTTTTATTAAGATACAATAAGCAAGAAAAAAGTATTGTATTTCTTAACAGTACTTTAATGTCGATATTATAAATAATCTGTTACACTATCGATTCCAATTCTTTATGTAATTAGAATCATCTTCAGGTGTTGCTCGTCTTCCTTCCCATCTGTGACCGAGCATACATAAAAATAACTATTAACCCATCAACTTTGGATGTTATCCCACATAATGCAAAATCAGACCCGGAAAATGATGTCCAACATGCACTTTACGAGTACGACAATTACATCAATAACTTTACAAAGTACTGATGTCACTGCTGCGGCCAGGATCTCCCTAATAGATCCATTAAATCATACTCAGGTTTCTCCCACTAGCTAATGGCATCTATATGAATCGGTGCCACTAAAATAGGTCAGGCAGCATCACCGAAAGATAATTAGCACACACGACATTTTCTCCATAAATTGCACTTTAAATCGTTCACTTTTTGTGCAACCGGTATGCAGGACGCTCCAGTCGAAAGCAACGAAAGGGCGAATCGCAGTCGGGCGGCAGAAAAGAACCAACTGAACGCTGAAAATACTGAAATTCACGACGACAATCGTCCGTACGTACAGTTGAAGCCGTCTCGCTCTCTTCGGAGTTTCGAGAGGCTCCGTTCGTATGTCTTTCTCTCTTGTTCGTTCGCTGCTGGATGTGACGCCGCGCGCCGTTCGTACCGCCAATTCTGACAATTCCTAATTAACTCGCCCACTAATGAACTGACGACAAGTGAGTGACAATTTGACTGCCGCAGAATGGGAATGAATAGACGCGGTGCATTTTACGTTGATCGGCCGAAAAGTTCCAGTGGCTAATTGAATCGAACGAGTGAGATGTGCTGAACGCGATAACAGAGTCCATTTTTAATTGACTCGATAACGTGCTGAATATCTTAGTATGCAAAACTATCGTTTAGACCAGTGGTTCTCAAACTTTTCCCAGTTGAAATTTGTACTTCCATAGCGCCCGAGTCTAAGTAAAAAGAAGGCTATTAGTAAGATATGAAAATAAATAACGTGTATCTTTATTATATTTTTAACTTTATTAATATTAAATTCAATTGGTATTTATTTATAATTAATGTGATGGATGAGCCTGCTATGCGTTGCACATTTTGTCCAATCCCGGAATTCAACTGGACACGGCCACCCTCATTTACCGTGTTCACGTCTATACTTGCTTTTTATTACAGCGGCTGCTGAAAAACCCCTGCTTCGCACAAATACGAAGTCAAAAATCCGAACCTTATCACTTAGACGGGGATATTAATCGTTTATTGAAATCAAAAATTCTTGTCAAGTCCATGATGATGTTGTAGAAGTCCATAAGACCTCTTCTGCAGAAATAAATTCAGACGGAAATAGTGTTACGTAGCCTGATCTAACTGCAATCCAAATTCGTATATTTTTTCAATTAATTGATCTTTGATCTCCTCCGATATCATTTGATGTATTCTCCGACTATGTTATTAAACAAAGGCACTTGGGATTATGAAACGTTTACAATACGCCCGCTGCTCCCCGGGGCGCCGCGGCGCACAGTTTGGCGATCACTGCTTTAGACCATGCATTGGATCGTATTGGACCTGTTGGTGAACCTCGGATGTAATTATTTGCGCAGACATTTGCATGTGCGTTTAGACCAGAGTAACATATGGCGACAGCAACAGGCAACAACATTGGATCAAGTATATTGCTGTTGTTGACAACTCAAATAAAAATATCATTGATCAGTTAAGATTCCACAATAGTTATTTATGTACCAAAGGCATTACACGGATCAAAATTTGAAATAATTCTGATGCTGGCCTTGATTAATACGCTACAACTCATAAAAATTAGAGAGCTGTAAATGTTGGCGTTTTCCCGATTTTTCCAAATTAAGAAGAATTGGCGCTGTTTTTGCCCCGTAAATTTTATTCGTTTAACTTTAGCAATTAATTTCTCCAGAAATAATCTATAGATTTCAACGAATTAAAAAGTAAAATCGCCTGCGGAATGCTAGTTTTCAATGTGCATTTTTGTAAAATCATTAGATTAGTGGTTGACCCACAAAAAGGTATATTATGCAATGCCATCAATTCCGTTATTAGAAGAGCTAGAATAATGAAATATAGACTATAGGCTACCTAATAATTCATAGGTTTAAAGTTTATTACATAATCATTGTTTATCGTGCATTTTTCATACAAAAGATCATGCTAAAACTCCGCGTGAATTCCGACGCTCTACGGTCTTTGTGGTGCTGCGGTGAAGGGAGGCGTTAGCGGTGCTCCCATGTCGGAGATAACCGACACAACTGAGAGAACCGAGGCAGCTTATTATCAATACACAAAAAGAACGATAACTTGTCAAGGTAGTAACAATTAAATTCTTAATTTTTGCATAATTTTGATTATAATATGTGACCCGGTACGAGAGAAATCTCTTCTATCGATTGACGTTTATGTTTTCTTCAGTTTTATACAATAAGGTTGTAAACAAGATTTTGATGGAAGCGGATAGATCTAATAATATGGAGTTAGCAGATTTTCCGATTAGTGGTGAATACTAAATTAAGTTTGCTTGATAAACCGAAAAATAGTCAAAAAGTATCCCCGATTTTGTTATATAAATATTCAAACTATGATAACAGTTCAACAGTTTATTTATTAATAATATTTAAAGTACATGCACAAACAATATAAAATAAATACAACTCTTGATATATTACATATATTACAAACGTCAGCTCTGAGCGTATAAAACTTAGAAATATCAAAAAACTTTTACAAATTTAGCACCGTAAATTTGTAGACACATAGATTATTTTGCAGATCGTTCATTAATCTTAAATGCTAATCCCGAAACCCGATTTAAATTTAAATTGCCAAGAATTTCCATGGGACTTCTAAACGCCTGTTCGTGGTTCTATTATCTTATTGACTCATTTTGCTATTATTTTTTAATTCGGTAATCTGTCGCCGGATGTCCAAATTTCTTTGGCGAGGCATAATTGCCGTGTCGGTATATGTATTGTGTCCGTAAACACTGTTCTCCTAGTAGCTAATGCACGTGCGATCCGCCACTACTTGCAGCGTCGCTGTCGATCCCTTCCCCCGCTCGCTCGAAAGACCGATGAGCGCCGCGTCAATTGCAGCAATCATGAGATGCTTCAACACGATCTCTTGTAGGGAAAATGCAAGATAAACAACGATAATGTAATAAACTTTAAACTTATAAATTAGTGGGTAGCCTATATTAAACGAATGAAATTTACGGGGAAAAACAGCGCGAATTCTTCTTAATTTGGAAAAATCGGGAAAACGCCGACATATACAGGTTTCTAATTCTTATGAGTTGTAGCATATTAATCAAGGACAACAGCAGAATTTTTTCAAATTTTTTCGCCCCTAGATTTGCTATAAAATGGACTTCAAAAGAGGGGACATAATATATGGCCACGATATTACATGGCGTTCACAAAAGGTTGACCATTTTTGAATTATTTACGTAGTTTTAAGAACGGTCTGCAATTGCCAATTTTTTTACAAAAAATTGAATATTTCAGTAATTTTGTTGAGTTATAAACTTGTCTCAGGGAGTGTAAAATTACAATTTGGAGTTTTTTTCCCGCATTAGTTTAACCTAACCGCTTGTATATGCAGCTACAGATTGTAGCTACATTCGCAACTTATACATTATACATGTTATGGACCAAGTGATTAATAGGGCAATGTGAAAAATGCCCGGGCAATATGAAAAATGCCCAAAACAATCGGGCAAGATGATTAAAAAAATTATTAAATTGCCCGGGCATTATTCACAATGCCCTGTATCTACTGGGCAGGACAATTAAAACATGTTTCTTTTTACGGACTTTTTTATTTCAGTATTTTTACAATACGAAAATCAAGTTTTACTCCAGTAATATATTCAACATATGTTACAAATTAACAAAACTCATATTTTGTCTGAATAAACCTTCAGAAATATTCAAAAAGTCAAACTATACTCAAGTAATAATATGCGCATAATAAATCAAAACTCATATCCTAGGCAGATAATCGCAAAAAAAACTGGTTCAAAATACACATGTTTGTTTTATTTGCTAATTAGTCTCTTTATTGTATTTTTTATCAGATGTGTTCGTCTGAAACCCGTCTGCAGTTGGAAAAGCATAAAAACATTGCGTTTTTGTTGCGAGAGAAAAGACGACTACTTGTCGATATTTTATATTTTACAATATTTTATCTACTTCCCAGAGTGCAATCGAGTAGAAATTTTTACATATGGACAGATTTCTGGTGATAATGCATGAATCAATCAAGAAATTGGAAACTTTATCAAAATTTTGAAATATTGACCAATCGTGTTGAAATTTTGCATGTGGGCTGATTTCCAGTTACACATGGAATCAATAAAAAAATCGAAAACTTGTCCAAAATATGAAAAATTTTGAAAACTAGTCTAATCGTTACCTAGATTAGACTATTTTGTAGCCCCTAGGCCCATGGCGCCACATATGCCTTGTTTCGTGCCTCATTTAGAAAGGTTGTTATCTGTTAGCTCAACTACAGTAGCTAGAATATTCCTTCCATGCTTCCATCACTACGAGCTCGGTCAACATCCGGCACCCGAACTCTTACTCTACCACCTTCTTTAGCAGCTTGAAATTTGGTACTTGAAGTACTAAGCATATTCTCGGCTTGTTTTTTAGAATATATAAAGTCATTGCTCTAATATTTTTTTACAAATGTTTGCTTCTTTTCCAAAATCGCAGTATAATGGCGTCTACTACGACTGCCATTACCGGTAATCAGAACGCTCGTTTAAACTGGCCAGAAACGTTGTTCAAAGTTTTATGTTTCAGAATTTGTGGTCCCAAGCGGATGCTCAAAACCTATACTAATGTTATAGATGATAGACAAGTTTGTTTCATTTCCGAACAGAATAGCAATACCCACTTAGGATAACGAATTTAGAAACCTAATTCGGAAAACAATTGTGTGTGGCAACCTTTACAGCGATCGTGGTCGGTTTGAATTCGGTGTCGCTCTGACGACACACAGTTAGCCGTCTACTACTTACTCACCACAACACTGCTTGTGATATTTATCAAAGTGCCCAACACAATTTAGCAGTATTCATAGTGTCCGGGCAATGTGATTATATATCATGCATTACTACAAATTTAGGGCAATATTCATAATGCCCGGGCATTATGAATATTGCCCGGATTAATCACTTGGTCCTTAGCATACATACTACATGCGCATCTAGTAAACTACAGACAACCATTCTATCTGCATAAAACAGCCATAAAAAAAAACGACGAATATCGTATTTGGCAGAACCCGAACTTCCATACCTAACTCAATATTCGCTATTCCCGTGGTGTTTGTCCCAGAAAAACGTCCTTTTATTACTGCTGTAATGTCACCGGGTCGATCAAGTACGTACTTAGACATACGTCGAACGTAAGCAAAGGAATATCAAATTTGCCAAATTGAGCTCACATCCTGCTGCAAAACGGTTGGTAAGCGAACCAGAAACGTTTCGGCACACAGAGCGCGGAGCATAGCGACGAGCTCCCCCATTCATCCTGAATTTAATATAGCATATCGCGGGAAAAATGTCAAAAGATCCGACACCGAATATTATGAAAGTTTGCCGGGGTAAAAGTTCGCATTAAAAGTTTTATATTTAGCATTCCATTTTGCATCTTGCGGTACCGCTTTTTCTTCGTTACGGCTTTGTTGGACGTTCCCGACGACTTTCTTTTGTTGAGGGATATTATGAAAATGCTTTGGGGAACATAATCATCATTGCGTGTTGAAAAAGTTAGTCCAGTGTTTTCTAAATTATCAATATAAGTAGTATGAATTCAATAAATTAGTACGTATTTAATAAATTTAAGATAATTACATATTTGGTCGCGATATTCGATCCCCCGCTTTGAATTTTATAACCTGAAGTCAAATTTTGAATCAAAAACTACTAATATTCGGTGTATGACATACCAGATATAAATTTGAACGAAGTAAAGGGTTATTAGTCCAGAGCCGAGCAGAGATCGGGCAATTCAAGTTTTTTCGGGGTTGTTCCAGTGGCGAGTAGACCGAGAAGTGACTAGGGTCACGCGCGCAACCACAGCGGTCCTAATCGCTGTTTTCTTTCTTTCCGATGCTGGTTATTGTACGTTTAACCGTTAATAGTATGAAATATTTATATTGCATATTAAATTATGTAGAATAAAAGCTTTGTGCAAAAACCTTGCAACATTTACATATATTTTTATATATTATTTATAGAATGCAAAGAATTATTAAAAGAACCTTGCCTTAAAGAGCAACTGGAATTTATTCATAGCAATTTTGCACTTTTAATTGCAGACATTAAATATTTCGAAGGGCATAACATCAAAGTGAGAGAATCGATAGCAAAATTTACCAAAATAGTAAATAAATTGAAATCGGATCCGGGAGAAATGTGTGAACATTTAACTGATAAAGTTGACGTTATATTAGATAGAAATCCCGATCTCAGAATAGTTCAAGAATTTTGTATGACAAATAATTTTACAAATTGCGAAAAATATCAATTACATGCGCATTGCTTTACTTATGCCCCATTAATAAGCTGTGACGTTGAGAGAAGCTTCTCGACTTTTAATAGTTATCCAAGAAGTATATTAAAAAGACCGATTAATGATCGAGACTGTTTAACGCTCGAGCGTTAATTGTTGAGATCATAAATAGCCGTTTAATATTCGAGTTGGCTACAAAATTGTTTCGTCGATCGCATTCTTCTAGCGTCGTCTACATAGACTTTTCTTCGCCAATGTCTTTTTAGATTATATGGCAATTTATGTAATTTGACACTGACTGTTCTAGAGCGCGGTATGTTTTGATTGGAAGGTTTCATTTCAAATATGTTCGATTGGCCAATCAAACGTCGTCTTTACGTCGTGTGATTGGCTATAACAAATCATGCATTAATAGAAATCGTGCATTAATAGAGTTATTTAATTGCATGTCATATTCACTTAACTGACTTATAAAATTTAATGATCGTCGGAAAAGTTATTTTAACTTCTAAAAGAACATTGACTATCGAAAATTTGGAGAAAGTAGTAATAGGAAGTGTTAACAGTAATATCTTGTTAAATAAATAATTATTATTAATACAATTTATTGCTAAAATTATTTGATATTATAGGGACAAGTTATTTACGCACTATCCGTCCGTCGAGTATAGTATAGTATAAAACAAAGCGTACGTCACTGTCGTCGCTGTACTTGGTCGCCTGAGTCAAGCTTGTGTATTCGATCGTTGAATCGCCGAGACTTTTACCGTCAGTCTTTCTCGTGGCGGCATATCGAATTATTTCATGGGCCAATGTTACTACGGTTTCGGGGTAAACGCACTTTTTTGGAGTACGGTGTTATATACGAAGGTGCTATTGCTGGACAAACGCCGCTCCATGCCTCAGGTGTCACCAGTTGCCCAAGTTCTGCTCGGCTTTGGCTATTACAACCAGCAAATATTATACAGGTTATTCCATTTGAAAAACTGAACAAAAAGCCTTTTGAAAATATTAACTAATGAATACCTGGTAGAAACACCTGTATCGCGTATTATTATTTTTTCAACATCAGTGTCTAGTTATCGCACTAATCAGTATCTAGCTTCAGGTTTGGTTATTGTCTGACAAAGTTGTAAGATAATATCTGCAACAATTTAGTTCTATTTTAACTAACGTTAGGAATATCAAAAATATATTTTCTTTAAGTTAAACTTCATGTAGCGGTAATTTCGATAAAAAAGTTTAAAAAGCGGTATTTTAAAGATAAAGTAACATTGAGGTAGATTGATAAACTTCGACCAAGGGCAAAATAACAGCATATCCGCATTCTCAATCAACAAACCTCTCCGATACCGGAAGCAGCATGTATAATACATGTGTATTTAACGCCTCGGTCGATCATCGTCATTAATTTCCGCTCATCAGAACACCAGCTTAGAGTACAAACAAGGTGATGCTCCATTTGCATATAATGATCAACCCATAACCTCGATATCAAGACCGAACAAACAAATCCATCACACGATTTTGCACATCGGACCAATAAGTATACACATTTAGTCCTGGCATACGTTTCGCTCTAATTACGACATAGATAACTTTCGACTGAGGATAATGTATATTAATTGCAGCGTAATACAAATCCGAGCGCACCTAATACTACAGCAGCGCACGACGGGACTGGTAAAAGCGATCGCAAGAGATGACTAATTATTCTCTTACGTGAACTGGAAGCTGGAGAGGAAGGTTTGCGTTCAACGTGGCGGAAATTCTGTAGAGACGAGAGCGTGGATTGGAATGCCGTTTCGTCCGAGGCCGTGGAAAATGCTCGACGGTGTTTTCCGCCGGCGCGTTTCTGTTTTTCTTGGTTCTCCTCTTCGCGATTTCGTCCTTTTTTCGCTGCCTGTTCGAAAAACTGTTATCCTAATGAAGTCAATTAGGTTGGGGCGGACAAAGGGTTTTTGTGTTATTTTAAATTGGTGTTTCGAGGGATTGGGAAGCGAAAATGTTGCGTCAGGAGGATACCGTTCGAATAGGAATGAATCGGAGTTGAATTGAAAAGGATGAAAAGGATTGGAAATAAGGTAAGCGTCCTAAATTCCGACATATTTCTGTTTAAAAGTTAGCGGTATGAGTCATAGTTTTGAAAAGGGTTGTTATAGTACCTTCTCGGCAAAAAGAGATTTTTTTTTGTGGAAAATTTTCAAGATGGCCGACTTCCATTTATGCGGGAAATCTGTATAATGTGTTGGCTGTAATAGCCCTTTATTTCACATTAATTTACATCTATTATGTCATACACCAAATGTTACTGTTTTTTGTGATATTTGCAATTGCAACGAAAATGTAATGCAATTGTAAATTTTAATATTGCTGTGAATAAGGTTTTTAGTAGTTTGATGTAGTCTTCAAACGGCGATAGAAGAGATAATTTGGAAACAATTTAACCAGAATTATCCTTATACAAAGTATTACCGTTATCTACATAGTAACAATTTAATATGAAATTTTGTAAATATGTTTTGCCATCTCTATCGTATGGTAACCGAACACAAATTACTGCCAAAGTAAACCCTAAAACCAGTACTTTTAGGGTAACTAGTGTGAAAATTTGTTGACTTCTGTGTGTTGAAAATCTGATTTTCTTTGATGTGATTTATGTGCTCACATGCAAAAACCAAATATGCAACAAAAACAAGATTTTTATTCATAGCAAAAAAATCTATTAAAAACACTTCTAAATAACCCGCTTTCCATTCTATTTCACTTTCCATTTTATACGAATAAATCTTCTCTATATTAATGTAAACTCAATTCAGCGTTTTTTTACTTTATCATACGCAGTAAGATAAAGTATTGTAATCATGCCGAAAAAAAAATTGAGATTTTTAGCGGAAATAGGTCTTTTTGGGTCCCCTGAACATTTTTGACCAAGGTACAAAAAAATGTCTGTGTGTGTGTGTGTGTGTATGTCTGTGTGTAAACGATTTTTGTGACGACGATTCCGGAGAAACTACTAAAGGTATCGGAACGAAAGTTCATATTTAGAAGTTTTGTTACCAAACTTAGAGCTGAAAAGCTTTTGGTTGAAAGGGGTCCAAAGGAGCTGGTAGTTTATTCTAAGCCTTTTTGAAAGATTTTGCAAATGAGCCGCCATTTCTGTAATTTCGACAAAATAGTTAATTAATAAATTAAAGTAGAAGAAATTTTGTATAATTTATGCCTATGACATTTTTTGGTAAAATTAATAGTTTAGCTTCAAGAGCAAATTCTATTTGATCGAGATCGGTCCCATCTGCATTGATATGAAATTACATAGTAGCCAGAATTTTGACAAATATTTTTTTGTGTTGTCACATTCGAAAACAGCTGATCTCATCAGAGGTTGGAGAACCACTATGGAACGTTGCCGCTGTAGTGCGGCAAATTATAAAATACAAATTTCAAATAAAATAAGATCACCAATTTGATTGTTTGTTGATAAGAAATATCAACCCGTCTTTATATCTAATTCTAAAAATGATACATTGAGAAAATTATAAATAAAGTATAGCGAGTATAGCGTAGTTTTATTTTAATATGTTGGTAGGGATGTGTCATGAACAAATATAAATCTGTCAGAATTTGAATTACCTTTTTAAGGTGCGTTTTCATTAGTGATAATGGCAGTGGTAGCAGACGCTGTTATAGTATTTCCAATAGAAAATTGCTAGTGACTCATGTTTATGTACATGCAAACTAATATGTGTCATTATCACGATATGTAAGAAATACTATAATTTCGTATTCTACCACCGCCATTAGCTACCATTACCTACCAATCGGAACGCACCTTTCGTCAAAGTGGTACCAACCTAGCATTTACTATACAGAAATAATTTTTTTTTTAATACGTATTTCTTGAAATGTTAGGAATATAGTGCACCGGATATAAAAGTAGTTAATTCCAGTGACTACATTCTCCCCAATTTTCTTATTGAGTATTTTTTTTGTTTTAGTGCATTAGATAAGCAACAATTTTACAATACAAGTAATTAGTATAATAATATACTATTAGTATATAAAATACTTGTTGGTAAATAACTATTTATCACAAAGTACATCAAAAATCAACAAACAAAAAACTTGAAAACAGTCAACCTGAAATAAATACATCCTCTATAAACTCCCTGTACAACTTTATTCCCCCTTTAAAACGTCAAGTCGTTCGTTTCCCTTTTTCACTCTCAACTGAATTCAGTATAAGGGATTTCCGGACAGAATTCCGCTTCGACTTTGTCGCGAGAAAAGTGCGTCGACGATATATTGCTAAAAGTGTAATCCCATAGAGGGCGCCCCGTTTCGGCAATACACCGTAATGTACACGTATGTGCGTACCCCAACGTGTACGCGAGATGGCGCTGGTGTTGAGACTGTTGAGTCGCGTTGTTGCGTTTCCCCTTTTTACGGTGCCGGGGCCGGGGAGTTCTCAAGTCGTCGTCGTTGGCGTCGCTTCGTGAGCCGGCAAGATTTACAGTAGCAAAGGGTATTGTGGACGGCGTCGAGAGGTATAAATTCCGTTCCCCGCTAGATGATTTAGCCTTGCGGCAGCGGCGGGACGTCAGACCCAGCCCCGTTATTTAGTGCGCATGATTGGACATTAACATAACCTCTGATTTATTAGGGGGGTAAATGCGGGGGAGATACAATCATAATTCCTTAACTCTGAATTTATGTTCCTTTCGAACTTGTTGTCGCCGACGCTTGCGTTGCTCTTGCTTTCGGCCCACACCATGGAGTCAATCGACAGACCTAATCTAGTTATGACGGCACGGCGGTGGTCGGTTATTCAGTATAGTGGTTGTCACTGCTTTGCCAAACTTTCCAAACCAGGGTTGTTAATTTCCTACTTGGTCCAGATTAGTTTCTTATAAAGGCTGGTTTTCCTAGGAGCAGGTTTTTACGCCGCGTACAACGTAGCGTACGTCTTCTCAGACGTCTGTCACTTTTGACAACACGCAAAGATCCCTTGACCTAACTATAAGTAGACCACCTGAATAGCTGATGTTCCACGTTTGGAAAATACAAACGCGCGACGTTTTAAGCTGTCAACTTGAAATGCGTTGTACGCTGCGTAAAAATCCTGCTCCTAGGAAAACCCGCCTTTACAGCTGTCCAAAGTTCGTAAGTTCGTAAGCATTAATATTAACAGGGTGATACTCGATTCTTGTGATATTTGCAATTTGAAGAGTAGTATGCGATCTAGTATCTTCATAATGCTCTGTATAGGATAGCTGGGTAGCATGATGTAAAATATTTAACGGGTTATAGAAGAAGCCATTTACAACCTATTTAACTAGTGGACCTATAGGTCGCCGATATTGGGTAGATCAGTGAATCGGTAGATCGCAGGAATCGATAGACCGCATTACAGTGGGTATCTAAAAGAAAACTTCTTTTGCAAAATCAAAAATGCTTTCTATGGCCTCATATAAACCACGAAAAAAGTTGGCTCAATTAAAAAAAAAATAGATCTCCCGCAATTGGAAAAAATATAATTTGTCCCAACAAATTTGATTTTGTAGAAAAGTGCTTTTGCTTTTCAAGTTGAATAATTTTAACAATAGTAGTGTGTGAAATGAAACTATAAACATATAATTCTAATACAACCTACTTAAATTGCATAAAATTGAGTAATTTTAACAAATTTAGGTTAGTTTCATAATCAATGCATTTTTTTTTCAAAAAACAAACATAATCTGTATATAAATTCAGAAATATGAAAAAAAACATAGACCCCTTGCAGAAGACCTAGATTGTTTGTTACCAGCACCATTGAGCTTATTTACATGAAATACAAAATTAAACATTACCCAAATGTTGTATTAGAGTAGTATTTTTACACTATTCATTTACAACCTATTGTTAAAAATTTTCAACTTGAAAAAAACTTTACCCTTACTACAATGTAGGTTTGATCTTCGCATAATTCCTCATTCAGGTAAATGTTATATTGTATCCGAAAGGAGGATTTGTTGTTTAGTTGTAGTCATTAAACATACTAATAAATAAACGATCCACTGAAACGGCATACAAAGAAGACAGTATTAATATCATATATTATTACGTTTGTATTTACAACTATTAATTCAACTAATTATGTTTTCTTTATTTTGCAGGTAAGTTTTCGACATCCATTAGTTTCCAGAAGCCCACACAACCGAAGTAAAACATTTTAAGGCATTATCTACGACATACACAACAGGTAGGAATCAACCCTATCGTTAAGAATGACAGAGCCTCTAGATAAATTTTGCCAAGTTTACAATATGACCTAACCTTTGCTCAAAAGTATTGAATTTTTCAAATGGTCGGTAAATTGCAAAATTGGATATTGTTGCCTTTCTATTATATGAGTGTTTATAAACAACTTTTATATCGAATGCCCGATCAACGACTATAAATTTTTAATTTAATCTTAATTTGTAATCTTGATTATTACATTGATTATTACAAAGAGTTTTTATCGCACAACCCTTTTCAATATTTTCTCTAAACAACTGATTAAGCAACTAATAGTCGTCTTTCCAATAATTATTAGTTTGTAATAGTTAGAATTACATAGAATATGGTTTTGGATGTTTAGTATATAATACATAGTGGATTAAACAAGCCAGGTAAAAACAAACAAACATATGGAGCAGAAACCCTTTTTCTTCGTGTTCTATATCGTGGCAATGTTTCGCCGCCGAAAGGTAAATAAAGAACTGGAGATGTGTTATCAGGAAACCTCGGCCATATTTATCTCGTTCAGCATCAGGAAAACACGGTGGCGCGCAAAAGTTCCGCCGAGTTTTGCCATAGCCGCTGCAGCGCATAAACAGACCGACAAACAAAAACCTGTCCGAACTTCTTTACAACTTTTTGAATAAATTTGTTCCCTATTTCATATTAGAATAGGTTACCACCGCGTAGAACTTCGTCGGGGTAACCGACTACCCTAAACGAAGGAATCACATGCCAGGAAAGAGTTTTAGACGATTAGGAAGTTTTGGATTTCTAATTGATTAGTGATAACTCTGCGATTACTCTAATCTTCTAAATTTCAGAATATGCAGATATTTCGTTTACTATAAATTTAGTTACGTTTATACATATTGCATATTTATACATATTTATACCAACACGGTATGAATATCACGGTCATACAATAACAAATATGTGTAAAGGAACCCAGGGAGCCTACTGTGTTGTCATCGTTTTTAAAGCGAATGCGAGACTTCTCGAATGGTTAGGTGAGACGGAGTGGGGATATGAATAATGGGGATAAAATATCACCAGTTTTAAAAAGGGAACACTAGAACCTACGCACTAGCTATTGAATGTTACGTTTCTCACTACCATATAGTCTACGGTTAAATCACTCGACAATTTCCATTCCAAAGTTTGACATGTGTAGATGTAATTTCTTTTCGGTTTAATCGGACAATTTAGCGAAAATAACTACAGGTATAACCCTACAGTTTGATTAAATTTTTGTTTATTTTTACAATTTATTATAGTTGTATTAACATTATATAATATTGCTGTCGTTGATACAGGAAAAACAACAATATGTTGAAATTAGCGACTTGCAAAGTGACAAACCATAAATTACCGTTATTAAATTATGCACAGCAGTTAATATGTCCAATTTTCTGTCAAATTATAGCTTTTTGTGATTTAGTTTAACCAAGTTTTCTTTTTATAAATTTTTGAGTGATGGATTACGAATTTCTTCGAAGTGAAATTTTCAACGTTTTGCGGAATGTCGCTAACAATTCAAGAATATCGGTATGTGTGTGCGTGACTACGTGTTAAGGAATTATGATTAGCAAGATCAAAGAAAAAAATACTCTTTTTGCTTAAAATCTAAACGAAAGATGGAATAAATGCCATTGTATACTAGACTACTTTCTCCAAAGAAATAATGGTTGGTTGATCTGATGTGGCTAGGCACATGAATTTATCATACTATATATAAAATTAATAGTTTGGCTGCATGAGATTCTATGTGATCGAGATCGATCGTGTCTGCATTAAAATAAAATTAATTAGGCAGGATTTGACAGATATATCGATTCTATTGACAGTAGGTATTGTCAAAACGTCAACCTTTGACACTACCTACTGTCATTAGAATGAAAATATCTCCCAATCCTGGCTAACTAATTGTAAACACTACCGATCTATCTGCTAATTTTAGCAAAAAATCTCATAGACATAAATTGAACAAAATTACCTCTACTTTCATTTATTATTGAACTATTTCGACGAAATTACAGAAATGGCGGCTCATTTGCAAAATCCTTGAAAAAGGCTTAGAGTAAACATCCAATTGCTTTGGACCCTTTTGAACAAAAAGCTTTTCAGCTCTAAGTTTGGCCATGAAACTTTTAAATATGAACAATTTTTACTATTTTTAACCGTTCATTGTAATTGTTTGTTGCAAATAGCTCAATCTTCTTTATATCAATAACTAGTTACGTTAATTGAGAACAGATTTTGAATGCGCCTGATCGTCTTCTTAAGACAATATACGATACTTTCATCTAAAAAGAAAAAAATCCGGCACCTCCACCAAATTTTAACGGCACATAGTATTGTTTAATCAAGGGTAATAAACGGTGAAGGTCGGTGGCAAGCGATACAAAACGGGTTTTTGAGAAGTTGGCGATATAATATAGGTAATTACCAACTGCACATTTGGCGGTGGCCTCGAAACAATTTTTACTATTTTTAACAGTCCATTTTAATTGTTTGTTGCAAATAGTTCAATCTTTTTTATGCCAATAACTAATTAAGTTAATTGAGAACAGATCCTGAACGCGCCTGATCGTCTTCTAATGACAATATACAATACTTTTATCTAAAAAGATAAAAATCCGGCACCTCCACCAAATTTTAACAGGTTGTCAGGTGATAAGGCGGGCCCCTTAATGGCAGTATTCTGATAAATTCATAAATGTGTTACACGTGGCTGTAAAGCATTTTCAATATTCTATTTAAATCTGTAGACGACAAAAATATTTTTTAATACCTATAAAATGCTTCAGAAAAAAATGCTGTTATGTAAAATGCAAAATTTTGGCTTTCTATTTATCGTAATAGCTAAGTTATTCTAGAAAAAAAAACTTAACTTTTTGCGTTATATCTAGTAGGTAATCCATGCAAAATTCTTTAAAAGTAAAAACTGTTCTGAAATGACGCAACTTTTGTCCCATTCAACCGACAACGTAGCTCTTAAAGATTCCGAAATCCCCATGTACATCATGCTCCGTGAGACACCATGTATAATCGACAATTTAATTATAACTTTTTTATTTACTTAAACATGAAAATTGTTTTGTCCTACCAGATTCGATATCCGAGCCACTGTGCGCCGCGTGCGTTATTGTTCTTAGCGACAAGCAAACTTGCTCATAGATACTTTCAAGAAGTCTCGCATTCGGTTCAAAAAGATGACAAGAGTAGACTGCCTGGTGGTAGAAGTGATAGTATGACGGCGGCCTGATCATAACGGGGATTTGAATCACGGAAAACGGCCGACCTCAACAAAGAAGTACGTTACATACCTATATCAATATTGTTTTATATTATCCGTAATTACAGTGCATTAGTGTGCACCCGACTACATAATGTATACTAAGCTGGTATACGAAATTTTCTATTAGTAATCGGTTACCTCACATAAAACGTTTCATCTTTCTCAAATAGATACGTTATTTCCTCGACTATTTGATGACGACTTCAGATCAGTTCCGCCGCTATAGTTTCCATTTCCGGAATATGCAAATCGGACCTAACGTCGCATTATTTATTTCTCATTTAGTTTCGTATTTGTTTTTCATTACTACGCCGGCTGGATAAGAAGATTTATTCGGCTTTTCGAACAGGAAAGCGGTCGGATTTGCGCGACTCGTATGATTTCATTTCGAATTTTTCGATCTATTGACTTTCACGATATGCGTTTCGAGTGCGCTCTCGTTTCTACCAAGTGGATGCCAGAGGGCGCTGCTAGCGCCGAGCTGGGGGCGCCGAAAAAATATTGGGGGAGATTGCGTGTGTGTCAAAACAAAACGTATCGGAGACGGGTCGCGTTTCACGAGCAATTTATTGACAAGTTGGCGTTGCTTGTCGATATTTTTTAAAAAACCCGGTGTGAAAAATTGATTTTTTTAGTTAGGTAGATATTATGTGACTGAACTGCGGTTGATTTTCGATATTTAGGCTGCGGCTACGATATAAGCGGTAGACCATGAGTGCTATCACATAGACTGCAGTGCTGCAGTGCTCCGCGAGCTTGTTGCAAGTGCTCCGCAAAATTATGAAAGCCGAAATTGTTGACTCATTTACCGTTTCTCTAACTTGCGATATTAATTTTACATAAATTTCGAAAAATGCGGTTGTTATCTTACAATTTAAAGTAATTTTATATTCAACAGTTGGTAGTTAGTGTAAAAATCACAACTACGACTGACGCGAACCAATAGCGATTGAGATGTCAGCCTTATTTGACACTTGACGTCAATATCATAAATCTGGGAAAACCAAAAGTTACTAAAAGTTTGTGATCTAGTGTTTTCATAATGACACCGAAAGCGGTTTCGTTATGACTTTATAACGAACGCAAAGTAGAAAAAAACATTTACAATTTTCAAATAGTAATAAATATGAATAAAATAAATAAAGAATTTAGAACATAATACAATACAAATAAAAATGGGTATAGCTCTGCTACACATGCCACATAAAAAAGTTCTGAAAATATGTAAACATTTTGAAATATATTTCCTAAAATAAAGATAATAAATATGATGTTTTGATAATGTATATTTTTGCGCTCATTTACATATCATCCACATGTTATGTGCGGATTTATTAAGCCTTAGATTAGTATAAAGTTGTGTTAAAAATGAACTTATCAAAACTACTTGAGTAGTTGGTACGTAACTGCTAGTATAAAGAATCTAGCCAAATTACCTAAATATTTGACAAACTAAGAAGGTTTTGAAAGTTTTATTATATTTAAATTTATATTACCGCGAACATGTCAGATCCTTGGAGGAACTATCACCATATACCAAATAGGTGGCGGCATGTATAACCTCCAGGTGATAGTTTACGAACAAAATTTAGGGGGCCAGAAAATCAAAACATACACACAGACAAAATGTGGAATTATGTGAATACGGGCAAAAAGAAAACTTCGGAAGCAATTCGGTACATCGAGAGTGCTTTTTCCACCAAACATTCAAGAGTTGGTTTGTAGAAATAAATTCCAAAATTCCCGTTATGTTCTAAATTTATACAGAAATATATATTTTTCTTTTCTGTATCAGACTAATGATTTTCGCCGCAATTAAACTTCATTCGAGTATTCATTTTTTCAATTCGGTAAAAAGTTAGAGCTGATAAAATATCAATAAAACTGTATTTTAAACGGCTACAACTTCTTAAGGAATTGAGAAAACCAATAAGTCAATATGAACCTTTTTACTCGGAATGACATTTAGTTTTTAGAAGAAAATCTGTAAAAAGTTTTATGTGGGTTTTATTTTGTTACTTAAATTTATTTACTTTGTATTGTTGTAATGGGTATTGATTATGTTATTTTTTCGTTTTCGCATTGTTGGATAGGTATTTTATCTTTTATTTTTCTTTGTTTGTTAACATTTCAAGCGGCTGTAACTTCTTAAGGAATAGAAAAAGCATATAAGACCATATAAAACATTATACTCAGAATGACATTTGATTTCTAAAAATTAATTCTGCTGAAATAAAAGGTAGACTATTAATATATTTATATTTTCTTCTAATTAATGTTATATTTTAACTGTAATTTTATCAAAATATCGGTTTTTCTCATAGATTGACAATGTTTTCTGTATGAAAGGAAAAGTATATAACATATTGCATTTCTTCAAACGATAAAGGGATGTTTATTTAATATACAGTTAACATTTGAAGTCAATGGGTCACATAGTTTTTAAAATATCATGCCAACAGTTCGCGAAAAAACGGTTTCGAGAAAAACACGTTCAAACTTTGAAGTACAGTTTATAACGTATCATCGAGTACTTACAGTATTTTTCTGCTAATATGTTATACCAGGGCCATACTTCATTCCTTACTCCACTTCGCAGAATATATTTTAACATAATTGCCAAAGACATACTCTTCCCAGATTTTTTGTATCAGTTTTTAATCTATAATCCTAAATGTATAAACACTTTCTATTGGTATTATATAAATTAACAACTACCAATCTATTACATCAACAAATTACTAAAATCACATCATCCAATTCCAAAGTATACACGAGCCGAATCGAAGGAAGAAGTCACTCGTGATTTAATTTGATTCTCCGGTCGAAATAAATTTGATGCAGCTGCGCGAAATACGAATCTCCAATCACTCAATTATAATGGAGCTTTCCCATTAAATCGTATCCTTTTCCCGACCACCGCCGCGACGGCGGCGTAGCTTCGCCTAACCAAGATAACTCCGCGCCAGAAAAAAGCGACTTACCGGGAAGAATAGAGCAACATCGTAATTGAACTATTCCTAGAAATGCTTTGGATTTAATTTATAATGAAATGCCGGCCGGCCTTTAGCGTTTCCCACCGTAGAATTCTTACTCTCCGAAGACCACGGTCGAGACGAAAGAACCATAAGAAATCCCTAACACACCGCAAACTCTTAATGGTGTAATTTCGAGGTGAGGTTTTTCTTTAGCTGGGAATTACTATCGATTTGGAGGCACTTCAATTACACAGAGCTTGTTCCTGTAATTGAAGTATTTAATTAGCTTCCAATCGAGAAAAAGGGAACATCGCTTTAGTTTGACTTTGGTTTTGTAACGTCTATTATTGTATACAAAATGTTATAAAACCGGTGGCTGAAATTAAAAAGAACTAATGAACGTCAAGAATCAGAAGTCATATTTGTAGGTTTAATTTTTGTGGCGACGATTCCGGAGAAACTACTAAAGGTATCGGGACGAAACATCATATTTAGAAGTTTCATGACCAAACTTAGAGCTGAAAAGTTTTTTGTTCAAAAGGGTCCAAAGGAACTGCATGTTTACTCTTATAATTTTTTAACTATTTTGCAAATGAGCCGCCATTTCTGTAATTTCGTCAAAATAGTTAAATAATATATTAAAGTAGAAGAAATTCTGAATAAATTATGTCTATGATATTTTTTTGTAAGATTAATAGTTTAGCTGCATGAGCAAATTCTATTTCATCGAGAGGCAAGGTAGGCAACTGCCTACGGCGGCAAACATTAGAAGCGGCAAAACTAACTGAACTACAACAAATAAAGACATTAAAAATTGTTAACTTATAGAAGATGGTGATATCTAGAAAAAATAAGGATAGTAAAATCAAATAGATCAGGAATTGACAGAGTACAGCAGACAATACAATAATAGATAAGCTTAAATAAGTTAGCTCATGATCTTTTTTAAGAAATAATATCGGATTAATACTTTGACGGGGTTATCTTAGAAGCTGAAAATTAGTAAACGAAATAAAAAGAAATCATATGAAAGTGTAGTCGAACCTATACAAAAAGTAAAAGAGAAATATAAAATAGCCATAGCGACTCTTGAGTATTTATACGATATCCCCAAACTGAAAGAAGATATTATGTTTATAATAAGTAAAAATGAATCACTGACTAAATTTTGGTGAAGATCTGTATCCAAAATAAATGAAGAATTACTTAAAAATATTGAAAGATGTCGATTTTAGAGAAGGTAAAAAACAGAGATATTATGTCAATATCTATTCAGTCAAAAAATACAAAAGTTTGCTGATGAGAGATGACTTGACAGAATAGATATTGACATAATATTTCGGTTCTGAAAACCCGTTTTTGAACCGTTTTGCAAACCCAAGTCCTAAACTTACATCTTTCAATATTTGTAAGTAATTCTTTGTTTATCTTGTACCCACTTCTTTCGTCTTTAACGATGTAGCCTACCGGTAGTAGGTACTGTACCCCGGAAAGTATATAAAACTCATAAAAAAACGTAAAACTTTGTAGTAAACATTTTTATGAAATTTTTATTTTTATGAAAATGACTTTCCAACATACAACATAAAAATACAAAGGTTTCACATATGAATTTTTTTAATTATTTG
Organism: Melinopterus prodromus; assembly: GCA_964023965.1. Classification (NCBI taxonomy): domain Eukaryota; kingdom Metazoa; phylum Arthropoda; class Insecta; order Coleoptera; family Scarabaeidae; genus Melinopterus; species Melinopterus prodromus. The sequence continues at coordinate 2,137,993 of OZ030391.1, read as the reverse complement.
TTGTGTTTACGTGATTTGACATCTACGATTTAGAAAAAAAAAACATTAAAAACACCGTTGACTTTACCTGTTTTTTTATGCGTTTTGTTTACGTTATGTACAACCTGTGGTTAGTTTCCATTGCAGATAGTGTTTTTTAAACAATTTTCATTAGTGGGGTGGTATACTTACTCCTTAATATGGTGTATAATTTGTTCTACTAAGCTTAATACTTTCGGAGTTATCGATGCAAGCATTCCTGATATTTTATATCTTTTATCATGATAGTTTTTATAAATTTCAATAATAATATCATCAAAGATGCAGTCAAAAGTTTGATATCATGGTATTTTTGGTATTATTTTCATAGGTGGACGAAATAAGTATGATGTTCAATGATTTTGCGTCTAAAATGACTAGACTATAGACCTTGTTTCCAGATGGACGAGTAGGCGTTTTTAAATTCATGACCTCCCTTAACATTTGGCCAAATTTAGCATATCTATAAGAATTTTGCTAACCCTGCTCATAACTGTACCTACCGGTGGGAGCGATAGATTGTTTTCCAAACACTCGCCTGCCTCAAGTCTTGCGAGCCAATAAAAAGCGCGCATCCCTCCCAGTTAGAATAGAGGTCACTATGTCTGCAATAATATAAAATTAGTTAGCCAGGATTTGACAGATATTTTTATTCCTATGACAGTAGGTAGTGTTAAACGCTGATGTTTTGACAATACCTACTGTCAACTCGTTTTATTTTAATGCAGACACGATCGATCTCAATCGAATGCAAGTTGCTCATGCAGCTAAACTATTAATTTTATATATAGTATGATAAAGCCATGTGCCTGGCCACATAAGATTTTTTGATGTAGTTCTCGCAATAAAAAAAAATAGTATTAATTAAAATAGTAAAGTGCCATAGTATTTATATCTGCAGAAAATTATTAAGGATTGATTACGAAAAACCGTAATTTTTAGATTTTATAGCTAATTGTATTTATTTATATCATGATTTGATGTGATCAATTTGATTGAGTTCTACAATCTACATTCTATAATAACACATATAAACTTACATTACGTTGCATTAAGAGTCAATATTATGTCAAGAGTTAAAAGATTGTTTTGAATGTTTGGCACTTAACCTCCATTATTTATTTCAACTCTTCAATGTTTGTGGGTCCTAAGAGCATGATAACAATATAATTTTTAATTAAGTCTAATAATATTCCCTGGGGTCATTTTCTCGCTGGAAAATAAATCCGTATAGCGTCTCCATCTTCCTCCATATCACCAATAAATAACGTTTTATCAACTTAGGCATTACAAATCTTAAAAATTCCTGGTGTTTACATCAAGAAGCTTCTTCACAAGCGAACACCCAGAGAAAATTCGATTTAGTCCGGACGGTTATTTAAATTTTGTTATCACGGTAAACATCGGTCGTCGTATATAAATATAAACAGAGTAAAAAGTTAGTTCGAAAACAGCTTAAGGGAAAGGATTACTTTGCGTCTGCTTCGGCGGAGGGCGCGAGCGACAGGGGGGACGAAGGGACGCGACGAACCATCGCTCTCGCGCAGTGTCACGATATCCGGAAAGGCGTAAACTTGTTTGTGCGAAGTTTTTACTTACTCGATTAACTGTTCATCTTCCAGACAATTTTGTACGTCACGTCTAGTGACACTGCGTCGCCTCCGCATTACCATAATCCGAGGAGTGCGTCAACCCTTAACACCTCTAACCGAACGCGTAAATATGCCGAGAAGCATTTATTTTACGAGGCGTTTATTATATTGTTAAATTCCTTCTTGCAATTCTTCTCAAGTGTTGATGAGAAGTTGTTAGTGTATAGATATAATTTATTAGATGTCCAGTTAGGAAAATATCTTTTATTTGATGCATAATAAATTTTATATTTGATAACTTTTCTGTCTAAAATATGTTTTATAAACTAAAAACTCAGCCTTATTCGACAATTGACGTCAATATCATAAATCTTGGAAAACCAAAAGTTACTAAAAGTTTGTCATCTAGTGTTTTCATAATGACACCGAAAGCGGTTTCGTTATGAGTTTATAACGAACGCAAAGTAGAAAAAAACATTGACAATTTTCAAATAGTAGGTAATAAATATGAATAAAATAAATAAAGAATTTAGAATATAATACAATTAAAATAGAAATAGGTATAGCTCTGCCTGCTACACATGCCACATAAAAAGTTCTGAAAATATGTAAACATTTTGAAATATATTTCCTAAAATAAAGATAATAAATATGATGTTTTGATAAAATATATTTTTGCCCTCATCTACATATCATCCACATGTTATGTGCGGATTTATTAAGTCTTAGATTAGTATAAAATTGTATTAAAAATGAGCTTATCAAAACTACTTGAGTAGGTGGTGCTAATATAAAGAATCTATCCAAATTACTTAAATATTTGACAAACTAAGAAGGTTTTGAAAGTTTTATTATATTTAAATTTATATTACCGCGAACATGTCAGATGCTTGGAGGAACTATCACAGTATACCAAATAGGTGGCGGCATTTATAACCACCAGGTGATAGTTCACGAACAAAAAGAAAACTTCGGAAGCAATTCGGTACATCGAGAGTGCCTTTTCCCTCAAACACTCAAGAGTTGGGTTGTAGAAATAAATTCCAAAATTCCCGTTATGTTCTAAATTTATACAGAATTATATCTTTTTCTTTTCAGTATCAGACTAATGATTTTCGCCGCAAATAAACTTCATTCGAGTATTCATTTTTTCACTTCGGTAAAGAGTTCGAGCTGATAACAATATCAATAAAACCGTATTTTAAACGGCTACAACTTCGTAAGGAATTGAGAAAACCATTAAGTCAATATGAACCTTTTTACTCGGAATGACAATTAGTTTTTAGAAGAAAATCTGTAAAAAGTTTTATGTGGATTTTATTTTCTTACTTAAATTTATTTACTTTTTATTGTTGTAATGAGCATTGATTATGTTATTTTTTCGTTTTCGCATTGTTTGATATGTATTTTATCTTTTATTTTTCTTTGTTTGTTAACATTTCAAACGGCTGTAACTTCTTAAGGAATAGAAAAAACATATAAGACCATATAAAACATTATAATCAGAATGACATTTGATTTCTAAAAATTAATTCTGCTTAAGAAAAGGTAGAACATTAATATATTTATATTTTTTCTAATTAATGTTATTTTGTAATGTGGTCCTTGTGTTAAGACCGAAAAGTCGGTTTGATATTTAGCTGACCGCAAAGTAGAAAAATATAACTTCTCAGGCCGGAATTTTTTTGTTGCCCGATATTAGGGATGCCCCACTGCTATCTGGAGACGCCCTCTTGTATTTGCGGAGGTTTTTCGAGTGCTAACAACCTTGGCTGTAGGGCTGAACGACAACGGTGTAGTTGAGACTAGCTGCGAAACAGGGGCCTGGGCTCTCGTTCATAATTTAAATGTAAATTTGCGAATCTGTTCTCGGAACAGCTATTGCCAACCCCTTACGAAGTAATTGCCACGTCTGTAAGCGATCTTGTAGTTAACCATGAGTTAAATTGTATGCTGTATACAGGGTAGTTTGAGAGAGCGTTAGAAATTAAGAAAATTTTAAACTGACCAGCAGTGAAGTTATTAAGGCTCTCGTCTCAATTCAAATAGCGAACTGTAGCAAACTATAATATGGCGCTACTATAAACATGTCTGCTTTTATTTCGTATTTATTACATTTGACATATGGTATAACAATAATAAAATTATAAACCCCTAACCACAATAAGTATTTTAGAACCTAAATACGTATTTCAGCAACTATGTTGCCCTCTTCAGTAGAACCTAAAAAGAGGAAAAGAGAGATTAGCACTTCATAGTATCTTTACTGGATATTGTCCAAGCAAATCACTAGTGGAAGTGACGTCCATGTTAAACATTACCCTATATATATACCCATTTGTTGTTCACACCTCAGTGAATTTTGATCATTGAAGCGTAAAAAACAAGTTTTAATTAAAGCAGGTCAAACAATGGCGAACTAGGTATAGGACCCCTGTCTGAATTTATTAATTTATCTCTCTCTATTCAAGTGAATAAAGATACTTTCCAAGCTGTTTAGTTCCCTATTATTTGACACAGCTTTTACAAGTTTTAAGTCATCTACAACTACTTTATGACCTGTGTCTAAAATATGTTGAACCACACTAGCTTTTTCAAAACGATTATATTTAAAATGAGCTACATGTTCTTTGAACCTAGTTAAAATTGTTCTTCTAGTCTGGCCTACGTATTCTTTTTCACAGTCATGACATTTGATACAATATATACCAGATTTATCAAGTACATCTACCTTATCCTTTGGGTTTCCAAGAAGGTTTTTTATGCTATTATGAGTCGAATATGCTAGAGATTTTGTGATGTAAAAATACTTCTCAAACCCCTTGTATATGCACAATCGAACGGCATTTTAACATATTTCTTCTTTTCTACAGACAAAGTATTTAAAGTAGATATTTGATTTACATAAATTTTTTGATTCTGCTTCTTAATCATTCTATCAACTATTTTCTCAGGGTACCCATTATGTATGACAACATTCTTAATAAACAATAATTCTTGCTGATATCTATCTGCGGACAATGGAAATTTCAATAACCTATTTACTAAACAACTAATAAAAGACAATTTTTGTTGAAAAGGATGCTGCGAATCATTAGGGATAAACCTGATTGTGTTAGTATCTTTCCGATACACGTCAATTTCTATTATATTTTTGCTATTCCTGACTACCAGAGTATCTAAAAATGGAAGTTGGCCGTTAACTTCTTGTTCTACAGTAAAGTTAATGGTGTTGAATTTATAATTCAAAACGAGAAGAAAATTTTGAATACTGCACTTGTTGGTGTCAAAAATGGCAAAAATATCGTCGACATACCTAACCCAAGTCTTAGGGAAATATGGTGCTATAGACTTTACATTGGTTTCAAATCTGCTCATAAACAAGTTGGCAATAAAAGGTGAGAGACAGTTATTGTTATATGGTATAACCTAAAGCTATTTATGTATTGCTTTCTATTTGTACAAATATTCAGACTGGACTGTGTTTGAGTTTTCTAGTCGATGATATAGTACTTTGACAATCGTCGCTATTGTAAACATGGTTGCCAACTTATTAGACACACGCACTACAATACTCCAGAGTGCAAGTCTAGAGAAGTTCAGAAGACAAAATCTTGTGCTCGTATAGTTATTAATATTTATGTGTATTTTATAATGTATTACATGTACTTAGGTCCGTCTAACCCAAAAATCTCATTAAACAGTTTTTGAATGGATACGTTTTCGAATTATGATTTTTTTCTTTTTTTCGGAGGTAGTTTCACTATTTGGTGCATATCTCGATTTAGGCACGTCCAATGTGGTCACTCGGCACATCAAATTAAAGCTAATCGTATCACCAACAACGAATACACATATATGAAAAAATGTGGCAAAAATGAAAATCGAACATTTACTCTATCACCGGTGAAAAGTAGAAATCGTGGAAATATTGGTCAGTTTCTTATTTTTTACATAGAGTATACACTTTTACGAAGACAACAATGAATTTACGATACAAAATCTATGGAAAAATGCCGAAGTTATCAGTTTGATTAATTTCGTTTATTTTTATTGTATATTTGCAATATATAATGACATTAGAAGTGGTTCTGGCTCCTGCTTCGCCTTCTGTTCTTGTGTTTCTCTTATGAGGAACCATATATAGTCCCCATCATTCTTTCGTTCCAAAATCTCTGGTAGCGCCTCTCAATGGTCTTCATCTCCTGGTGGAACCTCTCACCATGCTCGTCACTAACGTCGCCAAAATCCAGGTGCGAATGTAAGAAATAAATTTTCAGAGACATGTTGACGCCTGTTGGAAATTAAAGAAACTTAAAAGCATATAACAGAAAATGAATAGAATAACAGTATTCTGTACCTATTTCTGCATATTTCTGGAGCAAATCTTCAACAATTGTCTGGAAGTTCGGGCTTTTATTGTTTGCAAGGAGATCAGAAACATTTAGTTTAACTGTATTCTAGGCTGCTGCCTCATCCGATGACAAATATGTCTGGAATTTTTCATCTTTCAACAGCTTCCTTATTTGTGGACCGTCAAACACCCCTTCCTTGATTTTCGCAAAAGAAAGAGTTTTTAATAAGGTTCTCAAATAAGCAAACGCTTGTCCTTCTTTATTCAATGCTTTCACTAATTTTTTGAAGAGTCCAAGTTTAATATGTGGTGGCAGAAGAATGATGTTTTCTTTTTTGATGAGTTTGACTTATTTAATGTTGTCTTTGCCATTGTTTTCTCTTATAATGATGTTCTCGATCTCGGCTGTCACAGAGCCATAGGAAACAACAATATTTTGTGTAGCCACCTTGCATTCCACATAACATTCCCGCCACTTTCAAATCGGCACAAACTTTCCAGTCGTGTTCTTCATACTCGATCAATTTCAACAATTTGACCGTAGTCTCGTAAGATTCCTTAGTCTTGACTGCATCTGCAATGTGAATCGATGGTTTCTCGTTTTCGTTATGCAAAATTACTGTTTTCAAACTTTCCTTACTGCCGTCGATAAATAGCCGCCACTCGGTTGCATTGTAACGCTGTCCATGCTCCTCGAACAAACAAGGAATGTCCTTGAAAAAGCATATGTTATCTTCTGTCGTATAATGCATGGCGTAAGGCTTGGGTTGCGACACAACCCAATTTACATAACTGAAATGACATGCGTATCTTGGCATAAGTCAAACATTGGCACTTTGTGCACAAGCATAGTCACAATTGCTGGATTTTAATTGTTTCTCGTCTTAGTGCGTTAGGAGTGCGTGTCGTGTGTTTTCGAATTTTGCTACTATTCTTTTCACAGTAGATAAATTTGGAACATTATTTCAGTTATTTATTATGTTGAAAAGTGATATGCCATGCAATCACAGGGAAACAACTGAGGCACGCGGAGTTTGTTTACGCGAATGAACAACAATTTAATTACATGTCCCGTTTTACATCGCGTCGCAGGTTTTTGTTAATTAGCGCCGTGCACCCCGAAAATGTAAACATTTGACAATTTTTAATGGGTCAAACGAATATATTATTACTGCGTGGTATGGTATTTAATTAATTAAATGTATATTTCACCGAGATAATACATATATATTTAAATTGACATTCGTTTATAATGTAAAATTTACAATCAACCGACGAGCGCGCGCCAAATATTGATGCGAAAACAAAATATTTTGATATAATTTCAACCAGTGCCCCCGACGGAGTCAAAAAATAGTACGTTTATTAATGTTTACGGTTGAACTTCATTGTTATGAAGCGCGCAGATGTGAAGATACCCATGATATTGTGTGAGCGGATGCATTAATCATATTTTAATTAGTATTTTCATCAAATTCAACAAAATTATCACATATAACCAGAAACTGCCCTTTTAGAATCGCTTGCAATCGCATAAACCGCGAAATATCTATATTCTATACATATTTAAACTTGCGTGTAGTATGCTGTAGTGTTGCCAAAGGGTTTTCTTTGGCAAAGGGGCTTTCTTAGTTTTGTTTTATTAGAAGAAAAACTTATTTCCTCAACAATCTTTCTTGATGTGACACAAGCTTTCGATAAGGTTTGGCACGAAGGATTGATACACAAACTAAAAAGTATCCTACCTTTACAATACGTCGAGCTGCTAACATCCTATATATCTGATAGACTATTCAGAATAAAGCAGATCGATGAATACTCGGAACTAAAAGAAGGAAAAGCTGGTGTACCCCAAGGTAGTGTATTGGGACCAATTCTCTATCTACTATATACAAGTGACGTACCACAGCTGGGAAATGTAACAGTTGCCACATTCGCAGATGACACGGCTCTAATGGCAGTGGGATCAACTATTGGAGAATCTACTAGGAATCTTCAACAAGCGAGTAATAAAATATATAAATCGACTAAGCTCGACGAACTGAAATCTGTCCACATTAACTTTACAAACAAAAGAATCGAGGACATACCTCATGTCAAGATTAACGACGCCATAGTTCCATATGCGAACACAGCAAAGTTCTAGGGTATGACTCTGGATACAAAACTAAGGTGGAAAGAACATGCTAAGAAGAAGAGAGTAGAGTTTGGCCTCAAATACAGGGAACTGTACTGGGTTCTGGAAAGAAGCTCTCAGTTGTCAGTACAGAACAAACTACAAGTTTACAACCAAATGCTAAAACCGATTTGGTTATACGGCATCCAGCTTTGGGGTTGCGCGAAAAACTCCAATATACAAGGAATCCAGACTTTCCAAAATAAAGTACTAAGGAATATGGTTAACGCTCTTTGGTACATACGGAATAGTGACCTGCATCGTGATCTTGGTGTCCCACAAGTCATCCAAGAGATAAAAAGATTCGCCACTAAGCATGAATCTTGTCTAAGCCATCACGTCAACGTAGAGGCCATGCAGCTACTGGACAACCAGAATCTAGTGAGAAGACTAAAAGGAACTAAACCCTTCGAACTAGTGAACCAGGGAAATGTGTAAAAAGCAGAGCACAGTGAGTAAAGTGTTAGTGCTTTTTGTTTAGGACAAAGAAAATATAGGACGTTATGGATAGCCTATTAGAGACAAGAGATCTAGTTTTAAGAATTCAGATTTAAATTGATGGTTAATCTTTTAGATCATCATCAAAGATTGTTACCTACAATTTGAAATATGAACAAACTTTCAATCAAAATCAACGCTTGGGCAATTTTTCTAAGCCCAGAAATCGCAAGGACGGCTTCTAGATGGCATTCGATCATCTGGGTTTGTCTTTGGACGGGCATTAACAATTTCGGTTATGAATTATGCATGCGCTGTCTTATGAAAAGTGTTCGAGCGGCCCGCTAGATCTGGCTGGGAACTTTTTCAGCGCGACCGAAGGCGACCTCTCGCGATCGATTCCCTTACTACATTAAGTGAAATTTTTTGCTCATTGAGTTCGCGGCGTTTCACGACGGCGACGCTTTCAGCTCCCCCCCGCCGAACCTTTGACTTTTCCCAATATTACTCGTTGAATTAAATTATTTCACTTGAGTTTGTATGTGAGCTTTTTTTTTCTTTCGTTTGCTATAATAAATCTTTAGGGGTATATAGGAATTCTAAAAGAAAAACTGTTTTTATTGTTAGGAATTTTCTTAATTTGTCCCTAATATTCAAGAAATTAAGAATGTTTTGGTTTTTGGCTACAGACTAATATGTACCAACATGAATGGTGGCAATAATAGAGTTTTGTTTGCAATTATTTGTTAATACCAGTGTTGTGGAAACGTGAGTTGGACAGTTATTAATATTAACCATGAAATATATGCAATTCATTTTCATTTTGTACTTATTCTACTTCAAAGTATCTTTTCAAAACCGATGTTGTTCTTATAAGGAATGCAGTTGATCCCACGGCCATTAGAGCCGTGTCATCTGCAAATGTGGCAACTGGTACATTTCCCAGCTGTGGTAGGTGACTTGTATATAGTAGATAGAGAATTGGTCCCAATACACTACCCTGGGGTACACCAGCTTTTACTTCTTTTAGTTCCTAGTATTCATGGATCTGTTTTATTCTGAATAGTCTATCAGATACATAGGATGTTAGCAGCTCGACGTATTGCAAAGGTAGCATACTCTTTAGTTTGTGTATCAATCCTTCGTGCCAAACCTTATCGAACGCTTGTGTCACATCAAGAAAGATTGTTGAGCAAATAAGCTTTACTTCTAATGCTTTCTCTATGATATCTGTTATTCTATGGACTTAATGATCTATAGTGGAATGTTTTTCTCTAAAATAAAATTGGTGATTAGGAATTAGTTCCTTACTCTCATTGGTAGGTTTCATTCTCTTTAGAAGCCACTTTTCAAAGAGCTTCGATATCATTGGTAACAGTGATATTGTGCGATATGATTTGGCCTCGTTCGGTGGTTTGCCTAGTTTTGGTACCATGATATCAATCAAATAGATTCTCATATAGCAAAACTATTAATTTTATATATTGTATGATAAAGTCATGAGCGTGGCCACATCAGATTTTTTCCTTATAAGGTAACTTAATGACTAACTGGTATACAAAATAGTTTAATCGTTTATAGTGGTTCTTCAAGGTATTGGGTTGTAGCCGACCTTCCTGGTGTCGACTTATGTTTGTTGTTTTATCGTTGCACATTCCTAGAACAAGGCTCCCAAAACACAAACTAACCTCGCGACTGATTATTTTTTATGCTCCGGATGACCCTACACACATAAACATACGGAGTTGGATTTAACACCGATTCAACTCCGCTATGGATCTCCCTCGCGACCGTTTGCGCATGTAGTTAAATCAGACGGAGTTGAATTTTTACAGAGCTCATTCACTCTTTTTATAGTTATTATTATTTGTAACGGAGTTGAAAATATATGTTTAGGGAAATGCAGCTTTACTCCTTTATAGACATAAAATAATCTCCCCGCGTGTCAAACTTCCGCGTTCCGGAGTGCAAAAGTTCTTCTGTAGTAGTGAAATACATCCGTGGAGATGTTACGTAACTCCTTTATTAGTGTTAAAATTACCCTGTTGCGGGGTGCTTTTCTTTTATTGGCTTATTATATTCTTTTATTAAATTATTATTTCCCTAAAAGAGTTGTTTGTGTACGTAATGAAGTTAAATATGTATCAAATAGAGTTTTTTTTTCAGAGCGGTTCTTATCTTTATTAGGAATATGACGGGGACCAGTAAAAATCAAAAATACATTTTAACAATTTATTTTTCGAAAAAACAAGTAAATGAATATACATGTTTGCACAATACTCAATAAATAAAATACAGTTTATCCTAAATGTAACAATAATCTCCGTATAAATATTAATAATAATAAATTAATAACTAATATCAAATATAACAGAGTACATAAAGTCTAGAGTACTTTCATTAATAACTAAGTACATATAATATAATTGGTAACTATATACATATCATTCGCCTTATTATAAGGAATGTGTATAAGGATTTGTATTAACATCGTCATCTTCTTCGCCCGTCCTTATTACCAAAGTAATTCCTCGTTGACTGTGCCATATGAAGTCTACCAATAACTCCTTGTCGATTCCATAACTCGCGTCATCATAATACTTGATATCTTGATATTTTTTCTCTGCTATTTTAAATAGCTTGCCAACTGTACATAAAAAAAGAAATATCTGCAGAATTGTTGTATTTTTGTATGTTGTAAGGCAAATAGAAAAAATCAAAAAAACGCATTGCCGGACAAAGGAATACAAACTACTTCATAAAAAAAAACACAAAAATATATGAAGGTACCACAAATGCGGCAACAAACGTACTGCGCATTTGACTGGCCGGTATCTTCGCAAGCTTTTTTCTATAGTACCTACATTAGTAGTGTGCGTAACATTTTTATAAACTACAAAATTATAAAAGCATGTGAGCACAACGAATAAGTAATGTACACGCATACATATGTCTACGTACATACATACATATGTAGTAATATAAGTAACTTACCTGTAGTATTAATTGTGTCGAAATTTAATACATCGTTGATAATTCTGACCCATTTTTTTATTTGTCCGTATTTATCTCGTATGAAAATACACTGCTCCATTTGAAATAATAATGTAAGTACTTACCTATAAAATATTAAAAGTAATGGAAATGAAACTCACTCTCAACTGCACCCCGCAAACTTAGGAGTATAAGTGACAACCACAACACACTGCGAAGCAAACTGCAAACCGTCTTGGTGGCGACATGTTGACTCCTGTTGTTGTCAAACCGTAAGTTTTTGCCTCGACAGTATAAATCTTACCTTTTTGGAGATTATTCACTCCAAAACGAAGGTAGAAATCAATATTACACAGGGAATTAATGTTTACTTCTAGGAGTTTTATCACTCCGTCACAATGTTCAGTCATATCAACTCCAAAAAGTGTACTTTCTCTCATTTTGTCAGTTATTTCAACACCCTGCATGGTGTTAATTTTCATTTCACAGCTCCAGTGAAAATTTTCACCATTTCGGATATAAACTATTTTCAACTCCGTGCTGTGTAGTTAAATTAACTCCGATATTACGTATATCAACAATTTTTAGCACACAATCAACTGATTTTCGGAGAAAAAATCACTCTTTTTTGTGTACAACTAACTACGTGCAAATTCTCTCCGTAAAATTTTTATGTGTGTATGTGACAATATTATGTTTGTAGGCGTTTACTTTTTTAAGACATGAACCCATTTCCGTCCCACTGATAAACTTTGGGAACTTAACAAAAACCAGTGTTATGTTTGTTTAACTACATGAAGACAACAGTTGTACAACATTACATCAATATCCAAGTTGATGAGGAATAAAACTGTGTTGATTTTAATTGAATGGAATTACCCATATAATAATAATACTACCATTGATATGTAGTTTTAAATAAACCTTTCCTACCACAAGTTATGAGTTAGAAATTACCATCAACATTAATATTCGCTCAATGGCTACACAATTTCAATTACACCTACACTACATAAAATATAATCGTCGCTAATTTCATCCGAAGGGCATTAAACGGCCCCCGGTAACAGTTCGGGTCCTAAGCACTTGTTAAACACCTGCGTGTATATAAAAGCACATTCGGGTCCGGGCGCATTCGGGTCGCTCTCACATTCAAGTGAAGTTACGCGCGAGCAAATGCGGATTTTATGACCCGAGTACTAAAAAGGGCCGTGCCATTTTGACTAAGGGTTTTACCTATGCCATCCTCAGGCTCCGTGTCTCCGTGACAGATTCACCGGACCACTTTAGGATGATGATGTTTTAATGAATACGCATAACGCCCTTCATACTAACTACGAGTGCCTCTGTCACCTCGCCGCCCGGAGAATTTATGCGATATCATAAACCCGGGTAATAAATACCGCCGACGTAACGTGTTATTAAATTGTTTGATAGTGATCAGCGCGCGCGCGCGCTCGCGGATAGATTAGAAATCTGAACCGTTCTGATGTAATGACTTGAGAGGTTTGAGGCGTTTTGGAGTGAACGTGATGGGACGTGAGTTTAAACTGAGTATTTTATAGCGTGAATTATCAACGGGTGAGTATGACCTGATTTCTGGGGTTCACTCACTACCGTTATACTATAATTTGTATGTAGGTACTTAATACTTACTACTTACGAGTGAACTGTCTCCGGAAAGAGGTTATTCTATTCCTAGCTGTTCGAATAAGTCCATCTCAAATCTTCGGCGGGCCGCATACAAAAATGACTCAAAAAGTGATTAACTGGTAAAGCAGTTTTTGTCCCATTCGCGCATGCGAGCACAAGTTCGGAGTTAACATAATAAATAAGTAATAAAATTATAAACCCCTAACCACAACAAGTATTTTAGAACCTAAATACGTATTTCAGCAACTATGTTGCCATCTTCAGTAGAACCTAAAAAGAGGAAAAGACAGATTAGCACTTCATAGTATCTTTACTGGATATTGTCCAAGCAAATCACTAGTGGAAGTGACGTCCATGTTAAAAATTACCCTATATATACCCATTTGTTGTTCACGCCTCAGTGAATTTTGATCATTGAAGCGTAAAAAGCAAGTTTTAATTAAAGCAGGTCAAACAATGGCGAACTAGGTATAGGACCCCTGTCTGAATTTATTAATTTGTCTCTATTCAAGTGAATAAAGATACTTTCCAAGCTGTTTAGTTCCCTATTATTTGACACAGCTTTTACAAGTTTTAAGTCATCTACAACTACTTTATGACCTGTGTCTAAAATATGTTGAGCCACACTAGATTTTTCAAAACGATTATATTTAAAATGAGCTACATGTTCTTTGAACCTAGTTAAAATTGTTCTTCTAGTGTGGCCTACGTATTCTTTTTCAGTCATGACATTTGATACAATATATACCAGATTTATCAAGTACATCTACCTTATCGTTTGGGTTTCCAAGAAGGTTTTTTATGCTATTATGAGTCGAATATGCTATACAGAGATTTTGTGATGTAAAAATACTTCTCAAACCCCTTGTATATGCACAATCGAACGGTATTTTAACATATTTCTTCTTTTCTACAGACAAAGTATTTAAAGTAGATATTTGATTTACATACATTTTTTGATTCTGCTTCTTAATCATTCTATCAACTATTTTCTCAGGGCACCCATTATGTATGACAACATTCTTAATAAACAATAATTCTTGCTGATATCTATCTGCGGACAATGGAAATTTCAATAACCTATTTACTAAACAACTAATAAAAGACAATTTTTGTTGAAAAGGATGCTGCGAATCATTAGGAATAAATTTTATTATTAAGTTCGCCACAGTCTCCGAAATATTGTCAATAATAAATAAGAATTCACTAAGGATTTTTATCAAACATTTTTCATTTTAAATTAGAATTACCTAAGAAAAGTACCATGAACATTAAAAAATAACGTAATTTTTTTACAATTTAACGAAAATCATAGAAAATAACATCAACTAAAGAAGATAATGATAATTAAATCCAGGTGATTAGTTAAATCCAGGGTTCCTGCTTCAAATCCAGGCGGAGGTGTTTTTTTCCAAAAATTTATCCTCACCTGGATTAATTATTTCATTCGCTTCTTTAGTTGGTCCTACATTACTGACGACTATGTTGCGGTTAGATTTAGTAATGATAATTAATACAGGTCAGGATAATGGAGGGTTCCTGGTTCAAATCTAAGTAGAGGTATTTTTTTTCGAAAAATTTATCCTAGATTAATTATTATTCGCTTCTTTAGTTGATACTACATTACGTACAACTTTACGTAATAACCATTTCCCTTGAATTTATACAAAATACCTTATAAACTTGGCTACGCCTTTACCTTTCATGTTTAAAAACAATTACTACAGTACGCTGTTAATCTCAAACCCTCATTCAAATGATATTAACGAAAATATTTAAAAAGAATCAAAATCTACTTTAAAATCGTGCCATTTTATTATTACGTACTGTTGTTGTTATATGGCCTTTAAAAACAAAGACAATGAAGTGAATCGAAAATCAACATGTTCAAAAAATATTACAGTGTCAGTCCAGTTGTTGCCAGTTTGTTATAGCTTGAACTCCATACAGTACTTCAACGTTCAGGCGAAAATCATAACATCATTCTTACACCCTGTCTATACTAAAAACGGAAAGTTGAAATAAAAATTCTTCATCCGTACATCTTCTGAAGATTTAGGCTACCAGTAAGTGAAAGAATCATCAAAATGGATGGGGAGAAAATCAACTTTCAATCTTTAACATATTTTTCATTAACCCTTAAATCGTTTGACCAGTTTGGTTCAGAATTAGCCACAATTTCCAAATACAGAATGATGAACATTAAAACTGAATGATGAATCGAGAACATTAAAAATCTCAAAAGTTTTAATCTCAAAATCCCATTCAAATGATGTTTACGAAAATATTTTAAGAAAATTTCGATTTTTAATAATGATTTTTGATTTTACAGTATTTCGGGCATTCTGTTCATGTTGTTTCTGGGCTATTACTAGTAATTTTTTTAGTAAAAGATTGAAATGGTGTTATACTCTTTATAGGTGCAGTTGCATAAAATAAAATGTCTTTAGGTTCATATTTGAGAATAAAATTTCGCGACGATGCACAACACAAGTGGACGCGTGGGCTGAACATTTCCGTGGAAGACATGATAGGGAACTTTAAACACAAGGTTCATATTTAGCGCATAGAATGTTCCGTAAACTCCTTGTGACATGCATGAAAGAAATATGTGAAAATTGTACTTGAACGATATATTTACGAAAATTCCACCTTTAAATTATTTACTTTCTATTTATAGTAAGCCCAATAATGTAGGAATACCCAAATAAAAATGGTTACTGCTCGGCTACTTAATAAGTAATAACTAGTGTCCCTGCTCCGAAGGAGAAAGGTATTGTCGGGCAATTCTGTCTCCGAAGCTCATCGCAAACTTAGTAATTTAAAAATGTCACAAATCAGTTTTATATTTTTTAAATTTTATTGTATTGTAATACAATTTTAGCGAAGGCTCGCGGGCCGCACAGTAGGGTGTTGCGTTTTATAATCAATTTTGTGTCCAGATTGTATTATAGCATGTTGTTTATAGATGTTAGATGACTACTATTACTAGAGTATTCTGTTATTCTTTTGGATCGAGATTTTTCTGGCTGTCCCACGTAAATTGAGTTGCAAGTAGTACAATTAAAAGAGTAATTTCCACTTTGTTCCATTTATGTTTTCCTTTCGTAATTATTTCCAGGTGGTTGTTTAATGAAGTGGTTAAGGTGCTCTATGCTGGTGTTATTAGTTATTTAACCAAGAAGTATATTATAAAGCGCTATTAATGATCGAGACTGTTTAACGCACGAACGCTTAGAGAGTGCGGTAATTGTCAAGATCATTAATAGCCGTTTAATATTCGAGTGGTTACAAATTTTTTTTCGTCGATCGTATTCTTCTGGCAGTGTCTACATAGATGTTACTCTTCGATGGCCTTTGAGGTTATATGATCATTTATGTAATTTGACACTGACAGTTCTGGACGGTGTGCCTGGATAACGGAATATTTTGATTGGATGGTTTTATTTTACGTATGTTCGATTGGGTATAATGAAGTCGTTTGATTGGCTATCAAATCCTGCATTAATAGAATCGTGTATTTATAGAGCTTTTTAATAAATGAATTTTTATTCGGTAAACATGCTCATAAATAAACGATCGACGGAAAATTATATTTATTTACCGTTTTTTGCAATTTCCTTTTTGTTGTATAATATGTGAAAGGTCTGTAGATTTGTTTATCATTAGTTAGTGTTTCGTTGGTATAAAATGGATCTTTTCTTTTATTTCCGTTGCTTATTAAGTACAAATTCATGATCAACCAGCCAAATAAAATCAAAATAAATAAAACATTATTCAAGATGATTAGTTATCTATCTATTTGTTGGTGAAACCGGCGCTCTTAACACTAGCTGACTTCACCAGGAGGAGGAAAAACTGAAACCAAAAAAACCTATAAACAAGAAACCACGATTCGGTCCTTCATGTTCTACCGGGCAAAAAGTAAAAACCGGGGCAGATTTCTGCCATCTGCGAAACGTTTTTTTTTTTTTCTTCCAACCCAAGTGGGGGGCCGCCATCTGTTCCATTCTCGACATTAGTACATAACCGTGAAGCCATGTTAAGGGCTCAACAAGCGGGAGCCTCTGCAATTTCATTTCGCACGGGCTTACATCCGGTCCCCTCCATATTTATTATTGCTTTTTTCTTTCACTCGCGTCCGTCCCGCTCTGTCCGGTTCGGTCCAGTCATAAAAATACGTATTAACTCCTCTACGAAACGTTTATTAGGTCGTCACACTTAAAAAAGAAAAGAGAAAAAAGATAGCGACAAAAATTACGTGCACCTACTTTTAACCGGCGCATCCGCCATAATTGCAAACGCTTTGAAAAGAGAAAATTCTTAGCAATGTCGATAATTATAAAAGTTTGTTGGTTAGTGTGCTGAGCGAAATTTTGTATTACTCTTGTAATTTGTTGGGCGAAGTTGCGACGGAATACTTTAGCATGGCGCAGTCGAAATTGATTGTGAAAATTACTTCGTTATTGGTGGGCAATTTGTAAAATAACTTCTGCAACGTCGAACGCGCTTTATTTCTTTATGGGGAAGGTCGATGAGGGAGTTAAGTCAATTAAGTTTGGGAAACATCGAGCGATAATAACTTGATCTGTCAGCTGCATTAGGGCTTTTAGCGGATATAATAATTAATCAATAGGAAGAATTATGGAAAATACGTAACTTAGAACTCAATGTATACGGAAAAATTATTGGGAAGGTAACATATTATCGACATATCGGTATAGTTCAACCGAATTTTATAGACAATTTTAGGTTAAATTTGTAAAATTTAAATTTTTTGTAAAATGTTCTATATCTAAATTAATTTTTATCTACTTAAAGATGACAATATTTTGGAGACTGTGGCGAAGTTAATAATAAAATTATAAACCCCTAACCACAACAAGTATTTTAGAACCTAAATACGTATTTCAGCAACTATGTTGCCATCTTCAGTAGAACCTAAAAAGAGGAAAAGAGAGATTAGCACTTCATAGTATCTTTACTGGATATTGTCCAAGCAAATCACTAGTGGAAGTGACGTCCATGTTAAAAATTACCCTATATATCATTTGTTGTTCACACCTCAGTGAATTTTGATCATTGAAGCGTAAAAAACAAGTTTTAATTAAAGCAGGTCAAACAATGGCGAACTAGGTATAGGACCCCTGTCTGAATTTATTAATTTATCTCTATTCAAGTGAATAAAGATACTTTCCAAGCTGTTTAGTTCCCTATTATTTGACACAGCTTTTACAAGTTTTAAATCATCTACAACTACTTTATGACCTGTGTCTAAAATATGTTGAGCCACACTAGATTTTTCAAAACGATTATATTTAAAATGAGCTACATGTTCTTTGAACCTAGTTAAAATTGTTCTTCTAGTCTGGCCTACGTATTCTTTTTCACAGTCATGACATTTGATACAATATATACCAGATTTATCAAGTACATCTACCTTATCCTTTGGGTTTCCAAGAAGGTTTTTTATGCTATTATGAGTCGAATATGCTATACAGAGATTTTGTGATGTAAAAATACTTCTCAAACCCCTTGTATATGCACAATCGAACGGTATTTTAACATATTTCTTCTTTTCTACAGACAAAGTATTTAAAGTAGATATTTGATTGACATACATTTTTTGATTCTGCTTCTTAATCATTCTATCAACTATTTTCTCAGGGTACCCATTATGTATGACAACATTCTTAATAAACAATAATTCTTGCTGATATCTATCTGCGGACAATGGAAATTTCAATAACCTATTTACTAAACAACTAATAAAAGACAATTTTTGTTGAAAAGGATGCTGCGAATCATTAGGGATAAACCTGATTGTGTTAGTATCTTTCCGATACACGTCAATTTCTATTATATTTTTGCTATTCCTGACTACCAGAGTGTCTAAAAATGGAAGTTGGCCGTTGTTGATTTCATTTGATGTCGCTTCACTGTTTCCTAGTGTGCCTATTCCGGAAACTTTGGAGTTTCTTAGGGAATTATTGAGCAATAACAACTTTGACCCGTCAGAAATAGATGAATATGTAAGATGACTGCCCTTTGTATGTTTCAAAATTGTTTTCAAATAAACGGAAGTTTTTTGAACAACTTGAGGGAACTGCAATGGGTAACTGTCTCTCACCTTTTATTGCCAACTTGTTTATGAGCAGATTTGAAACCAATGTAAAGTCTATTGCACCATATTTCCCTAAGACTTGGGTTAGGTATGTCGACGATATTTTTGCCATTTTTGACACCAAGAAGATTTTCAAGATTTTCTTCTCGTTTTGAATTCTAAATTCAACACCATTAACTTTACTGTAGAACAAGAAGTTAACGGCCAACTTCCATTTTTAGACACTCTGGTAGTCAGGAATAGCACAAATATAATAGAAATTGACGTGTATCGGAAAGATACTAACACAATCAGGTTTATCCCTAATGATTCGCAGCATCCTTTTCAACAAAAATTGTCTTGTATTAGTTGTTTAGTAAATAGGTTATTGAAATTTCCATTGTCCGCAGATAGATATCAGCAAGAATTATTGTTTATTAAGAATGTTGTCATAGATGATGGGTACCCTGAGAAAATAGTTGATAGAATGATTAAGAAGCAGAATCAAAAAATGTATGTAAATCAAATATCTACTTTAAATACTTTGTCTGTAGAAAAGAAGAAATATGTTAAAATACCGTTCGATTGTGCATATACAAGGGGTTTGAGAAGTATTTTACATCACAAAATCTCTGTATAGCATATTCGACTCATAATAGCATAAAAAACCTTCTTGGAAACCCAAAGGATAAGGTAGATGTACTTGATAACTCTGGTATATATTGTATCAAATGTCATGACTGTGAAAAAGAATACGTAGGCCAGACTAGAAGAACAATTTTAACTAGGTTCAAAGAACATGTAGCTCATTTTAAATATAATCGTTTTGAAAAATCTAGTGTGGCTCAACATATTTTAGACACAGGTCATAAAGTAGTTGTAGATGACTTAAAACTTGTAAAAGCTCTGTCAAATAATAGGGAACTAAACAGCTTGGAAAGTATCTTTATTCACTTGAATAGAGATAAATTAATAAATTCAGACAGGGGTCCTATACCTAGTTCGCCATTGTTTGACCTGCTTTAATTAAAACTTGTTTTTTACGCTTCAATGATCAAAATTCACTGAGGTGTGACCAACAAATGGGTATATATAGGGTAATTTTTAACATGGACGTCACTTCCACTAGTGATTTGCTTGGACAATATCCAGTAAAGATACTATGAAGTGCTAATCTCTCTTTTCCTCTTTTTAGGTTCTACTGAAGATGGCAACATAGTTACTGAAATACGTATTTAGGTTCTAAAATACTTGTTGTGGTTAGGGGTTTATAATTTTATTATTTAAAGATACTGAACCATCACAATAGAAATTAAAAACATTACCAAATTTAGATACTGTTGGAAAACAACTGATCAATTAAAAATTTTTTAAAAAATGCATTGAACAAAGTTTTACTTTTAACAAAGTCATTATTAAAGTCTCTAATTAACTTCTAATGGCAGCTCACCTTGTGTAGTGTAGAACAAGAAAAACCTTCAAGAAATTCACCACTTTGACGAATACAAAACCAAACCCATCAGGACCACTTCCCATAATTAAAAATAAATTGTTCCAATATCAAGACTCTCGTCTTCCGTCCTCCCTCTCAACCCTAAGACAGCAAATTCTAATCCCCACCGAATTAGAAAGCTTCTCACCGATCTACCCCAACTTAGTAGTCATTACGTCCGCCTAATCCCATCAATCCCATCCCAAAATCGCATTTAATTCATCTAACACCGTCCCGATCGCGCTCGCGGACAAAAGTAATTTATATATTAATTATAACCATCGAACGGTTCGCGGCGTTCAGCATCCCAACGCCGATGCATTTGGCAGTCCGTGAATGATCTATGGACTTACCCGGGATTAAATGATGCACATTTGTATGCATTAAAGTTTGCCCGGCTGGTGTCAGGTGTGGGGTTTGCGGAACGCTGCACGGACAGTGGCGTGCGGTTATCTCTGACGTTGCTTTATTAGGACTTTAGTTCTAGGAGACGTTACAGTCGCGCTCTCTGTCTGTATTATTTTACTGTTGCGCTCGTTCTTCACGGTTTATCTGTTCGACTGGTTACTGTTGTTACTGGGTAACACAAAGCGTTGATGTTGTGTTTAAAACGCGGCGAACAAAAGGGAGGACGTGCGATATTGTGTGCTGTCTAGATATCGCACTGTGGTCGATGTTGCCAGTTGACAGTTTGCACCTGTTTGCTGTAATGCGCTGAGTTTTCATTTACAGAGTTTTCATGTAATATTCCTATAAATTGAAAAAAAAAAATATTTTTGTGCATAATAACTTGCGCATTAACATAATACATATTGGGCATTCAATAAATATGAACATGTTACGAGAAAAATGTTATAATGAGAAATATTTCGCTAAGAATTTTAATGTTGTTTATTGTGTGCCGTGTGCTGGTTGCGACGCTCGTTATGTTGGTCAAACGGGTAATTGGTTGAAGACCAGATTGTATCAACATAGATTAGACATCAGAAATCAAAAGCTAGTGAGCGCCTTCTCCCAACATTCGATAAATGAAAACCATGCTATTGATTTTGATCATGTAGATATACTTTACAAGAAACGCAACCTCCGTGAGAGGCTATTTTTCGAAATGATTGGGATAAAGGAGACTAATGCCGCCATGAATTTGCGATCGGACACGGATAATCTGAGCAGCATATATAGTTATCTGTTAAACTTGGATTATAGTCACGCCAATGATTTAAATAACACAACAGTTAACTTTGGTGATATTAGTGAGATAGTGTTTTGATTTTCGACTTGTGTTTTTTCTTTATATATATTTTTTGTGTCTTATGCTTATACTTGTCTTATGCTTTGTAAATTATTGTAGTTTTTTTGTATAATACTGTTTTTTTTTTGAATTTTATTAATTGACCGGTTCTCTATAATCTATAAAACTACTGTTATTTTGTTTTGTTTTCAAATTCTAATTGTAAAGCTGACACATATCGAATTATTGAATGCGCTTAGAGTATTTCTGCTGCCATTTCTGGAATTTTGTCGAAATAGTTAAATAATATATTAAAGTAGAGGAAATTCTGAATACTTTTTGACTATGACATTTTTTGGTACAATCATTAGTTTAGCTGCATGAGCAAAATTTGTTTATTTACAAATGTACAAATATATTATGAAAGGAACATTTAAAATATAAATGCATATATATATATATATATATATATATATATATATATATATATATATACATATTGGTCAAATATTTTATCAAATGCTTACAATAAATGCACGTTTTATTTTATTTAATGCGCATATAATTTGTATAATTTGAAATGAAAGCGCTACTTAAAAAAAGAAGTTCTTTTGATTCGTCTTGCACTTCAAAATTAAATTATTTTATAAATTAGATGACTTTATAAGTATTATTGTATGTAGTAAGCATATTGATCAAATTACGTGCTGAACAATTTTGATTGGGTTTCTTTAAATGGGAAAGATACTATAGTTTCTTCTATCATCATAGATAAATCAATATTTGGCTGAAATAATCCCCCAATTATTGTTTTCGTATTTAATATTCATGCATTTAAATCAGCTGAATAAATGGACTATAAAACTCAAGAAATATGCTTTATTTAGTTAAGTCATAATTTATAATAGACAACTATTATTTCTATTAAAATAAACCCAACGCGCGATTTCTGATGCATAAACATTTTAACTAGCACAGAGCATAGACGACCGTATTGGAAACACTTATCTAGATGATGTGAATTTCTGACTTCCGGTTCGTAAAGCCGCACACAAATAAAGATCGACCGGAGCTGATCTAAGCGCACACCGACCTTTATTTATGTGGACGGGCTCTGTCCTAACTAAAATTTATCGCTGGCCCCTCAATCCATACGTTTGACAATTAAAAAAACAATACAAAGAAGCCCAGACCATAACGTAAAAGCACGTCGGATTCAACAGTAAATCACATTATCGCTAACTATCGATTCAAGTGAGGTATAAATTTTACGTCGATATATCTTGTCATGTCTGGCCGTTCTAAAGATGAGCTGTTGTCCCAGTGGTCAATACATATTTTCTCGTAACACTTTATTGGTATATTAGGAGATCATCTTTTCAAACTTTCTTGTCGGTTTGTTGAAGATACGAGCTAAAAAAAGTGGGGTGTCAAGTACTCGATTACAGACGTGTTGTAGTACTGTTGGTACTGTAGTAGCCTGTCAACATGAGCAGTTTTCCCAGTGGTCAATACATATTTTCTCGTAACACTTTATTGGTATATTAGGAGATCATCTTTTCAAACTTTCTTGTCGGTTTGTTGAAGATACGAGCTAAGAAAGTGGGGTGTCAAGTACTCTATTACAGACGTGTTGTAGTACTGTTGGTACTGTAGTAGCCTGTCAACATGAGCAGTTTTCCCAGTGGTCAATACATATTTTCTCGTAACACTTTATTGGTATATTAGGAGATCATCTTTTCAAACTTTCTTGTCGGTTTGTTGAAGATACGAGCTAAGAAAGTGGGGTGTCAAGTACTCTATTACAGACGTGTTGTAGTACTGTTGGTACTGTAGTAGCCTGTCAACATGAGCAGTTTTCCCAGTGGTCAATACATATTTTCTCGTAACACATTATTGGTATATTAGGAGGTCATCTTTTCAAACATTCTTGTCGGTTTATTGAAGATACGAGCTAAAAAAAGGGGGGTGTCAAGTACTCTTTTACAGACGTGTTTTAGTATTGTTGGTACTGTAGCAGCCTGTCAACATGAGCAGTTTTCCCAGTGGTCAATACATATTTTCTCGTAACACTTTATTGGTATATTAGGAGATCATCTTTTCAAACTTTCTTGTCGGTTTGTTGAAGATACGAGCTAAGAAAGTGGGGTGTCAAGTACTCTATTACAGACGTGTTGTAGTACTGTTGGTACTGTAGTAGCCTGTCAACATGAGCAGTTTTCCCAGTGGTCAATACATATTTTCTCGTAACACTTTATTGGTATATTAGGAGATCATCTTTTCAAACTTTCTTGTCGGTTTGTTGAAGATACGAGCTAAGAAAATGGGGTGTCAAGTACTCTATTACAGACGTGTTGTAGTACTGTTGGTACTGTAGTAGCCTGTCAACATGAGCAGTTTTCCCAGTGGTCAATACATATTTTCTCGTAACACATTATTGGTATATTAGGAGGTCATCTTTTCAAACATTCTTGTCGGTTTATTGAAGATACGAGCTAAAAAAAGGGGGGTGTCAAGTACTCTTTTACAGACGTGTTTTAGTATTGTTGGTACTGTAGCAGCCTGTCAACATGAGCAGTTTTCCCAGTGGTCAATACATATTTTCTCGTAACAGTTTATTGGTATATTAGGAGATCTTCTTTTCAAACTTTCTTGTCGGTTTGTTGAGGATACGAGCTAAAAAAAAGCGGGGTGCCAAGTACTCTATTACAGACGTGTTGTAGTACTGTTGGTACTGTAGTAGCCTGTCAACATGAGCAGTTTTCCCAGTGGTCAATACATATTTTCTCGTAACACTTTATTGGTATATTAGGAGATCATCTTTTCAAACTTTCTTGTCGGTTTATTGAAGATACGAGCTAAAAAAGCGGGGTGACAAGTAATCTATTACAGACGTGTTCTAGTACTGTTGGTACTGTAGTAGCCTGTCAACATGAGCAGTTTTCCCAGTGGTCAAAACATATTTTCTCGTAACACTTTATTGGTATATTAGAAGATCATCTTTTCAAACTTTCATGTCGGTTTATTGAAGATACGCGCTAAAAAAAGTGGGGTGTCAAGTCATCTATTACAGACGTGTTGTAGTACTGTTGATGCTGTAGTAGCCTGTCAACATGAGCAGTTTTCCCAGTGGTCAATACATATTTTCTCGTAACACTTTATTGGTATATTAGATCATCTTTTCAAACTTTCTTCCCTTCACCGAAAGAAGGTAGACTTCAAGTAGACAAAAGTTGGCCACCCCTAGCATATAACACCGAAAACAGTGTTACAATGCGTGCATTGTGAACGCAAAGTAGAAAAAACATATTTCGCATTGGTAAATTCCGATCGCTAACCAGCAGAAACAGTCTCGTACGAGCACATCGGTGCAGTTTGTAATATTTTGGCGCGCATCATGACGCAATAATCACGCAATGGTTACAAAAATTCGCTCGCACGAAACAGGCGCTTTGTCGTCACATTTTGCTCGCATTTGTGCGAGGGATACGAGTGCAACTGCGCCCTCTGTTTCGCTTATTGTAATTTATCGGCGAAAGGACAAATTCATAATTTTTATTTATGAATATTTATTACGTACGTAATTGTGGAATTCCGCGTACGCTTATGTTTGGAAACGGTTTTAATTGTGGTATATTTTGCCGCTTGTGTGTGTGTGCACCGTAAATACGCCCTCTTGCGGGTGATTTATGCATTCGTTGAAACGTTTTGATGCGAAATTGTGTTGGCGTATGACAAATTGGTAGT
This sequence comes from Melinopterus prodromus, assembly GCA_964023965.1. Lineage (NCBI taxonomy): Eukaryota > Metazoa > Arthropoda > Insecta > Coleoptera > Scarabaeidae > Melinopterus > Melinopterus prodromus. The sequence continues at coordinate 2,112,195 of OZ030391.1, read as the reverse complement.
TATATTTTTGTTTCGAGGAAGTATTAGTTTTTATGTTTCTATATTTTTATAGAGAAGAATATACGATTATTTGTATCTCAAATTGTTTCAAGTGGTAACTAAACTGTATACGGATTTACTTACTAGATTAATTATAACTTTCAAGACATGGTCAACTAATTTGCATTTCCACTAACGCGACAAGAAATCCACAAACACTTTAGACTGCAGTAAACCAATTTTAGAACTACTGAGGAAATCAGCAGAAGCTTAGCGGAAACACTCAATAGAATGCCACTCGGCTTTTGTTCAGTTTTTTCGTTATACCGAAAGCTCTATCAAAGTTAAGCTTCTTTCTTAAGCTTTCGTGAAATTGCCCCGTACAGGATATTTCTGTCGAAACTACAGGCAGCACTGTATAGCGAAATGCCGTAAATACTAACGATATTAACGTTCGTTTGGAACCTAGATAATGAGTTACGGACGCCATTTTGGCGATTATTTTTTGACGTTTCTTAAAACCAATGAAATGCTTCTTTATTTGTCACAAGGGTAAGTTTCAACCAATTATGTCATTATTATAGTGGGAATAAATCTCTTGTGATAATTCTCGGGAATAATCACTGTAGCTTTTATTTGCCTAGCAACTGTCAGATACTTTTCTTAGAGAAAATACGCAGGAGGAAACACTTAATATAACAAGCAATTCCAAATCCTCAATAAATAATGAGTCTCGAAATATTTTTAATAATTGCGTTTTTCATTGTACTAATTTAAATTGTTAATTCTTTTAATATATTCACAATGTGTCAACGATATTTTCATATATTGTAAGTAATAATTAATTAAATTAAATTTTTCAATAATTTTATGATAGTTTTATTGATCTTTTTTATTGTAAAAATTTGTGAATCAAAAAAATAATCTAGTCAAATATAACTCGAGAGTTCCATAAATTAGAAAATATTTTGACAGATTTTGTTCAAACTTGTTGCCATTTGGCAATAGCCACTCGAGCCCTGCGGGCTCTCGTGACTATTGCCTGGCAACAAGTTTTCAAACAATCTGTCAAATTATTTTCAATTTATTCTCACTCTCTTGTTATATTATTACTGATTATTTTTTGACGTTTCTTAAAACCAATGAAATGCTTCTTTATTTGTCACAAGGGTAAGTTTCAACCAATTATGTCATTATTATAGTGGGAATAAATCTCTTGTGATTATTCTCGGGAATAATCACTGTAGCTTTTATTTGCCTAGCAACTGTCAGATACTTTTAATATATTCACAATGTGTCAACGATATTTTCATATATTGTAAGTAATAATTAATTAAATTAAATTTTTCAATAATTTTATGATAGTTTTATTGATCTTTTTTATTGTAAAAATTTTTGAATCAAAAAATAATCTAGTCAAATATAACTCGAGAGTTCCATAAATTAGAAAATAATTTGACAGATTTTGTTCAAACTTGTTGCCATTTAGCAATAGCCACTCGAGCCCTGCGGGCTCTCGTGACTATTGCGTGGCAACAAGTTTTCAAACAATCTGTCAAATTATTTTCAATTTATTCTCACTCTCTTGTTATATTATTACTGACAATTAGTTTTTTGCCTGTGTAAAATCTGAGGTGCCAATGCACCCTTAAATTTTCCGGGATTTATTGCTAATAGACAATAATAAAAACGTATTAAAAGATAACGAAAAGAAACACAAAACAAGATTGAAGTTGTACTACTTCTGAAGCTGATTTAATAGAACATTCCTTGTTATATAACACTGTGTTACAGTAAAAATATACTTTTTACGAGACAAAATTTCCCCAAACTCTCGCTTTTTGAAAAATAAAAAATGCAATTAAAAAGGAAACAGACCATTATAAGGATGTACTGCTCTGTCAGATCCAATAAAAAGTCGATAAGTTATGGACGTTCAACTTCAGAAGTTTCCCATTATTTTCAGATTTTCTGAACTTTAACAACAGTTTGATGACCTGTATCAATCCATAACATTTTGTATCTATTTTTTTATTGAGAGCACTTTTAAATTTGCTTTTAATACGAGTTTGTTTATTATAATCGGTTGAAATTTGACTGAGTTATCGAAATTTTTGATCACCGTCTTGACATTCACACTAGGCGGAAGTATTTTTGTATTTTTGGTGTATTTTTAACCTACGACTGTTATAAATCCGTACTCTTGATTCATATTAACTAGACATTATTTTCTTTGTTAATTACCTTGGTTTATTGTATTTTAGGCAATCTAATATGTTATTAAGTACTATTCGACTTGTACCCTAATATCGTAAAAACATTAATCGACAATCTTAACCTATACCTATTACAACTGTGTATACTATTAGGACGATGTAGGTCTTTAGTATCACAAAATTTCATTCACTTTTTGCATTCTCATTTGAATTTCTTTCCGGGCAGTCTTGGCCAACTCAGTGACGAACAAGGTGAACGATTTGAACAGGAAATGGAAGCTATTGAAAAACGTTTTCAAGGAAAAAACACCATCAACATGATCGCAGACTACTGCTGGTCACTTACACGCGAAACATGTGATGTTTACTATAAACGACGGAGATAAAGTAAACATTTTAAAATTTTTTTGTATTTATTTTTTTTTATTTTTCATCAATCACCATAGCAACTCAGTACTGTTTCAATAAATAACGAGTACAAATAACATTGTACTGTTGGTGCAATTTATTTTGAACCCAAATATACCTGGAAATATAATGAACGTAAACTCTAAGGCACTAAGTAACATATTGTGATACTCTGGGAGGAACCAACAAAAAAAAAAAGAAAAAAAAGGTATAATTTTAGAATCACATTGTAAATATAAGTGCTAATAATGTCTAATTATTTTGTATAAAGACTACGGATTTATTACAGCCGGCCTGTATATTATTTCTCCGTAGTATTATGTGTTTAGCCGGTCAATAAAATTTGATAATTCTGTTAATTTTCAAATAATTTTAAAAAACAAACGCGTATTAGACGCAAATTTAAATGGACTCTCAATAAGAAAATAGCAAAAGAATATTACGGATTCAAACAGGCCATCAAATTGTTCTTATAGTGGAAAAAGTCTGAAAATAATTGAAAACTTCTGAACTTGAACGTCCATAACTTTTCGATTTGTTATTGGATCTGACCGAACAATACATCCTTATAATGTCCTATGCTTCCTCTTTCATCTGCATTTTTCATTTTGGAAATCGAACAGAAAATAGCGGAGTTATGAATTTTTATTCACGTGCAAGTATCTAAAAACGGTTCTTTTGAAAAAACATGGAGATTTTGTTGATCTTTATAAATAAGTCAAGGTTTGAATATACCTAAGGAATAAAAATAATATATCGGTTCAAAACCACGCACATGTGATTCTAATGTGAGGATAATTTGTACTAGTTGAAAGAAATTGTTATCGGGTTAGGACGAGATTTTTTTTATGTTTAAGTTTCGACAAGAAAATAATTTTGGTATTACATACATACGTAAAATTTATCTTTTCGATAATAACTAGTTACTTTGCACCCTATTTTTTTTGCTGTTATTTAGACCTTTCAATTCTGATTGGTCCAATAAAACGAACGATTTTCAAAACTTTACCTAGAATTAATTATAACATAATAAATCTATTTCTTTCAAACCGAGGACACCAATTCGGTTAATATTCATGGAAGGTGTGTCTCACAAACGTGACATTCATAAAATTCGAATTCATTATTCAGTCGCAGCCAAAAAAATCTAGCGATCTGAAAGCGTCGTCGTCGTCGACGACGCTGAAACTTTCGACTACGAGACGCCTTTCAGAAACTTTATTAATATTTCTATTTCTTTTGTTTTTAATTTTGAATCGCCCGCTCGAAAGCTGGCGCGAAGCGATAGAGCCTCACGCTATACACGACTGTAATCCGAATATGTATTTCAATGCATTTAAAATGGAACGCGCAATTATAACTTTTAATAGAACTCTCTAATTCCTGTTAGCACCGTTCTAGGACCGGCTGGACATTGCCATCTTTACAGAATGGGAAATGGGAGTATGGATTTTGTTTCATCCCTTTGAAGTATACTTTCAATATACCGGTTCAGATATTGATGAGATGACGTGTTGAACGGTGAAAAATGAGTGATGAAATTTAACGAAAAATTAACAATCGTACCATATCCATGTGTATTGAGTTTTCAAGAACTAATTTAAAAGAAATTACAACAATATTTTAATGTGATTAACCACAAGCTTTATTGAACTTGTATCTTTTTACTTTATCATACGCAGTAAGATAAAGTATTGTAATCATGCCGAAAAAAAAAATTGAGATTTTAGCGGAAATAGGTCTTTTTGGGTCCCCTGAACATTTTTGACCAAGGTACAAAAAAATGTCTGTGTGTGTGTGTGTGTGTGTGTGTGTGTGTGTGTGTGTGTGTGTGTGTGTGTGTGTGTGTGCGTGTGTAAACGATTTTTGTGACGACGATTCCGGAAAAACTACTAAAGGTATCGGGACGAAAGTTTATATTTAGAAGTTTTATGACCAAACTTAGAGCTGAAAAGCTTTTGGTTCAAAAGGGTCCAAAGGAACTGGTAGTTTATTCTAAGCCTTTTTCAAGGATTTTGCAGATGAGCCGCCATTTCTGTAATTTCGTCAAAATAGTTAAATAATAAATTAAAGCAGAGGAAATTTGGAATAATTTATGCCTATGACATTTTTTGGTAAAATTAATAGTTTAGCTGCAAGAGCAAATTCTATTTGATCGAGATCGGTCGCATCTGCATGGATATTAAACTACATAGTAGCCAGGATTTTGACAAATATTTTTTTGTGCTGTCACCACAGAAATGTCTATGGCTGTCAGAATTTGAATTAGCTTTTTAAACTTGACATTTCGTAGAAGTGGTATCAACCTAACATTTTCTATACCGAAATATAACCATTTTAGATTTTTTTTAAATACGTATTTCTCAAAAAGCAATACAAAAAACGTTGATGTCACTCCTGCCGAAAACATAGCGCGACTCGCTCACCGCCATCGGTGACGCGCCGCATCACCGATCGTTGTGCTATTCCGTACTTTCGGCACTTGTGAGATAAACAACTATTATTCTGATGACAGTAGGTAGTGTCAAATGCTGATGCTTTGACAATACCTTCGATTGATACTATTGACTATCAAAATATCTGTCAAATCCTGGCTAACCAGTTTAATTTTAATGCATACACGATTTATCTCAGTCAAATAGATTCTCATGCAGCTAAACTATTAATTTTATATATTGTATGATAAAGTCATGTGCCTGGCCACATCAGATTTTTTGATTTTATCTATGCTTTATCAATTATTTTGAATAATTATATTAGAAGAAACATGTGGTAGCACCTACAACTTTCTTTAAGTTGTACTTTCGTAATAATTTAAGCTTTTCTGGGGCTTTACGATTTTTTTTTCGTGGTTATACTTAATAACATTGCACAACAAGTAACTATTATTTTAATTAATATTAGGAATCAAAATGACGCCCCTTTCTCTTCTGCACGCATTAACGCGCTGTATAAAAGATCTTGAGATATTTCTTATCATGTACCTCTTATTTACTCTAAGGGTGTCAAAAACATTGGTTAGAGGAAGTTTCATGTCTTCAGGTGTAGTAGGTACTGATTGGCATACCAGCTCCTTCACATATCCCCATAAAAAGAAATCGAGTTTGTTGAGGTCTGGAGACCTTGGTGGCCACAATGTAGGACCTTCTCTTCCCTCTTTGGTCACCGTTTTAGTTCTTGTTTTGCGCTGGTAATTAATATTACCTGTTTCTTCAAATTGCAACCGAACCCTGTTTATAACACTTGGTTGGGGATGCCGTCTATCCGGATATCGCTGTTCATACATTCTGGATGCTACTGATGTTATTCTGTCGGCTTCGCCATAGATGTAGATCATGTTAATTAATTCTTCTTTGCTATAATTATAACTCATCGTTCAGAGAAAAGATAAATATTGTTACTAATTTTGACAGCAATAAATTATTGATTGTCGTTAAATCTCAATTGTTTGTTTCTCTGATTAATTAATGCTAATAGTGTTAATTACCGTTTTTTGAAGTTGTATTTTAATACAGTATTACTGATTTACAAAGAGAGACAAACAAAAAATAACAAAAAAATAATGGCATTATTAGATTACATTTTTCTTTAAATTGTAAATATAACGAAAACTACGACAATTGGACATATGGCATACTTAACATAAATTAAAGGGAAGTCGGGGGCAATTCAACTAGCACATAATATACAGGGGGTTCCATTTAAAAAAAAACTCTAGGAAAAGCCATTTGAACAACATCAAGATTTACGAAGTTTTATGACATAGTTTATTTATTTCAAATATAATTTATACTGTGTTTTTATTTAAATTCATTAGTAGTTTATTAAATTCACTAGTAATTACAGAATTGGCAACTTTTTTGTTGAAAGCGATCAATTGATAACACTTAATCCTTTTTATCCAGACTATTCCCCATTCGTATCAATTTGTTCGAAATGCGTCGATTGGCGTTCCATTCATTTAATTTGATCATTTCTGCTAATGCTAATAGTGTTAATTACCGTTTCTTTTAAGTTGTATTTCAATACAGTATTACTGATTTACAAATGAGAGACAAACAAAAAATAACAAAGAAATTATGGCATTATTAGATTATATTACACATTTTTCTTTAAATTGTAAATATAACGAAAACTACGACAATTGGACATATGGCATACTTAACATAAATTAAAGGGAAGTCGGGGGCAATTCAACTAGCACATAATATACAGGGGGTTCCATTTAAAAAAACTCTAGGAAAAGCCATTTGAACAACACCAAAATTTACGAAGTTTTATGACATAGTTTATTTATTTCAAATATAATTTATACTGTGTTTTTATTTAAATTCATTAGTAGTTTATTAAATTCACTAGTAATTACAGAATTGGCAACTTTTTTGTTGAAAACGATCAATTGATAACACTTAATCCTTTTTATCCAGACTATTCCCCATTCGTATCAATTTGTTCGAAATGCGTCGATTGGCGTTCCATTCATTTAATTTGATCATTGCTGCTAATGCTAATAGTGTTAATTACGGTTTTTTTAAAGTTGTATTTTAATACAGTATTACTGATTTACAAATGAGAGACAAACAAAAAATAACAAAAAAATAATGTCATTATTAGATTATATTACACATTTTTCTTTAAATTGTAAATATAACGAAAACTACGACAATTGGACATATGGCATACTTAACATAAATTAAAGGGAAGTCGGGGGCAATTCAACTAGCACATAATATACAGGGGGTTCCATTTAAAAAAAACTCTAGGAAAAGCCATTTGAACAACACCAAAATTTACGAAGTTTTATGACATAGTTTATTTATTTCAAATATAATTTATACTGTGTTTTTATTTAAATTCATTAGTAGTTTATTAAATTCACTAGTAATTACAGAATTGGCAACTTTTTTGTTGAAAACGACAATTGATAACACTTAATCCTTTTTATCCAGACTATTCCCCATTCGTATCAATTTGTTCGAAATGCGTCGATTGGCGTTCCATTCATTTAATTTGATCATTTCCGTGCGTGTATGTGTGTACGAACGTGCATAGCTATACTTTGAATGCCCCCGTTAGTTGGTTGCCACCGGTAAAATTGAAAATAATTTGTACGAGCGCGCACATTTATATAAACACGCGAGATGAATTTACATTTTGTAACCGTCCGCTGCGCGACGCTGCGACTCGCAAACGGCCCAACGACCGAAACTAATATAATGGATGGCGATATTGAAAATTTCGCATTACTAGGGAATCGTTCAATTAACAGATTAACGTCATTTTGGTTGTATTTAACTTGATTTACACCACGCATTTCTTTTTTCGACTACATATTCAGTACAAATTATTTGCGCAATATATGAAATGAAACGTGCATTTATTGTAAGCATTTGATAAAATATTTGACCAATACAAAAAACATTTGACCAATACAAAAAATATTTGAGCAATGCAAAAAATGCTCCGAGCATATAAAAAAATAATTGTGCAATATATTTAAAATATGTGCATCAGAATAAATAATTGTACGTTTATATATTTGAATGTTCCCTTCATAATATATTTGTGCACTTAAATAAATAAATGTGCAATACAATCGTAACCTCTATAAAAATATAATGTGCATCTCAAAATATAATTGTTAATTAAAAAATATATACGTTCAATAGTTTAAATAAATCAGCATTTGAAAATTTGGTAACAGCATTCAATAATCTAAATTGTGTCATGAGAAAATTATAATGCGCCCTGGAGAGATTATAGTGTGCATTAAGTTCTGCACCCGTAGCGCATTTACGTGTATCGTACAGCTTAGTCCTGTCGTTGATCTATGGTTTTGGTATCAGCTAAATAAAACTTTATAACTGAGTCATAAAAATGGGTTTGACAGGGAAGTGAACTGTTTTATTTTCTTTGAATAAATTAGTACATTGTGTAAATATAATTCTAGTTAATCATAGTCTCAAATATACCAAATCGCGCGCGTTTGAGGAAAGGCAATTTTAGTAATAGTTTAAACCCTTATAATATGTATAAGAATATGTGTGTTGCTAAGTCTTGTTCTACTGCTTGTTGTTATACTTGTTTATTTTTTTTTGTTTAAGAAACTGTCCTAATAACACATAATAAAAATTCTTTTTGCACACGTTTTTAGTAGAAGTAGATGGTAAAATATAACTTTGTCAATATTTTTTTTTCCTTTTGGTTGCTATGACAATCAACATTGTTTAATAGTAGTACCTTTTCCGCTGTATTTCAGTAGATAATTACGCCGTATGTTTTGTTTCAAATACGGCTATTCCGTGTACAATTTTAACTTAACTTGCTAGCTAATATTTATTAGTTTTATAAAATGAAACATACATAACACGTGTGCGGGGTTTTTATACATACAAAATATACATCAACAACCCAAAAACAATGTAATATTTTTACAGTAAACAATTAATGAAAACGTTTGTTTTCTAATAAAAAAAAAATCGTTTCTACATTACATAAAGATTGGTTGGGATTTCTTGTAAATTGGAGGTTTACTCTTAGCATTTTTTCAACGAGCCGCCATTTCAGTAATTTTATCAAGATAGTTAGATAATAAATTAACTATAGGAAATTTTCTATAATTTATGTATATACAATGATTTGCTAATATTCATAGTTTAACTGCATGAGCAAATTCTATTTGGTCAAAGACTTGTCTGCATTAAAACTAGTTAGCCAGGATTTGACAGATATTTTGATTCTTTTGACGGTATTGTCAGAACACCAGCGTTTGCGTTGCACGCGAATTCGACACGCAGATGCGTCGAGATTGCTATGACGAGGCACTGCTGTATAGTATGATAAAGTTGGTATAGTGCTGGCCACATCAGATTTTGTTTTAATTCAAATTATATTTTTCGGGTTATGTTCATAACACCCCTGGTTATCCATATTTTATTTTATGAATCCGATAATAGAGATTGAACCTACAAATGAAAATATTATATTTAATATGGCTATGTAGACGTTAAATTTAGTAATACAAAAACAAAGATAGTTTCAATAGTTTTTCTCCTGATTGTGTAATTAATGATTTATGTTAATTTTTACCAATTTTAGGGAAACATGACAGACGAAAATATTTCTCATTATAATATTTTTTATGTGACATATTGATATTTATTTAATGCTCAGTATGTATTATTTTAATGCACAAGTCAGCCATTCTAGGGCACGTTATGAATTATATATTGCTCATTATAAAATTTTTTATGTAACATATTCATATTTATTTAATGCACAATATTTATTTTTTTATTGCAGAAAGTATCTATTTTAATGCACTTATCTATTTAAATAATGCACGCTCAAATCGCACCCTTACATATTCAATTCAATTGTATTTTAGTACACAATCATTGGATTCAAGCTTTCGTTTACAACATCACGTCCAAGATATCAGTACTTTCGTCTATTGCATGGAGACAGATGGAGACGCTATATATCCGTATAGCGTCTCAATCTTCCTCCATGGTCTGTAGAAATCCAGATATAATTATCATTAATGCTTGTTTTATATTTTATTCATACTTCAATATTGTAAAATCGGAAAAATATATTGGAAAAACGGTCTTTTAAGATAGGAAACAACACCACCGTCTACCGGCGGAAGATGGATGCCCCCGAGATCAACAACATTTCATCGATCGATGACGGGCTGCTTGGTATTCCGCGGCCCCACTCTCTGTTGACACTTAAACATTTGATTTATTCTTTCAATCATTCTGCATACATTTTCCCTGTCCCGCTTTTCCTCCCCGCGCCGCGCTTCGCCCTCGAGCGTTTCCACTAGTCAGAATTTGAATTTTTATGCTCGCGTTATACGCTGCCAATATTTTATTTTATACAAATTTATTCTGCCCGCTGGATACATTTTTATTCGCGAACGAGTACAACGGACCGCGGCTAGAAGGACGACGCATTTCCGGATGAATTTCGGTAAATATGACCGAGGAATGACGTTCTATTTACATAGAATGTTAAACATGGCTTGTGCATGTGAGATTTTTGTATGCAGACGGCCAAATCTCCATGAAGTCTATAAAATTTGTGTGCTATCATTAATAATAATAATAATAATAATCTTTATTGGTGTTATTACAAAAAAAATTGTTTACACAAGTCAGAACAGAAAAAGAAAAACACTATGCACTACATATTTCTACGAAATTACAGTTAAACTATTCATCGTAATTGAATATGCATTTTTCAACCAAGAATTGTTTCATTACTGTCTTAAATCTGTTATTGGAGTAACACTTAATTGCTGGCGGCAGAACATTAAAAAATTTTAGAGCCCAGTAATTTGATGCGTTGTGCCACTTCTGCAATCTCAGAAAAGGTCGGCGATACTGCTGATTCTCACGAGTGTTGTACGAGTGAATTGCATTCGATGTCACAAACGTACTGGCATTGACCTTAGCGTACATTAAACATTCCAATATGTAGGCGGATGGAAGTGTCAGAACATTGAGATTTCGGAAGTGTTCACGGCAATCTTCCCTCCAACCGACTCCGAGTACTACTCTTATGCAACGGCGTTGTAGAGAAAACAATTTATTGCTGTGACCTGAATGGCCCCAGTTAAATATTGCATATGTCATCAAGGAGTGAAAAAAGGCAAAGTATGCAACCCTAAGACATTTTATAGACATTGATTCTCTCAAGATTCTCAAATAATGAATCACCCTCGCAAGTTTTCCTGAAACATGTCGGACATGACTTTCCCACTTTAATTTGGAGTCAAGAATAACACCCAAGAATTTTACACTCTCATTATCGTCCGTACTGGAACGCGCTTCATGTCGCAATGTAAACAATACCGATAAGCACTTATCCTGATTGATGCAAAGCGCATTTGAAGAAAACCATTCTTTAATATCTCTGTCACATAGGTCAATTGTATTAAGAAGCTGTTCATAATCATCACCTCCCTTAATTACCGTTATGTCATCCGCAAATAGAATAAGATCAGTTGCTTCAGTAGCACAATTAATGTCGTTGATATAAATTAAAAAGAGGATGGGGCCCAAAACTGATCCTTGGGGTACCCCGTAACTGCAAAGACTAATAAAGAGCCTATTTAAAGCAAGAAGCAGAAGAAGGGATTGCTATTAAACATGATTTTGTTTAAACATGTTTCTTTTTATTTCAGATGAAAATAAATTTACAATTTTTGACAACTGATGCAGAGATAAATTATGCAACAATAGAGAAGGAATGTTTTGGCGATCGTACACAGTAAAAAAGAAATACTTGGCATGAATGTATGCGATTTAGATTGAGTGAGGAGATTACATTCTTTACAAGGAATTAAATATCGTATTCAACCAAGACATAAATATATTAAAAATTATTGGTATGATGTGTTTAAAACGAATGTGTAGATATTTACATTGACTATATCGACTATATATATATAGTAAAGAATACCATTTAATCAAATTTAATTTACCGTTTATTCAGTATGATTGTATTAATTAAATTGAAGATGTGAGTAGATGAAGGTGTTATGTTAGAAAATCAAAGTTTAAAATAAATTAATCTTTTTTTTTAACAATTTTTATTCAGTTTAATTCCATCTAATCAATTAGGGTAACCAAATATACATTTCAGTCCTAAGAATTTAATTACGTACTATCCATGTACTATCGTCTGCTGTCAACCAGCCTGATCATGAATTCTCTAACCACCGATAAACAATCGGTGGTTTAATGTTATTATTTCGCTTCATGTGCGATTACGAGCAAAGTAGTTGGGATACAAATTATTATTATACACTTTTATAGATCAGATACATTGGGTAATTAATTCTAAAAAGTACAGCCCTCTATCTATTTTAGCTTGTTCAGGAGGATTTTTGAAACTTAGATTTTACGTTGTTTATCGGTGGTTTAATGCTATTATTTTGCTTCATGTGCGATTACGAGCAAAGTAGTTGGGATACAAATTATTATTATTATACACGTTTATGCATCAGATACATTGGGTAATTAATTCTAAAAAGTACAGCCCTCTATCTATTTTAGTTTGTTCAGGAGGATTTTTGAAACTTAGATTTTACGTTGTTTATCGGTGGTTTAATGCTATTATTTCGCTTCATGTGCGATTACGAGCAAAGTAGTTGGGATACAAATTATTATTATACACTTTTATGGATCAGATACATTGGGTAATTAATTCTAAAAAGTACAGCCCTCTATCTATTTTAGTTTGTTCAGGAGGATTTTTGAAACTTAGATTTTACGTTGTTTATCGGTGGTTTAATGCTATTATTTCGCTTCATGTGCGATTACGAGCAAAGTAGTTGGGATACAAATTATTATTATACACGTTTATGCATCAGATACATTGGGTAATTAATTCTAAAAAGTACAGCCCTCTATCTATTTTAGTTTGTTCAGGAGGATTTTTGAAACTTAGATTTTACGTTGCTTATCGGTGGTTTAATGCTATTATTTCGCTTCATGTGCGATTACGAGCAAAGTAGTTGGGATACAAATTATTATTATACACTTTTATGGATCAGATACATTGGGTAATTAATTCTAAAAAGTACAGCCCTCTATCTATTTTAGTTTGTTCAGGAGGATTTTTGAAACTTAGATTTTACGTTGTTTATCGGTGGTTTAATGCTATTATTTCGCTTCATGTGCGATTACGAGCAAAGTAGTTGGGATACAAATTATTATTATACACGTTTATGCATCAGATACATTGGGTAATTAATTCTAAAAAGTACAGCCCTCTATCTATTTTAGTTTGTTCAGGAGGATTTTTGAAACTTAGATTTTACGTTGCTTATCGGTGGTTTAATGCTATTATTTCGCTTCATGTGCGATTACGAGCAAAGTAGTTGGGATACAAATTATTATTATACACTTTTATGGATCAGATACATTGGGTAATTAATTCTAAAAAGTACAGCCCTCTATCTATTTTAGTTTGTTCAGGAGGATTTTTGAAACTTAGATTTTACGTTGTTTATCGGTGGTTTAATGCTATTATTTCGCTTCATGTGCGATTACGAGCAAAATAGTTGGGATACAAATTATTATTATACACGTTTATGCATCAGATACATTGGGTAATTAATTCTAAAAAGTACAGCCCTCTATCTATTTTAGTTTGTTCAGGAGGATTTTTGAAACTGAGATTTTATGTTGTTTATCGGTGGTTTAATGCTATTATTTCGCTTCATGTGCGATTACGAGCAAAGTAGTTGGGATACAAATTATTATTATACACTTTTATGGATCAGATACATTGGGTAATTAATTCTAAAAAGTACAGCCCTCTATCTATTTTAGTTTGTTCAGGAGGATTTTTGAAACTTAGATTTTACGTTGTTTATCGGTGGTTTAATGCTATTATTTCGCTTCATGTGCGATTACGAGCAAAGTAGTTGGGATACAAATTATTATTATACACTTTTATGGATCAGATACATTGGGTAATTAATTCTAAAAAGTACAGCCCTCTATCTATTTTAGTTTGTTCAGGAGGATTTTTGAAACTTAGATTTTACGTTGTTTATCGGTGGTTTAATGCTATTATTTCGCTTCATGTGCGATTACGAGCAAAATAGTTGGGATACAAATTATTATTATACACGTTTATGCATCAGATACATTGGGTAATTAATTCTAAAAAGTACAGCCCTCTATCTATTTTAGTTTGTTCAGGAGGATTTTTGAAACTGAGATTTTATGTTGTTTATCGGTGGTTTAATGCTATTATTTCGCTTCATGTGCGATTACGAGCAAAGTAGTTGGGATACAAATTATTATTATACACTTTTATGGATCAGATACATTGGGTAATTAATTCTAAAAAGTACAGCCCTCTATCTATTTTAGTTTGTTCAGGAGGATTTTTGAAACTTAGATTTTACGTTGTTTATCGGTGGTTTAATGCTATTATTTCGCTTCATGTGCGATTACGAGCAAAGTAGTTGGGATACAAATTATTATTATACACGTTTATGCATCAGATACATTGGGTAATTAATTCTAAAAAGTACAGCCCTCTATCTATTTTAGTTTGTTCCGGAGGATTTTTGAAACTTAGATTTTACGTTGTTTATCGGTGGTTTAATGCTATTATTTCGCTTCATGTGCGATTACGAGCAAAGTAGTTGGGATACAAATTATTATTATACACGTTTATGGATCAGATACATTGGGTAATTAATTCTAAAAAGTACAGCCCTCTATCTATTTTAGTTTGTTCAGGAGGATTTTTGAAACTTAGATTTTACATTGTTTATCGGTGGCTTAATGCTATTATTTCGCTTCATGTGCGATTACGAGCAAAGTAGTTGGGATACAAATTATTATTATACACTTTTATGGATCAGATACATTGGGTAATTAATTCTAAAAAGTACAGCCCTCTATCTATTTTAGTTTGTTCAGGAGGATTTTTGAAACTTAGATTTTACGTTGTTTATCGGTGGTTTAATGCTATTATTTCGCTTCATGTGCGATTACGAGCAAAGTAGTTGGGATACAAATTATTATTATACACGTTTATGCATCAGATACATTTGTAATTAATTCTAAAAAGTACAGCCCTCTATCTATTTTAGTTTGTTCAGGAGGATTTTTGAAACTTAGATTTTACGTTGCTTATCGGTGGTTTAATGCTATTATTTCGCTTCATGTGCGATTACGAGCAAAGTAGTTGGGATACAAATTATTATTATACACTTTTATGGATCAGATACATTGGGTAATTAATTCTAAAAAGTACAGCCCTCTATCTATTTTAGTTTGTTCAGGAGGATTTTTGAAACTTAGATTTTACGTTGTTTATCGGTGGTTTAATGCTATTATTTCGCTTCATGTGCGATTACGAGCAAAATAGTTGGGATACAAATTATTATTATACACGTTTATGCATCAGATACATTGGGTAATTAATTCTAAAAAGTACAGCCCTCTATCTATTTTAGTTTGTTCAGGAGGATTTTTGAAACTGAGATTTTATGTTGTTTATCGGTGGTTTAATGCTATTATTTCGCTTCATGTGCGATTACGAGCAAAGTAGTTGGGATACAAATTATTATTATACACTTTTATGGATCAGATACATTTGGTAATTAATTCTAAAAAGTACAGCCCTCTATCTATTTTAGTTTGTTCAGGAGGATTTTTGAAACTTAGATTTTACGTTGTTTATCGGTGGTTTAATGCTATTATTTCGCTTCATGTGCGATTACGAGCAAAGTAGTTGGGATACAAATTATTATTATACACGTTTATGCATCAGATACATTGGGTAATTAATTCTAAAAAGTACAGCCCTCTATCTATTTTAGTTTGTTCCGGAGGATTTTTGAAACTTAGATTTTACGTTGTTTATCGGTGGTTTAATGCTATTATTTCGCTTCATGTGCGATTACGAGCAAAGTAGTTGGGATACAAATTATTATTATACACGTTTATGGATCAGATACATTGGGTAATTAATTCTAAAAAGTACAGCCCTCTATCTATTTTAGTTTGTTCAGGAGGATTTTTGAAACTTAGATTTTACGTTGTTTATCGGTGGTTTAATGCTATTATTTCGCTTCATGTGCGATTACGAGCAAAGTAGTTGGGATACAAATTATTATTATACACGTTTATGCATCAGATACATTGGGTAATTAATTCTAAAAAGTACAGCCCTCTATCTATTTTAGTTTGTTCAGGAGGATTTTTGAAACTTAGATTTTACGTTGCTTATCGGTGGTTTAATGCTATTATTTCGCTTCATGTGCGATTACGAGCAAAGTAGTTGGGATACAAATTATTATTATACACTTTTATGGATCAGATACATTGGGTAATTAATTCTAAAAAGTACAGCCCTCTATCTATTTTAGTTTGTTCAGGAGGATTTTTGAAACTTAGATTTTACGTTGTTTATCGGTGGTTTAATGCTATTATTTCGCTTCATGTGCGATTACGAGCAAAGTAGTTGGGATACAAATTATTATTATACACGTTTATGCATCAGATACATTTGTAATTAATTCTAAAAAGTACAGCCCTCTATCTATTTTAGTTTGTTCAGGAGGATTTTTGAAACTTAGATTTTACGTTGCTTATCGGTGGTTTAATGCTATTATTTCGCTTCATGTGCGATTACGAGCAAAGTAGTTGGGATACAAATTATTATTATACACTTTTATGGATCAGATACATTGGGTAATTAATTCTAAAAAGTACAGCCCTCTATCTATTTTAGTTTGTCCAGGAGGATTTTTGAAACTTAGATTTTACGTTGTTTATCGGTGGTTTAATGCTATTATTTCGCTTCATGTGCGATTACGAGCAAAATAGTTGGGATACAAATTATTATTATACACGTTTATGCATCAGATACATTGGGTAATTAATTCTAAAAAGTACAGCCCTCTATCTATTTTAGTTTGTTCAGGAGGATTTTTGAAACTGAGATTTTATGTTGTTTATCGGTGGTTTAATGCTATTATATCGCTTCATGTGCGATTACGAGCAAAGTAGTTGGGATACAAATTATTATTATACACTTTTATGGATCAGATACATTGGGTAATTAATTCTAAAAAGTACAGCCCTCTATCTATTTTAGTTTGTTCAGGAGGATTTTTGAAACTTAGATTTTACGTTGTTTATCGGTGGTTTAATGCTATTATTTCGCTTCATGTGCGATTACGAGCAAAGTAGTTGGGATACAAATTATTATTATACACGTTTATGCATCAGATACATTGGGTAATTAATTCTAAAAAGTACAGCCCTCTATCTATTTTAGTTTGTTCCGGAGGATTTTTGAAACTTAGATTTTACGTTGCTTATCGGTGGTTTAATGCTATTATTTCGCTTCATGTGCGATTACGAGCAAAGTAGTTGGGATACAAATTATTATTATACACGTTTATGGATCAGATACATTGGGTAATTAATTCTAAAAAGTACAGCCCTCTATCTATTTTAGTTTGTTCAGGAGGATTTTTGAAACTTAGATTTTACATTGTTTATCGGTGGCTTAATGCTATTATTTCGCTTCATGTGCGATTACGAGCAAAGTAGTTGGGATACAAATTATTATTGTACACGTTTATGGATCAGATACATTGGGTAATTAATTCTAAAAAGTACAGCCCTCTATCTATTTTAGTTTGTTCAGGAGGATTTTTGAAACTTAGATTTTACGTTGTTTATCGGTGGCTTAATGCTATTATTTCGCTTCATGTGCGATTACGAGCAAAGTAGTTGGGATACAAATTATTATTAGACACGTTTATGGATCAGATACATTGGGTAATTAATTCTAAAACGTACAGCCCTCTGTCTATTTTAGTTTGTTCAGGAGGATTTTTGAAACTTAGATTTTACGTTGTTTATCGGTGGTTTAATGCTATTATTTCGCTTCATGTGCGATTACGAGCAAAGTAGTTGGGATACAAATTATTATTATACACTTTTATAGATCAGATACATTGGGTAATTAATTCTAAAAAGTACAACCCTGTATCTATTTTTGTTTGTTCAGGAGGATTTTTGAAACTTAGATTTTACGTTGTTTATCGGTGGTTTAATGCTATTATTTCGCTTCATGTGCGATTACCAGCAAAGTAGTTGGGTTACAAATTATTATTATACACTTTTATGGATCAGATACATTGGGTAATTAATTCTAAAAAGTACAGCCCTCTGTCTATTTTAGTTTGTTCAGGAGGATTTTTGAAACTTAGATTTTACGTTGTTTATCGGTGGTTTAATGCTATTATTTCGCTTCATGTGCGATTACGAGCAAAGTAGTTGGGATACAAATTATTATTATACACGTTTATGGATCAGATACATTGGGTAATTAATTCTAAAAAGTACAGCCCTCTATCTATTTTAGTTTGTTCAGGAGGATTTTCGAAACTTAGACTTTACGTTGTTTATCGGTGGTTGAATGTTATTATTTCGCTTCATGTGCGATTACGAGCAAAGTAGTTCGGATACAAATTATTATTATACACGTTTATGGATCAGATACATTGGGTAATTAATTCTAAAAAGTACAACCCTCTATCTATTTTTGTTTGTTCAGGAGGATTTTTGAAACTTAGATTTTACGTTGTTTATCGGTGGTTTAATGCTATTATTTCGCTTCATGTGCGATTACCAGCAAAGTAGTTGGGTTACAAATTATTATTATACACTTTTATGGATCAGATACATTGGGTAATTAATTCTAAAAAGTACAGCCCTCTGTCTATTTTAGTTTGTTCAGGAGGATTTTTGAAACTTAGATTTTACGTTGTTTATCGGTGGTTTAATGCTATTATTTCGCTTCATGTGCGATTACGAGCAAAGTAGTTGGGATACAAATTATTATTATACACGTTTATGGATCAGATACATTGGGTAATTAATTGTAAAAAGTACAGCCCTCTATCTATTTTAGTTTGTTCAGGAGGATTTTTGAAACTTAGATTTTACGTTGTTTATCGGTGGTTTAATGCTATTATTTCGCTTCATGTGCGATTACGAGCAAAGTAGTTGGGTTACAAATTATTATTATACACTTTTATGGATCAGATACATTGGGTAATTAATTCTAAAAAGTACAGCCCTCTATCTATTTTAGTTTGTTCAGGAGGATTTTTGAAACTTAGATTTTACGTTGTTTATCGGTGGTTTAATGCTATTATTTCGCTTCATGTGCGATTACGAGCAAAGTAGTTGGGATACAAATTATTATTATACACGTTTATGGATCAGATACATTGGGTAATTAATTCTAAAAAGTACAGCCCTCTATCTATTTTTGTTTGTTCAGGAGGATTTTGAAACTTAGATTTTACGTTGTTTATCGGTGGTTTAATGCTATTCTTTCGCTTCATGTGCGATTACGAGCAAAGTAGCTGGGTTACAAATTACTATTATACACTTTTATGGATCAGATACATTGGGTAATTAATTCTAAAAAGTACAGCCCTCTATCTATTTTAGTTTGTTCAGGAGGATTTTTGAAACTTAGATTTTACGTTGCTTATCGGTGGTTTAATGCTATTATTTCGCTTCATGTGCGATTACGAGCAAAGTAGTTGGGATACAAATTATTATTATACACTTTTATGGATCAGATACATTGGGTAATTAATTCTAAAAAGTACAGCCCTCTATCTATTTTAGTTTGTTCAGGAGGATTTTTGAAACTTAGATTTTACGTTGTTTATCGGTGGTTTAATGCTATTATTTCGCTTCATGTGCGATTACGAGCAAAATAGTTGGGATACAAATTATTATTATACACGTTTATGCATCAGATACATTGGGTAATTAATTCTAAAAAGTACAGCCCTCTATCTATTTTAGTTTGTTCAGGAGGATTTTTGAAACTGAGATTTTATGTTGTTTATCGGTGGTTTAATGCTATTATTTCGCTTCATGTGCGATTACGAGCAAAGTAGTTGGGATACAAATTATTATTATACACTTTTATGGATCAGATACATTGGGTAATTAATTCTAAAAAGTACAGCCCTCTATCTATTTTAGTTTGTTCAGGAGGATTTTTGAAACTTAGATTTTACGTTGTTTATCGGTGGTTTAATGCTATTATTTCGCTTCATGTGCGATTACGAGCAAAGTAGTTGGGATACAAATTATTATTATACACGTTTATGCATCAGATACATTGGGTAATTAATTCTAAAAAGTACAGCCCTCTATCTATTTTAGTTTGTTCCGGAGGATTTTTGAAACTTAGATTTTACGTTGTTTATCGGTGGTTTAATGCTATTATTTCGCTTCATGTGCGATTACGAGCAAAGTAGTTGGGATACAAATTATTATTATACACGTTTATGGATCAGATACATTGGGTAATTAATTCTAAAAAGTACAGCCCTCTATCTATTTTAGTTTGTTCAGGAGGATTTTTGAAACTTAGATTTTACATTGTTTATCGGTGGCTTAATGCTATTATTTCGCTTCATGTGCGATTACGAGCAAAGTAGTTGGGATACAAATTATTATTATACACTTTTATGGATCAGATACATTGGGTAATTAATTCTAAAAAGTACAGCCCTCTATCTATTTTAGTTTGTTCAGGAGGATTTTTGAAACTTAGATTTTACGTTGTTTATCGGTGGTTTAATGCTATTATTTCGCTTCATGTGCGATTACGAGCAAAGTAGTTGGGATACAAATTATTATTATACACGTTTATGCATCAGATACATTTGTAATTAATTCTAAAAAGTACAGCCCTCTATCTATTTTAGTTTGTTCAGGAGGATTTTTGAAACTTAGATTTTACGTTGCTTATCGGTGGTTTAATGCTATTATTTCGCTTCATGTGCGATTACGAGCAAAGTAGTTGGGATACAAATTATTATTATACACTTTTATGGATCAGATACATTGGGTAATTAATTCTAAAAAGTACAGCCCTCTATCTATTTTAGTTTGTTCAGGAGGATTTTTGAAACTTAGATTTTACGTTGTTTATCGGTGGTTTAATGCTATTATTTCGCTTCATGTGCGATTACGAGCAAAATAGTTGGGATACAAATTATTATTATACACGTTTATGCATCAGATACATTGGGTAATTAATTCTAAAAAGTACAGCCCTCTATCTATTTTAGTTTGTTCAGGAGGATTTTTGAAACTGAGATTTTATGTTGTTTATCGGTGGTTTAATGCTATTATTTCGCTTCATGTGCGATTACGAGCAAAGTAGTTGGGATACAAATTATTATTATACACTTTTATGGATCAGATACATTTGGTAATTAATTCTAAAAAGTACAGCCCTCTATCTATTTTAGTTTGTTCAGGAGGATTTTTGAAACTTAGATTTTACGTTGTTTATCGGTGGTTTAATGCTATTATTTCGCTTCATGTGCGATTACGAGCAAAGTAGTTGGGATACAAATTATTATTATACACGTTTATGCATCAGATACATTGGGTAATTAATTCTGAAAAGTACAGCCCTCTATCTATTTTAGTTTGTTCCGGAGGATTTTTGAAACTTAGATTTTACGTTGTTTATCGGTGGTTTAATGCTATTATTTCGCTTCATGTGCGATTACGAGCAAAGTAGTTGGGATACAAATTATTATTATACACGTTTATGGATCAGATACATTGGGTAATTAATTCTAAAAAGTACAGCCCTCTATCTATTTTAGTTTGTTCAGGAGGATTTTTGAAACTTAGATTTTACGTTGTTTATCGGTGGTTTAATGCTATTATTTCGCTTCATGTGCGATTACGAGCAAAGTAGTTGGGATACAAATTATTATTATACACGTTTATGCATCAGATACATTGGGTAATTAATTCTAAAAAGTACAGCCCTCTATCTATTTTAGTTTGTTCAGGAGGATTTTTGAAACTTAGATTTTACGTTGCTTATCGGTGGTTTAATGCTATTATTTCGCTTCATGTGCGATTACGAGCAAAGTAGTTGGGATACAAATTATTATTATACACTTTGATGGATCAGATACATTGGGTAATTAATTCTAAAAAGTACAGCCCTCTATCTATTTTAGTTTGTTCAGGAGGATTTTTGAAACTTAGATTTTACGTTGTTTATCGGTGGTTTAATGCTATTATTTCGCTTCATGTGCGATTACGAGCAAAGTAGTTGGGATACAAATTATTATTATACACGTTTATGCATCAGATACATTTGTAATTAATTCTAAAAAGTACAGCCCTCTATATATTTTAGTTTGTTCAGGAGGATTTTTGAAACTTAGATTTTACGTTGCTTATCGGTGGTTTAATGCTATTATTTCGCTTCATGTGCGATTACGAGCAAAGTAGTTGGGATACAAATTATTATTATACACTTTTATGGATCAGATACATTGGGTAATTAATTCTAAAAAGTACAGCCCTCTATCTATTTTAGTTTGTCCAGGAGGATTTTTGAAACTTAGATTTTACGTTGTTTATCGGTGGTTTAATGCTATTATTTCGCTTCATGTGCGATTACGAGCAAAATAGTTGGGATACAAATTATTATTATACACGTTTATGCATCAGATACATTGGGTAATTAATTCTAAAAAGTACAGCCCTCTATCTATTTTAGTTTGTTCAGGAGGATTTTTGAAACTGAGATTTTATGTTGTTTATCGGTGGTTTAATGCTATTATTTCGCTTCATGTGCGATTACGAGCAAAGTAGTTGGGATACAAATTATTATTATACACTTTTATGGATCAGATACATTGGGTAATTAATTCTAAAAAGTACAGCCCTCTATCTATTTTAGTTTGTTCAGGAGGATTTTTGAAACTTAGATTTTACGTTGTTTATCGGTGGTTTAATGCTATTATTTCGCTTCATGTGCGATTACGAGCAAAGTAGTTGGGATACAAATTATTATTATACACGTTTATGCATCAGATACATTGAGTAATTAATTCTAAAAAGTACAGCCCTCTATCTATTTTAGTTTGTTCCGGAGGATTTTTGAAACTTAGATTTTACGTTGTTTATCGGTGGTTTAATGCTATTATTTCGCTTCATGTGCGATTACGAGCAAAGTAGTTGGGATACAAATTATTATTATACACGTTTATGGATCAGATACATTGGGTAATTAATTCTAAAAAGTACAGCCCTCTATCTATTTTAGTTTGTTCAGGAGGATTTTTGAAACTTAGATTTTACATTGTTTATCGGTGGCTTAATGCTATTATTTCGCTTCATGTGCGATTACGAGCAAAGTAGTTGGGATACAAATTATTATTGTACACGTTTATGGATCAGATACATTGGGTAATTAATTCTAAAAAGTACAGCCCTCTATCTATTTTAGTTTGTTCAGGAGGATTTTTGAAACTTAGATTTTACGTTGTTTATCGGTGGCTTAATGCTATTATTTCGCTTCATGTGCGATTACGAGCAAAGTAGTTGGGATACAAATTATTATTAGACACGTTTATGGATCAGATACATTGGGTAATTAATTCTAAAACGTACAGCCCTCTGTCTATTTTAGTTTGTTCAGGAGGATTTTTGAAACTTAGATTTTACGTTGTTTATCGGTGGTTTAATGCTATTATTTCGCTTCATGTGCGATTACGAGCAAAGTAGTTGGGATACAAATTATTATTATACACTTTTATAGATCAGATACATTGGGTAATTAATTCTAAAAAGTACAACCCTGTATCTATTTTTGTTTGTTCAGGAGGATTTTTGAAACTTAGATTTTACGTTGTTTATCGGTGGTTTAATGCTATTATTTCGCTTCATGTGCGATTACCAGCAAAGTAGTTGGGTTACAAATTATTATTATACACTTTTATGGATCAGATACATTGGGTAATTAATTCTAAAAAGTACAGCCCTCTGTCTATTTTAGTTTGTCTCTGTCTATTTTAGTTTGTTCAGGAGGATTTTTGAAACTTAGATTTTACGTTCTTTATCGGTGGTTTAATGCTATTATTTCGCTTCATGTGCGATTACGAGCAAAGTAGTTGGGATACAAATTATTATTATACACGTTTATGGATCAGATACATTGGGTAATTAATTCTAAAAAGTACAGCCCTCTATCTATTTTAGTTTGTTCAGGAGGATTTTCGAAACTTAGACTTTACGTTGTTTATCGGTGGTTGAATGTTATTATTTCGCTTCATGTGCGATTACGAGCAAAGTAGTTCGGATACAAATTATTATTATACACGTTTATGGATCAGATACATTGGGTAATTAATTCTAAAAAGTACAACCCTCTATCTATTTTTGTTTGTTCAGGAGGATTTTTGAAACTTAGATTTTACGTTGTTTATCGGTGGTTTAATGCTATTATTTCGCTTCATGTGCGATTACCAGCAAAGTAGTTGGGTTACAAATTATTATTATACACTTTTATGGATCAGATACATTGGGTAATTAATTCTAAAAAGTACAGCCCTCTGTCTATTTTAGTTTGTTCAGGAGGATTTTTGAAACTTAGATTTTACGTTGTTTATCGGTGGTTTAATGCTATTATTTCGCTTCATGTGCGATTACGAGCAAAGTAGTTGGGATACAAATTATTATTATACACGTTTATGGATCAGATACATTGGGTAATTAATTGTAAAAAGTACAGCCCTCTATCTATTTTAGTTTGTTCAGGAGGATTTTTGAAACTTAGATTTTACGTTGTTTATCGGTGGTTTAATGCTATTATTTCGCTTCATGTGCGATTACGAGCAAAGTAGTTGGGTTACAAATTATTATTATACACTTTTATGGATCAGATACATTGGGTAATTAATTCTAAAAAGTACAGCCCTCTATCTATTTTAGTTTGTTCAGGAGGATTTTTGAAACTTAGATTTTACGTTGTTTATCGGTGGTTTAATGCTATTATTTCGCTTCATGTGCGATTACGAGCAAAGTAGTTGGGATACAAATTATTATTATACACGTTTATGGATCAGATACATTGGGTAATTAATTCTAAAAAGTACAGCCCTCTATCTATTTTTGTTTGTTCAGGAGGATTTTGAAACTTAGATTTTACGTTGTTTATCGGTGGTTTAATGCTATTCTTTCGCTTCATGTGCGATTACGAGCAAAGTAGCTGGGTTACAAATTACTATTATACACTTTTATGGATCAGATACATTGGGTAATTAATTCTAAAAAGTACAGCCCTCTATCTATTTTAGTTTGTTCAGGAGGATTTTTGAAACTTAGATTTTACGTTGCTTATCGGTGGTTTAATGCTATTATTTCGCTTCATGTGCGATTACGAGCAAAGTAGTTGGGATACAAATTATTATTATACACTTTTATGGATCAGATACATTGGGTAATTAATTCTAAAAAGTACAGCCCTCTATCTATTTTAGTTTGTTCAGGAGGATTTTTGAAACTTAGATTTTACGTTGTTTATCGGTGGTTTAATGCTATTATTTCGCTTCATGTGCGATTACGAGCAAAATAGTTGGGATACAAATTATTATTATACACGTTTATGCATCAGATACATTGGGTAATTAATTCTAAAAAGTACAGCCCTCTATCTATTTTAGTTTGTTCAGGAGGATTTTTGAAACTGAGATTTTATGTTGTTTATCGGTGGTTTAATGCTATTATTTCGCTTCATGTGCGATTACGAGCAAAGTAGTTGGGATACAAATTATTATTATACACTTTTATGGATCAGATACATTGGGTAATTAATTCTAAAAAGTACAGCCCTCTATCTATTTTAGTTTGTTCAGGAGGATTTTTGAAACTTAGATTTTACGTTGTTTATCGGTGGTTTAATGCTATTATTTCGCTTCATGTGCGATTACGAGCAAAGTAGTTGGGATACAAATTATTATTATACACGTTTATGCATCAGATACATTGGGTAATTAATTCTAAAAAGTACAGCCCTCTATCTATTTTAGTTTGTTCCGGAGGATTTTTGAAACTTAGATTTTACGTTGTTTATCGGTGGTTTAATGCTATTATTTCGCTTCATGTGCGATTACGAGCAAAGTAGTTGGGATACAAATTATTATTATACACGTTTATGGATCAGATACATTGGGTAATTAATTCTAAAAAGTACAGCCCTCTATCTATTTTAGTTTGTTCAGGAGGATTTTTGAAACTTAGATTTTACATTGTTTATCGGTGGCTTAATGCTATTATTTCGCTTCATGTGCGATTACGAGCAAAGTAGTTGGGATACAAATTATTATTATACACTTTTATGGATCAGATACATTGGGTAATTAATTCTAAAAAGTACAGCCCTCTATCTATTTTAGTTTGTTCAGGAGGATTTTTGAAACTTAGATTTTACGTTGTTTATCGGTGGTTTAATGCTATTATTTCGCTTCATGTGCGATTACGAGCAAAGTAGTTGGGATACAAATTATTATTATACACGTTTATGCATCAGATACATTTGTAATTAATTCTAAAAAGTACAGCCCTCTATCTATTTTAGTTTGTTCAGGAGGATTTTTGAAACTTAGATTTTACGTTGCTTATCGGTGGTTTAATGCTATTATTTCGCTTCATGTGCGATTACGAGCAAAGTAGTTGGGATACAAATTATTATTATACACTTTTATGGATCAGATACATTGGGTAATTAATTCTAAAAAGTACAGCCCTCTATCTATTTTAGTTTGTTCAGGAGGATTTTTGAAACTTAGATTTTACGTTGTTTATCGGTGGTTTAATGCTATTATTTCGCTTCATGTGCGATTACGAGCAAAATAGTTGGGATACAAATTATTATTATACACGTTTATGCATCAGATACATTGGGTAATTAATTCTAAAAAGTACAGCCCTCTATCTATTTTAGTTTGTTCAGGAGGATTTTTGAAACTGAGATTTTATGTTGTTTATCGGTGGTTTAATGCTATTATTTCGCTTCATGTGCGATTACGAGCAAAGTAGTTGGGATACAAATTATTATTATACACTTTTATGGATCAGATACATTTGGTAATTAATTCTAAAAAGTACAGCCCTCTATCTATTTTAGTTTGTTCAGGAGGATTTTTGAAACTTAGATTTTACGTTGTTTATCGGTGGTTTAATGCTATTATTTCGCTTCATGTGCGATTACGAGCAAAGTAGTTGGGATACAAATTATTATTATACACGTTTATGCATCAGATACATTGGGTAATTAATTCTAAAAAGTACAGCCCTCTATCTATTTTAGTTTGTTCCGGAGGATTTTTGAAACTTAGATTTTACGTTGTTTATCGGTGGTTTAATGCTATTATTTCGCTTCATGTGCGATTACGAGCAAAGTAGTTGGGATACAAATTATTATTATACACGTTTATGGATCAGATACATTGGGTAATTAATTCTAAAAAGTACAGCCCTCTATCTATTTTAGTTTGTTCAGGAGGATTTTTGAAACTTAGATTTTACGTTGTTTATCGGTGGTTTAATGCTATTATTTCGCTTCATGTGCGATTACGAGCAAAGTAGTTGGGATACAAATTATTATTATACACGTTTATGCATCAGATACATTGGGTAATTAATTCTAAAAAGTACAGCCCTCTATCTATTTTAGTTTGTTCAGGAGGATTTTTGAAACTTAGATTTTACGTTGCTTATCGGTGGTTTAATGCTATTATTTCGCTTCATGTGCGATTACGAGCAAAGTAGTTGGGATACAAATTATTATTATACACTTTGATGGATCAGATACATTGGGTAATTAATTCTAAAAAGTACAGCCCTCTATCTATTTTAGTTTGTTCAGGAGGATTTTTGAAACTTAGATTTTACGTTGTTTATCGGTGGTTTAATGCTATTATTTCGCTTCATGTGCGATTACGAGCAAAGTAGTTGGGATACAAATTATTATTATACACGTTTATGCATCAGATACATTTGTAATTAATTCTAAAAAGTACAGCCCTCTATATATTTTAGTTTGTTCAGGAGGATTTTTGAAACTTAGATTTTACGTTGCTTATCGGTGGTTTAATGCTATTATTTCGCTTCATGTGCGATTACGAGCAAAGTAGTTGGGATACAAATTATTATTATACACTTTTATGGATCAGATACATTGGGTAATTAATTCTAAAAAGTACAGCCCTCTATCTATTTTAGTTTGTCCAGGAGGATTTTTGAAACTTAGATTTTACGTTGTTTATCGGTGGTTTAATGCTATTATTTCGCTTCATGTGCGATTACGAGCAAAATAGTTGGGATACAAATTATTATTATACACGTTTATGCATCAGATACATTGGGTAATTAATTCTAAAAAGTACAGCCCTCTATCTATTTTAGTTTGTTCAGGAGGATTTTTGAAACTGAGATTTTATGTTGTTTATCGGTGGTTTAATGCTATTATTTCGCTTCATGTGCGATTACGAGCAAAGTAGTTGGGATACAAATTATTATTATACACTTTTATGGATCAGATACATTGGGTAATTAATTCTAAAAAGTACAGCCCTCTATCTATTTTAGTTTGTTCAGGAGGATTTTTGAAACTTAGATTTTACGTTGTTTATCGGTGGTTTAATGCTATTATTTCGCTTCATGTGCGATTACGAGCAAAGTAGTTGGGATACAAATTATTATTATACACGTTTATGCATCAGATACATTGAGTAATTAATTCTAAAAAGTACAGCCCTCTATCTATTTTAGTTTGTTCCGGAGGATTTTTGAAACTTAGATTTTACGTTGTTTATCGGTGGTTTAATGCTATTATTTCGCTTCATGTGCGATTACGAGCAAAGTAGTTGGGATACAAATTATTATTATACACGTTTATGGATCAGATACATTGGGTAATTAATTCTAAAAAGTACAGCCCTCTATCTATTTTAGTTTGTTCAGGAGGATTTTTGAAACTTAGATTTTACATTGTTTATCGGTGGCTTAATGCTATTATTTCGCTTCATGTGCGATTACGAGCAAAGTAGTTGGGATACAAATTATTATTGTACACGTTTATGGATCAGATACATTGGGTAATTAATTCTAAAAAGTACAGCCCTCTATCTATTTTAGTTTGTTCAGGAGGATTTTTGAAACTTAGATTTTACGTTGTTTATCGGTGGCTTAATGCTATTATTTCGCTTCATGTGCGATTACGAGCAAAGTAGTTGGGATACAAATTATTATTAGACACGTTTATGGATCAGATACATTGGGTAATTAATTCTAAAACGTACAGCCCTCTGTCTATTTTAGTTTGTTCAGGAGGATTTTTGAAACTTAGATTTTACGTTGTTTATCGGTGGTTTAATGCTATTATTTCGCTTCATGTGCGATTACGAGCAAAGTAGTTGGGATACAAATTATTATTATACACTTTTATAGATCAGATACATTGGGTAATTAATTCTAAAAAGTACAACCCTGTATCTATTTTTGTTTGTTCAGGAGGATTTTTGAAACTTAGATTTTACGTTGTTTATCGGTGGTTTAATGCTATTATTTCGCTTCATGTGCGATTACCAGCAAAGTAGTTGGGTTACAAATTATTATTATACACTTTTATGGATCAGATACATTGGGTAATTAATTCTAAAAAGTACAGCCCTCTGTCTATTTTAGTTTGTTCAGGAGGATTTTTGAAACTTAGATTTTACGTTGTTTATCGGTGGTTTAATGCTATTATTTCGCTTCATGTGCGATTACGAGCAAAGTAGTTGGGATACAAATTATTATTATACACGTTTATGGATCAGATACATTGGGTAATTAATTCTAAAAAGTACAGCCCTCTATCTATTTTAGTTTGTTCAGGAGGATTTTCGAAACTTAGACTTTACGTTGTTTATCGGTGGTTGAATGTTATTATTTCGCTTCATGTGCGATTACGAGCAAAGTAGTTCGGATACAAATTATTATTATACACGTTTATGGATCAGATACATTGGGTAATTAATTCTAAAAAGTACAACCCTCTATCTATTTTTGTTTGTTCAGGAGGATTTTTGAAACTTAGATTTTACGTTGTTTATCGGTGGTTTAATGCTATTATTTCGCTTCATGTGCGATTACCAGCAAAGTAGTTGGGTTACAAATTATTATTATACACTTTTATGGATCAGATACATTGGGTAATTAATTCTAAAAAGTACAGCCCTCTGTCTATTTTAGGTTGTTCAGGAGGATTTTTGAAACTTAGATTTTACGTTGTTTATCGGTGGTTTAATGCTATTATTTCGCTTCATGTGCGATTACGAGCAAAGTAGTTGGGATACAAATTATTATTATACACGTTTATGGATCAGATACATTGGGTAATTAATTGTAAAAAGTACAGCCCTCTATCTATTTTAGTTTGTTCAGGAGGATTTTTGAAACTTAGATTTTACGTTGTTTATCGGTGGTTTAATGCTATTATTTCGCTTCATGTGCGATTACGAGCAAAGTAGTTGGGTTACAAATTATTATTATACACTTTTATGGATCAGATACATTGGGTAATTAATTCTAAAAAGTACAGCCCTCTATCTATTTTAGTTTGTTCAGGAGGATTTTTGAAACTTAGATTTTACGTTGTTTATCGGTGGTTTAATGCTATTATTTCGCTTCATGTGCGATTACGAGCAAAGTAGTTGGGATACAAATTATTATTATACACGTTTATGGATCAGATACATTGGGTAATTAATTCTAAAAAGTACAGCCCTCTATCTATTTTTGTTTGTTCAGGAGGATTTTGAAACTTAGATTTTACGTTGTTTGCAAAGTAGCTGGGTTACAAATTACTATTATACACTTTTATGGATCAGATACATTGGGTAATTAATTCTAAAAAGTACAGCCCTCTATCTATTTTAGTTTGTTCAGGAGGATTTTTGAAACTTAGATTTTACGTTGTTTATCGGCGGTTTAATGCTATTATTTCGCTTCATGTGCGATTACGAGCAAAGTAGTTGGGTTACAAATTATTATTATACACGTTTATGGATCAGATACATTGGGTAATTAATTCTAAAAAGTACAGCCCTCTATCTATTTTAGTTTGTTCAGGAGGATTTTTGAAACTTAGATTTTACGTTGTTTATCGGTGGTTTAATGCTATTATTTCGCTTCATGTGCGATTACGAGCAAAGTAGTTGGGATACAAATTATTATTATACACGTTTATGGATCAGATACATTGGGTAATTAATTCTAAAAAGTACAGCCCTCTATCTACTTTAGTTTGTTCAGTGAGTCACAACGCAACTGCGGTAGACTGTCGACGACTTTCTTGCGTTGAACAGGGTTGGACTTCGTTTTTAATTATTAATATTCTCAAGAAAGCTAGACCATACGTTACTTCACGTACTTCTGATACAAACAAAACGCTAATCTTTGTGAAACGTCCAAATCGTAGAAAATAAGAATTAAAATCGCCAGAACATTTTATCACAGCGCTAAAATCTCTCGATCTAAAATCTCTCGATTTATCTCGGCCGTGCGACCGAATATTACGGTATTTTTCTTAGCGCCGGTAATCCCGGCGCTGGCTGAATCAAATTTATTAAATTCCACAGCCTTCTTATCCCAGCAGACGGCAGCAACTGCGCCACCTCCCGTCTGGAGAAAGTACTACCCAGGATTCTCCACTTGGAATTTCGAAAACACTTTGCAGCGACACACACACACACACACACACACACACACACACACACACACACACACACACACACACACACACACACACACACACACACACACACACACACACACACACACACACACACACACACACACACACACACACACACACACACACACACACACACACACACACACACACACACACACACACACACACACACACACACACACACACACACACACACACACACACACACACACACACACACACACACACACACACACACACACACACACACACACACACACACACACACACACACACACACACACACACACACACACACACACACACACACACACACACACACACACACACACACACACACACACACACACACACACACACACACACACACACACACACACACACACACACACACACACACACACACACACACACACACACACACACACACACACACACACACACACACACACACACACACACACACACACACACACACACACACACACACACACACACACACACACACACACACACACACACACACACACACACACACACACACACACACACACACACACACACACACACACACACACACACACACACACACACACACACACACACACACACACACACACACACACACACACACACACACACACCCACACACACACACACCCACACACACACCCACACACACACACACACACACACACACACACACACACACACACACACACACACACACACACACACACACACACACACACACACACACACACACACACACACGGAGTATTGTTTTAGGGTTAAGGCTAGGGCGGAGAGATTCGTACCCTGAAGTGACGATAGATGGCGCCATTCTCGCCTACGCGGAATAGAATGAAAACATGCCCGAGGATATAATTCCAAATTCAGACCGTGTATTGTCATATCACTATCTACGGTTATCTCTTGTGCGCTGGCCAAACGCTCGCTACGAGTTCCGGGGTGACCGCAGCGCCCCCCCCCCACACACACACACAGTAGACACGTTTTATGCGCGATATACGCATACACACTATCCCACGAGAGTTGTATATTACTTTACAAAAATTTAAATCAGTCGCGCTCGTGGTCCGGTTTATGTATGCATCGAGATTGTAATTTTGCCAAGTAGAGGGCAATATCTAAAATTGCAATGGCGCCGGCGTAATGTGTACCACTGCTGTAATATAGCGATTGCTATCTAAATAACGGATATACGACACGTAATTCGTGGTGTTTGTTTTGTAAAATGTTCTCCTTTGTGGCCTTAATACGATACTTATTAATTTTAAGTCTTTTTGCATAGGGGTATAAGAACGAATATTAAATTTGTATTTCTTTTTTCAGGTGAGTGAAAAAGGTCTTCTTTTCTTCCATATGTGAAGTCGTAACTAGTCATCAGACATGTGAGTATATTCATCAAATGACTATTTGTTTGGTTTCCTTATGAAGAGGGGGTTCAACAGCCCATCGACTGACATAACCGATGTTAAGAATTTGACATCGTAAGCATATATCTATGTAACTTCTACATTTGTCTACGGTTTATGAAGTGATTTCTGCAAAAACACACGTACTACGAATATGCGGAATATTTGCAAGTGTAGTGAGGTTATGTGCCCATATACATTATACCTAAAATACGTAGCATTGTGTGTATTTTCTCCATAGGTGTAATCTATCGCAAAACCCGTACCAGTACCGTTGGTCACAGATTACTTTCTCTTAGTACGATAGATTATTCACTCATTTTTCAGCTGATAACAATACACTGATGCCTAGCTAATGAAAAACACAATTGGATAACTTTAGAATTCATACGTTATGGATGTTTATTATTCAAATAGACAAAATATAATGCCTTGTATACCCAGTTCTAAATGCGTCTTCAAGTAAACCGTTATTTATTGTTCAAAATTGATTCATATTCAGTGAAACTTCTTAGAATATTAAATATTCAATTTCTTATCATGAACAAAATGAATATATTACTAGTACGTCTTTCGGTTATGTCAAATATAGTTCACATAGCCCAACCCATATTATAAAATACATATTTTACAGTGCACTTTTTGACACAACTTTTCCACTAAAAAAAGCAGAAAAAGCGATAATTGTGCCATGAAAAAATGTAAAAAGCGACCATATTACCGCTGTCACAGCTGAATACAAACTCGAGATGTTTTAACCGAGACGCAATCTATGGCGTACATGCACTCCATGATGGAAAAACATCGTACCTAAATATTTCGTTAGTTTAAGGTAAATTTCCTAAACTGGAAGAAACTTAAAAATCAGAACAAGGAATGATATCGTTCGTTCGATTGAAGTGTACCATCGAAAGATTAATAACAACGATTAATAACAAATCATTTTTGGTACAATTTGGGTTTTATTTTACAGTTAAATATATCGGAATTAATTTATATCTTATCTCTATCGCTGTATTTTATACCTATTTACAAATTTTATATTCTGTAGTACCCGGGATTTAGACTTATAATCCCGGGATCCCGAAAAAGCTCATTATTTGTCGGGATTCCGGGATTGGAAGCCGTAATACGTATGTACAGCATCAACTCTGCACATGGATCTGATAACGTATAAGAAAAACATAACACATAGTTAGTTATTCTTTATTTATCAATTTATGATTCGTATATTATTTATAAAAGACACTTAGAGAACATAAGCTTTTTAATATTATAATTTTTACGTAATGTAATTTGAATACAATTACAAAACCCGTAATGTGCTTCTGCATCATACCATAGTTGGAGCTTGAATTCTCTGGTAGTAGAATGGATAAAACAGTACTGTTTGTATGTATATTCTGCTACCTAAGCTAACAATTGACATGGTGTTGTTAATAAAATAATAGTATACTTCTTTAGCACAAACCTGATTTCTTCAAAGGCATGGCTTTATTTCGTTTCATTTATTGGCATTTTTTCAGTTATTACAGTGACGTAAAGTGAAACTACTGTGGTATATCAAAAAAATACATAGTTGAAGTAGAAATTAAAGATTTTAGCAGTAAGACTCCTTTCTTTCGAGCGAGTAACAACTGTGCCATGTAAATCTTAACTCAACCAATACTGTGACTCTTTCCAATTTTTCAATACAACTGAAGGCACGCACTTGTAAGTCAACCATCAATTTTATGAGTCTGCAAATGTATTTCTTAAATTGCGCTCTGCCGGAGATCGGAAACAAAATTTAATCACAATGTATCTTCGGCAAGACAGCTACTATCGAGCACCACTACGAAATTGATATCTTGGGGGCGTAGTTCTCCTTTTCTGGTGTAAGCACAACATAATCCAGCAACTATAAATATCGAAACAATTTCATCTGGGAAAAGATTTATATTTCAATTCGTAGATGAGCAGAGAGCATTTTGTAAATTTGGTTAGATCGATAGATTAAGATTACATACTAATGTTCTAGAGTGGAATTTGTTTAATATATAGTGGTCGAATTTAAATATCTAGGTGTCATTTTAGATAATAGTTTGAAATTTACGAGTAATATGGAATATATAGTTAAAAACGTGAGTCGAAAGATTAGCTACTTACGAAGAATATCTAATAAACTTACATTAAAAGCTAGAATATCTTTGTACCATACGATTATAGAACCATATTTTTACTATTGCAGCAGTATAATATTTTTGTGTACAGACAAAGACATTAAAAAGATTCAAGTACAACAAAATCGAGCACTCAGAATTTTATTACAAAGCTCCAGGTTAACCAGTGTCGAGTCCATGCTGAGTAAATTAAATTTTTTGAATGTTAAACAAGGAACGGTATATCAGGCACTCACGTTGGTATACAAATGCATAAATAATAAACTCCCAAATTATATGAGTAATTATTTAACATACAATAGTCAGCAGCATGAATGCAATACTCGGCAAAAGGACCACTTCAGATTACCTAAATATACAAAAAGCAGCACACAAAATTCATTTTATTATAAAGCACTCAAGATGTTTAATACCCTACCAAGTGATATAAAAAACAGTAGTTCGCTAAGTCTTTTTAAAACATCATGTCGGGTTCATGTATTGGCTAATTTTAAGTAGTTGATAAGTTTATTACTTAGGAAACCAAATTTATTGTGATTATTAGTTTCTTTTAACTAAATAAATATCATTATTATTAAAAGCTTTTTTTAGTAGATTGTAACGTGTAAATTCTACTGTGATGGTAAAGGCTTCTAAAAAACACGTTTACTAACGATGATTGGTTTAGTAATATTAAAATCCAACAGAACACAATATTACTCTATATTTGCAAAATAAATACTAATATGCCTAATGCATTTACACAAATATATGATTACTTAATGCTAAAATGATCCAAATAATCTAGCAAAAAGCTCTTGACTAGTTTACTAATATTAAAATCAGAAGAATACAACATTACTGTATATTATATACAAATTAAATAAAAATATGCTTTATGCATTCACATAACTAGCGTGGTCATATATTATGTCCCCTTTTCCCACAAATCTAAAATTCTGATGCTGTCCTTGATTAATATGCTACAACTCATAAAAAGTAGAAAGCTGTATATGTTGGCATTTTCCCGATTTTTCCAAATTAAGACGAATTGGCGCTGTTTTTGCCCCGTAAATTTTATTCGTTTAACTTTAGCAATTAATTACTTCAGAAATAATATATAGATTTCAACGAATTAAAAAGTAAAATGACCTGCGGAATGCTAGCTTTGAATGTGCATTTTTCTATAATCACTAGATTAGTGCTTGACCCACAAAAAGCTACATTATGCAATGCCGGCAATTCCTTTATTAGAAGAGCTAGAATAATGAAATATAGACTATAGGCTACCCACTAATTCATAGGTTTAAACCTTATTACATAATCGTTGTTTATCTTGCATTTTCCCTATAAAAGATCGAGTTGAAGCGTCTCATGATTGCTACAAATTACGCGGCGCTCGTCGGTCTTTCGGGCGAGCGGGGGAAGGGATCGACAGCGACGCTGCAAGTAGTGGCGGATCGCACGTGCATTAGTTACTAGGAGAACAGTGTTTACGGACACAATACATATAACAACGACACGGCG
Source organism: Melinopterus prodromus (assembly GCA_964023965.1). Taxonomy (NCBI): domain Eukaryota; kingdom Metazoa; phylum Arthropoda; class Insecta; order Coleoptera; family Scarabaeidae; genus Melinopterus; species Melinopterus prodromus. Next base: position 2,075,334 of record OZ030391.1, on the reverse strand, counting down.
ATTATGCCTCGCCAAAGAAATTTGGATATCCGGCGACAGATTACCGAATTCAATAATAATGGCAAAATGAGTCAATAAGATAACAGAACCACGAACCGGCATTTGGAGGTCCCATTTAAATTCTTGGCAATTTGAATCGGGTTTCGGGATTAGCATTTAAAATTAATGAACGATCTGCAAAATAACGTATTTGTCTACAAATTTACGATGCTAAATTTGTAAAAGTTTTTTGATATTTCTAAGTTTTATACGCTCAGAGCTGACGTTTGTAATATATGTAATATACCAAGAGTTGTATTTATTTTATATTGTTTGTGCATGTATTTACATATTATTAATAAATAAACTGTTGAAACTGTTATAATAGTTTGAATATTTATATAACAAAATCCGGCATACTTTTTAAATATTTTTTGGTTTTATCAAGCAAACTTAATTTAGTATACACCACTAATAGGAAAATCTCCTAACTCCATATTATTAGATCTATCCGCTTCCATCAAAAGAGATTTCTCTCGTACCTGGTCACATATTATAATCAGAATTATGCAAAAATTAAGAATTTAATTGTTAGTTAAAATTACTACCTTGACAAGTTATCGTTCTTTTTGTGTATTGATAATAAGCTGTCCCGGTTCTCTCAGCTGTGTCGGTTCCCTCCGACATGACAGCACCGCTAACGCCTCCCTTCCCCGCGGCACCCCAAAGACCGTAGAGCGTCGGAATTCACTCGGAGTTTCAGCACGATCTTTTGTATGAAAAATGCAAGATAAACAATGATTATGTAATAAACTTTAAACCTATGAATTATTGGGTAGCCTATAGTCTGTCTATATTATATATATAATGTCATTACTTATTTATTTTAATACACCGTTCATTCCACATTAAATTAACCCGATATTATCAGAAATGTTGCATAGCCAAACATAAAGCAACATAACTTTGAATTGAAACGGTCTGTTATTGCGAATATGTAGTAATTAATTAATAGAATAATTAGGTAATTCTAAAATGATCAAAAAATTCACAATTTAAAAATCTAAAAATCGCCTTGTCAAATTACGTCAAAATCTCAAAATCTTTTATCGTTTTGTTACTAGGATGGTTTCTCCGCTCCAGTCTATAATACATGACACCACAGCTACAACGCAATCATTGAAATCCGTCTTACCCCATCGGATCATCGCGTGTCCGTAATTGATATGTCACGTCATGCCCGCTCGAAAGCACCCCTATTGGGCACACTTGTTGTCCGTGCCGGGCTGAAACCGCCCCACGTTTACCCGGCGCGGCGTACCGAAAAATCCGTATTCTATTCCGACGGTTTTCACGCCGTGTGCGTGCGTGTGCGCGGCTGCGAAGGAAGTTCGATTAAATAAGAAACAGTTGAACGCAAGCAGCCCCGGCCCGCTTGAAGAGCGAAACGCTGTAGGTGTTGCTTCATCCCCAACGCTCAGCGGCGGCCCTTTTAGCGTGGGTGCACGTGTTCCTAGGAAAGTGGAACACGTGTCAAACCACTGCCTTTTGTACCTTGTTCACGCCTTCCTCTTGAATGCGAGCTACGTTAACCGTTCTAGTAGGTATTTCCTCTTTAAGTCGTAATATCTACTATCGGTTGCAAAAGTATGAGTACTGTGTTTGAAGGCGCGTAACTCTGAATATCTCAGAAACGAGCAATAGCAGAACAACGCAGTTAGCACGTAAACAATCCTTATTTATTGTGATATTACTCAACAATTGATGTATAATAACATTAAAGTTATTTGGGAATTTTTAAGAGTTAAATGAATGTAATAGATAGATTCTGAAAGGGGATTACGCGCGGGAAGCGATGCGAGGCTTCTCGCGACGATTTCAAACTATCAACTCATTATTCTGTGGAAACTCAGTTGTTGATGATATTATGCAACACAATCTTGCCAAATCTCTTTTGATACAGTGCTTCGTTGCATAAATTTAACATATCTTTAATCTTAAATGTATTGTGGCTTTTAACAACATTATTTTGTACAAATATATGTGTAGGTGGGAATTCCTTGGATAATGAGCCAATGTTAAAATGAAATAAAATGGTATGAAATGATTAGAATACTAGATTACTAACGTTATTGGAATCCAAAGTACTATTCTCGATATTGGAACCGTTTTCATGATTAATGTTTAAAAGATAGCTGTAAATTGCGCTTTACCGTTCTACGTCCGGCCTCAAATTCATTGTGTTCTCCATCGTTTTGGTGGCAATCATTCCAAAAAATAGGCGCTTCCTCAACATCTCTTTCCTGTGAAGTATTTTTGCATTTTCAAAATCAATGTTGTGGGAGGTGTCCCTGGCCTGTTGACAAAGGGCACTGGTGTCTTTGCCTTTGGTTATGTCTTGTTTGTGTAGATAAATCCGCGTCTTGAGTCATTTTCCCGTTTGTATACTATAAACTACATTTGGCATTTCCTCTGAAGGAGTTTTTTGTTTAATTTTGGAGAAGAAGCAATTGATGGTTGTTAGATTGTTAAACGCGATTCTGAGGTTGGAAATCTGACCGACGCACATTGGGGTATTAGACCCAAAAAGCTGGCCATAAATCAAATTTCTAAATTGTTCAATTCCAAAAGGTAAACCAGTTTCTGGGATAGGTAAAAGGCCGATGTATTAAACGGCGGCAATATTTTTTCACCTGAGCCCTGAGCCACGTGCCCTTGTCAGCCAAAAGTTATATTTTACTATGGCTGAACATAGATGCACATAAGTTGACGCTCTTAAAAACGGTTGCAATTTTGTATTTTAACGATAAATGTGACTTTTTTGTTATACATTCTTTAGAACCAAGTATGAACTTTCATTCGACATAATTTTTATTAAAATTTACCCGCAATTTTGTTTATTGCAGGGCCGGGAACATTCGCTGTTATAAAGAAAAGCAGTTTTATGCAGAACTTGAGTGTTTTAGTTTAGTGTTTAGCTTTGTTAAGCTTTTGAAAGTGGTTCAAATTATAGTATACATATTTGACATTACAACTACTGGAAAATCAGCTGCGGATAGGTGCGGATGCGGTTTTTGTGATTTTATTTCTAATACGTTGTAAAGAAAAATCCAAAAATTGATGTACCGACTTATTTGTAATTTGGTGCAATTTCTTGATACCGTGGTAGTAGAGGTAATTTAGAACATATTTAACAAAATATTAGGTATATACAAATGTTTACGGTTATCAAGATATTGACAACTTTATGTTCAATGCATCTTCTATGTTGTAAATGCCGTTATGTATGTATATTTTTCCGTTTTGGATCATGTACAGCAAACAACCCCGATGACCTAGACTCTTAAAAATCGAAAAAAACTTTAAACTTTGTACTTGTATATGAATTTCTTGGAAATTGGTTGCCGATTGGAAGCCAATCGGATTCATATTCAAAGCAAGAAAATACATCGAAAGCACCTACTCGCATACGCAGTTCACTGGTTTAAATTGGATTCTTGTTGAGGAGAGACAATAGTAAATTTGTGAATAGAAACTGGTTAGGCGTTTTCGATAAATGTGTTTATGCGGAATGCGAATGCGGGTTCAAAACATGTGTATTAGGGTCATACCACTAAAAAACAACTGTTTCAGCTTGAAGTATGATCAAATTTCAAAAGTTTTCATGGAAACAATAAGTATAAATATTACTCAATTTTGAAATAATACTAAAATAATAGCTTTTATAGTGATAAATATGGTAAAATAGGTTCTTAATTGCCTCTACTATCACGTCTTAAAAAGAATGCATCGAACGGAAACCAGCATGCATAGCATGCATGTACCGTTTCAATACACAATATCGACTGGTGTAAACTTTCATTTCCTTCCTCTACCACTGGTCTTTAAAAATAAAACGTTTTTCAGGATTTTCTTACAACATAACAGACCCAAACATGTTATCTCATATAACTCAAAAACAACATGTATTGTTCAATATTAAATCGGTATATGCTGCGTATTTAAACTGGACATGCCATATATTATTTAATGAATTTGACACGGTAAAACATAATAGAAAACATAATAACGTAGCTGTTGTTGTGACGGAACTTCTTTAGCCCTTTTTCCCTGGGGTAACCATTGTTAATAAAAATGTTGACAAGTTTCTTTAGATTGTTCCCATGGAACCACGGATGAGACAGTCTAAGCACTCGTTTTTTCATGGCAATGCCCATGTTTAATTTTTTGTTTATAGTTTGGTTGCCCGAGTTTGTTTTTTTTTTTTCACGAGAGTGTCAAGAAAGGGTATGCTATTATTGTCCTCTTTCTCCACTATAAACTGAATGTGTTCGTTGAAACTGTTCAAAATGGTAAGGGTGGAGTCAATTTTGTCGGGAGAAGACGTAAGATGATATCATCTACGTACTTTTTTAAGAGACTTGGCTGTGTCGAAAGGGTAGGTAAGATTCCAGCCAGCACATGATCTAATACCTAAAATCGGACTTAGTGAAGAACCCATGGGGGTGCCAAAGAGCTGCTTGTAAAACACACCATCGAACGTAAAATAACTACTGTCAAAAAGAAAGTTGATAATGTTGAGGAACGTGGTCCTGTCTATGGTTGTGACCTCCGATATCCAGGCTCCTCAACTATGCTAATGACTAGACCTAGACCGTTTCACTGCAAAATTTTGCGATTGTTTTCGTAATTGTCTCGTTATCGTGCTAATACTCGTTGTCGAGATATCCACTTTCATGAAAATCTAGTGTATAGCCTTTATAGCAAAGAAAACTCTATGTACATTTTTTTGTTCTGTCGTTCCAGAGTTACGAATCTCCAAACACAGGGTTCAATACTTTTGCAACCGCTGGTAGAATTTTTATATAAAGAGACCTATATAAGCGACAAATATTAAGACAGTAAAGGGTTCAAACATACCAACCAGTACTTAACAAAACAAACGATTTAACTTTCCCAAAATGTAATCCTATTAAATGACACGACACCCACACGACGCCACAACCTGTTGCCCATAATTATAATTATTTACTCATATATTATGTACACGGTTTCGTCTCCGCCGAAGTTTTCGATCTAATCACTTTGAGGGTAGATTCTGCGCGCGGAAAAACTTCCTAACGTGGAATGACAATGTGACGTGAGGTTTCGCGAGGTCCCCCGAGGTCGTCTTCAGGCACAGGGGGGGTGTCGAGCGCGCCCCATGCGAGCAAATGTGGAACCGACGACGGCGCGGCGTACAAGTTGCGTGTGTAGTAAGCGGTAACGCGGACCGAAAACTTTCCCGAAAGTAATCAACTAAATTGTGTGTAAACTTTTCCCGTAATCATCGTACCATGAAAATGTCTTCAAAGTCAAAATACCGACGTCGCTCGATCTCGCTTCTGCCGACGCGAATGCTAGCGAGGCTTTTAACTCCTCGGAGATGGCCCGCGGGGTCTTGATTTTGCTCATTTGAGCGTATATTTTTACGTTTGTGATGGACGCGTCGCGTTGCGATGGCGGAGTGGAGAAATGTATATATGTATTCCGAGTTGAAACTGTCATCGGAATAACGGATTTTTTGGAGTTTTGCGTGGTATACTTGAATACTAAATCATGTGTCTTTGTTTTGATATGCTGACGAGTCTTACTGTTGCGCACTGTAATAGGGTATCACTATTATTGGAAAACCATCTTATTGTGTTTATTCTTTCACTCTGCTTTGTAAATGCATTATTTTTCGCAATTATTTCCACAATATTTCATAAAAATCAGCGTTGAAAATTGAATCACTAAAAGTCCCGCCAAAACGGTAGTTTCTGTTGTACGTAATTTGTAGCTGTTCCGCAAGATTTGAAACTGCGAAGAAAGTGGTTGAGACTGGCTCGTAGAAATCCAAATGAAATAAATAGCGGCCAATACAAGTGTTTTTTGATGTGAAGATTACTTCGACATAAGTAAAACTGACTAGAATAAGTTTTCTATAGTATTTTAGATCCAGGTATAATCTGACAGTTTAAGGTTAGGAGTAACCTAACCTACAACGTTATGCTTACATTGCACTTTTTACACCTTGCTTAGTTCCGGAGCGTAAAAATAAGAATTATATTTGAAGAAGAATCCCACCATCAAAGCGTTAACCTACGGTAGATTACCAATAACCGCTTTAACAAAGTTGTTTACTATTGTTTGTAAATTAACGTAGTAAATTCAAACGGGTGATTCATAAACGTACTAACGAATGACGTCACTGGAGACTGAGCCAATTACAGAGCGTTTTCAATCACGTGATAGGACGTGAATAAAATTCTATTTTAATTTTGGTTTTTAATAGAAAAAAGCTTTCTTTTTGAAAAGTAATTACAAATAGCTCCCTTAAACTGTAATCTATTAGGATGACTATAAATACCCTATTATTTTGATGTGTTACGGTGTGTCCCTAATAAATATTTTCACGATTGTTAGGCCTGTCACGTCACAACCTATAGACTTGATGTTTTACAACGGATTTAAAAAATTAGAAAATGCGGAAAATCTTTTTAGATAACATCTAGAGTAGTGGATAGAAATAATCGCAGCAAATAGTCCGAAAGTAGTTATTATTACACTGGAATATTGTGTTTTTTTTTGTAAAAAAAACAGCACTTAGTCGCGGAACTCACAAGAATGTACAATTTTCCATCTTATATCTTATGCTGTTTTTGTAGACTTGAAAAGAGCTTTCGAGACAATTTGTCGTCAATAGTTACTACAAAAATTGGAAACTTACGGAATCAGAGGAAAAGAATTGAAATGGTTTGAAAACTATTTAACAAACAGGAGACAGAAGGTTAGGATTGGAGAAAAGAAGTCCAGTGAATTAATAAACAGCTTAGGGGTACCACAAGGTTCTGTTCTTGGACCGGTTTTATTTAATTTGTACATAAACGATGTTGCTTCACAAGTTAAAGCTTGTGATATGCACCTATTTGCGGACGATACACTAATATCAATTGCAGGAGATAACTTACCTGATGTAATCGCGACATTAAACTTCGAACTAGTATCGATATCAAATTGGTATAAAGAAAATAAATTATGTTTCAATGTATTGAAAACAAAAGCTATGGTATTGGGAAATAGAAATTCGGTAAACCCTACACCAGACATAGTTATCGATAACACAGTTGTTGAGATAGTGGTCGAATTTAAATATCTAGGTGTCATTTTAGATAATAGTTTGAAATTTACGAGTAATATGGAATATATAGTTAGAAAAATTGAGTAGAAAGATTAGCTACTTAGGAAGAATATCTAATAAACTTACATTAAAAGCTAAAATATCTTTGTACCATACGATTATAGAACCATATTTTTACTATTGCAGCAGTCTAATATTTTTGTGTACAGACAAAGACATTAAAAAGATTCAAGTACAACAAAATCGAGCACTCAGAATTTTATTACAAAGCTCCAGGTTAACCAGTGTCGAGTCCATGCTGAGTAAATTAAATTTTTTGAATGTTAAACAAGGAACGGTATATCCGGCACTCACGTTGGTATATAAATTCATAAATAATAAACTCCCAAATTATATGAGTAATTATTTAATATACAATAGTCAGCAGCATGAATACAATACTCGGCAAAAGGACCACTTCAGATTACCAAAATATACAAAAAGCAGTACACAAAATTCATTTTATTATAAAGCACTGAAGATGTTTAATACCCTGCCAAGTGATATAAAAAACAGTAGTTCGCTAAGTCTTTTTAAAACATGATGTCGGGTTCATGTATTGGCTAATTTTAAGTAGTTGATAAGTTTATTACTTAGGAAACCAAATTTATTGTGATTATTAGTTTCTTTTAACTAAATAAATATCATTATTATTATTATAAGTAGATTTCTTCAGTCGGATTTTTAAAACTTCTTAATCTGACGACATACCTGGTTGATTTAATTATCTTTTGTTTTGAAAATACAATTTACCTACTGACTAATTTAAGTTTAAGCACAAAAGATTATAAAATTAACTGATTTTGATAAGCGATAAGTACTAATATGTATGTAATAGGTATTACCTCATTTATTTCAAGAGAGAGAAAAACAGTTAAAAGAAGGTTTAGGTTGCACATTTGCTTGATAATTAATAATCTGAAATTAAATTTCGATTTTCGCTAAAATGAACCCAAAAGAACTCATACGTCAATTTGACGTCTTAAAAATTGTATAGTAAAATTCAATTATTTAAGAAGAAATAACAGTAAGAACACGCAAAAGCTTGAGCAGTGGAACTTTTTATATACGCACGATAACAACCAGGGACAAAACATTTTATCAATTCATACAGTTGCTGCTGCTATCAAATGTTTCACTTAAATCCCGTTACCCATAAATTCGAATCTTTGGTACCCGGCGTGATACATGGGGACATTAAATCTGCCATTCCGGGGGGGAGCGAAATACGATTATGAAATTAAAATCGCCGATGTATCATCCCCCATTACAATAGATAACCGGTGCGGCCCGGAGATTTCCATGCTAAATTCGCTTCTTTTGTCTATTAAACCAAATCGAACGCACCCGATTTATCACCGTTTGATCGTAATGCGACGCCGCCGCGGTAAAATAAATTGATTATGATTGCGCGCGTCGGTCATTTGTTTCGTTACCAGTCCGCCAAACTGTACGACGGACGGGCATTAATTATTAATATATTTACGTTATTTATCGCTTTTTCGCGCAAATGTATTCAATTATGCGTCATTACGACGCATTTCGAAATGAATTAAATTGGTATAGGCGAGGATTTGAATGAATTTGTTTTAATTGTTTTCGAATTGATATAATAATTTATTACTATGTGGATAGGATTAGTTTTGTTTTAATTCTCGGTGTAACATTCTGGCTGACACAAAAATATTGGTCTCTGTGTTTGAAGGCTCATAACTGTAAAACTACTGAACAACCGCGACCAGAATTCTGTCAAAAATGTTACCGAAAACATACACGTTACATAAAATAAGAAATCCTCAACACTTTAGATGTACTATAGCTTGCTACGTGTATGCTGATATTCGATAAACTATTTATTGTGAATATACAATCCCGCGGCAGTATTTTACCCAATCATATCTATGATTTAGGTTTCATGTTTGCATAACTCATTATTCAGGTAAATCTGGTCCTTGCATTGTATCTGAAAGGGGGATTGGAAAGGGGGATGTTTAGTTGACGAGAATGATGCACGATCACTTACCTATAGCATGCTACACTAGGGTGGTCAAAAAAACGGAGTTTTCGCTAGAGGGCAGCGACCCCCCCTTCCAATCGGCCCTATTACAAAAAAATGCCCCAAATTTCCTATTTAAAATACATTGCAAAAATGCATCTTTCTTTCCTTTTTCCTTCACGTTTCGGATTTAGAAGAAAACCTTGCGGGAGATTATCAGAAATTGTTCAAAACTCTCCAAGGGACAAATCCCAACGACTATATTTTTGTTCACCACCCACTACCCTCCCCATAGTACCCTAAATATGAGGCAAAAGTTTACCCAAATTTACAATTTTACAATGTTACGTGTTTTATTATTGTTTTTTTCAGAAGTGATTATTATTGGATTATTGACATATTTTTTGTCATTTATAACTCATTTGAAATGTACGAAGAATATACGAATGTGCGAAAATATTTTTCTATTTTTTATTAGGAGCATTTTTGGTCATTCCCTAACGAATTTGCAATTGTTTAAACAAATACCATTTGTTTACAAGAATATGTACAGACTTTTTTATTTTTTCTTTAGAAATTGGTATTATATTCTTGGCATTGTCTGTCATTAATTAACTAGTTTGCAATTGTTTAAATAAATACCACTTGTTTAAACAGAATTATACTTAAGTGGTACTGAGGTATGTTTTTGGCTAAAATGATTATTGTGTTTCTTGTCTATTTTTTTTTTTTCTTGCCAAATTTGTTCACCAATTTTCAATTATAACCTATAATAATTAGTGTTGCAACCATAATTCTTGTTGGACTGATCGTAAAACCCCCAAAATTACAAAAAATACCATAAATATTATAATGATTTTTGCCAAGAAATACATACTAACTTTGTATATTATTGTTTAAACAGATTTATTTGTTCAAACAATTGCACATTAAATAACAAATTACAAAAAACATGCCAACAATGTAACAATAATAATTTCTACAAAAGGAAAAACAAAACAAAATATTTTTTAAAAAATCGAACTTGTTTAAAGAATTACAAATTCGTTAATAAATGACAAAAAATGCCAATAATTTAATATTAGTTTGTACAATAAATATAAAAAATATGTCCGTAATAATGTATATATTTGTTTAAACAAATAGTATTTGTTTAAACAATTACAAATTAGTAAATATATGCCATAATACTGACAATAATCTAATAATACTAATTTATGCAAAAGATATAGAAAATTATATCCATTACAACGTACATGTTTGTTTAAACAAATGGTATTTGTTTAAGAGAGGTTGTGGATTTCATCTTTGAGAAGTTCTAAACAATTTCTGGTAATCTCCCGCTACATTTTTTCTAAATCCGAAACGTGAAAAAGAAAACGGAAAAAATATGCACTTTTCCAACGATTTTTTTTTTAAATTTATGGGGATTTTTTTTCCTGAAATGGGACCGATTGGGGGGATCGTTGCCCTTCAGCAAAATAAAAGATTTTGCAAAGTATACATTTGGATCACCCTAATGCTACAGGCATGTTTAAATATGTATAGAATATAGATATTTAGGAATTTATGCTATATTGTCGTTGTTCATTATCATGGTATGCTCACCATATGTTCAAAGCATTTTAACGCTGTATTCTGTACTCTTCTTCCGGCTTCTTGTTTATATCTTGAACATATTGTATTTTACTTACGTAATTTAATGATTAATAAGTTTACAAATATTCATTTGATTAATTTCTGTTGTGTAAAAAACGTTTTTTTTAATCAAAACATAAATATTACTATAGGGGAATAGTATATTATTCTATGAGCAAGTAATGTAAGCAATTTCTCACGAGAACGAAGTTGTTGCAAAGCGTTCGAGTGAGAAATTGCCATTACTTGCGAATGGAATACTATACTTTTTCTACGACCATGCAACGAAATTTTATAAATTAATTTTTGTGCATATAGGGACAGCTGTATGTCACTATGACGGTTTACAGGATTTTGACAGATTAAAATTGTTTGGTGCGCCTTGTCACTTAGCGACGTTGTCAATGCCTTGACAATGTCGCTAAGCAGTGTATCAACAATTTGGAAATGAAAAATCCAGAGCTGTGATTGGTTCTAAAGCCGTGAGGAATGAAATATTTCTCACTACTGGCGGGGTATGAGGAGCCAGGAATGAAATATTTGTCATGTGTGTGGGGAATGGTTACTATTACTTATCATAAATTGCCATGATAATGAATGCATTCCTCAATAGGAGTAGAAAAAGTATTTTTTCTTTGTATCCACATACAGGGTCCTGCAACGAAGCTCCCGTCTTCTGTAGCTCACTTACTCATTAAGCTAAGAGTTTGACATTTTGCAGGCTTACCCTGTACTTCAAGGTACAATTCAAGAAAATATTTTTTATTATACAGGGTGTTCCAAAAATGTGCAACGCCATGGTAATATATTTTTTTAAATTGCATGCCATACATTTTTCTACACATTTGGAAGCCTTTTATGGTTGCCTACATATTACCAAAATTTTATTGAAATCGGTTGAGTGACCGCAGCGGAAAAAAATAAAAACAAAAAAAAATTGATTTTGCATCGTAGGCTTTAAAAATCAATAAAAACCACAAAATGCGCCTCGTTAATAAAATTTTGCGACGTGCTTATTAAGTTAGATGTAATAGTCTCATTAACCAAGTGACATTGATCCAAATTATACAGGGTGACCAAAATCGAGTGTCAAACCTGTCAAACTTCAAAGCGTGTTATTGTTCTTATTTTAAATTGGAACCCATAATTTTTTTTATGTGAAATGATGCAGAATTAAAAAATAAACATTGTTTCTAAATACAACCCCATAACAATTCCCAATATTTTAAAACTTATTCGCCAAAAACTCATTTTTCAACGTTTCCAACGGCAATTTTAGATAATAAATATCGTACGCGGGTTTGAAAAACAATTTATTTCATAAAAAATAATAGACGTATTTTAGATTTGAGTGTACTTAATTATGTAGTTATTCAAATGCTAAATTTACTGCATAATTTACCTATAGCAGTAAGGACGGAAATGTGGCTATAGGTAAATTTTGCAGTAAATTTAGCAATTGAATAACTACTTAATTAAGTACAGTAAAATCTAAAATACCCCTCTGCGTTATATTTTATGTAATAAATTGTTTTTCAACGCCACGTACGATATTTATTACCTAAAATTGCCGTTGGAAACGTTGAAAAATTAGTTTTTGGTGAATAACTTTTAAAATATTGGGAATTGTGATGGGGTTGTATTCAGAAACAATATTTATTCTTTAATTCCGCATCGTTTTACCTAAAAAAAATTATGGGTTCCAATTTAAAATAAGAACAATAGCGCGCTTTGAAGTTTGACAAGTTTGACACTCGATTTTGGCCACCCTGTATAATTTGGATCAATGTCACTTGGTTAACGAGACTATTACATCTAACTTAATAAGCACGTCGCAAAATTTTATTAACGAGGTGCATTTTGTGGTTTTTATTGATTTTTAAAGCCTACGATGCAAAATCAATTTTTTTTGGTTTTAATTTTTTTCCGCTGCGGTCCCTCAACCGATTTCAATAAAATTTTGGTGATATGTAGGCAACCATAAAAGGCTTCCAAATGTGTAGAAAAATGTATAGCATGCAATTTAAAAAAATATATTATCATGGCGTTGCACACTTTTGGAACATCCTGTATAATAAAAAATAATTTCTTGAATTGTACCTTGAAGTACAGGGTAAGCCTGAAAAATGTCAAACTCTTAGCTTAATGAGTAAGTGAGCTACAGAAGACGGGAGCTTAGTTGCAGGACCCTGTATATAAATTTAACTTAAATTCCAAATAAATTACTGGCGTCAACGGAATATGTTTAGATAAAAAAAAAATAAAATCAAAAGAATATATATTATTTCTTTAAAACAAGCAATCTTCTCTATCAGTGCACAATTTTCTTAGTTTAGTAGAACTTGCACGGAGTAAGAACGCAATATCATGTGGACTGTACAGGACCAAAAGTTATTTTTCAGTGCAAATTTTCACATAACACGAATTGGCACTTGAGTAAAGTACCCTTATCTACCGCTCCGCACCGTAGAGACAATATTAGCTCAAGATAATTTACCGTGCTATGATTAAGATACTAACTTCGCAACTGACCGTAACTGTTCAACTGACGGTCTAAAGGTGTACGTTTGTGCTTATATGAAGGGTCAAAATTAGTTTCCCATGTGATAGAAGTTCAACTCCCGTTTCCACACACGCACACACATCCCCACACACACACACTCACCCCCACACACACACCGACATTCACAAGCAGTTCCCGAATTCCCCTGGTGCAATGTAGATTGCAACCTAGCTAGTCGGTACCCTCCTAATTTACTTACAGTCACGTTCCACGGCTCTCAGGGCAATGTGCAACTTTTTAACATCGCTTAAACCCCGTCGGTAATAAGTCTTACGTAAACGTCCAATTACCGCATTTAAACGTTTAAACGGCTTAAAAATAAACTTTATAGATACTTCGCTTCAAGCTTGAATTGCTAAATGGGGCTGAAGCTAGACGAAAAGAAAAAAATAGAGGAAACATTTTGCCGTTTCGAGGACGAGGCTAGAGAATTTATCTGGTAATGGGGTGCAGTTCTTAAACTTATTAGTGTAATGATACCGGAAATACAGTTTAGAGTTGATAAAGGAACGCGAAAGCTATTTAATTAAAACTTATCGCATTAACTTGTAGTCGGTTGCAATGCAACACTTCGACAGGACAGTATTAGTGGGCTTTTATGTTCGGCTTTTTATCCTGTTTTTCATAGCGAGGTATGGATAGAAAAAAAAATTAAATTTCCGACCCGTTCTTTATTTGGCACACCGTTAACTAATATATCAAAAAAAAAATACAGTATTAAATTATAAGATATTTTGAATAAACGCTTTTAGTTTTAGTAGGCGAAAGCCTATTAAAAGCAGTTTTATCCTGTTTTCAAAATCATTGTAGCTCTTGGTGTAAACTTAAGTGGTATGGGTGAAATTTATGAAGTTTTAATATTCTATGGACCGAGCTTTTGTCGATCTGGAGTTCTCTACTCAGTTCTCGTGTACTGACATGCGGATTTTCCTGTACCCTCAATAAAACATTAAACGGAGTATTTTCATCTCCAACTACATAACTGTTATATGTACGTTTCAAGGTAGCAGTACTTCCAGTATTTTGAAACCTAACCAATAAAATTTCGAGGAATCGCCTACTCGGGATTCGGACATTTGGGTACCTTTCGCCATATACTCTTTGAGCGAGTAGAGTATTCCTTTGACATTCTCTAATATGAAAACCATGTTTATAAGTTCTGCATTATTATAATTCATTATTGCGAGTAAAAGTTGTTACAGGCTACGAATAGACGAATAGACAAAACGCTAAATTATGACATCTGTGCGTTTGTCGAATTTTATCATGGCAACTAGATATTTTGTATTAATTTAAGAATTCTTGCGTAGGTAATAAATTTTAAATTGGATACTTAATAACGTTTTATCTGTTGATGATAGACCTACTAACTTTGGCATTTTTAGAAAGCTTGGCTATCGAACTTTATAATGGTGTTATAATATACAGGGTGTTCCATTTAAAATTCTTAAGTTATTTGACATTTAACATATCATTATATTATACTTTATATAATTCATATTATACTCTCAAATAAACCATATCTCTCAAAATGGGTGACAATTTTACTGTCTGGAATGAGTTTTCTCGTTTCTTCATCTTAATTAGTTACCTCGGAATGGTTTTTAGAAAAATGCACGATTTTGACATTGATTTCACAATATCTCGGAAACAATTGACAATAGCCTAATATAAGTTGATGTTAAAATGATTACCATAAAAATCTTCATCCCAAACTGCAATAATATACCTAGTGTTCCATTTCAAAAAAAAAACATAACTTTGTGTTGGTACGTTGTTGTGGGACAACCTGTAGGTATTGGCTGTAGAGCCAATGATTATCTACAACTTTATATATGAAAAAAACATGTATTTCGATTTTTTCAAGCCATTAATGTACTTTGTTCCTAGCCTGATACACCCTGTACAAATTGTAAATTTTGATTGAAAACCGAAGTTGTAGGCACAAATAAACGCTCTTTCTACCAAACAAATATTTCAAACAAATGCATTTTTATCCGCAAAGAAATATTTCATTGTGTCTATGGAATGGAAACACCAGATTTATTTGAATTAAACGAAGTTATCAAACGTTAATCAGATATTTTAGCTCCTGACATAATGTTGTGACACTTAATTCATT
The DNA here is from genome assembly GCA_964023965.1 of Melinopterus prodromus. Taxonomy (NCBI): domain Eukaryota; kingdom Metazoa; phylum Arthropoda; class Insecta; order Coleoptera; family Scarabaeidae; genus Melinopterus; species Melinopterus prodromus. The sequence continues at coordinate 2,059,835 of OZ030391.1, read as the reverse complement.
ATAATTTTTGTAATGTAAGTCTATATGTATGTTTTACATAATATACACTTTCCTTAATACTCTTTCAATCTTTAGTTGTCTTTTAGAAGTTTGATCATCAGAAGAAGAATTGGGCATAAGATACAAACAAAATTACTGGCTTATTGGTAGGAAGTCCCGGTAAGACTTCACAAGCTTATTGGTTTCCAATCCAGCACGAGTTTTGTTCCTTCGTAAGATGGAAAACTCTAACTAAAAACTCAAATCTTCAAACAAAGTAGCAAATCTTTCAGTATAATATTCTTTGGTACAGATAAAGACACTATGAAAAAAGGACAAGCAAATCGAGCACTCAGAATCGTATTACAATGTCCAACTAAATAACCAAATTAACGAAATTATGAAACTACCAAGTAATTTGATTAGTTTTCCCATAAATTTCAATAACCGCAGAGAAACACTTATATATAGATAGATCGCTAAACAAAAACTAGTTATTAAATTACTCCAACAAACTAAACGACTTCTCTGGGTGAAACAATCGAAAAAACAACGCTAAATATCCCCTTTTTTTCAACCAAAACTAAACGGAAATACGACACAGGAGGTACTTGGGTATCATGCAAACAATTTTCATTAAAACAGGAGGTAATTTACAGGGCTGAAGAGTTACGAACAAGCCACTGCCTGTTCAACATAAGCGCGCTAGCTGCTGTTGAGAACGGCGGCTCATATGTGTTGTTGCAAAGGTCATACGTGCGTAAACAATTAACCTTTGGATACGTAGCGGGCGCTGGCGGAGTTCCGGCCGCGTTCTCTCGCAAATTAGGGACACGAGACGGCGCCACTGCTGCCTGAATTTCAAAGCGGACAAGAAGGGAGCGAAGGTAATTTTTGGATGGATTAGCAAATTACAACCCCGTTCAAGTTGGATGAGTTTGCGAATTATGCCTATTAAGAAATTTATGGTTTCTCGCTTTTGCCGAGGCTGACTGGTATTGATTAAAAGTTCTGTGAATTTTGGACGTATTTGAGAGGTAGTACGCTTAAAATTACGCTTAAAATTTAAACAATGGTCGTAAAAGTGTAAGTCAACCAACAGATTTTATACAGACTTTTAACCAGACGATATGCAGACAGAGACATATCTTTGTTGAATTTTACATATTCAATGTTATTCAAATTATTTTACACTACGCAATTTATCACGCTAAATGTTCTACAATTTTTTAAGCATAAAAAATTGCGTATAGTGCCATTAACATAGTGTAAAACCGCTATTATACAGTGCGAACACAAAGAGTATTGAAACATGACAAAATCTCTAAATCGGTCTGTTATTTAAAACAAAAAAACTCGGTTTTGAATTATCAAAATATGTACACATATTTATCGTAAACTAAATTTCCGACCTTCAATGGTTTTTGAATTAAGACGGAATCGACATATTTTTTAAATAACACCATTGGCTTAATAACAGTATATAATGTTAGCATATAATTAGTGTTACATTGTGTATTTTATACAGATTTTGAGGTTTCTGGGAGATTGAATTCAAATGGCATACATTTACTAATGTTGCTAAAATTACAGTTTTGACATTTGACCTCACAAAGTTATCAATATTTGCAATTTCAATTATGGTCCTTAAGCCATAAATTTTCTTCCGCTTGCATTAAGACAATTACATGTTATATTAAAATAGCTTTCAAATATTGGATTGCCATTATATCAAAATGTGTATTTTTATAGTAAAAAATCGACGTATTCAAAGACGTTTCTTCTTAGCCGTATAAGAAAATTGAAAAAGAAACAAAATTATAAAGCGCAAAATGTCTGCAATCCTGTAGAACGTGGCTTTTGCAAATGGAAACTGCATAGGCGATTATGATCTATTCTTTGCCAAAATCGCAAAGTTGAGTTTCTAGACCTGTTTGGGTTTGGCACATGCGAGGTGGAACGGCCTGATTTTTTTAATCACAGAATCAAGTTGACCCTACATCAATTATTTTAATATTTTTACTTTAGAAATAAATATTGTTTTTTTAACAATTTATTTATATTTTTTTTGTAATCTTGTCGACTATACCTCCCCCCACCATCTCCGGCATTCTTTTGAGACTAAACTGGCAACCCTGGATCTTCAGGATTATGATTAAAATTCACCCACTGATTTATCGGAGATGCCGCTGATTACCGAAAGATTTGCGAATTCGTTCTAAGATTTGAGTTTTTGAGGTATTTTGCGGTGTTCGAGTAGGGTACGGTGCTGTTATTTATTTTAACTGGAACGTATCATATTCGCCTGTTGGTAAAATTTATGTGAACGGATTTGGTTTCGTTCAATGTAATTAGCCATCGTTGCATCCAATCACTAATATCGTTGACAGCATTCTGCAGTTTTAGTGTTGTTCCTTCAACAGCTACTGCCATGATAGCAGTGTCATCAGCAAACGTGGCAACGGTAACACCATCTGGTTGCAGAAGATCATGTGTGTATAGAAGGTAAAGAATTGGGCCAAGCACACTACCTTGTGGTACTCCAGCTTTAACACATTTAGGAGTTGAGTACTCATTATCTTGCTTTATACGGAAGTACCTGTCAGGAAGATATGATTTTAATAGTTGGCTATACTCGAAGGGTAGTAGCCGATTCAGGTTATAGAGTATACCTTCGTGCCAAACTTTATCGAAGGCTTTTGCCACATCCAGGAATATAATGCAGGTATAATGTTTCTTTCATCTAAGATTGGCTTCAGTTGTTTTGCAGAAGTTTTTCAAACAGTTTTGACAAGGTGGGCAGTAAAGAAATCGGCCTGCAGGAGGATGCTCCACTTGGTGGTTTTCCTGGCTTGGGAATTATTACTACCTCCGCAGTGAAAATATATACATGAAAAGGTAAAATTTGTAATGTTTTCTACTGATTCAGATATAACTCTTGCAGGTTATACATTGGTATAACTCTTACCATAACTCTTTCTATTACAATCCACACCACGCGATTTTTTTCCCACATACAACTACCTAATGCCTTTACTATAATTTGAACTGAAGAAAAGGAAAGTCTTCTTGCAAATTGTGCAGATTCCTTCGATAACCTCAGGCATAAATGACGTTTAATTTTGTTTTTCCCTTTTGTTTCGCGATGTTTTGCCTTCGGCACTAAGCCGTCTTCCCACCCCGCAGACAGACGCGAGCAAAATACCAGGAATAACGAGTTTGAGATTGTTCGTAAACAAGGTGCAATTACCAAGATAAAATCTGCTCTCGCTCGAGAAAAATCTGTAAATAATTGGAGGACAGATCTATTTTTTTGCTCTTCCTTCTCGTTTCCGGGTTTCTCGCGTTTCCTGCCCTATTCCATATTAACACGACATTCCCGGTTCTCCGAATATCTGGATTTGGCTGTAAAGTTTCACTGCTGTGACTCGTAAATGTAAAATAAAATTTGCGGAAATCCGCACGTTTGTCGAAAGGCGGGTAATTTCGTAAGACGTTCGCTTGCGAACGTTGACGGTTACAGCTGAAATATTAACCGTACTAGCTTACCTACTTGGGTTATATGAACGTTGGAGTGGATGATTTGATGTGGAAGCACGTCGTCAGCTTTAATGTTGCAAATCAACTTTGATAATATGGTAACGTGGAGAAATATGCATATACGCGAGCTTCTTATAGCCAATAACTCTTTTATCGAACGATAAATTCCTTAATAATATTTGTAGACATGAAAAAACCCTCCGAGACAATTTGTCGTCAAAAGTTACTACAAAAATTGGAAACTTACGGAATCGGAGGAAAAGGATTGAAATGGTTTGAAAACTATTTAACAAACAGGAGACAGAAGGTTAGGATTGGAGAAAATGAGTCAAGTGAATTAATAAACAGCTTAGGGGTACCACAAGGTTCTGTTCCTGGACCAGTTTTATTTAATTTGTACATAAACGATGTTCACAAGATAAATCTTGTGATATGCACCTATTTGCAGACGATACACTAATATCAATTGCAGGTGATAACTTACCCGATATAATCGCGACATTAAACTCCGAACTAGTATCGATATCAAATTGGTATAAAGAAAATAAATTATGTTTGAATGTATTGAAAACAAAAGCTATGGTATTGGGAAATAGAAATTCGGTAAACCCTACACCAGACATAGTTATCGATAACACAGTTGTTGAGATAGTGGACAAATTTAAATATCTAGGTGTCATTTTAAATAATAGTTTGAAATTTACGAATAATATGGAATATATAGTTAAAAAGGTGAGTCGAAAGATTAGTTACTTAGAAAGAATATCTAATAAACTTACATTAAAAGCTAAAATATCTTTGTACCATACGATTATAGAACCATATTTTTACTATTGCAGCAGTATATTATTTTTGTCTACAGACAAAGGCGTTAAAAAGATTCAAGTGCAACAAAATCGACCACTCAGAATGTTATTACAAAGCTCCAGGTTGACCAGTATCGAGTCCATGTTGAGTAAATAATTTTTTTTCAATGTTACACAAGGAACGGTGTATCAGGCACTCACGTTGGTATATAAATGCATAAATAATAAACTCCCAAATTATATGAGTAATTATTTAACATACAATAGTCAGCAGCATGAATACAATACTCGGCAAAAGGACCACTTCAGACTACCAAAATATACAAAAAGCAGCACACAAAATTCATTTTATTATAAAGCACTGAAGATGTTTAACACCCTACCAAGTGATATAAAAAACAGTAGTTCGCTAAGTCTTTTTAAAACATCATGTCGGGTTCATGTATTGGCTAATTTTAAGTAGTTGATAAGTTTATTACTTAGGAAACCAAATTTATTGTGATTATTAGTTTCTTTTAACTAAATATATATCATTATTATTATATAGATATCGTGGTGGACGCTACGCAGCCGCTACTATACAGAAAGTGAATAGATTTGTTCGTGGATCTCTGATGGTTTGGGCTGGAATCAGTATAGACAACAGAATTGCTCTTGTTGTTTTTGGTAGGCCATGAATTATTTAAGTGTAGCTTAGAAGAGACTAAGACTAAGAAAAGCTACATGGTTTTTGTAATTTTCTTTAGTTAAATTTGCCTAGAACTATTATTAAAAAAGTTGCAGGTTTCGAAAAAAAGTGTTCCCCTAACTTTTTGAGCAGTGTATATATCTATATATAGCTACAGAACGGGAGACGGAACGGGGTGAAAGGAACCAACACGCCGTTCCATTTTCATGTTTTAAATAACTCGTTGGTGCCATTGAAAAGCGGCTTTTGAAAAGATAATTTAATTGCGACTCGCGACCAGGACAGAACCGGAGATACAGAAATACGACTGGAGAAACATTTTTAATGAGCACGAAAAAAAAAAACAAAACACAAAAGGGTTACGAAAAGGGCGGATGGAGAGACGCAGAGTGCTAAAAAGGGTTCGAGGCAGCTAAAAACTGTGTACGCGTTTTGCGAAGTCGGCCAGGAAAGGACCAACGCAAAAAAGCGAGCACTTGAAAGCACGGAATGCGTGTACATGTTTAGAATTATTTCAACCGGATTGTGGTCGTAATTTTAACCAGTAGTCAGTGCTTTGAAATGCGCCGAAGGGAAAATTAAAATTAGGACTTTTAGCGGGGAGGACAACAAGTCGCACTCAAGCTCGGGGAGAAAAAAGCGTGCTGTGTTTTTAATGCGAGCGTTATTTTAATTCCACAAAACGCGACACGGTTCGCTCGGAAAAGGTTACGTTTAAATAATAATTTTGACCGAGAGATTTAATTGTGGAAATGCCGCGAGTTAGAACGCAAACATCGGATAAACGAGATGGATAATAGTATATTATTTGACGAGCACATAATTAAGGATATAAATCGCGAGCATGAAGTTTACACGCGAGCCGTAGGCGAGCGTGTAATCATGCGAGCGATTTATATCCGTTATGTGCGAGTCAAATACGATGTTTTAACTACGACTCATAAATTCCATTTTATGTAAAATATTTTAAATGTATTTGTCAATGATGGCGAGGCGAACTGTCAAATAACTGTCATCCACGTAGGTTTTGACAGACTTTGACACTAGCGTCACATAATGACGACAGTTCGTTCAAATAATGAGGTCATTATTTGAACGAACTGTCATTATTATACAACGTTAGTGTCATTATAAGCATTGGCGCTATATAATGATGGGGATTATATAGTCAGAGATACGTATGCAATGAACTTATTATATATGAGTCGTAGATAAACGATTTTATCTACAACTCCCCATCATTATACGCGCCAATGATTATATTGACACTAGCGTTGTATAATAATGACAGTTCGTTCAAATAATCACCTCATTATTTGAACGAACTGTCATCATTATACAACGCTAGTGTCAAAGTCCGCCAAAATCTACTTGGATGACAGTTATTTGGTCAGCTCTGGGCAGACAATTATTTCTAGAGGGCCATAAAACCACTGTAGGAAAGCTCTCGCTTTTGCATAATTGTTCAAAATCTTTAAAACTATCAATCCTGGAAAAATTCGAAATACTAAAACACAAAAAGTGAAACAAAAACATCATAAATGACGAACACATTTTTCCAGAATACCACATGTTCAAATCACTTCTTTAATACGTTCATTAATCAATTATTCAATTAATTAACTCCCTCCCCACCACGTGATTAGAACGACACATGAATAATATCCTCCGCTAACCCTAACTACAATTCGATATAACACGTCCTTAAATCAGACATGTGTGCCGGAATTGTGTACATGGTTAGAAGTAATATGGCTCTATTGCTGTCTTTACCCAAGAAAATAACATAATTTACATCGTTTGCTATATTACAATTAATTGTACGCATTTTGTCAAAATTCCGACACGAGTATAGGAATTACGGCTATCAATAATCCCTAATTATTACACTAGCAGCAGGGAGTAGCGATTTTGGCATTAATACGCCACCTTTGGAGATAGCAGTTGAACTCATGCCATCTCCATTAAAAAGCATCATTATTCTGGCCTGTAACTCCCAAATAAAGTAAAAAGAAACTGTTCTTCTGAATATTTGTTAAAAAAAAAGAAGAAAGCACAAAAGAAAATCATTTTAAAGAAATAAGAAAGAAACCGCAAAATCAAGAGTATAAGAAGATGCGTCAAGAAAAAACACTAAAAATTCTAGGTACAAGTAACATTAACATACAGATGGGGGAGAAAGGGCAGATTGAAGAACACTAAGGAATTATTTTATACTGTGTTACATTAAAAATATTAACAATATTTAAAACATATTTAGAATTAGGGGCAATTGTTAAGCTTGTGAAATATAATATAAATTACATAAATATAATTCCTTATATGATCCCCCCTATATGATATTATAGATTATATTATTATTATAGATTATTATTACATAATTATATTATAGATTCATTTACTTTTTCTGAATAATATCTTTGGATGCCGTTTCACTTTTTACAAACATTCCTAAACCTTTGTTGTTGGATGTTGTAAAAGAAAATTGGCTATTAATATCTAACAATACAAATTTGAGTGAAAATTCATTTTTACTAGATTAGGTTAATCTTTAATAATGATTATTTTTCTTTCGATGGAGTATTTTTTCTCAAATTGGGACGGAATCCCTATAGGTTCTCCAATTTCTCCAATTTTGGCCAAAATTATTATGGATAAACTTTTAGATGATATTATCCCAAAATTACCGTTTACATTTTCACTAATTCATAAATACGTAGATGATATTATTTGGCCCGAGGACCAAATTGAAAAAACCTTATTTTGTTTTAATAGGTTTAATAAAAATATTCAATTTACTGTTGAAAAAGAAAATAATTTTAGTGTTTCTTTTTTAGATATAAATATTATTAGAACAGATGAAAATATTTTGGTTTTAGATTGGTTTAGAAAAGTTACAAATTCAGGTAGATATGTTAATTTTTTCTCATATCATTCAATTAATCAAAAAATCAATACAGTTTTGGCATTAAAAAATAGAATAGAAAAAATCTGCAATTACAAATTTCGACAGAAACATGTAAAAATTATCTTTTCGATATTTTTGTATAATGGTTTTCCTAAAAATTTACTTAATCGTTTATTATTTGGTTTTCGGTCAATTTATAATTATAATGTTTCATTGCCTCAACAACAACCTTTTTTTTTAAATTCCATATATAATGGGTTTAACATCTAGTTTAACCAAAATTTTAAAAAGCAATAACATTAAATTTGCAAAATATAATTTGTTAAAAACTAATAGTTGTTTTTCTTTTGTTCAAGATAAAACACCTTTGGCTTTAAATTCTGGTATTGTTTATTCTATTCCTTGTTCTTCTTGTAATCTATTTTATGTTGGTCAGACTGGCATCTATTTAAAAACTAGAATTTCTTTACATAAATCAGACATCAAAACTGGCAAATTAAGATGTGCATTAGCGCAGCATGTTTTTAAAAACAACCACAAATTTGATTTTTTTAGGTTAAAAAGTTTAAAAAAAGTTTTATGTGTAATTATAGTTTATAGTTATTTTAGTAAGTATTGATAAATTTGTTATATTCTTGTTTTAAAAAACGTTCCTTCTTGTAGATTTTCCTGAAGAAGCCTATAATATAGGCGAAATATTGAAAATTAAAAAAAAACTAAAAACTTTGTTTGCCGTTTTCCTAAATATTTAATTACATTATTAAAATAACACGGCCAATAAAAATTTAATAATTGAGCAAATTACATAAATATTATCAATTCTCTTTAAAAATGAATAGCCAGATATCTTTAGTAGGAAAATTTTTTTAAGATGCTTCAGATTTTTTGTTAAGATAAAAATATAGGCTAGATATTACCGCATAAAATACTAACAGACTCTATATCTAGACTTTAGAATTTCGTAGAACCGCCCTCAGATAGTAAATAAGCGGGCTAAGTTTTGGAGTTAGTGGCAAGTTGACAAATTCAGGTAATGACCTGGTACCGCAAGGCAATTTGTTTCAATTAACACGAGCGGAAGAGGGGGAACGTACGTGGAATTAACAGATAAATTCAGTAGGGTGAAACACTCCCTGTGTCGCCGAAGTATGTCGGAAAGGGATAGTTTAATCTATAACCACTCTAAGAATTATGGAGTTATATTAAAGTTCCTAAATTATAAGTAGTAATTTCTATCTACACAGTCGCTACGTCTTAATTTTGGATAAGCCCCAAAGTTTAGTTCTCTAGAAAATGTATTCTTTATAAATTATAGCTTTGGGTGCTTTAGATGACTTTTTCTCGAGAAATAAAATGGTTTGTCCTTTATTAGAGGTTATAATTCAGTCATTCTGGTGATACCTTGTATACGATAAACATGTACTACTTAATATTGACGTCGATATTGCCGCAAGGTGTGTATCTACGACCGTAATAGTGACCCTTCACGGTCACAGAGGAATTTCTTGCGATCTACGTTCAAAAGCGACATTGAAATGCCGACTTAAACTTATGGTAAATACGCAAAACTGTATTAAAATTTCAGTTGACTTAGGACGAAAATTCGAAGACAATTGAATGTCAACTTGGCGTTTACTTAGGAGCATAGCTCAGCCAACACGGATAAAGAGAAATTTAAATTGTACTGTCAATTTGGATTATGTTATTTGAATCTATACCTGATATTGTTGCGAAGTATAGTTTAATTTCATTGTATAATTGAGGCCAGGTCATCCAAACCATCTGACCAGCAGATAGTTGCTTAAACAGAAATGCATACGTCAGGCTTTTCAAACCGGAATAGTGCCGCCCCCCTGATTGATTGATTAATTACTTTTATAACAAACCAACTGCAAATGATTGAAATAATTATTATCATATAATAAATTCATGCATCATGAGTCCTTGCGTGTATTATTTTTTATTATATTTTGCAAGACGCGTTAGTAATGTAGCGAAAACAAACATCCTACACACTACGTACTAAGATATTATTTTCTTGTCGAAAGTAAAACGTATTAAGAATTCTATAGCCCGAAAACTATTTCTTGCAGCCATAAGAATGTATTTTTCACCGGTGCATTCATGCGGCATTACTATGATTACCTCAAATAGTCTGCCCAATATCGGCGTAGAAGGTATTTTTACGGCCACAGAACTACAAGTTTTTGTCGAGCCAGCCGATGCGTTCGAGACCTTGCAACGTGTTTGCAAGTCCAGATGTGCGATGTTACGAATCGACATTAAATGTTCATATTTGCGGTACAAATATTTGACAGTGCATACTCGCAGTGCAACATGCTTAGATTAATAGGATAATAATACTCGAAAACAAAAGACGATAGCTAATTTTGGTTTTCACCATTGAGTTTCTCTCAAAAAAAGACGATCTTACTCATTTTTCGATATCTCTTATAGTTACCGAGATCTCCTATAGTAACATCGAATTTGGCCCACCTGTACATACTTAATTAATTATATACTTACAAAATAGCAGCTCAATTGATTAATTACTTTTATAACAAACCAACTGCAAATCATTGAAATAATACTGGGTAAGTGGTAAGTTACGTAACACAGAATACCTGATGGATCTAACTGTCTTGATTTCCACAGTATATCGAAAGTACTGATAACTGCATGGGGGTGGAATTTATTAACAGTACATAGGTCGTGTGTAGTATCATTGGATAGATATTTTAATAAGACACAATATTTGGTTGTAAATATTGTTTATAAATACAGTTTTTTTACCTTTAAGTCAGTTTTGGACAGTCAACTGTCAAAAAATCCGTATCATATGGTTTATTTCGTAAACCGTATTATTGAGTAAGATTTCTTTCCAACGAAAGGTGTTTAATTATTAAATATCTGTCCAATGATACCACACACGACTTCAGGTTCTATTTTGAAATTCTAAAACTGAGTGCAGTTATGATTACTTCCGGTACGTTCCGGAAATGAAAATTGTTAAAATTAAAGTCTTCAGGATGATTTATTTCTGGCTAGTTTCTTCACAAGTCTCTGTGACGTCACATCCCAGGAAATAAGCCTTGGATAAAACTGGCTATATTTACAGATATAGTAACATTATACGATCACATGGTTTCAGAATTTTAACATAAGCGTTGTTTCTCATTTTCAACCCTGTCAAAAACAACCCTATTGTTACTTAGATTTTTTTTAACTATTTTTCTTATATTCATAGATGCAGTATCATTATACTCACTAGGTTTTAGAACTTTAAAACTAAATTTATATCTAAACCACCCCCAAAACCCACCCCATAAGTGCTAGATTTGTTTACTACTTTTCCTGTATTTGGAATTATAAAATTATCATACTCACAAGATTTCAGAATGTTCACGTCAAATATATGTTGCAAACCCCTTAAAACATCCCCTACACCGCTGAGATATTTTCACTATTTTTCCGCGTATTTAACAACTATTTGAATTTCATTTACAAAAAAATAATACACTACTTAATAATAAACTACTTCACCGAAATTATGATTTGGTTTCAATTATAAGTGCGTGTAAATGTATAAGCCTCTATGAAACAACTCGTGCGCCAATTTGACATCTTGTATAATCTGTATAATCTTGTATAATAACATACTATTTGCTCCTTGCAAGAAATTATTTTCGGGTTAGTAAGTAATAATAATCAGCAAATTTAAAAGTGTATTTTGTCAACTCGATCAACTTTTACCCTCCTGTAAAAGATTTCACTTCTACAGTACGACATTAGGGTTCGCTGTATTCACGCAGTATTCACAAAATGAACCAACCGTACATATTTCACTGGTGTAAGTTATTTTTAATGAGCACGATATATTTCCGGGTCCGGCTGCACTTTATATGATATAGTGTGCTAAGTAGAATTCCATGAATTGAATAGAATTATTGCCGGTAATTTATGTAGACCCTAGGGGCTTTAATTTGGTTATTTTACATCTATATCATCCCTCGGGCTGGCTGGTGCTGGAGTTTTAAAATAGAAATATATCGCAATTACGAATTTTCCGCTTTTCCCTTACCAGTTTCCCTCTGCTATATCTCTAGTACGAACGACCTGAATCTGTAACATGGTCGAATTGTACCCGACCGGATGTGGACTCAGATTATAACCAGTCAGGGAGTTTTGTTTTGCAGAATTGGCTTAATAGAAAAATTGTATATGCTTTCTTAGGGATTAAAAAACGTGATCACGTATCGTATCATCCCAAATACCAAAACACTTTCGTGTTTTGGTATTTGGTATACTTTCGTCTCTAATTCTTTGTGTTACACTAGAAGACAATGTGATAGTAAATATTGTTACGTAGCTCGTGATGGGATGGGTCCAGGCCAGGGTGGATGTTAATAAAACTCACACTGGTTTTACATACTGTATAATTGTTCCAGCTATACTAATAAGAAAACAGCTGAGAAGGCAGGTCGCTGCCTTCTCGTACAGGTGTCGGATGTCGCTCGTAGATTCGGACTAATAACAATCCTTTTCGATACGCCGCTTTACTGTATTTATATCAATTGTCCAAATACGTCACTGCCGTTAATTAGGTTACCAAACGTCGAGGTTGTTCACTTGCCTTTTATGCAAACTCGGCGTTTGGTATCCATCCTAGACACCGCAATCATTGAGGAATTCGGGTTGTTAACTTTACATTTGTATGCAATTTTTAATCGAACACAAAAATAACTATAATTTATTACTCTTACGTAACAACCTCCTCGCCAATAATTGCTCGTCCCAGAGCAATGCCATAACTTGAACAAAATCTATAGCCACAGAGCGGAGCAGCAAAAACACCAACAAAAAATATTTTATTGGACACACACTGAACATATACAATTTAACAGCAAAAGAACATACAAGAATTCAAAAATTATTTCACATACAAAAAAAAACAAAAACAGAAAATAACCTTACAACACACATACAACACAGTTTAAGAAACAAGAAAAAATACACACACAAAAATCGGAAACTAATTGCCCACGTACGTATGCGGTTTGCCACGCTCTCGTTCACCGGACTGATTATTGAATCATCTCACCATCTTCCTCCTTCTAGAATTGCGATGGTCATCTACCTAAGGGACATCTTTGAAGACGACTTCGACCGTGTACACAGACTCTCCTATGCTTGTACAGCGGTGCGTCACGTGTCGGCAGCTTTGTGTAGATGACCACCCATTCGTATTGAAGATCCAATTTTCGCCATCGTCGGTGGTTTGTTCCCTTTTTATACGTCCGCCTTGGTTGTTGAATCGTCCCACCTTCTGTCTTCTTCTAGGATTGCGATGATCATCTACCTAAGGGACATCTTTAAAGACGACTTCGACCGTGTACACAGACTTTCCTTTGCTTGTACAGCGGTGCGTCACGTGTCGGCAGCTTTTTGTAGATGACCACCCATCCGCTTCGTTTGTGGGATCCAATTTTCATTCCTCCTCTCTTCGAGAACCAGGGGCGGATCACTGCTTCCATACGGGCAATCACATCTTCTCACGTCAGCGTCATCTTCCCATGAACCATTTAAACTATAATAACAATAAATGTACAAATACTAACATCTTTTTTTTCCAAAGCGGCGTCTGCGAATGTTCGTCTGCTAGAGCGGGAAATTTCAGAAAATTTCTCCTTGGGGGCGGGGCGGAGAAATTGTACTGGATCTGCAGCTGGGCCCTTCCTAATCTTCTTCTTACTAAATTCTATACTTTCTTCATCGTAATTATCTTCTTCCTTCGTTTCTTCTCTTACTGCTTTGTTGCTTGCCACCCTGACCTGAATGAGCCGTTGTTGTTCTCCTTTGGGATCATTTTGCGCCTCCACCATGTTACGTAGCTCGTGAAGGGAATGGGCCAGGCCAGGGTGGATGTAAATAAAACTCACACTGGTTTTACATACTGTATAATTGTTCCAGCTATACTAATAAGAAAACAGCTGAGAAGGCAGGTCGCTGCCTTCTCGTACAGGTGTCGGATGTCGCTCGTAGATTCGGACTAATAACAATCCTTTTCGATACGCCGCTTTACTGTATTTATATCAATTGTCCAAATACGTCACTGCCGTTAATTAGGTTACCAAACGTCGAGGTTGTTCACTTGCCTTTTATGCAAACTCGGCGTTTGGTATCCATCCTAGACACCGCAATCATTGAGGAATTCGGGTTGTTAACTTTACATTTGTATGCAATTTTTAATCGAACACAAAAATAACTATAATTTATTACTCTTACGTAACAATATCTTTCATTTTACTAGCGAACTTAATAATTAAGAATTGTCTGATAATATCTAACATTGCTTGAGAGTATAAAAATGTGAAACACGTTAACAAACATGTATTAATAATCTTTTTAAAGTATTGCTTTAATAGACTTGGTTGCCCATATTTGCCTATATATTTCCATTACCAATACTAGTACATATACATTCGTATAATACTTGTTTCTAAGTTTCCTGACCAATGGCTTTAACATAATACACATGCATATACACTGTCGGCAAAAAAAAACAACGGTACAAGTTTTCAATTGTTCATATTTCCAAAGATATTAAGTAAATTCAAGCATTTCTTTGATAAATTACTTGTTTATATTGTGAGAATTGCAAGTATACCATATTTGCAATAATTGAACATTTTAATCCAATGTAATGTTGTTTTATGTATGGCTATGCAACACTTTTGATACAATCGGGTCAATTTAATGTAAAATGAAAGGTGTAACGAAATTCGTAGGTAATGACATTTGTTTTCTTTTTTTTTTGTCAAAAGGAACAGTAGAGATTTTTAAAGGAGTTTTCTTACTTGTTTACTACCATTATTGAGCTGTAGTTTTTTTGCAATTTTTTGTTTAGATAACTCAGGTAGGTACAGTGATGATTTTTCTTGCCGTTCAATGTTTTTGTTACAAACGTCATATTCCACTGGTTTTCACTAAGAACAAAAAAAAGATTGTTTCAATATTTCTAGTGCCCTTTTTTACTAAAACAAGACAAATAGCACTACCTACTATATTTATTATTACACCTTTAAAATTCACATTAAATTGACCCGATATTATCAGAAATGTTGCATAGCCAACAATAAAGCAACATAACTTTGGATTGAAACGTTCCGTTATTCCAAATATGGTATGTTTTGAATCTTCATACTACAAGCAATTCGTGGTTGAATTGACTAATTATTATTGGAAAAACGAGTGGTTAAAAATGTTTACCATTTTTTTGGCCCACAGTGTATAGGTTGTACAAACTTAGAACTTACTATTGAAGCATTTGCTAATGTTAAGAACATGACATTCTCAACATAATTTGTTTCTTTTAAGACAATACATACTTGCTATAAGTATATTTCCTTAATATAAAACAACCTAAATATTTGCTTCAACAATAAGATTGAAGAACTCGCACTACTATTCAAACTTCCACAATGAAATTGTTCTGATCGTATCGTACTAATAGTAAATAATCTTCCACTGTCCCAGCTAGGTTTCCATTTACCGTTACGATTGACGTAGTGCACGCTGCACGAAATTTTTATCATTCATATTAAATCGCTTTAAAAATTAATTAAAAAATATGATGGAATTCTTTTTCGACAGTCGCATTAAATAAAATATGACAATTATTTAGGTCATCGCATTTGCTAAACACTACAATTTTGTAAATATGAAATATAAATATAATAAAATTTGTTGAATTTTTTTATGTAAAATATTAAGGTGTTAGGCAAACCTGAAAATCAACTTCATTGTAACAAGTTGTTTTTACGATTGTCTAGGAATAAATTAACAACTTTGCGTAAAATGTGTCCAATTTTATTAGTTTTAAATATGAAGATTTTTAACTAAATTGATTCCGGTAGCTAACCTATTGGTGCCTACTTTCGTACACTAGGAAAACGAACGAGCCGTGGCGATACGTTCAGACCGTGGCTGAAAAGTTACGGAAAGTTAAGATTGATTCTCTGGGCGAGTATCGGTAATATTTCTTAAGTTCGGCGGTGTTCAGCAGTGAACTATAACAAGTCCGCGTGAGTTATTGGAGCAATTTACAAATTGTATACTGAAAGTTCAGGTAAAACTGCGCAGAGATACATCCGTTAGCGCCGAAGTTACACTAAAAGTTTACTAGTACCTACCTATCTTCGGATAAGTAATTTCAAAACAAAATATGCGAAAATTGTATACTATTGGATGAGTTTTATAAGTTACTTGCTATTTGACGTTCAACATATTTGAGTAATTCCAAAAAATATGGTTAGTGGAAAACTAGACAAGTGACTGCTTTACGTTGTTGGAAGATTTGAATTTTCGAATTAAGCATTGTTTTCTTTAGTAAAGTGCTGAAATATTTATTGATTTATAATGTAGACATTCTTGCATTACGAAGAAATTTTGATATGGCATGTCCTGTTTAAATACGCAGCATAGATGGATTTAAAATTGAACAATACATGTCGTTTCTGAGTTGTAAAATAATATTTTTGGGTCGGTTATGTTATAAGAAAATCCTGAAAAAGTTTTATTTTTAAAGACCAGTGGTAGAGGAAGAAAATGAATGTTTACACCAGTCGATATTGTGTATTGAAACGGTACTACGCTATTCATGCTATTTTCCGTTCGATACATTCCTTTTAAGACGTGATAGTAGAGGCAATTAAGAACATATTTAACCATATTTATCACTATAAAAACGATTATATTTTGTATTATTTTCAAATTCTCTAATACTTATATTTAATGTTTCCATGAAAACTTTCGAACTTGATCATACTTCACACTGAAACGGTCGTTTTTTAGTGGTATGACCCTAGTACGCATGCTTTGAACCCGCATTCGCATTCCGCATAAACACATTTATCGAAAACGCCTAACCAGTTTCTATTCACAAACTTACTATTGTCTCTCCTCAACAAGAATCCAATTGAAACCAGCAAACTGTTCATGCAAGTAGGTGCTTTCGATGTATTTTCTTGCCTTGAATATGAATCCGATCGGCTTCAAGCAACCAATTTCCAAGAAATGCATATACAAGTACAAAGTTTAAGGTTTTTTTCGGAAGATTTTAAGAGTCTACGTCATCGGGGTTATTTGCTATACATGATCCAAAACGGAAAAATATACGTACAGCATCTTGCATTTACAACATAAAGATGCATTGAACATAAAGTTGTCAATATCTCGATAACCGTAACCAATTTGTATATAGCTAAATATGGTTAAATATGTTCTAAATTACCTCTACTAGCACGGTATCGAGAAATTGCACCAAATTACATATAAGCCGGTACATCAATATTTGGATTTTCCTTTACAACGTATTAGAAATAAAATCACAAAAACCGCATCCGCACCTATCCGCAGCAGATTTTCTTTTAGTTGTAATGTCAAATATGTATACTATAATTTGAACCACTTTTAAAAGCTTAACAAAGCTAAACACTAAACTAAAACACTCAAGTTCTGCATAAAACTGTTTTCTTTTTATAACAGCAAATGTTCTCGGCCCTGCAATAAACAAAATTGTGGGTAAATTTTAATAAAAATAATGTCGAATGAAAGTTCATACTTGGTTCTAAAGAATGTATAACAAAAAAGTCACATTTATCGTTAAAATACAAAATTGCAACCGGTTTTAAGAGCGTCAACTTATGTGCATCTACGTTCAGCCATAGTAAAATATAACTTTTGGCTGACAAGGACACGTGGCTCAGGGCTCAGGTGAAAAAATATTGCCGCCTTTTAATACATCGGTCTTTTACCTATCCCAGAAACTGGTTTACTTTTTGGAATTTAACAATTTAGAAATTTGATTTATGGCCACCTTTTTGGGTCCAATACCCCAATGTCCATTCTCTATCACCCGCACGTAAGCACTAAATGCACTAGCCGAACCCCGAGAATGTGGGCTCGCCTCGCCCGCATCACAGCCTCGCCGAACGTTTCGCCAAATTATTCGGGCTGAGTGTGGAGTTACCATTCACAGTTTGATCAGAAATTTCTATTCCATGTGTTAATTTTTTTAGCAGTGTATGAATATTCGGTAATATAATTTGTCTTCAGACGATATTCGGATAAACCTGTAGAGCTTTCTACAAAGCAAAATACGAGTACAGGTCTTCGGGAAACAGGGGAGACAGCACTGGCAGTAAATAATCGCGTTCCGAAGATATATTGCGGCCGGGCGTAGCGTGAAGGTCAATGGAAATAACCTCCTCGGACTCCGAACTGTCCGTCGTTGCCCGCGGGCACTTGAATGAAGATTTAAGGTGGTAATTTCGAAGACAAGTTCTATTTACAATGGTCGAAACTCCGACGCCGGACGTTGCCAACTTGTCTCCATCACGTTACTTCCATCCGAAAGAGTACAAAGTTCAGCGCAATGATACAACTGCCAAACTTGAATAAACTCGATTATGGGACAATAGACGCAAATTATGCCCGAGAGGTGAAACCTCTGCGAAAAGTTGGGCGGATTGTGCGGTGTCCGGATATAACAAAAGCATCTCGCCGAGATTAAAAGTAAATACTGCTGCTCCGGTCCACTGCGGTTCTTCGAATTAAATTTTTTGTGGGTACGCGCTATTTTTTTATTTTTTTTTTTGGCGGGCCTCATATATACACATTATGTACACACACACTCATATATACATACGTGTCGTACTTGCAGCACTCCCACTGTGTTGCTAAATGAAAGTAAATACGAGCGTCGTCTGGGTTTATTTTACCACATTTGTATGCTTATTTGAGCTTGGATTTACTAATTAAAAAAAGGTTTGCTTTGGGTGGGTGTTTAATATTCGCCGAAAGTTAAGGATGAAAATATCATTTGTTCCCACACTGATAAACCTGAAAAGGTTATTTTACCGTGTAAATAAGTGGCCATTTTTAACCTCTTATTATTATCGAAGGGAAAATATCATGTGGTTTGTAATTTTACTTTGAGCTCATAAATTTACTTCTCATGTGAAATGAGGTTTCCGATGTGTACGTTTTTGTATAAACTTTTGTAAGTAAAATTACTGACGTTCAGTAAATTTACCGTGAACACGGAATTGCAATTAATTCATGTACAGTAAATGTTTTACAAAACTTAAAAAAATCACACAAAAATCTTATTAACCTGGAGATGATAAATAAGAGCGAGAAATAATAGTATAAAGTTTTATTATAGTTTTAACTACAAACATTTACTTATTTAATTACGAAATAGTTTGATCACCCTTGCAGTGGATTTGGTTTTATATTTTTTTTTCGTTCTTGAACCTTGGAAAATTGTGTAAAAATCTGAACCATCTCCAGAGTGAGAGCAACATCTGGGAACTATCCAAACACAGCAATATAGCCGACAATGTGTCACCTGAAATCAAAATAAAAAGTAGGTTTATATTAAGTCATATATCGTATACAGGATATAACAATGTCCGCAACTGCTTTCCTTTGAGGTACAAAGTATGGGTAAAGTTGTTTATGATGTGATCATGTTATAATGTTTGACAAGAATATTTATAGTGGTGGTTGAAATGATATGTGATGTACATGTTAGTAATATAATTAGTGAAAGTGGAATCATACATTTCAAGACTGCAAAATTTTACCTGCACTTTGTAGTATATATTTGCAAAGTACTCATTAATATACAGAGAGATGAATGTATGTTAGATCTTTTAATACACGAGAACTCTGTACTTATATGAGCAAATATTCTCCCAACACGCTGATATAGGATAAGTGACAGATGCACTAACAGTGTTAAATTAGTTTTATCTAACAATGGCACTGAATAAATCTGCATGTCCCATTATTGCGCAAGCGCGATAAAATTTCTTTCGGTAGCACTATACCATCTTAAGAGGAAAATTGCACGAGCAAATGACAAATTTACATATCAGACAGTAGTTTTAATGTATAGATATGAAATTGTTTCCCGTTGCCGCAATTCTTGTTTATAAATTTACAACCTTGTTAGCAAATTTACATACAGTTTGTACAATTAATCTGCATTTTTATTAATATTTGGTATTGTTGCTTAAAATGTTGGTACAATTGCTGACAAATAGAGTAGGTTTACTGACAAAAAGATTCAAAAGATCAGTAGTCATTAGTTCGATATTTTGTTGCACAAGAAATGTAAAAATGAGAATTTTTAAAGGTGTAAAAGTGTCATGTTCATGTATAATTTTAAGTTGTGACATATCATAGTTTCAAGCTATTAACTAAATTTTTTTCAAAATAATTTTAAGTTGTGACATATCATAGTTCCGAGCTATTAACTAATTTTTTTTGAAAATAATGAAATTTACGTTATAAGAACAAAAAATCTGATGTGGCCAGGCACATGACTTTATCATACAATATATAAAATTAATAGTTTAGCTGCATGAGAATCTATTTGACTGAGATAAATCGTGTCTGCATTAAAATTAAACTAGTTAGCCAGGATTTGACAGATATTTTGATAGTCAATAGTATCAATCGAAGGTATTGTCAAAGCATCAGCATTTGACACTACCTACTGTCATCAGAATATTAGTTGTTTATCTCACTAGTGCCGAAAGTACGGAATAGCACAACGAGCGGTGATGCGGCGCGTCACCGATGGCGGAGCTTCGTCGTCGCATGTGAGCGAGTCGCGCTATGTAGTTTTCGGCAGGAGTGACATCAACGTTTTTGTGTTGCTTTTTGAGAAATACGTATTTAAAAAAATTAAAAATGGTTATATTTCGGTATAGAAAATGTTAGGTTGATACCACTTCTACGAAATGTCAAGTTTAAAAAGCTAATTCAAATTCTGACAGATTTATATTCGTTCATGACACTGTAGATGACGTTCCATGCGGTTCTCCGAGTGTGACAACGTGGTGACAGCCATAGACATTTCTGTGGTGACAGCACAAAAAAAGTATTTGTCAAAATCCTGGCTACTATGCAGTTTCATATCAATGCAGAATGCAGATGCGACCGATCTCGATCAAATAGAATTTGCTCTTGCAGCTAAACTATTAATTTTACCAAAAAATGTCATAGGCATAAATTATTCAAAATTTCCTCTGCTTTAATTTATTATTTAACTCTTTTGAAGAAATTACAGAAATGGCGGCTCATCTGCAAAATCCTTGAAAAAGGCTTAGAATAAACTACCAGTTCCTTTGGACCCTTTTGAACCAAAAGCTTTTCAGCTCTAAGTTTAGTCATAAAACTTCTAAATATGAACTTTCGTCCCGATACCTTTAGTAGTTTCTCCGGAATCGTCGTCACAAAAATCGAGTACACACATACGCACACACACACACACACACAGACACACACACAGACATTTTTTTGTACCTTGGTCAAAAATGTTCAGGGGACCCAAAAAGACCTATTTCCGCTAAAATCTCAATTTTTTTTTTTCGGCATGATTACAATACTTTATCTTACTGCGTATGATAAAGTAAAAAGCATGTTGGTTTTGCTTCAATTATTTGATAATTTTGTCTGTGAACTTCGACAACAATTTACAAGAAAATGTAATAACTCACTAAGCGCGTAAAGTATGGTAACATGTCAAAATCTCTGATACGGTTTGTTATTTGAAAAATGTCTCGGACACGTCGATTTTTAATTATTAAAATATACATATTAACATCAAATTTAATTTCCGACCTTCAATTGTTTTCCAGTTATGACGTCATTGCCACTTTTTCAAGTAGCAACCCTATATTTTTGTACTGATTGTGAAAGGTGTGTTAATTGTCTTAAACGTAATTCGCCTTATAAATGAATATTTTCGAGAATAAAACAATCGAAAATTAGGGTAACATTGATAACATTCGCAGTTTTTGAACTACTTCAAAAAAATATTTTTTATTATCTCCCAGTTATTGTGCAATTGTCACAAAATAACTAACAAAAATACACGTACAAACATTTTTTAAAATTAATCAAAATAACCCTTAAACATTATTTTTAAAATACGAAAAATTATATTAAAGTTAACTTTGAGACAATTTACAAAAAATGACTGTATCATGAATTGGAAGTTTTAAAATAAGGTAATAGTATCAACGTCATTTATTAACCTGGCCATAAATAATTACCTCAAAATAATTTTTAGTAATGGGTAAAATTTATATGTTGTTGTTTACGTGTAAATGTGAACATTTAAATTTTTTTGTTCGATATTTTCATGTCACAAAACACAATTTGGTTCGTCATTTTCAATATTAGTTATGTATGTTATATTTTCAAACTGATAGATTACCTAAAAGAAATTTTAATATAGGTTAATAATATGGTGATATATATAGGCGGGATGTAAATTTTTAAATAAATCAAAAATTACAGCCACAACCTGGATTTAAGCTAGGGACCTTTGTGTTTCTAGCACAATGCTATCCCATCTGAGCTACTGAGGCCCGTTGTGCTAGAAACACAAAGGTCTCTGGTTCAAATCCAGGTTGTGGCTGTAATTTTTTTTTTTTAACGTTTCCATCCCGCCTGTATATCACCATATTATTAACCAATAATATTAATTTGACAAAATATGTCGTTAACCATTTTCATTAGAAATTTTACTATTCGTTTCTATTTCTTAGCTTGTACACAACGGAATTAGACATTTGAAAATCAAAAATCTTTAAACACCAAACTACAAAGAATTCTATTGCTCATTTAATTTATAATTATTGCTCAAACTAACGAAACCTTAAAACATAATATTTTATATTCCGTCTAAATATCTTTAAAACTAAAAAAAAACACCAACTTTGTCATTATTACATTATAAATTTTAACTAAATCATTATTACAAGTGTTTGCAATGTAATAATACATAATACATAATTGTTACGTAGTTTAAACCAAAGCGCATTCACTTTGAACTTTTAATTACAAAGCTTTCACATGAAACCTCAACGTTTTCACTTAGCTTTAAACGCAAGCGAAAACTTCTCTGAGAGCACACAACAACCAATTAAATCTCAAACTGGGAAAGCAAAGGGCTAAAGTTCGGCGACAACACGTGTGTGCCATAAAAGTAAACCCCCCTTTAAAAGAATAAAGGATTTTTCCGTAACAAGCAATTTTATAACAAATCTGTTTTCTTTTTTTTTCGTACAATTACCACGTTCAGATGTGTGCACGGTGAATAAAAGCTGCAAACGTAATCATTATCGGGGAAAACGGTTCACAAAGACGACAGCAAACATTCGAACCTTTTAGGAATCGCAGAACCGGATGTTTAACTGGATCGGAGATATCCTCTTATGGCCCCGTTGGATTCCTTTGAACTTAAATACGATCTTAATTTGATAAAGTGGATGGCGTCTGTAACTCCCGTTTGATTTTCTGCTTCAATGGAGCTTGCAGTAGACGAATTACCCATTTATCAGTAGGTGTATTGTTTAACGTCATATACTAAGGATAAATAATATCTTTTTAGACTCTAATGGGGAATTACGGTGTTTTTGTTTAAGGAACCAAATTAGCTGCCGTTGAGAATGTATAGAATTGGACCAAGTACACTGCCTTGTGGCACTGCGGGTTTAAAGCCTTATTTCTTAATTCCCAATATGTGATGATTTCTGATGCAGATTCTACAAAAAAGTGTACTAGAATTAATTGGTTAGTTGTCAGATTTTTTTGCAATCTTTTACGTTGGATTATTACATTTTTGACAAATATATGGCCAGTTGCAAATGTTAACAAGCGCCCTTAGTGAGCTCGGATACGTATGTTTGCATGTTAAAAAAATCTGATGTGGCCAGGCACATGACTTTATCATACAATATATAAAATTAATAGTTTAGCTGCATGAGAATCTATTCTATTGAGATAAATCGTAGGTATTGTCAAAGCATCAGCATTTGACTCTACCTACACTACGTCATTAGAATAATAGTTATTTATGTCACAAATGTCGAAAGTACGGAACAGCGCGACGAGCGGTGATGCGGCGCGTCACCGAAGGCGGAGTGTCGCCGTCGCATGTGAGCGAGTCGCGCTATCTAGATTTTGGCAGGAGCGACATCAACTTAAAATTTAATAAATAAATTAAATATATAAATTTAATTATAAATTAAATTAAATTTTATTAAATTAAAAAAAATAAAATAAAAATAAAATAAAAATAGTAAATGCTAGGTTGGTACCACTTTGACGAAACGTCAAGTTTAAAGGTGCGTTCCGATTGGTAGGTAATGGTAGCTAATGGCGGTGGTAGAATACGAAATTATAGTATTTCTTACATATCGTGATAATGACACATATTAGTTTGCATGTACATAAACATGAGTCATGAGTTATCTATTGGAAATATTATAATGGCGTCTGCTACCACTGCCATTATCACTAATGAAAACGCACCTTAAAAAGGTAATTCAAATTCTGACAGATTTATATTTGTTCATGACACATCCCACCAACATACTAAAATACACTCATCGCTATACTTTATTTATAATTTTCTGAATTTATCGGTTTTAGAATTAGATATAAAGACGGGTTGATATTTCTTATCAACAAACAATCAAATTGGTGATCTTATTTTATTTGAAATTTGTATTTTATAATTTTCCGCACTACACCGGCAACGTTCAATAGTGGTTCTCCAACCTCTGATGAGATCAGCTGTTTTCGAATGTGACAACACAAAAAAAATATTTCTCAAAATCCTGGCTACTATGAAGTTTCATATTAATGCAGATGCGACCGATCTCGATCAAATAGAATTTGCTCTTGCAGCTAAACTATGAATTTTACCAAAAAATGTCATAAACATAAATTATTCAAAATTTCCTCTACTTTAATTTATTATTTAACTATTTTGACGAAATTACTGAAATTGCGGCTCATTTGCAAAATCTTTGAAAAGGGCTTAGAATAAGCTATCAGTTCCTTTGGGCCCTTTTGAAGCAAAAGCTTTTCAGCTCTAAGTTTAGTCATGAAACTTCTAAATATGAACTTTCGTCCCGATACCTTTAGTAGTTTCTCCGGAATCGTCTCAACAAAAATCGGGTACACACACACATACACACACACACACACAGACATTTTTCTGTACCTTGGTCAAAAATGTTCAGGGGACCCAAAAAGACCTATTTCCGCTAAAATCTCATTTTTTTTTTCGGCACGATTACAATACTTTATTATACTGCGTATGATAAAGTAAAAATTTGATGTGGCTGGGGAATTTCATATTCGAAAGTCAACTAGACATTGTCACTAGACATCCACAATTGACAAGTGTCAATAAATACAGTACCGTGGAGTGGGGCGACATTGATCATTTTTAACTTAATAAATTGAGGAACTTTTTTACCTTTAGAGTTAAATACAAAAGTGTAATGACATTTACTTCCTAATAATATAAGAAGTTGATTTACAATAGATATCATAAGTCTAATAAGTAAATTATCATTCTAATTCGTATTTGCGAATAAAAAAGCACCCTGTATATTACGGTAAAAACGTAAATAAAATTAAAAATTCCTTGTATAAAACAGGGCTAAAGCAAAATATTAAAAAATATATTAAAAAATCTTGCCTTCGGCCAGGATTGAACCATCGCCCCAGCAACGCTACTTATTCTAAAAATCCGTACGGCTGTGAATTTCCCTACTAAGCCACGGAGCCGCTTAGAGCCGCTTCTGCTCTGATTTTCCTATAACTAATGCGACAAACTAAACTTGCATTTGTAGAATCGCCGCATAAATTGCTGTAAAAAGCAATCTTATACCATTTTGAACACGGAATTGTGGAAAAAAATCATAAACGTGTACCTAACCTAACCTTCATACTTCCAACTACCGATTACCGATTACTTCTAATATAGGGAACAAAAACAACAACAATTATTAAATGAACATTCCCCGAGTAGAAGTAATCACTCGGGAAACATTCCCAGCCCCCATAACTCCCAAAACTTTATAATTCAACATCGCCGAAATTCGTATCTTTCAGATTTAATGAAGGCACCTTTATCTCATCGACCCGGAACGCTTCTTCTTCCTCTTTCTTCCACCGTACAACCGTTGTACATTTTACAATTACCATTCCAACCCCCTGCAACAATGGGAAACACTTAGCGCGGACGAAACAGGCTAAATCCACTTGCATTTGCGTGAATAATGTGCTAAGTTGTTGACTCGTTTATATTAATCGTTTTAATTGTTTCGAAAGGGCTCCTCGGGTTCGCGGGTATCCTTTTGCTCATTTTCGGCGTCCTTCTCGTAACCCGGGCGCATTGTCTCGAGGGCTAAACAGTCACCTCGTTGAAAACAATACAGCTAACCACACTTTAAAAATTCCATCTCGGAGTCACCAGCGTTACCGCAAACAAGGGAATCGCAGGAAGGAACTCGCCCCAAGAGTACAAAGGGTCGCGGGCGCGTGCGAGACACGTGGGTGCGAAGCATGGCCGCGAAGAACAATAACGAAGTTGCTAAGAATCGCTGGGAATTTAAAGAGGGGTAAGTAGGTATTACGTGTGATGTTAATGTTAGCGTTACTGGGGTCTGTGAATAATAAGCAAGTTGAATTTAATAGGATAGTTTTAGGTGGGGTATTCTAAACGCCGAATAAGCAGTTACTTTTTACCCCAATATTTTTTCAGTTTCATTATAATTATTAATACTGTGCACGCCGCTTAATATGATCAAATTGGGACTCGGAGGTTTTGATAACAATAACCGATTGATAATAATAGCCGAAATACGTATTTCAGCAACTATGTTGCCATCTTCAGTAGAACCTAAAAAGAGGAAAAGAGAGATTAGCACTTCATAGTATCAGTAAAGTCTATAGCACCATATTTCCCTAAGACTTGGGTTAGGTATGTCGACGATATTTTTGCCATTTTTGACACCAAGAAATCATCACTAGTGGAAGTGACGTCCATGTTAAAAATTACCCTATATATACCCATTTGTTGTTCACACCTCAGTGAATGACACCAAGAAGTGCAGTATTGAAGATTTTCTTCTCGTTTTGAATTCTAAATTCAACACCATTAACTTTACTGTAGAACAAGAAGTTAACGGCCAACTTCCATTTTTAGATACTCTGGTAGTCAGGAATAGCAAAAATATAATAGAAATTGACGTGTATCGGAAAGATACTAACACAATCAGGTTTATCCCTAATGATTCGCAGCATCCTTTTCAACAAAAATTGTCTTTTATTAGTTGTTTAGTAAATAGGTTATTGAAATTTCCATTTTCCGCAGATAGATATCAGCAAGAATTATTGTTTATTAAGAATGTTGTCATACATAATGGGTACCCTGATAAAATAGTTGATAGAATGATTAAGAAGCAGAATCAAAAAATGTATGTAAATCAAATATCTACTTTAAATACATTGTCTGTAGAAAAGACGAAATATGTTAAAATACCGTTCGATTGTGCATATACAAGAGGTTTGAGAAGTATTTTTACATCACAAAATCTCTGTATAGCATATTTGACTCATAATAGCATAAAAAACCTTCTTGGAAACCCAAAGGATAAGGTAGATGTACTTGATAAATCTGGTATATATTGTATCAAATGTCATGACTGTGAAAATGAATACGTAGGCCAGACTAGAAGAACAATTTTAACTAGGTTCAAAGAACATGTAGCTCATTTTAAATATAATCGTTTTGAAAAATCTAGTGTGGCTCAACATATTTTAGACACAGGTCATAAAGTAGTTGCAGATGACTTAAAACTTGTAAAAGCTGTGTCAAATAATAGGGAACTAAACAGCTTGGAAAGTATCTTTATTCACTTGAATAGAAATAAATTAATAAATTCAGACAGGGGTCCTATACCTAGTTCGCCATTGTTTGACCTGCTTTAATTAAAACTTGTTTTTTACGCTTCAATGATCAAAATTCACTGAGGTGTGAACAACAAATGGGTATATATAGGGTAATTTTGAACATGGACGTCACTTCCACTAGTGATTTGCTTGGACAATATCCAGTAAAGATACTATGAAGTGCTAATCTCTCTTTTCCTCTTCTTAGGTTCTACTGAAGATGGCAACATAGTTGCTGAAATACGTATTTAGGTTCTAAAATACTTGTTGTTGTTAGGGGTTTATAATTTTATTATTAAGTTCGCCACAGTCTCTAAAATATTGTCAATAATAGCCGAAGAAAACCAAAAATTTGAAAAAAGATCTTTATTCAGAACATCCCTGTGGAGATTTTTGTTTCTTATATACCAACGATGTTTGTTAGCACCTTATTTTGGAAGCGTTGAATGATGGTGATGTTGCTTGGCTTAGTGCAGCCCCACAGTTGGATATCATAGGTCCACACATGTTTAAGTATCTGCTTGTATAGTAGGAGTTTATTATATGTCGACAAAGCCGACTTCCTACCAATAACCCAGTACATTTTTTTGTATCTTTTACCCAATTCTTCTCGTTTCTTTTTAACATGTGCTTTCCAGCGGAGCTTGGTGTCTAGCGTCATACCGAGGTATTTTGCGGTGTTCGAGTAGGGTACGGTGGTGTTAATTATTTTAACAGGAACGTAGCGTATTCCCTTATTGGTAAAACTTATGTGAACGGATTTGGTTTCGTTCAATGTAATTAGGCATCGTTGCATCCAATCACTAATATCGCTGACAGCATTCTGCAGTTTTAGTGTTGCTCCTTCAACATTTGTATCTACTGCCATGATAGCAGTGTTATCAGCAAACGTGGCAACTATAACACCATCTGGTTGCGGAACATCATGTGTGTATAGAAGGTAAAGAATTGGGCCAAGTACACTACCTTGTGGTTCTCCAGCTTTAATACATTTAAGAGTTGAGTACTCATCATCTTGCTTTATATGGAAGTATCTGTCAGCAAGATATGAGTTTAATAGTTGGGTATACTCGAAGGGTAGTGGCCGATCCAGCTTATAGAGTAGACCTTCGTGCCAAACTTTAATAGGCTTTTGCCACATCAAGGAATATAGAGGAGCATACCTTTTCTTCTTCTAAAGTTCGTTCTATTATCATTGTTGTTCTGTGCACCTGATCATTTGTGGAATGTTTGTTTCTGAATCCAAACTGATGGGCGGGTATAATGTTTCTTTCATCTAAGATTGGCTTCGGTCGTTGTGCAAGTCTAATAAAATACGTACATATTTATAATCATATGCATACAATTATCTCGTTTTTCAACAAAATGTTAGTGAGTTTTACCTTTAACCCGACGATATATACTTCGCATTACATTTTCAAAACAATTCACAGTTTAGCTTCTGTACAACACTGATTTAGAGTTTCCAAATACTCGTTTATTAGATGTATTTCGCTACTAAACTATTCGGATATCTGATAAGTCCTTTATAAAACCCATCTTACAGGAATATCATCCATTTTGAGACTGCAAAGGCCAAAGAAACCACACTTATATCCTTTAAATTGTTTTGATAACTGAACAAGTTAGTTTTGCAGAATGCCTAGTTGGTATGGTATAAAAATCTGATTTGAGCGATGGTAAATTCTGTATTGAAGCCAGTTTAACGTAGATTTCCACTTGTAAGTTTGCGGCACGCCAGCGCCGGACACACTCAAAGTTATTGGAGTGAACTGTCCCAATAACAGGCTTCGGCGCTGCACTTGAACCACTATTGAGATGAAATATCGTCCCGGATTGACCGCAATAAATCAACAAGCGGCGCAACTACTCGTACAACTTTAAGTTTTACACCGTAATTGGATTCTGAGGCGACGAGGCGGTACACAACACCGACCGGAGGGTAACAACAAATCAGCGCACGACCAAGAAACTTTAATTATTGGAGCCGATGTTGCTTGAGCTCTCAATACGACGACGTCAAACTCGACCGACATAGTTGGGTATCCAGCAAGTAAAGCTTTCTCTGGTCTTGATTATTCAATCAACGTAGCACTTTAAAGTTTTTATTAGACTGTGCAACAGCTAAAAATTTGACTGCATGCTGATTGGTGTGGCTTATGTCTGTATCCATCCTAATACTAAACTTATATTTTTTTATATAACAATTCGTTTGTTTTCTTGTTGTTTAAAATAGATCCTTTCTCTTTTAGTATGTTCTGTTTTTAAAATTCATCAAAAATTTAGATAGTGAAAGTTCAGAATGAATTGAATAAATAGCGAAGATACTTGAAATCCATAGGAATCTTTTAGAGTTTTTTTTAGAATTATTCTGAGTAAGAAACTTCATGTGATCTTATTGTTATTTTTTTGAATTCCTTAAGGTATTAAAGCCGTTTAAATTACATTAAATTTTAAAATGAAAGGCCGTCTGAAACTTTTTAGCAATGGGCTTTTATACCAAGCACAGTATCATGCCACTGGTAATTGCAGTGATTTGACAAACAAGAATCAAACCGTTCAAGGGATAGTTACTTTCGCATCAGGAAAACAGTGGAGTCTCATGCAAAAACTTTAAAAAAATTAGTTTCCTAATATGATCAGTTTCCTAATCGATTGCAATACTATAGAAGTTTTGATGAAGATGTTGAAGAATTGTCAAACACTGAGGGGGATTTTTTACCATTAGAACATTACCACAGAGTCAGATCTATCTCAGTGATGTAGTATTTCTTAGATAACCGCGTTGTTTCATTCTGAAGCAGACATGATAGAAACAAAATTGTTAATTTGTGGTTATTAGAAGGTTTTTTTAAATTTTAACTGAGGAATAAAATGCATCTTCTACTTTGCTATCAGTTTTATTTCATGTACTTGGGGACATGTTTTGACCTGAATATGGTCCACATTTACACCACTTGTGTCCTACTTAAGCGACATCGTAGCTTCCGAAATCCACATGTATGCATGTACTATCGTGGCCATATATTATGTCCCTTCTTTTGACGTCGATTTTCTCGCAGAACTAGGGGCGAAAATATTTGAAAAAATTCTGATGCTGTCCTTGATTAATATGCTACAACTCATAAAAATTAGAAAGCTGTATATGATGGCGTTTTCACGATTTTTCCAAACTAAGAAGTATTGGCGCTGTTTTTGCCCCGTAAATTTTATTCGTTTAACTTTAGCAATTAATTACTCCAGAAATAATCTATAGATTTCAACGAATTAAAATTAAAATCGCCCGCGGAATGCTCGTTTTCAATGTGCATTTTTGTAAAATCATTGGACTAGTGATTGACCCACAAAAAGCTATATTATGCAATGCCAGCAATTCCGTTATTAGAAGAGCTAGAATAATGAAATATAGACAATAGGCTACCCAATAATACATAGGTTTGAAGTTTATTAAACAATCATTGTTTTGCTTGCATTTTTCATACAAAAGATCGTGCTGAATCTCCGCGTGAATTCCGACGCTCTACGGTCTTTCGGGTGCTGCGGGGATGGGAGGCGTTAGCGGTGCTGTCATGTCGGAGAGAACCGACTCAGCTGAGAGAACCGGGGCAGCTTATTATCAATACACAAAAAGAACGGTAACTTGTCAAGGTAGTATTTTAACTAACAACTAAATTTTTACATAATTCTTATTAAAATATGTGACCCGGTACGAGAGAAACTCTTCTATCGATTGGCGTTTATGTTTTCTTCAGTTTTATACAATAAGGTTGTAAACAAGATTTTGATGGAAGCGGATAGATCTAATAATATGGAGTTAGCAGATTTTCCGATTAGTGGTGAATACTAAATTAAGTTTGCTTGATAAACCCAAAAAATATTTAAAAAGTATGCCCGATTTTGTTATATAAATATTCAAACTATTATAACAGTTTCAACAGTTAATTTATTAATAATATTTAAGTACACGCACAAACAATATAAAATAAATACAACTCCTGATATATTACATATATTACAAACGTCAGCTCTGAGCGTATAAAACTTAGAAATATCAAAAAACTTTTACAAGTTTAGCATCGTAAATTTGTAGATAAATAGAATTATTTTGCAGGTCGTTCATTAATTTTAAATGCTAATCCCGAAACCCGATTTAAATTGCCAAGAATTTCCATGGGACTAAAAAAGTTAACATTAAATTATTTTTTATTTTTTGTTAATTAACAAAATGTGCGCATTGACCTACATTAAATCAATTAATAAATCAATGTGCCGATTAGAGTAGAAATACCATCGGATAAAACACAAAATGAGCTTACGTTTAGAGGAATCTCGTACCTCGGCGATACAAAAACAAGCGAGAAATATCGTCGTCGACTTTTTCCGTCCGTAACCGTTCTCCATTGATACCCCCATTTCGGAACAAACCGGGTGCAGCGCTCAATACATTCAGTATAAACGAAGTAGATCCGGTAATAGTTTTTATTGGCATCGGTAGTGCGCTTTACCCCTATATTGCCACCCCAGTTTCCTCCACCCCCACACACACACACGCTCGCACATACACATAGATGGAAAAGACGAAAACGTTCTGAGGATTTCTTCCATTTCTTCCTTCTTTCTACTTAGTATTGCCAGCGGTGAACATATTTCAGAGGGTGGCCAACTCCGGCCCATTTATTATGCTTTAGTTTTTTCTTTTTTCATTCTTGTTCTTTTAGTTTGGCGCGCGCGTGTGTGTGTGTGTGTGTATAGAATAACCCTCGTGTTGGTGTTGCTGAATCTCTCATACGTCATGTGTGCTGAAGCCGTATCGCCCGCACACACTATGCACGACTGAAATATTAATGTGCTCCGCGAAATCATATTTCAAAATGTCATTCTTGCTCTCGAGATATGCGCGAATCCAGTATCCATCGTAGTTCAGCAAAGATAATATATTTACAAGATGTGAGCTTGAATTTATTATGCGGGCTCTCGTCGTTACGCAGGGGTACCACTCGTCGCCCGTTCTTTTTTTTTGGGGGGGGGGGGTTTACGATGCGGCGATATTTTACCGAAAATTAAATTATTTACGTGTAATAACTCAAATTTAGAACTGCGGGGTTCGTAGTGAGTCGACGATGAAAAAATGTAAATCATATAGGGGAAAAACGCTGATCGTAAAACATCTTGTAATCTTTACTGCTGATCTGTCAAATGAGCGGCCATCAATAACGAGGAAGGTGCTCTTCGCGGTCCGAGTCCAAATTTATGAGTGACGTTATAAAAAATTTTAATATCGTGTCTGTTGAGAATAGAAACTTTTTAATGTTGCATTATTTCTAAGGCGGACATGATATTAGAAGATATAATAGCCTTTTTGGACTTTGAATGTATCAAATAATGTAAAAACAGATTTAAGAAAACCCAATGTGATAAAATTTATAAGTATTTCTCTTATAACCAGAACTATATAGTAAATATTTGTTATTTAATTATTAAATTTTGTTTTATTATTCATAGTGTAGTTTTAGTGCATTATGTATTTTTTTATCACGTTAATTATTTTAAATATAACAAAATGATAATATTTATTTATAATCCTGTTAAAAAAATAATAAAAAAATTGTTAGAAACTGTTTTTATTAAATAGTAGCTTTACCCAATAGTGCCTTTACAAAGGAAAAGTACCAGAACCTTTGCCTCCCAGGTCTTTTTGTTATATATGTCATCTCTTTGTATCACCTAAACACAAAAATGCCAATATTTCCAACAACTGCAAAATTCACAAAAACGTAACAACCCAAAATTCATAGGAAAAGAACCAAACCCTTTGCCATTTTTGTTGACAACATTCCCATACTAAAAATAATTGCTACTGCTTTATTTATTTACACAATAGTATTTTTTTACAAAGCCAGTGTGGTCACATGACTTTCAGACATTGCACATGGATACGTATCTACCTGATTACTAAAGAAAATTTCTAAATTTTTACAGAAATCGTCATATTTTTTGATTTATTTTTTATTTATTACTTTTATTTATTTTTTTAAATCGATCAGATCAATTAACAAAAGATCGATATCTTCGATCTGATCGATCATGATCAATCGATTGGTGTTCGTTTTGTGATTGAGAATCGTTCACTGTTCACATATTTCTGAGGTAGCACATCTCCAATGCTTACAGTTTCTATAGGAAGTCGATGTGTTAGCAACTAGCTAATTTATTATTGCTTTTTGACCGAAAATTTATCGTCACTACCAGTGACATTTACTACAATTTTTCCATTCTGATCAAATCAGTAAAATGCACAGTTGTCAAATTACACAGTTTTCTTCCGTTTCCCAAAAAAGCCCATTTTGGACTTACTGTGTTCTTCCACTCACCGGTTCAAATATGCTAATATGTTAGTCCACCACATATATTTCAAAGAGCATCTTACGCAAGCTATTCTGTGAATGGTATGCTGTAATCGTTGTAAACCTAGTAATGTAAATTGTCTTCCCCTAAAACATGAAACCAGGGTACGCTACAGTACATTGTGTCAAGGGTATTCACTTCCGGGGAAGTGAAAATACGTGATACCTTCGTATATAGCCTTAAGTCTTCCGCTCCGTTGCGCAAATTAAGTTTCGCAAATGGCATTCCAACGGCAAGAAATTTTCTCTAAGCAGCCATTCGGAAATGGAAATCGCATAGATATTATACAGTCTGGACCAAAATCAATGATAAGCAAAATGTCAGTCGAAGAAAAGATGATGTTTGTTTAATATAAAATTTAACAAAAAAGCAATGTGACTATTATTCCATTTATGTTCATTTATTTTCTGTCTTACAGTCGGATCGGACTTTTCCACTTTTTGAATGACTGAAGAATGGTCGTTCGAACAGTGTTAGTTTCATTGCGATATCTCTCAGGGTACTCGAGTAACAATGCAAAAACAAAAAATAACATAAATACCTATTACAACAATAAAAAGTAAATAAATTTAACTAACAAAATAAAATCCACAACCCAACTTTTTACAGATTTTCTTCTATAAACTAAATGTCATTCCGAGTAAAAAGGCTCATATTGACTTATTGGTTTTCTCAATTCCTTAAGAAGTTGTATCCGTTTAAAATACGGTTTTATTGATATTTATATCAGCTCTAACGTTTTACCGAATTGAAAGAATTAATACTCGAATGAAGTTTATTTGCGGCGAAAATCATTAGTCTGATACAGAAAAGAAAAAGATATATTCCTGTATAAATTTAGAACATTACGAGAATTTTGGAATTTATTTCTGCAAGCCAACTCTTGAATGTTTGAGGGAAAAAGCACTCTCGATGTACCGAATTGCTTCCGAAGTTTTCTTTTTGCCCGTATTCACATAATTCCACATTTTCTGTGTGTGTATGCTTCGATTTTCTGTCCCCACAAACTTTTGTTTGTGAACTATCACCTGGTGGTTATAAATGCCGCCACCTATTTGGTATGTTGTGATAGTTCCTCCAAGCATCTGACACGTTCGCGGTAATTGATTGAGTATTTGCAACTCGACCGTGACTGACGTGCATTTTTTGCAGTCGCGATGTCCGGAAAGTGCGGTGCGTGCAATAACACATATAGACGCCAGGACGCAGTTCGATGCTCTGGTTTTTGTGGAGATTTTTTCCATGTAAAGTGTGCTACGGGTGTCACTAGTGAACTGTATGATTTATTGACAAAATCTAAGAATTTCCAATGGTGGTGTGACTCCTGTGCCCGTGATGGTACAATAGATGGAAAAACGCTATTGTTGGATCTGGTTAAAATGGTGAAAGACGTTGTGGTATCCGTTCATAAACACGACGAGGCACTAAAGGAAATTCACGGGGCTTTAGACAAAATGGATTCCTCGGCAAGAACTGCCAGCAAAGAGGTGTTAAGCGAAGTGCAGAAGGTTGCCTCCAGTACTGAGGCATCGTACGCGGGAAAAGTTAAAGTTGTTTCAAAGAAATCAGGTCCTGTTGTAGTGTTGAAGCCAAAAGATCAAAACACAACCTGTGAGCAAACATCAAAATTTTTGAAGGAAAGGGTGAGTCCAGTGAGTGAGTCGGTAACGGCGATGCGTAAAGCTGCAAAGGGAGCTATAGTTTTCGAATGCCAGTCTGCCGAGAGCACTGCCAAGCTGAGTGAAGAGTTGAAATCAAAGCTGGGCGATGACTACGAAATAAAAACTCCAGTCAAAAAACTACCAAAGATTAAAATAGTCGGAATGGAAGACCTGCTAAGCAAGGATGAAATTGTGAGCTACTTAAAGTCGCAAAATAGTTTTTTGGACGCTGAAGCGACCGTAAACGTGTTACGCGTACAAAAGATGGCTAGAAAGTCGATGTTTACAGCCATTGCAGAGGTGGATGGCGAGACATTTGCCAAATTAATGGCGGAAGATACGGTGCGTATTTATTGGAGTGACTGCCGGGTGTACGAGGTGATAAACGTTCTGAGGTGCTATAAATGCTGCGCATATAATCATATAGCCGATGATTGTAAGAAAGATGTCGTCTGCCCGCTATGTGCTGACAACCATGAGGTTGCACAATGTAAATCCAAATTAAGATCCTGTGCTAATTGCAAATACGCTAGGGATGTACTGGGACTGAATGTTTCATCAGTTAATCATGCAGTGTGGTCCGATGAATGCCCTGCTTACCAGAGGAAAGCTAACATCGAGCGCCAAAAAATTAACTATCAGGCTTCTTTTTTAAAGTAACGCAAGCGGGGGTCAATATCTCGGATTGCAAACGCATTGGAGACGACCTTGCTGTTTCAGCACTAAATCGACGTGGTAACAATCGCAGGTCATTATTCATGCATGTAAACATTAGATCACTAGTCAGCAAGTTTGCACTGTTTAAGGAATTTGTCCTACATTCGGATTGTGATGTGTTTGCAGTAAGTGAAACGTGGCTCACTGATGCTATTTCTATCGACGAAATCGCTATACCTGGTTTTAATATTGCTCGAAAAGATCGAGGTAGTAGGGGCGGCGGTGTCGCCCTATACATTAGAAACACAATATCTTTCACTGCTATAGACATCGATGATCATCTGGATACAAATCTCGAGTACTTGTGGATCAAAGCCATTGTCAGAAAGACAACTGTCGCTATAGGAGTGGTGTACCGCCCGCCTGACAGTGGAATTGCATCGTTATCGCACTTTGAGAGCGTTTTAAACACTGTTCACTTGAATACGCAGACAGTCATCATACTGGGAGATTTTAACATAAACATGTTGATAGATTCTCAAATAAGAAAATCCCTCCAGCAAATGCTCAACGATTATTCTCTAGTTCAAGTTATTGCGGAACCTACGCGGGTCACTATGGAGTCTGAATCGCTGATCGACTTAATTATTGTTGATAAACGCCTACAAAACATAAAGACAGAAGTTATTGATAGCGACCTATCTGACCACCACACTGTCGCGTGTTGGGTTCCGCTTGCTCTCCCACCTGCTCAGACTACGCGAAGATTGGTGCGAAGCTTCAAACACTTCTCTCACCCTGACTTCCTTCGGGACGCTGCGTTGATCCCATGGAACGAGATGTATGCCATGTTGGAGCTCGATAATAAGCTGGCATTTTTTAATGATAACATAAACAGAATTTTTGACTTACATGCACCCTTTGTTTATAGCAGCGACCATTATAAGCCACATAACCCTTGGTTTACGGATACTCTACGAATGATTAGGAATGAGAAGAATAAGGCGTGGCGCAGATACAAGGTTACTCGTTTAGCAACACATCGAAAATATTTTTGTGAATTACGGAATTACTACAACAATGCGGTCATTCAGGAGAAAAAGGCATACTATGCCTCCCAGCTTAGAGGAGTAACCGATCAGCGGCGACTTTGGGGTCGTTTGAGAAGTTGGGGCGTCGCTGGGACTAGTTTTGGCGACGGGATCCCTTCACAGTTGCGTGACGCGGATGCTTTCAGTGACTTCTTTGCCGGATCCGTTCCTAGAGTGCCTGCGGACCATCGATACGTCGGCGGATTTGCTTCGGGAACTTTCCATATTGAAGAACAATTTAGTTACAGACCAGTCGATGTGGAGTGCGTTAGAAAGATGATATTTGCCCAGAAATCTGCAAGTTGCGGTGTTGATGGGATATCTGCTAGAATGCTTCAACTTTCTTCTTGCGTTTGTTCTGAACCATTGACGCACCTTATTAATTATTCCTTTGAAATCGGTAAATTCCCTACCTTGTGGAAATCAGCCTTTGTCAAACCAATTCCTAAGCGAGCCTCTCCCTCTTCCTTTAACGACTTTCGCCCGATCAGTATCCTGTCAGTTCCCTCAAAAATTGCTGAATCACTACTACAAATTCAGCTGTACGAGTACTTGGAGAGTAAGGGAGTCATGCCTGCCATGCAATCTGGTTTCCGGAAGTCGCACAGTACTGGATCGGCCCTGCTGGCTGTTCTGGATGAAATCGTGTCTTTCCAACAGATGGACAGAGTTACCGCACTGGTTCTTCTCGACATGTCAAAGGCCTTCGACAGCGTAAGCTTCGACTGTATTTTCGCTAAACTTAAATATTATGGAGTTGATGGTCTGGTTTTGAACTGGTTTCGAGAGTACCTAGTTGGACGCACAAACTACACTAAAATCGACGAAGACAATATTTCTCGGCCATCAGTGTCACTGTCGGGCGTTCCCCAGGGATCAGTGCTGGGACCACTGCTTTTCAACATCCTGACTGCCGATATGCCGACTACCCTCGGGCACTGCAGTTACCACATGTATGCCGATGATATCCAGCTGTATGCCCCCATTCACTCCGAGGCCGTCAACGACAGCCTGGACTCCATTAACGAAGACTTGGCGCGTGTCTACGGCTGGGCAGCTAGCAACTCCCTGGTGCTGAATCCCGGAAAGTGCCAGGTTCTATTTATTGGCAACGAGGAGGACGTCGAGGCTGTGCGATTGGCTGGAGTTGAGCTGGAGTTGGGTGGTGCTCGTCTTCCCGTGGTGACAGAAGCAAGAAACCTTGGGATAGTCTTCGACCGTGGTCTTACCTTTGATGGACACGTGGATAGGCTTTGTCGGGCTGCGTATGCCAAATTGAAGCTATTGCATCAATTTAAATCGGTTTTACCGACTGATACTAAGCTTATGGTTTCAGATTCGTTGGTGCTTTCAGCTGTAGGTTATGGTGACACCGTTTATGGTCCGTTCCTCTCCCAGGCAAACAAGAGACGTCTTCAAGGAATACAATATAGTTGCATTTCCTATGCAACTGGATGTCCCCGTCGACAACACATGGGTCATGTTTTTCGGGAGCACCGACAGCTTCGGTTGACTGAGAGGCGATTCACCCACTACGCTGAGATGGTTCGTTCAGCGGTGTATGAAGGTCGACCCTCCTATCTAGCGGCCAAGATCGAGCTAAGAGGGGAAGCTCATATGAGAAGACTTCGCTATGTCGCCTCCATGGCAACAGTACCAGTGCACAGGACAGCATCCTTCAGAAAGACTTTTTCCTACCTTGCGTCAAGAATCTTAAATACGACTCTCATTGAATTCGGTCCTTATAGCAAAACTACAACCAAAGCTATTTTGAAGAAAAAGATTCTTGAGGGAGGCTTAGCGGTTGAAGATGATATGTATTAGTTTCAGTTTTTAATCTGTATCAATTTTTGAATGGTGCCATTTTAAATCACCTTGGTGTTATTGGTACCTTTTGTAGTTATTTACATACAATAAAGCATTTTATTATTATTATTATTATTATTATTAATATAAATTTAAATATAATAAAACTTTCAAAACCTTCTTAGTTTGTCAAATATTTAGGTAATTTGGCTAGATTCTTTATATTGGCAGTTACGTACCACCTACTCAAGTAGTTTTGATATGCTCATTTTTAATACAACTTTATACTAATCTAAGACAATAAATCCGCACATAACATGTGGATGATATGTAGATGAGGGCAAAAATATATATTATCAAAACATCATATTTATTATCTTTATTTTAGGAAATATATTTCAAAATGTTTACATATTTTCAGAACTTTTTATGTGGCATGTGTAGCAGAGCTATACCCATTTTAATTTTAATTGTATTATGATCTTAATTCTTTATTTATTTTATTCATATTTATTACTATTTGAAAATTGTAAATGTTTTTTGTACTTTGCGTTCGTTATAAACATAATTTTGCGGAGCACTTGCAACAAGCTCGCGGAGCACTAGTGTTCCGCGGAGCACCGGTTGAGAACCACTGATCTAGCCAGTCCGGAGTTTGATTCAACGTCAGAACTTGAGACCGTTTTAAAATCTCAAACTAATTAAAAACTAGATAGATTATGCTATATCCATAGCTGCTATTATCCGATAGTAAAGTTATTACAGAAGTCTTACTTATCATTGCGAATAAATCTAAAGGGAGAATATCAAAGCCCAGCTTTAGATGAGTTGGTATCAGTTCTAGGCGGTGATCCACGCCCGGCTTGCTTAGATTGCGAGGGGAAGTCGATTTCAAAGTATCTCATAGTCGAGGAAAGATGACACTATTGGAATTACCCTCTCGCGAAACTTTAGTTTTAATTAAAATAATTCCTCTACTTTGTCAGCGAGAACCCCACTCTAGTCGCGTACGGGCACGGACGCGACGGTACTGATTCCGTGCTCATTTTCTTGCATCTGAATTTAGTTTGTTCGTTCGGAGCCATCGGATGCCACTGCGATTTAATCTTCTTTCCGAGTCTAGTCATGTTCGTCCGTACAGTTTGATTACGCTGTTGAGAAACTGAAGAACTGCCTCGGAAGATTAAACTATACGAATACTTACTCGATGGGATATGGATGTTTTCAGGAGGTTTGAGGGGTGTAATGTTCGGTTTTTTTTTTGTCAAGTTGGGTTTACTAATAATCTATGTAACTTTGCTTTGGGATATTTTCACCTCTGAGGACTGTTTCATCTTTAGGTAATTTAATCTTTTCGGAATACACTCAACGGGAAACGAAAAAAGCTATCTAAAAAACGTTGTAAAACTGATTTGGTTGAATGGAATTTAACAAAAAATTGAGTACGAAAACCTTCTCTAAATAATATGTACAATGCAGCACAATTCACGGATAAAGAAGATTTCTTATTTTTAAGAAATATATTCTTTTGGATCAAAACATATTTCTTTGGCACCAACAATTTTTTCTTCAGTAAATGCCCTAGCTTAATTGCATGTAGAGATTAATTTATTATTTATTAATATTACTTTTGCATTTTCCCATGTAAAGTAAAGTAAAGACTTTACTTTACATGGGAAAATGCATGGGAAGAAGAAATTTTTTGGTATTTTTCAAGTAATTGTTCGGTGTTTGGGCAAACATAAGATTACTTAATATAGATTTGACGCCCGCCAACACACCCCGATAATACCCTTAAACTAGCCTTAAATGAAAATATGTACAGTCATGGAAAAAAGTATGTTTGTATCGCTATCGCAGGATTTGAAAATAGTATGTCGGTTATATATTCGGTTATATATTATCGGCCCGGCCGCTTCGCAAAAAGTTGTCCGTCACGAGGTGGTTTTTCGATGGAAGTAATGTAACGGAATTTAGTTTATTTTGAGCGTGTCCGATCTTTTCCTTAATGTGATACCTTCACTGCAATGTAATAAATGTAATATGACCACAACATTTAAGTTTACGAGTAGTGTATTTAATTAAATATAAAATTATTTTTATAATAATATTAACAAACATGAAATTTGATAATATGATGCGAAAATATGATATTAAGATATTGCGTAATATCACGACACATTATTTAAATTTATTTTATCTAATAGACATATTAATTACGTAAGTAAATGCCTTTGCCCAGCAGTGGAATGACGGGCTTAAGTAAGTAAGTAAGTAAATGCACAAATCATCTTGTTGCCAATTATTATCACTGAATATAGACTATTTCAGAATTGTAATATTAAAATATATTCACTAAATGTAAATAAATTCTCTAAATTTAATTTAAATTTATATTTAGGACGGAGCATGTATTTTGTATGAAAGGACAATAGAAATATATCTGTATTTACTTTATAGCAGTTAATGTTTCAATTATCTTCCATGAGATCTAATACATGCTTGACAACCAAAATAATATAAAATTATAGCAATAATATATGCAGGCTGTCCCACGTTTCTTCTGCAAAACATTTTTTCAGTAAGCAAATTACTTTTTCAATTCATTAAAAAGTTACAGGCGTTTGAATTATTAACAATATCTTATTTTAAACGGCTCCAACTTCTGAAGGAACATAGAAAACCAATAAAACCGTATGAAACTTATTACTTTCTACTTTCTAGAAAAAAAAAACATTCTAGTTTCATCTTTTGTTCATTTATAATTCGAATTATTAAAATTTTAGTTATAATTAATTAACTAATTACTTAAGAATACTGAAAATTAGGTTATTATGTCAATAATGATTAATGTCAAATCTTTTTTCAAATCTCAAATCTGTAGTAGTTTTGGACATAGAGGGAACTAATTTTAACTGTAATGTCATGTAAATGTTCTTTTAGATGGTCGTATATTTTGGTTTATTTATTTTTTAATACTAATTATTTCACATTTACATTCCATCAAAATTCGTCGAAAATTTAGAGCTTGCTTCTACAAGCAATTATCAATTTTTGTAAATTAGTGATATACATAATTGTCATTATTTTCAGTTGTCAGATATTTGAAAAATAATTGCTGTAAACTAAATACAAAATAATAATATAAAAAGATTGTAATGATACATTCATGCTTTACAAAATACATCCTTTCTGGTTATTAAGTTAAACTGCAAAATATCGTTGAAGTTAAATATCTCGAAAATACCAGTAAATCACAAGTAACAAATTACCATTAATACAAATTTAAAACAATTTAATTTTATTAATTTATTTCTATATTGTGAATAAAATGTTAATACATAAAAGTTCTGAAATAACCTTCAGTAAAAATATTCACCACAAGAAATTGATTTTTGTATTTATTAACGAAAAAAGCTATTAGATGCAATAAGTTTGTATAGTTTGTTGTGTTTTATGCAATATCTTGAAATGAAATTTTCATTTTATGTTATATAATAAATTATATTTAATAAAAACACAATTACATTGCAATGTAGGAATTACATTAATTTATTACACATTAGGCTAATAAATAGAAATATATAAATCATTATAAACCAATTCAAAGCATTCGAACAAGGTTTCTCAAATAATAAATTTCCGATATACGAGTATGCAGCGTAACCGGACAATTTTTACATGGATGTAACATCGACACACTGCTGAAATACGGATCAGAACATACTTTATTCCACGAGTGTACATTCTTTAGATAATTGATTCTTCTGATCATTTCTGTCTAGTGGAATGTTTATAAACATTTGTCAGTTAATTTACGTTTGTTTAAAGAAGTTCGAAATTGCAAATTATTATCTTACAGTAACATTATTCATAAAAAAATTACTTCCTATTGTTTAAACAATCAATAATTATTCATTTACAACTTTCTTCTGACACTGGTAGAAAGGTTAGCTTTTTTGAGAAATTAACTTATAAATTTCGTGTTCGAGATATCTAATAAACCCACATTTGTTTATAAAATTCCATTTGTTTAAACAATTCTTGTTAGTAATGCACCTAAAATTATTTATTTTTATAATTCGGTCTGGCCAACTGTTATTCTCAAGTGACATCATTTATATTTTAGGATAATTTCCATCGTTTGAATAATACAATATTATTCGTTTTTAATATCGTTTATTCGAAAAATA
This sequence comes from Melinopterus prodromus, assembly GCA_964023965.1. NCBI lineage: Eukaryota > Metazoa > Arthropoda > Insecta > Coleoptera > Scarabaeidae > Melinopterus > Melinopterus prodromus. The sequence goes on along the minus strand of OZ030391.1, from coordinate 2,016,265 downwards.
TTAAATGATTTGTAATCCTTTTTCGGGAAATTGGGTAGTTACATGCATTTCTTTCACCATTTCTTATTCCGATTTCCTACTACTATGTGTTCGGGATGATACTGATTTGTTGCTGTCTGGAATCTTTTCCCTGTACTCTATTTTGATGAAATATTGAAAAGTCATATTGTTTTATTATTCAAACAATGGTAGTAAATCATCCCGAAATATAAATGATGTCACTTGAGAATAATAGTTGGCAGGCCGATCTTAGAAAATAATTTTATGCCAATTGCAAAAAAAAAATGCTTAAAGAAATTGCATTTGTTTAAACAAATGTGGGTTTATCAGATAATATAGGCCAGATGTCTCAAATATAAAATTTATAAGTTAATTTCAAAAAAGAAACTACTAAATTTTACAAAAAAATAGGCACTATTAAAAATCTAAATTTCGAAAAAAAAGCTTGGGGACGATTTGGGAGGATCGTTTGTTTTCTACATAATAATAACAATCCTAGTCAAAAGGGGAAAGAGCGCTATCTAATAAACATAAGGCCAAAATACGGAAGGGGGGGGGGGGCAGTTGCCACCCTTGCCCCCCTGGGTACGCCCATGGCCTATAGAGCTCAATACATGCAGGTCCAAGTTCCATTCCGCATCAGCGTACATTTTGCTGCTCTAACCTTGACCATCTATGTAACTCTGGGAAAATTACTGAACAAGTAATTTGTTTGATTAAATTCTGTTTGGAATAGACAAATTAACCTTGCAACGCCAACGGGTTGATATTACGTGTTATCAGTGCGAATGTGTTTTGAATACTCGTTCGACCTTTTCTAAGTAAAAACTTGCACTGGAATGTATTATACGACGTTGAAATGTTGGGAAATCAGAAAAAAAGTGTTTTTATTTCATACTTGACGCGTAGAATACTGGGATAGTGTTATTCCGAAATATTTATACGGAATATGCACTCACCTTGAAGGTTGTTTTCTCTGAAACGTGTTTTTGATTCTCGCGGTTTTTGCGGTTTTACAATCTATGGATATGTAAAGAAAATTTGTATAGGTTTAAACTCCTAAATCGCGAGAAATATATACTCAGAATATGAAAGTTAATAGATAAAAAATTGCAGTTTTTATGTAAAGATTCTACTTTTCATGTTCAACCAAGATAATTAATCACTACAAACTATTTGCGCAATATATAAAACGAAACGTGCATTTATTGTAAGCATTTGATAAAATATTTGACCAATACAAAAAACATTTGACCAATACAACAAATATTTGAACAATGCAAAAAATGCCTTGAGCAGTAAAAAAAATAAATGTGCAATATATTTGTAATATGTGCATCAGAATAAATAATTGTACATTTATATATTTGAATGTTCCTTTCATAATATATTTGTGCACTTAAATAAATAAATGTGCAATATAATCGTTACCTCTATAAAAATATAATGTGCATCTCAAAAAATACATGTTAATAAAAAAAATACATGTTCAATAGTTTAAGTAAATCAGCATTTGAAAATTTGGTAAGAGCATTCAATAATCTAAATTGTACCATGAGAAAATTATAATGCGCCCTGGAGAGATTATGGTGTGCATTAAGTTCTGCAACCCGAAGCGTATTTATGTGTATCGTACAGCTTAGTCCTGTCGTTGCTCTATGGTTTTAATGTCAGCTAAATAAAACTTTATAACTGAGTCAGAAAAATTGGTTTGACAGGGAAGTGAACTGTTATATTTTCTTTGAATAAATCAGTACATAGTGTAAATATAATTCTAGTTACAGTCATAACCTCAAATATACCAAATCGCGCGCGTTTGAGGAAAGGCGATTTTAGTAATAGTTTAAACCCTTATAATATGTATAAGAATATGTGTGTTGTATCATATGTATCCTACGTCTTGTTGTACTGCTTGTTGTTATACTTGTTTATTTTTTATTGTTTAAGAAACTGTCGTAACAAGACATATAATAAAAATTCTTTTTGAACACGTATTTAGTAGAATTAGATGCTGTACAATTTTGTCAATATTTTTTTTCCTTTTGATTGCTATGATTGCTATGATTGCTATGACAATCAACATTGTTTAATAGTAGTACGTTTTCCGCTGTATTTCAGTAGATAAGTACCATTTCGCCGTATGTTTCGTTTCAAATACGGTTATTCCGTGTACAATTCTAACTTGCTATCTAACAATTATTAGTTTTATCACATGAAACATACATAACACGTGTGCGGGGTTTTTATACATACAAAACATACAAAAACAACTCAAAAACAAAGTAATATTTTTACAATAAACAATTCATGAAAACGTTTGTTTTCTAATGGAAAAAAAATTCTTTTCTAAATTACATAAAGATTGGTTGGGATTTCTTGTAAAATGGAGGTTTACTCTTAGCATTTTTTCAACGATTTTGCAAATGAGGAATTTTGTCAAGATAGATAATAAGTTAAACTATAGGAAATTTTGTATAATTTATGTATATAAAATGTTTTGCTAACATTCATAGTTTAACTGCAAATTCTATTTGGTCAAGATCTTCTCTGCATTAAAACTAGTTAGCCAGGATTTGACAGTTTTTTTGATTCTTTTGACTGTACTGTCAGAACATCAGCGTTTGCGTTGCACGCGAATTCGTCACACAAATGCGTCGAAATTGCCATGACGAGGCACTCCTGTATAGTATGATATAGTAGGTAATATGCTGGCCACATCAGATTTAGTTTTAATTCAAATTATATTTTTCGGGTTATGTTGATAACACCCCCATAATATGACTATGTAGACGTAATATGTAGACGTTAAATTTAGTAATAGAAAAACAAAGTTAGTGTCGATGTTTTTTCTCCTGATTGTGTAATTAATAATTTAAGTTAATTTTTACCAATTTTAGGGCAACATGATACACGAAAATATTTCTCATAATATTTTTTATGTAACATATTGATATTTATTTAATGCTCAGTATGTATTATTTTAATGCACAAGTCAGCCATTCTAGGGCACAAAATGAATTAAATATCGCTCATTATAAAAAAATTTATGTAACATATTCATATCTATTTAATGGACATTATTTCGTTTTTTAATGCACAAAGTATCTAATTTAATGCACTTATCTATTTAAATAATGCATGCTTAAATCGCACCCATAATTAATTATACGTCTAATATAATAGTTAAATATATGTGTATTTACATGTAAATTTATGTAATAACTACTATCACCTATGCCCGTAATAAATATTTATTTATAAATGTGTATATACCTACTTACTTTGGGTTCATATTTTCCATTCACATTTTACTTAAATACATAATAATTTCTCTAGATGGTCGTCTACATTTAATTTTGATAAATTTTACATCTCCTAAAACGATCTGAACGATCCAACCCGCACCCCTAAAATCCACCGTTCAAAAATTTACGTAAAGTGTAGAATTTAATATTCACAAACGGTCTATCGCCTCATCGTTCGGATTTGTTACGAATTTTGCGAATTCCTCTACCTCCCGAAATATTTAATTAGTTATTCTAGAGATGTACATTTCAATGAAATATCTTCGAAGACCTCTGAATTCGCCCAATTAGTATTAAATTTCGTTAATGCTATTGTACTCCAAGCCGAGACTTTTACCGGAATTTGTTGCTTTTTGGGGTTTCGTACAATTTATTAAAAGAGCATTACGTCGTTTCGACGAGATTGGAATTAAATTTCTTTCTGCCGGTCCGGGCAATTCATCTTCGTGAATGTTACGATCTATTATCCTTGCCAGTTTAAAAAAAAGGACGTCGTCTTAAGGTTTTTGAACTTACGATGCGAAGTAATCTGGCGAATGCTTTTAACGTAATTGTTTTGCCGTGGTTTAATTCTTTATTTTCGCATATATATACTCGTTAATTTCAATTGGTGGATTTAATATATTGTGACGTTATAGAGAAGTGGCCACCCCTTTGTGGGTAATCACATTAATGGCGATGGTAGCTTTCCCGAGGGGATAAATACGCTTCACAACTGTTAAACAATTGATTTATTTGTTGTACGTTACAATGGTATGGTTCTTAATAACTGTCTGGTATAAAAAATAGTTTAGTCTTTATAGTAGCTCTCCAAGGTATTGGGTTGTAGCCGACCTTCCTGGTGTCGACTTATGGTTGTTGTTTTATCGTTGCACAGTCCTAGAACAAGGTTCCCAAAATACAAACTAACCTCGCGATTGATTATGTTTTATGCTCTGGATGACCCTATGTGACAATATTTATTGATATAAGACATTTTGGGAAACTTATTTCAAATTACACATGGCAAAAAACTTGAATTAGGCGTGCTGATATAATTGAGCCAGAGAATAAATGTTTCTAAAGATTCGTGTTTAGAATTAAGCAAATTCCTAAAAATGAATTAATGAATCAATATTTTTCCGTAAATTTCTAATTGTTAATAAATAGATAGCATATTTTTATTTAGGCCTAGTACCGGCAATGCTTTATTTATTAAGAATTACAAATTAAGAACATGAGACGTCTCACATGCTGTGATAATCAGAAGAATATTTTACTGTACTACTATATTTTGTTAAATTTTCAACCGCATAAATATTTCTGTTCGCATAAATATTTGATAAACCTGAAGTTGGGAAAGGTTACATTTATTTTGTATTTATATGTATGGCTTCCAGCTTTTGTGGACAGAGTGTATCGACGCCGTTTTTTTTTTTCCTTCTCGTTTCTTTGTATATTTCAATTCCCGTCGGCCAGGGTATAAAGAACGCGAATTTGGCATCCCCTATGAGCTGCTGGCGGAACTAAGCAACAGCCTACAATAGTTCGACGCATATGTGAGCCCGCACGAGAGAATCGCGCTGACTACCATCTCTTGTTTCGATAATGTTGAGTCCTGTGTTTGAGAGCGCATAACTAAAATTAACTAAAATTACAGAACAGAAAAAATTGAAATAAAGTGTGTCATACTCCTCAATCATTTCTACATAAGTTGTATGACTGAACATTTTTTGCCGCTCGGTGTAAACATGAACGCGAGCGAAATAGGAGAAGGCACACGATTTTTGTAGGTACTTTTAAATTAACGCTCGTCTTTCCAATTTTTACTTTATCATACGCAGTATGTAAAGTATTGTAATCATGCCGAAAAAAAAAATTGAGATTTTAGCGGAAATTGGTCTTTATGGGTCCCCTGAACATTTTTTACCAAGGTGCAGAAAAATGTCTGTGTGTGTGTATGTATGTATGTCTGTGTGTAAACGATTTTTGTGGCGACGATTCCGGAGAAACTACTAAAGGTATCGGAACGAAAGTTCATATTTAGAAGTTTTGTTACCAAACTGAGAGCTGAAAAGCTTTTGGTTGAAAAGGGTCCAAAGGAACTGGTAGTTTATTCTAAGCCTTTTTGAAGGATTTTGCAAATGAGCCGCCATTTCTGTAATTTCGACAAAATAGTTAATTAATAAATTAAAGTAGAGGAAATTTTGAATAATTTATGCCTATGACATTTTTTGGTAAAATTAATAGTTTAGCTTTTTAGTTTATTCTAAGCCTTTTTCAAGGATTTTGGAAATGAGCCGCCATTTCTGTAATTTCGACAAAATAATTAATTAATAAATTAAAGTAGAGGAAATTTTGAATAATTTATGCCTATAAAATTTTTTGGTAAAATTAATAGTTTACCTTCAAGAGCAAATTCTATTTGATCGAGATCGGTCGCATCTGCATTGATATGAAATTACATAGTAGCCAGGATTTTGACAAATATTTTTTTGTGTTGTCACATTCGAAAACAGCTGATCTCATCAGAAGTTGGAGAACCACTATGGAACGTGCCGCTGTAGTGCGCAAAATTATAAAATACAAATTTCAAATAAAATAAGATCACCAATTTGATTGTTTGTTGATAAGAAATATCAACCCGTCTTTATATCTAATTCTAAAAATGATACATTGGGAAAATTATAAATAAAGTATAGCGATGAGTGTAGTTTTATTTTAGTATGTTGGTAGGGATGTGTCATGAACAAATATAAATCTGTCAGAATTTGAATTACCTTTTTAAGGTGCGTTTTCATTAGTGATAATGGCAGTGGTAGCAGACGCCGTTATAGTATTTCCAATAGAAAATTGCTAGTGACTCATGTTTATGTACATGCAAACTAATATGTGTCATTATCACGATATGTAAGAAATACTATAATTTCGTATTCTACCACCGCCATTAGCTACCATTACCTACCAATCGGAACGCACCTTTCGTCAAAGTGGTACCAACCTAGCATTTACTATACAGATATTATTTATTTTTTTTTATGCGTATTTCTTAAAAAGCAACGCAATAAACGTTGATGTCGCTCCTGCCAAAAACTAGATAGCGCGACTCGCTCATATGCGACGGCGACACTCCGCCTTCGGTGACGCGCCGTATCACCGCTCGTCGTGCTATTCCGTACTTTCGGCATTTGTGACAAATAACTATTATTCTAATGACGTAGTGTAGGTAGTGTCAAATGCTGATGCTTTGACAATACCTACGATTTATCTCTATAAAATAGTTTCTCATGCAGCTAAACTATTAATTTTATATATTGTATGATAAAGTCATGTGCCTGGCCACATCAGATTTTTAATTATTTGTATCCAGCTCAACAATAATAAGTATTATTAAGTGGAGATCCATATTGCAAATTGTTACGATAGTAAAGTAAAACACCTCTCTTTTTTTAGGGTTTACGTTGTGTTTATCGATCTCAAATTGTTCCAGTAAGTCAAGTTTATAGCCTTTGTTACATTTATGAAGCAATTTGGCGTTGTCATAGTCAATGTTATGGCCTGTTCCATTTTTGCGTTTATATAAGTTACTGGTCAATTGAGATCGATGTTCCATAAAACCGTTTTGCCAATTTTCTTCCTGTTTGTCTCACATATACAGCATTACAGTTCTTACAAGAGACGGAATACACGCGTTTCTGTGCCGTGTGCACATCAAACATCATATTACCGATTTTTAGGTATTTTTAGCTTTCACTGATGATGCCCTTGATTGAAAGGGTGAAACCGGTCTGAATGAAATAAATTATAAGTTGCAAAAAAAAGGTGTTTTACTTTACTATAATAATAAGTATGTTTTCCATCGTTTTTATGACTATAACAATTAACATTTGGCACTAATCACTCTACGGTGGTATGTCTCCCGACTTTTTTTTGTGATGACTATGTTTGTTAGGCTTATGGTAGGATTACTCGTCATGTGATGTGTGGTATTTGTCTTGGGGAAGCTTTCTTTTCAGTCTAGAGTAGACGTTTCTTTGTCCAAGATTCTGTTCTGCCGCGCTAGGGCATTCATCCATACTCTGTAAGAATTTTTTGTTGGTTGTTGCTATGAATTGAACGATTGTTATGATGCTAAGTTCTTCATGTAATTGGTATTTCGTAGATACCATGGGGCGTTTACTGCAATTTCAGAGGACTTTGTTTTGAAGCACTTTTATTTTCTTTATATTGGTAGCTAATGTAGTACTCCACACGGGACATGCATAAGTGACTAGAGATCTTAATAGTGACTTATATAAGAGTATTTTAATTCTATAAGAGTATACAGGGTCCTGCAACTAAGCTCCCGTCTTCTGTAGCTCACTTACTCATTAAGCTAAGAGTTTGACGTTTTGCAAGCTTACCCTGTACTTCAAGGTACAATTCAAGAAATTATTTTTTATTATACAGCGTGTTCCAAAAATGTGCAACGCCATGGTAATATATTTTTTTAAATTGCATGCTATACATTTTTCTACACATTTTGAAGCCTTTTATGGTTCCCTACATATCACCAAAATTTTATTGAAATCGGTTGAGTGACCGCAGCGGAAAAAAATAAAAACCAAAAAAAATTGATTTTGCATCGTAGCCTTTAAAATTCAATAAAAACCACAAAATGCACCTCGTTAATAAAATTTTGCGACCTGTTTATTAAGTTAGATGTAATAGTCTCGTTAACCAAGTGACATTGATCCAAATTATACAGGGTGACCAAAATCGAGTGTCAAACTTGTCAAACTTCAAAGCGTGTTATTGTTCTTATTTTAAATTGGAACCCATAAATTTTTTTATGTGAACTGATGCAGAATTAAAAAATAAACATTGTTTCTAAATACAACCCCATAACAATTCCCAATATTTTAAAACTTATTCGCCAAAAACTCATTTTTCAACGTTTCCAACGGCAATTTTAGATAATAAATATCGTACGTGGCTTTGAAAAACAATTTATTTCATAAAAAATAATAGACGTATTTTAGATTTGAGTGTACTTACTTAAGTAGTTATTCAAATGCTAAATTTATGGCATAATTTACCTATAGCGGTAAGGACGGAAATGTAGCTATAGGTAAATTTTGCAGTAAATTTAGGCAATTGAATAACTACTTAATTAAGTACAGTAAAATCTAAAATACCTCTCTGCGTTATATTTTATGTAATAAATTGTTTTTCAACGCGACGTACGAAGTTTATTACCTAAAATTGCCGTTGGAAACGTTGAAAAATGAGTTTTTGGCGAATAACTTTTAAAATATTGGGAATTGTGATGGGGTTGTATTCAGAAACAATATTTATACTTTAATTCCGCATCGTTTAACCTAAAAAAAAATATGGGTTCCAATTTAAAATAAGAACAATAGCGCGCTTTGAAGTTTGACAAGTTTGACACTCGATTTTGGTCACCCTGTATAATTTGGATCAATGTCACTTGGTTAACGAGACTATTACATCTAACTTAATAAACACGTCGCAAAATTTTATTAACGAGGTGCATTTTGTGGTTGATTTTGATTGATTTTTAAAGCCTACGATGCAAAATAAATTTTTTTTGGTTTTTATTTTTTTCCGCTGCGGTCACTCAACCGATTTCAATAAAATTTTGGTGATATGTAGGCAACCATAAAAGGCTTCCAAATGTGTAGAAAAATCTATAGCAAGCAATTTAAAAAAATATATTACCATGGCGTTGCACATTTTTGGAACACCCTGTATAATAAAAAATAATTTCTTGAATTGTACCTTGAAGTACAGGGTAAGCCTGCAAAATGTCAAACTCTTAGCTTAATGAGTGAGTGAGCTACAGAAGACGGGAGCTTAGTTGCAGGACCCTGTATATAACAGTAGTCTTCCGTATGCCTGGTTTAGCCAACGTTTAGCTTGGTGTTAACATGTATTCTCCAAGTTAGTTTTGTGCCCAGATGTACTCCAAGGTATTTGGCTGCGTGTTCAGATGGAGTTTCTGATTCTTCTTAGTGTAAATATTTTAACTTGGCATTTACTATGATTCAAATGTATGCACCATTTTTTGAGCCAATCACTAACTTCGTCGATGGATGCTTGCAGATTGTTGATGGCGTTGTCCTGCTAACATACGTTACTGAGTAATCTAAACAACATTTCCAAACACTTATTTCACCTTAGGGATATAAATAGCCAAAAATAAATTCGTTCCGAAGTAAATCGCCTCGCATAAATTTGTTCGTCGATTCCTCGACATTAATTGCTAGCAAATGTACCTCATCCTATTCCTGGCGTTAATTGCTGCTGCCGGAGTTTTACACTGTTGAAAATTTAATTCGAACTCTCCCTTTTTCCCATCCCTGCCTTGTGCCTCGACGGTATTTAGGGAACAAACTTTGGCAATATAACTGGCGCCACATATTGCAGGCATCTCTTCGCGGCTACCCTCCCCCAGAAATTGATTAAACGTAGTTAAATGTAAATTTGTTTGTTCTTCGCCACCGACCGAGCGCGCGTGGGATGGGGCGATTCACGTTTTCGGCGCCACTGAAAAATATTCACCGATATATTTTGAATTCTACGTGTTCGATTCTGTTTTGTTTTGCTACACATCACGTTGCTGATGGTAGGAATCAATTATTATAGGACCAACACAGCAAGTCATGTGTTAGTGTTAAATTAATTATATCAATTGTCTTTTTCAAGTTGAATAAACTAAATACAAGGACGGGTTCCTGGTTTCTGCTATTCGTATAGATAGCGGTAGTACTGTAAAGGCCAACTAAAGTTTTTTAATATAGAATGAATGGCCTTTATTTCTGTATATTTTTACTAACTAATCTTTTCAAACTTCTTTTGACGTCCATTTTCTCGGAAACCAAGGGGCGAAAAAAATTGAAAAAATTCTCATGCTGTCCTTGATTAATATGCTACAACTCGTAAAAATTAGAAAGCTGTATATGTTCGCGTTTTCCCGATTTTTCCAAATTAACAAGAATTGGCGCTGTTTTTGCCCCGTAAATTTTATTCGTTTAACTTTAGCAATTAGTTACTCCAGAAATAATCTAAATCACCTGCGGAATGCTAGTTTTCAATGTGCATTTTTGTACAATCATTGGATTAGTGGTTGACCCACAAAAAGCTATATTATGCAATGCCAGCCGTTCCGTTATTAGAAGAGCTAGAATAATGAAATATAGACTATAGGCTACCCAATAATTCATAGGTTTAAAGTTTATTACATAATCATTGTTTATCTTGCATTTTTCATACAAAAGATCGAGCTGAAACTCCGCGTGAATTCCGACGCTCTACGGTCTTTGGGGTGCTGCGGGGAAGGGAGGCGTTAGCGGTACTGTCATGTCGGAGAGAACCGACACAGCTGAGAGAACCGGGCAGCTTATTATCAATACACAAAAAGAACGATAACTTGTCAAGGTAGTAATTTTAACTAACAATTAAATTTTTAATTTTTGCATAATTTTGATTATAATATGTGATCCGGTACGAGAGAAATCTCTTCTATCGATTAGCGTTTATGTTTTCTTCAGTTTTATACAATAAGGTTGTAAACAAGATTTTGATGGAAGCGGATAGATCGAATAATATGGAGTTAGCATATTTTCCGATTAGTGGTGAATACTAAATTAAGTTTGCTTGATAAACCCAAAAAATATTAAAATAGGATGCCCGATTTTGTTATGAAAAATATTCAAACTATTATAACAGTTTCAACAGTTTATTTATTAATCATATTTAAATACATGCACAAACAATACAAAATAAATACAACTCTTGATATATTACATATATTACAAACGTCAACTCTGAGCGTATGAAACTTAGAAATATCAAAAAACATTTACAAATTTAGCATCGTAAATTTGTAGACACATAGATTATTTTGCAGATCGTTCATTAATTTTAAATGCTAATCCGAAACCCGATTTAAATTGCCAAGAATTTCCATGGGACTTCCAAATGCCTGTTCGTGGTTCTGTTATCTTATTGACTCATTTTGCCATTATTTTTTAATTCGGTAATCTGTCGCCGGATATCAAAATTTCTTTGGCGAGGCATAATCGCCATGTCGTTATATGTATTGTGTCCGTAAACACTGTTCTTTTAGTAACTAATGCACGTGCGATCCGCCACTACTTGCAGCGTCGTTGTCGATCCGTTCCCCCACTCGCCCGAAAGACCGAAGAGCGTCGCGTCAATTGCAGCAATCATGAGATGCTTCAACTCGATCTTTTGTAGGGAAAATGCAAGATAAACAATGATTATGTAATAAGCTTTAAACCTATGAATTAGTGGGTAGCCGATAGTCTGTATTTCATTATTCTAGCTCTTCTAATAAAGGAATTGGTGGCATTGCATAATATAGATTTTAGTGGGTCAAGCACTAATCCAATAATTTTACAAAAATGCACAGTAATTTGGAAAAATCGGGGAAACGCCAACATATACACATGCTTTCTACTAAACAGAAAAAAAATTAAAAAGAGCATATACAGGGTATGCAGGCTATACAGGGTTACGCTCAAAACTGATTGTCAATAAATAATACTACCCTGTGCTGTTGTTCAGGAAAAAATCATCACTTAAACGAAACAACTTTAAAGTACGGTTTAGGTGGGCCGTTTTTTGCACGCGAGTGTAGTTTGGGTTCTTTTTAGAGCAAATTGGTTTCATCAACTAAAATTTGGTAAGAATACTATACGTATTTCTCTGACAATTTTATCTATTTGTTCAAAATTGTGAATTATTATTGACGTTTGGGCATTGAGCCAAAACCAAAATGCATAACACAGCCTGGTATTCACCCACATATAAAAAAAAGTTCCTCAGCAGACCCTGGATTACACTACTTATTTTGTAATTCAGTTTTATACTGCTTGTTTTTTTATAAATACTGCAAAATCATGTAATCATAACTGTGAACTTGTCGCACATTGCACTTTGTTGATCTGATTTTCTCGACACACAGACTATCTACAACAAAACTAGTAACTAGTCAGCTAAGACGTTCATAAATTTGATATACATCTCCTTCTACTGTATAAAAATTTTCTCATATTAATAAGACTACTACTCTATCAGAAGAGTAAAAAAGAATCTTTCAAATATCATCTCCGAAAAAGGGCAAACAAAAAAACCTCACGATGATAATGTAAAATATGTGACTGATGCATTAGAGGGCGTCTCCCACCCTCACAACGTTTTGAATATATCAACTCTATTAAGTATCCATCGCATACGAGATAAGAAAATATGGGTGGGACTCATTTTAATACTTCATATACAATATACGCTACCTCTGGATCGTAAAAGCGAACTAACATACGAGCTACCCCGGTTGCCATGTAAATTTGCATGTGGCGCCTTTTTTCCCCTATTTCAGTCCGCTCAAGTTATTTTTCTATTTTCTCTACCGGATTTCTATCCAGCTTCCCTCTAATTAAATAAGCATTTTTGCCTACTAATGCATATTCCGTTGGAGTTTTTTTTTATTGTGACGAAGCTGGGTAACGTTGTAAATATGACGGTGCATTTATTCTGTACTAATGTAAAGATGCTCATATCTTTTTTTTGTTGCAGTTTATATTAGAGCTTAATGTAGCTTATATTACATTAGCTTATCTTAGTTAACTCTTTGTTGCACAATTTTTAATTTTTAAATAGGTAAAAGATGAGTAGTATTTTATTATAGTTTTAGCAATAAATAACGTGTTATATTTATATATTTTGATGTAAATATTTTATATTTTTAATTAAAATAAATAGATACAAGTTGAACAAAATTTTTCTATATATCACATCAAGCAATTACTATTTAATTTCATATTAAGTTCGATCACCATTGCAGTGGATTTGGTTTTATCCTTTTTCGTTATGGAAACGCGGCTTGGAATAATTTTTAAAAAGCTGAACCATCTCTAGAGAGAAACCTCTGAAACCACCTGAAATCAAAATAAATAGCACATGAGTCATATATCATATACTGGAGGGTTTAACTAAGTCTGCAGTTGCTTATTAATATTGAAATACGGGGTGCGTGCATATTTCTTAACGAATGCTTGTAGGAAAGAATTTTTTACATATTGGTGGTTGAAATGGTATCTATATGATGAACATGTTAGTAATAAATTTGAATTTGTAGAATCAAAATTAGTTCAAATTACCGGAACGAAGAATATTATTAATATTAATATTATTATGGAAAATTAGTAATCTTTTTTTCTCATATAAAACCCTGGATATTAATTCTAAGAATTTTTTGTAGGAACAATTTTTTTAAATCTTCAAATTTGAAGTTGTCAGCTATTAATCATAGCTCAACTTTTATTTTAACCAAACAAATAAAAACAAAAAAAAATAAGAAAAAGTTACAAACCAGTTAAATGTGAAATTAAAATTAAAATAAATGTAAAATAAGCGTAATTTTAAGTTCATAGGGTTTAATTAATTGCTTATAATTCCAATATGATCAACTTTACAAACAAAATTAAAAAATGTAAAAATATACAGGTTGTTATTAAAAACTGAAAAGGTTAAAAAATTCCATAATCAAAGCTTGTTTTAAACGAAATTCTTTTGTTTGAATTTTTTTTACTTTAACAGGACGAAACTTCTTATTTAGAAGTTTCATGACCAAAATTAGAACTGAAAAGCTTTTTGCGCAAACGGGTCCAAAGGAACTGGATGCTCACTCTTAGTATTTTTTGGGTGCGATTTAAGCGTGCATTATTTAAATAGATAAGTGCATTAAAATAGATACTTTCTGCATTAAAAAAATAAATACTGTGCATTAAATAAATATGAATATGTTAAATAAAAAAATTTATAATGAGCAATATATAATTCATAATGTGCCCTAGAATGGCTGACTTGTGCATTAAAATAATACATACTGAGCATTAAATATAAATCAATATGTTACATAAAAAATATTATAATGAGAAATATTTTCGTCTGTCATGTTTCCCTAAAAATGGTAAAAATTAACTTAAATCATTAATTACACAGTCAGGAGAAAAACTATCGAAACTATCTTTGTTTTTGTATTACTAAATTTAACGTCTACATAGCCATGTTAAATATAATATTTTCATTTGTAGGTTCTATCTCTATTATCGGATTCATAAAATAAAATATGGATAACCAGGGGTGTTATGAACATAACCCGAAAAATATAATTCGAATTAAAACAAAATCTGATGTGGCCAGCACTATACCAACTTTATCATACTATACAGTAGTGCCTCGTCATAGCAATATCGACGCATCTGCGTGTCGAATTCGCGTGCAACGCAAACGCTGGTGTTCTGACAATACCGTCAAAAGAATCAAAATATCTGTCAAATCCTGGCTAACTAGTTTTAATGCAGACAAAATCTCGACCAAATAGAATTTGCTCATGCAGTTAAACTATGAATATTAGCAAATCATAGTATATACATAAATTATACAAAATTTCCTATAGTTGTTTAATTTATTATCTAACTATCTTAACAAAATTACTGAAATGGCGGCTCGTTGAAAAAATGCTAAGAGTAAACCTCCAATTTACAAGAAATCCCAACCAATCTTTATGTAATGTAGAAACGATTTTTTTTTCATTAGCAAACAAACGTTTTCATTAATTGTTTATTGTAAAAATATTACATTGTTTTTGGGTTGTTGATGTATATTTTGTATGTATAAAAACCCCGCACACGTGTTATGTATATTTCATTTTATAAAACTAATAAATATTAGATAGCCAGTTAAAATTGTACACGGAATAGCCGTATTTGAAACGAAACATACGGTGTAATTATCTACTGAAATACAGCGGAAAAGGTACTACTATTAAACAATGTTGATTATCATAGCAACCAAAAGGAAAAAAAATATTGACAAAGTTATATTTTACCATCTAATTCTTCTAAAAACGTGTGCAAAAAGAATTTTTATTGTGTTATTAGGACAGTTTCTTAAACAATAAAAAATAAACAAGTATAACAACAAGCAGTAGAACAAGACACATATGATATAACACACATATTCTTATACATATTATAAGGGTTTAAACTATTACTAAAATCGCCTTTCCTCAAACGCGCGCGAGTTGGTATTTTGAGACTATGATTAACTAGAATTATATTTACACAATGTATTAATTTATTCAAAGAAAATAATACAGTTCACTTCCCTGTCAACCCCATTTTTATGACTCAGTTATAAAGTTTTATTTAGCTGATACCAAAACCATAGAGCAACGACAGGACTAAGCTGTACGATACACGTAAATGCGCTACGGGTTGCAGAACTTAATGCACACTATAATCTCTCCAGGGCGCATTATAATTTTCTCATGGCACAATTTAGATTATTGAATGCTCTTACCAAATTTTCAAATGCTGATTTATTTAAACTATTGAACATATATATTTTTTAATTAACAATTATATTTTGAGATGCACATTATATTTTTATAGAGGTTACGATTGTATTGCACATTTATTTACTTAAGTGCACAAATATATTATGAAGGGAACATGCAAATATATAAACGTACAATTATTTATTCTGATGCACATATTTTAAATATATTGCACAATTATTTTTTTATATGCTCGGAGCATTTTTTGCATTGCTCAAATATTTTTTGTATTGGTCAAATGTTTTTTGTATTGGTCAAATATTTTATCAAATGCTTAGAATAAATGCACGTTTCATTTTATATATTGCGCAAATAATTTGTACTGGTATTTTTTAACGATTTTGCGAATTTAATTTCGTCAAATTAGTTAAATAATAAACGAAAGTAGAAGAAGTTCTGAATAATGTAGGTCTACGACATTTTTAGGTATAATAGTTTAGCTGCATAGGCAAATTCTATTTGATCGAGATCGGTCATGTCTGGATTAATATAAAACTAGTTAGCCAAGATTTGACAAAAGTTTCACTGTAATCACAGTAGGTAGTGTCAAACGCTGATGTTTTGACAATACCTACTGTAAGACTTTTTAAATTGTTTACATTAGCCGAATTATCTAGGTGTTCCGGATACTTTGACTAATTTTAATTTATTGCTGTTAAAAATTTCCATAATAAAGTGATCATCTTGTCTATTAAAAACATCTAGATAGCTTTTTTAAAACCAAAAAAAACTTGTCGAAATTATTTACGGTTTCAGAATTATTTCGTATATCATCATATATTATCTTTTAATACTATATAACTACATGGAGCAAATATTGCACAACATAGCACTACGTACCACTGTACCATCAATAGTGGGAAATTTCACGAGCAAAAGACAAATTTACATGGAGATTTTTATTAGGAAAATTACAAACTGTTAACAAAAACTGTTTGTACCATTAATGAATGCAACTGCATTTTTTATTTCTGGCGTTAGAATTCATTACTGACGTTTCGCGAGCAATGCTGCTCGCTTCTTCAGAGCTACCTGAATACTTTCCCGAAGTAATCCTTCCAAATAACATTTACTAACGCACATATTCCCATATTTTTGTCGAGTCGAAGTCGCCTCCACGCGGGCAGTAAAACGTTCGTCGGATAAAAGTGACTATAACTCAGCGGAACGTCAACATTCCCTCCAGGGATTACGACAGATTTTAAACTTTTTAATTTCCGACTGCGCCAGTTGTAAAACGGTCGGCCGCCGCGCCCATAGTGCGACCGACGACGTCTGAGTTTGACGTCGCGACGTTTCCATCCGTAGAATCGTAAAAATATATTCGCCCGCGCGCGCGCCCCCTAGCGATAAAAAAAAACGTAAATGTATGTAAAACTGACGAAGTATATTCGCCGCCATGACAAAATCTAGCCGCCGATCATAACAATGTTACACTCATGAATTTTCTATGCAATTTGCAGACGCTCTGCTCGCGTATTACCGCTAAGAAAGTTGATACGTATGCGTATGATTGCCCGTAGTGGGTAAATTGCGATGCCGGAATGACAATGAATACGTAATCGTTCGATTTTTCTTATGCCATGTTGTATCCGAGTAGCAGTTGGGACGCTGCGGTATCAGGGGCCGATAAAATATTTAAATTTATATGAAGAAAGAGCGGCTCGGTGTCCTGTTTCGACAGGCGACTGTCAAACGAGCGAGCTTATGGTTTATTCAACGTTTGTCGTCAACGTTACCATAACATCCGATCTGTATACAGAGCAGCTTTATTAAATTCTAACCAATACTCGGTTGTGTTTATCTGTGTAGTGACTGTACAAATTAATATTTCAGCGTTTTAAAGTAACAACTAAAAAACAAATATAAATAATAATCATGTCTGTCCACCACAAACATAGCTCTAATGGTAAGGAAACCTGTAATACAAAGCAATTGGGGTTACTATAATTAGAATCTAGGGTATTTTGCGTATACCATGTTGTAGTACTGGGAATATTGTAGTAAACTGTCAACTTCGTAAAGTTCCAGGTCGTACAAATTGATCACCACCAAAATGATCGTTGGGCGATTACAAACAAATTCTGTCAAATAACTTTTCTCGTAACTCTTCTAGTTGCTTTAGTTTTTATATTATTTCAGAACCATTGTTGGAACCGGCTTTCAATTACCTACCAAAAACCGGTTTCCGTTCTTCTCTATGACGAATAGTTTTTGAGTTATCGCCGTTTAAAGAAAAAAAAATTATGTACTAGCATAATCACAATCATACTAAATACCATATCTCGAAAAGTAAGAGTGATATCAAAAAACGGCGTTCAGTTTTGGAACAAGCACTCTACTATTCACCAGATACACCGAATAACCAACATAATCGAAAAAGCATTAGAGGAGAAAGGTTTGTTCTGCAGTCTTCCTAGATGTGGAGCAGGCTTTTGATAAAGTCAGGCATGAAGGACTGAACAATAAATTAGGAAGTATCCTCCCGAAACAGTTTGCATAACTATTAAAATCTTACCTGACTGAGAGATACTTTAGAGTCAAACAAGGTGATGCATGCTCTGTCCTTAAGGAAATAAAAGCAGGAGTACCGCAAGGTAGTGCTTTAGGGCCGGTCCTTTACCTACTCTACACCAGTGACCTTCCAGCTTCAGAAAATAATACTGTCGCAACTTTTGCAGACGACACGGCTATCCTAGCTGTTGGGAACAGCAATGAAGAAACGACGAGAAAACTCCAAACAGCTCTTGGTCATTTTCAGGTCTGAACAAAGAAAAGAAGAATCAAACTGAATGAACTCATGTCAGTACATGTAACTTCACCAACAAGAAGATATAGTACCGTACGCAAACACAGCCAAATATCTCGGCATGACATTAGACGCCAGGCTCCGCTGGAAAGCCTACGTCAAAAAGAAAAGAGAGTAACTAGGAATCCGTTATAGAGAGATATACTGGCTGCTAGGAAGAAACTCAACGCTGTCTGTACATAATAACCTTCTCTTGTACCAGCAAATTCTAAAACCCGTGTGGACGTATGGTGCTCAACTCTAAGGTTGCACCAAAAAAAGCAACATTAAAATTGTCCAGACCTTCCAAAATAAAGTATTGAGATGCATTGTCAATGCGCCTTGGTACATTAGGAATGACGATCTCCACAAGGACCTCAAAATGGAGTTTGTTTGCAAAGAAATCCAAAAATTAGCTAGAAATCACGAGGAAAGGCTTCACCATCACGTGAACGTTGAGGCCATCCAGCACCTCGACAACGCCGCATTAGTCAGAAGACTCAAGAGAAAAAAGCGTTTTGAGTTAGTGTGAATGTGAGATAGTGATAAAAGCAGAGTAAGTGCTGGTTGTAGGTGTTAGTTCCAAAAGCAGAGTCACTGCTACGTAGTGCGCAAGAAAAACGTGCCCAGTATACCAGGACTAACTGAGAGACACCGATGGGTGCCTGTTAGGTTAAGTTACACTAGTAAAATAAGTTAGAATTAAGTTACTCATTAGTCAATTATGACTAGATTGTAATGCTCCTATTGAATAAAAAAAAATTGGAACATGGTATGATGCAGCTCATTACGGGTTTTTTTAATTGGATTCAAATTACATTACGGAGAATCAAAACTATTTTGTTGCTCGAAGAGGATTTGTAGACAAGAGATCTGATTACTAATCTTCATAATTTCCATGAACTGACAATAAAATCACCGAGGTGTGGTGAAGTTTACCGATTTTTTATCATATTTCTTGGTAATATTACTGGAAGACGTCTATGAAATTATTATATGAGAATGTCCTATTATATGGTATAACGGACATAGTCGACTTGTCAACCACTGACACCAGATGTTTTCCTTCTCAAGTGCAAAGTGTATGGAGAATTAACAGATTGGACGACGTACCTGTAAGGAAGGACAATCGTAATTATCCGAGCTAACAGTCAGAACATTTTACACCTTGTAGTATATAAGGCCGTTGTGCCGTTGACTCACAACTTTAAAGAAAGAAACAACCTTTTTCTCTATTACACCAGTATATATCACCTCCGGGGCTTGGCATTACTCATTATATTGTCGCGTGCTCAATAAGTGAATAGATCGTATAGGGTTGGGAACCCTAGAGTGAGCTATAAAATGTTCGGGATGTTAGCTCGGATAATTACGATTGTCCTTCCTTACAGGTAACTCGTCCAATATGTTAATCATCCTTCCATTCCTTACATTTTACACCCTGTAGATGTTTAAAGAAAAACTACGATCTATGAACGTTCAGGATAAAACAAGTTTATAACTATAGTTATTTTGTTGATGATCTAATAGGTTAGAATTCAAAGCAAATATTCCTTTAACAATTTGATATGTAAGAAAGATATATGTATCACAATAGTATCATCCTGATACGTACCTAGTAGCAATACGATCAATAACGCCCATGTATTTTCAATAGATCATATTAGTTCAATCGGTGGGTAGAGACGTCTTATGAAATATGTATCAAGTAAAGTTAATTTACTTTAAATAAATATTTAGCAAATATAGAGCCGCTTCTGCAGCAATAGTGAGGTATAGAATGTACTTATATTGTTTGTGCATGTATTTAAGTATTATTAATAAATAAACTGTTGAAACAGTTATAATAGTTTGAATATTTATATAACAAAATTAGGCATACTTTCGATCTTTTGTATGAAAAATGCAAGACAAACAATGATTATGTAATAAACTTTTAAACCTATGAATTATTGGGTAGCCTATAGTCTATATTTCATTATTCTAGCTCTTCTAATAACGGAATTGCTGGCATTGCATAATATAGCTTTTTGTGGGTCAAGCACTAATCCAATGATTTTACAAAACTGCACATTGAAAGCTAGCATTCCGCAGGCGATTTTGCTTTTTAATTCGTTCAAATCTATGTATTATTTCCGGAGTAATTAATTGCTAAAGTTAAACGAATAAAATTTGCGTGGCAAAAACAGCGCCAATTCTTCTTAATTTGGAAAAATCGGGAAAACGCCAACACATACAGCTTTCTAATTTTTATGAGTTGTAGCATATTAATCAAGGACAGCACCAGAATTTTTTCAAATTTTTGCGCGCCTAGGTTTCCGAGGAAATAGACGTCAAAACAAGGGACATAATATATGGCCACGATAGTACATTAGATGCGGATTTGCATTTTTTTCCCCCAAATAAGTATACTAATAATAACTTATTGTCTGCCTAACATGCTATTATTCCAATACGATATTCTAAGCTGCGAGTTTTTCCTGAGCGGTTTTATTTAACGTGGTCTTCAGAGTTTCCGATAATGCTAATGGGCATTAATAATTAATAGGTAAGCTGTTCTAAAAACGAATCTATTGTAAATATTGTTCGTCTAATATATAATTTAGCTGGTGACCACCAGCCAACTTATTTGGTGAGGGTTGAATGAAACATATACCCTTCAGAAACTTTTGAAATATGTACTCACCACTTTAGAAAAAAATAATAGTCTGTATTAAAGCTGATTTTTTATGCGTTTAATGATCTATCTAAACTGCTATTTACTAGATTCTATAAAATTAATGACGCATTCCAATTAGTAGTCATGCGGTCAACTCAATTATCAGTATAAGATTCATCGCATCATATTGCTTTAATATCCTTAGGAATATTGCAAACCAATATTATTTATAATACAATATATTCTCTTTTTGTTTCAGGTTGGTGTTATCCTATTACTCATTTGCAGTTATCATATTATGGAAGATCATAATTGAAGTGATAGCAAACAATGGGAATGACACAGTAATGGCTATATCATACAGGGTGAGTTATTCAGTTTCAATGGTCTATATCTCGGTTAACTGAATAGATATTTTAACGTAAAACCTATTTGGCCCATCATTGTCTAAAAAAAAAATATTTATTTACAATTTTTAGTTAATTTCTTTAAAAGACACTAATATCCACTAGACCACTAATATCATCATATTAAAACATTTTACAGTTTCATGTATGTAAAACATCAAAATGGCATCATAATCGGCACTGTACAAATATATCTAGTGTACTATGATAAGTGAGCGGGTTTCAAGATTAAATTCTTGCGAGGAAAGCTAAATAATCGCGTGAAATATTCGTGGGGTGTAAGTCTCTGGTAACTAACTACTTCGTACGGGGTTGTAACGGTAGGGGGCGCGAGCACGAGCACCGAGGATAACCGGATAACATGAAACGGCATAAATTCGCCAACATATCGGAACTGTAATGTAATAACTACGCCAAGACTGAAATTATTAACTAATCTGCTGCATTTCGGTAATTTACACCGGAAATATGGTTCCTCTCAAGTTTCCCCCAAAAGTAACCAGGGTAGCACTCGCCCCTCCACCATGTAGAAGTGAAGGGGTAGTTGGTCCTAGGGTTCATGACCGTTTTCAGTTTTAACTTCAATGAAATTATGACTACACATACGTAATAGTGATGGATAATAATGCTAACATGGCGCAGTCGGGGTAGTATAAAAATTTTTCTAAGCTTTCTCAGATTGATAATGTGCTAAGTCCGAGCATGATCTTGTGCTCGTCGGTAACTCCCACCCCTCGACACATATATATGCCTCCGCCCCCCTCATCTTTACTACAGAACTTAGCTCAACTTAGCTCATTACTTAGAGGACCTAAAACGGTCTAATTTACACGATGTAAAACACAAAAGTGGGTAAACTTTGGGGGGAGAAGTTTGGGGAATTCGAATCCGATGTTAATTTTCCTACAATTAACCAAATCTAGCCGAATTGCCGATGAAACCTTTCGCATTAGTTCATTTATTAAATTTATTTTGAAAAATAAATTTTATAATTTTTATTATCCGGCAAAAATCGAGATAAAATCGAGATTTTATAAATTCTGGGGACAGGTTCCAACGTGACAATCTGTTTCGTACGGAGGGAACACGTTTCAGAGTAGTTTGGCTAGACTAACAGCTTTGAAACTGATTCCGCACCAGCTAAACAGTTGGATAATTATTAGTTATGTTATTGCTAAAGTTATAATTGGTTGCTTGGCTCGTTTACAGAAAACGTAAGTGTAGCATTAATAGTATAAACTAAGCTTGAAACTAATATAATTTATTTTGCTTGTATTTTTGTTTTACTGTGTTAGAGCTGTTTTACACTACCGAGAATTATAACGAAAATAATAGCGAAAATAATAGCCAAAAGTTTTGTCGATAAAAATCGGACGTGTAAAACCACTATTTTATAACGAAAATAATAGCGATACTTTTTGTGAGAAAAATACCACACTTGCTCTATTCACCGCGAGATTGTGCGCGATAATTTGCGCATTTCGTACAATTTACGATTATATTGATCTGCCCGCGCAGTTAACCTCAAAACGCTCAAAACAGTGATAGCTGAGCGGCGGGGCGTCGTGGGCGGCGTATGCCGGGCGGCGGGGGCGGCGTAAGCCTGGCGGCGGGGGCGGCGGTGGCGGCGTAAGCAGGGCGGTGGCGGCGTAAGCCGGGCGGCGGTGGCGGCGTAAGCCGGGCGGCGGGGGCGGCGTAAGTAGGGCGGTGGCGGCGTAAGCCGGGCGGCGGTGGCGGCGTAAGCAGGGCGGCGGTGGCGGCGTCAGCCGGGCGGCGGGGGCGGCGTAAGCCTGGCGACGGGGGCGGCGTAAGCAGGGCGGTGGCGGCGGCGTAAGCCGGGCGGCGGTGGCGGCGGCGTAAGCCGGGCGGCGGTGGCGGCGTAAGCAGGGCGGCGGGGGCGGCGTAAGCAGGGCGGTGGCGGCGTAAGCCGGGCGGCGGTGGCGGCGTAAGCCGGGCGGCGGAAGATGGGCGGCGGGGTCGGGCGGGGCGGCACGCTCGTATTATGCATATTGCCGAGAAAGAATCGTTGTTCTGTGAGGATTTATTACAGCTGCATTATGACGGCGTGGTCCCGTGCCGAAGTGGTGGTTTTAGTTGAAGAATACAGGAAGTAGCCTAATCTATACAATTCGAAGTCCGTAAACAATAAACATCGCCACCTCAGAAAAACGGCATTGGATGCGATTATGATTATGTAAACACCTCTGAAAAATGCAAATACATAACCTTATTATCTTCTATCATGCTTTTCTTTCCTTTCCTTATTAGAAATACAACCAATGATTGCATAGGTAATGTTTATTTTATCCAAGTTTTATTTACAACCGCGTATATCTAAATATCTACTATAGTACGCACGCGCATGACTACATTAATAGCGAAATCAATTGCCGTGTGTCAAACAACTTTTAACTATCGTTCGAAATTAATTTGCCAATATTTCTCACCAAAATTATAGCGATAATTTTGGCTATTATTTTCGTTATAATTCTCGGTCGTGTAAAACAGCTCTTAGAGAGTTGGCTGACTCAAGTGTGAAGGCATAAATTAAATTAAACAAACTGAAATCTTCTGAATATAATAATACTAAACTAATGACTACAACTCTATTATTGGCTCTGTACACACAACGAGGAAATACTTCGGAAGGAAATTTTTAGGTTATTTTTAGAGTTATGATTTGTTTACGATTTATATTGAAAATATGGCTGTTTCGATAAATTCAAAAAATCAGCGCTTCCTTTAGAGTGAGTTTTATGTCTTGTTAGGGCCTGTTTACTGTTTATTGATGCATCATAAACAATCGTAGCAAGCTTCATAAAAATTCTTAGGTTATTTTTAGAGTTATGATTTGCTTACGATTTATATTGAAAATATGGCTGTTTCGCTAAATTCAAAAAATCAGCATTTCCTTTAGAGGGAGTTCTATGTCTTGTTAGGGCCTGTTTACTGTTTATTGATGCATCATAAACAATCGTAGCGAGTTTCATAAAAATTCTTAGGGTATTTTTAGAGTTATGATTTGTTTACGATTTATATTGAAAATATGGCTGTTTCGATAAATTCAAAAAATCAGCATTTCCTTTAGAGGGAGTTTTATGTCTTGTTAGGGCCTTTATACTGTTTATTGATGCATCATAAATAATCCTACCAAGTTTCATAAAAATTCTTAGGTTATTTTTAGAGTTATGATTTGTTTACGATTTATATAGAAAATGAGGCAGTTTCGATAAATTCAAAAAATTTCCTCTAGATGAAGTTTTCTGTCTTGTTAGGACCTTTATACTGTTTATTGATGCATCATAAACAATCGTAGCAAGTTTTATAAAAATTCTTAGGTTATTTTTAGAGTTATGATTTATTTACGATTTATATTGAAAACATGACTGTTTCGATAAATTAAGAAAATCAGCATTTCCTTTAGAGGCAGTTTTATGTCTTGTTATGGAATTTACACTATTTATTGATGCATCGTAAACAATCGTAGCAAGTTACATAAAAAGGATATTTTTAGGATATTTTTTGAGTTATGATTTGTTTACGATTTATATTGAAAATATCACTGTTTCGATGAATTCAAAAAATCAGCATATCTTCTAGAGGGAATTTTATGTCTTGTTATGGCCTTTATACTGTTTAATGATGCATCATAATCAATCGTAACAAGTTTCATAAAAATTCTTAGGTTATTTTTAGAGTTATGATTTGTTTACGATTTATATGGAAAATATGGGTGTTTCGATAAATTCAAAAAATCAGCATTTGATTTTGAGGGAGCTTTATGCCTTGGTAGTGCCTTTATACTATTTATCGTTGCATAATAAACAACCGTAGCAAGTTTCATAAAAATTCTTAGGTTATTTTTAGAGTTATGATTTATTTACGATTTATATTGAAAATATGGCTACTTCCATAAATTCAAACAATCAGCATTCCCTTTTGAGGGAACTTTATGTGTTGGTAGGTCCTTTATACTGTTTATTGATGCATAATAAACAATCGTAGCAAGTTTCATAAAAATTCTTAGGGTATTTTTAGAGTCATGATTTGTTTACGATTTATATTGAAAATATGGCTGTTTCGATAAATTCAATAAATCAGTATTACGTTTTGAGGGAGTTTTATGTCTTGTTAGGGTCTTTACACTGTTTATTGATGCATCATAAACAATCGTACCAAGTTTCATAAAAATTCTTAGTTTGGAGATAAATAAGTTCATATAATTGCGTAGATGGATTAAACCTGAACAAATTTGATTAAAAAAAACTAATTTATTTCAAAGTTTGATTTAGTAACATAATACCATCGTCCACTCACGGCTTCGTTATTGTTCGTTGAATTTAAGAAGTTTGATACTTACCAGACGCAACAATAGGTTAATTATACAATACATGGTTTGAAAAGAAATAATTTATTGAGGTAATTACTTACATATCAATATATCTTACAATAATAGTACAGTCTTTTTGTACACAAACACCACAATATACTAAATAACAATACTGTGTAAATAAAATATGCAAATGATATTGTAAATAACATTTTTGTAATTCTCAGTTTCCTATTCGATATCCCCAGGAGTCTGAAATAAATTGCATTAGTCATGTTATCAATATTATAGTATGAAGGATTATCTACCTTAACAAAACTGATTATAGATTCTACCGTTCCGATAGTGGAGTAGAAAAAAATTTACATTCTTCAGATATTTGGTCCTTCTAATCATTTCAGTCTAGTGTAATGTTTATGAACATTTGTAAGTTAATTTACGTAATTTACGTAATTTACTTTAAATATCTAGTTTTTTTCGTTCTCTTTTCTGAGTTCGAAATAGCAAATTATTATCTTACAGTGACAGTATTAATAAAAAAAATTTCCTATTGTTTAAACAATCAATTGTTATTCATCTTCAACTTTTTTCTGATTATAGTAAAAAATTCAGCTTTGTAATGAAATTGCGTGGTCCTAACCTAATCTAATATTTTGATGGTGAGATTTCCCAAACAACCGCACCCATAGCATAAGGTGAATTTATTGCAGATTATTTGTAAAACACATTTACTTATTTATTAATAATTTCAGGATGTAAACAAACTGTCGTACGTAATTTGTACGTATTTAGCTCCACATACAATAGATCTTCCAGGTCAAAGTATATCGAAAGACATAGATGCCTCAGTCTCCAGAGCCCCTACAACTACAAGAAAGCCGAAGTTAAAGTAGTGTGCGAATTGACAGAGCGCAAGAGAGAAGCCTAGAACGTGAACATCAGCTCACTATGCCAGAAATGGGGATGACTCGAAAGAAAATAAACAAGAATTTTTCCTCTAATCAAACATTTAGTACAAGAATTTGAACGAATGAAACTATTTATCGTTATTTTAAAGTTACATTAACTATTATATTTTTAGTTGAATTTCTTTTAATTCGATTTTTGCACAGGTAACATATACGATGTGATAAATAGCCTGAGGAACAAGGAATCTAATTTTGGGTTAAAGAAAGTTATCTGTTACTTCGAACAAAACAGATTTGTATATATCAGAACAAATGGGACGATAATCAACATTGGTGATTCGGAAGGGTTATTGAAGTAGACTTATCGCAATATCGCATTGGTCTATCGTCTATCGTAACTCTCGGTCACCCGTAATGTTATTGTCAATTTCATATACACATACACGCATCAATCATATTACAAAGAATACAATTTCCAATCAAGGTCTGTATTGCTATAACCATAAATGAGGACAAACTTTGGATTTAGTTAAAATCTATTTATTTCAACACGTTTTTGCACAGCTAAATGTGGCATTTTGTACGGCTAAAGGGTGGGATTCTACGCACCTATGTGTAAATTGACAAAACGTTTTCTCCGGGGCGATTATGGAAAAAGATTCTATTCAAATTAACAGTTACAAGAAGAAATATTTAAATTTGTTCATAATCCATTTTTTACTTATTGTTTTCTGTAATATATACACGTGTATACAACAATGATGTGCAATGTTCTACAAATATATATTATATGCACAGTCTCTGTAAAGGAACTAATTTAATTTTTAGCCTCAATCATGTTTTAGTTTCTTAATTATCATTGCTTATTTGTTATTTAAAAATACCTACTAATGTTATTATACATGTATTACATATTCTGCAATATGTGTACAATGTTATTAATCTACAATACCAATCTGTATAAGTAGTGACCAACCAAGCAGTAGAGTGTATAAAAAGAACTTTTTGGAAAATCAAAGTTTTAAGTTGATTTATGTTATCTCTATGAACCCACATATAACATCAACAAGATTAACCCAATTAAGAAAAAAATATGTCTCCCACAAGAGGCCTAATATTTATAATTTTTTTCAATTTTTTTTGTAGTTAGGTGAAAGTATTTTTAAAGTTGAAAATTTCTAACTATATTTTGTGAAATAATAGCTTAAAAATATAACTTTACTGCCAGATTTACACTTCCTGCACTTGGCATAAAATTGAGTAATTTTAACAATTGAAGCTTTTTTCTATTTCAAGTAATGGAATAACTGGGAATAAAATATAACAATTGTTTTTTTTCAAGTGACAAACATCTTTAATAAAATCTAAAATAAAACAAAAACAAGTCAACATTTTTTCATTAAAGCTCTCTATATAAGTGTAGATTGTAGTTGCTGGGCCAACAACATGCCATTATAAGAAAAATTATTTAGTGTTTAATCTGACAAATAGACAATTATACAAAAAATCATTATATAAGTTGATAAAAAGGTGTCTCTACGGACCCACGTTTACCACCAACAAATTTTGCCCAATTGGAAGCAATCTGAGTCTTCCACAAGTGGTCTAAAATATTTTTACATTTTGATTAAGATCATGTTTGCCACTTGAAAAAAAAACAATTCTTAGATTTGTCGTCGTAATTTGCATTGATTATATAATCTAATAATTATGAAAGTAAGCTAAATTTGTTAAATTTACTAAATTTTATGCAATTTAAGTGTACCTTGCATTAGAATACTATATTTTTAACTTTTGTTTCACACCATACGTATGTACTGTTAACATTATTCAACTTGAAAAGAAAAAGCAACCCAACAAATAAATCAAATTTATTGCGACAAATTATATTTTTTGTTTTCAATTGCGGTAGGCTATTTTTTTTTAATTGAACCATTTTTGTTTTATATATATGAGTCCATAGAAACAACTTTATAGTTATCATATAACATAAGACAGTAGTGTATATGCGGTCTATCGATTCCTGCCATGTACCGATTCACTGATCTACCCAATAGGCGGTCTATAGGCCACTAGTGTAACATAAATTAGTTATCTATACGTCGTGCTGAGTAGGGTTTGAAAATAATGAGAAATGTGAAAGGACATGAGAACACGAGCCGTATCTGAATTTCAAACTTTAAATCACCACAAACCAACCTCACTGAATCGTAAGCTGTTCTGCTAACATTGTACTGAAATATAGGCTACCTGCTGACATGCCTTTATCTCGCTACTCTAAAATGTCGTCTTTTGAGTCCATGTTCATGTTTTAGTGTAGTCTCTAACGTGCATCTTCTCTCCTGTTGTAATCGACGCATAGCGAGCACGACAGACAGGCTTAACACGGAAGGCAAGAAAATCCCCCGGTGATCTAGTTTAGTACAGGTTACACGGTGCAAATTCTCGACCCGACAGATTCAATACCCTGATTACTCCCCTTCCACCCTCAACCAACCCCATCCGACCGCAACACACAGAACCCAAAATATAGCCGGAGAGAGTTTTACCTCGGATATCGTTCCCATCTCTTATTCCCGGTTTCATCCCGCATTCTCGCCGCTCCGCATTTCGATTATAAATTGCCATTATTAAGGGGAAATCTCCACGGAATCACATAAAACAACAAAGGTGTTCGGCTCGGCGCCGGGGCGAAAAAAAGGGGATGAATATCGACATTATATCGGCTGGCGCTTTTACCTCGGCGCTCTCTCTCCGCATTTTCGTCGAATCGTTCGTCGAACGTCAGCACAAAAGAACCGGAACGACGATTTTAGTAAATTAAAAGAAGCCCCCGCCGCAGTTGCCGTGCCGTGGCAGAAGGTATCGCTTATTTTGTGTGGCAGAGGTCGCTGTGATCAAAGGGTATAAAGGCATTTTAAAACTGATTATTATTCAGCAAGCTTTTTGTTGGTGGAGTGAATTTCAAAACGGAAGTAACGAGCTAAATTAAAATGGAAAAGGAACACCACAAAAGTAAAACAAATTAAAAAAGATACAGGAGATGAAGAGACCATCATATTTCATGCGTTTTACAGATACTTATTTTTCGTACAGACACTTAGGGAAAGTGAAAAAAGCATTATTTTTCTGAAATATGGATTATACCGGAAAGTACCGTTCAACAAATGCTCAATTCAAATGTAGAAATAAATAAGTTTTTTTTAATCAATTTTGTTCAGGTTTAATCCATCTACGCAATTATATGAACTTATTTATCTCCAAACTAAGAACTTTTATGAAACTTGCTACGATTGTTTATGATGCATTTACAACCGGGCACGAGGACTAGCCAAGACCAGGATGGCTGTCCTTGATTAATATACTACAACTCATGAAAATTAGAAAGCTGCATATGTTGGCGTTTTCCCGATTTATCCAAACTAAGAATTGGCGCTGTATTTGCCCCGTAAATTTCATTCGTTTAACTTTAGCAATTAATTACTCCTGAAATAATCTATAGATTTCAACGAATTAAAAAGTAAAATCACCTGCGGAATGCTAGCTTTCAATGTGCATTTTTGTAAAATCATTGGATTAATGCTTGACCCACAAAAAGCTACATTATGCAATGCCAGCAATGCCTTTATTAGAAAAGCTAGAATAATGAAATATAGACTATAGGCTACCCACTAATTCATAGGTTTAAAGTTTATTACACAATCATGGTTTATCTTGCATTTTCCCTACAAAAGATCGAGTTGAAGCATCTCATTATTGCTGCAATTGACGCGGCGCTCTTCGGTCTTTTGGGCGAGCGGGGGAAGGGATCAACAGCGACGCTGCAAGTAGTGGCGGATCGCACGTGCATTAGTTACTAGGAGAACAGTGTTTACGGACACAATACATATAACGCCATGGCGATTATGCCTCGCCCAAGAAATTTGGATATCCGGCGACAGATTACCGAATTAAAAAATAATGGCAAAATGAGTCAATAAGATAACAGAACCACGAACAGGCATTTGGATGTCCCATGCATTTAAAATTAATGAACGATCTGCAAACTTATCTATGTATCAATTTACGATGCTAAATTAGTAAAAGTTTTTTGATATTTCTAAGTTTTATACGCTCAGAGCTGACGTTTGTAATATATGTAATATATCAAGAGTTGGTATTTATTTTATATTGTTTGTGCATGTATTTAAATATTATTAATAAATAAACTATTGAAACTGTTATAATAGTTCGAATACTTATATAACAAAATCGGGCATACTTTTTAAATATTTTTTGGGTTTATCAAGCAAACTTAATTTAGTATTCACCACTAATCGGAAAATCTGCTAACTCCATATTATTAGATCTATCCGCTTCCACCAAAATCTTCTTTACAACCTTATTGTATAAAACTGAAGAAAACATAAACGCCAATCGATAGAAGAGATTTCTCTCGTACCGGGTCACATATTATAATCAAAATTATGCAAAAATTAAGAATTTAATTGTTAGTTAAAATTACTACCTTGACAAGTTATCGTTCTTTCTGTGTATTGATAATAAGCTGCCCCGGTACTCTCAGCTGTGTCGGTTCTCTCCGACATGACAGCACCGCTAACGCCTCCCTTCCCCGCAGCACCCCAAAGACCGTAGAGCGTCGGAATTCACGCGGAGTTTCAGCACGATCTTTTGTATGAAAAATGCAAGATAAACAATAAATATTCTATTGATAACTAATTTCTGGAATAAAGTTTCTTTAGTAACTGCGTTGCGAGCGTACGCGTTGCGCAAGTCTTCAGCAAAAATTCTGATGTATTGTAATGTATTTCGATTCCGTCCTTTTCACATCTTTGGGACTCTGGTTTTTCGACAATCTTGCCAATTAAATTAAAAACAAATCCTCAAAAGACAACACAATCAACCGCGCAACACGGTTGCTTTCCTCCATTTTTCCAACCATTGTCCCAACCGCCGATGCATTGAAAAATATGCAACCGCAAGTCCGAACACCAAACATTGCATCCGATGCAATCAAAACTGTTTTAGATGCGGTTTACTGCAACAAATAGCGCCGAGTACGCGCCGCCACCGACACCGCATCCAATTCTCACAGTCGGGCAACACAATTCAGCGCGCCATCGTTTTGTTTTTGCCGGCGTGACAGTCGAAAAACTCAATTTATTTCGACGTTTCGCCGCTACATAATATAGGCACGACGGAGCGGCACGCAGGCAGCATCCAGTGCGCCAAACGTGATTGCGGTTATTGAACATGTACAATACCTACTAATTTCCGGCCCTCATAATAAAACGACGTACATAGGTTGGAGGGTAGATAATAAAACTGATTTGGGAGATTCGGTTTCTCCTAATTGGGTAATTAGTGATAGGTTTATATAATGGCTCACTGGTATAGGCAAAACTGGGAGAGCTGAAGGTGATTCATCGCTTAAAATCGTATGAACCAAGATATGAACGTACCGCGTGAATTGGTTATTAGCTGTGTATATTAAGTTGCCTACTAGGTAGTTCGTTCATGATTAATATTTAATTATTAAAAATACTGTCATTTAATTGTGATAATTGTCCTATCTAATTTATATATCCATCATTAGCATGTTTAACAGAAGCAAAGTGAAAACATACCAACGAAAACATCTTGTTCACATCACACGTTCGCCCTCGAATTGGAGGTTAGGTTGCTACCGCTGTCATTCGTTCTTATGGTTCTAAGAACAGACGTACTTTTTTGAATTGCCCATTTAAATTATACAGCAGACGTATGAAAAGTATGCTATTTCGTTTTAACACGCGTCAATATTTAGAAATATTCTGTAACGTATGTCTAAAATAACAGCTGAAATCTATGAGTAATCTTCAGCTCTCCCAGTTTTGCCTATAGTAGATCGTTTGACAAAAGGGCGTACGGAAATGTGGTTGGGGGATTATGTTAATGTTATTCGAAAATTGTGGAGGAAATTTGGTTGAGAATAGCGGTAGCAAGGGTATCGTCTCATAGTGGCTCGTTTGCAACTTTTAACTGGACAAAATTATTTTTTCTTTTCGATGAACTTGAAATAATTATTTGGCAACTAGAAAATTAGTGAAAAAAATCTAAACCTTAAGGGCTTTTTTTTGAGAGGGCTGAAACGCTTAATGTTCATTTAATAATTTGAATTTATCTAAATGTGATAGTATTGTACCCACAAAGACATATAAATAGCAGATAAAATTTTAAGGGGTGCGATTTAAGCGGGCATTATTTAAATAGATAAGTGCATTAAAATAAATACTTTGTGCATTAAAAAAAGAAATAATGTGCATTAAATAAATACAGGGTCCTGCAACTAAGCTCCCGTCTTCTGTAGCTCACTTACTCATTAAGCTAAGAGTTTGACATTTTGCAAGCTTACCCTGTACTTCAAGGTACAATTCAAGAAATTATTTTTTATTATACAGGATGTTCCAAAAATGTGCAACGCCATGGTAATATATTTTTTTAAATTGCATGCTATACATTTTTCTACACATTTGGAAGCCTTTTATGGTTGCCTACATATCACCAAAATTTTATTGAAATCGGTTGAGTGACCGCAGCGGAAAAAAATAAAAACCAAAAAAAAATTATTTTGCATCGTAGGTTTTAAAAATCAATAAAAACCACAAAATGCACCTCGTTAATAAAATTTTGCGACGTGCTTATTAAGTTACATGTAATAGTCTCGTTAGCCAAGTGACATTGATCCAAATTATACAGGGTGACCAAAATCGAGTGTCAAACTTGTCAAACTTCAAAGCGTGTTATTGTTCTTATTTTAAATTGGAACCCATAATTTTTTTTATGTGAAATGATGCAGAATTAAAAAATAAACATTGTTTCTGAATACAACCGCATCACAATTCCCAATATTTTAAAAGTTATTCGCCAAAAACTCATTTTTCAACGTTTCCAACGGCAATTTTAGATAATAAATATCGTACGTGGCTTTGAAAAACAATTTATTTCATAAAAACTAATAGACGTATTTTAGATTTGAGTGTACTTAATTAAGTAGTTAATCAAATGCTAAATTTACTGCATAATTTACCTATAGCGGTAAGGACGGAAATGTGGCTATAGGTAAATTTTGCAGTAAATTTGGCAATTGAATAACTACTTAATTAAGTACAGTAAAATCTAAAATACCTCTCTGCGTTATATTTTATGTAATAAATTGTTTTTCAACGCCACGTACGATATTTATTACCTAAAATTGCCGTTGGAAACGTTGAAAAATGAGTTTTTGGCGAATAACTTTTAAAATATTGGGAATTGTGATGGGGTTGTATTTAGAAACAATATTTATTCTTTAATTCCGCATCGTTTCACATAAAAAAAATTATGGGTTCCAATTTAAAATAAGAACAATAGCGCGCTTTGAAGTTTGACAAGTTTAACACTCGATTTTGGTCACCCTGTATAATTTGGATCAATGTCACTTGGTTAACGAGACTATTACATTTAACTTAATAAGCACGTCGCAAAATTTTATGAACGAGCAGCATTTTGTGGTTTTTATTGATTTTTAAAGCCTACGATGCAAAATCAATTTTTTTTTGGTTTTTATTTTTTTCCGCTGCGGTCACTCAACCGATTTCAATAAAATTTTGGTGATATGTAGGCATCCATAAAAGGCTTCCAAATGTGTAGAAAAATGTATAGCATGCAATTTAAAAAAATATATTACCATGGCGTTGCACATTTTTGGAACACCCTGTATAATAAAAAATAATTTCTTGAATTGTACCTTGAAGTACAGGGTAAGCCTGCAAAATGACAAACTCTTAGCTTAATGAGTAAGTGAGCTACAGAAGACGGGAGCTTAGTTGCAGGACCCTGTATAAATATGATACATAAAATTTTTTATAATAAGCAATATTTAATTGATTTTGTGCCCTAGAATGGCTGACTTGTGCATTAAAATAATACATACGGAGCATTAAATAAATATGAATATGTTAATAAAAAATTTAATAATGAGCAATATTTAATTCATCTTGTGCCCTAGAATGGCTGACTTGTGCATTAAAATAATACATACTGAGCATTAAATAAATATCAGTGTTACATAAAAAATATTACAATGAGTAAGTAATATTTTCGTCTGTCATGTGTCCCTAAAATTGGTAAAAATTAACTTAAATTATTAATTACACAATCATTACTAAATTTAACGTCTACATACCTACATAGCCATACTAAATATAATATTTTCATTTGTAGGTTCTATCTCTATTATCGGATTCATAAAATGAAACATGGATAACCTGGGGTGTTATGAACATAGCCCGAAAAATATAATTTGAATTAAAACAAAATCTGATGTGGCCAGCACATTACCTACTTTATCATATTATACAGCAGTGCATCGTCATGGCAATCTCGATGCATCTGCGTGTCGAATTCGCGTGCAACGCAAACGCTGATGTTCTGACAATACCGTCAAAAGAATCAAAATATCAGTCAAATGCTGGCTAACTAGTTTTAATGCAGACAAGATCTTGACCAAATAGAATTTGCTCATGCAGTTAAACTATGAATATTAGTAAAACATTTTATATACATAAATTATACAAAATTTCCTATAGTTTAATTTATTATCTATTTTGACAAAATTACTGAAATGGCGGCTCATTTGCAAAATCGTTGAAAAATGCTAAGAGTAAACCTCCATATTACAAGAAATCCCAACCAATCTTTATGTAATTCAGAAAAGATTTTTTTTTTCATTCGAAAACAAACGTTTTCATTAATTGTTTATTGTAAAAATATTACATTGTTTTTGCGTTGTTGATGTATGTTTTGTATGTATAAAAACCCGCACACGTGTTATGTATGTATCATTTTATAAAACTAATAATTATTAGATAGCAAGTTAAAATTGTACACGGAATAACCGTATTTGAAACGAAACATACGGCGTAATGGTACTATCTACTGAAATACACCGGAAAAGGTACTACTATTAAACAATGTTGATTGTCACAGCAACCAAAAGGAAAAAAATAATGACAAAATTGTACAGCATCTAATTCTACTAAATACGTGTGCAAAAAGAATTTTTATTATATGTCTTATTACGACAGTTTCTTAAACAATAAAAAATAAACAAGTATAACAACAAGCAGTAGAACAAGACGTAGGATACATATGATGCAACACACATATTCTTATACATATTATGAAGGTTTAAACAATTACTAAAATCGCCTTTCCTCAAATGCGCGCGATTTGGTATATTTGAGGTTATGATTGTAACTAGAATTATATTTACACTATTACTGATACATTAAAAAATAAAATAAAACAGTTCACTTCCCTGTCAAACCAATTTTTATGACTCAGTTATAAAGTTTTATTTAGCTGACACCAAAACCATAGAGCAACGACAGTACAAAGCTGTACGATACACATAAATGCGCTACGGGTTGCAGAACTTAATGCACACTATAATCTCTGTAGGGCGCATTATAATTTTCTCATGGTACAATTTAGATTATTGAATGCTCTTACCAAATTTTCAAATGCAGATTTATTTAAACTATTGAACATATATTTTTTTAAATTAACAATTATTTTTTGAGATGCACATTATATTTTTATAGAGGTAACGATTGTATTGCACATTTATTTATTTAAGTGCACAAATATATTATGAAAGGAACATTCAAATATATAAATGTACAATTATTTATTCTGATGCACATATTATAAATATATTGCACATTTATTTTTTTAATGCTCAATGCATTTTTTGCATTGCTCAATAATTTTTTGTAATGGTAAACTGTTTTTTGTATTGGTCAAATATTTTATCAAATGCTTACAATAAATGCTCGTTTCATTTTATATATTGCGCAAATAATTTGTACTGAATTTTAAGTATAATAGGGCAGTGTTTGAGGGTGTTGATATTACACCTTGCAACTGGTTAAAAATATTTCTTAAACTATTTAATAATCGGGTCGTTTTGGAGGGGGTTGATAAATAACGTATGTTTCTTGTATATTGCGGTGGATCAGCGATAATGTAGTAAAGAAGGTCGTAACTAAGTATCTTGTAAGAACGTTTTATATGCAATATATGAACTGACATAGATATGCTTGTTATTATTTGTCTATATCAACATGTTTTTTATATATAGATAACTAGACATTAACACTGAACATTATGATCTCCAACAAAAATTCTGAAACTTTTTGATTATAATACTATATTATCCCAGATAACATACTAAAAACGATATTAAAAATCAATTAGCAGCGTGTTGTTTTTTATTGTTGTAAATATGATAATATTATACCTATCTGCAAACACAAGAAAAAGTTTGTGTAAATCAATTAGCAACAGCGAATCGCCTAGAACAAGGATTATTTATTGATTATAGTAAATATTTACTCAATAATAACAAAAACAACAAAATATCTTTGACATTAAATATTAAGATAAAAAACTTGAGAATTATACATAATTTATAATCAATTTTCAATAAAACTTTATTTTAGAAAAGAAAAATTTTTAGTTTTAATTTTATTCGATGCAGCCTAGGCAATTCTGGATGAAACACAAGAAATTTTTGACTGAATACGCTTCAGTGAATCATTTTTTTTATATCCGCAACATTAAATTTGTTACTGATAATTTCCTACGTTTTCGCCATTCTTAAAAAAACTCCAATTTTGAAATCGAGAAGGCATGTTCTGAAAAAAAATCGTTTTTCAATTTGACAGGGTGGTGTCCCCTCCCCCTTAAGGCCACTAACAGACTTTGCTTCTACCAGGGCCGGCTCTAGCGTTTTTGCCGCCGTAGGCAAATGTCAATAGTGCCGCCCCCAAGAGTCCTTGCGTGTATTATTTCTTATTATATTTTGCAAGACGCGTTAGTAATGTAGCGAAAACAAACATCCTACACACTACGTACCAAGATATTATTTTCTTGTCGAAAGTAAAACGTATTAAGAATTCTATAGCCCGAAAACTATTTCTTGCAGGCGTAAGAATATATTTTTCACCGGTGCATTCATGCGGCATTAATGTGTTTACCTCAAATAGTCTGCCCAATATCGGCGTAGAAGGTGTTTTTGTCGAGCCAGCCGATGCGTTCGAGACCTTGCAACGGGTTTGCAAGTCCAGATGTGCGATGTTACGAATCGATATTAAATGTTCGGTACAAAAATATACAGTGCATATCTCGCAGTGCAATTTGCTTAGATTAATAGGATAATAATACTCGAAAACAAAAGACGCTTTGGTTAGATTAATAGGATAATAATACTCGAAAACAAAAGACGATAGCTAATTTTGGTTTTCACCATTGAGTTTCTCTTAAAAAAAGACGTACTTACTCATTTTTCGATATCTCTTATAGTTACCGAGATCTCCTATAGTACTTTTTTAATAATATTAGTTTAGCAAACTGTCTATCGCCCGTTTCCGGGATCCCGGGATTGGATGCACTAGAGGTAATGAATTTTTAAAAAGGTCAACTGGACCTTTTGGAACAAGGTCTATGGACGCAAAATCATTTAACATCATAATTAATTCGCCCGACTATGAAAATAGTACCAATAATACCATCAAAATGTTTACTGAATGAAGACATTATTTTTGAAATTGACTATAAATTATCAGTCATTATCAGTGAAATTTGTCACGAAATACTTGCATCAAATATCTCCGAAAGTATTAAGCTTAGTAGGACAAAATGTACACCATATTAAAGATAAAAAGAATTACTAAAAAATATTGAAAGATGTAGATTTGGGAGAAGGTTAAAAAACGGGTTTTCAGAGCCGAAATATTATGTCAATATCTACACTGTTAAGTCATCTGTCATCAGCAAACTTCTGTCGTTTTTGACAGAATAGATATTAACATAATATCTCCGTTCTTTACATTTTCCCAAATCTAAATCTTTCAGTATTTTTAAGTAATTCTTTGTTTATCATGTACCCAAATCTACATCAAAATTGTATCTTTAATATGATGTATAATTTGTTCTGCTAAGAGTAATATTTTCGGAGATATAGATGCAAGCATTTCATGGCGAATTTTTTAATCACTGATAGTTTTTAATTAATTTCAATAATAATATCATCAAAGACTCAGCACATTTTAATATTATTGTTATAGGCGGGCAAATTATGTGTCTACCCAAATTAAAATTAACTAGCTTACCAATTCGGCAGCAAATGCTAAGCCGTTAAGATGGAGGAATCGCCAACTTTTAAAGCGGTTTCTATATCTTCGGAATATGCCAGTAAATAATTTTTACTTATAACATTTTCTTTAAGTTTGTGGATATCGCATAAAAACTCAAAAGGATCGTCAGGACTATTTTAAATTTCTCTTTTGATTTTTGTATAGGATCACTACACTACAGTACACTTTCATATTATTTTTCCTAATTGATCATATTATTTTTCCTAATTGATTTTAATTCTTTATAAAAGTTAATGAGCAATTTTATTTAAGTATGTCTATTATTAGCTGCTATGTATCTTAAAATATAGAAATGGGCTGATGCCTGTCAATTCCGATTGTATTTGATTGTATTTTACTATTCCTTTATTTTCTAGATTCAGACAATATTTTAGAGCCTTTTTTTATAGTAGTTCAGTTGGTTTTGCCGCCCCTAAATCCTGTATAGTGTTAACTTTTTTCGATAAAATTATAAAAAGGAATGTGTTGGTCTTGAAGTGTTAAAATTAAATTATATTACTTCTGTTTAAGATATACCCTCTTTAACTTTTTAAAATAACATCGCAGAACGTGTTCAACCGTTACGAAATAAGTGACAGATACCAGGTCAACATAATTGTTAAGTGCGCACAAACCGCAATAAGAACGGGAGTGAAATATCGGCGCCAACTTTTCTAAAGGATCTCTCGTAGTTCGCGAAGTTCCCCGTTTGAAATAATGCAGTTTCTGTGTTTCGGCTGAACGCGGTTGCTCGGATGTATTTCTGTATCCGTGCGCAGTTTCTGCTGTATATATCTGTCTAGGGCCGGCAACGCTAAATTTCCGAACGTCGAACAAAA
Organism: Melinopterus prodromus; assembly: GCA_964023965.1. Classification (NCBI taxonomy): domain Eukaryota; kingdom Metazoa; phylum Arthropoda; class Insecta; order Coleoptera; family Scarabaeidae; genus Melinopterus; species Melinopterus prodromus. The sequence goes on along the minus strand of OZ030391.1, from coordinate 1,976,399 downwards.
GATTCCCGACAAGTCTATCCCGTTTTCTACGTCTGGCGTTAACCGCAACGTCCCAGAGCCGGGACCGCACGGCTAGTAGCGTCGTCACTCAACGCTAAATTGGGACAAATATCGTCCCCTGTTACCGATATATAAAACTTGTGTTTACAAGGGTCTGTTTCTGAGATGTGGTATTTGTTCCGAACCGCATTGATGTATCAAGAATGTTTCAATTTTTTTCTAGTTGTGATTTTTTTTATGGAGATGGCATGCGTTCAACTTTGATCTCCAAACGTGGTATTTTAATGCCAAAATCGCTACTTTCTGCTGCTAGTGTAATAACTATTGAATTATTCAATAACATATTGATACTAAGTAAATTGCAAGAAAATTTGCTGCCTTTCTATCATTTATTAAAGTGTAATAGTGATTTTTATTAAGAATATTATTTCTATTTATATACTTGATCAGAATCATTGAACTTTTATCCTAGAATTTAAGATTTGGTCTGATTGCCAACCAATATTAAAGAATTTTCATTACTTTGTAATATTCTGGAGGAAACAGTGTTAATATTTTATAAGAATTTCTAGCTCGTGTTCATCGAGCAAGGCCTAATGTATAATGAGCAATTGGCACTATTCAAAACCAAAAATACATCGGATAAAAAGTCTTATTAACAAATTGGTAAGCAATAAAAAGTTGAAAATATTATTTTAAAATGTAACCACATAAACGGAAAGCAATGACTAAATATAAAGAAAAGTTGACAAATTTGAAAATTGACACCAATCATCGATAACGAAATTCAAAATTGCTATCATTACTAGTATACGTAAATACTTAAAAGGTGACAATACTAAGTCAATTAGTTAATAATGATTGTTGTTATATATTTGCTGAATGGATGGTCTGTATGACCATAATAGACAAATTTTTGAATGAACTCATGTCCGGAAATATATTGTTTGAACGTTGGAGAGAGTCGGAAGATTGAACCAATCTTACAAACAGCATAGGAAAAATAGTGCCATATACCTCGTGGAATAAAGTATGTTCTGATCCGTATTTGAGCAGTGTGTCGATGTTACATCCATGTACGAGTTTTTGTTACTCTAGTCGGCCGGTCGGCCGCTAAGTGCAAAAAATCTGATGTGGTCAGGCACATGACTTTATCATACCATATATTAATAGTTTAGCTGGATGAGATTCTATTTGATCGAGATCGGCCACGTCTGCATTAAAATAAAACTACTAGAACTAGACAGATATTTTGATTATATTTACAGTATGTAATGTCTCAAAACATCAGCATTTGACACTACCTACTGTCAGTAGAATCACAATATCTGACAAATCCTGGCTAACTAGTTTTAATACTATAGTGTTTTAATGCAGTACGAGCGATCCCGATGAAATAGAATTTGCTCATGCGGCTAAAATATTTATTTTACCAAAAAATTTCATAGTCATGAATTATTACATTAATTTATTATTTAACTATTTCGACGAAATTCCAGAAATAGCTGCTTATTTGCAAAATATTTCAATAATGCTAAGACTAAACCTCCTTGTCATACTACATATGATAAAGTAAAAAGGTTATTGGTTCTGATGATTAATATATTATATTGGCTTCTAGCATACTATATTTTCGGGTTTTACCCCGTCTTCAGTGCTAACTACAAAAGTTTATAAAGAATTATGCTCAATATTCCAAATAAGTTTTAATGTTACCATACCGTCTTACAATCTTTCTTGTATTTATTCGCGAAAACATAAGAACATGGCTATCCGCAATCGAAATACACATTGACACCAAGATGTTTTAATATTGTTGCACTGTACGTGCGCGCGTTCTCGCATTCTCCATGCATATGCGTGTTAAATTGACGTTTCGCAACCGCTGACGTTCTGAATACTATCAAAAGATTCAAAATATCCTGGCTACCTGCTACTAATGCAGACACGATTTCGATCAAATAGAATTTGCTCCTGCAGGTAAACTATTAATTTTACCAAAAAATGTTATAAACATAAATTATACAAAATTTCCTCTACTTTAATTTATTATTTATCTATTTTGACAAAATTGCAGAAATGGCGGCTCAATTGCAAAATCGTTGAAAAATGCTAAGAGTAAATAGCCAGGTTCTTTGGACTCTTTTGAACCAAAAGCTTTTCAGCTCTAAGTTTAGTTATAAAACTTCTAAATATGAACTTTCGTCCCGATACCTTCAGTAGTTTCTCCGGAATCGTCTCCACAAAAAACGGGTACACACACACACACACACACACACACACAGACATTTTTTTGTACCTTGGTCAAAAATGTTCATGGGACCCAAAAAGACCTATTTCCGCTAAAATCTCAATTTTTGTTTTCGGCATGATTACAATACTTTATTATACTGCGTATGATAAAGTAAAAATTGTCCGGTTACGCTGCATACTCGTATATCGGAAATTTATTATTTGAGAAACCTTGTTCGAATGCTTTGATTTGGTTTATAATGATTTATTAGCCTCATGTGTGTTTAATAAATTAATCTAATTCCTACATTGCAATGTAATTGTGTTTTTATTAAATATAATTTATTATATAACATAAAATGAAAATTTCATTTCAAGATATTGCATAAAACACAACAAACTATACAAACTTATTGCATCTAATAGCTTTTTTCGTTAATAAATACAAAAATCAATTTCTTGTGGTGAATATTTTTACTCAAGGTTATTTCAGAACTTTTATGTATTAACATTTTATTCACAATATAGAAATAAATTAATAAAATTAAATTGCTTTAAATTTGTATTTATGGTAATTTGTTACTTGTAATTTACTGGTATTTTCGAGATATTTAGCTTCAACGATATTTTGCAGTTTAAGTTAATAACCAGAAAGGATGTATTTTGTATAGCATGAATGTATCATTACAATCTTTTTATATTATTATTTTGTATTTACTTTACAGCAATATTTTTCAAATATTTGACAACTGAAAATAATGAGAATTATGTATATCACTAATTTACAAAAATTGATAATTGCTTGTAGAAGCAAGCTCTAAATTTTCGACGAATTTTGATGGAATGTAAATATGAAATAATTAGTATTAAAAAATAAATAAACCAAAATATACGACCATCTAAAAGAACATTTAGATGACATTATTGTTAAAATTAGTTCCCTCTATGTCCAAAACTACTACAGATTTGAGATTTGAAAAAAGATTTGAGATTAATCATTATTGACATAATAAGCTAATTTTCGGTATTTTTAAGTAATTTGTTAATTAATTATAAGTAAAATTTTAATAATTCGAATTATAAATGAACAAAAGATGAAACTAGAATGTTTTTTTTCTAGAAAGTAGAAAGTAATAAGTTTCATATGGTTTTATTGGTTTTCTCTGTTCCTTCAGAAGTTGGAGCTGTTTAAAATAAGATATTGTTAATAATTCAAACGGCTGTAACTTTTTAATGCATTGCAAAGGTAATTTGCTTACTGAAAAAATGTTTTGCAGAAGAAACAGCCTGGGACAGCCCGCATATATTCTTGCTATAATTTTATATTATTTTGGTTGTCAAGCATGTATTAGATCTCATGAAAGATAATTGAAACATTAACTGCTATAAAGTAAATACAGATATATTTCTATTGTCCCTTCATACAAAATACATGCTCCGTCCTAGATATAAATTTAAATTAAATTTAGAGAATTTATTAACATTTAGTAAATATATTTTAATATTACAATTCTGAAATAGTCTATATTCAGTGATAATCCTTGGCAACAAGATGATTTGTGCATTTACTTACTTACTTACTTACTTAAGCCCGTCATCCCACTGCTGGGCAAAGGCATTTACTTACGTAATTAATATGTGTATTAGATAAAATAAATTTAAATAATGTGTCGTGATATTACGCAATATCTTAATATCAGATTTTCGTATCATATTATCAAATTTCATGTTTATTAATATTATTATAAAAGTAATTTTAAAGTTAATTAAATGCACTACTGGTAAACTTAAATGTTGTGGTCTTATTACATTTATTACATTGCAATGAAGGTATCACATTAAGGAAAAGATCAGACACGCTCAAAATAAACTAAATTCCGTTACATTACATCCATCGAAAAACCACCTCGTGACGGACAACTTTTTGCGAAGCGGCCGGGCCGAGGGAATATATAACCGAATGTATAACCGACATACTATTTTCAAATCCTGCGCTAGCGATACGAACATACTTTTTTCTATGACTGTACCATAGGACTGCACTTTTAAAGCCTTAAAGCATTTGTGTGACTTTATTTATTATTTATCGTCTTTGAAAGGAGTTACTGAGAACCGTTTTGTAATTTGGATACCAATTTTGGTCAATTTGGGTTATCTTGAATTCTTTTTAGAGACGTGTTAAACAAATAAAGTTATACATACAAATTATTTATATATTCTATAATATATTAAGGCTTTATGCAGTACCTAACCGGTGTCAGATGTGTGGACATGAGTTCGATATCAAGAGTACTGAACTCATCTACATTTTACACTTATTTTTAACACCTGCTATATTTGGGATAAACAGCTGAGCAGTGCTAAAAGTCTACTGTAATTAAACCTAATAAGTATGATTAAATGAAAGCACAAACATGGGCATTTTGGACAACAGCGCATTCGTTTTATTCACATCATGCGAATGAAATGAATTCTCAAAACCTGCGTAAATAAGAAAAAATAAAATGTAAAACCCACTTTTCGAATTGCTCGCTTTTCAAACATTTGTAGATAAAAGTACATTCAGGAAAACTTATCTAAAGAATTAATGTTTCTTTTTTGTTTGATATCTGGACATTGTTTTGATGACTGAATTTAACTATTATATTTCTTTAGTACGTTTATTTCTATAAATAACATTACGTTTAAATGAAGTAAGCATATATGACCTTTTGAAAGCTTCACACGCGTTCGTATCAAAGTCCACGTTAGAGGGCGCCACCATCCACGTCGTATAAACTCTAATCGATAATGATAGATTTATCGCGATACGATGATCCTGGCAATTTATAAAAGTTAGTCCTTGCGCTTTGGGGGAGGGCGTCTTCTCTGCTCGTAATTGTTGCAATTAATTCGGAAGCGCTCTGAGAGGGAGGCGCAATGAAGTTGAGCCGCGCGCCGTGCACTTTATTATTTATTTAGAGTCGCCGGTAGTCGTTCGTCCGCAAGAAGAAGGAAGGACGAAGCCGGTCGAGGACGTCGCCGTAAAGGAGAGGATTTTAATAAGGATTCCCTCGGTAATTGATTCAATTTGTGCGCCGCGGATAAAAGTCTTTGTTGAAATTTGCAAAACCGCCGCGGGTGGGCTAAACAGAAAGGTCGATTGCCGGGCAGAAGTTGAGCGGTTTGGTTATGGTTTTGTTGGTTAAATTGTCTCTTGAAGCGGGGTTTCCGATAATACTAAGGAATGGAAGGTAGTAATAATTGTTATATTTGTTGTGGAGAAATTTGGATTGTATCGGGCGAAACCTTGTTTGGCTATTTTACCATTTAAGAATAATTCAGGAATAATAAAATTATAAACCCCTAACCACAACAAGTATTTTAGACACCTAAATACGTATTTCAGCAACTATGTTGCCATCTTCAGTGGAACCTAAAAAGAGGAAAAGAGAGATTAGCACTTCATAGTATCTTTACTGGATATTGTCCGAGCAAATCACTAGTGGAAGTGACGTCCATGTTAAAAATTACCCTATATATACCCATTTGTTGTTCACACCTCAGTGAATTTTGATCATTGAAGCGTAAAAAACAAGTTTTAATTAAAGCAGGTCAAACAATGGCGAACTAGGTATAGGACCCCTGTCTGAATTTATTAATTTATCTCTATTCAACTGAATAAAGATACTTTCCAAGCTGTTTAGTTCCCTATTATTTGACACAGCTTTAACAAGTTTTAAGTCATCTACAACTACTTTATGACCTGTGTCTAAAATATGTTGAGCCACACTAGATTTTTCAACACGATTATATTTAAAATGAGCTACATGTTCTTTGAACCTAGTTAAAATTGTTCTTCTAGTCTGGCCTACGTATTCTTTTTCACAGTCATGACATTTGATACAATATATGCCAGATTTATCAAGTACATCTACCTTATCCTTTGGGTTTCCAAGAAGGTTTTTTATGCTATTATGAGTCGAATATGCTATACAGAGATTTTGTGATGTAAAAATACTTCTCAAACCCCTTGTATATGCACAATCGAACGGTATTTTAACATATTTCTTCTTTTCTACAGACAAAGTATTTAAACTAGATATTTGATTTACATACATTTTTCTGCTTCTTAATCATTCTATCAACTATTTTCTCAGGGTACCCATTATGTATGACAACATTCTTAATAAACAATAATTCTTGCTGATATCTATCTGCGGACAATGGAAATTTCAATAACCTATTTACTAAAAAACTAATAAAAGACAATTTTTGTTGAAAAGGATGCTGCGAATCATTAGGGATAAACTTGATTGTGTTAGTATCTTTCCGATACACGTCAATTTCTATTATATTTTTGCTATTCCTGACTACCAGAGTATCTAAAAATGGAAGTTGGCCGTTAACTTCTTGTTCTACAGTAAAGTTAATGGTGTTGAATTTAGAATTCAAAACGAGAAGAAAATCTTGAATACTGCACTTCTTGGTGTCAAAAATGGCAAAAATATCGTCGACATACCTAACCCAAGTCTTAGGGAAATATGGTGCTATAGACTTTACATTGGTTTCAAATCTGCTCATAAACAAGTTGGCAATAAAAGGTGAGAGACAGTTACCCATTGCAGTTCCCTCAAGTTGTTCAAAAAACTTTCCGTTTATTTGAAAACAATTTTGAGACATACAAAGGGCAGTCAATCTTACATATTCATCTATTTCTGACGGGTCAAAGTTATTATTGCTCAATAATTCCCTAAGAAACTCAAAAGTTTCCGGAATAGGCACACTAGGAAACAGTGAAGCAACATCAAATGAAATCAACAATTCGCCATCCTCTAATTTTACATTGAAGTGACGTCACTTCCACTAGTGATTTGCTTGGACAATATCCAGTAAAGATACTATGAAGTGCTAATCTCTCTTTTCCTCTTTTTAGGTTCTACTGAAGATGGCAACATAGTTGCTGAAATACGTATTTAGGTTTCTAAAATACTTGTTGTGGTTAGGGGTTTATAATTTTATTATTAAGTTCGCCACAGTCTCCAAAATATTGTCAATAATTGTGTACTAAATTTTGAAGACAAAAATATACCGTTCCATCTGAAGGATAAACGTATATAGAGGTACACCTGACAAAAGAATATAGTGGCTAGGAGAATTCGACTTCCACTAAATAATACTTCAAATTACGCCATTACGTTTAGTTATTTTATCGATTTAGTATCTCTCTATAATATTGCTCTGTATACAGTGTGTTGAGTAGCTTGATGTCAAATATTTACAAGGTTATGGAAGAGGCAATCTAACTAGATTTATTCTTATACAAAGTAGTACGGTTATCAAGGTATAGTCGGGCCATCTTAAGTAGAATTGTCGATATATAGCTATTTAAATGTACCATGCTTTCATTGCCAACTTCAGATAATTTAATGTTATCATTATATTTTCAGATAATTCCTGCAAGATACTTAGAATTAATGCATATTTATACAAATTATATTTTGTTGGGTTAAATTTTGCAGTCATACACAAAACTGAAAATGCTAAAACCTCACTTGATGAGCAACGTTTAATAACGTATTTGTATTCCGTACAAACAAAAAAAAAAACAATAATATCTACTTACTGTCATTGTTAATTGATTTAAAATAGGTTATTTTTCTGGAGGCAGAAATTATAGTTGGTATAATATGAATGATAGTATGAGTAATATTGAAAACGTGAAAGGAAAGTGGATTATTTTGTAGTGCTTTCAATAGTTTTAATAATTTATTTTCATTTGGTCTGCATACAAATCCGTTGCATATTTGGCTTTTGTGGGTTAGCACATAAATTACTTCAATGAAAATCCGTCTGTTCAACACTTTCAGAAGTCAACTATTTTACGCGACCATTAAACCATTTGCCAAAAAAATTAATATCTACAACATAATTAATACATTTGCGTGGACTTGGATACAAAAATATTGGGAGATTTGGTACAGCTGAAAAATACCTTATTTGTATTTTAATATTTTACCTTGAAATAAAAGTAAGGTAATTTTATTAAGTTTATTTTAGGACATCCGGTTGATTGATTTGACATTACACTTATCAACCCACAGTTGTTTCTTATTCTACCAATGTCTAACGGCCAGAATATAACCTAAAAGTTTGACTGATCTTGATGATTGAGTGTCAGGCTAAAAGATGATTATTTCCTTATAAGGTAACTGCAATTCGACTTGTTTTTACATGGCTTTCAAGATTAATATTTAATTATTAAAAATACTGTCATTTAATTGTGATAATTGTCCTATCTAATTTATATATCCATCATTAGCATGTTTAACAGAAGCAAAGTGAAAACATACTAACGAAAACATCTTGTTCACATCACACATTCGCGCTCGAATTGGAGGTTAGGTTGCTACCGCTGTCATTCGTTCTTATGGTTCTAAGAACAGACGTACTTTTTTGTCTTGCCCATTTAAATTATACAGCAGACGTATGAAAAGGATGCTATTTCGTTTTAACACGCGTCAATATTTAGAAATATTCTGTAACGTATGTCTAAAATAACAGCTGAAATCTATGAGTAATCTTCAGCTCTCCCAGTTTTGCCTATATCTACCTACGCTGCACAACCAAAATCTAGTGAGAAGACTTACCAAGAACTAGTGTTTTAGATTGGTTTCAATAACATTAAGCATTTTGTGATTATTAATAAGAAACCACAAAAATAAAAACCTGTGATTGTAATAAATCTTATATCAACGAATGACACTTTATTCAAAAAAAGTAAATAAAAATAGGGGCTACCTCGTTTGACGAATTTACTCTTGCGTCTGTGTATATGTGGAACTTTATTGTTGTGTCTCTGAATTGTAATTTACCTCTTGGTCTATCTCCTTTCGTTTTCTGTCCGTATAGTTACGTGTGTGTGTTTGTGTGTGTGGGCGTGTGTGTATGTGTTTATATAGACGTGGAGCGGCTGCTCATTCTTTAAAGATAAGACGAATTTATTGCCAGAACGTAAACCTTTCTCGCATTGGTCTTTTCGGTGTAAACGTTGCACGCGGAGGAAGTTAATAACACATTACTCCGAGCTTCACCGGCGATCATTTACTATCTTTATTTTCTTTCGGACGATGGCCGACGTTATTCTGCTAACCGGGTCATTTATTTGATGGTTATATTATCAGAAAACTAAGGATGTACACGACATTAGTCTCTCGTAGGTAGCTAATGACATTGATTAAGTAATAATATACACTCAGTTCCAAAAAAAGTGACTCACTTGATGACCTAACTTTAATATTTTATATCTTTTAAATCAGTACAACAATTTTAATTTTTTGTTTATTTGTCGGTAGGCAATTCGTTTGTCTTTAAAAATCAATTGAAGGGTATGAAGTTTTATTCAACGTATGCTGGACAGTAGAGTAAAAACTGGAATCACGTTTTTTCTCATTTTTAGCTAGAATAATGAAATATAGACTATAGTCTTTAGTTTTATACGCTCAGAGCTGACGTTTGTAATATATGCATTATATCAAGAGTTGTATTTATTTTATATTGTTTGTGCATGTATTTCAATATTATTAATAAATAACTGTTGAAACTGTTATAATAGTTTGAATATTTGTATAACAAAATCGGGCATACTTTTTAATTATTTTTTGGGTTTATCAAGCAAACTTAATTTAGTATTCACCACTAATCGGAAAATCTGCTAACTCCGTATTATTAGATCTATCCGCTTCCATCAAAATCTTGTTTACAACCTTATTGTATAAAACTGAAGAAAACATAAACGCCAATCGATAGAAGAGATTTCTCTCGTACCGGGTCACATATTATAATCAGAATTATGCAAAAATTAAGAATTTAATTGTTAGTTAAATTACTACCTTGACAAGTTATCGTTCGTTTTGTGCATTGATAATTAGCTGCCCGGTTCTCTCAGCTGTGTCGGTTCTCTCCGACATGACAGCACCGCTAAAATTCACGCGAAGTTTCAGCACAATCTTTTATATGAAAAATACAAGATAAACAATGATTATGTAATAAACTTTAAACCTATGAATTATTGGGTAGCCTATAGTCTATATTTCATTATTCTAGCTCTTCTAATAAAACGGAATTGCTGGTATTGCATAATATAGCTTTTTGTGCGTCAACCACTAATCCAATGATTTTACAAAAATGCATATTGAAAGCTAGCATTCCGCAGGTAATTTTACTTTTTAATTCGTTCAAATCTATGTATTATTTCCGGAGTAATTAATTGCTAAAGTTAAACGAATAAAATTTACGTGGCAAAAACAGCGCCAATTCTTCTTAATTTGGAAAAATCGGGAAAACGCTAACACATACACTTTCTAATTTTTATGAGTTGTAGCATAGTAATCAAGGGCAGCACCAGAATTTTTTCAAATTTTTTCGCCCCTAGGTTTCCGGGAAAATGGACGCCAAAAGAAGGGACATAATATATGGCCACGATAGTACAAGTATTAATTTAGAAATTCTTGTAGATATCCTTGCTTTTAAATTAACAACTTTTAGACGTCTACATACCGCCTGCTTAGTTACGTCAACAACATAAATATGTTTTTAAACGTTTTCAAAGGTTTCTGTTAGTTTATTTCACTAGAAAACTGTTTCTCGATAAATTCAGAACGTTGGTAATATGCAAGGCTTAAGGAGGCTGTAATTCAGACAATTTTAGAGATAAATCAAATGCTAAAGTAAGCACTTACTATATACCATTAGTTGTTAAGTGATTTACAAATGTGATGCCATAAACTGTTTCCGTTACCATTAATACAACCTTAGACCTTGGATCTCATTCGCACTATATTAGATGGATCCGTTAGTAAAGTATATAACGACGAAATCACCTGAGGATATAGTAGGTGCTAGAAGTGCAAATTTTAATAATTGAAAACCGGAGGTAAAATATTTGGAGCTTGCCGCCTGCCTATAACCATAAATAAATTAGGTGCGCTTGGCTTTTGTCCAGAGGGAGGCAAATGGGTGGCGCCGGGCAAAGATTTCACTTAGGAAGGAAAAACAAAGCGATGGCCCGGGCAACCCTCCGGCTATTTAATAATAAATCAACATTATTCCGTTTATTCCGAGACCGCCGTATGTTACCTGGCAATACCCAATAATGTATGAGTTGCCGTAATAAATAGTTGGCTTTAGTTATTTATGGGCGTAGCCAAAGTAAAGTATTGCTTTTTTTTTCTCGCTATACTATAGGATTGTTAGCCTCCCTAACTTAAGGTATGTTCCGTAATATACTATCCGCCCTGTGCACGCACCGTGGAGGGGACTTGAAAAACGATCTAAGCGTCCGTAGCGGAGATACACCTAACTAAAATGCCTACACTAGAACTAATTACCAAAGCCGAGCAGAACTTGGGCAACTGGTGACACCTGAGTCATGAAGCGGCGTTTGTCTAGCAATAGTGAGCAATAGCAGTTTCGTATATAACACCGTACTCCAAAGAAGTCCGCTTACCTCGAAACCGTAGTAACATTGGCCCATGAAATACTTCGATATGCCGCCACGAGAAAGAATGACAGTAAAAGTTACGGCGATTCAACTCTCGAACGCTCAGACATGACTCAGGCGACCGAGTACAGCGACGACAGTGACGTACGCTTTGTTTTATACTATACTCGACGGACGGATAGTGCGTAAATAACTTGTCCCTATAATATCAAATGATTTTAGCAATAATTTGTATTCATAATAATTATTTATTTAACAAGATATTACTGTTAACATTTGCTATTACTACTTTCTCCAAATTTTCGATAGTCAATGATGTTCTTTTAGAAGTTAAAATAACTTTTCCGTAGATCGTTAAATTTTATGAGTCAGTTAAGTGAATAGGAAATGCAATTAAATAACTCTATTAATGCACGATTTCTATTAATGCATGATTTGTTATAGCCAATCACACGACGTAAAGACAACGTTTGATTGGCCAATCGAACATATTTGAAATGAAACCTTCCAATCAAAACATACTGCGCTCTAGAACAGTCAGTGTCAAATTACATAAATTGTCATATAATCTAAAAAGAAACATTGGCGAAGAAAAGTCTATGTAGACGACGCTAGAAGAATGCGATCGACGAAAAAATTTTGTAGCCAACTCGTATAATAAACGGCTATTTATGATCTCAACAATTAACGCTCGAGCGTTAAACAGTCTTGATCATTAATCGCTCTTTTTAATATACTTGTTGGTTAAATAACTATTAAAAGTCGAAAAGCTTCTCTGAACGTCACAGCTTATTAATGGGGCATAAGTAAAGCAATGCGCATGTAATTGATATTTTTCGCAATTTGTAAAATTATTTGTCATACAAAATTCTTGAACTATTCTGAGATTGGGATTTCTATCTAATATAACGACAACTTTATTAGTTAAAAGTTCACACATTTCTCCCGGAACCGATTTCAATTTATTTACTATTTTGGTCAATTTTGCTATCGATTCTCTCACTTTGATGTTACGTCCTTCGAAATATTTAATGTCTGCAATTAGAAATGAAAAATTGCTATGAATAAATTCCAGTTGCTCTTTAAGGCAAGGTTCTTTTAATAATTCTATAATAAATATATAAAAATATATGTAAATGTTGCAAGGTTTTTGCACAAAGGTTTTATTCTATATAATTTAACATGCAATAACACAAATATAACACACACAAATATTTCATACTATTAACGGCTAAACGTACAATAACCTGCATCGAAAAGAAAGAAAACAGCGAATAGGGCCGCGGTGGTTGCGCGCGTGACCCTAGTCACTTCTCGGTCTACCCGCCACTGGAATAACCCCGAAAAAACTTGACTTGCCCAATCTCTGCTCGGCTCTGCTAATTACATATCGTTGGTATAAATAATCATAATGGGTGGGACCCAATAAGTGTTGCGTTATCAACTGTAATAATACAGGAAGAAATGTTAACAAACGCAATATTGAAATAAATACTTCTGCCGATCTATTTTTTCGCATACATACACCCGAATTCCAATTTCGACAATATCCTTATTTCAAATAATAGCCAATTTCTAATCCCTGGACGCTTATATCCGGTTTTACAGCCGGTGTTTTGTTGTCGTCGGCGTCGTAAAACGGGAACCGGAAGAACACGGTTTATATCGTATATTATGGCGCCTTCGGTATTATCTACTGCGACGATCGTTACGAGATGTTATTATTTATATCCGTCTCGGTGTGGATGTGCGATACGTTCGCTGTTTTTGAGTGTGCGTGTGCGTCCTGAAAGGTCCATAAGATAAACAGGGTTAAACATATTCAATTTCCGAAGTAGTTTCCCAACAGTATATGTATGGTTGTATATATTTTATTGTCGGTCCTTTCCAAAGGTGTAATAAAGCTACTCGAGGGTGATATTCCTGTCAACCCGAATTGCATGATCAAGTTGACAATACCACCACGAAAATGACGAAAAGTACTAAAAATGTCATTAAAAGTTTAGATGTTAATTATTTTAATAATTAGATTAAATTATACTTAGTAAAATTACATGCAGTTCAAAAATTACTTAAGTTACTCAAATTACTCAGCAGACAGTAATCAAATAAAACCAAATATGTATTCTATTAGGTCTTTTATAAAGTACCTGTCTACATACTTATGTAAATAATCAAATTACAAATCACGCATTCCGAACGAAAGTGATAAAGATTAACAAAAGTAATTTGACAGAAATTTGAACGAGAGTTAAAATGATATTCAGAAGTAGGAGCGTAGTATCGAATGTAGTATCATTTATTCAGTTCTTATACCTGTAGCTATAAATATGATTATTTTTAGCTTTGAAAATAATTAAAAATGAATTAAGAGAATCTTTGCAGGAGAATTAGTAGGAGCTATTCTGCCCCTCACAAAAATTTTATATAAGGTTATTGCACTTAATTTTGTTTTTATTAGAATGCATTTTATTTCGTGTCGGTTAAATGGACAAAGTCGTGCCGATTTGTATGTTATCTAATAAGAAAACAGTTTTATACTTATAGGCCGTTTTTATTTACATTTAGATTGCGAGTAATTTGATATGCACAAGTCATATTTAACACAATCAGAATATGACAATATTTTGGAGACTGTGGCGAACTTAATAATAAATTTATAAACCCCTAACCACAACAAGTATTTTAGAACCTAAATACGTATTTCAGCAACTATGTTGCCATCTTCAGTAGAACCTAAAAAAAGGAAAAGAGAGATTAGCACTTCATAGTATCTTTACTGGATATTGTCCAAGCAAATCACTAGTGGAAGTGACGTCCATGTGAAAAATTACCCTATATATACCCATTTGTTGTTCACACCTCAGTGAATTTTGATCATTGAAGCGTAAAAAACAAGTTTTAATTAAAGCAGGTCAAACAATGGCGAACTAGGTATAGGACCCCTGTCTGAATTTATTAGTTTATCTCTATTCAAGTGAATAAAGATACTTTCCAAGCTGTTTAGTTCCCTATTATTTGACACAGCTTTTACAAGTTTTAAGTCATCTACAACTACTTTATGACCTGTGTCTAAAATATGTTGAGCCACACTAGATTTTTCAAAACGATTATATTTAAAATGAGCTACATGTTCTTTGAACCTAGTTAAAATTGTTCTTCTAGTCTGGCCTACGTATCTTTTTCACAGTCATGACATTTGATACAATATATACCAGATTTATCAAGTACATCTACCTTATCCTTTGGGTTTCCAAGAAGGTTTTTTATGCTATTATGAGTCGAATATGCTATACAGAGATTTTGTGATGTAAAAATACTTCTCAAACCCCTTGTATATGCACAATCGAACGGTATTTAACATATTTCTTCTTTTCTACAGACAAAGTATTTAAAGTAGATATTTGAGTTACATACATTTTTTGATTCTGCTTCTTAATCATTCTATCAACTATTTTCTCAGGGTATCCATTATGTATGACAACATTCTTAATAAACAATAATTCTTGCTGATATCTATCTGCGGACAATGGAAATTTCAATAACCTATTTACTAAACAACTAATAAAAGACAATTTTTGTTGAAAAGGATGCTGCGACTCATTAGGGATAAACCTGATTGTGTTAGTATCTTTCCGATACACGTCAATTTCTATTATATTTTTGCTATTCCTGACAAAGTATCTAAAAATGGAAGTTGGCCGTTAACTTCTTGTTCTACAGTAAAGTTAATGGTGTTGAATTTAGAATTCAAAACGAGAAGAAAATCTTGATAATTGCACTTCTTGGTGTCAAAAATGGCAAAAATATCGTCGACATACCTAACCCAAGTCTTAGGGAAATATGGTGATATAGACTTTAGATTGGTTTCAAATCTGCTCATAAACAAGTTGGCAATAAAAGGTGAGAGACAGTTACCCATTGCAGTTCCCTCAAGTTGTTAATAAGTTAAGTTTTGTTAATAAAGGAATTATTTATTTATTTATTTATCTGTCAAATCCTGGCTAACTAGTTTTAATGCCGACACGACTGATCTCAATCAAATAGATTCCCATGCAGCTAAACTATTAATTTTATCTATTGTATGATAAAGTCATATGATTACACCTTTGATCACTCTCCCCTTCATTTAACATAATTCTCCTTGTAAGTATCCATTTTTTATAAACATTGAAAGAATGTTCACAATAAACCACCAAGGAACGACAAATCAAGAAAATCTGCTTTTAATACCACTAGAATAGTCCTCGCGTTAATTGAATCGGTTTATTTCCAGAAGCCCGGGCATAGATGAAAAACCGATACGTCGCTATAGACTACAAATGAGTATCAGCGTCGTCTACGCAGCGCGAATTGACTCAAATATGAACGTAATCCGATTATTGAACTCCCCTTCTCCGATGGTAGTCACGTATTATTTACCGAAATGTGAGCTGAGATGCCTGCATGTGTGTACGCAGGGCTGCTTTATTTGTAGAGAGCGTTGTTTTCCCTGCTTGCTTTTCTGGCGCGGCGGTACAGCTTACGATGTCCCCGGGTACAAAATATGAGAAGCCGTCGATGCCGCTAATGCGTTTCCGTACTGTACGCGAACTTCAGGGACGTTTCGGTAATGTGTACTCAGGAGATTGGCTCCTCTTATCGATGTCGAATCATTCGATATCACTGCCGACGTACTGAATATTTCAGCGTACGACTCATGACCTATATTTTTAGGTAAGTGTGTGAAGCTGAAACCCTCACACTTAACACAGAATTCATGATGGAGTTACTGTAAATATTATTGTGTCAAATGACTTTGTACAACTTTGAAGATAATCCGCATTCATCTCTTCGAAACATGCCGTACTAAAACTTTTCATGTTCTAACGGTCTTAATATAACCTAAAAGTTTCACTGATCTTTATAATTGAGCGTTATACTTAAAGATGATTGTTTCCTTATAAGGTAACTGCAATTCAACATTTTTTTTTGTATGTCTCAAAATTGTTTTCAAATAAACGGAAAGTTTTTTTAACAACTTGAGGGAACTGCAATGGGTAACTGTCTCTCACCTTTTATTGCCAACTTGAGACTTGGGTTAGGTATGTCGACGATATTTTTGCCATTTTTGACACCAAGAAGTGCAGTATTCAAGATTTTCTTCTCGTTTTGAATTCTAAATTCAACACCGTTAACTTTACTGTAGAACAAGAAGTTAACGGCCAACTTCCATTTTTAGATACTCTGGTAGTCAGGAATAGCAAAAATATAATAGAAATTGACGTGTATCGGAAAGATACTAACACAATCAGGTTTATCCCTAATGATTCGCAGCATCCTTTTCAACAAAAATTGTCTTTTATTAGTTGTTTAGTAAATAGGTTATTGAAATTTCCATTGTCCGCAGATAGATATCAGCAAGAATTATTGTTTATTAAGAATGTTGTCATACATAATGGATACCCTGAGAAAATAGTTGATAGAATGATTAAGAAGCAGAATCAAAAAATGTATGTAAATCAAATATCTACTTTAAATACGTTGTCTGTAGAAAAGAAGAAATATGTTAAAATACCGTTCGATTGTGCATATACAAGGGATTTGAGAAGTATTTTTACATCACAAAATCTCTGTATAGCATATTCGACTCATAATAGCATAAAAAACCTTCTTGGAAATCCAAAGGATAAGGTAGATGTACTTGATAAATCTGGTATATATTGTATCAAATGTCATGACTGTGAAAAAGAATACGTAGGCCAGACTAGAAGAACAATTTTAACTAGGTTCAAAGAACATGTAGCTCATTTTAAATATAATGGTTTTGAAAAATCTAGTGTGGCTCAACATATTTTAGACACAGGTCATAAAGTAGTTGTAGATGACTTAAAACTTGTAAAAGCTGTGTCAAATAATAGGGAACTAAACAGCTTGGAAAGTATCTTTATTCACTTGAATAGAGATAAATTAATAAGTTCAGACAGGGGTCCTATACCTAGTTCGCCATTGTTTGACCTGCTTTAATTAAAACTTGTTTTTTACGCTTCAATGATCAAAATTCACTGAGGTGTGAACAACAAATGGGTATATATAGGGTAATTTTTAACATGGACGTCACTTTCACTAGTGCTTTGCTTGGACAATATCCAGTAAAGATACTATGAAGTGCTAATCTCTTTTTTCCTCTTTTTAGGTTCTACTGAAGATGGCAACATAGTTGCTGAAATACGTATTTAGGTTCTAAAATACTTGTTGTGGTTAGGGGTTTATAATTTTATTATTTTATTTATATACAAATTAAAAAATAAAAATTCCTGATAGTAGTTGATGTAATGTAGTTGATGTAAGTAGTTGATTTAATTGATCTAGTAGTAGATGTAGTAGTTGATGCCACTGCCATCAAAACCGTATTATTTGCGAAAGTGGCGACTGTCACATTTTCCAGCTGTGGTAGGTCACTTGTATACAGTGTGTCTCACGGGACGTTGGATTGTATGAGTACTTTTGTTAGTAATAGAGATAGAAGGTTGGTTAAATGCAAAAGTAGTGCATATTGATGTGCTCTTTCATAATCAGTTCAGAAAACAGTTGAATTCCAAACGGTTTCCAAGCTATTTAAAAACAAAAACAAAAAATTTAATTTTTTCATTGTGGTCATAACTTCTTTATTTGTGATCCCAACAAAAAGGCGTTTTGATATTATAAAGGCACCTTTTTGTCTACAATTTGAATATGTTGGTTTAAATCTTTTTTCGCCAATGAATTCGTCAGAAACAAACGAAACATTTCTTTTTTTGTTTTTCTTATATTGGTTTTATAAATTTTTGAGTTCAGAATTTGTTTCTGAGTAATTTGGTATGCTACTTGCCGTATTTACAACACAATAAACCAACAAAATTGGAGTTTCTCTTTAATATCTGAAAATCGCATGGTGGCCATGAAAAACACATTTGAGGGATACAGTATTTATGTGCCCATTATAAGTTACAGTAAACTTTTGGAATGTATTTATTTGTACTAACTACACAACATTTTCACTAACATCCCCAACGTTTTCAAAATTATAAACACCTTACACCTTATGTTTTAAGTCACTCCATAGATAAAAATTACAAGGAGTAAGATCCGGCAATCTTGGAGGCCATGATACTTCTGAATAGGTAGCATATTACTCTCCGTTTAGGTCTTCTATCTAAATAGTTCCTCACAATTCGGGCATTATATGCAGTTGCTTCGTCTTGTTGGAACCACATACCTTATCGTAAGGCCAACAGTATATCGTCCATTCTTTCTTCCACGTCTTCGGAGAGCAATATTGCCGATACATCTCCGAAGTTAAATTTTCTAGGTTTTAACAAATTTTTTTCAACAGATTGGTAGATATCACATTGTTTCATAAAACGTATTCTATGGCACCATGCGATTTTCAGCAGTTCTCGAAGTGTACAATTTTCAGTCTTCAATTTTCAGTTTCTATTACCTTATTGTAATCAAAATATGGCATGTGGCATACCAAATTACTCAGAAAGAAATGATGAATCCAAACGTGTATAAAACAAATATGGCGGGTATAAGAAAAACAAAAGTTTCGACTGTTTCTGACGAATTCATTGCGGTAAAATTTTAATCCGACATAATCAAATTGTAGGCAAAAAAGTGCCTTTATATTGTCAAAACGCTATTGTGGTGGGATCACAAATAAAGAAGTTATGATCATAATTAAAAATAACATTTTTTGGTGTTTTTTAAATAGCTTGGAAACCATTTGGAATTCAGCTGTTTCCTGAACAGATTATGAAACAGCACATAAATATGCACTACAATCCCCATACAATCCAACGTCCCGTGAGACACACTGTATAGTAGATAGAGAATTGGTCCCAATACGATACCCTGGAGTACCACTGCTAGTACTTTTTTAAGTCCGAGTATTCATCCTTCTGTTTTATTCTAACTAGTCTGTTCTGATATATAAGATGTTAGCAGCTCGACTTATTATAGGCAAAACTGGGAGAGCTGAAGATTACTCATAGATTTCAGCTGTTTTAGACATACGTTACAGAATATTTCTAAATATTGACGCGTGTTAAAACGAAATAGCATACTTTTCATACGTCTGCTGTATAATTTAAATGGGCAAGACAAAAAAGTACGTCTGTTCTTAGAACCATAAGAACGAATGACAGCGGTAGCAACCTAACCTCCAATTCGACCGCGAACGTGTGATGTGAACAAGATGTTTTCGTTGGTATGTTTTCACTTTGCTTCTGTTAAACATGCTAATGATGGATATATAAATTAGATAGGACAATTATCACAATTAAATGACAGTATTTTTAATAATTAAATATTAATCATGAACGAACTACCTAGTAGGCAACTTAATATACACAGCTAATAACCTATTCACGCTGTACGTTCATAACTTGGTTCATACGATTTTAAGCGATGAATCACCTTCAGCTCTCCCAGTTTTGCCTATACAAGGGAACCATACTCTTTCGATTGTTAAATTTCTTTCGGTGACAATTCGGATCTAGAGTCTAGAAGCAAGTCAGCAAAGTATGCCATATGACACCTGATGTATAAAGATTCCTTGCGAGAAACGGATAAACGTCATATTAAAATGAAAAGAGGCATTAAGGACCATTGTTGATAGAAGAAGCGCGCACAATGTCAGGGGGGAGCGAGGAAGGACAAAAAACGGATTGAAATTCGCGGCATTAGTCTGTCACTTTGGTAATAGATGGCGTCGGCGCGATATGACGTCATGACATGACGTACAATGCCGCCTGGCTAATGGATCCGCGCTCGCGACGTGACAGTTGTGTCTCAAGATCCGCTTTATCCGGCCCCGGACTTGTTACAACACTTAATACGATGAATTCTGGATTCCGTTGAGCGGCTACGTCGGTCGGCGTCAGCGCTGATGACGGCGGTTTATCGTTGGGTATTCGGCAGTCGCAGTCGGAGTTGCCATTGAGATCATAATTTATTTGTCAGCGAGTTATCGCTTCCCCTAAAATATAGTGGTGGTATGGGGTTGAATCATCCCTTTTGCATTTACATCAAGTGCGTGTTGTTGTGTCTTTATATAATAATTGTCTTTGGAATATTATTTTTTTTAGGAAACTGCTTGTACTGCATTTTTTAATATGGAAAATTTGCAGTAGTTTCAGACGATTAAAGTTTAGAGCCTTTCTTGGGTTTAATATGAGATCATTTTTTGTTAAGAGAGCAAACCATTTTTTAAATAAGGTAGACGCCTCAAATTTAGATAGACTAACGAATTTTTGTTACATTTGCTTTCTTATTTCTCTAGAATGAATTTCTTTCGTGCTTTCTTCTTTTTTATTAACAAATATTCTCTCCAAGCATTAGATAATGATTTCGACAGTCGCACAGTGACCTATGTGAAGTTAGCCCCCAGCCCCCTCTTATGGGAATTTACGTGTATAGAAAAACTCTAATTACTCGAGTACCGTTAGAGATACCGCAACAAAACTAACACTGTTCGAACGAACGTTCTTCTGCCAATCTAAATGTGGAAAAGTCCGATCCGAAATATGTAAATTAGTGTCCGTAATTAATTAATAACTGTTTAGGTGACACGGAATATTTGCAAAAATCGGGATTTTCATTGGGCTGTATCTCGTTAACCCTTTGTTCAATCTTAATAAAACCAACACCATTCGATTCCCCGCTTCTTCGACTATAGGAAACTCAAAAAGTCCGATCGCAATTAGATGTGTTTGAGGTAGTATGCGTGGGCGAAGGTCGGCATGTTTTGCGACAGCTTGCGTTGTTAAACCGGCCGGCCGTCTTCCAGCCCCCTCTTATGGGAATTTACGTGTATAGAAAAACTCTAATTACTCGAGTACCGCTAGAGATACCGCAACAAAACTAACACTGTTCGAACGAACGTTCTTCTGCCAATCTAAATGTGGAAAAGTCCGATCCGAAATATGTAAATTAGTGTCCGTAATTAATTGATAACTGATTAGGTGACACGGAATATTTGCAAAAATCGGGATTTTCATTGGGCTGTATCTCGTGAACCCTTTGTTCAATCTTAATAAAACCAACACCATTCCATTCCCCGCTTCTTCGACTATAGGAATCTCAAAAAGTCCGATCGCAATTAGATGTGTTTGAGGTAGTATGCGTGGGCGAAGGTCGGCATGTTTTGCGACAGCTTGCGTTGTTGGAATTTACGTGAATACAAAAACTCTAATTACTCGAGTACCCTTGTAGATACCGCAACGAAACTAACAATGGTCGAACAAGCGTTCTTCGGCCAATTTAAAAGTGGAAAAGTCCGATCCGAAATATGTAAATTAGTGTCCGTAATTAATTGATAACTGATTAGGTGACAGGGAATATTTGCAAAAAACGAGATATTCAATGAGCTGTATCTCGTTAACCGTTTGTTCAATCTTAATAAAACCCACACCATTCGATTTCCCGCTTCTTTGACTATAGGAATGTCAAAAGGTCCGATCCCGCTTAGATAGGTTTGAAGTAGTAGGCGTGGGCGAAGGTCGGCATGTTTTGCAACAGCTTGCGTTGTTAAACCGGCCGGCCGTCTTCCAGCCCCCTCTTATGGGAATTTACGTGTATACAAAAACTCTAATTACTCGAGTACCCTTATAGATACCGCAACGAAACTAACACTGGTCGAGCGAGCGTTCTTCGGCCAATTTAAAAGTGGAAAAGTCCGATCCGAAATATGTAAATTAGTGTCCGTAATTAATTGATAACTGATTAGGTGACAGAGAATATTTGCAAAAAGCGAGATATTCAATGAGCTGTATCTCGTTAACCGTTTGTTCAATCTTAATAAAACCCACACCATTCGATTCCCCGCTTCTTTGACTATAGGAATGTCAAAAGGTCCGATCCCGATTAGATAGGTTTGAAGTAGTAGGCGTGGGTGAAGGTCGGCATGATTTGCAACAGCTTGCGTTGTTAAACCGGCCGGCCGTCTTCCAGCCCCCTCTTATGGGAATTTACATGTATACAAAAACTCTAATTACTCGAGTACCCTTATAGATACCGCAACGAAACTAACACTGGTCGAACGAGCGTTCTTCGGACAATTTAAAAGTGGAAAAGTCCGATCCGAAATATGTAAATTAGTGTCCGTAATTAATTGATAACTGATTAGGTGACAGGGAATATTTGCAAAAATCGGGATATTCAATGGGCTGTATCTTGCTAACCCTTTATACAATCTCAATAAAACCAACACCATTCGATTCCCCGCTTCTTCGACTATAGGAATCTGAAAAAGTCCGATCGCAATTAGATACGTTTGTGGTAGTATGCGTGGGCGAAGGTCGGCATGTTGTGCAACAGCTTGCGTTGTTAAACCGGCCGGCCGTCTTCCAGCCCCCTCTTATGGGAATTTACGTGTATAGGAAAACTCTAATTACTCGAGTACCCTTATAGATACCGCAAACTAACACTGGTCGAACGAGCGTTCTTCAGCCAATTTAAAAGCGGAAAAGTCGGATCCGAAATATGTAAATTAGTGTCCGTAATTAATTGATAACTGATTAGGTGACAGGGAATATTTGCAAAAATCGGGATATTCAATGGGCTGTATCTTGCTAACCCTTTATACAATCTCAATAAAACCAACACCATTCGATTCCCCGCTTCTTCGACTATAGGAATCTGAAAAAGTCCGATCGCAATTAGATACGTTTGAGGTAGTATGCGTGGGCGAAGGTCGGCATGTTGTGCAACAGCTTGCGTTGTTAAACCGGCCGGCCGTCTTCCAGCCCCCTCTTATGGGAATTTACGTGTATAGGAAAACTCTAATTACTCGAGTACCCTTATAGATACCGCAAACTAACACTGGTCGAACGAGCGTTCTTCAGCCAATTTAAAAGCGGAAAAGTCGGATCCGAAATATGTAAATTAGTGTCCGTAATTAATTGATAACTGATTAGGTGACAGGGAATATTTGCAAAAATCGGGATATTCAATGGGCTGTATCTTGCTAACCCTTTATACAATCTCAATAAAACCAACACCATTCGATTCCCCGCTTCTTCGACTATAGGAATCTCAAAAAGTCCGATCGCAATTAGATACGTTTGAGGTAGTATGCGTGGGCTCTTACTAAGGCATGTTTTGAGACAGCTTGCGTTGTTAAACGGGACGTCCGTTGGATATTGATTGTTGCAAATTTATATACCCATACATTCATGGTGCTGGATCCACTAACAAATAATCCTTCCACAGCCACATATTTAGATAGAATGCAAAATTTCTTAAATCAGTTGCTTTTACGCACCCATTTGTGACATTCAAATGCAAAAATATTTCATTTTTTCAACGCCATTCATATAACTGTGGTGTTTACATAATTCATTACGCTGAATGTTTTTTTAAAGAAAATTCGATTGCAACAGACTTTAATCCAACCTCGTATAGAGCATATATAAAAGATACCATTCTAACTTATTCTGAACTCACAGTTAATTCATGTATATACTGCGGAGAAGGTGGAATGGAGCCTACACATGTATGCAGTAAATGCAACAGGCAAAGTCATCATGTTTGTTATGGCAACTCAATAAAATATTTTGTGTGTGATTTTTGTGGTACATCTTAATTGACAATCATTAACAGACTTTATCCACCCATATGCGTGGGCTAAGGTTGGCATGGCAACACCATACTAACTTATTCTATCGAATTTTATAGTGGGAAAGTCCTATCAGAAAGTACATTTTTATGAATATGTATTACGAATATGTATATAAAAATTGACTTGTTCTGCTTAAACATAAAAGCTGATGTGGACTACAGCAATAACAACGTCATTTTGGACAAAACAGGTATTGTCATCGTATGCCCAGAAGAAATTTCGTCAGAAGATTTTAACATTTTTATCGTAGAGCGCAGATATTCGACTCGGTCACTTGAACCTAGTAAATGTGGAACAGTTCGGTCATAAATAAGAGCAGAATTTGAGATATTGTCTGGTTAATACATTTTTATTGGATTTTTATGCCAAAATCCAGATGGGTGGATAAAGTCTGTTAATGATTGTCAATTAAGATGTGCCACAAAAATCACACACAAAATATTTTGTTGAGTTGCCATAACAAACATGATGACTTTGCCTGCTGCATTTACTGCATTCATGTGTAGGCTCCATTCCACCTTCTCCGCAGTATATACATGAATTAACTGTGAGTTCAGAATAAGTTAGTATGGTGTCTTTTATATATGCTCTATAGGAGGTTGGATTAAAGTTTGTTGCAATCGAATTTTCTTTAAAAAGACATTCAGCGTAATGAATTATGTAAACACCACAGTTATATGAATCGGGTTGAATTGGGTATGAAATATTTTTGCATTTGAATGTCACAAATGGGTGCGGAAAAGCAGCTGATTTAAGAAATTTTGCATTCTATCTAAATGTGTGGCTGTGGAAGGATTATTTGTTAGTGGATCCAGCACCATGAATGTATGGGTATATAAAATTGCAACAATCAATAACCAACGGACGTCCCGTTTAACAACGCAAGCTGTCTCAAAACATGCCGTAGTAAGAGCCCACGCATACTACCTCAAACGTATCTAATTGCGATCGGACTTTTTAAGATTCCTATAGTCGAAGAAGCGGGGAATCGAATGGTGTTGGTTTTATTGAGATTGTATAAAGGGTTAGCGAGATACAGCCCATTGAATATCCCGATTTTTGCTAGTATTCCCTGTCACCTAATCAGTTATCAATTAGTTACGTACACTAATTTACATATTTCGGATCGGACTTTTCCACTTTTAAATTGGCCGAAGAACGCTCGTTCGACCAGTGTTAGTTTCGTTGCGGTATCTACAAGGGTACTCGAGTAATTAGAGTTTTTCTATACACGTAAATTCCCATAAGAGGGGGCTGGAAGATGGCCGGCCGGTTAAACAACGCAAGCTGTTGCAAAACATGCCGACCTTCGCCCACGCCTACTACTTCAAACCTATCTAATCGGGATCGGACCTTTTGACATTCCTATTGTCAAAGAAGCGGGGAATC
This sequence comes from Melinopterus prodromus, assembly GCA_964023965.1. Taxonomy (NCBI): domain Eukaryota; kingdom Metazoa; phylum Arthropoda; class Insecta; order Coleoptera; family Scarabaeidae; genus Melinopterus; species Melinopterus prodromus. The sequence goes on along the minus strand of OZ030391.1, from coordinate 1,950,654 downwards.
GAATGGTGTGGGTTTCATTAAGATTGAACAAACGGTTAACGAGATACAGCTCATTGAATATCTCGTTTTTTGCAAATATTCCCTGTCACCTAATCAGTTATCAATTAATTACGGACACTAATTTACATATTTCGGATCGGACTTTTCCACATTAAGATTGGCAGAAGAACGTTCGTTCGAACAGTGTTAGTTTTGTTGCGGTATCTCTAGCGGTACTCGAGTAATTAGAGTTTTTCTATACACGTAAATTCCCATAAGAGGGGGCTGGAAGACGGCCGGCCGGTTTAACAACGCAAGCTGTCGCAAAACATGCCGACCTTCGCCCACGCATACTACCTCAAACACATCTAATTGCGATCGGACTTTTTGAGATTCCTATAGTCGAAGAAGCGGGGAATCGAATGGTGTTGGTTTTATTAAGATTGAACAAAGGGTTAACGAGATACAGCCCAATGAAAATCCCGATTTTTGCAAATATTCCGTGTCACCTAAACAGTTATTAATTAATTACGGACACTAATTTTCATATTTCGGATCGGACTTTTCCACATTTAGATTGGCAGAAGAACGTTCGTTCGAACTGTGTTAGTTTTGTTGCGGTATCTCTAACGGTACTCGAGTAATTAGAGTTTTTCTATACACGTAAATTCCCATAAGAGGGGGCTGGGGGCTAACTTCACATAGGTCGCACAGTGGGGTATTTGACCCGAAAAACATTATTTTTTCACCTATAAAGGGCTCTAGATGTATTGTTTTATTTATGTATAGCGTCTTAACATTCATATTGAAGGTTAATAACTTAGAAAAGACTTCTCCAAGAAGTATTATGAAATTGCATCAAATTAAATATAAGCCGGTACATCAATTTTTGGATTTTCATTTACAACGTGATAGAGAAATAAAATCACAAAAACCGCATCCGCACCTATCCGCAGCAGATTTTCCAGTAGTTGTAATGTCAAATATGTATACTATACTTTGAACCAGTTTCAAAAGCTTAATTAAGCTAAACACTCAACTAAAACACTCAAGTTCTGCATAAAACTGTTTGTTTATAATAGCGAATGTTTTCGGCCCTGCAATAAACAAAAGTGTGGGTAAATTTTAATAAAAATAGTGTCGAATGAAAGTTCATACTTGGTTCTAAAGAATGTACAACAAAAAAGTCACTTTTTTCCTTAAAACACAAAATTGCAACCGTTTTTAAGAACGTCAACTGATGTGCATCTATGTTATCTGTTCAGCCATAGTAAAATTGAACTTTTGGCTGACAAGAACACGTGGCGCAGGGTTCAGATGAAAAAATATTGCCGCCTTTTAATACATCGGTTCTTACCTATCCCGGAGACTGGTTTACTTTTTGAAATTTAACAATTTAGAAATTTGTTTTATGGCCAGCTTTTTGGATCAAATACCCCAAAGTCGGTCGGAATTTGTATATAAATAAAAATTATTTAAAATATGTTATCTTCTTGTGTAAAGACAGCAATAGACTTTACAATAGATACTTTCTTTTGCATCCTGAATTTATACTTCGTTACTTTGCAGTAATAAAAAATGAGAAAACATGTTCCAATGCTTCAATTCATTACCCTACCAAAAGTTTGTTTTTTATAATTTGTTTTCTTAAAAGAGTTAGAGCGAAACACATTCAAAAATCCTTGAAATCATGGAAACAAACGTTTTACACAATTATAAACTTTTATTCAGTTAAATTTTGATTTAACACTGTTTAAATTGTTCAAACTTAGAACTAGGTACATGAGAGAGGCAAAAATGTGGCTATAACATAGAACGGTTCTTATAATTTCTTTTTTTTTTAATTATTTGGGGGTTGCTAGCGGCTGTTAAAGTTAAGAAAAATATATTAAATTAAAAAAAAAAACTAATCAATATTCTGTTGAGTAGATATGATAGCATTTTATAGATTTCTACTTAATTTGTGATAAATACAATAATTGATACCAAACGACTACTCTCGCCAAAATCGAAACGTTTCAACGAATGCTCGTATGTTTTGCATAAATAACCCAGTTGGTTTCAGGGACATACATATAAATAATAATTTCCCTGAAACCAGGCTTCCATTTTTTTTTACACTTGAAAAAAAAATGGAAGCCTATTTTTTTACACTTGATATTTAATGTCTAATATGTTTACGTACCAAATTAACTGCTTCATTTATAAGATACAAATCATCACTTATCAATGCAGAAACACATTCAAAAATCCTTGAAATCATGGAAACAAACGTTTTACACAATTATAAACTTTTATTCAGTTAAATTTTGATTTAACACTGGTTAAATTGTTCAAACTTAGAACTAGGTACATGAGAGAGGCAAAAATGTGGCTATAACATAGAACGGTTCTTATAATTTCTTTTTTTTTTTAATTATTTGGGGGTTGCTAGCGGCTGTTAAAGTTAAGAAAAATATATTAAATTAAAAAAAAAAAACTAATCAATATTCTGTTGAGTAGATATGATAGCATTTTATAGATTTCTACTTAATTTGTGATAAATACAATAATTGATACCAAACGACTACTCTCGCCAAAATCGAAACGTTTCAACGAATGCTCGTATGTTTTGCATAAATAACCCAGTTGGTTTCAGGGACATACATATAAATAATAATTTCCCTGAAACCAGGCTTCCATTTTTTTTACACTTGAAAAAAAAAATGGAAGCCTATTTTTTTACACTTGATATTTAATGTCTAATATGTTTACGTACCAAATTAACTGCTTCATTTATAAGATACAAATCATCACTTATCAATGCAGTAAAAACGAAATTCCACCAATATCAAATAATAATCACACCATCTTAAAATTAAAAATAATAAAGTGGCTAAAACTTATATCTAAGGCCCTTGTATTAATAGGATTTCGTATCATCAAAACTCCCTCGAGGTCTCTCTCTCGCAACCTGACGTTGAATTATTGAAAAACCGAATCCGTTGCACAGATATATCTCATAAAAGCTAGCAAAACTTTTAGCCGGCGCGCAACGGTATTAATTAATTACCTGTTCGCAGCTCGAGGAACCCCCCCCCCTTTCTCCCCTACCCATAGCACATCCCCAAACCAACCAACCGACCAACTTATCAAAATGAAAACCGCCGTCGAAATAAAATATCGCAGAGATCCGGCGCGCACCAAATTGAGATTAATCGTTCGACGGACTGCGCGGCGGTCGAACCGCTAATTTTTCCATAGCAGAAGATATCCCAGCAGCCCGTGAAATAACGCCAATTGAAGTTCAATCCGGAATTTTATAAGGATGATTCCCGATGGGCCGTTCAGTCTCTTCCCTTGCTCTTTGCGGACTTTTATGAAGACAATTTTCGGTAATAATGAAAATAACAGTATTTTACTCTTACGCCAAATTCATATATACCGAACTAGGTACTATGGTAGCCATTTATTATGTCCCTTTTGACGTCGATTTTCTCGCAGATCCAGGGGAGAAAAAATTTAAAAAAATTCCGATGCTGTTCTTGATTAATATGCTACAACTCATAAAAATTAGAAAGCTGTATATGTTGGCGTTTTCCCGATTTTTCCAAATTAAGACGAATTGGCGCTGTTTTTGCCCCGTAAATTTTATTCGTTTAACTTTAGCAATTAATTACTCCGGAAATAATCTATAGATTTCAACGAATTAGAAAGCAAAATCACCTGCGGAATGCTAGCTTTCAATGTGCATTTTTGTAAACCCATTGGATTAGTGCTTGACCCACAAAAAGCTACATTATGCAATGCCAGCAATTCATTTATTAGAAGAGCTAGAATAATGAAATATAGACTATAGGCTACCCAATAATTCATAGGTTTAAAGCTTATTACATAATTATTGTTTATCTTGCATTTTCCCTACAAAAGATCGAGTTGAAGCATCTCATGATTGCTGCAATTGACGCGGCGCTCTTCGGTCTTTTGGGCGAGCGGAGGAAGGGATCGACAGCGACGCTGCAAGTAGTGGAGGATCGCACGTGCATTAGTTACTAGGAGAACAGTGTTTACAGACGCAATACATATAACAACACAGCGATTATGCCTCGTCAAAGAAATTTGGATATCTGGCGACATATTACCGAATTAAAAAATAATTGCAAAATTAGTCAATAAGATAATAGAACCACGAACAGGCATTTGGAAGTCCCATGGAAATTCTTGGCAATTTAAATCGGGTTTCGGGATTAGCATTTAAAATTAATGAACGATCTGTAAAATAATCTAAGTGTCTACAAATTTACGATGCTAAATTTGTAAAAGTTTTTTGATATTTCTAAGTTTTATACGCTCAGAACTGACGTTTGTAATATATGTAATATATCAAGAGTTGGTATTTATTTTATATTGTTTGTGCATGTATTTAAATATTATTAATAAATAAATTGTTGAAATTGTTATAATAGTTTGAATATTTATATAACAAAATCGGGCATACTTTTTAAATAATTTTTGGGTTTATCAAGCAAACTTAATTTAGTATTCACCACTAATTGGAAAATCTGCTAACTCCATATTATTAGATCTATCCGCTTCCATCAAAATCTTGTTTACAACTTTATTGTATAAAACTGAAGAAAACATAAACGCCAATGCAAACATTAAGAATTTAATTGTTAGTTAAAATTACTACCTTGACAAGTTGTCGTTCTTTTTGTGTATTGATAATAAGCTGCCCCGGGTCTCTCAGCTGTGTCGGTTCTCTCCGACATGACAGCACCGCTAACGCCTCCCTTCCCCGCAGCACCCCAAAGGCCGTAGGGCGTCGGAATTCACGCGGAGTTTCAGCACGATCTTTTGTATGTAAAATGCAAGACAAACAATGATTATGTAATAAACTTTAAACCTATGAATTATTGGGTAGCCTATAGTCTATATTTCATTATTCTAGCTCTTCTAATAACGGAACTGCTGGCATTGCATAATATAATTTTTGTGGGTCAAGCACTAATCCAATGATTTTACAAAAATGGACATTGAAAACTAGCATTCCGCAGGTGATTTTACTTTTTAATTCGTTGAAATGTATAGATTATTTCTGGAGTAATTAATTGTTAAAGTTAAACGAATAAAATTTACGGGGCAAAAACTTTCTAAATTTTATGAGTTGTAGCATATTAATCAAGGACAGCATCAGAATTTTTTTAAATTTTTTCGCCCCTCATTCTGCGAGAAAATCGACGTCAAAAGAAGGAACACAATATATGACACAATATTTTCAACTCAAACGTCCGGGGAACGCTCTGACATATGATACTGAAATTTGGATATAGTATAGAGATGGAGATAATCCAGGTGCTATCAAGAGCAAAAAAATATTTTTAATGACTTCATATAGAAAATAAAACGTTAAAATTCCCCTATTTTGTCTAATTTATAGCGGCAAAATGGATGCGAGTTCTGATCAAAACTCCATGTGAGCATCTAGACCAGTTTTTTATCCATCGGTAAAAACATAATCAGACGTTAATTGGCATACAGTCACGCGAAATTCTGTACGAGAAACAGGCATGTTTTGATACAAATCAGCAGTGGTAAGGTGCTGCCATCTATTCCGCTGTACTAACTAGTACTAATTGGCTGAAGATTCTATAAATATATTTCGACCAGGGAAAGATTTGTTCACCGCTGTCGCAGACTATGTCGGCCGCACTAACTAGTAAGAGGATGACAAAAGTGGCACCACGGTATGTCTCGTCAAATCAAAGGTACCAACAACACTTCCGACATGTAGATCGGCTCTCTTGAGATGGGTTCTCGTTAACTGTTTTCTAAAACTTTTTTTAGCTGATTTCATTAAACGATACATTTTTGGAAACCCCACAACGTGTTGGGTATATGGTAATCATAACTACTCTCGAATTGACTCTCACTTCCGGCCTACCGGAAGTTGATATATCAACTTCGTTATTTTAAATGGAATCATATAATTTTTATTTAATAGTTTGCTTTTACTCATTTTTGTCAAATAAAACACTTTCTACCATTGCAGACACTTTCTACCATTGCAGACTGGGGTTCCCTATTCTTATCTTCAATTGTTTTTTTTTTGGAATTGATAAGTTTATGTTAAATAATTAAAACATACCTGATATTGTATTAGCGGACTTTGATATTTCGGTATGTATTCTGTTTTATCTATGACTATAATAACAATATTTCGGAGACTGTGGCGAACTTAATAATAAAATTAAAAACCCCTAACCACAACAAGTATTTTAGAAACCTAAATACGTATTTCAGCAACTATGTTGCCATCTTCAGTAGAACCTAAAAAAAGAAAAAGAGAGATTAGCACTTCATAGTATCTTTACTGGATATTGTCCAAGCAAATCACTAGTGGAAGTGACGTCCATGTTAAAAATTACCCTATATATACCCATTTGTTGTTCACGCCTCAGTGAATTTTGATCATTGAAGCGTAAAAAACAAGTTTTAATTAAAGCAGGTCAAACAATGGCGAACTAGGTATAGGACCCCTGTCTGAATTTATTAATTTATCTCTATTCAAGTGAATAAAGATACTTTCCAAGCTGTTTAGTTCCCTATTATTTGACACAGCTTTTACAAGTTTTAAGTCATCTACAACTACTTTATGACCTGTGTCTAAAATATGTTCAGCCACACTAGATTTTTCAAAACGATTATATTTAAAATGAGCTACATGTTCTTTGAACCTAGTTAAAATTGTTCTTCTAGTCTGGCCTACGTATTCTTTTTCACAGTCATGACATTTGATACAATATATACCAGATTTATCAAGTACATCTACCTTATCCTTTGGGTTTCCAAGAAGGTTCTTTATGCTATTATGAGTCGAATATGCTAAACAGAGATTTTGTGATGTAAAAATACTTCCCAAACCCCTTGTATATGCACAATCGAACGGTATTTTAACATAATTCTTCTTTTCTACAGACAAAGTATTTAAAGTAGATATTTGATTTACATACATTTTTTGATTCTGCTTCTTAATCATTCTATCAACTATTTTCTCAGGGTACCCATTATGTATGACAACATTCTTAATAAACAATAATTCTTGCTGATATCTATCTGCGGACAATGGAAATTTCAATAACCTATTTACTAAACAACTAATAAAAGACAATTTTTGTTGAAAAGGATGCTGCGAATCATTAGGTATGAACCTGATTGTGTTAGTATCTTTCCGATACACGTCAATTTCTATTATATTTTTGCTATTCCTGACTACCAGAGTATCTAAAAATGGAAGTTGGCCGTTAACTTCTTGTTCTACAGTAAAGTTAATGGTGTTGAACTTAGAATTCAAAACGAGAAGAAAATCTTGAATACTGCACTTCTTGGTGTCAAAAATGGCAAAAATATCGTCGACATACCTAACCCAAGTCTTAGGGAAATATGGTGCTATAGACTTTACATTGGTTTCAAATCTGCTCATAAACAAGTTGGCAATAAAAGGTGAGAGACAGTTACCCATTGCAGTTCCCTCAAGTTGTTCAAAAAACTTTCCGTTTATTTGAAAACAATTTTGAGACATACAAAGGGCAGTCAATCTTACATATTCATCTATTTCTGACGGGTCAAAGTTGTTATTGCACAATAATTCCCTAAGAAACTCCAAAGTTTCCGGAATAGGCACACTAGGAAACAGTGAAGCAACATCAAATGAAATCAACAATTCGCCATCCTCTAATTTTACATTGTTAACCTTATTGATAAACTCCAATGAGTTATTAACAGAGAAGCTTGGTTGAGGAACAGGTAAATAAATATAAAATAAAATAAATATATAATAAATAATTATCTATGACGTTCTACTACATAATCTTTGACGAATTGGTGCTCCTAAATATCGTAATTCAACAATAAAAAGAAAGTGAACAGAAATATCGGATATCGGATAGCTGGGATGTTGGTTTCATACCAACAGCTAACTTTTCCAAAGAATAAAATTTTCTGAGAAATCGATAATAAAGAAAATAATAAGAAGTGTATGCTGTACGGGGCGCCGGTGTGAAGCAATCCAGCTATCCGGTCGATCCGCTAATTTTGCCATAGGAGAACAAATCCCAGCAGTCCGCGAAATAGCGCCAATTGAAGTTCAATCCGGAATTTAATAATGGCGGTTCCCGATGGGCCGTTGAGCATCTTCTCTTGCTCTTTGCGGGCCGTCGTTGCGACATCTCTCGCGGTTCTCGAGGCGCTGACGCTGTCTGTATATTTCGTTATGCTAATGCACGCTCGGCATAAAGAAGTAGGGTTTGTGCGCGCCTGGGGAGGAACAAATGTGTGGGATAAATAAAATTGGGATTTAAAGAAATCGCAGTTGCGGCCTCTTGCCCGAGGAAAAAAAAAACAAAATAAATACGGCGCTGCGTGGTCTAGAGAAGCTTACGTTTCGATTAGGTAGCAAAATCTCCACTCTTTTAAATTCGGTGTTCTGTTTTAGACAATTTTCGGTTATCATAGTAATTTAATAAAAAAAAAACAAATTAGATTAATAAGAAATAAAGAACGTTGGTCTTTTGTGCCACATCTTTTTTTTGTTAGTAATGTATTTAGGACAGACGAAAGCATTTTGCTTTTAAATTGGTTTAGAAAACCTACAAATTCTAACAGATTTATTAATGTTTTCCCAAGTTATTGAAAACATGACGAGCATATTTTATAAAAATAAAAGCAGCAAGCAGTTAACACTTGACCAGTTCAAAGATGTCCGTCAGAAGGTTGTGAAGTGTCTTATATAATGCTTACCGTGTTTTTTGTTGCAATTTAACACAACTTCTACAGGGTGAGTTGTTAGTATTCCGGCGGGCGATAATTAATAAAACGTTTGAGAAAAACAAATATTTTATACGAAAGTTGTGTGACTCGCAATTTTCTATAACGTAAAATAAATTATTGTCATGTATACAGGGTGTTGCATTTAGGTGTGATGGAAAGTATGTACATACATTTTTTTAATTAGTACGCCTTGTATATTTTATTATATTATGTATACTACTACATTTGTTTATGCAACCGTGTATATTGCTAAGTCACAGCGTTAATAATTCGAGAGATATTCAACTGTTTTTCCAAAATATGCCCGTTGCAGGATCTTTTTAAAAACTATGTAAAAACGAAATTTTTGCCGATTTTCCCTTTCGACTATCTGAGACAATAGCCAAATTGCTTTTTCTCATTTTTTTTAAATGGAACCGCCTGTATAATATGTGTTGGCTGTAATAACCGTTTGTTTCGCCCCAATTTACATCCAGTATGTCATACACCAAATGTTACTATGTTTTGTGATATTTGCAATTTAACGAAAATATAATGCAATTGTAAATTTTAATATTCCTGGCTCACACAAAAACCAAATATGCAACAAAAACAAACTGATAGGCATCTTTAGATTTAGATTTTCATTCATAGCAAAAATCTATTAAAAACAGTTCCAAATTCCCACTTTCCATTCACATTATCAATATTACTCATCCTCTCATTTATATTATCCCAATTTTGAATTGTCTCTCCAGAAAAATGACCGATTTTAAACAAATTAACATTAGTAAGTAGATATTGTTGGTTGTTTTTTGTACTGAATACACATCCGTTCTCAAACGTAGTTCACCAAGACAGGTTTTAGCATTTCTGTTTGTTTTTCAGCGCACATACAAATTGTGCGCGTCTCCGCATAATTTTAACACAAATGAACATATTTTCACGCTAATCCTCCTAAAATTACACTGTTTCTGGTATACTTGGGACCCCAACTGAGGTTACTAGGTAATACCTTTTTTCTACTCCTATTGAGGAATGGATTCATTATCATGGCAGTTTATGATAAGTAATACTAACCATTCCCCACACACATGGCAAATATTTCATTCCTGGCTCCTCATACCCCGCAAGTAGTGAGAAATATTTCATTCCTCACGGCTTTAGAACCAATCACAGCCATATCACAGCTCTGGATTTTTCATTTCCATATTGTTTTGATACACTGGTTAGCGACAATTGTCAAGGCATTGACAACGTCGCTAAGTGACAAGCGCACCAAACAATTTTAATCTGTCAAAATCCTGTAAACCGTCATAGTGACATACAGCCGTTCCTATACGAACAAAAATTAATTTATAAAATTTCGTTGCATGATCGTAGAAAAAGTATAGTATTCCATTCGCAAGTAATGGCAATTTCTCACTCGAACGTTTTGCAGCACTCGCCTACGGCTCGTGCTGCAAACTTCGTTCTCGTGAGAAATATATGTCATTACTTGCTCATAGAATAATATACTATTTTTTCATAGTTATACGTAAAGTACAATAGTGTAGTGATGTGTTTAGAAGACGCGTTATAATATTTTGTCAACGATATGTATCTCGGCAAAAGTCATGAACATCGAAATAGACGAACCAGAACCATCTACTGGAGATACAGAAGTGGGTTTCGGCTTAAGTTATACGGATGATAATGATTTGAAAATTGTGTCCCAATTCTTTAATGAAAACTCTGTTGCAGCCGGGAATGTATTTCCAAAATTCCTCGTGGGATACAAGAGATATCCAGAATGGAGTTTTTAAAACTATTGAAAGTAGAGAAAACTTGGTCATTCTTAGCTTAGAAGAAGCAGGAAACTCTAACAATGAGTTAGAACAGGGTATTCTGAATTATCTGCACGAAAGAAGTATGGAAGTTGGAAGGATTGTGACGTTTTCAAAAATATAATATTGTACATGTATCACAAGGTACCTATCGTCCACGGCCATAACAAACCAGTTCCGGCTAAGCGGCCCAGCGGCCCTTGAAAGGTATAACGCAATACAACTATTTTATAATTTGTGAAAATTGAATGGTGAAGATGAAAAAAAAATTGCGAATAGTGAAGAATTTGAGCAGGTTACTCTTATTGTTGAAATATTGAGTGAGTAAATGCCAGACAATTTCTAACCAGTTGGATTGAAACTCGAAAGGCAGCGGTACACATTCAACACCGTTCGTAACTTAGCAACTGATGCCAGAAAAAAGGGCTAAGTAGCGCCAGAACCGCTGAAAAAGTTGAAGAAAAAGAAAAGTATACGTAACTGAGAAACAAGTCCTCATGTAGGTACATCACAGGCTAAAACTGACCAAAGAAATCATAAAAAGAAGCGGAGTGAAAAAATAGATGCTAAAGACAACAAGAAGACAAAAAATTAGAGAGGTTTAATTTCATTTGTGAAAATCATTTGTTTAGTGATTTTAGTCAAATTTCCAATGGCCGTAGTACTCTATTGTTTTTGCATTCCCAGAACACAGAGAGTGTCATGAAAATAACACGAAATTTTTCTAAAATAGTCAAGGAACCGACTAACAGTCTTTCTGGACAATTTCGTATGGACTAAAGCAACAACGTCGCTCGTATGAAATTAACGAAATGAATCAAATTGATAATATATTGATGGTGTATTGTTATTCTAATTGCGGTGAGCTGAGTTGTTTTGTGAAAAATTCTCAGCGCTCAAGAGTGGTCTGATATAATTGGTACGGTAGAAGTAATAGGGGTAGTTAGCGGGTGAAGTTTGTTAACTCGGCTCCAGGGCGGAAAAGAAGGCGGCTACAGACCGGAACTATTCGTATGAGTTATGGTCGCAATTTCACTTCAACCTCCTACACTCTACACGAAGATTAGCGGCCCCCGAAATTAACCGACCTTTAAATAATCGGATTAGTTATCTACCCGACCAATATTAATAGGCGGGACGACGTAAACTCAATTATAAAATACGACTACGTACGTACAGACACACACACACCCACACACACACATACACAGCCAACATTTAGAGATTATCAGCTTACTTTATATTATACACAGAGAGAAATTTTTGTTTAATTCAAATAAATATGCATTGACTCAAAGATATTTGTTGTTTCAATAGAGGCAAAGAAATATCTTATGTTTCCAGTAAAAGTTTGCAATTTGTGTATTATAAGAAATGAGATTTATTTACTTCAAATAATTATGATTGTGTTGAGTGAAAGATTTACATTTTTTTAAATTAACAAAGTTGTTGGTCGAGTTAAAATGCTTAAAATTATTAATTTGTTGAAGGAATTAATAGACAAGAATTTTTCGGAAGACTCGCCATGTGTCACCTCCATTTTCGGATGTCGCACATCCTCGACCAGTGCTTGGTCTTCCCAACCCAACATATAGTCGAGGTTAAGTTAGTAAAGTGTATCTGATTTGGAATCGCAACTTGAACCTGCAGGCACTGTACTCTATCAGTTCTATACTGTCGATCACGCGGCTTTATACTCTCGATATGTACGAAGTGCGAGGAGAGAGTTTACAGCGCCATCTAACAATACAGTTGGATGACATTAAAAATATATTTATTTGAATCAAAATATGATTTCTTTGGTGGAAGTAAACCTATTTTAAAGCCAAAACAAAAATATTACTTTAAAGGAAATAAAGCTCTTCTTGTGCACAAATATATTTATTTTAATCAAAATATGATTTCTTTGGCGGAAGTGAGCCTATTTTTAAGCCAAAGACAAAATATTACTTTAAGCGAAATAAATCTCTCCTTATATACAAATTTATATGTTAGAATCAAAATTATATTTTATTGGTGTAAAGAAACGTTGTTTTAAAATCAAAACTAAAATATTACTTTAAAGGGAAGTAGTTTTTGTTTGTATCCATATATATTTATTCCACTTAAATAAATATTTCAAATAAATTAATCTCTGCAAGCAAATAAACTAGAGTATTCAATGAAGTAAATATTGTTGGCGTCAAAGAAATATGTTTTGACCCAAAAGAATAAATTCAAATAAATACATTTCTTTGAAACAAGAAATCTTTTCTATCTGTGTACCTATTTTATAGCTCTGCTTTTTTTACAGATAGGTAAACCCAATGATGGACTGTTTTAGAACCGCTGTTTTAGGTCTTAGTTTAATCTTTGGTACAAAGACCCAACGACTGTTATGTCACAATTGAGAATATTAATAAAGAAAAACGGAGTCCGACCCTGTTCAGCGCAAAAAAATCGTCAACAGTCTACCGCAGTTATGCTGCAACTGGTAACATAACAATGCAGCCAACAAAAAATCGCCGTCTCCACATTGGCGTTTCTCGTTTGGTGACATTGACATTGAGTTGGTTCATTCCTTGGTTTATCTGCAATAAGAATCTATTGGAGTGTGTAATCTTAATGTGGATGTGTTTGTATAGTGATTTGTGTAGTGTCCTGTTTTCCAAAATATGCTCGTTGCAGGATATCTTTAAAAACTATGTTAAATCGACATTGTTGTCGATTTTTTCTTTAAGCTATCTGAGTCAATAGTCAAAGCCAGTAGGTAGATGATAGTATCCAAAGATATTAGATACACTATACAACATTGAACAGGATTGAACTTAGTAAATTTTGATGGTTTTCAAATGGCTTTTTCTCGAGGTTTTTTAAATGGCACATCCTGTATAATATGTGTTGGCTGTAATAACACTTTATTTCGCTCCAATTTACATCTAGTCTGTCATACACCAAATGTTACTGTTTTTTTGTGATATTTGCAATTTATCAAATATGTAATGCAATTGTAAATTTTAATATTGCTGTGAATAAGGTATTTGGTAGTTTGATGTAGAGTCTTTAAGTGACGATAGACGAATAAGATTAAATTGTTTATGTAGTCAAACGCTCTGGCAAACTAGATTGCCTGGTTTAACCCTATTTGATTTCTTACTAGTGGAGAAATAAGGAGAAATTTATGGGGGTATCACAACTACGATAAACATGAAGAATAAGGGAATCTGTAGAAATGATGGAAAATGTCATATGTCCACCGAGAATTGGAAGAGTTAAACACATTAAGCTGACCGGCAAATATGAGCCCCACGTACTGACATACATAATTGTAAACTGAATAAATAATATTTATTTTAGTAACCATTTTATTTAGTTATTGCATATTATGACAGTATTTCTGTAACTTTATTACTGTTTTAAGTGTACGAAAATACTACCCAAGAACGAAGAACTCATTCATATTCTTTAAATAATTAGAACCACAGATATTTAATAAAAATTTTAAACAATTTTCGATTGGTACCTAAACGAACAAGTTTTTGGATGATTATATTATTTGTTTGTGTATTTCATAACTGAAGTTTGCAATTATTTCATTGCAGGTCATTATATTTGTGCGATTGTTGGAATTCGTCATGGCAACTAAATATTTAATATTAATCATTTATTATGCACACGTTAAATGGAACTAGTTTTTTAGTAACTTTGTAGCCGTTGAGGTAGGCATTTTTTGAAAGCTGGTTTACTGATCTGTATTCCATTTAAATTCTTAAGTTGTTTGACATTTAGCAAACCTCCAGTTATTCGGAATGGGTCATATTGTAATCGCAAATCAATAGTAACTGTCGATAAGAGCGATATTTCTACTATCCAATGTAAGTTCTTTTATTTATTTATCCTTGTTTTGTGTTTTACTTAATTTCACAATATCTCAGAATCAGTTGATATTACTCAAAACTATTAGGATACATGGAATCTTCTGTTCCATTGAAAAAATCATAAGTTGGTACGTCCGTCGTTGTGAAAATATTTTCTGTCTGTAGAGTGAATGATTTTATCCACAACTTTTCAATATGAAAGAATCGTATATTTCGATTTCTTAACGTCATTGATGTACTTTGCATCTAGCGTGGGATTGTATTATACAAAGTATTACCGTTGCCAACATAATTACAATTTTATATGAAGTTATATACAATTTTATAGTAAGTATATTTTGTTGTCTATCGTATGGCAACCGAACACGCGATTTGAAAATTTCAAATTACTGCTAAAGTAAACCCTAAACTCTGTACTTTTAGTTTAACTGTGTTGAAAATCAAATTTTCTTTGATGTGATTTATGTACTCACACACAAAAACGAAATATGCAACAAAAACAAACTGATAGGCATTTTTAGATTCAGACGTTCAATCAGCAAAACAAAATCTATTATAAACACATCCAACAAACCCACTTTCCATTCATATTATCAATATTACTCATACTATCATTCATATTATCCCAATTTTGAAGTGTCTCTCCAGAAAAATAACCTATTTTAAACCAATTAACAATAGTAAGTAGATATTGTTGGTTGTTTTTTGTACTGAATACAAATCCGTTCTCAAACGTAATATACAGGGTATTCCATTTAAAAATCTCAAGAAAAGGCTATTTAAAAATCTTTAAAAACTAGTGCATGCTACGATCAGCCTGTATAGCATATCTAATTTTTCATGACATCAGCATCTAGCTATATGTTTAGTTATTATGTGACAAAATTTTTAAGACAATATCTGCAAAATTGTAGTGTTAACGTAGTTTTAAAGAAAGGCCTGGACTGCCTTTTTTACTTTATCATACGCAGTAAGATAAAGTATTGTAATCATGCCGAAAAAAAAAATTGAGATTTTAGCGGAAATTGGTCTTTTTGGGTCCCCTGAACATTTTTGACCAAGGTACAAAAAATGTCTGTGTGTGTGTGTGTGTGTGTCTGTGCGTATGTCTGTGTGTAAACGATTTTTGTGGCGACGATTCCGGAGAAACTACTAAAGGTATCGGAACGAAAGTTCATATTTAGAAGTTTTGTTACCAAACTTAGAGCTGAAAAGCTTTTGGTTGAAAGGGGTCCAAAGGAACTGGTAGTTTATTCTAAGCCTTTTTGAAAGATTTTGCAAATGAGCCGCCATTTCTGTAATTTCGACAAAATAGTTAAATAATAAATTAAAGTAGAGGAAATTTTGAATAGTTTATGCCTATGATATTTTTTGGTAAAATTAATAGTTTAGCTTTAAGAGCAAATTCTATTTGATCGAGATCGGTCGCATCTGCATTGATATGAAACTTCAAAGTAGCCTGGATTTGACAAATATTTTTTTGTGCTGTCACCACAGAAATGTCTATGGCTATCACACTCGAAAACAGCTGATTTCATCAGAGGTTGGAGAACCGCTATGGAACGTTGCTGCTCTACTGCGGCAAAGTAGAAAATACAAAATTCAAATAAAATAAGATCGCCAATTTGATTGTTTGTTGATAAGAAATATCAACCCGTTGTTATCTAATTGTAAAAACGATAATTGAGAAAATTGTAAATAAAGTATAGCGATGAGTATAGTTACGTTTTAGTATGTTGGTACGGATATGACATCTACAGTGTCATGAACAAATATAAATCTGTCAGAATTTGATTTAGCTTTTTAAACTTGACGTTTCGTAGAAGTGATATCAACCTAACATTTCCTATCCAGAAATATAACCATTTTTAATTTTTTGTAAGTACGTATTTCTCAAAAAGCAACACAAAAAACGTTGATGTCACTCCTGCCGAAAACTACATAGCGCGACTCGCTCACATGCGACGGCGACGCTTCGCCTTCGGTGACGCGCCGCATCACCGGTCGCCGCGCTATTCCGTACTTTCCGCACTTGTGACATAAATAACTATTATTCTAATGACGTAGTGTAGGTAGTGTCAAGTGCTGATGCTTTGACAATACCTACGATTTATCTCAATAAAATAGATTCTCATGCAGCTAAACTATTAATTTTATATATTGTATGATAAAGTCATGTGCCTGGCCACATCAGATTTTTTTGATAAATAATTGAATCTGAGTTATTCAATTATTTATCAAATACCAAACACTATCATTGCATTTTTTACATTTTTAGTACTCCGTAATGTACCTTTGATTCTGGACCTTTCAACATAGTAGAGTGGGTCAAAACCAGTAACAAAGAGTCATAACAAGAAAAGACATTGCCACGTTAGTACTTTCCGTCTGCAAACGGAAATATTACGGACTCCTATCTACCCTCATGTAAGAAACTCCACTCGGCCAAACAAAAATTAACTCGGAACTTCCCAAATGGACGACGCGTGTTCATGCGGCGAACGGCACAACTCTAGCTTCCATGCTGGAGGCCGCGGGAACAAAACAGATTGACGACATTCACGGCGGTACTTTATGAAAGTGGCGCCCCTAGTCAAGCGTCATTTTTAGGGCCACCAGGGACGGACTCGGGCCATAAACGTAAAGCACGGCCGGCGATTAAAGTAAAATTCCGGAAGTATCCCACCGACGAAAAAAAAGAAGAAACTTCCACTCTTCTACTCCCAAGAATGTACAGTCATGGAAAAAAGTATGTTCGTATCGCTATCGCAGGATTTGAAAATAGTATGTCGGTTATATATTCGGTTATATATTCCCTCGGCCCGGCCGCTTCGCAAAAAGTTGACCGTCACGAGGTGGTTTTTCGATGGATGTAACGGAATTTAGTTTATTTTGAGCGTGTCCGATCTTTTCCTTAATGTGATACCTTCATTGCAATGTAATAAATGTGATATCACCACAACATTTAAGTTTACGAGTAGTGCATTTAATTAAATATAAAATTAGTTTTATAATAATATTAATAAATATGAAATTTGATAATATGATACGAAAATCTGATATTAAGATATTGCGTAATATCACGACACATTATTTAAATTTATTTTATCTAATACACATATTAATTACGTAAGTAAATGCCTTTGCCCAGCAGTGGGATGACGGGCTTAAGTAAGTAAGTAAGTAAATGCACAAATCATCTTGTTGCCAAGGATTATCACTGAATATAGACTATTTCAGAATTGTAATATTAAAATATATTCACTAAATGTAAATAAATTCTCTAAATTTAATTTAAATTTATATTTAGGACGGAGCATGTATTTTGTATGAAAGGACAATAGAAATATATCTGTATTTACTTTATAGCAGTTAATGTTTCAATTATCTTTCATGAGATCTAATACATGCTTGACAACCAAAATAATATAAAATCATAGCAATAATATATGCAGACTGTCCCACGTTTCTTCTGCAAAACATTTTGTCAGTAAGCAAATTACTTTTTCAATTGATTAAAAAGTTACAGCCGTTTGAATTATTAACAATATCTTATTTTAAACGGCTCCAACTTCTGAAGGAACAGAGAAAACCAATAAAACCATATGAAACTTATTACTTTCTACTTTCTAGAAAAAAAAAACATTCTAGTTTCATCTTTTGTTCATTTATAATTCGAATTATTAAAATTTTACTTATAATTAATTAACTAATTACTTAAGAATACTGAAAATTAGGTTATTATGTCAATAATGATTAATGTCAAATCTTTTTCCAAATCTCAAATCTGTAGTAGTTTTGGACATAGAGGGAACTAATTTTAACAATAATGTCATCTAAATATTCTTTTAGATGGTCGTATATTTTGGTTTATTTATTTTTTAATACTAATTATTTCATATTTACATTCCAATAAAATTAGTCGAAAATTTAGAGCTTGCTTCTACAAGCAATTATCAATTTTTCTAAATTAGTGATATACATAATTGTCATTATTTTCAGTTGTCAGATATTTGAAAAACATTGCTGTAAAGTAATATACAAAATAATAATATAAAAAGATTGTAATGATACATTCATGCTATAGAAAATACATCCTTTCTGGTTATTAAGTTAAACAGCAAAATATCGTTGAAGCTAAATATCTCGAAAACACCAGTAAATCACATGTAACAAATTACCATAAATACAAATTTAAAGCAATTTAATTTTATTAATTTATTTCTATATTGTGAATAAATGTTAATACATAAAAGTTCTGAAATAACCTTCAGTAAAAAAATTCACCACAAGAAATTGATTTTTGTATTTATTAACGAAAAAAGCTATTAGATGCAATAAGTTTGTATAGTTTGTTGTGTTTTATGCAATATCTTGAAATGAAATTTTCATTTTATGTTATATAATAAATTATATTTAATAAAAATACAATTACATTGCAATGTAGGAATTACATTAATTTATTACACATTAGGCTAATAAATAGAAATATATAAATCATTTTAAACCAATTCAAAGCATTCGAGCAGGTTTCTCAAATAATAAATTTCCGATATACGAGTATGCAGCGTAACCGGACAATTTTTTGCACTTAGCGGCCGACCGGCCGACTAGAGTAACAAAAAACTCGTACATGGATGTAGCATCGACACACTGCTGAAATACGGATCAGAACATACTTTATTCCATGAGTGTACCAACATTTAGAAAGTTCGCAATGGACGCCCAACGTCGGTTATGTAGACGCTGACGCCTCGCAATTTTAAGGGGTAATGCCACACTAGATTTTTTGAAAAATAAAAAAATAGATTTAAATATTGTCTTGAGATCTTAGAAATAAGGTACAATACGTTTAATATTGGAATAAAATGTTTAAATGCGTATTTGATGAACATACGGCCAAGCGTATAGACCAAGCGTGAGAGCAGAAATAATTAGTGACATTCCCGTAGTATATCGTGATCGAAAGGAGTCGAAAGGAAGCTGCAGATTTTGAAATAGAACTAATACGACAAGCATTGAATCGTTTGGGACTAGAGTCGCCTCTACCTGATAACGTATCCACAGTCCACACCTGCAAAAAAGGAATGTCGGTTGAAGATTATTACAACGTTGATGTGGATGACGTTTAATTATCATCTTTTGAACTTTATTGCTGTGTTTTCTGCTATTTCACAAGTTGTAGTGTGTAAAACGTGCAAATGAAATGCGAAATGGGCCGAAAGTGGCAACCGTGACTTAGGATTTCAAATTGTGGTTTCTTGTGAGAATTTTAAACAAACTTTCATTCCGAGTTGCCCATTTGTTCAAAAAGGATATGAAATGAATAGCGGAAGTATCCTTGCCATGCGCATAAGAATAGGTGTAGATGGAATTGAAAAGTTTTGCGCATTCAGGGACCGTCCTCGTCAGATTTTTCACTGATTTTACTATAAAGGTGTTCGCACCATTTTTGTCGCAATAGAAGCAGTTTGCCAACAAAGTATGCAGAAAGCAGCAGAAGAAGAAAGGGCTACAAGTCAATTCAAAATAGTCAAAAAGATAATGGTGTAACTCTCTCGGACGATGGATCATGGAGAAAACATAGCTTTTCTTCTCTGTGTGGCGCGTTTCAGCTGGAGAAATGTTGTTGATATTCTCATAAAATCTAAATACTACAACGCTTACAAATAATGGACTAGCCATTCGTTGTTATCATGGCTCAATGAATAAAATGAAGAAAATAGGTCTGGGCGACACTGCTCAATACATTCTGACCGATGAAATGCCGCAGCACGAGAATTGTCCACCGGGTGATTCATTTTCATTTTCACTTTCAAGTAGCAAAGTAATTGTGGATATTGCAGCAAGTATAGCCATATGTGTTGTCAATGATGACATTATCCAGCCTTATGAAGATTATGGAGGTATTATGTATGAGAATCGCGCCAAACTGCAATAATTTCTGCGCGAAGGCTGACGCACGGCGCATCATGTTTTCAGAGCCATCGCTGACTGATGCTGCAAAACAGGCCCGTCTGTCGTCAAAATCAAACAGAAGGAAACAAGAGGAGAAAATATTAATTTGAAAAGATAATTATATGGTCCAGGCATCGCCGACTATAGTAAAGTATAGCAATTCTATACATCAAAGTTACACAACACTTTAAACCGTGTTTTCTCAAAACCGCATTTTTCGAACTTGAAGAGAAAAATTGTTACTTGGTGAAATTCTTCCAGCTGTTGGTAATGCAATTTGTGTTTACATTCCTTCCTTTCTAGTTCTTCTTACAACTGCTGGATGTTGACGCTTGGTAATTTATTTTACGAGTATGTACGGTGAGAAAAGTTGCAAAAGCGTCGCGACGCATCGTCCGTCGTCGCGTCAGTAAATTCTAAGGCTGTTATTTTTAAAATGCCATCAAAATTCCAACCTGGCATCGTAAACTACTCTCAGAGCATAATTTCGTTCGCATTAACTTTGATCGCTATCTCTCAAACTGCACTATCCTAAGAACTAAGTTTATTTTACTACCTTGGCAACACTGTAAAAGATGTTTACAAATGGAGAATGGACACTTTCAGTTAAAGTTACAGCGATGCATCCCAGAGCATGCATTTATTCAGATCGTTTCGTTTGAAAATAAACTGCAACGTAAAATAGCTTGGCTGTGTTAAGATTTTATCGAAAAATTGACGACCGAATGCATAATTCTCAAAAATTATATTGAAGTAGAATGGATAAACACTTAAAAGTCTCCAAAAAGTTAAAAAATATTGTCGAAACTTCAATAATATTAATTTAACTTCGTTCGTTAGAATAGAAAAGTAGTTATATAAGGTGGGTACAGAACCCTCCTCTTTCGTAGCAAATGAGGAGAATATCAAAGGTTGTTAATATATGCATTCCTCTGGAATTCAGGCGATGTTCAGCAGGTGTGAGGAAAGTGTGAGGCAGGTGTGAGGAAGGTGTGAGGAAGGTGTGAGGCAGGTGAGATGCAGGTGAGAGGAAGGTGAGAAGCTGGTGAGAGGAAGGTGATGGACAGGTGAAAGACAAACAAAAAGCAACATGTATACACAGAGAGAAAAGATTTCTTGTTTCAAAGAAATGTATTTGTTTGAATTTATTCTTTTGGGTCAAAACATATTTCTTTGACGCCAACAATATTTACTTCATTGAATACTCTAGTTTATTTGCTTGCAGAGATTAATTTATTTGAAATATTTATTTAAGTGGAATAAATATATATGGATACAAACAAAAATTACTTTCCTTTAACGTGATATTTTAGTTTTGATTTAAAAAAACGTTTCTTTACACCAATGAAATATAATTTTGATTCTAACATATAAATTTGTATATAAGGAGAGATTTATTTCGCTTAAACTAATATTTTGTCTTTGGCTTAAAAATAGGTTTACTTCCGCCAAAGAAATTATATTTTGATTAAAATAAATATATTTGTACACAAGAAGATATTTATTTCCTTCAAAGTAATATTTTTGTTTTGGCTTTAAAATAGGTTTCCTTCCACCAAAGAAATCATATTTTGATTCAAATAAATATATTTTTAATGTCATCCAACTGTATTGTTAGATGGCGCTGTAAACTCTCTCCTCGCACTTCGTACATATCGAGAGTATAAAGCCGCGTGATCGACAGTATAGAACTTATAGAGTACAGTGCCTGCAGGTTCAAGTTGCGATTACAAATCAGAGTACACTTTACTAACTTAACCTTGAGTATATGTTGGGTTTGGGAAGACCAAGCACTGGTCGAGGATGTGCGACATCCCAAAAAGGAGGTGACACATGGCGAGTCTTCCGAAAAATTCTTGTCTATTAATTCCTTCAACAAATTAATAATTTTAAGCATTTTAACTCGACCAACAATTTTGTTAATTTAAAAAAATGTAATTCTTTCACTCAACACAATCATAATTATTTGAAGTAAATAAATCTCATTTCTTATAATACACAAATTGCAAACTTTTTAACTGGAAACATAAGTTGTTTGACGCAAATCAATGTTCTTTCTACCAAACAAATATTTCAAATAAATGCGTTTTTACCCGCAAATAAATATTTCTTTGCCTCTATTGAAACAACAAATTTCTTTGAGTCAATGCATATTTATTTGAATCAAACAAAAATTTCTCTCTGTGTAGAGATACCTACTATAGCAAAATGTTAAATGTCCTTTAAATGTCAGCAAAATGGATAACATTGACATTCCCTCTGGTAGTATTTTTTTTTTGTTTTCGGCTTAGTTGGCCGGTCAGTGTTTACGAGTATTCCATTTGCCAGCTAACTGGACAAAAATTGACCGTTACGCCGGTATTTACTGCCGATAAAGAACGCATCCTCGGTGGAAATTCTGGCAATCGAATAGGAAGCAGCCGGTCAGCTCGGATATTTGCCCCGGATTTACTTTAATAAATGCCGCAGGGCCCATATTGTACTCCAATTCAGTTTGATAATAACAGCGCCCGGCCGGACATGAGATCGTAGCTGCCCAGCTCTGCCGCAGTCCGGCCAACCAGCGTAGGCGATGTACGAGCCTGAATAATTGCCAATTTCCTATATTGATGAGAACGTTTATTATCATCGATGGCTACAGGTATTTTGGAGTAGCAGCAATCTAAACAATATATGTAGGTAATGAAGAGCACCTCTCCGTCTACTGGTACAAAGTTGTAGCCAGATGCTAGCCTGATACTCCTTTTTATGGCAAGTTTTTAAAAATTACGCGTCATTTGGTAGAAAGTATTGAATTAACAGCTATTTTTTTTTCAAATGTAAGAATCAAGTGATATATCGAAAAATTGCATAAAGAAACTTGTCTATCTTGGCGACTAAAATTTATTTTAGTGTTTACAGATTTTTGTTTTCGTTTCTTTTTATTTATTTGTCTGATTTTTGGATATTTTCTGTAATAATTGTTCTTAAAGAAACAAGGAAAATGGTGTACCCTCCTGCACTTTTTGAAGTTATTGCATGTTATGTGATAAATGTGAATAGTGGAATTACAACTCTGAGGCTTTGATGTCGAGTAACTTTTGTAATATACCGATTTCAATGATTCTTTCGGGGAATAGTAAAACTATCATCTTGATTATCAACCGCCTTTATAATTTGGAAAAAGTGACTTTACAGTTGCTATAACGGGAGAAGCAATACCGCAAGAAAAAAGAAACTGAAATACGTTTCTCAAAAAAGTCTTTTACCTAACCTAAAGGATATTACACCACTCCTGCAGAACGAAGGCGTATATACAAGATAACATGTGAGTGTGGAACTTGCTATGTAGGACAGACAGGACGAAGAATCGAATGTCGAGTCAGGGAGTACAGTAGAGACACCCGGCTACGCAAGATTGAACAGCCCGCTGTTGCTCAACACTGCCACGAGTCGGGACAGAAAATGATTTCGATGACGTGAAGATGTTGGCAAATGGCAAGGGTGGGTAATCATCATCGAAGGCTTATTAGAGAAGCCTTCGAAATTTACAAACATCCTGACAACATCAATCGCGAGGACAGCACTAAAGCACTAAATCATTATTAATATATTATGTTGGTGTATTAATTTCCTTGATAAAAGTTCACAAAATTAATTTATTCCGACAATTGCAGTATTTGCCCCCCTTGTTCTCCGCAACTGCGCGATACTGTCGATAAAAGCTATTTCGCATACGAGTCAACGCTCCCATATAACTGCTCTCCGTTCATCTTTGATAGTACACTAATCACTACACAAACACACCCACGTTAAGATTCAACAATCCAAAAGACACTTATTGTAGATAAAACGAACAGCTAACTACGATGGTATGAACAAGCTAAAATCACGACGTATGCACTCACTACGTAACAGTATAGTAATACACTAATAGCTTTACATATTACATGGATGGCATATTGAACCTGAAATCTGAAACGCATTATCGGATCGGGGGAGTATGAGTGGGGTGGGGGGAGAGGGGAGTTTAGACCCGGGCGTGACCCGTAATAAATTTGCGCGTATGGTCAGTTATGATAAAAACGGACAATCCGTTTATCCGGTATATTAGCTATTATTGGTAATTTCGACTACCAATTATATGATCAGGAGATTACTCGTAATCACATTAATCGTTGGCCATGTACGACCAGTTCGTTGTTTATTCTGAATATGCAGCGTTTATAAACGAATATATGTTTGCAATTATTATACAGTTGTTGTGTAGATTAATTACTAATTAGTAATTACAATTGATTATTGATTTAGGACATTTGTTTGTCAAACTAAAAAATAAATATGATCAAGCAGCTAAGGAAGACGTAAGAAGATAACATGGCGCAGTCGGAATGTCATCGTTTGGCGTTTTAGGCGTGGTGCGCCCATAGGTCTTCTTGGTTTTGCTTCTATTAATTCTATTAATGTCGGTTGTGTGGGACAGCACATTATAATGGGACTACCGACTGGTGGGAGAGCAGGTCTGGTCATGTCAATCTGGTTTTGCGTTTCGGAGCACATGCACGCAACGGCAGAACTATCGCAGATCTAACAACGCTTCATAACATTCATATCTTTGCAATCGCGCTAGAACAGCTTCAGATCATCAAGTGGTATTACGGCGGCAATTCGGCGCAACAGTGCGTGGATTTGTTTGCAATCACTTTTGAAGGCAGACCTATCCCGTGCAGACAAACCATTTTCAATACTGTGCATAAATTTGAAAAAGATCTTTGTCTAAAGAGCTGGAGTACTTGTCATTCAAGGGAGATAAGTCCACAAGAAATTAAGGCAAAAGAACGACGGGATGTACTAATCTGCGGTTCTGTGGTACTGGACGATAAGAAATCCACGCGAGGGATTAGCGAGGAATTGGGTATCGGTAACAAAACCGTTACTAAGGCTCTGAAGAAGGGTGATTTCCGGAGTTATAAGTACTCAAAGACTCAGATAACCTTCGCAGAGGACAGTATTCGTAGAATGGAGTTTTGTGAAACTGTAATGGAAAAGGCGAACGCAGATGAAAATTTTATACAAAATATTATTTTTACTGATGAGTCGACTTTTCCGTTACAAGGTAAACATAATCCTTCCATTCTTCGATATTGGGCCCAACAAAATCAGCACCGAAGTTATGCTTACCGTACTCAATATCCCGAAAAACTAAATGTTTGGGTTGGTATTCTAGGCAATCATTTAGTTGGTCCAATCTTTATCGATGGATCTCTTAACGCCCAGAAGAACCTTACTTTGCTGCAAAGAGCAAGTACTTCCCGCCATTTATAACCTTCCCGGAGAGAAGTTTTTAAGAGAGTTTTTAAGAACCGCATTTCCTCACCGTCTTATTAGTGGGACAGGCGACATTCGTTGGCCCCCAAGATCACCTGATCTGTCTCCGAACGATTTTTTCTTATGGGGTTATCTTAAAAATACCATTTATATTGATGAAGTCAATAGGGCACATAATTTACAGGAGTTGAGAGCAAAAATTACAATCCCCAGCAAATATAATATTAAGATTCGATACAAATAGCCATTCCAGCGTAACAAATCCGCCTCACCGCGGGAAGTTTTCGTTTATAACGGGCGAGTTATAATACTTACTGTTTTAGAATTAGAATTTATGGTGGCCATTTTTCTTCTGCATTTGACAAGTTGAAAACTTGGAATCAGGCACTTTACAAGTTCAAAAGTTACGTGAGTGCGGTAAGGTCATGCGCCAGCCAACGCCGGTAGAAGAAAAGACGCCTGCGAGATATACGGGACCGATCTCGGCAAAGTTTAGCGCCAGAAAAAGGATTATCGTATTATGCTTATGATCTCTCGCAGCTCTGCAGCGTTTGCACCTCGACGCTCCGCTGTATACTGGGAAGAAGGTGTTTTGTGGAAACGCGAAAATTCTATACACAATCCCGGCGCTAACTTGACCTTTTTGCGATGGAAACTGCCATTGGCGCTTCGGGAAACTTTGTAGGGATGAAATTCTGTTTCCTAAAGTTGGTATTGGAGATTTGTCGGTGGCACAATACATGAAAACAAACTGAAATAATGAATAATGAAGTCCTGATCTGATTCCGATTGAACACGTGTGGGATCAGCTTGACCGACGTGTTCGCAAGCGCCCTAATCCACCACTGACCATAGATGAACTGAGAGTTGTATGCCGTTGTATATCAAATTTCATTTGACGAAAACTATTGAATAAAAGTGTTCCCCTAACTTTTCGTTGACTCGAAAGAAATTTTTTTCTTTTGTATGGGGAATATTAAGTAGGTGGCACTTTTTCGTTAAATATTGAAAGGACAATCGAGTTATTTCTTAAGAGCAACACCTGAGAGCCTGCGAGAAGGCTCTCGAAAATTTAATATATGTTTTATAAATATCCATTAAAAGGGCAATCAATCACCCAACAGGACGCCTATGTGGGGTCCGTCGCTCTCGACAAAGCGTATGCAAAAATTGGGGGGAAAATTTAATTTTAACGGAGTAACTAAATTTCCCAAATAATCCATTTCGTAAATTGAAAACCCATCTCAGTATTAGCATGTATTCTGAGAGGGAGTCACTTATTCAATAACTCAATCCATTAGCACCACATTACCTTAGGAGTACTAAAATTTATATCCACAATCTATAACAAAAGTTCCAAAAAATATAGTTATCAAAGACAGTTCTATTTTATGTTAGAATGGTTAGAATTGTTCTATCTTACAAGGGAAACAGTAGACAAAAGCAAATATCCAAGGAATCCAGACTTTCCAAAAGAAAGTACTATGAAAGATGGTTAGCGCTTCTTAGTACAGTTGAGGAAAAAAAAATCTTTACACGAGCGAAGCTAGCCTACACCAACGTAGGTCGGAGATTGTCGGTCGTCGTATACCTACCTGCTAAAGTCATAAAATCGGAGGGTCACTCTGTTTCATTTCATTTTAAGTTTTCTGTATATAGATGGCATGAAATTGAGCTTCGTGTTTATATAATATATTTTCGATATTCGGAACGAGCGAAACTGCCGCTCGAAGCTAAAGATTGTTGTTCGTTAATATTTTTGTTTCAATTTGCAATTGCAATATTATTTTATTTATACTAAAATACATATCGTTAGTTATAATTATAAAATTTTTATTTAGGCACATATTAAAATACTTCTACATCATAGCTACGTCGGCATATGTCTAAAGAAACACCGATTACTCCATCGGGTATCCGCTGTCAATAGCAACTGAACAAATGATTACATAGTGAGCGCGCCAGGTATGTGTAAATATGACAGAATCTCTATAAATGCATAACCAAAAATAGGAAAATTTTTGATTTATATAATTTCCAACCGTTCGTAGTTGAGTTTGCAGAGTCGGGAAATATTTAAATCCAAGATTTCGATAATTTTGGTCGAGCTGCTGTAGGGTTCTATTTTGTCAATATTTCCATATTTTATGTTCTGGTTGTAAAGTTACATTATTATTGAATATTGTTAATATCTACTATTATATTAAATTGTACCATTTACTAACGGAGAGCTTTACTTTGCAAATTATCTCGTAAAAAATATAATGATCAAATATATTACGTATAATATACATATGTAATATGCAAAGACATCCATCAGCCTACAACAACTGTTTCACGTAGTCGAACGTATTGCATCAAATATTATTTTTAGGTCGCACTACATCATGTTTTATTTTAAATTACATATAATTTTTAAATTGCGATAATTAAACGAATGGACATTTTTAACGACCTTTTAGTTGCTCATTATAATTTATAGAGGTTTCGACTGTATTGCACATTTATTTACTTAAGTGTTTAAGATATATTATTTTTATATGTCCCACATTTTTCCCGAAAAAAATATTTTTAGAAACTAAATGTCATTCAGAGTAAAACCTTTCATATGGACCTAATTGTTTTTCAAAATCCTTAAAAAGTTACAGCACGTTTGAAATATTAGCAAAATACATTTTTCTTTCAAATATAATTTCCGGAGTAATGCCGTAACCGAGTTTGTATTACTAATTGTTATGCAGCATCGGATAACATTGAATGCAAGCAACCATTTTGTTTTTTTTATGTAAATTTTCCGATGTTCAGATAAAAGGTTAAAATTCAAGGTTTCTAAGGGACCCTTTTGAGGTTTCTAGAATATTAGAGTCAGCCGGTATTAATTTTTTTTCAATACAAAAATCTAATTAGCGTTGAATTGACTGCTCGTCTTTTCTACAAAAATCAAAATTGAATACTTAGAAAATCAAATAAAAACATACAAATAATCCTTACCATATTCACAGTCCGCTCACTAAATATGTTATAAATTTCTTATAATTTTGAATTATCGATGTCTTGTAAATTTTATTACACAAGGTTATAAATGTATTATATCAAGATAATTAAGCAATACATATATCAAAATGTGTAAGAAAAAGAAGGAACTAAAAACAATTGAAGGTTGGACATTGAATTTAATATAGCTATGTATATTTATGTATATTTTGATAATTACAAATTGACAAGTTTGAGGATTTTTATAATAGCAATCCGTTCCAAATGTTTTGTCCTTTCCACACAATAAAAATTAAAATTCAATTGATTAATTAATATTAAGGTAAACAACAATTTAATGATACTAAATTTAGTAAGATAAATATAGATTGAAGTTTAAATAAATTTAAATTTAATTTTTTTTACTTTATCATACGCAGTATGCTAAAGTATTGTAATCATGCCGAAAAAAGAAATTGAGATTTTAGTGGAAATAGGTCTTTATGGGTCCCCTGAACATTTTTGACCAAGGTACAAAAAAATGTCTGTGTGTGTGTGTGTGTGTGTGTGTGCGTGCGTGCGTGCGTGTGTGTGTAAACGATTTTTGTGGCGATGGTTCCGGAGAAACTACTAAAGGTATCGGGACGAAAGTTCATATTTAGAAGTTTCATGACCTAACTTAGAGCTGAAAAGCTTTTGGTTGAAAAGGGTCCAAAGGAACTGGTAGTTTATTCTAAGCCTTTTTGAAGCATTTTGCAAATGAGCCGCCATTTCTGTAATTTCGACAAAATAGTTAATAAGTAAATTAAAGTAGAGGAAATTTTGAATAATTTATGCCTATCACATTTTTTGGTAAAATTAATAGTTTAGCCTTTTAGTTTATTCTAAGCCTTTTTGAAGGATTTTGGAAATGAGCCGCCATATCTGTAATTTCGATAAATTAGTTAATTAATAAATTAAAGCACAGGAAATTTTGTATAATTTATGCCTATGAAATTTTTTGGTAAAATTAATAGTTTAGCTTCAAGAGCAAATTCTATTTGATCGAGATCGGTCGCATCTGCATTGATATGAAATTACATAGTAGCCAGGATTTTGACAAATATTTTTTTGTGTTGTCACATTCGAAAACCGCTGATCTCATCAGAGGTTGGAAAACCACTATGGAACGTTGCCGCTGTAGTGCGGCAAATTATAAATACAAATTTCAAATAACGTAAGATCACCAATTTGATTGTTTGTTGATAAGAAATATCAACCCGTCTTTATATCTAATTCTAAAAATGATACATTGAGAAAATTATAAATAAAGTAAGCGATGAGTGTAGTTTTATTTTAGTATGTTGGTAGGGATGTGTCATGAACAAATATAAATCTGTCAAAACTTGAATTACCTTTTTAAGGTGCGTTTTCATTAGTGACAATGGCAGTGGTAGCAGACGCCGTTATAGTATTTCCAATAGAAAATTGATAGTGACTCATGTTTATGTACATGCAAACTAATATGTGTCATTATCACGACATGTAAGAAATACTATAATTTCGTATTCTACCACCGCCATTAGCTACCATTACCTACCAATCGGAACGCACCTTTAAACTTGACGTTTCGTCAAAGTGGTACCAACCTAGCATTTACTATACAGACATCATTTATTTTTTTTTAAATACGTATTTCTTAAAAAGCAACCCTATAAATGTTGATGTCGCTCCTGCCAAAAACTAGATAGCCGCGTGCGCTCATATGCGACGGCGACACTCCGCCTTCGGTGACGCGCCGCATCACCGCTCGTCGCGCTATTCCGTACTTTCGGCATTTGTGACATAAATAACTATTATTCTAATGACGTAGTGTAGGTAGTGTCAAATGCTGATGCTTTGACAATACCTACGATTTATCTCAATAGAATAGATTCTCATGCAGCTAAACTATTAATTTTATATATTGTATGATAAAGTCATGTGACTGGCCACATCAGATTTTTTTATTTTGTCAACATATTGTTCTGATGAGATATCATTCATATTGGATTGTAAATCCTCCTCTTACATATCACACATAAAAGAAAAAGCGTATGGATCGTGGATGTTATTATACTGAAATTGTCGGCATACCTACTTACAATAAGAATTAATTTACTGTGTATTTTAAAATACATAACAATGCACTTTTGTCAGTTGGATATCGGAAACATATAAATAGACGAAATTCGATTGCATTCCATACATACAGAAAAATAAAACGAAACGAAACAAAAGTGGCCCTTTGGTTTTATGACTTTAGCAGGTAGGTATCCGACGACCGACAATCTCCGACGTCCGTTTGGTGTACGCTAGCTGCGGTCATGTAAAGATCTTATTTTCCTCGGCTGTACATACCGATCATTAACCTGCAACGTGATATTGGTTTCCTACAAGTCATCCCAGAAATAAAAAAGATTCACCGTTACGCATGAATCTTGCATAGATTCATAGCGAAAAATCATGTTTAAATTGTTAATTAGCTAATTCAAATGATATCCTCACATGACTAAATAAAAACATTATTCATTTGAGGTAACATTTTTAGATATGTCTTGTTTAAAAATGCAGCTTTACTATCTTTTTTTCAGTACAGAGGCAATCGCCTAGTCATGTTAACTAAACTTGACACGCACAAACTTTGACCGGTATCAACCGAAGCTCTACCCATTTGAACTACCGACGTTTGATTGACAAAACTCGTATATCGAAATAAGACTTTAATTTCACAGTCAGAGGCACAGATGAGGTATCACTGAATCTGTAATGAAGGTTCTAAGGTCCTAATTCCTAATTCCACCCCGTTTTTTTCTATCCGATTCCGATTCCATTAACCAACAGCGATATGGAGAACCAAGGAAGAGAGAGAGAGAGAGGGAGCATTTCAATTTCGTCGCGGCGACGGCGGTAACATTGGCGACGGCTGCGGAGACAAGAGGCGAGCTCGACGCCGAAGCTTTACATGTTTTTGCATTCTAACGTATCGATCACCACGTATACGAGAAAGAGACAAACACGAGCAGTAATTTCATGCAGATTTCGGGTGCAGCATGAATTATTAAAGAGATCTGGGATCCGCGGGTATGTGTACGTGTGCGTAGCTCTACGTGTGTGTATGTCTGTGTGTGTGTGTGTGTGTGTGTGTGTGTGTGTGTGTGTGTGTGTGTGTGTGTGTGTGTGTGTGTGTGTGTGTGTGTGTGAGTGATTGAGGCCGTGGTGTTTGGACGTGGACTCTGCAGTCCGCGGTACCCTGAGGAAAACACGGGGCTGAGCAGTTGATGACTTGATTCCACAATGAGCTGGCGGTTATTCAATGTACAGTTGCGTCATTTTTCAGCGCGTTTCTGCAAGTTTTTATTGCTAATAAGCATAAGCCCGGCCACATACGTTCAGTTTCAACTGACAATTTGGACTGCTCAGTTTAACTTTACATGTTAACCTCTACGTGTGTGGGTATATTTCAGTCTCAGTTGAACTCAGTTGAGCTGCAATTAAAATGAGTTAAACTTTTTTTATGTGAATGGTTCAACCAATCGTTGCGTGTGCGGGATTCAACTGTACAGTTCTCCTACAGTTCAAACTGTCAGTTAAAACTGAAAGTTTGTGGCTGGCTTAATATGCTTAATATTTTGAAACTAATCTAAAAGATTAACCATCAATTTGAATCTGAATTCATAAAAGTAGGTATTTGACTACAATAGGGTATCCACTCATACGTAGGAGAAACACCGCACACATTATATACAGGGTGTCAAGTTAAAGTAAAAAGCTGGCCATTTTCGATATAAGCCTTTCCGAAAAAAAAGTGTTTCATATTACTACCTCCATTGTTTTGTTATAGGACTTTTCAAAAACTAGTATCGTTTACTAGCGCACATTGAATCCAAACATAATTAATTGAACAGGATGAGTTATTAGCATCCCGGCGGCCGATAGTCATCAAAGAGTTTGAGAAAGAATTTTTTTTTGTATACAACAGTTGTTTGACTCATTAGTTTCAATAACGTAAAATTATTTTCATTTAAATAGGGTGTTGCATTTAGGCGTGACTGAAAGTGAGTACATTTTTTTAAATGGAACACCTTTTATGTCACACCATATTATGAATACCAACTGTGAAAAGAAATTGTTTCTGAGATATTCAATTGTTTGTCAAAAAATTGGCTACATTTTTGCAGATATTGTCTTAAAAATTTTATCACATAATAACTAAACCCATAGCTAGATGCTGATGTCATGAAAAATTAGATGCGCTATACCACTGTATAGCGGATAGCGTATACTGTAATTTATATTCTCTATCATATTCTTTTTACTAGTTTTTGTGATATTTGCAATTTAAAGAGTAGTATGCTATTTATTGCCCTAATATTGCTCTGTATACAGTGTGCTGGATAGCATGCTGTAAAATATTGAAAGAGTTATAGAAGAAGTAATTTAGAACATATTTAGCTAGATTTATTCATATAATAGTATATTATTCTATGAGCAAGTAATGTAAGCAATTTCTCACGAGAACGAAGTCTGCAAAGCGTTCGAGTGAGAAATTGCCATTACTTGCGAATTGAATACTATACTTTTTCTACGACCATGCAACGAAATTTTATAAATTAATTTTTGTGCATATAGGGACAGCTGTATGTCACTATGACGGTTTACAGGATTTTGACAGATTAAAATTGTTTGGTGCGCTTGTCACTTAGCGACGTTGTCAATACCTTGACAATGTCGCTAAGCAGTGTATCAACAATTTGGAAATGAAAAATCCAGAGCTGTGATTGGTTCTAAAGCCGTGAGGAATGAAATATTTCTCACTACTGGCGGGGTATGAGGAGCCAGGAATGAAATATTTGTCATGTGTGTGGGGAATGGTTAGTATTACTTATCATAAATTGCCATGATAATGAATGCATTCCTCAATAGGAGTAGAAAATAGTATATTATTCTATGAGCAAGTAATGTAAGCAATTTCTCACGAGAACGAAGTTTGCAGCACGAGCCGTAGGCGAGTGCTGCAAAGCGTTCGAGTGAGAAATTGCCATTACTTGCGAATTGAATACTATACTTTTTCTACGACCATGCAACGAAATTTTATAAATTAATTTTTGTGCATATAGGGACAGCTGTATGTCACTATGACGGTTTACAGAATTTTGACAGATTAAAATTGTTTGGTGCGCTTGTCACTTAGCGACGTTGTCAATACCTTGACAATGTCGCTAAGCAGTGTATCAACAATTTGGAAATGAAAAATCCAGAGCTGTGATTGGTTCTAAAGCCGTGAGGAATGAAATATTTCTCACTACTGGCGGGGTATGAGGAGCCAGGAATGAAATATTTGTCATGTGTGTGGGGAATGGTGAGTATTACTTATCATAAATTGCCATGATAATGAATGCATTCCTCAATAGGAGTAGAAAATAGTATATTATTCTATGAGCAAGTAATGTAAGCAATTTCTCACGAGAACGAAGTTTGCAGCACGAGCCGTAGGCGAGTGCTGCAAAGCGTTCGAGTGAGAAATTGCCATTACTTGCGAATTGAATACTATACTTTTTCTACGACCACGCAACGAAATTTTATAAATTAATTTTTGTGCATATAGGGACAGCTGTATGTCACTATGACGGTTTACAGGATTTTGACAGATTAAAATTGTTTGGTGCGCTTGTCACTTAGCGACGTTGTCAATACCTTGACAATGTCGCTAAGCAGTGTATCAACAATTTGGAAATGAAAAATCCAGAGCTGTGATTGGTTCTAAAGCCGTGAGGAATGAAATATTTCTCACTGCTGGCGGGGTATGAGGAGCCAGGAATGAAATATTTGTCATGTGTGTGGGGAATGGTTAGTATTACTTATCATAAATTGCCATGATAATGCATGCATTCCTCAATAGGAGTAGAAAAAATACTTAGAACGTACCTATTCAAAATCTTTCACATATTAGACACATTGGCGGCGGGGGGTGTTCAAAACTTTACCAGCGCTTATCTCGGTAACCGGTTTTCGCACATAAACCCCCTTTCCGTAGACCAGGTCACATATGATTCAATGAATTCATTTATTTCAAAAGTTCAATTGTTCAGGAAGATATAATGGACCACAAACTACACAAAAAAACATCGCGACCGTAGGTGAAGCAACATTGCCAAATAACTCATTATTTTTACAGTTTGACAATTTATTTCTAAAACGACTATCAGTAACGCATATTCTCTCCAAAAATATTTTATTTGAAAAACGCCGTAATACCGTGTTTACATTCTAGCTAAATTAATGATCGTCTGGTAAATACCTATGCCTTTGAATGTGCGTATTAAAGTCATTAAGCCAGTAGCCAACATGACGGACAAAAGCGAATGTAATGAATGTAAGTGCGGCACCGAAACTGAACGGGGAATTAAAACTTGACTGATAAACTCATCAGCGCCGCACAAAGCCGCGATCGCTATATTGGCACAAAAGCAGCTACATTGAAGCTCTAGCTTCACTGGCCCTTTATTTTACACCGCCGGCAGGCAACAATTTAATGAAACGATATATTGGTAATCTGCACAGGAAAACTACAACAAAATAGTGTGCTAGCAGCCGACAGATGGCGCGCACATTTACAACTGTCAACGATGTTGCACTAAACTCTTTGCACTGTTGTGGTCGAGAACCCGTGAATATAATCTACTTGTACAGAGATTCTATTCGATTCATAATATTTAATCGGGAATCAATTTGATTGGATTTGATTAGTTTCTTTATGATTTGTTTAGTACGTTATTTAGAACACCATGAGAATATTGTGTGGATAAGTTTGGGAGATCCTAAGCAGTCAATAAAGACATTGGCCAGGGTAACAAGTATTCTATTACAAACAAATTTCAGTAGTAGAAACACAGGTTCACGCAAAACTTAGAAATATCAGTGCTATGCTATCGTATATTTTGTAGAATTATACAAATAAAGTTGTTAGGCTTTTATTTCGCTAGGAGTTGCTAATTAATTAGCCGGTATTATTTTACAGGTACAGCGGAACAGAACTCGCCGAACAACTTTTTGAACAATGCAATGAGCATACTCGTAGGAAGTTGTACGTGTGCTGTCTCGCTAGAGATGGCAGCACCAGCGCTAACAAGCGTCGCCGCCGTAGATTCTGCCGCATGGCTGACCGTTTTACGCGTCGCTCGCTTGTTTATTACACCTGAAAGATCAGTGAACTCTAAACAATTGTTCTCTTGCACCCTGGTTTGAACTGATTTATGTGATTCGCGCTTCTATGACAACCAGCTTGAGTGAGGTAAACAACTACTTTCTGCTGTCGCTTCAAAAAAACTGTATATTTAAGTGGGGTGGGATTGAAACAAACGATATTGATTAAATTTGAAGGGGTAGTATTGTGACAACCCCTTTAGATAAATTAGCCAATTAATTTGGTAACCCTTTTAAGGTGGTGTTTTTGCGAGTCGCCATTTAAGGACCTTGTCGTTCATAATTTCGGTTTTATTTTGCCTTGGGGTGGGTGGTATCTTTACAAATCAGAACCCCGTTACTTCGGTTGAGTTAATTATATCCGAGTCGCTTTTAAGAAGGCTTTGCTAAACACTCAAATTGACCATTGTCTTGAGGATGCCGTGTTGACAGATTCAATATTATTCCACACCATTAAACGTAATGGCTGTGTTCGTAACTTGATTCTAAAAATGTTAAGTATAAATGAACTTGACGATTTTATCTTACTGAATGAGTTACACCTTTCTCTATTGGCCCTGTGCACGGCACGGAGTGGGGGACTGATAAACGATTTGGGTGCCCGTGGCGGAATATGAATCCCTCGAGAAGTTTTCTCCGTTGCGGCTGCACGCAAAAGCGCTGTGATCGACTTTGTTATTTCTTATTAAAATTCTTCAGCACAACGAATGAAAACGCGGATTAATTTCAGTGTACAAACCACAACAAACACACTACTTGCTTTTACCGATTTACGTACAACAACAACTTTAGGAGGAACTGTATAAAATGATTTTAGACATGTCAGACATGTCCCGTGGTAATACAGATGCCTTGTGTATGCCAAGAAGTGTACAAAACTGTACTTTTTTGAGTACATGAATCCATCGTCGTATCCAGGGGGGCCAAGGGGGGGGGGGGCAGCTGCCCCCTTGCGTTTTTTGGTACGTTGTTTAAGTATTACATAGTACTTTTTCCGTTATGGACAGTAGGGTGGTTACTTTTCTTTAGAAAGCGACGATCAATTGTTTCTAAATCCAAAAAAAGTAGACGCATTTTTTTCCGATATTTCGAATGGTGCCTATCGACGCCTCAAGTTTACATGGGAAAAAGACGTTTCTTGGTATTTTTCGAATAATCGTTCGGGGTTTGAGAAAACTTATGTTAAAATTATAGGACTTGTAGAGGACTTTCCAAAGATGAATTTTACCTAATATACATATGAATTTGACGCCCCCAACCCACCCCCATAGTGCCCTGAAAACTACCGAAATAAATTTACATTCTTCAGAAAATTAACCGTTGTAATCATTTCATTATTTTTCTTTCTCATAGAAATCATCACTATAAGTCTAGTGGGATGCTTATAAGCATTTGTCAGTTAATTTCCATTTGTTTAAACAAATTCTATTTGTTTAAATAATTAATTTTTCAAAAACCCGTTTGAATTCTGATTTGAGTTCGAAATGGCAGTATATTATCTTAGAGTGACATAATTCATTAAAAAACTTTTTTTCTAATTATGGTAGTGACAATAATGTCAGAAATAGATGAATATGTAAGATTGACTGCCCTTTGTATGTCTCAAAATTGTTTTCAAATAAACGGAAAGTTGAGGGAACTTGAAGGAACTTGAGGGAACTGCAATGGGTAACTGTCTCTCACCTTTTATTGCCAACTTGTTTATGAGCAGATTTGAAACCAATGTAAAGTCTATAGCACCATATCTCCCTAAGACTTGGGTTAGGTATGTCGACGATATTTTTGCCATTTTTGACACCAAGAAGTGCAGTATTCAAGATTTTCTTCTCGTTTTGAATTCTAAATTCAACACCATTAACTTTACTGTAGAACAAGAAATTAACGGCCAACTTCCATTTTTAGATACTCTGGTAGTCAGGAATAGCAAAAATATAATAGAAATTGACGTGTATCGGAAAGATACTAACACAATCAGGTTTATCCCTAATGATTCGCAGCATCCGTTTCAACAAAAATTGTCTTTTATTAGTTGTTTAGTAATTAGGTTATTGAAATTTCCATTGTCTGCAGATAGACATCAGCAAGAATTATTGTTTATTAAGAATGTTGTCATACATAATGGGTACCCTGAGAAAATAGTTGATAGAATGATTAAGAAGCAGAATCAAAAAATGTATGTAAATCAAATATCTACTTTAAATACTTTGTCTGTAGAAAAGAAGAAATATGTTAAAATACCGTTCGATTGTGCATATACAAGGGGTTTGAGAAGTATTTTTACATCACAAAATCTCTGTATAGCATATTCGACTCATAATAGCATAAAAAACCTTCTTGGAAACCCAATGGATAAGGTAGATGTACTTGATAAATCTGGTATATATTGTATCAAATGTCATGACTGTGAAAAAGAATACGTAGGCCAGACTAGAAGAACAATTTTAACTAGGTTCAAAGAACATGTAGCTCATTTTAAATATAATCGTTTTGAAAAATCTAGTGTGGCTCAACATATTTTAGACACAGGTCATAAAGTAGTTGTAGATGACTTAAAACCTGTAAAAGCTGTGTCAAATAATAGGGAACTAAACAGCTTGGAAAGTATCTTTATTCACTTGAATAGAGAAAAATTAATAAATTCAGACAGGGGTCCTATACCTAGTTCGCCATTGTTTGACCTGCTTTAATTAAAACTTGTTTTTTACGCTTCAATGATCAAAATTCACTGAGGTGTGAACAACAAATGGTATATATAGGCTAATTTTTAACATGGACGTCACTTCCACTAGTGATTTGCTTGGACAATATCCAGTAAAGATACTATGAAGTGCTAATCTCTCTTTTCCTCTTTTTAGGTTCTACTGAAGATGGCAACATAGTTGCTGAAATACGTATTTAGGTTCTAAAATACTTGTTGTGGTTAGGGGTTTATAATTTTATTATGTGTTAGAATTGATTAAAAATTAAGCACACTATTGATGCTTGTTAATACTTACGACATGTTATTTGCAGTAGGCCTTCCAGTCGCTAGGTTACCATTAAAACTAATGGTGGATTTTGTTTATGCAATTTAGGTAGTACCTACCTAAACAATTCTCATATATAGCTGGAGTGTACCGTGATGTACAGCGTTCCGGTACATTCCTGGAATGTCAGGTGTACGTATGAGCTTTGTAC
This sequence comes from Melinopterus prodromus, assembly GCA_964023965.1. Lineage (NCBI taxonomy): Eukaryota > Metazoa > Arthropoda > Insecta > Coleoptera > Scarabaeidae > Melinopterus > Melinopterus prodromus. The sequence goes on along the minus strand of OZ030391.1, from coordinate 1,911,566 downwards.
CACTAGTAGTATGTATGTGGGTACACGGTAGACACGCTTATGGGCGAGTACGGTGTATTATACGTATATATCTAGGCCCGTATAGTACATTAGCATTAATTTGTGACGTGAATTAGTTGGAGGAATTACGGGACACGGAATTGGACCCGTGTGAACTGTAAGCGAACTATTTCGAACCATAACTGCGAAGTGTGCCTCTGGCAAATCTAGGATAAGGGAGTCTGACTGCCAATAAAGCTCTCCTTGCCAAAGCATCGCTGGTTAAACGAATCTAATTATAAGTGTAGCTTAATTTAAGGAGGTTCTGACAAAATTTATCTGCTATGAATACAAATGAACAAAAATGATTGGTCAATAAGTTCTGAATAAATAAATTGAACAATTTATGAGGCGTCACAATGCATTTAACACATTTTAATATAAGACTTGCCTTTCCAATTCTTTTTCGTCTAGATCTCTTGCCCAAAATATTTTAAATTTACACAGAGTATAACTCAAGATCTTGTCTACAGATTGGCTTTTGTATTTTGTAAATTCTGAATAATTTATGTATACGACATTTATTGGTAAAATTAATAGTGTAGCTGCAAGAGCAAATTCTATTTGATCGAGATCGGTCGCATCTGCATTGATATAATACTATATAGTGAGCCAGGATTTGCCAAATATTTTCAGTCTAATGACAGTACCGGTAGTGTCAAATACTGTTGTTTTGACAATATCTCACAATAAATATTGACAGTAGTCAATAGTATCAAAAGATCTCATATTGTGATACCGTGTACGGTCCTTGCCTAAGGGCGTCGGATAGGCAGCGTGGTCAGCGTGTCCAAAATGCATGTGTTCTGTTTGTTTTTGGTTTGGGGAAGTATGATCATGTATCGAATGGGCTGGGCTTTTAGTTTCTACTGAAGATGGCAACATAGTTGCTGAAATACGTATTTAGGTTTCTAAAATACTTGCTGTGGTTAGGGGTTTATAATTTTATTATTAAGTTCGCCACAGTCTCCAAAATATTGTCATTCATTTCACTGTTAAAAAGTCCGACCTCAAACACAGGGCTCAATACTTTTGCAACCGATAGTAGATCTAATGATCCTCACACCATGTATAGGAAAAACAATTTTCATTTCTTCCATAACCAGTTTTTTAGCCATTTCATACTCTTTCCATCATTTTATACCTAATTTTCTATAAATAATACTTGTTTTATCATGGTATTATTACGTTATATTTTACGTTGTTTATCGGTGGTTGAATGTTATTATTTCGCTTCATGTGCGATTACGAGCAAAGTAGTTGGGATACAAATTATTATTATACACGTTTATGGATCAGATACATTGGTTAATTAATTCTAAAAAGTACAGCCCTCTATCTATTTTAGTTTGTTCAGGAGGATTTTTGAAACTTAGATTTTACGTTGTTTATCGGTGGTTGAATGTTATTATTTCGCTTCATGTGCGATTACGAGCAAAGTAGTTGGGATACAAATTATTATTATACACGTTTATGGATCAGATATATTGGGTAATTAATTCTAAAAAGTACAGCCCTCTATCTATTTTAGTTTGTTCAGGAGGATTTTTGAAACTTAGATTTTACGTTGTTTATCGGTGGTTGAATGTTATTATTTCGCTTCATGTGCGATTACGAGCAAAGTAGTTGGGATACAAATTATTATTATACACGTTTATGGATCAGATATATTGGGTAATTAATTCCAAAAAGTACAGCCCTCTATCTATTTTAGTTTGTTCAGGAGGATTTTTGAAACTTAGATTTTACGTTGTTTATCGGTGGTTGAATGTTATGATTTCGCTTCATGTGCGATTACGAGCAAAGTAGTTGGGATACAAATTATTATTATACACGTTTATGGATCAGATATATTGGGTAATTAATTCCAAAAAGTACAGCCCTCTATCGATTTTAGTTTGTTCAGAAGGATTTTTGAAACTTAGATTTTACGTTGTTTATCGGTGGTTGAATGTTATGATTTCGCTTCATGTGCGATTACGAGCAAAGTAGTTGGGATACAAATTATTATTATACACGTTTATGGATCAGATACATTGGGTAATTAATTCTAAAAAGTACAGCCCTGTATCTATTTTAGTTTGTTCAGGAGGATTTTTGAAACTTAGATTTTACGTTGTTTATCGGTGGTTGAATGTTATTATTTCGCTTCATGTGCGATTACGAGCAAAGTAGTTGGGATAAAAATTATTATTATACACGTTTATGGATCAGATACATTGGGTAATTAATTCTAAAAAGTACAGCCCTCTATCTATTTTAGTTTGTTCAGGAGGATTTTTGAAACTTAGATTTTACGTTGTTTATCGGTGGTTGAATGTTATTATTTCGCTTCATGTGCGATTACGAGCAAAGTAGTTGGGATAAAAATTATTATTATACACGTTTATGGATCAGATACATTCGGTAATTAATTCTAAAAAGTACAGCCCTCTATCTATTTTAGTTTGTTCAGGAGGATTTTTGAAACTTAGATTTTACGTTGTTTATCGGTGGTTGAATGTTATTATTTCGCTTCATGTGCGATTACGAGCAAAGTAGTTGGGATACAAATTATTATTATACACGTTTATGGATCAGATACATTGGGTAATTAATTCTAAAAAGTACAGCCCTCTATCTATTTTACTTTGTTCAGGAGGATTTTTGAAACTTAGATTTTACGTTGTTTATCGGTGGTTGAATGTTATTATTTTGCTTCATGTGCGATTACAAGCAAAGTAGTTGGGATACAAATTATTATTATACACGTTTATGGATCAGATACATTGGGTAATTAATTCTAAAAAGTACAGCCCTCTATCTATTTTAGTTTGTTCAGGAGGATTTTTGAAACTTAGATTTTACGTTGCTTTTAGATGGTAGACTGTTATGATTTCGCTTCATGTGCGATTACGAGCAAAGAAGTTGGGATACAAATTATTATTATACACGTTTATGGATCAGATACATTGGGTAATTAATTCGAAAAAGTACAGCCCTCTATCTATTTTACTTTGTTCAGGAGGACTTTTGAAACTTAGATTTTACGTTGTTTATCGGTGGTTGAATGTTATTATTTCGCTTCATGTGCGATTACGAGCAAAGTAGTTGGGATAAAACTTATTATTATACACGTTTATGGATCAGATACATTGGGTAATTAATTCTAAAAAGTACAGCCCTCTATCTATTTTAGTTTGTTCAGGAGGATTTTTGAAACTTAGATATTACGTTGTTTATCGGTGGTTGAATGTTATTATTTCGCTTCATGTGCGATTACGAGCAAAGTAGTTGGGATACAAATTATTATTATACACGTTTATGGATCAGATACATTGGGTAATTAATTCTAAAAAGTACAGCCTTCTATCTATTTTAGTTTGTTCAGGAGGATTTTTGAAACTTAGATTTTACGTTGTTTATCGGTGGTTGAATGTTATTATTTCGCTTCATGTGCGATTACGAGCAAAGTAGTTGGGATACAAATTATTATTATACATGTTTATGGATCAGATATATTGGGTAATTAATTCCAAAAAGTACAGCCCTCTATCTATTTTAGCTTGTTCAGGAGGATTTTCGAAACTTAGATTTTACGATGTTTATCGGTGGTTGAATGTTATTATTTCGCTTCATGTGCGATTACGAGCAAAGTAGTTGGGATACAAATTATTGTTATCCACGTTTATGGATCAGATACATTGGGTAATTAATTCTAAAAAGTACAGCCCTCTATCTATTTTACTTTGTTCAGGAGGATTTTTGAAACTTAGATTTTACGTTGTTTATAGGTGGTTGAATATTATGATTTCGCTTCATGTGCGATTACGAGCAAAGTAGTTGGGATACAAATTATTATTATACACGTTTATGGATCAGATACATTGGGTAATTAATTCTAAAAAGTACAGCCCTGTATCTACTTTAGTTTGTTCAGGAGGATTTTTGAAACTTAGATTTTACGTTGTTTATCGGTGGTTGAATGTTATTATTTCGCTTCATGTGCGATTACGAGCAATGTAGTTGGGATACAAATTATTATTATACACGTTTATGGATCAGATACATTGGGTAATTAATTCTAAAAAGTACAGCCCTGTATCTACTTTAGTTTGTTCAGGAGGATTTTTGAAACTTAGATTTTACGTTGTTTATCGGTGGTTGAATGTTATTATTTCGCTTCATGTGCGATTACGAGCAAAATAGTTGGGATACAAATTATTATTATACACGTTTATGGATCAGATACATTGGGTAATTAATTCCAAAAAGTACAGCCCTCTATCTATTTTAGTTTGTTCAGGAGGATTTTTGAAACTTAGATTTTACGTTGTTTATCGGTGGTTGAATGTTATTATTTCGCTTCATGTGCGATTACGAGCAAAGTAGTTGGGATAAAAATTATTATTATACACGTTTATGGATCAGATACATTGGGTAATTAATTCTAAAAAGTCAGCCCTCCGTTGGATTAAAAATATAGTATAGTATGTGTTACGTGCATTGTAGTCATGGAGTAAGGATTTATTGGTAATCCTTTTGGGCAAACCCATAATCCTATAGACGAGCCGCTACTCCTGGAGCCACAAATGTATTAAATGAGCTATATTGATTTGCAATTGAGATAATTATACAAAGATACATCCAAATTAGTGTATTAGTTTGCAATATCTCGGCAATGCTATACAGTATACATAATACCTACTTGAGCTGTAGTAAATGAAGTTTAGAATAGACTTTGGAGGATATTGTATGAGCCAGTTTCTATAGGTCATTGTACAGATGCTAACTTATTAGCGACTAGTTGGCTCATTAGGAGAGGATCGCTAATATTAAAATTAATTTCGGTAAAGTTACTTGTATGGGAGTTACCCAATTATTGATAGTATGTATCGTATGTATCTAATTTTAGGTTCAGCAGCTTTAAAACAAAAAACGTTCCTAAAAACCTAAAATCTTAAACAAAATTAGATAAGATCCCATTAAAAGTTACGACGAAATTCAGTAGCTAATAAATACCACGTAATATGAGAGCTAATATCAAAATTTCATCGCGAAATCGTAGTTTAATTTGATTTCCCAGCATACCGATTTATGCGATTATGGATATAATCGAACGCAATGTTATTAAAGCTGGACCCGATGTAGTCCGAGAATGGATTTTCGAATATTTTGCAGCCAGCTTAATATTTAGTTTTAATAAGGGCTCTAAAATATCCGACCCGACCCTGAATAAGCCGGCCGAACTCCAAGTTATGCCGACTCGAAGTTCGAATACTTAGACAGAGCAATAACAAAATTACTACACTAGAAATTCCGAGAAGCTTGCGAAGAAGACTGCTTGAATACTTGTATGTCTATACTTCTTAGTCTGGGAGCATTATAATAAACTTGGAATGTGCTACTCTGACGTCGCTTCTAAAATTCATTATGTGAAAACTTCCGCGGGTAAACTTTAAGTATATTAGGAGTTTATTTATACTTTTGAGTAAATACAACACGTACTAATGCTAGGAAAGAATTATTGTTTTAACTGATACGTTAGTTATTAGTTTTTTCTGAATAATTCACTAAACATAATCTTGAAATCTTATAACCAATGTGTTATTGAACATATAGGAATATAAAATTGTCACGTAAATACAGATACACACAGAGAAAGGAATGCTCAATTCAAATAAAATTGCTTTGTATCAAAACAACGGTTGATTTCCATATCCACGAAATAACTATCCACTTCAACCGAGACAATATTTTCTCAGTACAAATGTGTTAAGTGCTTCGTTCGAGATAAAATTAGTTGCAACGAGTAAACTATTGACTTGCACCAAATAGTCATCAACTCGAAAGGACTATAATGTTGTTTTGAATGAAACTTTGTAGTATTATTTCAAATATTTCAACATTTGGACCAAACTAATATTGTTTTAATGCAACCATATGATGTCTTACAGAGAGTAATAGAGCTATCGGAATAAGTAATAGGTTATTTTGCTTGGAAGAACCAATGTTTCAGAGAAACATTTGTAATTTTGGTTCAAGACCTTTAGTGTTCTGAATAGAGTATTTTGTTCTCAAAGCAAGTAACTGTCATTTTAAACGAAGTGCGTTAAAAATTCACAGCAAGTAATAGTAATTTACATTCAACATAATATATTGATTTGAAGTGAATGTTTTTGTTGTTTTGTTAAAACTATCTACCGCTGCTGCAAAGGTTACATAAAAAATAAGTCTATCAAAACAAATGCAGAAAGAACTACACGATTATAATAGCACATTACTTTCTTAATCATATTTACTAGCAAGAATAATTCTTCTGGCTGACAAAGCTAATCAAAACATAATATGTGGTATTACATCAAAGTTCTTTAAGCAATTATTTTGTAAGACATATATTTTTTTTAGTCATGTAGCAAAGACAATTGGTAAAAAAAGTTCATATATACCAATACATTAATTTATTATAAAAATAAATATACATTTCAAACAAGTAGGTGTCATACTGATATAAACCCAATAACTTGTTATAAAAGAAAAAAAAATACATTTAAAATACAATCAAAAATACAAAAAAATGTCATCCTGATACAGTAATTAGTACAGTTAAGAGCTAAGCAGTCAACAAGATTTGATGGGCCTTTCTGCAACTGGCCATTATAATACGGTTTCTCACCTTAGATGTTTCTAAATCTCCTCTTAGCTTCACCGCTTCCCGGAAAACAATCCTATCTCCAATAGCCGGAATAAGTTCTTTTATCTCTTCTTCTGTAAGTTTTGTTATGTTTTGCACGGTTATTTTATGGTCTGCAAACATAGAATGCACATAGTGTATTAACATTCGCATGAAAAATAGATATACGCATATACTTACTGTCAAATATCGTTTTAAGATGATCTGATGAAATTGAAAAATCATCCACGCTGTCCATTATCACATGTAAAACTGCAGATACAATCAAGCGTATATCAAAGCGACACTGCTCACCACTATAACCAATATATTTGCATGGAGTTAACGTTGTTGTGAGTGAGACTGGAGAATGTAGTCCTCATATACTGCGTATCTAAAAACTGTCGCCGTTCTACGTCGCGTCAGTCTGGTGCCACAAACCGCGCAAACTCTTAAGTTTTCCGCACAATGAAACCACCCGATATTTTAAACTAAGCATTTGGTTACTTGGTTCACACAAAACATCTCTTGCATCAACCAACTAGTGTTACTTGTTTTGAACACCATATTTTACATATATGATCTTGTTTCAATGCAATAGTTGTTTTCATTGGAATATATTGAATTGTTCAATGCAACACACTATATTCTTAAAAGAACTCATAAGAACTTTTAAAATTATCCAATGTAGTTTTACTTGGAAACAAAATGTTGTCGCTTCAAAGGAGAAATTTGTGAGTTTTGATTCAAAAAGCTCATCTAAATTGAAAACTTTATTGATTTGTTCGGAGTAAATTTCGGCAAGACAACGAATGTCTTAAACATTTCTCTGTGTGTACGTGATAATAGAAGGCCAGTAAAGAGTTATGTTATGTACGTGAAGCCAGGGGCCTGAGGGCCTCCATTTTATTAGGTACTTAAAAGTTATAATTGATTATTAAACTATGCACAATGTGCCAGTTATTATTGACCCAAAAGTTCGAAGCGATCTCATTTCGAGGCCAGCGAGGAAATTTCTATACACCATTTTACTAACTAGAAATAAGTATAAAAGATTATATGACAACCAGGGAATAAAGGATATGGATAAAGAAACATAACCTAAAAAGTTAAGAAAATAAACTGCTTCCAGTGGCTCAGGAACTCAGTAATTTTATCTCTACCGTGTGGCCAAACCACAAAGGTATCATCAACATATCTGACCCAATGCTTGGGTTTGTAAGGGCTTGACCTAATGGCCTTTTCTTCAAACAATTCCATGAAGAAATTGGCGATTACCGGTGAAAGAGGTAACCCCAGAGCAGCGCCCTCTACCTGCTCATACATCGCGCCCGCCCACTTGAAGTATGTGGTGGAGAGACAATACTCTACAAGATCCGGTACATCGGTTGGTAGACCTAGGGGCACAAGTGTTGTCCGAAGGCCTTCGACTGCCTCCTTAACCGGAACACACGTAAAGGGTGATGTTACGTCGAAACTTACGAGTATATCCTGCGGGTCAATAACAACTTCCTTCAAAATCTGAATAAAGTGTTCATAGTTCTTGACAAAAGAGGTAGTTTGTCCTATAAACGGTTGGATGGTTTTCGACAAGTATTTTGTGCGCTGACGATTGGTCTCAAAGGTACGTTTTCCTTGTGGATCTTTGGCAAACCGTAGATCCTAGGTGCCCTAGAGGCTTGAACAAAAAGACTTCTTTGTTCCTGTTTGGGAATCGATGATGATTTAACCAATTCCTTCACTCGCCTTCCTATCTTATCTGTTGGCTCCTTGGCAATTTTACGGTTCTTTGGTTCTTTTACGGTACTCTTCTTTGGTAATATTGCTCTTCGGCGTAGTAGCTTTCCTAGGTACCCTGGAAACCTCTTGACGAATGTCTCTGCTTGTACACATGGAATTTTGTAAAATGCGGCTTCTACTTCCGTAATAATTTCTTCTTTAGGTATTCTTATGTGTGCGATTGCAAAGTTCAATCCTTTGCCGAGGACCGACAATTCACCAGAACTAATCACCTCAGATACATTGGGTAATTAATTCTAAAAAGTACCGCCCTCTATCTATTTTAGTTTATTCAGGAGGATTTTTGAAACTTTGATTTTACGTTGTTTATCGGTGGTCGAATGTTATTATTTCGCTATATGTGCGATTACGCGCAAAGTAGTTGGGATACAAATTATTATTATACACGTTTATGGATCAGATACATTGGGTAATTAATTCTAAAAAGTACAGCCCTCTATCTATTTTAGTTTGTTCAGGAGGATTTTTGAAACTTAGATTTTACGTTGTTTATCGGTGGTTGAATGTTATTATTTCGCTATATGTGCGATTACGCGCAAAGTAATTGGGATACAAATTATTATTATACACGTTTATGGATCAGATACATTGGGTAATTAATTCTAAAAAGTACAGCCCTCTATCTATTTTAGTTTGTTCAGGAGGATTTTTGAAACTTAGATTTTACGTTGTTTATCGGTGGTTGAATGTTATTATTTCGCTATATGTGCGATTACGCGCAAAGTAATTGGGATACAAATTATTATTATACACGTTTATGGATCAGATACATTGGGTAATTAATTCTAAAAAGTACAGCCCTCTATCTATTTTAGTTTGTTCAGGAGGATTTTTGAAACTTAGATTTTACGTTGTTTATCGGTGGTTGAATGTTATTATTTCGCTATATGTGCGATTACGCGCAAAGTAATTGGGATACAAATTATTATTATACACGTTTATGGACCAGATACATTGGGTAATTAATTCTAAAAAGTACAGCCCTCTATCTATTTTAGTTTGTTCAGGAGGATTTTTGAAACTTAGATTTTACGTTGTTTATCGGTGGTTGAATGTTATTATTTCGCTATATGTGCGATTACGCGCAAAGTAATTGGGATACAAATTATTATTATACACGTTTATGGATCAGATACATTGGGTAATTAATTCTAAAAAGTACAGCCCTCTATCTATTTTAGTTTGTTCAGGAGGATTTTTGAAACTTAGATTTTACGTTGTTTATCGGTGGTTGAATGTTATTATTTCGCTATATGTGCGATTACGCGCAAAGTAGTTGGGATACAAATTATTATTATACACGTTTATGGATCAGATACATTGGGTAATTAATTCTAAAAAGTACAGCCCTCTATCTATTTTAGTTTGTTCAGGAGGATTTTTGAAACTTTGATTTTACGTTGTTTATCGGTGGTCGAATGTTATTATTTCGCTATATGTGCGATTACGCGCAAAGTAGTTGGGATACAAATTATTATTATACACGTTTATGGATCAGATACATTGGGTAATTAATTCTAAAAAGTACAGCCCTCTATCTATTTTAGTTTGTTCAGGAGGATTTTTGAAACTTAGATTTTACGTTGTTTATCGGTGGTTGAATGTTATTATTTCGCTTCATGTGCGATTACGAGCAAAGTAGTTGGGATACAAATTATTATTATACACGTTTATGGGTCAGATACATTGGGTAATTAATTCTAAAAAGTACAGCCCTCTATCTATTTTAGTTTGTTCAGGAGGATTTTTGAAACTTAGATTTTACGTTGTTTATCGGTGGTTGAATGTTATTATTTCGCTTCATGTGCGATTACGAGCAAAGTAGTTGGGATACAAATTATTATTATACACGTTTATGGGTCAGATACATTGGGTAATTAATTCTAAAAAGTACAGCCCTCTATCTATTTTAGTTTGTTCAGGAGGATTTTTGAAACTTAGATTTTGCGTTGTTTATCGTTGGTTGAATGTTATTATTTCGCTTCATGTGCGATTACGAGCAAAGTAGTTGGGATACAAATTATTATTATACACGTTTATGGATCAGATACATTGAGTAATTAATTCTAAAAAGTACAGCCCTCTATCTATTTTAGTTTGTTCAGGAGGATTTTTGAAACTTGGATTTTACGTTGTTTATCGGTGGTTGAATGTTATTATTTCGCTTCATGTGCGATTAAGAGCAAAGTAGTTGGGATACAAATTATTATTGTACACGTTTATGGATCAGATATATTAGATAATTAATTCTAAAAAGTACAGCCCTCTATCTATTTTAGTTTATACAGGAGGATTTTTGAAACTTAGATTTTACGTTGTTTATCGGTGGTCGAATGTTATTATTTCGCTTTATGTGCGATTACGAGCAAAGTAGTTGGGATACAAATTATTATTATACACGTTTATGGATCAGATACATTGGGTAATTAGTTCTAAATAGTACAGCCCTCTATCTATTTTAGTTTGTTCAGGAGGATTTTTGAAACTTAGATTTTACGTTGTTTATTGGTGGTTGAATGTTATTATTTCGCTTCATGTGCGATTACGAGCAAAGTAGTTGGGATACAAATTATTATTATACACGTTTATGGATCAGATACTTTGGGTAATTAATTCTAAAGAGTACAGCCCTCTATCTATTTTAGTTTGTTCAGAAGGATTTTTGAAACTTAGATTTTAAGTTGTTTATCGGTGGTTGAATGTTATTATTTCGCTTCATGTGCGATTACGAGCAAAGTAGTTGGGATACAAATTATTATTATACACGTTTATGGATCAGATACATGGGGTAATTAATTCTAAAAAGTACAGCCCTCTATCTATTTTAGTTTGTTCAGAAGGATTTTTGAAACTTAGATTTTAAGTTGTTTATCGGTGTTTGAATGTTATTATTTCGCTTCATGTGCGATTACGAGCAAAGTAGTTGGGATACAAATTATTATTATACACGTTTATGGATCAGATACATGGGGTAATTAATTCTAAAAAGTACAGCCCTCTATCTATTTTAGCTTGTTCAGGAGGATTTTTGAAACTTAGATTTTGTTGGTGATTAGACATATTTATAACTACTTTGTCCACAGTAGTAGATTTGGTCACAATCTTCTTAGCTTCTAACTTAACCGACTTCTTCTTGTGAGATTCGGTTGCATTGTCAAACTGGAATTCCGCCTTTCTCCATGTGGTGGAATCAATCTTACTCCAATCTTCGGCTGACAATCTATTTGCTAATTTGAAATGGAGTTTTAGGAATTTACCTGTAATGTCCTGTAAAGATCATGGAAGTTGTTGACTGGTAGAACTGAATGTAATGGCATATACGAGCTTTTTCAAAATAATCCAAAATAATCAAAATAATTATCAATTGAAAGAGAGAACACAGGCCATTATAAGGATGTACTGTTCGGTCAAATCCAACATCTAAACGAAAAGTTATTGACGTTCAAATTCAGAAGCTTCCCATTATTTTCAGATTTTATAAACTTTACCAAGTTGTATTTTTGTTAAAGTTTCTGTTACTAACGTTGTCGTTGTATCTCCTTTAAAAACAAAAATAATGAAGTGAATAGAAAAATAAAATGATCAGAAAATATTACTGTTCATTCCAGTTATTGCCAGTTTATTATACCTGAAAAATCCCATATAGTGCTTTAAAGATCAGGCAAAAAAACATTCTGTATAAACTGAAAACGTAACGTATAACTAAAAACCAAATAAATATTCATCTGTACTTCTTCTGAAGAATTAGGCTACCAGTGAGTGAAAGAATTGTCAAACTAGATAAGTAAATGGTTGCTGAGAAAATCCACTTTCCATTTTTGCATAATTTTTGCATTATCCCTTAATTCTTTTGATCAGTTTAGTTCAGAATCACCCCAATCTGTAAATACAAGTTTCATGAACACATTAAAAATAATGAAATATTAATTTTTTGAATTCTTACAACTTCTCAAGTGATACAAAATAGCTCATCAAAGTGAACGTGTAGTATTCACATTTCGCGTTTAACTAAAAAATCTGATGTGGCCAGGCACATTACTTTATCATACAAAATATAAAATAGTTTAGCTGCATGAGAATCTATTTGATTGAGATATAATCGTGTCTGCATTAAAATTAAACTAGTTAGCCAGGATTTGACAGATATTTTGATAGCCAATAGTATCAATAGTAGGTATTGTCAAAGCATCAGCATTTGACACTACCTACTGTCATCAGAATAATAGTTAATTATCTCACAAATGCCGAAAGTATGGAATAGCGCGACGAGCGCTGATGCGGCGCGTCACCGATGGCGGCGCGTCGCCGTCGCATGTGAGCGATTCGCGCTATGTAGTTTTCGGCAGGAGTGACATCAACGCTTTTTGTGTTGCGTTTTGAGAAATAAGTATTTACAAATATTCAAAAATGGTTATATTTCTGTATAGGAAATGTTAGGTTGATAATGCGTTGATACCTACCACTTCTACGAAACGTCAAGTTTGAAAAACTAATTCAAATTCTGACAGATTCATATTCGTTCATGACACTGTAGATGTCACATACTACTGTACCACCATACTAAAATACATAACTACACTAATCGCTATACTTTATTTACAATTTTCTCTATTTATCGTTTTTACAATTAGATATAACAACGGGTTGATATTTCTTATCAACAAACAATCAAATTGGTGATCTTATTTTATTTGAATTTTGTATTTTGTACTTTGTCGCACTAGAGCGGCAACGTTCCATAGCGGTTCTCCAACCTATGATGAAATCAGCTCAAATCAGCTGTTTTCGAGTGTGACAGCCATAGACATTTCTGTGATGACAGCACAAAAAATATTTGTCAAATCCAGGCACATAGTAGCCTGGATTTGACAAATATTTTTTCATATCAATGCAGATGCGACCGACCTCGATCAAATAGAATTTGTTCTTGAAGCTAAACTATTAATTTTACCCAAAAATATCATAGGCATAAATTATTCAAAATTTCCTCTACTTTAATTTATTATTTAACTACTTTGACGAAATTATAGAAATTGCAGCTAATTTGCAAAATAGTTGCAAAATGCAAAGAGTAAATACTCACTTCCTTTGCACCCTTTTGAACCAAAAGCTTTTCAGCTCTAAGTTCAATCATCAAACTTCTAAATATGAACTTTCGGTCCGATACCTTTAGTAGTTTCTCCGGAATGTAATTTCATATCAATGCAGATGCGATCGATCTCGATCAAATAGAATTTGCTCTTGAAGCTAAACTATTAATTTTACCAAAAAAAGTCATAGGCATAAATTATTCAAAATTTCCTCTACTTTCATTTATTATTTAACTATTTTGACGAAATTACAGAAATGGCGGCTCATTTGCAAAATCCTTGAAAAAGGCTTAGAATAAACTACCAGTTCCTTTGGACCCTTTTGAACCAAAAGCTTTTCAGCTCTAAGTTAGGTCATGAAACTTCTAAATATGAACTTTCGTCCCGATACCTTTAGTAGTTTCTCCGGAATCGTCGCCACAAAAATCGTTTACACACACACGCACACACAGACACACACACACACACACAGACATTTTTTTGTACCTTGGTCAAAAATGTTCAGGGGACCCAAAAATACCTATTTCCGCTAAAAACTCAATATTTTTTTTTGGCATGATTACAATACTTTATTATACTGCGTATGATAAAGTAAAAATAAAATACCATTGAAAAAATATTTACTAAGATATTTTAAGCAATTTTGAAAATGCTTTGTTATTTTACAAAGTTTCGGGCAATTCTGTTCATGTTGTTTCTGTGCTATTACCAGTAAATTTTTCTGATAAAAAAGTAACATTGACACGGTGTTATACTCTTCATAGGTGCAGAAGCGTATAGGCAAAACTGGGAAAACTGAAAGTGATTCATCGCTTAAAATCGTATGAACCAAGATATGAACGTACCGCGTGAATTGGTTATTAGCTGTGTATATTAAGTTGCCTACTAGGTAGTTCGTTCAAGATTAATATTTAATTATTAAAAATACTTAGTTATTTAATTGTGATAATTGTCCTATCTAATTTATATATCCATCATTAGCATGTTTAACAGAAGCAAAGTGAAAACATACCAACGAAAACATGTTGTTCACATCACACATTCGCGCTTGAATTGGAGGTTAGGTTGCTACCGCTGTCATTCGTTCTTATGGTTCTAAGAACAGACGTACTTTTTTGTCTTGCCCATTTAAATTATACAGCAGACGTATGAAAAGTATGCTATTTCGTTTTAACACGCGTCAATATTTAGAAATATTCTGTAACGTATGTCTAAAATAACACCTGAAATCTATGAGTAATCTTCAGCTCTCCCAGTTTTGCCTATAACAAGTCGTATGTCTAATAATCGCGGAAAATGTGCTACCGAGTAAAATAGACAGTGTTTCATAAAAATCCGTTAGTTTCATATTTGTGAATAAAATTCCTGAACTTTTCGGTGAAGGAAACTTGATAGGAAACTTTAAACACAGGGTGCATATTAAGTAAGAACAAACAAGTTTTATATTAACTTATATTTGACTGTGTTGTAATAAATACAATATTTAGCGATGGCTCGCAGGTTTGACATCACTGGTTCACAGAAATCTCACCTAAACTCCAAACATATTGAAACTACTTTGGGCGCGAATTGCTCCAGCTAAACACGCAAACCAGACTCACACACACACACACACACACACACACACACACACATATACACACGGTGACGGACTAAAGTGCAGAAGGTCTTACACTTAATCCCCTACAAAAGCTCAAAGCGCTGTCAAGCTCCACGGGTGATACTCTTAGCTCCCTTAGCACACATTGCACACACACAGAGACTGAAGATGCTTTCGCGAACCGAGATGAAACGCCGGCTTTAAGAAAGTAATCCGGCGCATATGTTAATTTGATACACTCGCTACCGCTCGTGTCTAAAAGCAGCGGGCGGGAACGAGTTGATAATTTCGTATTGTGACCGGTTCGAATTGCACGGAGGGCTTCATTAAGTGCAGACGCGAGACAACAGAAATAATTAACATTTACGCGAAATTTGGATTTGCCCGCACGAGGTGGCGCCAGTGTCGCTGGGCGGGGGGTGGGGGGAGTTGAGCTCGGAGGTGTCTTTGGATATTCTGCGCTGGGATGAAATTAACGGATACTTTATTGGAGTGTGCAGGCTGTTGCCGGAGAGCCGTCGTTAAATCGTCGGTTTATCGTCGAACGGATAATTTGCACGCCGTTGCAGGGGCAAATCGAGCGATTGTTTGTGCTGGGAATTGCCGAAAAGTTGGGAACCCCGGACCAATTGGTGGCTGTTCTAAACGCACTTTATTTTGCATTTATAGTTAAGGTTGTAGTCGAGACTGTTCATTCATTGAATCTCAAACAGTTGCATTCTAAGTTTGATTGGCTGTATGTATATTTTAATTTAAACTGTATTCAGAACTTTGATAGTCTTACGCCGGGTATTGTAAATGGACCAATCCATCTGAAGTGGTCCAGAGGTGGCCGCTTGTCCATTGCAGAAAAAAAAATCATTTTTTCTGAAATGAATTTGCCTATGTTCAGGAAGTACAAAACATTTTTTTAAAATTATTTTACTCCGTTCAGAAACGGCTCCCAGTTTTGTGTCAGCGAATCCGACATTTTTGACATTGGTATGTGTTTTGTTAAACAAAATATTTTTTTTTTGATGGTCCTAGAGAGTTGTAATAAAAACCAGTCTATTATGCAGATTTCAAGCTACCTGTTAAGTATACAATACACGTAGATTACGTTTTTTTCTATTTAAAAAATATCCTAAAGTTTACTTACAGTAGCTTATTAGGAGCCGTTTTCATGATTTTTTTTTACAAGAAGGGGTACTTCATTTATCCATTCAATATTTTTTAATTATAACCTTGTATGCAAAGGCCTTGTAATAAAAAAATAGCTTTCTTACTCCTTCCATACATATAATATCAGTAAGAATTTGTTATATTACTGCGTCTACAAAAATATAATGTAAATAAATAAACAGTTCCAGTAGGCTTAGATGTTTTCAATTGTTAATGTTGGCCACTACTGGACTGTCCTCACCGCTCCCTTAGTTGTGAGCCTGTTCTAACAGGCTAACTAATGACCTGAGCCAGAAACCAGTTATAAGGGACTGTTTTCAGAAACATTTAACTAATTATATAAAACAAAATCTGTCAAGCATATCAAAACTTATATATTTCTCTGGTGGTGCAGCAAGTCAATACAAGAACAAAAAGGACTTTGCAAACTTATCGTATCATAAAAAAGATTTTGGGTTAGATGCAGAATGGCATTTTTTCGGATGTGCACATGGAAAAAAAACGCATGCGACGGTATAGAGGGGACAACGAAGCGACTAGTGGCTAAAGCCAGTCTTCAAAGACCACTTAATAGCCAAATCCTTAATGTAGAAGATATGTTCTCCTTTTGTAATGGACACCTACCAGGGATAAACTACATCTTAGTGGCAAAATAAGAGGTTTCAGAACACAAAACCACCCTTTATGATAAAGTTCAGAGATCCAAAGAGATAAAAGGAACTAGAAGTTTTCACAAATTCTCTCCTCAACCAACAGAAGGTGTAATAAGATGTTACATCATATGTTCAGAAACGTATGAAGATCATTTACTTTTATAAGTCTCTTTTGTAATAATTGATATAATTGTTATAAATAGTATGCTTTGTTTTGTATTTACGGAGAATTTTTAATTAAATTTGTCTTACCGTCATGTGATTTTGCTCTCATTTTAAAGGGCTGTCATTCCAACCACAGTGCAATACACAAAAATATTTTTATTTGTTAGTAAACCTTATGAAAAGATGAATTAATTTTGAAAGTTTCAGTTTTTTGTCCTGGTCCCATCAGAGATATTTGACATTAAACAACGTAAAAATAGGAAATGGCAAACTCAGTACGAAAAACTTAAAGATTGTGACTGGGCTTATAACCCCGGGATACAGCAACCTCAGGAAGCATCTGCACAACTTCTGAACGAAGAACCTCTGCGCAGAGAAGAAGTTAAGAAGTGTTTTATATAATACTCACTCTATATTTCTTGCATAATAGCTTCTGTGTTAAAAATTACGCTAGCAAATGAAACTAGTTCTGGAAAACTACTTATATGAATCAGTTTTTTCTTCTTCGGCTTCTTAAGCTTTTGTAGACAAAAAATCAGTTCTTAACCTGCCATTCTTCTGATATCTGCACTCAATGGATAATTGACATTGTGTTTGTCAAGTTAATGATAATGTAATATCAAACTTTCATGTATTTTAATTTTACTAAAGATAAATACAAACATAATCTAAATTCAAAAGTAAGGTCAAATTGGAGAACCTCCCTACCGTATTTCAATAACGACGCAAAAACGAGATTTATTCAAAGACCATCGGAGTAAACGTACCGAAAATTACATAAGCACCTTATCAAGGCAAAAAATCCAAACACAGAAAGAGAACGTCCGAACATAAACAACATGCAAAACAGGGGAAAAAATACGTAGAGCCGAACAAATCCCCAAGAGAAATGAGCTTGGCTCGCTTTAAAAAAGTCTGCATCTCAACGTCTTCTACCGCAGAAAACAAATTTCCATAGTACATACCGAGACAAAGAAACAGACGGAAAAAAACGAAACGAAAATAAAGTGAAAAACGCCCACAAACTTATAGTATATTATTTGACGAGCACATAATTAAAGATATAAATCGCGAGCATGACTTTAATACGCGAGACGTAAGCGAGCGTGTAAACATGCGAGCGATTTATATCCGTTATGTGTGAGTTGAATACGACGTTTTATCTACAACTCATAAATTCCATGTTATATAAAGTATTTCGATTCTAGTAATTTATTTTTTACTTTATCATACGCAGTATGGTAAAGTATTGTAATCATGCCGAAAAAAAAAATTGAGATTTTAGCGGAAATAGGTCTTTTTGGGTCCCCTGAACATTTTTGACCAAGGTACAAAAAAATGTCTGTGTGTGTGTGTGTCTGTGTGTGTGTGCGTGTGTGTGTGTGTGTGTGTGTAAACGATTTTTGTGACGACGATTCCGGAGAAACTACTAAAGGTATCGGGACGAAAGTTCATATTTAGAAGTTTCATGACCTAACTTAGAGCTGAAAAGCTTTTGGTTAAAAAGGGTCCAAAGGAACTGGTAGTTTATTCTAAGTCTTTTTCAAGGATTTTGCAAATGAGCCGCTATTTCTCTAATTTCGTCAAAATAGTTAAATAATAAATTAAAGTAGAGGAAATTCTGAATAATTTATGCCTATGTAATATTTTGGTAAAGTTAATAGTTTAGCCTTTTAGGTTATTCTAAGCCTTTTTGAAGGATTTTGGAAATGAGCCGCCATTTCTGTAATTTCGACAAAATAGTTCTTTAATAAATTAAAGTAGAGGAAATCTCGAATAATTTATGCCTATGAAATTTTTTGGTAAAATTAATAGTTTAGCTTCAAGAGCAAATTCTATTTGATCGAGATCGGTCGCATCTGCATTGATATGAAATTACATAGTAGCCAGGATTTTGACAAATATGTTTTTGTGTTGTCACATTCGAAAACAGCTGATCTCATCAGAGGTTGGAGAACCACTATGGAACGTTGCCGCTGTAGTGCGGCAAATTTTAAAATACAAATTTCAAATAAAGTAAGATCACCAATTTGATTATTTGTTGATAAGAAATATCAACCCGTCTTTATATCTAATTCCAAAAACGATACATTGAGAAAATTATAAATAAAGTATAGCGATGAGTGTAGTTTTATTTTAGTATTTTGGTAGGGATGTGTCATGAACAAATATAAATCTGTCAGAATTTTAATTACCTTTTTAAGGTGCGTTTTCATTAGTGATAATGGCAGTGGTAGCAGACGCCGTTATAGATTATTCCAATAGAAAATTGATAGTGACTCATGTTTATGCACATGCAAACTAATATGTGTCATTATCACGATATGTAAGAAACACTATAATTTCGTATTCTACCACCGCCATTAGCTACCATTACCTACTAATTGGAACGCACCTTTAAACTTGACGTTTCGTCAAAGTGGTACCAACCTAGCATTTACTATACAGAAATCATTTATTTTTTTTAAATACGTATTTCTTAAAAAGCAACACAATAAACGTTGATGTCGCTCCTGCCAAAAACTAGATAGCCGACTCGCTCATATGCGACGGCGACACTCCGCCTTCGGTGACGCGCCGCATCACCGCTCGTCGCGCTATTCCGTACTATCGGCATTTGTGACATAAATAACTATTATTCTAATGACATAGTGTAGGTAGTGTCAATTGCTGATGATTTGACAATACGTACGATTTATCTCAATAGAATAGATTCTCATGCAGCTAAACTATTAATTTTATATATTGTATGATAAAGTCATGTGCCTGGCCACATCAGATTTTTTGTTTAAAAAAAGGGTATACCCAATGACACCGTTTAATTATAGAGGACTAGTTGAATTTAGATATAGTGACTAAAAATCCAAATTAATCTATAAAATAAATCAACTACAATATTCAATAATATAAAAATGATATACACAATAGGGCCGGCCCTAGCGTTTTTGCCGCAGTAGGCAAATCTCGATAGTGCCGCCTCCCTGATGATTGATAATTACTTTTATAACAAACCAACTGCAAATGATTGAAATAATTATTATCAAATAATAAATTCATGCATCATGAGTCCTTACGTGTATTATTTTTTATTATTGTTTGTTTTTTCGCTACATTACTAACGCGTCTTGGTTAGTAACGTAGCGAAAACAAACATCCTACATACTACGTACCAAGGTATTATTTTCTTGTCGAAAGTAAAACGTATTAAGAATTTTATAGCCCGACAACTATTTCTTGCAGGCATAAGAATGTATTTTTCACCGGTGCATTCATGCGGCATTAATATGTTTACCTCAAATAGTCTGCCCAATATCGGCGTAGAAGGTATATTTTTACGGCCACAGAACTACAAGTTTTGTCGAGCCAGCCGATGCGTTCGAGACCTTGCAACGTGTTTGCAAGTCCAGATGTGCGATGTTACGAATCGACATTAAATGTTCATATTTTCGGTACTTTCGCTACAAATATTTGACAGTGCATATCTCGCAGTGCAATTTGCTTAGATTAATAGGACAATAATGATACTCGAAAACAAAAGACGATAGCTAATTTTGGTTTTCACCATTGAGGTTCTCTCAAAAAAAGACGATCTTACTCATTTGTTGATATCTCTTATAGTTACCGAGATCTCCTATAGTAACATCGAATTTGTCATGAACTACCTACTTGTATCAAATATCTCCGAAAGTATTAAGCTTAGCAGAACAAAATGTACACCATATTAAAGATGAAAAGAATTACTTAAAAATATTGAAAGATGTAGATTTGGGAGAAGGTTAACAAACGGGTTTTCAGAACCGAAATATTATCTGAATATCTACACTGTTAAGTCATCTGTCATCCCTCATCAGTAAACTTCTGTCGTTTTTGACAGAATAGATATTGATATAATATCTCCGTTCTTTACATTTTCAGAAATCTAAATCTTTCAATATTTTAAGTAATTCTTTGTTTATCATGTACCCAAATCTTCATCAAAATTCTATCTTTAATATGATGTATAATTTGTTCTGCTAAGAGTAATATTTTCGGAGTTGTTGATGCAAGCATTTCATGGGGAATTTTTTATCACTGATAGTTTTTAATTAATTTCGATAATAATATCATCAAAGACTCAGCACATTTTAATATTATTTTTATACGCGGGCAAATTATGTGTCTACCCAAATAAAAATTAACTAGCTTATCATTTCGGCAGCAAATGCTAAACCGTTAAGATGGAGGAATCGCCAATTTTTAAAGCGGGTTCTATATATTTGGAATGTGCCAGTAAATCATCATTTTTACTTATAACATTTTCTTTAACTTTGTGGATATCCCATAAAAACTCAAAAGGATCGTTAGGACTATTTTATATTTCTCTTTTGTTTTTTGTATAGGATCAGCACATTACAGTACAGTTTCATATTATTTTTCCTAATTGATCATATTATTTTTCCTAATTGATCCTAATTCTTTATAAAAGCTAATGAGCTATTTTATTTAAGTATGTCTATTATTGGCTGCTATGCATCTTAAAATATAGGAATGGCCTGAAGCCTCTCAATTCCGATTGTATTTGATTGTATTTTACTATTCCTTTATTTTCTAGATTCAGGCAATATTTTAGAGCCTTTTTTATTGTAGTGAACACGTAAATAATGGTCGTAGTTTTAATATATGTACGCGGAATTCTGTCTTATTTATTAACAAAAGAAACACTTACTTGCTAAAGCTGGTATGAAGCTTTCGAACCCCCATGCCCGCAACATAGAATTCAATGAATCAATTATTTTTAAAAGTAAAACCGGACCACTGTACAGACGACCACAAACTGCACAAACAACCATTACAAGATAATTTAACTATTCTTTCGATTCATTTGAATATATCGGAATCTTACCTCAACATCGAATATACAAACCATGGTAGGGATTATATAAGCATAGATACGTATGTAATTAACTTATTATATATGTGAGTCGTAAATAAACAAATAAAAGTAAAAGTCCCGTACAAAAATCTTCGCCCAATAAAATACATAATAGATCGGTTATCGAACGTGACCGAAGTTGATTCCGTGGGCCGTAACATATAAACCGAAATCCCTTAAAGACCATTAAGGGAGCGCGTGACGAAAAATACGAAAAAATCTTATAAACGTTAGCCGCGACCCTTGCGGGTCCCAGGAGGCCGCGTCCGGGTAAAACTAGGGGAATTTATAATGTCCCAGAGACTATGTTATAAGCGAGACTTTTCTTAAGTTCTTAAGTTTTAGGGACTGTTTTAGGGGAAGTTTCTTGCGTATAGGTAGAGCGAATAGTTGGTTGTAGTAATGGAGATTGAATGCAAGAATTTTTAATTTGCTCGGACTATGCGGAACTTGTGGCGGCGGTTTCGAGTGAAATTTATGAATTCTCGATTATGTTCGAGCGCTGACTTTGCAAGAATTTCGCATTGTTTGGGTGGTATATTGTTAAGAATTCTGGCGTACAAGCACGCCTAGGGAAAACAAGTTTTTAGCTAGGTACTTACTAAACTGTATGATTATTTTATTAGTTATTTAACCAACAAGTATATTAATCAGTGCAATCTAATAAATATTATTTTATGTTTTTATATATTTTTATTATAAAAAAATGTTACAGAAACAATGAAAAAGAAACACAAAGAATTATCTATAAAGTTATTTAATTATTTATCTAAATGTATCATTTTTAAGATACTATAATTTTCGATAAAAAATTACAGCTGCAAGATTACTTTCAATTATGTATAAATTATCCGCTGTCATAAATCGGTGAGAAAATTTAAGATCAACTTGTTGTAAAATGTCCTATACCTAAAATGCATATTTACTTAGTTAAACTGATTTTTAAACATAGTAAGAGAAATTGAAAAGATTCCCAAATCTAGAAATAAACCGGAGTTTATGTCACAGTACAAATTATATGCGCAATAAATAAAATAAAACGTAAGCATATGATAAAATATTTGACCAATAACAAAAATATTTGTCCAATACGAAAAATATTTCAGCAATATAAAAAATTACTTGTGCATTAAAACAAAACCAAATCTACAATTCATTTTTATAAATGTTCCTTTCATAATATATTTGTACACTTAATTAAATAAATAAATGTGCAATACAATCGTTAATCGTTACATACCTCTATAAAAATATAATGATCAGCTTAAGAAATACTTGTTCATTGATGTGGCCAGGCACATGACTTTATCATACAATATATAAAAAAAATATATAAAATATAATAAAAAAAAATCAGCCTTTAACACTCTACCTACTGTCATTAGAATAAAAATATCTGGCAAATCCTATATTAATGCAGACACGATCTCAATCAAATAGAATTTGCTCCTACAGCATAACTATTAATTTTACCAAAAAATATCATAGACATAAATTATACAAAATTTCCTCTACTTTAATTTATTATTTAACTATTTTGACAAAATTACAGAAATGGCGGCTCATTTGTAAAATCCTTGAAAAATGCATAACAATTTTGCTCAAATCCACAATCCGCACTTGAAATTGACTTTGTAAACACCAAGCTGTTTCAATATTGTTTTACATAGCGTACGTGCGCGCGTGTTTCTCCTCCTCATCACATTCTCCATGCATTTGCATGTTGAATTGACGTTTCGCAACCGCTGACGTTCTGAATACTGTCAAAAGTTTCAAAATTTCCTTGCTACCTACTATTAATGTAGACACGATTTCGATCAAATAGAATTTACTCCTGCAGCTAAACTATTAATTTTACCAAAAAATGTTATAGATATAAATTATACAAAATTTCCTCTACTTTAATTTATTATTTATCTATTTTGACGAAATTACAGAAATGACGCCTCATTTGCAAAATGTAAAAAACGCGATTTTGGTAATTTTTACTAATTTATACCTCCTAAACCCATTGTTCTAGAAACCTCAAAATCCCTTCATAGGAAGGCAACCTTAATCTGAATCGTGAATCCAAAAGTTTTGGTCATAATTGATGATAATTGTTGAAGCATTTAGACCGATTCTTTAAGTGATTTGTGGACACTTTCGGAAGAAATATAAGAAATCTGCTGTGATATGCAACTTTGAAGCTCAGATTCGTATTCCGTACATATAAATCAATTAAAAACGTTCAAAATGTTCAAAATCATTGCTGTTTTCTCTTAAAAATGTTTAGATGCTTTTTGGCATATTAAAAACCAATTTAAACCAAATGTAAAAATCCAGTGTCGGAAAGAATACTCAGTATTCTATTACTGAATACGCAATGAATGAATAACCTGAATGAATACTCAAAGAACGAATACTCA
The DNA here is from genome assembly GCA_964023965.1 of Melinopterus prodromus. Lineage (NCBI taxonomy): Eukaryota > Metazoa > Arthropoda > Insecta > Coleoptera > Scarabaeidae > Melinopterus > Melinopterus prodromus. The sequence goes on along the minus strand of OZ030391.1, from coordinate 1,887,086 downwards.
ATGAATGAATACTCAATGAACGAATACTCAATGAATGAATACTCAATAAATGAATACGATTCTGTACAATATATGGCAAATGATAAAGAAAAACCTACCAGACCATCTATCTTCTTTAACTCAAACAAAAAACCGATACAATTATCAAGATATACTTTAAAGGTATCACCGTACATTTAATCATCTCCTCGTTACACCTCCCACCACAATTTCATCTCCTCCCACGCAGTCACCACATCAAACGTCCTGCCCGACTTCTAACTTCTTCCTTCCATCCGATTTCATATCCCACCCTCCACATTACAACTTTTCCAACCCAACCCAACCAATCGTAAGACTTCACTTCACCGAATCCACCGTAACTTCTAAGCGTTCAACGATTGCTCTACTGTTTCAGACGTGGCCGCCCTGAAGGACATGTACATCAAGGTACCGGAAGCCGTAAGAATCGGCGACACGGTGACGCTAGCTTGCGAGTACGACCTGGAACGCGTCGCCCTGTACACGATCAAGTGGTACATGGATGACGTCGAGTTTTATCGGTACGTGCCGAAGGAGTCGCCGCCGTCGAAGGTGTTCCCGATACCACACATAACGGTCGACGTAAGTACATTAGAAAGCTGCATTTTATTGGAATTGTTAGAACGGGCGTTGGGGCAAATCGACTGTTTGAAGGGCGCTAGAATCGGCTCCAGACGGTGCCGTGGAAAGTCGATCATCCGGAAGAATATATAGTTGCAGTTAAACGGTTTCCGGTGAATCGGTCGATTTGAATCTGGTTGCTTTGGAGAATTTTTGGTTAAATTATTGCGGACTGTTGAACTCTGGGAGGTTTTGTTCGGGGTTTATTGTGTATGCGAGAGGATGTTGAAGGGTTGAAAACGGGGTTAAAATATTCAAAAATCAGGAAAAAAGCATGGTATTAGTTTTTTCCCAACTACAATTCATGATAAATTCTGTCAAAAATCAAGTGCGTCACTTTTTTGGAACTGAGTGTTTTATATTAGTTAAGATGTAGTCCTTTAAGTCCTGAAAATAATGATTCTTTCGTAGATATTAAAAAGGTTACTTTTTGCCCCGCGAGAATCAGTATAATTTTACATCTCAATTCTATTTTGATATTGTCATTGTATATTCACACTATGATTTTAGAAGAATTTGGCCGGAATAATGCCCCGATTTTAATGTAATATAAATGATGCGTAATAATATTGCATCAATGTTAATGGAATTTTAAATAAAATATGTTGTAAAGCGTGATAATTTTACATCTATTTCAATGTAATAATATAAAATAAACAGTAAGTTTATTAAAAACTAAATAACAAATACGTATATTTACGTACCTCAAATATATTATTACCACGCCTTTTAGACAGGAACCATACTCCGTTATCTTCTGTTTTTGACAAACACATTGGTGCAAGATTTCCGCAACTTTATCTGTAATAGAACAAGAACGCTTATTAGACACCAACATTTTAGCGTAAAAAGAAGATTTCACACTTTAATTTTACGATTTTAAGGTACATTTCTATTGGAATTTAATTTTATATTGTAATTAAAATGAAGCAGACATGTAATACACGCTGAGAGTGTCTGAGAGTGTGTGAGAGTGTGAGAGCGTGTGATAGCGTGTGAGAGCGTGTGAAACTGTGTGAGAGTGTGTGAGAGTGGGAGAGTCTGAGAGCGTGTGAGAGCGTCTGGGAGGGTGTGAGAGTGTGAGAGCGTGTGAGAGCCTGTCGGAGCGTCTGGGAGCGTGTGAGAGCGTGTGAGAGCGTGTGAGAACGTATGATAGCGTGTGAGAGCGTGTGAAAGTGTCTGAGGGTGTGTGAGAGTGTGAGAACGTGTGAGAGCGTGTGAGAGGGTGCGAGAGTGTGTGAGTGCATGTGAGAGAGTGTGAGAGCGTGTGAACGCGTGTGAGGGCGTGTGACCACGTGTGAGAGCGTGTGAGAGCGTGTAAGAGTTTGTGAGAGTGAGAGTGTGTGAGAGTGTGAGGACGTGTGAGAGCGTGTGAGAGCTTGTGAGAGCTTGTTAGAGCTTGTGAGAGCGGGTGAGAGCGTGTGAGAGCGTGTGAGACTGTGTGAAAGTGTGTGACAGTGGGAGAGTGTGAGGGCGTGTGAGCGTGTAAGAGCGCGTGAGAGCGTGTGAGAGTGTGTGAGAGCGTGTGAACGCGTGTGAGAGCGTGTGAGAGCGTGTGGGAGGGTGCGAGAGCGTGTGAGATCGTGTGAGAGCGTGTGAGAGCGTGTGAGAGCGTCTAATACCACACAGGTTTATAAAAATAATTGGTATTCCGTGCAAGTTTTAACCAATTTGTAGATAACAATTGTAATGTACTTTCTACATAGATTTTTGCTTAATTTTACGGACATTCTTCTCAGTGTTTTGTGGGCTATAAAAAATGATAACAGAATTTATGACGTGTTTATTTATATGTGGTTATTTTCAAACATTAGATATTATTTTAATTATAATAAATAAGTAATTCAAATAGATCATTCTTTGTTTGTGGACATTACACTAAAATCTCAATAACAAATTGATAAACACTAGAAAGGCGACAGTTATGCAGTTTTGGTATTCGTCAAATTATTCACAGAGGATCTCTAATGTCGAAAAGACTGAGAATACGTTTGTAGAGTCTGCCATAAACAATTAATTAACAATTAATTATTAACAGCCATTAATAAACAATATAGAAAAGCGGCAATATTTACAGGAACTGGCTTAATTATCGACCAACACAGAAAAATAAATCGAAATATCGAAACTTGCACTTGAACACAAGAATTGTTTTTATCAATATTATAAAAAAACACGATTTGTCTTCAAGAGAGTTTTAATTCAAATCAATATTGAATAAAATTACGGCAGTTATCCTGTGAATTTGAAAAAAAATTAACCGATTTTGCTTATTCACGAACTTGTCCTTATTTTTTAAGAGATAAGCTTGTATACTTAATTTTAGATCAGTTACTTCAAAACTACGGCAGTTCTATATAATGTAGGAAAATCTAAACTAACTCTTAGCGAATCCTTGTAAGCATTTTTCAGATAATTATAAAACATAAGTTTTTTGTTTTGGGGTGAAAAATTCCCAAATCAACTTCTTCCGACCTCGGTAGCTCAATTGCTTAGAGCACTGAACTGGAAATTGCTGAGGTGAAAAAATTCAGATAGAAATTGGGAAACTAACCTAAAGTATAGATCAAACCTAAAACTTTTTTTAATGTCTAATATCTAAAATATATATGTAAACATTGCCTGTAGATAATTATTATTATACACGATAATAATTCAACTTCCACGCGTCAGGTAGGTTTAAAATTTGACTTGGGGCCGATATAAGTTTAGGCTAGTATCTAAATACAAACAAGTATTTATAATACTCTGATAATAAAGCTGTTAATCACAATCAACAATCCTTTATCAGATCAGCCAAACCAAAATCAACAAATCCATTCAGCCAAATTACCCGTTGCGAACTTTCAAAACGCCAACTCGCTCTTTACACCGAATTTCCTCGCCCCCCGAAACGGACTGCGGTCCAGACAAAACCAACCTCGGGCCGAAATTGAATAAACCAGTTATCAATATTTAATGTTCGCGTCCGGCATCCGCTAGATGGCGCCCGGATCGACAGGAACCGCAAACCTACCGCCTCTACGTTTCACCGAAAGTTTCGCCGCCTGCAGCACAGGGCGCTTCTAGTTTGCATAGTTGGAGATATAGTTTCCGACTTGCCTATTTGTGCGTTTGGCAGGTGACGCTTATTTTGAACGACCGACAACGGTCTCCGCAATGAATAACACTGAATATTATTTCGCAACAGCCTGAATATTCATTTCGTCCGGAAGGTACGAACGCTGGTAAACTGTGTTAGTTACCAAATCAAATAGAACAAGGTAAATACGTACGCAGGCATTTCCGTGAGTGAACGTGTACGTTTTCGCTGTTATGCTGGTTGTCTGTTATTTGATAACTGTACGAGAGGTGTTAAAGAATTACACCCCTTTAAAAAAAGCTGCAGCATTAAAAGAAGTACATAATACTATATTTGTAAGATTTCGTCGAACCATCTGGTTATTTAATAGGAATTTATGAATTATTGTGCATAACTTAATGTCAAATTAGATGCTTAATAACTTTTTGTCTACTTTGCATTCACAATGCACACATTGTAATACTGTTTTCGGTGTAATAATAGTATATTATAATACAAGTTTTATAAGACAAAAATTGGCGCACGAGTTGTTTTGGGCACGACGAGCGTAACGAGGAGTGCCCAAATGGAACGAGTGCGCCAATTCGTCTTCTAAAACGAGTGTTATATACTATTTTTTCTACTTTGCGACATTAAATTTATATAAATTTCGAAAATAGTTGGTTGTCATCTTACAACCTAGAGTAGTTTCATATTCAACAATTGGTAGTGTAGTAAAATTCACAAATACGATTGAAGCGAGCCAATAGCGATTGAGATGTCAGCCTTATTTGACACTTGACGTCAATTTCATAAATCTTGGAAAGCTAAATGTTACCAAATGTTTGTGACCTAGTGTTTTCATAACGACACCGAAACCGGTTTCGTAATGAGTCCATAACGAACGCAAAGTAGAAAAATAGTTTATTGAATATATTATTATATAGTATATTATATAGTATTATTATATAGTATTATTATATAGTATTACATAGTAACCACAATTTCTACTATACTATTAAGAATTATTGTGCATAAGTTACAAATATCAAAGTGTATGTAAGTACCTAAAGTGTATGTAAGTATCTAAAACGACGTGTTTTCACTCAAAGCAATAATCGCATCAGGGCAAGAGCTATTAAGGGTGGATACTTTTGAAATGAACACACGGTATATATTTTGTCTATCGATGTGGTTGCCCAGGATCAAACTGCGCATGCGTGGCTAGTAGTTATTAGGATCGTCGACAGATGGCGCTATTGCAGCTGAAAGTGCACAGTCGGTATTACCGCGACCGTTAGCCGGTAATATTCGGCATCACTAACGCCAAACCACTGACAGCCCATAGATATTCTCAAAATATCTGTCAAATCCTGGCTAACTTGTTTTATTTTAATCCAGACACGATCGATCTCGATCAAATAGAATCTCATGCAGCTAAACTATTAATTTTATATATTGTATGATAAAGTAATGTGCCTGGCCACATCAGATTTTTTCTTACTGATTTTTGTAGATCTTCTCATTGTCTAAAATGGCATCGAAAATATTGTAGAAATATGAAATACTGTATAAAGCAAGCAAATAACAAACTTACGTAGTGGCGTACTACCAGTTTTTAATAAGAGTCTGCAAATACGTTGACTTTTTTCCTTTTTCTCGATAAAATCATATGAAGGAATGATCTTTTGATCTATTCAAGCTGAAAGATACAAAAATATTACAAAGAATTTAAAAAAGCTTACAGATCGCTGCAATCTGCAAAGTTAAAGCAGTAAAAATACATTTTTAAATTCAACAATGTAGGTATAACACATCCAGGGAAAAAAACAGCAAACTCAACTTTTTTAAATTCCAATGTTTTGCCTATACTTTTGATATTATCACTTGTAAATCGAAAAGTTATTATTTTCTACAATACAACATAAAAAGTCCTCCTTACTAACACAATTTATTTTCGTGCTCGACAAATTCCACACAACCGAAACGCGAACAAATAATCAGGACTGTTTATTCTGTCCCGCTGGTCACCCTTCATTCCAACAGAGGGCGCAACAGCAGCATTACCTGCGGTTTTGCGTACGCGCGCCGAAAATAATGAACTGTCGCGTAAAGCTCATTGCGTCGCTTCACCTGTCGGGCATAACCGTTGACCCGAAAACATGGAAGGTATTTTTTTTTTGACGTAATCGTGTACAGCGCGTATAAAACCTAATTGAAAGCGACACACGGTTTACCGCAGAGAGGGAGCCACCGTACATGTTGAATTATGTAATAAACCCGATGGGAACGCGGGCAGATTATCGCATAGACGCGATGCGGGTATACGGAATATCATAAAGGTGATCTACGCAATCATCATTAGAGGAAATGTTGCACGACACATATAATTTAATTGGAGGGTGTAGAGGCGGTACTCGTATGTAGAGTGCGATGACGTTAGAGCAAAGTTTGCTCCCTGCTGTTAGGATATAGCCGTTGCTGAGGTATTTTGAACCCAATTTAAATAGTAAACTAATGTTTTGCTATACTAAGGTACTTGATATTGTGACGTTAACAGATGTGTTAGGTGTTAGTTTTGAAATTTTGGTTATGAACTCTCAGTAAGAACCCAAATACAGATCCGAAGAATTCCCACCTCTCCGGTGCGAGCTTCATCCCCTTTTGCTCAAAAAGCTACCCCCAATCGTGACCTCGCGGTCTTTTTCGGCGTTTTGCTCGTAAACCGCAATTTTTACGAAAAAATGTTACAGGACATTTTATATTCTCCGTTAAATTCTCTATAAAAATGTCCCTTACTATTTTTTGCGTATCTTCCACCCAACGCTCGTAAATGACCTTGGAATAGTGTCATAGTTTTCAGCGCGAAGGGAAAAATGAGCCCAGCGCCGCTTTTTACGGTGATTATCTTTAAAAATGTTAGTCTAAGCAAAAAAATGTATAGAATCAAAATTAAAGAGCAGTTTTTTCTCTACAAGGTACATATAAAATAAGATCCTTATGATCAAGTGTTAGTGTTCATATGATGATTTTATTATAATTATGCATTCTGTACTTTTTACGTGGTTTCCCCTGTAGGTCTATTCCACTAATAAAATATATCTATTTATTAAATTTCCTCTGCAAAGTCGTCCTCCTCGATCGAAGTGAAACAACTTTGCGCATGACAACTAGAGCACATTGTGGAGCAGCGCAAACCAACTTTTACACAGGTACATCGCTTTCCACATCCGTTTTTACACCCACAGGAAATAAGCTGAAGAATTGAGCTGGCGCTTCTGTCATAACCACTGGCATTAGAATGTTTTTACTTTTTCGCCAGCCCCATTCAGTTGTCGTTAAAGTTTTTCCTCGCCACGTCTGAATTTGATGAAAAACCCGATATGAATGTTCTGCTAATGAAGCAGATGTAGGTGGTAGTCTACGCAAAATTACTACGTGACTGGATTGGTGCCTTGTATAAGGCAAGTGTAAATTTCTTACCAGCTCTTGCTATGTCAACTTTCGCCGTTGAAGGATTATTGAATACTTCAACCACTTCTTGTAAATCCTTTCTTGATTTTATTAAGTTTATAGTCTGAGTTTTTCATCAAATTCAGACGTGGCGAGGAAAAATTTTAATGACAACTAAATGGGGCTGGAGAAAAAGTTAAAACATTCTAATGCCAGTGGTTATGACTGAAGCGCCAGCTCCAACTTCAATTCTTCAGCTTATATCCTGCGGCTGTAAAACAGGATGTGGAAAGCGATGTACCTGTGTAAAAGTTGGTTTGCGCTGCTCCACAATGTGCTCTAGTTGTCATCGGCAATGTTGTTTCAGTTCGATCGAGGAGGACGACTTTGCAGAAGAAAATTAATAAATAGATGTATTTTATTAGTGGGTCCCAGAGCTCTACCTCAAAGGTGGTGTGGAAACGGGTTCAAAGTACAGAATGCATAAATATAATAAAATCATTATATGGACACTAACACTTGATCATAAGGCTCTTATTTTATATGCACCTTGTAGAGAAAAGACTGCTATTTAATTTTGATACATTTTGTATACATTTTTTTGCTTAGACTAACATTTTTAAAGATAATCACCGCAAAAAGCGGCGCTGGGCTCATTTTTCTCTTCGCGCTGAAAACTGACTATATTCCAAGGTCATTTACGAGCGTTGTGTGGGAGATACACAAAAAATAGTAAGGGACATTTTTATAGATAATTTAATGGAGAATATAAAAAGTCGTGTAACATTTTTTCGTATAAATTACGGTTTACGAGCAAAACGCCGAAAAAGACCGCGACGTCACGATTGGGGGTAGTTTTTTGAGCAAAAGGGGATGAAGCTCGCACCGGAGAGGTGGGAACTCTTCGGATCTGTATTTGGGTTTCTACTGAGAGTTCATAACCAAAATTTCAAAACTTTATAAATTTTTCTTCTAAAAAGCTAATTTACCTACACTATACAAAGAATTTTTAATTTTATCCGCAAATAGGAATTAGAATGATGATCTACTTATTAGTCTTATGCTATCTAGTGTGAATCAACTTCTTATATTATTAGGAAGTATATGTCATTACACTTTTTTTATTGTTAGTCATAGTCCAATCGTTGTCAGATAAAAGGTGAAGAATTATTCACGATTCATATACTCAAAATGTTTGAACCGTAATGTTGAATTTAGAATGTTTGAATCCTAGCAAGTGAGCAAGCAGAGTCGTCCTGTAGCTGTATGTTCCTATACAATAGATATTATAACTAGCAAATTTACTATACTATAGCTGTGCGGACTCGAATATAATTTATCGAGAGCATAGCTCTGGCGCTTCATCGTTTCACCGCTGAGATATAATTGCACAAAGGTAATATTCAAAATTAGCGTTGTTTCGAGCGGTATTATCCTGAACTAACCAAACTATGTACATTGCGCACACACACTACTTCGATGCTACCCTGGGTATTAGTACATACATAATTAGTTATTCTCCAGCTACCTACTAGTATATTCCCTCCAATTTAGGGATGCACCATCTCCTGTGACACTGAATCGATGTTTAAATGTTCACTCTATGAACTATGCCGGATATAGTTTATAACTTTATGAACTTGGAAATTCTAATTCCTACGTATAGTAGGTCTTTTTTGTCAGAAAATTGTCAAAACAGAAACACTTATCGAGAATAACTTATCCAAAAACCATTTTAAGTTGTAAGTTGTGACTAGGTGATTATAAGCTAGGAAATTGTCCATTAAAATCCAATCATAAGTGATACGAATTACTATATTCATATTGGCCCACACTTATTATGTCGTAAATGATATGGAGCTTCACTAAACGCTTTTATACGTGAGCTTAACTGGGCTATTATGCGTAGTAAATGTTAAAATTTTATTAAACGTAACCGATATCGCCAATAACCTATACATAACGTGGCCAACGATAAATAATTTATGTGTCCTAGATATTCCATAATTCATGCAACGTTGGTGGGAATCGATTTCGATTTACTGAACATTATTGTAAATTCTATTAATGTTTGTTCGATCTCACTACTGAGCTAGTCAGTTTCTAAGTTGGATACGAGAGCAAACAGGAGCTCTTTACTTCACTCAAGCTGGTTGTCGTAGAAACGCGGTTAACCGCGATGAACAATTAGGAGGAATCACGAATAGCATCCTATGTTTTGTCGAGAGTGTTCAAATGAGTAAATCGGAAAATTCAACCATGCTAAACGAACCGTTTCATATTTTATAGCTAATTCAAGTTTGTATATATTCACTTAGTCGAACGATCGATAAATCAGTTTTCCTAAAATGTCTAACTCGGTAGATCTATCGTCAACAGCTACTCAAACGCTCAACTCAAACGTCCCAGGAACGCTCTGACATATGATCGTGAAATTTGTATATAGTATAGATATGGAGAATATACAGGTGCTATCATAATAAAAAAAAATATTTTTTATGAACTCATACAGAAAAGAAAAGCGCTAAAAGTTTTCTATTTTGTCTAATTTATAGCGGCAAAATGGATGCGAGTTCTGATAAAAACTCCTTTTTGTGTAAAGAGAATGAGTCAAATTCGGTGTTACACATATTTCGACGAGGGAGAGATTTGTTCACCGCTGTCGCGCCTGTCGCTGACTATGTCGACCGCACTAACTAGTAAGAGGATGAAAAAAATGACGCCGCAGTATGTCTTGTCAAAGGTACAAACAACACTTCCGACATTTAGATTGGCTCTCTTGACTGGGTGTCCTTAACTTTTCTCTAAAACTTTTTTTAACCGATTTCATTCAACGATACATTTTTGGAAAGCCCAAAACGTGTTGAGTATATGGTAATGGTAATTACTACACCACCAAATTAAAAAAGAAAGTCTTTATTTTCATAAATTCTAAACTCTTACATACTGAAAGTCTCACGGAACTGTTCCATTATACGTTTTTGATGTACCACTATTCCTATGTGTTTGAAAGGCTGGAATCGGGGTTTACTCGATCCGAACTTTTGAAAAAGAATACTCTCGAATTGACTCTCATTTCCGGTCTACCGAAAGTTGATATCAACTTCGTTATTTAAAATTGAATCATATAATTTTTATTTAATTGTTAACTTTTAGTTATTTTTATCAAATAAAATACACTATGTACCGAAAAAATAATCAAAATAATCAATTTATATGATTTATTGGGTTTATGGCATAAGTAAATATTGCGTAATTTGTAAGAAACGAATTATGAAACGTATGTAGCATGCTGGGCACGCTAGTTGTATCCATCCGTAGACCTCGGCATGTCGCCAGACATGAGCATAAATTACACAAAATTTCCTTTTTTCCCCCATTTCCTTTAATTTATTATTTAACTATTTTGACGAAATTACAGAAATGACAGCTCATTTGCAAAATCTTTGAAAAATGCTTAGAGGATTATCCAGTACCTTTGGACCCTTTTGAATCAAAGGTTTTTCAGCTCTAAGTTTGGTCATAAAACTTCTAAATATGCACTTTCGTTCCGATACCTTTAGTAGTTTCTCCGGAATCGTCGTCACAAAAATCGGGTACAGTAAATTTAGTAAATTTAGACAGATAAGCTCGATTTATTTAAATTAGGTGTTTGAAAATTAAGTTAGAGATAAATTTCTCTTTCCTTTCTCTTTCTCTTTCGGATGTTGCTAGGAAACAATAATTCCAAAACAAAATTAATTTTAAATGAGCGCTTGACAATTAATTTAATGGCTTAAAACGTTTTATACTATTCGTATATGAATTCAGAGATAAACATCTTTTCGCAGATTTGAAGCAGTAAGGCCTCGACACCAAAAAACTAGAATGACCAAACTCCACATCGAAAAATTTTACAACTCGAAATAAACTTAGAAACCTCCGCACATTTTCGCGATTTTCCCCGTGAAGAAAGCTCGTAACTCCGCAACCGAAGCTGCTCGTTTTCGACGCTATTCACAGATAAGGTGAGCGTGGGATCTTTGAGAGCCATTATCGTCGTTTCGTCGGCCAATTCAATACCATAAATTCAGCCGGACTTCGGAATATCAAAAGGATGAAGTATAGCTTTTAAACCTGCATACATAACTTTTACGGTAGACTCTCTCAAAGGCCGAGGGAGAGGGAGCATTTGCCCACAATGCGGCCGGCACACGACTTTTCTATCCCACTTCGAGCAATGTCCGAAAGGGTCTTTCTGCCCTTGTTGACGCCAACTTTTATGTACGCTGTATGGAGTAGGTTGTTCGACTGCGTATGGCTGGTTGTATTAGGGAAATTGTATGTATGTATGTATGTATAGGGTAAGATAGGGTGTAGTGCTATCGGCCGGATCCAATATAACTTTTAGGATATTTGTGTTTGCATCGGCAAATTGAATGTTTATTGTATTTTACTGGTAAGGCACGATCTGAATCAGGAGTATCAATGTTGATATATGGTCTACACCAAAGTTTACAGAACGCTTTGGTTAGATTAATTGAATTTTAGACTCTTTGTTATATATCGGGTTAGATAGTTGTTTGTGTCGAACCAATCACAAAAACTGTTTTACAACTCTTAGGAACTTCTAAGTTACACTTAAAAAGGGTAAATTATTAACGTAAAACAAAATGGTAATGACTGTCATAGTATCAATGACAGAGCTTGAGAACACGTCGGTCAAGCTGATCCCACGTGTTCAATGGGATTCAGGTCAGGACTTAACTAACTTCTGGTGATGCTAGCCTAGCAGGAACCACAACAGATTCAGTTCTGTTGTCTATACTGATTCAAGCCCAAACCATCACGGATCCACGACCAAATCTACACACAGAGAAAGGAGTGCTCAATTCAAATAAAATTGCTTTGCATCAAAACAACGGTTGATTTCCATATCCACGAAATAACTATCCACTTCAACCAAGACAATGTTTTCTCAGTACAAATGTGTTAAGTGCTTCGTTCGAGATAAAATTAGTTGCAACGAGTAAACTATTGACTTGCACCAAATAGTCATCAACTCGAAAGGACTATAATGTTGTTTTGAATGAAACTTTGTAGTATTATTTCAAATATTTTAACATTTGGACCAAACTAATATTGCTTTAATGCAACCACATGATGTCTTAAAGAGAGTAATAGAGCTATCGGAATAAGTAATAGGTTATTTTGCTTGGAAGAACCAATGTTTCAGAGAAACACTTGTAATTTTGGTTCAACACCTCTAGTGTTCTGAATAGAGTATTTTGTTCTCAAAGCAAGTAACTGTCATTTTAAACGAAGTGCGTTAAAAATTCAAAGCAAGTAATAGTAATTTACATTCAACATAATATATTGATTTGAAGTGAATGTTTTTGTTGTTTTGTTAACACTATCTACCGCTGCTGCAAAGGTTACATAAAAAAATAAGTCTATCAAAACAAATGCAGAAAGAACTACACGATTATAATAGCACATTACTTTCTTAATCATAATAAAAAAAAACATACATTACATCAAAGTTCGTTAAGCAATTATTTTGTAAGACATATATTTTTTTTAGTCATGTAGCAAAGACAATGGGTAAAAGAAGTTCATATATACCAATACATTAATTTATTATAAAAATAAAAATACATTTCAAACAAGTAGGTGTCATACTGATATAAACCCAATAACTTGTTATAAAAGAAATAAATCTGATGTGGCCAGGCACATAACTTTATCATACAATATATAAAATTAATAGTTTAGCTGCATGAGAATCTATTCTAGAGATAAATCGTAGGTATTGTCAAAGCATCAGCATTTGACACTACCTACACTACGTCATTAGAATAATAGTTATTTATGTCACAAATGCCGAAAATACGGAATAGCGCGACGAGCGGTGATACGGCGCGTCACCGAAGGCAGAGTGTAGCCGTCGCATATGAGCGAGTCGCGCTATCTAGTTTTGCTACCCAGTTCCTTTGGACCCTTTTGAACCAAAAGCTTTTCAACTCTAAGTTTGGTCATGAAACTTCTAAATATGAAGTTCCGTGCCGATACCTTTAGTAGTTTCTCCGGAAATGAATTAACAAAAATTGGGTACACACACACACACATACACACACACACACACACAGACATTTTTTTGTACCTTGGTCAAAAATGTTCAGGGGACCCATAAAGACCTATTTCCGCTAAAATCTCAAAAAAAATTTTCGGCACGATTACAATACTTTAAAAACTGCGTATGATAAAGTAAAAAAATACATTTAAAATACAAACAAAAATACAAAAAAATGTCATCTTGATACAGTAATTAGTACAGTTAAGAGCTAAGCAGTCAACAAGACTTGATGGGCCTTTCTGCAACTGGCCATTATAATACGGTTTCTCACCTTAGATGTTTCTAAATCTCCACTTAGCTTCACCGCTTCCCGGAAAACAATCCGATCTCCAATAGCCGGAATAAGTTCTTTTATCTCTTCTTCTGTAAGTTTTGTTATGTTTTGCACAGGTATTTTATGGTCTGCAAACATAGAATGTACATAGTGTATTAACATTCGCATAAAAAGTAGATACGCATATACTTACTGTCAAATATCGTTTTAAGATGATCTGATGAAATTGAAAAATCATCCACGCTGTCCATTATCACATGTAAAACTGCAGATACAATCAAGCGTATATCAAAGCGACACTGCTTACCACTATAACCAATATATTTGCATGGAGTTAACGTTCTGGGGGTTGTGAGTGAGACTGGAGAATGAAGTCCTCATATACTGCGTATCTAAAAACTGTCGCCGTTCTACGTCGCGTCAGTCTGGTGCCACAAACCGCGCAAACTCTTAAGTTTTCCGCACAATGGAACCACCCGATATTTTAAACTAAGCATTTGGTTACTTGGTTCACACAAAACGTCTCTTGCATCAACCAACTAATTTTACTTGTTTTGAACACCATATTTTACATATATCATCTTGTTTCAATGCAATAGTTGTTTTCATTGGAATATATTGAATTGTTCAATGCAACACACTATATTCTTAAAAGAACTCATAAGAACTTTTAAAATTATCCAATGTAGTTTTACTTGGAAACAAAATGTTGTCGCTTCAAATGAGAAATTTGTGAGTTTTGATTCAAAAAGCTCATCTAAATTGAAAACTTTATTGATTTGTTCGGAGTAAATTTCGGCAAGACAACGAATGTCTTAAACATTTCTCTGTGTGTATCCACTTCGTGTATAGTAGCGGCTGCGTAGCGTTCACCAGGACGTCTATATACACGTACTCGACCGTCGCAACGAGCTAAACGAAACCTGAACTCGTCTGTAAATAGTACAGGCGTCCAGTGACGAAGTTGCCAATCTCTGTGATCCAGAGCAAACCTCATTCGCGCTGCTTTGTGACTTCTCGTAGGGCGTGGTGCGCGGACAGGGCTTCTTGGTTTCAAATTCGCTTCTTATAATCTGTTTCTAACAGTTTGATCAGAACAATTTTCATTAATTTGTACTACACAAATCACTACACAAGCACTACCACATTAAGGTTCCCAATCTTATTGTTGATAAACCAACAAACGGCTGACAACGATTGTACGTACGTATGAACCTGGTGGATGTAGCTCACTGTCATTCTGCGCGAGAAAGGCCGGAGTGTTGGGACACCGATATGTTCCCGGCGGCGTTGATTTGTCACCAGTTGGAACACAACTGTGGGCGAGTGTTGTCGATATTCTTGCGCTGAACAAATTCAAATTGAAATGTGTTTTTTATGAAATTTTATTATTTTGCTGTTTTACGATGTATTTTGTAGTCCCTGTTGACATATAGGTTTATAAAAAGGTACAATATTATTTATACTACCATCACTTTCGTTTCAGATAGTCGATATTTTTCAAATGTTTCTCCTGTAAAAAATACTTAGTTTTTAGACTTGCAGACTATCAGATCAAATCTCATGGGAAATTCAGAAGTAATAGGAAAATTAATTCATAAGTTACTTCAAGAGACTGAATGCGACACTATCAGTCCGGTTTCTATAACAGCAAAACATATCCGGTTACTCTATACTATTTGGAGTTGGTAACCCCAGTTATAGCGGTTATAACGTCCGAACTCAATATCCTAAAAACGTCAATAGGTCATCAATGTAACCCTTAAGCTTTGTACCTATCGGAAATCTTTAATATCGGTTCATAAAAGGACTAATATACAAATTCCATCGACAAAATCTACTTTGCCTGGAGTTGAAGAGTTACTTTTCTCTTCTAATTCTTTGTTGGCATCTCTAAAAACACAATTATAGTATATTACATTACAAGAGCTGTAACTAGCATATTACGTACGACTGGAAAGTCAACATACGAATTTTGTTATTTTTAACGAGCACGTAATATGTGTTACAACTCGTGTATTGTACATAATTTTACCTACGACCGACAATTTCAATAAGTTGTATCAAAAAGGACAAACAAAGGTAACGATATTTGATGGTTAACCAATGTATTCGCGCGACATCTATTGCAACTAAAGAGAATTTTATATGAAATGTCGACCGAAAATACCAATACAAATTCAACATAGATTTTTACGAGCATGTAATATATGTTACAGCTCGAGAAATGTTCTTTATGCTTTAAAATGTCCATGATCACAGTCAGAATTTTAAACATACAGGTTGCGTTGTATGTATCACAGGTCATAGACCAATATAATAACAAAAAATAATACACGACTATTAACAATAACAAAAAAAAATCTGATGTGGCCAGGCACATGACTTTATCATACAAAATATAAAATTAATAGTTTAGCTGCATGAGAATCTATTTGATTGAGATAAATCGTATCTGCATTAAAATTAAACTAGTTAGCCAGGATTTGACAGATATTTTAATAGTCAATAGTATCAATAGCAGGTATTGTCAAAGCATCAGCATTTGACACTACCTACTGTCATCAGAATAAGAGTTATGAGCGAGTCGCGCTATGTAGTTTTCGGCAGGAGTGACATCAACGATATTGTGTTGCTTTTTGAGAAATACGTATTTAAAAAAAATCTAAAATGGTTATATTTCTGTATAGGAAATGTTAGGTTGATACCGCTTCTACGAACCGTCAAGTGTAAAAAGATTATTCAAATTCTGACAGATTTATATTCGTTCATGACACTGTAGATGTATCATCCGTACCAACATACTGAAATATAACTACACTCATCGCTATACTTTATTTACAATTTTCTCAATTTATCATTTTTACAATTAGATATAACAACGGGTTGATATTTCTTATCAACAACCAATCAAATTGGTGTTATTATTTTATTTGAATTTTGTATTTTGTACATTGCCGCACTAGAGCGGCAACGTTCCATAGCGGTTCTCCAACCTCTGATGCATACTCTAATGACTCTAATGAAATCAGCTGTTTTCGAGTGTGACAGCACAAAAAAGTGACAGCCATAGACATTTCTGTGGTGACAGCGGGCTGCAATATACTATTACACTTTCCTGTCAGAGTGACAGTTTACATTTTTCTGTCAATGTGACAGTGTCCGTGTCAGTTTGAAGTAATAAATTTGCCTCTTTTGCAGTGGCGCCATCTAGCGGACTTTTTCAAATCACGGCTGTCGCGCCTGCTAGTTTCGTAAAACTTGGAACACCGACATCAAAGGTGCCGCCGCAAGTGTCGTATCTTGATATTTCTAATCGCTGGTGACAGCACAAAAAAATATTTGTCAAATCCAGGCTACTATGTAATTTCATATCAATGCAGACGCGATCGATCTCGATCAAATAGAATTTGCTCTTGAAGCTAAACTATTAATTTTACCAAAAAAGGTTATAGGCATAAATTATTCTAAATTTCCTTTACTTTAATTTATTATTTAACTTTTTTGTCGAAATTACAGAAATGGCGGCTTATTTGCAAAATCATTGAAAAAGGCTTAGAATAAACTACCAGTTCCTTTCGACCCTTTTGAACCAAAAGCTTTTCAGCTCTAAGTTTGGTCATAAAACTTCTAAATATAAACTTTCGTCCCGATACCTTTAGTAGTTTCTCCGGAATCGTCGTCACAAAAATCGTTTACACACGCACACACACACACACACACACACACACACACACACACACACACACACACACAGACACACACACACAGACATTTTTTTGTACCTTGGTCAAAAATGTTCAGGGGACCCAAAAAGACCTATTTCCGCTAAAATCTCAATTTTTTTTTTCGGCATGATTACAATACTTTATCTTACTGCGTATGATAAAGTAAAAACAAAAACAAAGAGTTGAAATTTGTTGGCAAACTGGACGTTTGAGCAGTTTTTCTTCAAAAAGAATGTCGACCGATTTTAGACAACCCATTTTTGAAGCAAGCACCCACCTACAGACTTATCAACCTTTTCAAAACTAAAATATGCATGGAATTTTAAGATTTGCATTATCCACGACGACGCCAGAAGCGCGGAGGGGGGGGGGAAATAAGACCCACTATCTGTAATACTATTAGCTGCATCTGGTCTTGCCATAGTTCCGTCGGCGGTCCAGATTGGATTATACGTCATAGCAAATGGCGCGCGCCTTAAAGTTGCGTTGCGTAATTGAAATGGAAATTAGAGTACATTCGCCATGTCGGCTCCTATATATACCTATATATACGTATAAACAACGGCCGTCCGGGACTCTGTCGACCACCTCTCCCTCCAGCTCCGGTGATGTTCTCTACGAGAAGAGTGGGGGGGGGGGATGGGTGGGGATACTGTTTCCGGTTGCATTTGCATACAGCCGCGACGTTTGAGCTGTTAGCCCTCGTTTATAAAACACAGGCTGCGCAGACCGTGACCTCACCACCCCACCCTACCAATTTTCACCTTGTCGAGAACCTCCATTAGGCCAATTATTCCGCAGAATTGTCTTACATTATGCATTGCGGTAACCCTCGGTAACCAGAGTGGACAGCACTTCGAGCTAACTGACCTAAACTGACGTAATTGAAACCCGTAGAGATGTTTTGAAATAAGAAGAGGGTTGTTGCTCCACTGATGTCCTATATTTACTTTGTCCTAAACAAGAAGCACTAACACTTCACTCACTTTGCTCTGCTTGTTACACATTTCACTGATTCGCTAGTTCGAAGGCTTGATTACTAGCTTATTGAAGATTCCTAGTAGATTTTCCAACAGTTGATCCTTTTTCCATTAGAGCCGTGTCATCTGCGATTGTGGCGACTGTCACATTTTTCAGCTGTGGTAGGTCACTTGTATGTAGTAGATAGAGAATTGGTCCCAAATCACTACCCTGGGGTACACCTGCTTTTACATCCTTTAAGTCCGAGTATTCATTGATTTGTTTTATTCTCAACAGTCTATCTGACCGTAGTGCTTTCTTTATTGTATCCGTTATTCTATGGACTTGATCTATAGTAGAATGCTTTTCTTTAAAACCTATTGGCGATTTTAGACAAAGCGTTTCAAAAAGTGTTGATATTTTGATTAGTTTTGGTACCATGATAACTTCTGCTTCCAGAAGACATGGGGTACGTATTTTAATGCCAACGCTGCTTTGACTAGACACGTCAGCATAACTATACCTTTCTTAAGTAATTGTTTAAGGACTTCCATTTGATGAGATCATACTCACATGCCTTCTTTGGATGCAAGTTTGATCTGATTTCTTTGATGACATCCTTTGGAGTAAGTAGCTGGATGGTTTTTTCTTCATAGGTTACGGACGGCTTCCTCCGTGTTTGGTTCTGATTCGATGTTGTGGAGCTAGAAGGTTTCTGTTATTATGTTCTGCAAAAGTTTTAGTTTTCTGTTTATTGTCTCTTGACCACGTGCCGTCTCTTCGTCTTATAGATGGGATATGGACCACTGGCCTCTTGTGCTTCCTGACTGCTTTCCACAGCGTGTTCCACACTGTGCTTCTTCATCGCCAATCAATTTTCTTAAGAAGGATTCCAATAAGCCCTCTTTTATTTTTTGAAGTTTGAGTTTAAGTTGTTGGGTTAAGTATAATAAAATTATAAACCCCTAACCACAACAAGTATTTTAGAAACCTAAATACGTATTTCAGCAACTATGTTGCCATCTTCAGTAGAACCTAAAAAGAGGAAAAGAGAGATTAGCACTTCATAGTATCTTTACTGGATATTGTACAAGCAAATCACTAGTGGAAGTGACGTCCATGTTAAAAATTACCCTATATATACCCATTTGTTGGTCACACCTCAGTGAATTTTGATCATTGAAGCGTAAAAAACAAGTTTTAATTAAAGCAGGTCAAACAATGGCGAACTAGGTATAGGACCCCTGTCTGAATTTATTAATTTATCTCTATTCAAGTGAATACAGATACTTTCCAAGCTGTTTAGTTCCCTATTATTTGACACAGCTTTTACAAGTTTTAAGTCATCTACAACTACTTTATGACCTGTGTCTAAAATATGTTGAGCCACACTAGATTTTTCAAAACGATTATATTTAAAATGAGCTACATGTTCTTTGAACCTAGTTAAAATTGTTCTTCTAGTCTGGCCTACGTATTCTTTTTCACAGTCATGACATTTGATATAATATATACCAGATTTATAAGTACATCTACCTTATCCTTTGGGTTTCCAAGAAGGTTTTTTTATGCTATTATGAGTCGAATATGCTATACAGAGATTTTGTGATGTAAAAATACTTCTCAAACCCCTTGTATATGCACAATCGAACGGTATTTTAACATATTTCTTCTTTTCTACAGACAAAGTATTTAAAGTAGATATTTGATTTACATACATTTATTGATTCTGCTTCTTAATCATTCTATCAACTATTTTCTCAGGGTACCCATTATGTATGACAACATTCTTAATAAACAATAATTCTTGCTGATATCTATCTGCGGACAATGGAAATTTCAATAACCTATTTACTAAACAACTAATAAAAGACAATTTTTGTTGAAAAGGATGGTGCGAATCATTAGGGATAAACCTGATTGTGTTAGTATCTTTCCGATACACGTCAATTTCTATTATATTTTTGCTATTCCTGACTACCAGAGTATCTAAAAATGGAAGTTGGCCGTTAACTTCTTGTTCTACAGTAAAGTTAATGGTGTTGAATTTAGAATTCAAAACGAGAAGAAAATCTTGAATACTGCACTTCTTGGTGTCAAAAATGGCAAAAATATCGTCGACATACCTAACCCAAGTCTTAGGGAAATATGGTGCTATAGATGATCATGATCATGATCTATGCCAGTAATCACACTATTACGCATATACTCCAACAGAACAATTTTAATACACTCGTACCACAAATTTAAATTTAAATCTCCAAAATTAGCCTATTTCCGAATGAATTCAACATTTCATTTCCGGCTGTGAACGTACACGCAACGCATGCATCTGTTTATTTATATTCACCTCAAATTAAATATTTATCACGTGGGTTTTCCCAAAAATTTAAATTCTGTTCGACATAGCGTTTAATAGCACTACATAACGCATACAGCTATTAAACAGTCTCGTATATGCGTACAGAGCAGATTATGTTGCGCGGATATTATTTTTTTTGCGAACCTACTTCAGCGTGCGCCTGTCGGGTTCGGCCATTAAAAAAGTTAGTTTCGCAGAACCCTTGAAATTCAACAATCTGACAAGTCGCGTGATATATTACCTAATTATTTCGCCAGCCTGTGCGGAACATGTGGTACATGTACTCTCCTCTACGAACGGTTTGCGTAATATTGATCCAGCTTCCAAACAGGCTGCGTTTATACAATGTTATATAGAAAAGTAAACCGGATACTTATGTAATAAAATGTTCACTATTTACACATATTTGTGTGGTTATTTATTATAAGTTATTTAAGCAAATAAATACAAATTTAAACGGTGTTTAAATAATGTTTGCAACTGCAGTATTATGGAAAATCTTTACATAGATGTTATGTTTATTATATTTATGTCCTACATGATCATAAAGTGACGTTTATTTTGATTCACTGCTGTATTTTACTGCTACACGACCTATTACACTTATTATTTTATTTTATTATTATTATTATTAAAATTTTTTTGTTTTATTTTTATTTTATTTTATTTTATTTTATTACATTTTCCAGCTGTGGTCACTTGTATGTAGTACTTAGATAGAGAATTGGTCCAAAGACACTACCTTGGGGCACTCCTGCTTTTACTTCTTTTAGGTCCGAGTATCCATCTATCACTTTTTTTTCTGAATAGCCTATCTGATTATAGGATGTTAGCTCGACGTATTGCAAAGATAACGTAATCTTTAGTTTGCATATCAATCCTTCGTGCCAAACCTTATCGAAAGCTTGTGTTACATCAAGAAAGTTTATTCAATATAACAAAAAATCATCGCTATTTTGTTTTCGCATTGAAACGTCGCGACGTTTCAACGTTTCACAGTGGGGTATTTGACCTGAAAACCTGGCCAAAATTATTTTTTCACCTAAAAAGGCTTTAGATGTGTTGTTTTATTTATGTATAACATTTTAACCTGCATACTAAGAATTTGAAAGTTAATAACTTAATAAACACAATAAAACAGTACAAAATAGGAAAAAGATAACTGTATTAAAAATTGTTCAAACTGCACCTATTGTAAATTAATTACTGCTACACATTTGTCATCAATATATTTTTGTGATTTTATTTCTATTTTGTTTTACCGTGTCAAATTCATAAAATAATATATGGCATGTCCAGTTTAAATACGCAGTATATACGGATATAAAATTAAACAATACATGTCGTTTTTGAGTTATATGAAATAACATATTTGGGTCTGTTATGTTGTAAGAAAATCCTGAAAAAAGCCTTATTTTTAAAGACCAGTGATAGAGGAAGAACATGAAAGTTTACACCAGTCGATATTGTGTATTGAAACGGTACGTATGCTGTTCATGCTGTTTTCCGTTCGATGCATTCCTTTTAAGACGTGATAGTAGAGGCAATTAAGAACCTATTTTACCATTTTTATCACTATAAAATCTATTATTTTTAGTATTATTTCAAAATGGTCTAATATTTATACTTATTGTTTCCAGGAAAACTTTCGAAATTTGATCATATTTAAAGCTGAAACGATAGTTTTTTTAGTGATATGACACTAATACGCATATTTTCAACTCGCACTCGCATTCCGCATGAACACATTTATCGAAAACGCCTAACCAGTTTCTATTCACAAACTTACTATTGTCTCTCCTCAACAATAATCCAATTTAAACCAGTGAACTGTGTATGCGAATAGGTCCTTTCGAAGTATTTTCTTGCCTCGAATATGAATCCGATTGGCTTCAAGCAACCAATTTCCAAGAAATGCATATACAAGTACAAAGTTTAAGTTTTTTTTCAGATGATTTTTAAGAGTCTAGGCCATCGGGGTTGTTTGCTGTACATGTTCCAAAACGGAGAAATATACGTACATAACGGCATTTACAACATACAAGATGCATTGAACGTAAAGTTGTCAATATCTCGATAACCGTAACCATTGGTATATAGCTAAATAGCGTTAAATATGTTCCAAATTGCCTCTACTATCACGGTATCAATAAATTGCACCAAATTACATATAAGCCGGTACATCAATTTTTGGATTTTTCCTTACAACATATTAGAAATAAAATCACAAAAACCGCATCCGCACCTATCCGCAGCAGATTTTCCAGTAATTGTAATGTTATATATGTATACTATAATTTGAACCACTTTCAAAAGCTTAACAAAGCTAAACACTAAACTAAAGCACTCAAGTTCTGCATAAAACTGTTTTTTTTTTATAACAGCGAATGTTCTCGGCCCTGCAATAAACAAAATTGTGGGTAAATTTTAATAAAAATAATGTCGAATGAAAGTTCATACTTGGTTCTAAAGACTGTATAACAAAAAAGTCACATTTATCGTTAAAATGCAAAATTGCAACCGTTAAGAGCGTCAACTTATGTGCATATATATTCAGCCATAGTAAAATATAACTTTTGGCTGACAAGGATACGTGGCTCAGGGCTCAGGTGAAAAAATATTGCCGCCTTTTAATACATCGGTCTTTTACCTATCCCAGAAACTGGTTTACTTTTTGGAATTTAACAATTTAGAAATTTGATTTATGGCCAGCTTTTTGGGTCTAATACCCCAATGTGCAGCGGTGGGATTTCACATCTATCTGACCTAAATTTGAGGAAAACTAGGAAAACTTGGTTGTTATAAAGTGTTTTGTGTGCTCTATTCTTTAAATAATATCAAAAACTTCAAACGGGGAACATAATTTAAGCTATATCTTTTTCAATATACAATCTAAAAGATTAGAATAAAATCTACAGCGGAAGTAATAAGCAGACGCAAGAAGCTCGTTACTGCATCGTAAATCTTTTCATCTATTGTGCGACGTTGGTTTATTACACCTGTAAAGTTTCCAGAGAGTCCAGAATGTGATTGATCCTTACCACAGCGAAAAATCCACAAACTCTGCAGCGTTCGGAGTTTCCGCCCCGACCGACTCGCTTGCGGTGGGTCTGTTCGGTTTCACGTTCATTATTCAATGTTTACAACTTAAATAAACGTCAACTGGCGTCTTTCTGGAACCTCGGACCGATTTCATTAAGTTAAAACAGTTTTCGTCGCTCACGTCCCATGATACTCGGTCTCTTGGTCCTCCCCTGGTCTCTCCTCTGTGTCGGACGGTCAGCAAAACCGCATCCCCTTCACCGCGGCCATCCCTAGAGAGTCCAATGAGAATTATCAGGATGCTTGTAAAAATACGACTGCCGAATTTTGCTTGTTCTTTGCGAAGTCTTTTGGCGTCTCTCTTAAGTCTCATGTGGGTTCCTTTTTGGTCGCTGGTAGGCTGTTAAGGAGAGTTAGGGTGTTTTTTACCCTGTACCATCTTCTCGAGTTAGGTTGATTTATTATACTATAAAAAAAGGGAACGAAAAACACGAGGAAGTTGATTAGAGAAAATTCAGAATACTGAACAGCTGTCTTTACACAAGAAAATAACATATTTTACAGCGTTTGGAATATACTACAATTATTTATACGCATTTTGTCCAAATTCCGACACGAGTGTCGGAATTACAGACATCAATAATCCCTAATTATTGCACTAGCAGCAGAGAGTAGCTATTGTGACAATTAATACACCACCTTTGGAGATAACAGTTGAACTAATGCTACCTCTATTAAAAAACATCATTATTCTGGCCTGAAACACCCATATAAAGTAAAAAAGAAACTGTTCTTCTGCAACATCATTATCTTATGCTCGGAGAGACTATTTGTTAATCAAAAAAAGAAGAAACCACAAAAGAAAATCATTCTAGAGCAATTAGAAACGAAGCGAAAAAGGAAGAGAATTAAAAGCTGCATTAAGAAAAATACAAGTTGTTGAGTTGGTAGAACTGAACATACTAAACATACTGAACATACTGAACATAATGGCATACACAAAATTTTACAAACACTCCCAAAACCGCGATTTTTTCAAAAAACTTTTTGGTTGCTTGCATGTGTATACAAATGCAGAACTCCGTCATTTTCCATTCGATTTCCAAAATAAGGTATTCAAATGAAAGAGGAAGTATAGACCAATATAATTGTGTACTGTTCGGTCAGATCCATAAACAAATCGAAAAGTTATGGACGTTCAAATACAGAAGTTTCCCATTGTTTTCAGATTTTCTGAACTTTAACAATAGTTTAATGACGGCCAGGAAATGTTTCAATCCAAAATA
This sequence comes from Melinopterus prodromus, assembly GCA_964023965.1. Taxonomy (NCBI): domain Eukaryota; kingdom Metazoa; phylum Arthropoda; class Insecta; order Coleoptera; family Scarabaeidae; genus Melinopterus; species Melinopterus prodromus. Next base: position 1,862,163 of record OZ030391.1, on the reverse strand, counting down.
TTCTATTTCTATTTTCTTATTGAAAGTCCATTTAAATTTGCGATTAATACGAGTTTGTTTACTACAAACGGTTAAAATTTGACTGAGTTATCGAAGTTTAATCACCGTCTTGACACCCACATAGGTAGAAGGGATATACCTACTATTTTAGTCTATGTAATAAGTTATTAAGTACTATTCATTCGACTTGTATCCAAATATCGTAAAATCAATAATCGATAATCGTAATCTATTACAATTGTGTTTACTATTATGACGATGTAGGTCTTTAGTATCACCAAATTTCATATAAAATAACGATCAAACTGATCCATAGGCAGTAAGAAATCAGTACATGCTGCAGTGCAAATACAAAAAAAGGAAAATGTTTGGACCGTGTCTACACCGCAAGTCGCTGTGTAGTTTGTTCGTCAAAATTGAAGTTATGGACATCAAAAATGTTGATAATCCAAGAGTTGGAATGGCCTTTCCTACTCTGATGATATGGCATTATCAAACTTCTCAACTGAATTTATTTCTTCTGGCCAACTCAGTGACGAACAAGGTGAACCGTTTCATCAGGAAATGGAAGGTATTGAAAAACTTCTTCAAGGAGATGCAGACTACTGCTGGTCACTTAAACGCGAAACAGATGATGTATTTAGAAAATAAACTGCTTTCGGGTTATGCCGTGTGTCAAGATTTGTTAATGCTGACGTTTTGCGTAGCCGGGTGTCTCTACTGTGCTCCTTGACTCGACATTCGATACATCGTCCTGTCTGTCCTACATAGCATGTTCCACACACTCACATGTTATCTTGTACACCCTTTTGTTCTTCAGGAGGGGTGTGATGTCCTTTGGATTAGGCAAAAGATCCTTTAACTTTGCTGTTGCTCTGTACCTTACCGTGATACCAGATTTCTTCAGTATTCTACCGATTCTTTCTGATGCCCCACTTACGTATGGTAAGCAAGCGAACCCCTTTGACTCTTGTCGCTCCTCTGAGACTTGCGGTTTTCTTTGTGTGACACCTTGTATGTCAGACTTGGTGTATCCATTCTGACGTAGAGCCCATTCCAAGTGTTACCGTTCGTCGTCCAAGGTGCTGGAGTCGCACACCTTCTCGGCTCTGTTGAACAGAGTGTTAATAACACTTCTCTTCTGTTGGGGATGGTGGTTTTCTAAATGATTCTGGCCGTGAAAGCATACGTACTTAGATGATGTATTGTATAAACGACGGAGATCGAGTAAACATTTTTATGTGTTGTTGCATTGCCCGTTTTTTTTTTTTTTTTTTTTTTTTTTTTTTTTTTTTTTTTTTTTCAGAAATCACTATAGTAACGCAGGACTATGCCAACAAACGAGTGAAAATTTTACTGATGTTATTTTGAACCCATGAACAAAAACGAAAAGAAAAAAAACACTGTGACAATTTTAGAATAAAATTATAAATATAAGTGCAAAAAAATATTTCGGATTCAAACAGGTAATCAAATTGTTGTTAAAGTTGAAAAAATCTGAAAATACATAATTGGAAATTACTAAACTTGAACGTTCATAACTTTTCGATTTGTTATTGGATCTGACCGAACAGTACATATTTATAATGATCTATGCTTCCTCTTTCATATTTGCATTTATTTCGAAAATCGGATCGATTTTTTTTTTAAAATACAGATTTTGGGGGTGTTTGGAAAATTTCACTTACAAAAAACTAACGATTTATGCTTGTAATATTAAACTTTGTGAAACCGAGTTATCACACGTAACTGTACGTCATTGGAACACACAATCCAACAACATATTTTTTAATCACATAACATCAATTACTACAGAAAAAGAATGAATCATTTCGACGATTGATAAGCAAATAAGCCTTCACTTTTACGTCTACGGTCTAAGGTAAAAGAAAAACTTTCAACGTCATAACTTTTAATTGTCTCTCTCGACATAATTGATAGGTTTCGAGGTGAATTTATTCGCAAAAGAGAAAGATAGAAGAAGGGGAGAGAGAGAGACGTGAAGGACATTGATTGTGCCGATCGATTCGATTCAATCTCGGGCGCTCAGTTTGACCCTTTTCGCGGCAAAGGAGACCGTAATTAACTCGGGGATTCCATGGAGCCGAGCGGTCCCCTCAACGGAATTAAACAAGTGTGCATAATTCCGCCCCGTTCCCGGCACAAAAGTTTCGAACCCAAATGAGGTTTAAATTTAAATTGGTAAGAAGGAAGTAAGTGGTGAACCGACCCAATCTTATCGCAGATAACGGACAGGCAACGTGGATCTAATTCACACCAACTAGGGACTTTGCAGAATGTAGGGCTGTACTGTTTTACAGTGAAAAAAAAAAATGCTTTATAGGTAGGTTTAGATAATGTGTATAATCTACTCAAGACATAAAAAATTAAAAAAATAATGTAAATGTTTGGTTTGGAATGTATTATAAGAATATAATTGATCTATATTTTTTTGTTTTTAAAAGAATTGCCTAAAAAAGCCATAGCAAAGATAACTAACCTCTGCAACGCAGCATTTAGGCTTAAATATGTGCCATCTGTTTGGAAAACTGCGGAGGTAGTAATGATTCCCAAGCCAGGAAAACCACCAAATGAAGCATCCTTCTACAGGCCAATTTCTTTACTGCCCACTTTGTCAAAACTGTTTGAAAAGCTACTTGCAAAACGACTGAAGCCAATCTTAGATGAAAGAAATATCATACCCACTCATCAATTTATAGCACACTATTAGGATTCATATCTTTGTGACAGATACTTCCGCATAAAGCAAGATAATGAGTGCTCAACCCTCAAATGTATTAAAGCTGGAGTACCACAAGGTAGTGTACTTGGCCCAATTTTTTACCTTCTATATACACATGATCTTCCGCAACCAGATCGTGTTACCGTTGCCACGTTTGCTGATGACACTGCTATCATGGCAGTAGATACAAATGTTGAAGGAGCAACACTAAAACTGCAGAATGCTGTCAACGATATTAGTGATTGGATGCAACGATGGCTAATTACATTGAACGAAACCAAATCCGTTCACATTAACTTTACCAACAAGCGAATACGATACGTTCCAGTTACAATAAATATCACCACCGTACCCTACTCGAACACGGCAAAATACCTCGGTATGACGCTAGACACCAAGCTCCTCTGGAAAGCACATGTTAAAAAGAAACGAGAAGAATTGGGCATAAGATACAACAAAATGTACTGGCTTATTGGTAGGAAGTCGTCTTTATCGACATATAATAAACTCCTACTTTACAAGCACATACTTAAACCTGTGTGGACCTATGGTATCCAACTGTGGGGCTGCACTAAGCCAAGCAATATCACCATCATTCAACGCTTCTAAATTAAGGTGCTAAGAAACATCGTGGGTGCACCGTGGTATATAAGAAACAGAAATCTCCACAGGGATCTCGGAATGGAATTAGTAACGAACGAAATTGGAAAGTTTGCAGAGAATCATCAGAACAGAGTTCTCCAGCACACGAATGTCGAGGCAATCCAGCTTCTTGACAATTGTGACAGTGTACGAAGACTCAAAAGAACCAAACCTTTTGAGTTGGTGAAGTGAAGTTCAAAAAGCAGAGCACAGTGTTATGTGAGTGACAGCTGATAGGTGAACAAAGCAGAGCAACGTGCAGTGTGTGAAGTTTAAAGCGTCAGCCTCCAAATTAAATTTAAGTTACACCAATGGGGAACACTTAATATCGTACACTTTTTATACGTAGCAATTTGGGTTAGATTAATATAGCTAGATAGTCATCAGACTAATAATTTGTAGTTCTGAGACTGAGTGCAGTTTTTTTAAAACATTTTATGTTTATTTTAATATACTTTATTTCTTAGTCTCTACACTGTTAAACCAACTCCATTGTTACTTAGATTGTAGATTCAGTAGATCAGATCTTCATGTCAAACAAATATTTCCAGCCTATAAGAAAATCCCCTATATGGCTGGGATGTTTTTTACTATTTTTTCGTCTATCTAATCACTATTCTTATTGTTTATTTACACAAGAATATAATGTTGATCAGCAGAAAAATAAAAGTTGCATTATAACTAGATTAATAACAACGTAGAAATGCTAAAATTAAACATGAAGCTTGATCATAACATCAGCGTAGAGTTTGAAAAAGATTTAAATCACAAATTGTCAACCCGCTTCCTTGTATTTCCGTATCGCCAACGTATAAAGGACGTAGTGGAAAAGTTGGCAAGGATTGTGTGAGAATATTTTCCGCACTGGCACCGTTTTTGAAATTCACACAATTGTCCCAGTTACTCTGCTGTGATTTATATCCAAACGAAAATGCGAGATTTGCTTTTTATCTATGCCAGTAGTCTACCAGTGTTTGTAGAGATTTAGTGTCACATATTTTGCACTGATAACAACAACTGATATCCAAACTGTATTTATTATTCATATAAGTATATAGATTCAAACGCAGATAGAATGTTTTGTTTTCACAGGGCAGTATAATAAAAGATGTGTACATAATTTATATTATGTGTTTTGCGTTGGTAAACATCAAATGGGGACGTTGCTCCGCAAACAGGGGCTAAAAGCATCCCGACATTCCTACAACCCAACAACCCTGCTACCTAAAACTTAACCCCTAAACTGCAAACTTTTATTTTATGCGGCTACGTAATGAAACCACTTAACCTGCGAGGGTTAGCCGCAAAAATGTAATTAAGTCAGAGGGTATATTAATGCAAATAGCTTCTAAAAGGTTCATTTCTTCACCCTGTGCGTACGATATTTGTTTATTTATTTAGCGGTGTAACATAATTGTTATAGTTCTTTAAGAAAAGGCGTTTTCAGGTGTAAGTATTTGCTTGTAAGGAAAGTGTCGACGTTTCGCACTTTATTGTAAGTACTTCATCAGGAAAAAAGTACTTACAATAAAGTGCAACTTGATGAGTTGAACGAAGGTACAGTATTGGACCAAGTACACTACCTTGTGGTACTCCAGCTTTAATTTTTTAATCTTCTTTCAGAACGATATCATATTAATTAAGTTCTCTCTATTCTCTATTAGTGTTGTTATTCTAATAATATTTTAGAATAATAAACCACTAAATGATAGCAATTATTATTAGTAAATACGTTTAATAATTATATCATACGCTGTTGCGCATACTCCCCCACCCCACACCCTGCGAGCAATAGTGCTGTCCATGGGATACAAAGTGCCCTCTAGGGACTGCTAATTATGTGCTCATTAATTAAGGGCGGAATGGATTTATACAATACCGTAGCATCAGCGCTGCGCATACATATTAATATATGAAACTTCCTGACTGTTCGCATCCGAGTGTTGTAATTGAGTCCTTGATAATTGTTCTGAATTCTGTCTATTTGACAGCGAATGTTATTGTTATTTCGTGAGGTATATTGTATTACGTATTGAATTAGAGATGTTTTAGTGATAATATAGGTTGTAAATTCCCACTGATTCGGTAGCTCAACAAATCAAACAACTCCTAAATCACAATAATTTGCATCGATCATCTATGTAAGTTTGAAATATATTTCGAGGAAGAGCTACGGAAAAAATGTTGTAATTTTGATCAAAATTGTTGTATGTATAACTTAGCTTCATTGTAAGTAAATTAATCGTTGTATTTACCCATAAACTGGTGGACTTTTTCAAAAGTTGTTCTATTTTCTATCATACATCAAATTGAAGGTTGAAGGTTCTTTGGTAATGGTTTCAAAATATGCAGTTCAGTACTTAAATTTGTATTATTATTATTTGATTGATTAATACACAATTTAATAATTTCAACAAATGAGAATATTTATTAAATAAATAAGTAAATTCTTTATGTATAAAGGTTTCAGTGCTTTAAATTTACAACGTTAATAAATAATCGTGAAAATACAAGTATTTCCAACAGGTTTTGAAATAACGCACTACCTCTGGCTAATTTGACTCCACTAGTAAGAGCAATATTGTTCTGCAAGTTAAATTTTGGTATGAAATGCTCCAAATTATATGAGGAGATTAAAGCATATTATATGTAATAGAAAATAATTTCTACACATTCGCGAAAAATAGGACAGGGTCAATAAGTAATTAAACAGTTACTGTTTTTTTTTTGTCACAAAAAGTAACAGAAATTTCGACAATTTTTTGTAGATTACGAATGTGGTACGTCTTATTGACGTCTCACATTTGTGCAATGTAGACTTCTGGTTTGGCATCTATGAAAACAAAATTGAAAAATATGTGACAAAATAAGTGTTATCATGTCTTATTTTGACACAGTAATTTTTGTTGTGTTGAAATTACGTATGTTTTGGTTACTTTTAACATCCCAATTATTGATAATAATTGATAAAACACCTGGGAAGCAACAAGAAGAAAAAAGAAAAATCAAAGACATCAAAAAAGCCACCACAGGCAGCAGGTAGGGTTGTTGGTTAGCGCTCGTGGACGTGGACACTGTGGAGGCTTTACTTGTGTTTTCACGTTTTTTATATTTTATTTCTAAAAGTAATTCTTATCCCGGTTTGAAATTAAAAAATTATGGTAAGTCTACTTATAAGGAAAAAGGCAATTTTTAGCATAACACTCAATTAACAAGATCAGTCAAAGTTTTAGGTTATATTCTGACCGTATATTCTGACCGCAGATTGCACAGTGGTCGGAACTCGCGAAAAATTGGCCAAAATTCTGGAACTTGGTATATAGGGGATGTTGAGGTTGCTGATTACGAATCGAAACTCTAAATTGCGAAAAACAACTTTTATTACTATCATAAACGTAAAATTTGCAAGAAAGCTACGTGTCAGTTAAGTAAGTTTCACCTATAATATATTTGTAGGTAGATATTAAGAGATAATAAATACAAATTAACAATCAAACAAATAAATAATTTAAAAAAATGTGTACTTAGAAACTATTCCGCCTCTAATTCTAAACTATCAAGTAATGATAGATCGATAAACTCGTCGGTACATATAATCTTCTTCACTGTCTGAGTCTTGATTCTCGCAGTATCGCTTCTGTGTAGTCATGGAAAGCGAAGGCTCAGTTTCTGACGTAAATAATGATCGTAGTAAAGAAATAATTTCTTTCGGAAGCAGAATCTTAATTTATGTTGTCGCTTTATGCGAGTTTTTAAACTAATGTTAGATATTATTGGGTCTGAAGTGTCTATGGCTCAATTAAATATACCTTCTAAGTTATTTTTTCTAGAATGAAATTCTCGATCTTGTTTATAAAATTTATTTCTGGCTTCAGAGCTCTCATCTCCAAAATAACCAACTAGCAGTAAATAATTTGCTACTATTTGTTTTCCATGAACCTTAGTACACAGATAGAAAAGATTTCTTGTTTTAAAGAAATGTATTTGTTTGACTTTATTCTTTTGGGTCAAAACATATTTCTTTGACGCCAACAGTATTTACTTCATTGAATACTCTAGTTTATTTGCTTGCAGAGATTAATTTATTTGAAATATTTATTTAAGTGGAATAAATATATATGGATACAAACAAAAATTACTTTCCTTTAAAGTAATATTTTAGTTTTGATTTAAAAAAAGGTGTCTTTACACCAATGAAATATAATTTTGATTCTAACATATAAATTTGTATATAAGGAGAGATTTATTTCGCTTAAAGTAATATTTTGTCTTTGGCTTAAAAATAGGTTTACTTCCGCCAAAGAAATCATATTTTGATTAAAATAAATATATTTGTACACAAGAAGAGATTTATTTCCTTTAAAGTAATATTTTTGTTTTGGCTTTAAAATAGGTTTATTTCCACCAAAGAAATCATATTTTGATTCAAATAGATATATTTTTAATGTCATCCAACCGTGTTGTTAGATGGCGCAGTAAACTCTCTCCTCGCACTTCGTGCATATCGACAGTATAAAGCCGCGTGATCGGCAGCATAGAACTTAGAGTACAGTGCCTGCAGGTTCAAGTTGCGATTCCAAATCAGAGTACACTTTACTAACTTAACCTTGACTATATGTTGGGTTGGGAAGACCAAGCACTGGTTGAGGATGTGCGACATCCTTAAAAAGCAGGTGACACATGGCGAGTCTTCCGAAAAATTCTTGTCTATTAATTCCTTCAACAAATTAATAATTTTAAGCATTTTAACTCGACCAACAATTTTGTTAATTTAAAAAAAATGTAATTCTTTCACTCAACACAATCATAATTATTTGAAGTAAATAAATCTCATTTGTTATAATACACAAATTGCAAACTTTAACTGGAAACATAAGTTGTTTGACACAAATCAACGTTCTTTCTTCCAAACAAATATTTCAAATAAATGCGTTTTTATCCGCAAATAAATATATCTTTGCCTCTATTGAAACAACAAATTTCTTTGAGTCAATGCATTTTTATTTGAATTAAACAAAAATTTCTCTCTGTGTACCTTATGGACAGTACCATGGATATATAGTCATAAATAAATTTGCAGTTTTGAAACAAATACTTTGAAATTTTTCTAAGTTTAATCGAATGACAAGTTTAAAAAGCAAAATTTGTCAATAATCTGTTACTTTTAGACCAAAGTGGTATAGAGGGAAGATTATAAAGAGTATTTATCTTTAATTTGATGCATTGCTTGTTACTTCATATAAATAAATAATAGCAAAAACTTATTTGAAACTAGGCGCAAGTATACTGATTGCTCGCGAAACGTTAAGCTACCAAAGAAAAATAATGTACGGAGAATACGCAGCTATAAGCAGCAAATATAAGTGGGATTTGTAGATAAAGACTGGAATCATAAATAGGTATATCCTACAATAAGTGCAAACTAGTGCAAACATTTTTTTAAATGTCTACCGATATATTAGGTTAATTTGCTCTTCTGTGACTTCTATACTTATGGTGATTTTAAATGTATTTTATCCTACTAAACAGAAATATGTCGGAATTTAGGACAGCGTCTGAATTTGGGACGTTTACCTTATAACCGCAACGGCTTTCCCTGCTGAAATACGATCGGCTCGTTATCGGCTCATATATCACGGTGCCAAAAATTAACAGGCCCCATTACACGGACTATTACCGCACGCGAACGAGAAAAAAAAAGGAGGAAAAGAAAAAGTTGATTGAAAGCTCCGTCCTTGATTTTCGATTTTTTCACAGCGGTCGAGCTACCCGGCCCCCCTGATCTGTCACGCGCCTAAACATAAATAAGCTTCCAAACGGACGGCCGCCCGTTGACAGTTTCCCGCAGGTATATTGCGAAAACAATCGCTGCGAGGCGCTGCTCTCGCGAATATATATAGGCCAATGGCGGTCGTTTCAAGAAGGGCCCATCAGTTCTCCCTTGAGTTCGTCACGTCAAATGTCACTCCGATGACGGATGATAACTGAATATCGCTCGTATACGCAGTGCGAACCCTAAGGAAGGATTTTTTTCCAAAACTGTTAAAAATAAACCGAACAAAAATATTTAAATTTGTCCACAATCTTGACAAGTTGTATTATTGGATAACTATTTCTAGAAAAGTGTTGAAATATAGACTATAGGCTACCCAATAATTCATAGGTTTAAAGTTGATTACATAATCATTGTTTATCTTGCATTTTTCATACAAAAGATCGTGCTAAAACTCCGCGTGAATTCCGACGCTCTACGGTCTTTGGTGTGCTGCGGGGAAGGGAGGCGTTAGCGGTGCTGTCATGTCGAAGAGAATCGACACAGCTGAGAGAACCGGGGCAGCTTATTATCAATACTCCAAAAGAACGATAACTTGTCAAGGTAGTAATTTTAACTAACAATTAAATTCTCAATTTTTGCGTAATTTTGATTATAATATGTGACCCGGTACGAGAGAAATCTCTTCTATCGATTGGCGTTTATGTTTTCTTCAGTTTTATACAATAAGGTTGTAAACAAGATTTTGATGGAAGCGGATAGATCTAATGATATGGAGTTAGCAGATTTTCCGATTAGTGGTGAAAACTGAATTAAATTAGCTTAATAAATCCAAAAAATATTTAAAAAGTATACCCGATTTTGTTATATAAGTATTCGAACTATTATAACAGTTTCAATAGTTTATTTATTAATAATATTTAAATACATGCACAAACAATATAAAATAAATACAACTCTTGATATATTACATATACAAACGTCAGCTCTGAGCGTATAAAACTTAGAAATATCAACAAACTTTTACAAATTTAGCATCGTAAATTTGTAGACACATAGATTATTTTGCAGATCGTTCATTAATTTTAAATGCTAATCCCGAAACCCGACTTAAACTGCAAAGAATTTCCATGGGACTTCCAAGTGCCTGTTCGTGGTCCTGTTATCTTATTGACTCATTTAGCCATTATTTTTTAATTCGGTAATCTGTCGCCGGATATCCAAATTTCTTTGGCGAGGCATAATCGCCGTGTCGTTTTATGTATTGTGTCCATAAACATTGTTGTTCTCGTAACTAACGCACGTGCGACCCGCCACTACTGGCAGCGTCGCTGTCGATCCCTTCCCCCGCTCGCCCGAAAGACTGAAGAGCGCCGCGTCAATTGCACCAATCAAGAGATGCTTCAACTCGATCTTTTGTGGGGAAAATACAAGATAAACAATGATTATGTAATTAGCTTTAAACCTATGAATTAGTGGATAGCTTATAGTCTATATTTCATTATTCTAGCTCTTCTAATAAAGGAATTGCTGGCATTGCATAATATAGCTTTTTGTGGGTCAAGCACTAATCCAATAATCCAATAATCTATAGATTATATATATGGACAGCATCAGAATTTTTTAAAATGTTTTCGCTCCTAGGTTTGCGAGAAAACAATTACATATATGCATTTTGTCTTGCCCTTCATGGTAAAGTGTTATCTCTGTTTTCTCTAATTTACTCGAATTTGATTTTAATTGTATTTTTATTGGAAACATTACATGAATTTAAAAAACAGTATGAACTTATTTATTTATTCATTGATTTGTTAAACATTTCAAAAAAGAAATGTTTTAGAAATGAATGTTTTCAGTAGAAGATGTTTCTTATAATTATATTTCCCGCATGGTACCACAAACAACCTGGTTTTCCATAGAAGCATAAAAACATCATTTTGCCAAAGAATTGAGCTATCCCTTTTCACATTAGATTTTCGCGTATGCAAAATCTAATCCTAATTTATCTCTATAATAGTAACGAATGTTACCATACAAAAACAACCACAATATAAACGGTGACACAAATAGTAACATATAGGAGTAGAACACAACCGCAGAATTCGTAGAATGCGGTATCTAATTCTCAATTGTATTTAAACAATGTAATAAATAACGGTCCGCGATAGTGTTTGGGGAGCAGGGACGTAGCGCGGAGCGGGGCATTAACATTACATCGCTGCAACACGAGACATATACGATGCTGGTAATTTCCTTAAGTGAGATGTGAACTTGCAAAAGTTTGCTCCTCGCTGCTGCCTCGGGCGATTAAACTTAGCCGCCTGCAAAAGTGTCTTGTCTTGTATCCTGATACTTGTCTATTTACTTCGAGGGTGCGGCGGGCAAACAACCCCGAATGATTCTAAGCCGTCTTGCACGCCACTGCCGGATCATATGGTCTCGCTAATTAACGCCGTTAGCGTTTATTGCGTTGACCTGTACCCATTTGAATTCTAATGTAATAAACTGTTATAGCGTATGCGGTTTACGATGGTGGTTTACGTTGGATCTGAATAGTAGTTTGTATATGACTTTAGGTAATTACTTAATTAATTACAATTAAAAATATATACCCATTTATTAGTAGGTATAGTACATTACAAGTGAAGTAACCCCATTATTGGGTCTTCATAAAGTGCGTCTTTAATAGCTCCCCAAATGAAAAAGTCGAATCGTTGAACATCTCGTTAAGCAAGCCTCTTACTGCAACAGTTGAAACCATCCAATAACTGCTAAGGAACTAACTATACAGTGTTCGTATTTTGTTGCTAGAATGATTGTAAGATCATCAGCCTTGTGTTTTATCTCTTTCTTATGATTGACAATATTTTGGAGACTGTGGCGAACTTAATAATAAAATTAAAACCCCTAACCACAACAAGTATTTTAGAAACCTAAATACGTATTTCAGCAACTATGTTGCCATCTTCAGTAGAACCTAAAAAGAGGAAAAGAGAGATTAGCACTTCATAGTATCTTTACTGGATATTGTCCAAGCAAATCACTAGTGGAAGTGACGTCCATGTTAAAAATTACCCTATATATACCCATTTGTTTGTCACACCTCAGTGAATTTTGATCATTGAAGCGTAAAAAACAAGTTCTAATTAAAGCAGATCAAACAATGGCGAACTAGGTATAGGACCCCTGTCTGAATTTATTAATTTATCTCTATTCAAGTGAATAAAGATACTTTCCAAGCTGTTTAGTTCCCTATTATTTGACACAGCTTTTACAAGTTTTAAGTCATCTACAACTACTTTATGACCTGTGTCTAAAATATGTTGAGCCACACTAGATTTTTCAAAACGATTATATTTAAAATGAGCTACATGTTCTTTGAACCTAGTTAAAATTGTTCTTCTAGTCTGGCCTACGTATTCTTTTTCACAGTCATGACATTTGATACAATATATACCAGATTTATCAAGTACATCTACCTTATCCTTTGGGTTTCCAAGAAGGTTTTTTATGCTATTATGAGTCGAATATGCGATACAGAGATTTTGTGATGTAAAAATACTTCTCAAACCCCTTGTATATGCACAATCGAACGGTATTTTAACATATTTCTTCTTTTCTACAGACAAAGTATTTAAAGTAGATATTTGATTTACATACATTTTTTGATTCTGCTTCTTAATCATTCTATCAACTATTTTGTCAGGGTACCCATTATGTATGACAACATTCGTAATAAACAATAATTCTTGCTGATATCTATCTGCGGACAATGGAAATTTCAATAACCTATTTACTAAACAACTAATAAAAGACAATTTTTGTTGAAAAGGATGCTGCGAATCATTAGGGATAAACCTGATTGTGTTAGTACCTTTCCGATACACGTCAATTTCTATTATATTTTTGCTATTCCTGACTACCAGAGTATCTAAAAATGGAAGTTGGCCGTTAACTTCTTGTTCTACAGTAAAGTTAATGGTGTTGAACTTCGAATTCAAAACGAGAAGAAAATCTTGAATACTGCACTTCTTGGTGTCAAAAATAGCAAAAATATCGTCGACATACCTAACCCAGGTCTTAGGAAAATATGGTGCAATAGACTTTACATTGGTTTCAAATCTGCTCATAAACAAGTTGGCAATAAAAGGTGAGAGACAGTTACCCATTGCAGTTCCCTCAAGTTGTTCAAAAAACTTTCCGTTCATTTGAAAACAATTTTGAGACATACAAAGGGCAGTCAATCTTACATATTCATCTATTTCTGACGGGTCAAAGTTGTTATTGCACAATAATTCCCTAAGAAACTCCAAAGTTCCGGAATAGGTAATTACTTAATTAATTACAATTACAAATATATACCCATTTATTAGTAGGTACATTACATTACAAGTGAAGTAACACCATTATTGGGTCTTCATAAAGTGCGTCTTTAATAGCTCCCCAAATGAAAAAGTCGAATTGTCGAACATCTCGTTAAGCAAGCCTCTTACTGCAACAGTTGTGGCGCTGGAAGATCGTCATTTGAAACCATCCAATAACTGCTAAGGAACTAACTATACAGTGTTCGTATTTTGTTTTTATTTATCTCTTTTTGATGATCGATTTATAACCTTAGATTGTATATTATTTTGCCTGTCCTTTTTTTAATACAAAATCTACACTTTTCAGATTCTATTCAAATGCCAAGTGAATAAGTAATTAAGACGAGAATATTGGAGTGCACGTCCGGCACAGAACTAAATTTAAATTCCTATAAACGAGCCTCTTTCTTCGTCGTCGTTTAATACCCGGCCAGTTACTTCGTTATATAAATTAGGTTGATTTAGAAACGGATTTAAGAAATGGAAACGAAGCGTAGAGCGCGGCGCTCTGGCGTCGGCGTCGGCGTCGGTCCGATTCACCAAAAACCCGCGAGAAAAAGAAACTAAACGGATCTACCCGCTTATTTACCCGTTCGTTTTCGCTAAGCCCCTAAATTAATATTTCAAGATGCGCTAAATTATGCAAATTAATTTCGGAGACCCAAGGGGTCCGGCCAGGGTCTCCGTTTCGCAGCCGGAGACAAATCCTTCCCCAGAACAATTGTAATTAAGCACTAATTGAGTATTGAACGAGTAACATTCTACGGTTTTCGAAAGACAATCCTTCGAGAATTTTATACGGAGTTCTTGTTAGGTCTTCTAGCATTATTATAAAGAAGACCATTCCCAATAATAAATATTACAACTTATGTTTTCAGTTAAAACTTACAATTTGTATATTATAACGCACGACATTTAGCTAGTACAAATAATTAATTATGCTTGTGTTGAGTGAAAGAATTATAATTTTTGATGTTGTTAGGATGTTTGTAAATTCCGATGGCTTCTCTAATAAGCTTTCGATGGTGATTACCAACCCTTGCCAACATCTTCACGTCATCGAAAATCATTGTGTCCCGACTCGTGGCAGTGTTGAGCAACAGCGGACTGTTGAATCTTGCGTAGCCGGGTGTCTCTACTGTGCTCCTGGACTCGACATTCGCTACTTCGTCTTGTCTGTCCAACATAGCAAGTTCCACACTCACATGTTATCTTGTATACTCCTTCGTTCTTCAGGAGTGGTGTGATATCCTTTGGATAAGGCAAAAGATCCTTTACCTTTGCTGGTGCTCTGTACCTTACCGTGGTACCCGATTTCTTCAGTATTCTACCGATTCTTTCTGATACTCCACTTACGTATGGTAAGCAAACGAACCCCTTTGACTCTTGCCGCTCCTCTGAGACTTGCGGTTTTCTTTGTGTGACACCTCGTATGTCAGACTTGGTGTATCCATTCTGACGTAGAGCCCACTCCAAGTGTTTCCGTTCGTCGTCCAAGGTGCTGGAGTCGCACACCTTCTTGGCTCTGTTGAACAGAGTGTTAATAACACTTCTCTTCCGTTGGGGATGGTGGTGTGATTTGGCGTTCAGGTACCGATCGGTATGTGTTCTCTTACGGTAGACTGTATGTCCAAGCGTACCCGTTGACGTTCCGTATACCAGCACATCCAAAAATGGCAGCTGATTATGCTCTTCTATTTCCATCGTAATTTTGTGAACTTTTATCATGGAAATTAATAAATAACCGTATATTAATAACGTTAGTAAATATGTTAGATTTTAAGTAAATATCCGATGATATGAGAAATAAATTGAATACGTCTTCATTTGTTTTGACTGGAGATATTTTACAAGAGAAATTACATCTATAATCTGTCGTGGACTCCCGTCAGCAACATTCCTGTTTATTTTCTCCTTTATCGTTTCATATAGATACCAGCTTCAACTGTATCCCAGTCGTCAATTCCAATTAATTGTTATTAATATTGAATAATAAAATTATAAACCCCTAACCACAACAAGTATTTTAGAACCTAAATACGTATTTCAGCAACTATATTGCCATCTTCAGTAGAACCTAAAAAGAGGAAAAGAGAGATTAGCACTTCATTGTCCGCAGATAGATATCAGCAAGAATTATTGTTTATTAAGAATGTTGTCATACGTAATGGGTACCCTGAGAAAATAGTTGATAGAATGATTAAGAAGCAGAAATGTATGTAAATCAAATATCTACTTTAAATACTTTGTCTGTAGAAAAGAAGAAATATGTTAAAATACCGTTCGATTGTGCATATACAAGGGGTTTGAGAAGTATTTTTACATCACAAAAACTCTGTATAGCATATTCGACTCATAATAGCATAACAAAACCTTCTTGGAAACCCAAAGGATCAGGTAGATGTACTTGATAAATCTGGTATATATTGTATAAAATGTCATGACTGTGAAAAAGAATACGTAGGCCAGACGAGAAGAACAATTTTAACTAGGTTCAAAGAACATGTAGCTCATTTTAAATATAATCGTTTTAAAAAATCTAGTGTGGCTCAACATATTTTAGACACAGGTCATAAAGTAGTTGTAGATGACTTAAAACTTGTAAAAGCTGTGTCAAATAATAGGGAACTAAACAGCTTGGAAAGTATCTTTATTCACTTGAATAGAGATAAATTAATAAATTCAGACAGGGGTCCTATACCTAGTTGGCCATTGTTTGACCTGCTTTAATTAAAACTTGTTTTTTACGCTTCAATGATCAAAATTCACTGAGGTGTGACCAACAAATGGGTATATATAGGGTAATTTTTAACATGGACGTCACTTCCACTAGTGATTTGCTTGGACAATATCCAGTAAAGATACTATGAAGTGCTAATCTCTCTTTTCCTCTTTTTAGGTTCTACTGAAGATGGCAACATAGTTGCTGAAATACGTATTTAGGTTCTAAAATACTTGTTGTGGTTAGGGGTTTATAATTTTATTATTAAGTTCGCCACAGTCTTCAAAATATTGTCATTAATATTGAAGATTGTCAATCTTAATCTGATTATAATCTAAAACTTAATAACAATATCCACGTAAGCAGTAATGGAACGTCTCCATTACTACAATCGGCCAATATAAACCATTTTTGAAAGCTAGTAAGCCAGGTAAGCTTGCATTGTTCCGCGGTGCGGTAGTGCATTGTCAGTAGCTGTAACGTATCGTTATGAATTTCCCGACTAAAACCGAATATAATAACGACCGGGTTACGCTGCGCATTTCGGCGCTGGAGACCGGTTTGCGATGTTGGCACGCCTGGTTATAAGTTTTGGCGTTAGCGCTCGCCGCCAACTATATTTTCTTATTATTGCATTATCTCGGTTTGTTAGGGGATTTTCCTTTTTCACTCAAACGCGCCGGTGTTCCACGATGTAGACGATCTTATTTCAGCTCCACAGCCCTTACCTATTGTTATTTATGATTGCTTTACCAGACTAGCTGCTCGGCACATGTTTGATATTGGTGTGCGTCAGAATTGTTTTGTCACGTCATTTTATATGGAAATTGTGTTGAAAATTGTGAGAAAATATGAGAAAGAATGTCTGCAGCAGTGAAGATCATTATTGGAACTACAAGCAATACTCTGGCTAATAGTTTGTTGTCGCAGGAGTGCGTACGCTTTTGTGCTTCTGTTAAAAATGCACGTCCATGGTGCATACATAATTTCTAAATTCTCTTTTATTGTCAGAAAATAATATGCAAAAATAAAAACGCTACTCTCAAAAAAACTCTAAATTAACTAATATTCTACTACGAATAAACAATTAAATAAACATCATTTTAACTCGGGTTCAAAGATTCCGCCTTGCGCTGTAAGACAGTATCCGAGCCGGTTGTAAAAGTTGTCCCTCACGCCAGAGAGCGTTTCGGCTGTTACAGTGTTGGCAGCTTCTGTAATTTTTGCTCTCAACTCCTGTAAATTATGTGCCCTATTGACTTCATCAACATAAATGGTATTTTTAAGATAACCCCACAAGAAAAAATCGTTCGGAGACAGATCAGGTGATCTTGGGGGCCAACGAATGTCGCCTGTCCCACTAATAAGACGGCGTGGAAATGCGGTTGTTAAAAGCTCTCGCACCCTGGCCGCGTTATGAGCAGGACAGCCGTCTTGCTGAAACCAAACATCATCCTCATCTACGCCGGGAAGGTTATAAACGGCGGGAAGTACTTGCTCTTGCAGCACAATAAGGTACTTCTGGGCGTTAAGAGATCCATCGATAAAGAATGGACCAGCTAAATGATTGCCTAGAATACCAGCCCAAACATTTAGTTTTTCGGGATATTGAGTACGGTAAACTTCGGTGCTGATTTTGTTGGGCCCAATATCGAAGAATGGAAGGATTATGTTTACCGTGTAACGGAAAAGTCGATTCATCAGTAAAAATAATATTTTGTATAAAATTTTCCTCTGCGTTCGCCTTTTCCATTACAGTTTCACAAAACTCCTTTCTACGAATACTTGTCCTCTGCGAAGGTTTCCTGAGTTTTTGAGTACTTATAACTCCGGAAATCACCCTTCTTCAGAGCCTTAGCAACGGTCTTGTTACCAATACCCAATTCCTCGCCAATCCCTCGAGTGGATTTGGTATCGTCCAGTACTACAGAACCGCAGATTGGTACATCCCGTCGTTCTTTTGCCTCAATATCTTGTGGACTTATCTCCCTTGGATGACAAGCACTGCAGCTCTTTAGACGAAGATCTTTTTCAAATTGATGCACCATATTGAAAACGGTTTGTCTGCACGGGATAGGTCTGCCTTCAAAAGTGATTGCAAACAAATCCACGCACTGTTGCGCCGAATTGCCAGCTCAGACCTGGGCTGGTCAGGTGCTCTCCCACCGGTCGGCAGTCCCACTATAATTGGCTGTCCCACTCAACCGACGTTGGCAGTGTTGTCGCGTTATACGTTACTTTCTGTAGACCTATGCCTAATTTTTGGGAAGACAACCTGTATATTAACTCAGCCTGTATAAAATGTAATTGAAATGCCAACTGTGACGTACAAGCAATTTTTACGCAATTTCCCTATATGTTATAATAATGACAATATTTTGGAGACTGTGGCGAACTTAATAATAAAATTATAAACCCCTAACCACAACAAGTATTTTAGAACCTAAATACGTATTTCAGCAACTATGTTGCCATCTTCAGTAGAACCTAAAAAGAGGAAAAGAGAGATTAGCACTTCATAGTATCTTTACTGGATATTGTCCAAGCAAATCACTAGTGGAAGTGACGTCCATGTTAAAAATTACCCTATATATACCCATTTGTTGTTCACACCTCAGTGAATTTTGATCACTGAAGCGTAAAAAACAAGTTTTAATTAAAGCAGGTCAAACAATGGCGAACTAGGTATAGGACCCCTGTCTGAATTTATTAATTTATCTCTATTCAAGTGAATAAAGATACTTTCCAAGCTGTTTAGTTCCCTATTATTTGACACAGCCAAGAAGTGCAGTATTCAAGATTTTCTTCTCGTTTTGAATTCTAAATTCAACACCATTAACTTTACTGTAGAACAAGAAGTTAACGGCCAACTTCCATTTTTAGATACTCTGGTAGTCAGGAATAGCAACAATATAATAGAAATTGACGTGTATCGGAAAGATACTAACACAATCAGGTTTATCCCTAATGATTCGCAGCATCCTTTTCAACAAAAATTGTCTTTTATTAGTTGTTTAGTAAATAGGTTATTGAAATTTCCATTGTCCGCAGATAGATATCAGCAAGAATTATTGTTTATTAAGAATGTTGTCATACCCTGGTACCCTGAGAAAATAGTTGATAGAACGATTAAGAAGCAGAATCAAAAAATGTATGTAAATCAAATATCTCCTTTAAATACTTTGTCTGTAGAAAAGAAGAAATATGTTGAAATACCGTTCGATTGTGCATATACAAGGGGTTTGAGAAGTATTTTTACATCACAAAATCTCTGTATAGCATATTCAACTCATAATAGCATCAAAAACCTTCTTGGAAACCCAAAGGATAAGGTAGATGTACTTGTTAAATCTGGTATATATTGTATCAAATGTCATGACTGTGAAAAAGAATACGTAGGCCAGACTAGAAGAACAATTTTAACTAGGTTCAAAGAACATGCAGCTCATTTTAAATATAATCGTTTTGAAAAATCTAGTGTGGCTCAACATATTTTAGACACAGGTCATAAAGTAGTTGTAGATGACTTAAAACTTGTAAAAGCTGTGTCAAATAATAGGGAACTAAACAGCTTGGAAAGTATCTTTAGTCACTTGAATAGAGATAAATTAATAAATTCAGACAGGGGTCCTATACCTAGTTCGCCATTGTTTGACCTGCTTTAATTAAAACTTGTTTTTTACGCTTCAATGATCAAAATTCACTGAGGTGTGAACAACAAATGGGTATATATAGGGTAATTTTTAACATGGACGTCACTTCCACTAGTGATTTGCTTGGACAATATCCAGTAAAGATACTATGAAGTGCTAATCTCTCTTTTCCTCTTTTTAGGTTCTACTGAAGATGGCAACATAGTTGCTGAAATACGTATTTAGGTTCTAAAATACTTGTTGTGGTTAGGGGTTTATAATTTTATTATTATGTTATAATAAGCCCAGCATAGAGGCGCTAATTATTACCAGACAGCGTAATTCGGACAGTTTGGTTTCCAGCGGCAATCGTATTCAAATTTGGTATGATGTTTCGGCACGAAGTTAATTGCGTGCAACGTTTAAACGATAAACAGAACAGACCGACCGGCCAACATATAATAATTTCTAGTTGGCGGCGTGTAGGCGCATTGACGAATACAATTACATACATAACAACAAAATATTTCTAATTTCCGGCAGCCGCGTCGATATTCCCATTGTTTGCGGTCAGTTTTACACATTAGGGTGGCTAATTTTCGACTGCAGAGTAGCATGTAGTATGTACATAAAATGGCGGCGATATTGCATTAGCCGCAGTAATTATTTGTACAAACTGCCATGTTGACACAATATCTGATCGCAACGGATTAAAACCGAATGGAATTACATTAATTTATTTACACAACGGGCGTTTCGCGTGCGTTTAGCGTAAACATTGTTTAATATAAACGTTCATATCGAATAATAATAGTTATTTAACCAACGAGTATGTTAAAAAGAGCGATTAACGATAGAGGCTGTTTAACGCACGAGCGATGAGCGAGTTAATTGTCAAGATCATTAATCGCCATTTAATATTCGAGTTGGTTAAAATTTTTATTGTCGATCGTTATATTTTGGCAGCGTGTACAGCCGTGGAAAATTCAATGGTAACAGGCTTGCCGCTAGTATACACCAAACGTAGCTCGGAGATTGTCGGTCGTCGGATACCTACCTGCTAAAGTCATAAAACCAAAGGGTTACTTTTGTTTCGTTTCGTTTTATTTTTCTGTATCTATGGAATGAAATCGAATTTCGTCTATTTATATGTTTCCGATATCCGAAACTGACAAAAGTGCACTGTAATATTTAATGTATTTTTTGCATGTAGTTGTAAATCGTATTTGCCCCGGTTTCTTCTTTGCTGCAGATATGCCCTTTACAACTGATACTATAGTGTTGTTCAGCATTTTAGCTTAATTATAAAAATGTTGTTATTTTTATGTTTATTAAAATTATATATTTACGTTCTGTAATAACATCCACACACAATTTTCTTTTATGTGTGACATGTAAGGGCAGGATTTACAATCCAATATGAATGATTTCAAATCAGAACGATATGCAAATAACTTTGAAAAAATTTATAACAAAATCATTGTAATTTCAATCTATATTTATGTTACTCAATCGTTTTCGCCGTATTGCAAAAGTTTCAAGTCCATTAGTTCCTTGTATAATATTTTGTATTGCGGCCGACCTACCGGACGATCAAGCACAAAGGTAGGTATTTTTATTACACTATGGGTCGCGTTTTGTTCCTTAATTTACTTTTTTGCTGGCCTTTCCGCAAATTAGGCAAATATTGAAAATATGTATCACATAACGTTGTGACTTCGTGCCATCGACACACAATTTCGAAGAGTTACAATGCCCTATCACCTATCTAGCTATTTGATTAAAAATCGTAAATTTGTTAGACAACAACAATTAAATAGATTTTGGCTGATACAACAACAAAGGATTTTGCTTGTTTTCTTAGTGCAACAAATTGACGATACATATGTTCCGTTTAGATTGTCATAAATGTAACATTTCCTAAAACATCAGGTCATACCAACCTCAACAACATATGAAATAAAAGCACTCCTGCAAATTTATATCAACCTCCAACCTAACAGAACACTTTTCTTATTTAATACATGCTTATGTTATTCCTTATTATTAAATGTTTGTTTTTATGTTATTACATATATTTATGTTATGTTATTACTAATATCATTTTTTTACATCTATCTATTATTTTTATCTATACTATACTCATGTTATATTTATATTATTTTTGTTGAATACATAATTATTTGCAATTTTCATTACTTACCATAACGTAAATTAAATAAATATAAAACATTTTGAGATAAAAGTATATTATTTCGGTCTGGGACCAAGTAGAAACCGAGAAAAATTAGTTTTTTCACTTACAGGAACTTCCTATCTGGAATTACCTCCTTTAAAAATTATTGACAGCGGATATCGGATGTAGTAATCGGTTTGCCTTAATGCATACACCGACGTAGCCATGATGATGAAGTATTTCAATATGTGCCTAATTAAAATTTTTATAATTATAACTAACGTTACTATGTATTTTAGTATAAATGAAATAATACTGCAATTGCATATCGAAACAAAAATATTAACAAATAACAATCTTTAGCTACGAGCGGCAGTTTCGCTCCGAATATCGAAAATATATTATATAAATACGAAACTCATATTCATACCATCTATATACAGAAAACTTAAAATGAAATGAAACAGAAGTGACTCTTCGGTTTTATGACTACCAGGTAGGTATACGACGACCGACATTCTCCGACCTACGTTTGGTGTACACTAGCGGCAAGCCTGTTACCATTGAATTTTCCACGGCTGTACATACCTAGATTTTACTCGTCGATGTCATTTGAGGTTACATGACCATTTAAATAATTTCACACTGACAGTTCTGGCCTGTGTGTCTGGATAACGGATTTTTTGATTGGATGGTTTTGGATGATTGTTTTGATTGGATGGTTTTATATATGTTGTTTTATATATGTTATTTATGTACCCTCACAGTGCCCTGAAACTACCCTTAAATGAAAAATTTAGATTCTCCAGAAAATTTACATGATTATTTCATTATCTTTTTTTCTCATAGATATCATTATTATAAGTCTAGTGGGGTGTTTATAAGCATTTGTCAAATAATTTTCATTTGTTTAAACAAATTTTTATTATTTGTTTATTACTATTTATTTAAATAATTCGTTTTTCTCGAAAATCCGTCTGAATTCTGTCTTCTGAGTTCGAAATGGCAGTTTATTAGCTTAGCGTCACATTATTCATTTAAAAAAAAACCTCTTATTGTTTGAACAATAAATTATTATTTACTTTCAACTTTTTTCTAAATCTTGTAGAAAATTCAACATTTTTGTGATAACAATTTATAAATTTTATATTCGAGATATCCCAAGTGATATCATTTACATTTTGGGATGATTTTCATTGTTTAAATAATAAAATATTATTCGCTTTCAATATAATTTATTAATAGAACATTTTTTTTTTCAAAACAAATGGCATTTGTTTAAGCAATGTGGGTTTATTAGATAATATAGGCAAGGTATCTCAAACATGAAATTTATAAGTTAAGTTCCAAAAAACGCTGACTTTTCTATCATAATTAGAAAAAAGTGAAAATGAATTGATTGTTTAAACAATAGGAAGAAATTTGTTAATGAATAATGTCATTCTAAGATAATAAACTGCCATTTCGACCTCAGAAAACAGAATTCAGACGAATTTTCGAGAAAATCGAACAATTTGAACAAACAGAATTTGTTTATACAAATGGTAGTTAACTGACAAATGTTTATAACCATTCCACTATCCTAAGAGAAAAAAAATAATGAAATGATTAGAACAGTCAATTTTCTGAAGAATGTAAATTTTTTCATTTTAGGGTAGGTTTCATGGCACTGCAAATTCTTCCTTAAAAAGTCCTCTACAAGTCGTATAACTTTAATCTTGAGTCTTCCCAAACCCCGAACAATTATTCGAAAAAGCAAAAAAAAAACTAAAAAAATTCCCGTCAAGATTTCAAACAAAAAGGTTCTGTTCTTGGACCGGTTTTATTTAATTTGTACATAAACGATGTTGCTTCACAAGTTAAAGCTTGTGATATGCACCTATTTGCAGACGATACACTAATATCAATTGCAGGAGATAACTTACCTGATGTAATCGCGACATTAAACTCCGAACTAGTATCGATATCAAATTGGTATAAAGAAAATAAATTGTTTGAATGTATTGAAAACAAAAGCTATGGTATTGGAAAATAGAAATTCGGTAAACCCTACACCAGACATAGTTATCGATAACACAGTTGTTGAGATAGTGGTCGAATTTAAATATCTAGGTGTCATTTTAGATAATAGTTTGAAATTTACGAGTAATATGGAATATATAGTTAAAAAAGTGAGTCGAAAGATTAGCTACTTAGGAAGAATATCTAATAAACTTACATTAAAAGCTAGAATATCTTTGCACCATACGATTATAGAACCATATGTTTACTATTGCAGCAGTATAATATTTTTGTGTACAGACAAAGACATTAAAAAGATTCAAGTACAACAAA
This sequence comes from Melinopterus prodromus, assembly GCA_964023965.1. Taxonomy (NCBI): domain Eukaryota; kingdom Metazoa; phylum Arthropoda; class Insecta; order Coleoptera; family Scarabaeidae; genus Melinopterus; species Melinopterus prodromus. The sequence goes on along the minus strand of OZ030391.1, from coordinate 1,837,777 downwards.
ATCGAGCACTCAGAATTTTATTACAAAGCTCCAGGTTAACCAGTGTCGAGTCCATGCTGAGTAAATTAAATTTTTTGAATGTTAAACAAGGAACGGTATATCAGGCACTCACGTTGGTATATAAATGCATAAATAATAATATATAAGTAATTATTTAAAATACAATAGTCAGCAGCATGAATACAATACTCGACAAAAGGACCACACACCAGATTACCAAAATATACAAAAAGCAGCACACAAAATTCATTTTATTATAAAGCACTGAAGATGTTTAATACCCTGCCAAGTGATATAAAAAACAGTAGTTCGCTAAGTCTTTTTAAAACATCATGTCGGGTTCATGTATTGGCTAATTTTAAGTAGTTGATAAGTTTATTACTGGGAAACCAAATTTATTGTGATTATTAGTTTCTTTTAACTAAATAAATATCATTATTATTATATTATTATTATTATTATAAAAAAAATTCGTGTCCACTTTTTTTGGATTTGGAAACGATTTGGGGGGACCGTTGCTTTCAATCAACACAAAAATTTTTGCGAAGCATTTTTGAACCACCCGAATGTACACATTGGGTAGTTTTCATCTCCTGCATCATTTTATACACGAACGCCGGGGCTAATTTCATCCCCTTTGGATTTCGCGGTCAGTAAGTTTAGTTTAATTCTCCTAGGGGTTCCTTTTCACATATTCTATGCACGCCGCCGTTTCGAATGGCAAACAATTATCCCCTGAGCCACCCCTGTGTCTTTGTCTGAAACAGCGTCGGCAACTCTGTCCCCTAGCATGGACGACCGTCCCTGAAACGTGTCCCTCCCTCGTCCCTCATCCCTCTCTCTCACCCTTTAAAGAGTTCTTCTTTCATTAACTTTCAGTCGGCGTAAAAAGCTACTCCCAGATAAAACCTGAAACTTCAACGAAGTTTTCTGAAGTGCGAACGTGTCATGAGACCGACATCGGTCCACCCCTCGCGCCGTATATTTACATCAAAAACCCACCCCCCACCCCCTCCCCACCCCTCCCCACCCCGAACGGTAATTTCGCGAGGTCTAATTAAATCAGTAAAGTCGTGCTCAAATAAAACAACAATAAACATTGTCGGTTTAAAATCGTTTTATGGGCTGTTTTTTTGGATCAAGGCGAGAACAATTAATGCACACTCTGTTCTTATTTTTCGCCGCCGCGAAATATAAGATAATCAGCTGGAGGACGGAGACTACAAAAAATGAATTTTAATCAGAATATTATGCAGATTTGGGCGGTCTTTTTTTAATTTTTCATCTGGGCTGCTTGTACGGAATTTTAATGCGATGGTAATTTTCACAACCCCCCGGCGATAATATTTTGAATCACTTTTGTGTTTACTGAATGATAGGACGCGATTTTAGAATAAATTATATTCGTAAACATCTATCTGTCTCGTTAACGTCTACGCTAAACGTCGCAAATTCAGACAGGTTAAAGAATTTTTGTTACATTTGCAACTGTAGAATTTATTATATTTATGTGGTGATAATGAGTATGTCACACATACTAAGGAAATCAAACATACACACATACGGATAGGTATTCCGTTATTAGATGAGCTATAATAATGAGATATAGACTATAGGCTACCCACTAATTCATAGGTTTAAAGCTTCTTACATAATCATTGTTTATCTTGCATTTTCCCTACAAAAGATCGAGTTGAAGCATCTCATGATTGCTGCAATTGACGCCGGCGCTCTTCGGTCTTTCGGGCGAGCGGGGGAAGGGATCGACAGCGACGCTGCCAGTAGTGGCGGATTGCACGTGCATTAGTTACTAGGAGAACAGTGTTTACGGACACAATACATATAATGACACGGCGATTATGCCTCGCCAAAGAAATTTAAATATCCGGCGACAGATTACCGAATTAAAAAATAATGGCAAAATGAGTGAATAAGATAACAGAACCACGAACAGGCATTTGGAAGTCCCACGGAAATTCTTGGCAATTTCAGTCGGGTTTCGGGATTAGCATTTAAAATTAATGAACGATCTACAAAATAATCTATGTGTCTACAAATTTACGATGCTAAATTTGTAAAAGTTGTTTGATATTTCGAAGTTTTATACGCTCAGAGCTGACGTTTGTAATATATGTACTATATGAAGAGTTGTATTTATTTTATATTGTTTGTGCATGTATTTAAATATTATTAATAAATAAACTGTTAAAACTGCTATAATAGTTTAAATATTTATATAACAACATCGGGCATACTTTTTAAATATTTTTTGGGCATATCAAGCAAACTTAATTTAGTATTCACCACAAATCGGAAAATCTGCTAACTTCATATTATTAGATCTATCCGCTTCCATCAAAATCTTGTTTACAACCTTATTGTATAAAAACTGAAGAAAACCAAAACGCCAATCGATAGAAGAGATTTCTCTCGTAACGGGTCACATATTATAATCAAAATTATGCAAAAATTAAGAATTTAATTGTTAGTTCAAATTACTACCTTGAAGAGTTATCGTTCTTTTTGTGTATTGATAATAAGCTGTCCCGGTTCTCTCAGCTGTGTCGGTTCTCTCCGACGCGACATGACAGCACCGCTAACGCCTCCCTTCCCCGCAGCACACCAAAGACCGTAGAGCGTCGGAATACACGCGGAGTTTCAGCACGATCTTTTGTATGAAAAATGCAAGATAAACAATGATTATGTAATAAACTTTAAACCTATGAATTATTGGGTAGCCTATAGTCTATATTTCATTATTCTAGCTCTTCTAATAACGAAATGGCTGGCATTGCATAATATAGCTTTTTGTGGGTCAACCACTAGTCCAAAGATTTTACAAAACGACACATTGAAAGCTAGCATTCCGCAGGTGATTTTACTTTTTAATTTGTTGACATCTATAGATTTTTCCGGGGTAATGAATTGCTAAAGTTAAACGAATGAAATTTACGGTGCAAAAACAGCGCCAATTCTTCTTAATTTGGAAAAATCGGGAAAATACGAATTAGAGTGATGATGTACTTATTAGAGTTATGATATCTATTGTGAATCAACTTCTTATATTATTAGGAAGTATATAAGTCATTACACTTTTTTATGTATTAGTAATATTTTGTTAAATGTTATAGTTTTATTGTGAGCTCTTTTGTGGTGTTGTGGACGTCGTGTGTGTAATTTATTGATGTTGTCTTGTTTGGTGTCAGTCCAGATACTTATCATCTAGTTCATGTTGGATATGTATAGACAGTTGTAGATTATTTTTTTGAGGAATTCTGGTAGTAGTTGACTGATTTCATGTAGTGCGGCTATGGTCTTCGCATTTTTGTTCTTGATTGTCTCTATGTGTGCTTCCCATTTCAGTTTATCTGTTATCGTTAGTCCTAGGTATTTTGCCCTTCTAGTTTGCGTAATTTGTCTTTTGTTGAATGTTACATTTAATTCGATGTTCTGTCTTTTTGTTGAGAATATCATGTATTCTGTCTTGTGCTCACTGACTGTAAGCAAATTTTTCTGAAACCACCCCTCCATAATTTTTATGTCGTTTTCAACGACTGTACATAATCTGTACATAATTCGTAATTAAATTCCTTATCCAACTAAAAATAATGATCTCAAATTCGTGTGCATCCATTCATATCGTAACAATCAACAATATCCCTGTCATCAGTCTTATTTAATGTAACACCCTAGTAACTATAACACCCACGTAACTCCATGATTAATAGAATATGTTAAAACCACACCCCCCATCCAACAAAACAATCCCCATTTCAGCGCTGCGTCCTCCGATCTTGAATTGAATTGACCCCCTAAGCACAACAATCCCCCCATTGTGACAATTATAAAACTTGACGACCCCCCCCCCCCCCCTCCCGATGATGTTACATTACCAAGGGATGACATCGTGCTATTGTATCGTCACAGCGCCTGACTTTCACGCTGTAAACGCACCAATAGTGAACTCTAACCCCAAATGAGTTGCCTTCCAGCTAAGCCAGGTCCACAGAAGTTTATGGTCACGTTTGCATGACAACTGTACGTAATAACGGCGCTCGGAATGTTGGTAATTCCCATATTCAGCTATTTCCGACGTCTTCAATAGGTATTAAGGTTTTGAGCCGGTGGAATATTGCTGAAGGGTGGTCTAAATATCTCCTTTAGGTCTGTAGAACTTGTTTTGGAATGAAGATTTGGGTACAGAGCGGCGCAAATAGGCTTACGAGTAAATAATGGGGAAATTGAGGAGGAGGACTTGAGGACTTGCTGAATTAAGTGATTGAATTCGTGGAATTATGCGTTGTCTAAATTTGGAACTTTAAACATAACCTCGTTAAGAATTGTAATACCGTCGTTGGAGTTTAACGTTTGGGGTTTGTGATCCGTTATTGTATCTAAGTGTTGACTTAAAAAGCGGGTTTATTAGAGATATTATTTATTTATTATGCTGTAACGTTATGTCCCGTTGTGAGAGGAGATATTACGAAAACGCCATATATTTATTTGGACGTCGCATTTAAGCGTTTTAAGATAGCCCTGTGGCGCTATCTATCGCTTGACCAGACAATCCGAATGCAACTGTCAATTTGTCTTTTCTGAATTTCTTACTAATTAGCTTAAACGTACTGTTGATGCAATCTGCGATAGTTCTGTTAATGGGGCATCCTTTCTGAAGTGTCCCAATCCAAAAATGTAAAGTTTTGGGAAATAGTTGAAACTTTGGAGAATTATTGTACTTTATAACAGTAACAAATACCTAAAATATTAGATAATGAGCTAAAATCTTAGCTCATGAAAAAAAATATTGAGGAAATTACTAGGGGTTGAAGTTTGGACGTTTTGAGTGACACGGTCATTTTTAGATTAGTATTACTCCAATAAAACTTTATAGACTTTATTTTTTATTTACTGCATTTTACCGCTTCTTTCACATACCTGACATTTTTTCCTATACAATGAGTAAAGATGAAAGTGGAACGAAAGTAGGTTTGGGAGAAAATTAATAATTAAGCAAACGGAGCATCCGCGCTACATACGCCAGCGCGCGTCCAGGCAGTGGCGCGTCACCCATTTGTATCCCTACTTCAGTAACATCGTACAACATGCACTTCAAGGTAGGTGTGTTTCAAGACGAATTGCTTTTTCTGGTATTTTATGTTTTTTTGTATTTTTATCTCGTATTTGTGTTGTTTTTATTTATTCTTGTTTCTTTTTCAGCTGAAATGGAGCAAGTAAAAGGGGACTTCGATTATTATATTTGGAGGAATAAATGCATAAATTCTTTTAGAAAACTTGGGGGCACACATCATCTGATTTACGTCGTATATCACTTAAATGACAAGAACGGTTTCCGTTTCGCCCTAAATCTTGAAAATTAATAACTAAGTAAACGCAGCACCCGCGCTAAAAACGCCATCGTCAATAATTGCTTCTAGAACTTCGACTCCCGACCTATGATTCCCGTCAACGCAAGCTGTTTTTAGAGGAAACATATTCGATGCAAAATCATTATCTCTATTATGATCAGATTCTTCGATTTCCGACTCATTGTCACAAATGTCCATTTCAGAAGGAATGATATAATTAGACAGAGCTGTATCAAGAACAGAAGAATTTGACTCTGCATTAAAATTATCTGTCTTTAATGTATAAAGTTCTTTTCTACATTTAGAAGAAATATTCGAAGACTTTGATATAGATGGAAACTGTTCTTGTAATTTAAGTGATATACCACGTAAATCAAATGATGTGTGACCAAGTTTTCTAAAACTATTTATCCATTTATTCCAACAAATATGAAAATCGAATTCCCCTTTTACTTGCTCCATCCATTTCAGACAGAAAAAGAAACAAGAAGAATCTAAAACAACACAAATACGATATAAAAAGATCCAGAAAAACAAATTCGACTTGAAACAGACCTACCTCGCCCTGCTTTCAGAGTGAAGGTTTTTCTGTGGTTTTCCTTTACTCCTCGGCGAATGCTGAAATCCAAACAACTTAAGACATGCTACAGACGCGGGCCATAATAATGATAATTCGGGCCTGCCGATGCCCCCGTAGTGGCGAAAGCTGTTGGGGGATGTTAAGGCGTGGATTATTATTATTAAATGTTACTGAAGTAGACAAATGGGTGACCTACGCGCCACGGCCTGGACGCTGGCGCTGGCGTATAAAGGCGGTGCTCCGTTTGCTTAGTTATTAATTTTCTCCCAAACCCACGTTTGTCCCACTTTCATCTTTACTCATTGTATAGGAAAAAGACTCAGCTTTCGAATGAAACAATTTTAAAAAAATTAAAAGTACCCAAATGGGTCGAAAATAGAAATACAAAATTACTATTTTTTTGTAAACAAAGGGGTCATGAAGAATGCTTTAAAATGCACTAAATAAATATTAAAATATATAAAGATTTATTGGAGTTACACTAATCTAAAAATGATGAATGAATGTCACTCAAAACGTCCAAACTTCAACGCCTAGTAATTTTCACTTTTTTTTTTTTCATGGGCTGTTATTTTATGTATTTGTTGTTGTTATAAAGTACAATAATTCTCTAAACTTTCAACTATATCCCAAAACTTTTCATTTTTGGATTGGGACACTTAAGAAAGAATGCCCCATATACAACAGCAAAGTACCGAAGAAGTGCGTTACAATACGTTGTTTAAACTGCGTCAAAGTACAAATAAATTTATTCTATAGAGAGGGATTGGAATAAGTCAAGTAGATCTGTATCATTTATTAGCGTTTGCCGACGCGGCGGCGTCAACAAGTGTACGCCCGAGGAAGACATTTGGGGTGAAACGCGACATGATGAATCGTTAGTAATTAATAAAACAAGTGCTATAGCTCAACTGCCATATTTCACTCGCTGACGACATCCAGGCATGGCGTGCAATAATAAACAGAACATCATCACTCCCCGAACGCGAGCCGGTGTTTCGTATCAGCAGTATTCGCGATGAGGAATGAACAAGATTGGTGGAGGGCGCACTGGAGTACTAATTGACATGCCAGAATGTATACAAAATCGAACAAGACGGCAGTAACTTTTTAGTTAGAAAGTTAAGAAAGTAGTTTAATTTACTCTGCAGATTTGAGTTTTTTTTTGGGGGGGGAATTTCGTGTTCGAAAGATATAAAAGATTTAAGTAAGTAAGTATGATATAAGATATATCATACTTGTTTACAAATGAACGCAGCTCAGCATTTATTATTTTTTGTACATTTACTTCTTCGTTTTTGTATACAGTTTGCGTTATTTGATTTTAATTTTAATCACATAGTTCACATCGGTTACACAAAAGTGGCGGTATAAAATATTCCAAGACATTAAACAAATTTGGGTTATTACAATTTCAAACTCGGAGCTACACTGTTGTTAATAGTCATAGTAGTCATTTAGAAGGGGTATCCCAACAATTAACAGAGCAGTAGCTCTATAAAAGCTAGCCGAAAATGTAGCCACTTCATGCTCAAATGTTCGGCAAACATCCGGGTGTTTCACTATAAAAATGATTTGTTACCACTATAAAATAACACCACAATAACGTTCCACCATTTCACACACTTGTCCTAATTGCTCTAAGCTCTTTATACTATTAAATTGTGCGTAAAGGGCTTTTTTTCCTAATTTAAAGTAATAAAATTATAAACCCCTAACCACAACAAGTATTTTAGAAACCTAAATACGTATTTCAGCAACTATGTTGCCATCTTCAGTAGAAACTAAAAAGAGGAAAAGAGAGATTAGCACTTCATAGTATCTTTACTGATATTGTCCAAGCAAATCACTAGTGGACGTCCATGTTAAAAATTACCCTATATATACCCATTTGTTGGTCACACCTCAGTGAATTTTGATCATTGAAGCGTAAAAAACAAGTTTTAATTAAAGCAGGTCAAACAATGGCGAACTAGGTATAGGACCCCTGTCTGAATTTATTAATTTATCTCTATTCAAGTGAATAAAGATACTTTCCAAGCTGTTTAGTTCCCTATTATTTGACACAGCTTTTACAAGTTTTAAGTCATCTACGACTACTTTATGACCTGTGTCTAAAATATGTTGAGCCACACTAGATTTTTCAAAACGATTATATTTAAAATGAGCTACATGTTCTTTGAGCCTAGTTGAAATTGTTCTTCTAGTCTGGCCTACGTATTCTTTTTCACAGTCATGACATTTGATACAATATATACCAGATTTATCAAGTACATCTACCTTATCCTTTGGGTTTCCAAGGTTTTATGATGAGTCGAATATGCTATACAGAGATTTTGTGATGTAAAAATACTTCTCAAACCCCTTCTATATGCACAATCGAACGGTATTTTAACATATTTGTTCTTTTCTACAGACAAAGTATTTAAAGAAGATATTTGATTTACATACATTATTTGATTCTGCTTCTTAATCATTTTATCAACTATTTATTCAGGGTACCCATTATGTATGACAACATTCTTAATAAACAATAATTCTTGCTGATATCTATCTGCGGACAATGGAAATTTCAATAACCTATTTACTAAACAACTAATAAAGGACATTTTTTGTTGAAAAGGACGCTGCGAATCATTAGGGATAAACCTGATTGTGTTAGTATCTTTCCGATACACGTCAATTTCTATTATATTTTTGCTATTCCTGACTACCAAAGTATCTAAAAATGGAAGTTGGCCGTTAACTTATTGTTCTACAGTAAAGTTAATGGTGTTGAATTTAGAATTCAAAACGAGAAGAAAATCTTGAATGCTGCGCTTCTTGGTGTCAAAAATGGCAAAAATATCGTCGACATACCTAACCCAAGTCTTAGGGAAATATGGTGCTATAGACTTTACATTGGTTTCAAATCTGCTCATAAACAAGTTGGCAATAAAAGGTGAGTTACCCATTGCAGTTCCCTTAAGTTGTTCAAAAAAGTTTCCGTTTATTTGAAAACAATTTTGAGACATACAAAGGGCAATCAATCTTACATATTCATCTATTTCTGACGGGTCAAAGTTGTTATTGCTCAATAATTCCCTAAGAAACTCCAAAGTTTCCGGAAGAGGCACACTAGGAAACAGTGAAGCAACATCAAATGAAATCAACAATTCGCCATCCTCTAATTTTACATTGTTAAGCTTATTGAATCTCTCTTAATCTCTCTTTTCCTCTTTTTAGGTTCTACTGAAGATGGCAACATAGTTGCTGAAATACGTATTTAGGTTTCTAAAGTACTTGTTGTGGTTAGGGGTTTATAATTTTATTATTAAGTTCGCCACAGTCTCCAAAATATTGTCATTAATTTAAAGTGATGTTTTATATTTTATGTGAAAAAGAGACACTCTGCTTTGTAAAAATATCGTTCTCTAAAAAAGAAATGGGCATATCGTGACCAGAATTAATATGCTCGTAAATAAATTACTTTCGTTATTTTGGAATTATAATTCCTCTACGCTGGGGGAATCTATCTAACGCAAATAAATTAATCCTCAGTCTTCAGGTAGAGATTCCAGCCATTTATTTTGAAGGCGTATCGCCTGTAAGGCCGTCCTATAAGTTCCACAAATATCGCAACTGGAATATTGAATCAGGTGAATAAATTATGTAAATAGCAAATCTTGCGAAATACGTACAGTCCCTCCCCCCCCCCCCCCCTTTATCGGGACAGATGAGCCAATTTATATTTATCTCCATCGATTTATTCATATTTATTTTTAGACCTTCTTTTATAATCTTAATTCGAAAATTCCACCACCGGTCTTTTTTACTTTTAACTAATTCATACATTTTTATGGAAAAACAAGAACTTCAATCGCACTAGTCTGCGAAGAGATTACTGGTGGATTAGGGCGCTTGCGAACACGTCGGTCAAGCTGATCCCACACGTGTTCAATAATGAGAAACCGCTGAGAGAGATAAGATGTGGTAGAGTTCTCAGCGTAAGCGTGCTCGACGGTGCACCCATCCGCCGATGAAAGGGTAACCTTTCTAATCTCGATGGGTACGGATAACGCGTTAGCGTTAGCGTTAGTACTTGGAGTAATTCAAGGCTGTGGGGTGCACCAACTCTTCGGTGTAGTCCCCTAGAACCACCTACCCTATACCATGGTTCCTAAGCTGTTGGTCAATGGCCGCCCTTCTACGGTGTCTACAGATGTTGAGTAGAGGTTCGCACAAGCGGCCTCGCCGGCGACTCGTCCAACGGTGTAGGTTCATGACAATAAGCGTGTACGTTAAAATAGGTGATAAACAGTGACATTGGTGTATATTTATAAGTATTATAAATCATCGTATGATACCAAAAGCGGAAATACTGTTTCCGGACGGAGGTCGTTGCTGACCGTGAGTCATTATTGGTATTAATAAATTATTTTAAATTATTTGCGTGCGCGTTTGGGATCGTCAGAATGATAAGCGATAGCGGTGGTGCGCGGTAGTTATGATCCGGCGCCAGTAGGGCTGTGTTTTAGGGTTCTCTGGCTATGGCGCGGTAATCCCGCGCGCGTCAGATCCATATATCCTCCCGCAGATACAAACATGGTGCGTTACCCGGTATCACTCAGCTTTCTATTCAAACGCTAGCCGACAAATAAATGCCGACTAACTTAAAAATGAACACGTAAAATATAACCAAAAATACAAAACGTCAAAATGACCAATTTGATGCGAACCGATTCCAATAAGAACACAGGAGAGGTCCCTATTTTAGTTAGTTAATAATATTATGGTATGTACCTAAATCTATAAACAAAAGTAAAACAAAGTATTCTTTTGATATGATTAAATTAATTATACTTGATTATGCAAATCTTGATTTTGCAAATTTTAAAGGATTTGAAAAGTCTATTAGGCACAGTAATTTAATAAAATCAAAAGACCTTTTTACCTTTTTATCGGTATACTAATAAAAAACGACCAGATATTAATTCCATTGTCCGCAGATAGATATCAGCAAGAATTATTGTTTATTAAGAATGTTGTCATACATAATGGGTACCCTGAGAAAATAGTTGATAGAATGATTAAGAAGCAGAATCAAAAAATGTATGTAAATCAAATATCTACTTTAAATACTTTGTCTGTAGAAAAGAAGAATTATGTTAAAATACCGTTCGATTGTGCATATACAAGGGGTTTGAGAAGTCTTTTTACATCACAAAATATCTGTTTATCATATTCGACTCATAATAGCATAAAGAACCTTCTTGGAAACCCAAAGGATAAGGTAGATGTACTTGATAAATCTGGTATATATTGTATCAAATGTCATGACTGTGAAAAAGAATACGTAGGCCAGACTAGAAGAACAATTTTAACTAGGTTCAAAGAACATGTAGCTCATTTTAAATATAATCGTTTTGAAAAATCTAGTGTGGCTCAACATATTTTAGACACAGGTCATAAAGTAGTTGTAGATGACTTAAAACTTGTAAAAGCTGTGTCAAATAATAGGGAACTAAACAGCTTGGAAAGTATCTTTATTCACTTGAATAGAGATAAATTAATAAATTCAGACAGGGGTCCTATACCTAGTTCGCCAGTTTGACCTGCTTTAATTAAAACTTGTTTTTTACGCTTCAATGATCAAAATTCACTGAGGCGTGAACAACAAATGGGTATATATAGGGTAATTTTTAACATGGACGTCACTTCCACTAGTGATTTGCTTGGACAATATCCAGTAAAGATACTATGAAGTGCTAATCTCTCTTTTTCTTTTTTAGGTTCTACTGAAGATGGCAACATAGTTGCTGAAATACGTATTTAGGTTTCTAAAATACTTGTTGTGGTTAGGGGTTTATAATTTTATTATTAAGTTCGCCACAGTCTCCAAAATATTGTTATTACAGGTATTAAAGAGCCTAAGGAGTTTTTTTCAAATCCGCAGTTTGAGAGACGATATCGAGTTTTTCGTTTTGACTATAAACCCACACGATTATCTTAACAAATCAATAGAACTTTTTGAGTTTGGGTATCAGAACATTTTACAGGTTTCTAATTAGGTATCTAATTTGTCAAAAAATAAACTAAAATAAATAAATCAAGCTGGCCAAAGCAAAACAACCGAACAAGTTACAACGGTTTCTGTTATAGTTTCTACCATCGATTCACAATTTCTCTTTTCACACCTAGAACCTGCGAACAAAACCACACCACAGAATCAGTGGTCACTTGTTTGATTTCTTTAATTGCTCGTTTCAATTAGTATGTCAACATTATTGGTTAAAATCAATTCTGTAGTTGTTTATTTGTTTTTAAATACTATCCACGGACTAGCACAACCAAGGAAGAAAGTTTAATATAGTGATTTTGTTAGTAAACTAAACCCTCAAGAGATTATAACTCAATAAGTAATTACTTCAGCACGTATGTTTATTGGGACTTTTTTGTTTGTGTGTGGCGATACTGCCAAATGTAACTGATTATGCAAAATGTATTATAAAATATATTACTGGATTTTGTATAGAATACAAAATGTTTAAAATTTTACTCTAAATTTGGGATTGAAAATTTTCTTGATTTTGTATGTACTAAAGCTGTAACCGAGCCTTTTACGGGCGCGGATAACGAACAATAGCAGGACAACGCAGTTTGAACGAAAATTAATCCTTGCTAAATGTGATACTCGTCCATTGATGTATAATAAAAAGTTATTTAGGAATTTTTAACAGTGAAATGAATGGTATTTGATTCTTTGCGCAGGACGGTTCCCCTCGGGGAAAGGGGATTACGCGCTGGAAGCGATGTGAGGCTTCGCGCGACGATGTCAAACGATCAACTCTCAGGACCGTAATCAATATTTCTGTCATTTTCTCGGATGGTTTTAGTTTTTAAACTAGCATACATGATTTTTTTTCCTTAATTGTGGAAATAATAAAATTATAAACCCCTAACCACAACAAGTATTTTAGAAACCTAAATACGTATTTCAGCAACTATGTTGCCATCTTCAGTAGAACCTAAAAAGAGGAAAAGAGAGATTAGCACTTCATAGTATCTTTACTGGATATTGTCCAAGCAAATCACTAGTGGAAGTGACGTCCATGTTAAAAATTACCTATATGTATATACCCATTTGTTGGTCACACCTCAGTGAATTTTGATCATTGAAGCGTAAAAAACAAGTTTTAATTAAAGCAGGTCAAACAATGGCGAACTAGGTATAGGACCCCTGTCTGAATTTATTAATTTATCTCTATTCAAGTGAATAAAGATACTTTCCAAGCTGTTTAGTTCCCTATTATTTGACACAGCTTTTACAAGTTTTAAGTCATCTACAACTACTTTATGACCTGTGTCTAAAATATGTTGAGCCACACTAGATTTTTCAAAACGATTATATTTAAAATGAGCTACATGTTCTTTGAACCTAGTTAAAATTGTTCTTCTAGTCTGGCCTACGTATTCTTTTTCACAGTCATGACATTTGATACAATATATACCAGATTTATCAAGTACATCTACCTTTTCCTTTGGGTTTCCAAGAAGGTTTTTTATGCTATTATGAGTCGAATATGCTATACAGAGATTTTGTGATGTAAAAATACTTCTCAAACCCCTTGTATATGCACAATCGAACGGTATTTTAACATATTTCTTCTTTTCTACAGACAAAGTATTTAAAGTAGATATTTCGTAGATATTTATGATTTACATACATTTTTTGATTCTGCTTCTTAATCATTCTATCAACTATTTTCTCAGGGTACCCATTATGTATGACAACATTCTTAATAACCAATAATTCTTGCTGATATCTATCTGCGGACAATGGAAATTTCAATAACCTATTTACTAAACAACTAATAAAAGACAATTTTTGTTGAAAAGGATGCTGCGAATCATTAGGGATAAACCTGATTGTGGTAGTATCTTTCCGATACACGTCAATTTCTATTATATTTTTGCTATTCCTGACTACCAGAGTATCTAAAAATGGAAGTTGGCCGTTAACTTCTTGTTCTACAGTAAAGTTAATGGTGTTGAATTTAGAATTCAAAACGAGAAGAAAATCTTGAATACTGCACTTCTTGGTGTCAAAAATGGCAAAAATATTGTCGACATACCTAACCCAAGTCTTAGGGAAATATGGTGCTATAGACTTTACATTGGTTTCAAATCTGCTCATAAACAAGTTGGCAATAAAAGGTGAGAGACAGTTACCCACTGCAGTTCCCTCAAGTTGTTCAAAAAACTTTCCGTTTATTTGAAAACAATTTTGAGACATACAAAGGGCAGTCAATCTTACATATTCATCTATTTCTGACGGGTCAAAGTTGTTATTGCTTAATAATTCCCTAAGAAACTCCAAAGTTTCCGGAATAGGCACACTAGGAAACAGTGAAGCAACATCAAATGAAATCAACAATTCGCCATCCTCTAATTTTACATTGTTAACCTTATTGATAAACTCCAATTAACAGAGAAGCTTGGTTGAGGAACAGGTAAATTGTTGAACTCATTCGATAACCATTTCGCTAACTGGTAAGTAGGTGAGTTAATACCTGATACAATAGGTCTCACTGATTTACCAGGTTTGTGAATTTTGGGAAGAACATATAATCTAGGCCTTAATTGTGGAATTCTATACATATTGTGTTTTGTGATTTATTATTACTCCGCAATATTATTTCTGCCGAAAATCAGTTGTTGATGATATTGTGCAATACAATCTTGCCACATCTCTTTTGGTACAGTGCTTTGTTGCATAAATCTGAATTATCTTTAATTTTAAATGTATTGTGCCTTTTTGCAACTTTATTTTTTACGTATGCCCAGATTAATTCAATTAAACTCGCAATACGCTACAGGTAACCACAATATTGATGGTGATTTTCGACACATACAACAGCTGTGCTTTAGTTAATTGAGAAGGTCATTTCGGACATTGATAATTATTTGTTTTACTTCCTTAGAAGAATACTTCAGCATTTTTTCTGAAGACACGTACGCATGCAACGCAGTTACTCAAGAAACTCTATTCAATAAATTAGTAATCAATATTTATGTATTTATATTACCCAAACTCAACCTGGTATGCATATTATCGGGTCTGAGAAAAAAAATGTTTTGCTTACTGTTATTTGAATTATTAAAGTTATTTGTTTACTGCTACCTGATAATATTAAATTTGATTGCTGTTGTTGATTCAAAATGAGCTTAAAAAAATATGTTTACAGCTCTTCGCTATACACTTGCAAACTATTCTTTCGTTAAACAAATACTCCAGTATTTCGAACCTGCAACTTAAATTTTGCTTACATTAATAAATATGTACGATGTTTGTTTTAATTCTAAGTACGGGCCTGTCAGATGCAGGCTGTAAGCCGATCACGAATCCTGAGCCGGTGACTAATATTCATAATATTGCGCAAAAAATAATTTCATTCGTCGCAAACAATACTCGTACATGCTCTTTTACATAAAAGACCATGAGTCATCACGTATCATCATTACTCACCCGCACCTTTCTCAAATCGTTAAGAAATTACATACCACCCCCATCTGACAAGCTAACATTACACACGGTGATGAAGGTTTTAAACATCACGAAAAATCCACATTGTGTCATTTTCCCTTTTCCTATAAAGCCGGTTTGCCTTTTTACCAGTCACTCACTCACCACCCTTTGCTATTGTACACTTCCCCAAAACAAATTACGCCATTTTTCGATACCAGCGCGCTTTTTCAACAACATCAAACACGATCCGTCGCCACATCAAGCCCGAGCCGAGTCGAGCTTAACCGTATAAAACGGGTGAAAAATTACGACGCGACATTAATTAGCCACCGAAATTATACAGTAGGAGAGGACAGGAGAAGGGAGGGGGTGGTGTTTTATAGAGGCTAGCCGGTTCGTTTCGGTCGAACCGTCAAGATATTAATTAATTATATCAAAAAGTAAGTCGCAAAATCGACGGTCTAACCACCACCCCCACCCCCACCCCGTTTCGTTCCTTCAGTGGCCGCCGCCCACGATCTCGTTGCTGCGCGTCATTCTTCATTAATTATACTCTCCACTTTTAATAGGATTAATTGCGTTACGCTTCGCGCCGACAGGCCCGTCTCCGATCATAATAGTTAATAATAATAATGACGCGAGTGCAGAGTAATTGCATCGAGGACGGTGCAATTTTTCAGTACCGTTTTTAATGATCTATAGGTTGAGTTATGTGCGCGTCTTTAATCGGAGGGGTTGTTATGCTCGAGTTTATTGGATATTGAAGGATGGGTATTGCAGTGAGATTTAGTAGTAAAAGTTAAATTTGAGCCTCTTAAATTTGAGTTGAGCCTCGTATAGATGGCAAAGAAATTAGGAAAACTTTGGGACTTTTTTCTGAAAAAACTATGCAATATTTTTATTTCAAGTTTTTACTTGAGAATACCATTAATTTTTACTTAAGGGCGTCGTAAAAAGAAAATAGTTACGTTGATGACTTTTTTCTTCTCAATCGGCGCTTGATTTTGTGTCTGCTGTATCTTTCTGAATCATACCTACATAATCGTTGTTGTTATCATTCCAATATCTCGCCCACTTACCTAATTTTAAAGTATAAAAAAATGCTTAACAGAATGGCGAGCTTTAAATAAAGCTGACAATTTGAGAGCGATTACTTAAATAATTACGGAAAAATTGAACATTGATCCGTGAGCCCAATGTAATAAAGAATGGCTATCAAAGTATCATGATGCAATCGGTCAAAGGCCTTAGAAGAGTCCAACAAAATCAAAAGAGTAACTAATTTCTCATCAACGGTGTAGTCATATTAACAAAAAATAATATCAACTTTGAGGTCGTAAAAATGTAGCTTTTAATAAAAATTACTGGTGTTTGATAATATCAATTAAAAATAAATTCATTAGAGGTATATATGGTGTAATTTATCATTCACCAAGCGCAAGTGACGGTGAATTTATTGCTGAATTCGGTTCTCTCATGGATACAATTACAAACGAGTATAGCAAAAATAGCATAATTATATCAGGGGATTTTAATATAGATATGTCTAAAGATTCATTCTATAGTAAGAAGTTGCAAGAAGTCATTGATAGGGTAGGAATGAAACAAATAATTCAAAATTTCACAAGATGTACAAAAACATCTAGTACACTTATAGATTTAGTTTTGACGAATAACACAAAGAACAGAGCATTTGTTTTGGATACATTCAATATTTCCGACCATAATACAATTGAAATCAAATTCGATGAGCAAAACAGTATTAAAAATAGTCGGAAAAAAATTTACGATTTTAGTAAATACAGTGCATTTAATTTGCAAAAACAGATTGGTGACAAATTAGACTTTAGGTTGCTTGAGTTTCTTGACATCAATAAAAAAGCTGACGAATTACAACACACAATTATTGCAGCACGTACGCAATTAATTTGCAGTAAAGAAATAACATCCACTCAGCAAATCAACAAGTGGTATTCAGGTCATCTACGAAATAAACGAATTTATCGAGATAATATGTATAAAAGATCGAAATTAACGAAGTTGGGCGCGGATTGGGATATATACAAAATAGCTAGAAATGAATATTCAAAATTAATTAAAACAGCTAAAAACGAATATTTAGAAAACATTTTACACGAGAATGAAAACAATCCAGAGAAAACATGGAAAATTCTAAAAACAATAATAGGTAACAACAAACCCAAAAAGATTAAGAAAGTGTTTTTTAATAACGTTGCAATTACAGAAGAATGCGACATGGTAGACAAGTTCAATACATATTTCATTGACAGCATCAATCAAATAAATAGATCAATTTTAACACCCCCGGCAACCAAATCCGAAATAAAGCGCACTACACAAAAATTCCACTTTAAGACAATTAGTGTTCAACACCTCTTTTCTGTCGTAAATAAGATAAAAAATCCAACAGCACAGATTCTATATCAATTAAGATAATAAAAGATGCATTACCTGTTGTGGGACAATTTATAACAGATTTAATTAATGAGTCACTAAATACAGGAATAGTACCTGACTCTTGGAAAATAAGTACCATTATACCAATACAAAAAATTGTGAACACCACCAAATGCGAAGAGTTTCGGCCTATTAACATGTTACCAAAACTAGAACAAATACTGGAAATTATTGTTAAACAACAGCTCAGTGAGTACTTGGATGAAAATCAATTTATTACTGACCAACAGTCAGGTTTTCGTGCTCAGCATTCATGCGAGACGGCCCTAAATTTGGTATTGGCATATTGGAAAGGAGAATTAGAAGACGGTAAAACGATAGTTGCTGTTTTTGTAGACTTGAAAAGAGCTTTCGAGACAATTTGTCGTCAAAAGTTACTACAAAAATTAGAAACTTACGGAATCAGAGGAAAAGAATTGAAATGGTTTAAAAACTATTTAACAAACAGGAGACAGAAGGTTAGGATTGGAGAAAATGAGTCAAGTGATTTAATAAACAGCTTAGGGGTACCACAAGGTTCTGTTCTGGGACCAGTTTTATTTAATTTGTACATAAACGATGTTGCTTCACAAGTTAAAGCTTGTGATATGCACCTATTTGCAGACGATACACTAATATCAATTTCAGGAGATAACTTACCTGATGTAATCGCGACATTAAACACCGAACTTATATCGATATCAAATTGGTATAAAGAAAATAAATTATGTTTGAATGTATTGAAAACAAAAGCTATGGTATTGGGAAATAGAAATTCGGTAAACCCTACACCAGACATAGTTATCGATAACAGTTGTTGAGATAGTGGTCGAATTTAAATATCTAGGTGTCATTTTAGATAATAGTTTGAAATTTACGAGTAATATGGAATATATAGTTAAAAAGGTGAGTCGAAAGATTAGCTACTTAGGAAGAATATCTAATAAACTTACATTAAAAGCTAAGAATATCTTTGTACCATACGATTATAGAACCATATTTTTACTATTGCAGCAGTATAATATTTTTGTGTACAGATTAAAAAGATTCAAGTACAACAAAATCGAGCACTCAAAATTTTATTACAAAGCTCCAGGTTAACCAGTGTCGAGTCCATGCTGAGTAAATTAACTTTTTTGAATGTTAAACAAGGAACGGTATATCCGGCACTCACGTTGGTATATAAATGCATAAATAATAAACTCCTAAATTATATGAGTAATTATTTAACATACAATAGACAGCAGCATGAATACAATACTCGGCAAAAGGACCACTTCAGATTACCAAAATATACAAAAAGCAGCACACAAAATTCATTTTATTATAAAGCACTGAAGATGTTCAATGCCCTGCCAAGTGATATAAAAAACAGTAGTTCGCTAAGTCTTTTTAAAACATAATCTCGGGTTCATGTATTGGCTAATTTTAAGTAGTTGATAAGTTTATTACTTAAGAAACCAAATTTATTGTGATTATTAGTTTCTTTTAACTAAATAAATATCATTATTATTATTATTATATCAATTGCTTTGAAAATGTCGTCGGTTACTTCCAAAAGGGCGGTGGTGCAGCCAAATCCCGGGCGAAAACCAGACTGGGAGGGAGGCAAAATAGAATACCTGTCGAGATGTTGTCGTAATCTCAAGACAACAATCCTTTCAACCTTGGACAAGCAGGCCAGGATGCTTATAGGTCGCAAATCCTTCAATTCCTGAGGGTTTGCAGCTTAAGGAATCGGTGTAACTAACCCACACTTCCACTGCTCCGGAAAAACCGACTCCTCCAAACAGCAAGTAACAATATGAGAAAATAGTGAATGCACTAGAAGGCAGAACTTATTTGCTCACAATCTTTCTTGACGTGATACACAAACTAAAGAGTATGATACCTTTGCAATACGTCGAGCTGCTAACATCCTATATATCAGATATACTATTTAGAGTAAAGCTTATCGATGAAAACTCGGAACTAAAAGAAGTAAAAGCTGGATCGCCCCCAGGGTAGTGCATTGAGGCCAATTCTTTACCTACTTTATATAAGTGACCTAATACCACAGCTGGAAAATGTAACAGTCGCCACTTCCGCAAATGACCAGAGCTCTGATGGCAGTGGGAACCGTTGGAGGATCTACTAGGAATTTTCAACAAGCTAGTAATAAAATATGTCAATAGACCAAAAAATGGAAAATGAAGTTCAACGAAGTGAATTCCATCCACATTAACTTTACAAACCATAGAATCTTGGACATACCTCATGTCAAGAGTAACGAGGCCATAGTTCCATATGCAAACACTGCAGTGTTTGGGTATGACTTAATAACTCAATGACTGGATACAAAGCTAAGGTGGAAAGAAGACGTTTATAAGAAGAGAGGAGTACTATTTGTTACAACATGGGGGGTACTTTAACCTCCTGTAATTGACGTAAGCGCTTTTGACGTCATATTCTTAATTAACAATCGGGTTGCCACTTCTATACTAAATAAAACACTTCTAACTCAAAGCGTTTACTCTGTCTTACTGAAACTGAATTTCCTACAAAATATAAAGTAAAGCGCTGCTAGGAAACAGTGAGTTGAGTTGCGAGAGGAGAAACGAAAAGGACATTCGGGTTGGTTGGATGGGTCATGTTTTCTTTTAGTTTAATTTGCACTTTAAATCGACGCTCCTGGAATACCAAGATGTGTTATACAAAGGAACTCCTCCGGGCTATTGATTTTGGAAGAGAGCGAGGCAAGGCTGGGTTGTGCCACAAGGCCGTAAACACCGACACAATTTTGAGAGGAAATAAAATAAAGCGGTCCTTTACCCGCAACATTGACACGACACCTATTGACAAAACTAAAATACAGACGTGTGAAATGTGTGTAAACATTTTTATTTGTATACGAGAATCAGAGATTGCAACCTGAGGATGAAAAAAAAGATTTTCTTTGGTGCTTTCTTCTTTTTAACTAACAAATATTCCGTCCAAGCATTAGATAATTCCGTAATTCCGACACTCGTGTAGGAATTTGGATAAAATGTGTACAATTATTGTAACATAGCAAACCATGTAAAATGTGTTATTTTCTTGTGTAAAGACAGCAATAGAGCCATATGTATTACTGCTAACCATGTACACAATTCCGACACACATGTCTGATTTAAGGACGTGCTATATTTACATGTACCTAATTCCGACATCCCTAAATTTCAGTGATCAAGACCAGTCTAACTTGTAGATTTCTTATTTTATCTAACTACAGCATAATGTTAGAATTTAGGACAGTGTCTATATTTGGGCCATTTACCTTAATTTTTATAATAAAATTATAAACCCCTAACCACAACAAGTATTTTAGAAACCTAAAAACGTATTTCAGCAACTATGTTGCCATCTTCAGTAGAACCTGAAAAGAGGAAAAGAGAGATTAGCACTTCATAGTATCTTTACTGGATATTGTCCATGCATATCACTAGTGGAAGTGACGTCCATGTTAAAAATTACCCTATATATACCCATTTGTTGGTCACACCTCAGTGAATTTTGATCATTGAAGCGTAAAAAACAAGTTTTAATTAAAGCAGGTCAAACAATGGCGAACTAGGTATAGGACCCCTGTCTGAATTTATTAATTTATCTCTATTCAAGTGAATAAAGATACTTTCCAAACTGTTTAGTTCCCTATTATTTGACACAGCTTTTACAAGTTTTAAGTCACTACTTTATGACCTGTGTCTAAAATATGTTGAGCCACACTAGATTTTTCAAAACGATTATATTTAAAATGAGCTACATGTTCTTTGAATCTAGTTAAAATTGTGCTTCTAGTCTGGCCTACGTATTCTTTTTCACAGTCATGACATTTGATACAATATATACCAGATTTATCAAGTACATCTACCTTATCCTTTGGGTTTCCAAGAAGGTTTTTTATGCTATTATGAGTCGAATATGCTATACAGAGATTTTGTGATGTAAAAATACTTCTCAAACCCCTTGTATATGCACAATCGAACGGTATTTTAACACAGACAAAGTACTACAGACAAAGTATTTAAAGTAGATATTTGATTTACATACATTTTTTGATTCTGCTTCTTAATCATTCTATCAACTATTTTCTCAGGGTACCCATTATGTATGACAACATTCTTAATAAATAATAATTCTTGCTGATATCTATCTGCGGACAATGGAAATTTCAATAACCTATTTACTAAACAACTAATAAAAGACAATTTTTGTTGAAAAGGATGCTGCGAATCATTAGGGACAAACCTGATTGTGTTAGTATCTTTCCTGATTCTTACAAGAGCTCCTGATTGCAGCTTTTGTGGTGTCATTACATTGGCTAATTGAAGATTCAATTCCTGATATTAACTCTATAGTACGCATCCTTTTATTAGGCAAGTTGTACTTTAAGCCTTTATTCAGAAAGTTAATTTCAGTTTTTGAGAAGGACTCAGACTTAATTTTTATATCAAATTAAATATTATTTGCATCTCTAATGAATATTTTGGGCAAAACTTTAAAAATTTAAAAAATTAGTATTTTTCCATGACATCCAATAAAAGTATGGTTGTACTTAGTCTAATATTTTCTATGGAAGAACAACAACGATATCGATGGATTTTTCTAGTGGGTGGGTTCTTGGGGTCCCAGACCGACGTCGATGTCCTCCACAAGCTTTG
Source organism: Melinopterus prodromus (assembly GCA_964023965.1). Taxonomy (NCBI): domain Eukaryota; kingdom Metazoa; phylum Arthropoda; class Insecta; order Coleoptera; family Scarabaeidae; genus Melinopterus; species Melinopterus prodromus. Next base: position 1,815,187 of record OZ030391.1, on the reverse strand, counting down.
CGGAAGCTTAACTTTATATAATCGTTTTAATCACCAACTCACCCCTTTTAACACCCTTAAGTTTATCACCCTCTGGATAATGCGATTAGGTGATGTATGTCTGAGCAGATTAAAGAGGATTTCGCTTAATATATGTACAGTCCCTAGATGTATTTTAAACGCTTATCATTACAGCCGGAAGTTACCATTTTATATACGCCCCATTTTTCATTTTCGCTTCACCCCTATTCCCTTTTCCATTTATACTTCTAGCGATATTACTGGTTTTGTTAACTGGAATGGTTTAATTTTTTGAAATGTTGGCTTAGACTATGCTGTGTAAAATCTGGATCTACTTTCATCCGAAAATACTATACATTTAAGAAAATTTGGATTATTTAATATTTCGTTACAAATCTCAAGACAGAAATCCAAAAATTTGCCATCATCGTCTGTCTAAATCGTGGTCTAACTGGTTTAATTTTATTTTCTTTGTAAATTCTGGAATTTACAAACAATTCTAACGCTCTTCTTCGAATGGATAACTTTGGAAGTTCCACTAGAGAAGCAGCAGTTTCTTTTTCTGCTTCTTTAAAGTTAATACAGAACCCGTTTCCAAAAATTCCACCAGACTATTCAGCAAAACATGCAATGCCAATGGATTGTGGAGCTTCTATTGGCTTTCCACATTCCTCAGTGTGTTGAGGATGTAAAATGTAGATCGACTTTCATCCGAAAATACCATAAATTTATGAAAATTTCGGTTATTTATTATTTCGTTACAAATCTCAAGACAGAAATCGAAAAGTTTGCCATCATCGTCTGTCTAAATCGTGGTCTAACTGGTTTAATTTTATTTTCTTTGTAAATTCTGGAATTTACAAACAATTTGTAACGCACTTCTTCGAAGGGATAACTTTGGAATTTCCACTAGAGAAGCAACAGTTTCTTTTTCTGCTTCTTTAAAATTAATACAGAACCCGTTTCCAAAAATTCCACTAGACTATTCAGCAAAACATGCAATGCCAATGGATTGTGGAGCTTCCATTTGGCTTTCCACATTCCTCAGTGTGTTGAGGAGTGTAAAATGTGGATCGACTTTCATCCGAAAATACAATAAATTTAAGAAAATTTCGGTTATTTAATATTTCGTTACAAATCTCAAGACAGAAATCCAAAAGTTTGCCATCATCGTCTGTCTAAATCGTGGTCTAAATGGTTTAATTTTCTTTTCTTTGTAAATTCTGGAATTTACAAACAATTCTAACGCTCTTCTTCGAATGGATAACTTTGGAAGTTCCACTAGAGAAGCAGCAGTTTCTTTTTCTGCTTCTTTAAAGTTAATACTGAACCCGTTTCCAAAAATTCCACCAGACTATTCAGCAAAACATGCAATGCCAATGGATTGTGGAGCTTCCATTGGCTTTCCACATTCCTCAGTGTGTTGAGGAGTGTAAAATGTGGATCGACTTTCATCCGAAAATACCATAAATTTATGAAAATTTCGGTTATTTATCATTTCGTTACAAATCTCAAGACAGAAATCGAAAAGTTTGCCATCATCGTATGTCTAAATCGTGATCTAAATGGTTTAATTTTCTTTTCTTTGTAAATTCTGGAATTTACAAACAATTCTAACGCTCTTCTTCGAATGGATAACTTTGGAAGTTCCACTAGAGAAGCAGCAGTTTCTTTTTCTGCTTCTTTAAAGTTAATACTGAACCCGTTTCCAAAAATTCCACCAGACTATTCAGCAAAACATGCAATGCCAATGGATTGTGGAGCTTCCATTGGCTTTCCACATTCCTCAGTGTGTTGAGGAGTGTAAAATGTGGATCGACTTTCATCCGAAAATACCATAAATTTATGAGAATTTCGGTTATTTATTATTTCGTTACAAATCTCAAGACAGAAATCGAAAAGTTTGCCATCATCGTATGTCTAAATCGTGATCTAAATGGTTTAATTTTATTTTCTTTGTAAATTCTGGAATTTACAAACAATTCTAACGCTCTTCTTCGAATGGATAACTTTGGAAGTTCCACTAGAGAAGCAGCAGTTTCTTTTTCTGCTTCTTTAAAGTTAATACTGAACCCGTTTCCAAAAATTCCACCAGACTATTCAGCAAAACATGCAATGCCAATGGATTGTGGAGCTTCCATTGGCTTTCCACATTCCTCAGTGTGTTGAGGAGTGTAAAATGTGGATCGACTTTCATCCGAAAATACCATAAATTTATGAGAATTTCGGTTATTTATTATTTCGTTACAAATCTCAAGACAGAAATCGAAAAGTTTGCCATCATCGTATGTCTAAATCGTGATCTAAATGGTTTAATTTTATTTTCTTTGTAAATTCTGGAATTTACAAACAATTCTAACGCTCTTCTTCGAATGGATAACTTTGGAAGTTCCACTAGAGAAGCAGCAGTTTCTTTTTCTGCTTCTTTAAAGTTAATACTGAACCCGTTTCCAAAAATTCCACCAGACTATTCAGCAAAACATGCAATGCCAATGGATTGTGGAGCTTCCATTGGCTTTCCACATTCCTCAGTGTGTTGAGGAGTGTAAAATGTGGATCGACTTTCATCCGAAAATACCATAAATTTATGAGAATTTCGGTTATTTATTATTTCGTTACAAATCTCAAGACAGAAATCCAAAAGTTTGCCATCATCGTCTGTCTAAATCGTGGTCTAAATGGTTTAATTTAATTTTCTTTGTATATTCTGGAATTTACAAACAATTCGTAACGCTCTTCTTCGAAGGGATAACTTTGCAATTTCCACTAGAGAAGCAACAGTTTCTTTTTCTGCTTCTTTAAAATTAATACAGAACCCGTTTCCAAAAATTCCACTAGACTATTCAGCAAAACATGCAATGCCAATGGATTGTGGAGCTTCCATTTGGCTTTCCACATTCCTTAGTGTGTTGAGGAGTGTAAAATGTGGATCGACTTTCATCCGAAAATACCATAAATTTATGAAAATTTCGGTTATTTAATATTTCGTTACAAATCTCAAGACAGAAATCAAAAAGTTTGCCATCATCGTCTGTCTAAATCGTGGTCTAAATGGTTTAATTTAATTTTCTTTGTAAATTCTGGAATTTACAAACAATTTTTAACGCTCTTCTTCGAAGGGATAACTGTGGAATTTCCACTAGAGAAGTAGCTGTTTCTTTTTCTGCTTCTTTAAAGTTAATACAGAACCCGTTTCCAAAAATTCCACCAGACCATTCAGCAAAACATGTAATGCCAATGGATTGTGGAGCTTCCATTTGGCTTTCCACATTCCTCAGTGTGTTGAGGAGTGTAAAATGTGGATCGACTTTCATCCGAAAATACCATAAATTTATGAAAATTTCGGTTATTTAATATTTCGTTACAAATCTCAAGACAGAAATCGAAAAGTTTGCCATCATCGTATGTCTAAATCATGATCTAAATGGTTTAATTTTATTTTCTTTGTAAATTCTGGAATTTACAAACAATTCTAACGCTCTTCTTCGAATGGATAACTTTGGAAGTTCCACTAGAGAAGCAGCAGTTTCTTTTTCTGCTTCTTTAAAGTTAATACAGAACCCGTTTCCAAAAATTCCACCAGACTATTCAGCAAAACATGCAATGCCAATGGATTGTGGAGCTTCCATTTGGCTTACCACATTCCTCAGTGTGTTGAGGAGTGTAAAATGTGGATCGACTTTCATCCGAAAATACCATAAATTTATGAAAATTTCGGTTATTTAATATTTCGTTACAAATCTCAAGACAGAAATCCAAAAGTTTGCCATCATCGTCTGCCTAAATCGTGGTCTAAATGGTTTAATTTTATTTTCTTTGTAAATTCTGGAATTTACAAACAATTCTAACGCTCTTCTTCGAATGGATAACTTTGGAAGTTCCACTAGAGAAGCAGCAGTTTCTTTTTCTGCTTCTTTAAAGTTAATACAGAACCCGTTTCCAAAAATTCCACCAGACTATTCAGCAAAACATGCAATGCCAATGGATTGTGGAGCTTCCATTTGGCTTACCACATTCCTCAGTGTCTTGAGGAGTGTAAAATGTGGATCGACTTTCATCCGAAAATACAATACATTTAAGAAAATTTCGGTTATTTAATATTTCGTTACAAATCTCAAGACAGAAATCCAAAAGTTTGCCATCATCGTATGTCTAAATCGTGATCTAAATGGTTTAATTTTATTTTCTTTGTAAATTCTGGAATTTACAAACAATTCTAACGCTCTTCTTCGAATGGATAACTTTGGAAGTTCCACTAGAGAAGCAGCAGTTTCTTTTTCTGCTTCTTTAAAGTTAATACTGAACCCGTTTCCAAAAATTCCACCAGACTATTCAGCAAAACATGCAATGCCAATGGATTGTGGAGCTTCCATTGGCTTTCCACATTCCTCAGTGTGTTGAGGAGTGTAAAATGTGGATCGACTTTCATCCGAAAATACAATAAATTTAAGAAAATTTCGGTTATTTAATATTTCGTTACAAATCTCAAGACAGAAATCCAAAAGTTTGCCATCATCGTATGTCTAAATCATGATCTAAATGGTTTAATTTTATTTTCTTTGTAAATTCTGGAATTTACAAACAATTCTAACGCTCTTCTTCGAATGGATAACTTTGGAAGTTCCACTAGAGAGCAGCAGTTTCTTTTTCTGCTTCTTTAAAGTTAATACTGAACCCGTTTCCAAAAATTCCACCAGACTATTCAGCAAAACATGCAATGCCAATGGATTGTGGAGCTTCCATTGGCTTTCCACATTCCTCAGTGTGTTGAGGAGTGTAAAATGTGGATCGACTTTCATCCGAAAATACAATAAATTTAAGAAAATTTCGGTTATTTAATATTTCGTTACAAATCTCAAGACAGAAATCCAAAAGTTTGCCATCATCGTATGTCTAAATCATGATCTAAATGGTTTAATTTTATTTTCTTTGTAAATTCTGGAATTTACAAACAATTCTAACGCTCTTCTTCGAATGGATAACTTTGGAAGTTCCACTAGAGAAGCAACAGTTTCTTTTTCTGCTTCTTTAAAGTTAATACTGAACCCGTTTCAAAAACTTCCACCAGACTATTCAGCAAAACATGCAATGCCAATGGATTGTGGAGCTTCCATTGGCTTTCCACATTCCTCAGTGTGTTGAGGAGTGTAAAATGTGGATCGACTTTCATCCGAAAATACAATAAATTTAAGAAAATTTCGGTTATTTAATATTTCGTTACAAATCTCAAGATAGAAATCCAAAAGTTTGCCATCATCGTATGTCTAAATCGTGATCTAAATGGTTTAATTTTATTTTCTTTGTAAATTCTGGAATTTACAAACAATTCTAACGCTCTTCTTCGAATGGATAACTTTGGAAGTTCCACTAGAGAAGCAACAGTTTCTTTTTCTGCTTCTTTAAAGTTAATACTGAACCCGTTTCAAAAACTTCCACCAGACTATTCAGCAAAACATGCAATGCCAATGGATTGTGGAGCTTCCATTGGCTTTCCACATTCCTCAGTGTGTTGAGGAGTGTAAAATGTGGATCGACTTTCATCCGAAAATACAATAAATTTAAGAAAATTTCGGTTATTTAATATTTCGTTACAAATCTCAAGATAGAAATCCAAAAGTTTGCCATCATCGTATGTCTAAATCGTGATCTAAATGGTTTAATTTTATTTTCTTTGTAAATTCTGGAATTTACAAGCAATTCTAACGCTCTTCTTCGAATGGATAACTTTGGAAGTTCCACTAGAGAAGCAGCAGTTTCTTTTTCTGCTTCTTTAAAGTTAATACTGAACCCGTTTCCAAAAATTCCACCAGACTATTCAGCAAAACATGCAATGCCAATGGATTGTGGAGCTTCCATTGGCTTTCCACATTCCTCAGTGTGTTGAGGAGTGTAAAATGTGGATCGACTTTCATCCGAAAATACAATAAATTTAAGAAAATTTCGGTTATTTAATATTTCGTTACAAATCTCAAGACAGAAATCCAAAAGTTTGCCATCATCGTATGTCTAAATCATGATCTAAATGGTTTAATTTTATTTTCTTTGTAAATTCTGGAATTTACAAACAATTCTAACGCTCTTCTTCGAATGGATAACTTTGGAAGTTCCACTAGAGAGCAGCAGTTTCTTTTTCTGCTTCTTTAAAGTTAATACTGAACCCGTTTCCAAAAATTCCACCAGACTATTCAGCAAAACATGCAATGCCAATGGATTGTGGAGCTTCCATTGGCTTTCCACATTCCTCAGTGTGTTGAGGAGTGTAAAATGTGGATCGACTTTCATCCGAAAATACAATAAATTTAAGAAAATTTCGGTTATTTAATATTTCGTTACAAATCTCAAGACAGAAATCCAAAAGTTTGCCATCATCGTATGTCTAAATCATGATCTAAATGGTTTAATTTTATTTTCTTTGTAAATTCTGGAATTTACAAACAATTCTAACGCTCTTCTTCGAATGGATAACTTTGGAAGTTCCACTAGAGAAGCAACAGTTTCTTTTTCTGCTTCTTTAAAGTTAATACTGAACCCGTTTCAAAAACTTCCACCAGACTATTCAGCAAAACATGCAATGCCAATGGATTGTGGAGCTTCCATTGGCTTTCCACATTCCTCAGTGTGTTGAGGAGTGTAAAATGTGGATCGACTTTCATCCGAAAATACAATAAATTTAAGAAAATTTCGGTTATTTAATATTTCGTTACAAATCTCAAGATAGAAATCCAAAAGTTTGCCATCATCGTATGTCTAAATCGTGATCTAAATGGTTTAATTTTATTTTCTTTGTAAATTCTGGAATTTACAAACAATTCTAACGCTCTTCTTCGAATGGATAACTTTGGAAGTTCCACTAGAGAAGCAACAGTTTCTTTTTCTGCTTCTTTAAAGTTAATACTGAACCCGTTTCAAAAACTTCCACCAGACTATTCAGCAAAACATGCAATGCCAATGGATTGTGGAGCTTCCATTGGCTTTCCACATTCCTCAGTGTGTTGAGGAGTGTAAAATGTGGATCGACTTTCATCCGAAAATACAATAAATTTAAGAAAATTTCGGTTATTTAATATTTCGTTACAAATCTCAAGATAGAAATCCAAAAGTTTGCCATCATCGTATGTCTAAATCGTGATCTAAATGGTTTAATTTTATTTTCTTTGTAAATTCTGGAATTTACAAACAATTCTAACGCTCTTCTTCGAATGGATAACTTTGGAAGTTCCACTAGAGAAGCAGCAGTTTCTTTTTCTGCTTCTTTAAAGTTAATACTGAACCCGTTTCCAAAAATTCCACCAGACTATTCAGCAAAACATGCAATGCCAATGGATTGTGGAGCTTCCATTGGCTTTCCACATTCCTCAGTGTGTTGAGGAGTGTAAAATGTGGATCGACTTTCATCCGAAAATACAATAAATTTAAGAAAATTTCGGTTATTTAATATTTCGTTACAAATCTCAAGACAGAAATCCAAAAGTTTGCCATCATCGTATGTCTAAATCATGATCTAAATGGTTTAATTTTATTTTCTTTGTAAATTCTGGAATTTACAAACAATTCTAACGCTCTTCTTCGAATGGATAACTTTGGAAGTTCCACTAGAGAGCAGCAGTTTCTTTTTCTGCTTCTTTAAAGTTAATACTGAACCCGTTTCCAAAAATTCCACCAGACTATTCAGCAAAACATGCAATGCCAATGGATTGTGGAGCTTCCATTGGCTTTCCACATTCCTCAGTGTGTTGAGGAGTGTAAAATGTGGATCGACTTTCATCCGAAAATACAATAAATTTAAGAAAATTTCGGTTATTTAATATTTCGTTACAAATCTCAAGACAGAAATCCAAAAGTTTGCCATCATCGTATGTCTAAATCATGATCTAAATGGTTTAATTTTATTTTCTTTGTAAATTCTGGAATTTACAAACAATTCTAACGCTCTTCTTCGAATGGATAACTTTGGAAGTTCCACTAGAGAAGCAACAGTTTCTTTTTCTGCTTCTTTAAAGTTAATACTGAACCCGTTTCAAAAACTTCCACCAGACTATTCAGCAAAACATGCAATGCCAATGGATTGTGGAGCTTCCATTGGCTTTCCACATTCCTCAGTGTGTTGAGGAGTGTAAAATGTGGATCGACTTTCATCCGAAAATACAATAAATTTAAGAAAATTTCGGTTATTTAATATTTCGTTACAAATCTCAAGATAGAAATCCAAAAGTTTGCCATCATCGTATGTCTAAATCGTGATCTAAATGGTTTAATTTTATTTTCTTTGTAAATTCTGGAATTTACAAACAATTCTAACGCTCTTCTTCGAATGGATAACTTTGGAAGTTCCACTAGAGAAGCAACAGTTTCTTTTTCTGCTTCTTTAAAGTTAATACTGAACCCGTTTCAAAAACTTCCACCAGACTATTCAGCAAAACATGCAATGCCAATGGATTGTGGAGCTTCCATTGGCTTTCCACATTCCTCAGTGTGTTGAGGAGTGTAAAATGTGGATCGACTTTCATCCGAAAATACAATAAATTTAAGAAAATTTCGGTTATTTAATATTTCGTTACAAATCTCAAGATAGAAATCCAAAAGTTTGCCATCATCGTATGTCTAAATCGTGATCTAAATGGTTTAATTTTATTTTCTTTGTAAATTCTGGAATTTACAAACAATTCTAACGCTCTTCTTCGAATGGATAACTTTGGAAGTTCCACTAGAGAAGCAGCAGTTTCTTTTTCTGCTTCTTTAAAGTTAATACTGAACCCGTTTCCAAAAATTCCACCAGACTATTCAGCAAAACATGCAATGCCAATGGATTGTGGAGCTTCCATTGGCTTTCCACATTCCTCAGTGTGTTGAGGAGTGTAAAATGTGGATCGACTTTCATCCGAAAATACAATAAATTTAAGAAAATTTCGGTTATTTAATATTTCGTTACAAATCTCAAGACAGAAATCCAAAAGTTTGCCATCATCGTATGTCTAAATCATGATCTAAATGGTTTAATTTTATTTTCTTTGTAAATTCTGGAATTTACAAACAATTCTAACGCTCTTCTTCGAATGGATAACTTTGGAAGTTCCACTAGAGAGCAGCAGTTTCTTTTTCTGCTTCTTTAAAGTTAATACTGAACCCGTTTCCAAAAATTCCACCAGACTATTCAGCAAAACATGCAATGCCAATGGATTGTGGAGCTTCCATTGGCTTTCCACATTCCTCAGTGTGTTGAGGAGTGTAAAATGTGGATCGACTTTCATCCGAAAATACAATAAATTTAAGAAAATTTCGGTTATTTAATATTTCGTTACAAATCTCAAGACAGAAATCCAAAAGTTTGCCATCATCGTATGTCTAAATCATGATCTAAATGGTTTAATTTTATTTTCTTTGTAAATTCTGGAATTTACAAACAATTCTAACGCTCTTCTTCGAATGGATAACTTTGGAAGTTCCACTAGAGAAGCAACAGTTTCTTTTTCTGCTTCTTTAAAGTTAATACTGAACCCGTTTCAAAAACTTCCACCAGACTATTCAGCAAAACATGCAATGCCAATGGATTGTGGAGCTTCCATTGGCTTTCCACATTCCTCAGTGTGTTGAGGAGTGTAAAATGTGGATCGACTTTCATCCGAAAATACAATAAATTTAAGAAAATTTCGGTTATTTAATATTTCGTTACAAATCTCAAGATAGAAATCCAAAAGTTTGCCATCATCGTATGTCTAAATCGTGATCTAAATGGTTTAATTTTATTTTCTTTGTAAATTCTGGAATTTACAAACAATTCTAACGCTCTTCTTCGAATGGATAACTTTGGAAGTTCCACTAGAGAAGCAACAGTTTCTTTTTCTGCTTCTTTAAAGTTAATACTGAACCCGTTTCAAAAACTTCCACCAGACTATTCAGCAAAACATGCAATGCCAATGGATTGTGGAGCTTCCATTGGCTTTCCACATTCCTCAGTGTGTTGAGGAGTGTAAAATGTGGATCGACTTTCATCCGAAAATACAATAAATTTAAGAAAATTTCGGTTATTTAATATTTCGTTACAAATCTCAAGATAGAAATCCAAAAGTTTGCCATCATCGTATGTCTAAATCGTGATCTAAATGGTTTAATTTTATTTTCTTTGTAAATTCTGGAATTTACAAACAATTCTAACGCTCTTCTTCGAATGGATAACTTTGGAAGTTCCACTAGAGAAGCAGCAGTTTCTTTTTCTGCTTCTTTAAAGTTAATACTGAACCCGTTTCCAAAAATTCCACCAGACTATTCAGCAAAACATGCAATGCCAATGGATTGTGGAGCTTCCATTGGCTTTCCACATTCCTCAGTGTGTTGAGGAGTGTAAAATGTGGATCGACTTTCATCCGAAAATACAATAAATTTAAGAAAATTTCGGTTATTTAATATTTCGTTACAAATCTCAAGACAGAAATCCAAAAGTTTGCCATCATCGTATGTCTAAATCATGATCTAAATGGTTTAATTTTATTTTCTTTGTAAATTCTGGAATTTACAAACAATTCTAACGCTCTTCTTCGAATGGATAACTTTGGAAGTTCCACTAGAGAGCAGCAGTTTCTTTTTCTGCTTCTTTAAAGTTAATACTGAACCCGTTTCCAAAAATTCCACCAGACTATTCAGCAAAACATGCAATGCCAATGGATTGTGGAGCTTCCATTGGCTTTCCACATTCCTCAGTGTGTTGAGGAGTGTAAAATGTGGATCGACTTTCATCCGAAAATACAATAAATTTAAGAAAATTTCGGTTATTTAATATTTCGTTACAAATCTCAAGACAGAAATCCAAAAGTTTGCCATCATCGTATGTCTAAATCATGATCTAAATGGTTTAATTTTATTTTCTTTGTAAATTCTGGAATTTACAAACAATTCTAACGCTCTTCTTCGAATGGATAACTTTGGAAGTTCCACTAGAGAAGCAACAGTTTCTTTTTCTGCTTCTTTAAAGTTAATACTGAACCCGTTTCAAAAACTTCCACCAGACTATTCAGCAAAACATGCAATGCCAATGGATTGTGGAGCTTCCATTGGCTTTCCACATTCCTCAGTGTGTTGAGGAGTGTAAAATGTGGATCGACTTTCATCCGAAAATACAATAAATTTAAGAAAATTTCGGTTATTTACTATTTAGTTACAAATCTCTAGACAGAAATCCAAAAGTTTGCCATCATCGTCTGTCTAAATCGTGGTCTAAATGGTTTAGTTTTATTTTCTTTGCAAATTCTGGAATTTACAAACAATTTGTAACGCTCTTTTCTTCGAAGTGATAACTTTGGAATTTCCAGTAGAGAAGCAGCAGTTTCTTTTTCTGCTTCTTTAAAGTTAATACAGAACCGGTTTCCAAAAATTCCACCAGACTATTCAGCAAAACATGCAATGCAAATGGATTGTGGAGCTTCCGTTGGCTTTCCGCATTCCTCAGTGTGTCGAGCAAGAGCGATTTTCCACTCGTCGCGACTGTAATTTCCCAAACGGCCGCGTTCAGCGAAAGCGGCCGTACGTAGCGCCACCGCCCGGCGATTAAACTAATTACACGTGATGGGCACGTTTAACGCCCTCTTACGTTAAAACTCCGCACTAGTTACGACGCATCGCCCAATGCTGCAGCCTGAGAAGTGAAAATAAAAATCGTTTCATTATTCTTTGATGTACTTTTTTATCAGTCTTGCTTAATTATATTTTTTCTTTCGAATTAGAGGAGACATGAATGTCTGATTATTTCACTATAAATCGTAAAAACTCAGTAGTCTAGCAATAATCTAAGAATGTTTATGAAACTTGCTACGATTGTTTACTATGCATCAGTAAACAGTATAAAGGCCATAGTAATACGTGAAACTCTCTCAAAGAGGAATGCTGATTTTTTAATTTTCTGAAACATGCAAATTTTCACTATAAATCGTAAAAAATCATTACCCTAGCAATAATCTAAGAATTTTTATGAAACTTGCCACGATTGTTTATTATGCATCACTAAACACTATAACTGCCATAGTAATACGTGAAACTCCCTCTAAGAGAAATGCTGATTTTTTAATTTTCTGAAACATGCAGATTTTCACTATAAATCGTAAAAAATCATTACTCTAGCAATAATCTAAGAATTTTTATGAAACTTTCTACGATTGTTTATTATGCATCAGTAAACGGTATAAAGGCCATAGTAATACGTGAAACTCCCTCAAAGAGGAATGCTGACCTTTTAATTTGCTGAAACATGCAGATTTTCACTATAAATTGTAAAAATCATTACTCTAGCAATAATCCATGAATTTTTATGAAACTCGCTACGATTGTTTATTATGCATCAATAAATAGTATAAAGGCCATAGTTATACGTGAAACTCCCTCAAAAAGGAATGCTGATTTTTTAATTTTCTGAAACATGCAGATTTTTACTATAAATCGTAAAAAATCATTACTCTAGCAATAATCTATGAATTTTTATGAAACTTGTTACGATTGTTTATTATGCATCATTAAACAGTATAAAGGCCATAGTAATACGTGAAACTCCCTCAAAGAGGAATGCTGATTTTTTAATTTTCTGAAACATGCAGATTTTTCACTATAAATCGTAAAAAATCATTACTCTAGCAATAATCTAAGAATTTGTATGAAACTCGCTTCGATTGTTTATTATGCATCATTAAAAAAGGCCATAGTAATACGTGAAACTCCCTCAAAAAGGAATGCAGATTTTTAATTTTCTGAAACATGCAGATTTGCACTATAAATCGTAAAAAATCATTACTCTAGCAATAATCTCAGAATTTTTATGAAACTCGCTACGATTGTTTATTATGCATCATTAAACAGTATAAAGGCCATAGTAATACTTGAAACTCCCTCAAAGAGGAATGCTGTTTTTTTAATTTTCTGAAACATGCAGATTTTCACTATAAATCGTAAAAATCATTACTCTAGCAATAATCTAAGAATTTTTATGAAACTTGCCACGATTGTTTATTATGCATCATTAAACAGTATAAAGGCCACAGTAATACGTGAAACTCCCTCAAAGAGGAATGCGTTTTTTTTTTAATTTTCTGAAACATGCAGATTTTCACTATAAATCGTAAAAAATCATTACTCTAGCAATAATCTAAGATTTTTTGGGAAACTTGCTACGATTGTTTATTATGCATCATTAAACAGTATAAAGGCCATAGTAAAAGTTGAAACTCCCTCAAAGAGGAATGCTGATTTTTTAATTTTCTGAAGCATGCAGATTTTCACTATAAATCGTAAAAATTATTACTCTAGCAATAATCTAAGAATTTTTGTGAAACTTTCTACAATTGTTTACTATATTATACATCAATAAACAGTATAAAGACCACAGTAATACGCGAACCAAGTTTATTAAAAAGAGCGATTAATGACCGAGACTTTTTAACGCACGAGCGATCAGCGAGTGCATTAATTGTGGGGATCATTGTGGCGAGCAAGAGGACACCAGTAATACAATATCCTCCAAACCTGAGTTAGTTTTTATTTGATGGATTTATCCAATTATTACAAAGAACAAAGTTAAGGAGTGCTTTGGTAGAAATGTGGTGTTTGCTGTAGAACCCCTTGCATTTCTATACAAATAATACAGAGACAGCAGTACGGTCATAACAATAAATAATTCAACAAATCGATAATTGTAAAATGAATAAATACTAATTAGTTCAAGAGTCTAACTGCGAATTCTCGATGGAAATATAATATTTTAAAAGCTTTCCAAAAAAAATATCTTAAAATCGACCCTTATTCAGCCAGAAAAAAAAAACATCAGTCAAGCAAATTTCTCACTTCTTACATACAAACAACCCTCAATTTGATCACCGTTTCAACCCTCATCCACCCCCGTTTCGTTTAACACCCATCCATCAGCTAAATATTCATCATCGATACAAGGCTGTATACGCCCACCGCTACGTTTCGCCGGGGCGGGGGTGTACTCTTCAGTTTTACGGTGGCGATAAAGTTGAAATGTCACAGGCGACCTCTGGAGTAGTAAACGCAAACTCTGCCCCGAGCAAAGATCCACTTGATTTAGATTTTACACGTCCAGGCAATTCCTTACACCAACTTTAGGGGTGAGTGGCGCGGCGCGAAGGGGGTTGGCAGCGCCGCTGAGAAATTTCCCAGTCGCAAACAAACATGCATACACACGAGCACACACACACACACGCACACATATACACGCACACACACATGAACATAGAGACGGGAAACACAGCCGCGATCACGTTATTGTTTTTATTGAAATCGGATGTGCACTCAATCCGAGAGGACTGAGTGTGTGTACAAACAGCGCCACTGCGGTGGGGGTTGGTATGTGTGTTACTGTCGGCTCATGGGAATAGTATGTCTCTACTATGGTTAGTTTTGCTTTGTTGGATTGCGATGTTAATCAAGGTTTGCTGGTTTTTTATTGACGTTAAAATACAGAAGAAAAAGAAAAACAAGACATGAGATACAAAACCGTCATTTTGTCACATTCAAAAATCGGCGTTTATATTTAATAAAACCTGTTTTGGATATAACAAATTAATATTCACTTAACATTGATATTAGATCGCTAAACTTGCTTAAACAAACGATGGAAAATATCTTTCATTTTTTAGCTTTAATAAGATCAACAACAAATAAAAATCAAACAAAATCCTGTTGCACAAATCAACAACTGTGCAACAGGATTTTGACATATCTCTGTTGAAACAGTGTTCAATGCTTCGTCGCATAAATTCAACGCATGTTTAGTATCAAATAAACTGAAGTTGTATTAAACTCTTAGTTCGTTACATGTAAACACAATAATTTTTTCATTGCCTATGATGATTTTGCAATAGAATCTTATAGTATCCATCTCACGCTGGTGAGGTTTTGATAGGTGTAACAGGTGTGCTTTGGTTAATTGAGGAAAATATTACATTTTCGCTTGAAGTTTTCTTGCAGCAACCATTCGATTATATCAGACTTTTTCCAAGCTAGATTTTTCTAAACACGATATAACATTGTATGGTATGGTGCTTGATAAATTACAATAATAGATCTTGATAGTAAGGCTTCTCCTTGCAAGAAGTTCCTCGTATAATCCTTTGTTTTGCTAGCATTTTTGCTGAATACTTATACATACGCAAGATACGTATGCAACACAACGTAGGTACAACTTTATATAAGAAATGAATAACCAACCGAAAATATATGTGACCCAGCACGAGAGAATCGTCCTAACTGCCACCTCTCGTGTCGATAGTATTGACACCTATGTTTGATGGCCCATATCTGTAAAACTATTGAACAGAAAAAATTTAAATAAAGTGTGTCATACTCTTGAATCGTTTCTACATAAGTTGAATGCCTACCAAAAAAAAAGTTTTAAATTAACGCTCATCTTTCCGATTTTTACTTTATCATACGCAGTATGATGAAGTATTGTAATCGTGCCGAAAAAAAAATTGCGATTTTAGCGGAAATAGGTTTTTATGGGTCCCCTGAACATTTTTGACCAAGGTACAAAAAAATGTCTGTGTGTGTGTATGTATGTATGTCTGTGGGTAAACGATTTTTGTGGCGACGATTCCGGAGAAACTACTAAAGGTATCGGAACGAAAGTTCATATTTAGAAGTTTTGTTACCAAACTTAGAGCTGAAACGCTTTTGGTTGAAAGGGTCCAAAGGAACTGGTAGTTTATTCTTAGCATTTTTGAAGGATTTTGCAAATGAGCCGCCATTTCTGTAATTTCGACAAAATAGTTAATTAATAAATTAAAGTAGAGGAAATTTTGAATAATTTAAGCCTATGACATTTTCTGGTAAAATTAATAGTTGAGCTTCAAGAGCAAATTCTATTTGATCGAGATCGGTCGCATCTGCATGTATATGAAATTACATAGTAGCCAGGATTTTGACAAATATTTTTTTGTGTTGTCACATTCGAAAACAGCTGATCTCATCAGAGGTTGGAGAACCACTATGGAACGTTGCCGCTGTAGTGCGGCAAATTATAAAGTACAAATTTCAAATAAAATAAGATCACCAATTTGATTGTTTGTTGATAAGAAATATCAACCCGTCTTTATATCTAATTCTAAAAACGATAAATGGAGAAAATTATAAATAAAGTATAGCGATGAGTGTAGTTTTATTTTAGTATGTTGGTAGGGATGTGTCATGAACAAATATAAATCTGTCAGAATTTGAATTACCTTTTTAACGTGCGTTTTCATTAGTGATAATGGCAGTGGTAGCAGACGCCGTTATAGTATTTCCAATAGAAAATTGCTAGTGACTCATGTTTATGTACATGCAAACTAATATGTGTCATTATCACGAAATGTAAGAAATACTATAATTTCGTATTCTACCACCGCCATTAGCTACCATTACCTACCAATCGGAACGCACCTTTAAACTTGGCGTTTCGTCAAAGTGGTACCAACCTAGCATTTACTATACAGAAATCATTTATTTATTTTTTTTTAAATACGTATTTCTTAAAAAGCAGCACAATAAACGTTGATGTCGCTCCTGCCAAAAACGAGATAGCGCGACCCGCTCACATGCGACGGCGACACTCCGCCTTCGGTGACGCGCCGCATCACCGCTCGTCGCGCTATTCCATACTTTCGGCATTTGTGACATAAATAACTATTATTCTAATGACGTAGTGTAGGTAGTGTCAAACGCTGATGCTTTGACAATACCTACGATTTATCTCAATAGAATAGATTCTCATGCAGCTAAACTATTAATTTTATATATTGTACGATAAAGTCATGTGCCTGGCCACATCAGATTTTTTTCTTTTAAACCACTTACCTCAAAAATTTCAGTTTTTGTTAAGATTGCAATTAGAGTCTCTTCTATAGATTGGTCTTTTTATTTTCTTCAGTTTTTATGTAATAAAGGTTGCGAACAATATTTTGAATTAGAAAATTCCGCTTTATAAACACAAGTTATCACTTTTAGGTACAAAATTAGGCTAACAATTGTTTATAACAAAAAAGTTTCGAACTTATCGTAAAATCCGTATGTACTTCTCTAGATAATGTTGTTCTGAAGCTGCATATAGATATTCAAGTGAATTGACGGAGATCGGTTGAAGTTATCTTTCCGGCCAGTTTGAAAAATGCGGTTTTGAGAAAACACGGTTTAAAGTATTGTGTTACTTTGATGTATCGAATTCTTATATTTTACTATAGTCGGCGATGCCTGGACCATATAATTATCATTTCAAATTTATATTTTCTTCCTCTTGTTCCTTTCTGTTTGATTTTGACCACAGACGGGCCTGTTTTGCAGCATCAGTCAGCGATAGCTCTGAAGACATGATGCGCCGTGCGTCAGCCTTCGCGCAGAAATTATTGCAGTTTGGCCCAATGCTCATACATAATACCTCCATAATCTTCATAAGGCTGGATAATGCAGCATTGACAACACATATGGCTATATTTGCTGCAATATCCACAATTACTTTGCTACTTGAAAAAGAAAATGAATCGCCAGGTGGGCAATTCTCGTGCTGCGGCATTTCATCGGTCAGAATGTATTGAGCAATGTCTCACAAGAAACCACGATTTGAAATCCTACAGTACAGCTTGTGAAATAGCAGAAAACACAGCAACAAAGTTCAAAAGATGATAATTAAACGTCAACCACTTCAGCGTTGTAATAATCTTCAACCGACATTAGTTTTTTGCAGGTGTGGACTGTGGATACGTTATCAGGCAGAGGCGACTCTAGTTCCAAACGATTCAATGCTTGTCATATTAGCTCAATTTGAAAATCTACTGCTTCATTTCTAACATCTCTTTTAATATCGATGTCGATATAAATAAAGAGAACAGCAAATGGCCAGAAATTGAGTTTTATATGAAAATAGATTGAAAACACCACAAAATCCAAGTTTTATCGTAACATAGATTTGTAGTAAACACATAAAAGTTAGTCTGAAATATCTTAGCGTCTGCCCACCTTATCTCCACCAGAAATGACACAAATCACCAAAACATTCGATTTGTTTTCGCTATACCTATACACTCCCACAATACTCCTACATACATACCCCCCCCCCCCCCCCCCCCCCCGACCTACGTCTAAATCCAGACATATATCTAACACAGGAATGCACGTTTATTGCACCCAGACACGAAGAACCGGAGACATTACGAAACGTTCAAATCCCGAAAAATAAAATATGGAAGTGCATTGTTCTTATGCTAGAGTATGAGAGCGTATATCGTAATGCGAATCTATAACCGGGGTGCATTTTATGATTGCAGCCCCGGTTCGCTAGGAGAAGGGCGATAGAGGGAAAAGAGGAGCGGTTTTTATGCGTCACATAAACTATTCGGCCGATGTAAATACGGAACGTTAAATATTGACTTCCATCCGAACTGCAATAAAAGCCCGTGATTTATGACAGGCATGCTTTTGTCAATTTCGAATATATCGTCGCAGTGTTAACAGATATGATTTCATTTCCGTTTAATAGAAGAGTTCCTTTTCTCCTAAAGCAAGGTTTTAGTATTGGTCACGAGAATATCCAGATCGGTGTGGGATTTATTGTAAGGAAGTAATATTATCAAATTTCTTGGAATTCTACAGGATAACATCGCTACTGGATAACAGTAATGAAGAAAATTCTAATAATATCTAGTCCCACGTGTATTATTACCAGAGACCGGACAAAATAATGTGTTGAAGGTCATCTGGTTGCTCCATAGGCGGAGTGCGCAAACCTGTACCTTAAATGCAAGGCACATAGCTACTATAGGCAAAACTGGGAGAGCTGAAGATTACTCATAGATTTCAGCTGTTATTTTAGACATACGTTCCAGAATATTTCTAAATATTGACGCGTGTTAAAACGAAATAGCATACTTTTCATACGTCTGCTGTATAATTTAAATGGGCAAGACAAAAAAGTACGTCTGTTCTTAGAACCATAAGAACGAATGACAGCGGTAGCAACCTAACCTCCAATTCGAGCGCGAACGTGTGATGTGAATAAGATGTTTTCGTTGGTATGTTTTCACTTTGCTTCTGTTAAACATGCTAATGATGGATATATAAATTAGATAGGACAATTATCACAATTAAATGACAGTATTTTTAATAATTAAATATTAATCTTGAACGAACTACCTAGTAGGCAACTTAATATACACAGCTAATAACCAATTCACGCGATACGTTCATATCTTGGTTCATACGATTTTAAGCGATGAATCACCTTCAGCTCTCCCAGTTATGCCTATAGCATATTGCACCGCACGCACTTATTCATTCGGATTCCGTCTCTGTTGTTATCACGATTGTTCATGTAGATTCCAACTTATTGGCCTATACATATTATTATTTTAATTTTCTGCCGATCGTCTGTCGCACGATTGTTTCCTTTTCAAGACATTTTAATATTCTGATCGCATTTTTTGTTCTTGCTTACCCGTCTTTTCATCCAGCACTTGTGGTTACTTATTTCCTTTAGTGGATATAATTTCGTAATTGAAATGGAAACTGTCTTAACTAACTTTGACCGTTTTACAGTTGTTAGTGAGAGGGAGGTACAATGTAAGATATGTTCTCAAAATTTAAAATTGACTCTAACCCAAAGTTTAAGACAACATTTGCAAACTAAAAAACATAACGATATTTGATGGGAATACCAAATGAAGAGTTTTTTGCAGACCTGTGTGATGCATTTATTGCGGCAAATATTCCATTAAATAAATTAAATAATCCATCATTTCGACAATTTTTAAATAAATACTCCCAAATAATGCACGTGATGCTGACATTGATTTTGTCACAAGAGATGTGAGATATCGCTTCAGTTTTGTTTTCATAGATTCTAAACCAAGAAGTCTGCGTAACGCAAATCTAAGACGTGATGGAGACGTTCCCGGTTCGTCATCTACAAACAAAAAGTGCTTTGAAATGTCATATAACATTTTGTGACAAAAGAAAAACTGAGATAAGTGTAATTATTCATTGAAACTCTCCTATTTTTCGCTGAATGTACATTAAATATTATAATATCTCCTATAATCAAATAAAAAAAATGAAACGAAGCATTCCAAAAATTTTATTTTGCAGAACAATATTGCTGTTACTATTGGTGTTAAATAAGTCAGAAATAGTGCGTCAACTCGAAAGCCGTTGGAAGTACTCATATTGTAATAATTATTTTTCGAAAACGTTGCAAATTTAAACCACTGGAACCTTTACACCTAAAAAATTGACGTTTGTTTTTTTATAAATATTCACATTTGTTAGATTATTAAATTGTGTATGGTAGCAATCATAGCATGTATTTACAAAATGTTCCGAAATCGACTACCAAAGGATTTAACCCCCATTAATGATCTCCAATTTGACGCATGACAGAAAACTATAGAACAACATTTAGAAAAGTTATAACATTTTGCTAAAGCAGAACAAAATTATGTTCAGTTGAAGCCACACAACATAAGTACAATATCGTTATTTAGGGGTTCTTTCCTTCAGAGCAAAATATTTTGCATTCATGAATAGGACTACCGCGTCTAATTACCTATAATTTGGTATATGGTGGAAAGTTATATAATAATTTATGAAAAAGTTATAAACATGTTGTTATCACAGCCAACCAAAATATCAACTCCGTTCACTTGGTGTCATACATAATATCGTAATGTGGCGGCTTTTTAGCTTTTAATGTAATCATTTAAAGTATAATCCCAATCAATTACCTACAATTTGGCCTAAGAGAAAAGGATTTAATCAGTTTTTGTAAAAGTTAAAAACATTTTTCTGTTATAAAGATATGTAATTTGTACCGCAATACTCAAATAAGTAGTAGACAAAATTACTGTGATTTAGGGGTTGTATGCCACAAAGAAAATTTCTCAGCGTAAATGAGTAAATACAACGATTAATTACCTACGAATTTGTCATATGAAGCAAACATTTTTTTTTCATTTCCTATACAATTCTTGTAAAAGTTATAACTATTTTTCTGTCGCGTTTCTCGTAGTATATCTGAAAGCTTGCATAGAAAGTGTATGCAAATTATTGTTATTTAAAGGTTGTTTGCTACAGAACGGGAAATAGTAATTGAGATAGGTAGTCTACATTTTGATCTATGGAATATCGTCGTTCAGTAATTTTTAAAACGTTATAAACAATTTTCAGAAATCAACTTTGTGTTTCTTTGGCTGTCGATACTTAATATTGTTACAATACTAATCGGCTAGCCGCTCTGCTGCCTGTTAGCAACGAGTTGTTACCCCTAAATCATCATTATTTTGTTTATCTCTCAGTAAGTATGGAAAAGTAGTAAAATTAAAGCATTTTTCTTGGCAAAGAACATGATTTGAGGCCTTTTAGATTGTGTGTTCTACCGTTCAAAAATAATACCCGATTCACTAGTTTGACAATAATAAATTTTGAACAGAATGATTTGTTACTGATGTAAATTCCAGTAAGGAATTTTAGCCGCGACATAATACAAAAGCGGGCGGGACGCCGGGACCGATGTCCCAAACCGGGACTGTCCCGGTCAAACCGGGATGTATGGTAAGCCTAGGTGTACTGCAGTGAGGAACAATTTTTAATATAGTTTGCTTTTTTCCCTATTTTGTAGTGTTTTATTGTGTTTATTAAGTTGAAATACTTAGTATGAAAAGGTTAAATAATATGCTATACATAAATAAAACAACACATCTGGAGCCCTTATAGGTGAAAAAAAAACAGTTTTGGCCAGGTTTTCGGAGGAAATACCCCACTGTGCGGCGGTTCAGTTTTTACCGCACCCTATGACGATGGTATGACGTCGATGTTCATTTTCTTGAAGGCGGGCGTCTGTCAATTTAGTTAAGTGACTTTGACACTCAACTAGATAAGGGATTAGGCGCGAGACAAGATCGTCCGGGGGTCCCTGAGGAGAGCATCGCAGCCCTTAAAACTGCGATGCGTCATTTAGCAGGCGAGCTTACTTAATCTTCTGCTTTTGAAAAGGACATCGATTCAGCGCCGTGTTTTATGTATACGTTCGGTACAGCGCGCCGCGCGCCCCCCAACGGCACATTGACGAACTAACTTTCCGCGAACGTTTTGAGAAGGTTCTTACGAACTACTCGCTGGAAATGAGGGAGATCAGGCCCGCTCTTTGAAAAGCTAAAAGGAGATAAACAAAATTAATTAATACGCGATACAGTTTTCGTCCGGATTTTCTCTTAGGTAATTTCGTCCATTCAGCTCGAATTTTCAAACGGTGCAGTACTTATTTTGCAGTATTTTCTACTAGAAACTTTCAACTTTTTGTGTTGGGCGCAATTTCATTACTGGAAATATATTTTATTTGAGTATGGTGGCAATCTAAAATCAAATCTGTTGCCTTTAAAATGGAGAAGTACAAAATAAACTTTGGTAATCTAAAAGTTCTTAGGTTTTAATAGAATCCCCGCTCACGACTTCAGAGGGTAAGACTGTATTACGAAATACATCGCTTGTTTTTTATTGACAAGTATTGATTTTCATTGTCTTTCATTCGCTTTATATTAACATATTGAAACTAATCTAAAAGATTCAACCATCAATTTAAATTTGAATTCTTAAAACTAGGTGCTTGATTATCTAATAATAAAAATAAATCATAAAAATTAGAAAGCTGTATATGTTGGCATTTTCACGATTTTTCCAAATTAAGACGAATTGGCGCTGTTTTTGCCCCGTAAATTTTGTTCGTTTAACTTTAGCAATTAATTACTCCGGAAATAATCCATAGATTTCAACGAATTAATAAGTAAAATCACCTGCGGAACGCTAGCTTTCAATGTGCATTTTTGTAAAATCATTGGATTAGTGCTTGACCCACAAAAAGCTATATTATGCAATGCCAGCAATTCCTTTATTAGAAGTGCTAGAATAATGAAATATAGACTATAGCCTACCCACTAATTCATAGGTTTAAAGCTTATTACATAATCAATGTTTATCTTGAATTTTCCTTACAAAAGATCGAGTTGAAGCATCTCATAATTGCTGCAATTGACACGGCGCTCTTCGGTCTTTCGGGCGGGCGGGGGAAGCGATCGAAAGCGACGCTGCAACTAATGGCGGATCGCACGTGCATTAGTTCTAGGAGAACAGCAGAACAATGTTTACGGGCACAATACATATAACGACACGGCGATTATGCCTCGCCCAAGACCTTTGGATATCCGGCGACAGATTACCGAATTAAAAAATAATGGCAAAATGAGTCAATAAGATAACAGAACCACGAACAGGCATTTTGGAAGTCCCATGGAAATTCTTGGCAAATTAAATCGGGTTTCGGGATTAGCATTTAAAACGATCTACAAAATAATTATGTGTCTACAAATTTACGATGCTAAATATGTAAAAGTTTTTTGATATCCAAGTTTTATACGCTCAGCGCTGACGTTTGTAATATATGTAATATATTATATCAAGAATTGTATTTATTTTATATTGTTTGTGCATGTATTTAAATATTATTAATAAATAAACTGTTGAAACTGTTATAATAGTTTGAATATTTATATAACAAAATCGGGCACACTTTTTAAATATTTTTTGGGTTTATCAAGCAAATTTAATTTAGTATTCACCACTAATCGGAAAATCTGCTAACTCCATATTATTAGATCTATCCGCTTCCATCAAAATCTTGTTTACAACCTTATTGTATAAAACTGAAGAAAACATAAACGCCAATCGATAGAAGAGATTTCTCTCGTACCGGGTCACATATTATAATCAAAATTATGCAAAAATTAAGAATTTAATTGTTAGTTAAAATTACTACCTTGACAAGTTATTGTTCTTTTTGTGTATTGATAATAAGCTGCCCCGGTTCTCTCAGCTGTGTCGGTTCTCTCCGACATGACAGCACCGCCTCCATTCCCCGCAGCACCCCAAAGACCGTAGAGCGTCGGAATTCACGCGGAGTTTCAGCACGATCTTTTGTACGAAAAATGCAAGATAAACAATGATTATGTAATAAACTTTAAACCTATGAATTATTGGGTAGCCTATAGTCTATATTCGATTATTCTAGCTCTCCTAATAACGGAATTGCTGGCATTGCATAATATAGCTTTTTGTGGGTCAACCACTAATCCAAAGATTTTACAAAAATGCACATTGAAAACTAGCATTCCGCAGGTGATTTTGCAATTGCTTTTGCTAATAGTTTATTTAATATAAAAATTAATTATGTGCCTTTCGATTATTTTAGTACTGTCTAGATGCTTGTATAATTTGATAGGATAATTCTGTTTTGTTATTAAGTTATTTATGAAAATGAAGTAAGACCCCAGTATTACCAAACTATAGTAATATAAAATAAAATTCATATAAGGGGTAATTAACCGCTAAATAAATCTGGGCAATTAGAAATACGAAAAAACGTATAGAAACAAGCAAGAAGTCACGAGGAAAGGCTTCACTATCACGTAAATGTTGAGGCCATCCAGCTCCTCGACAACACCGAATTAATCCGAAGACTCAAGCGCAAGAAGCCTTTTGAGTTAGTGTGAATGTGACAGTGGAAAAGCAGAGTAAGTGCTAGTTGTAGGTGTTAGTTCTAAAAGCAAAGACAGTATTAGGTAGTGCGCAAGAAAAACGTACCCAGTATACCAGGACTAACTAAGAGACATCGAAGTTTTACTAGTAAAATAAGTTACTCATTAGTTAATTATGACTAGATTGTAATGCACTTATTGAATAAAAAAAAATACCGTTACGATTGACGTAGTGCGCGCTAAACGAAATTAATATCAATCATAGATCACTTTAAAAATATTATTAAATAATGGTAGTTAGGGGGATTCTCTCATGCGGAGTCACATGTGGTAGCTTCTACAAGGTCATATTGTGATTGTGACAAATTAAATAAGTTGTGGCTACTAATTTGTGTGGCTACAAATTGTATTTGTTCACAAAACCTACTTAATTTTTGTTGGCAACGTATATAAGTCAATTCAGCCAACTAATGCATTTGAATAAAAATCATGAATTCATCATCAGTCATCAAATAAGCCTTTCTTCTACTGCTTTATCTATTATACCGGTTATTCTATGGCCTTGATCTATATATAGTGGAATAATGACTTTTATCTGAAACCAAAAATTGGCGATTATGTGTGATTTATGTAATTTTCTATCATGAGATCATATCCAACAGCCTTCTTTGGATTCAGGCTTGATTAGATCCTTTTGGCAACATCCTTTGAAGTAACTAGCTGAACGGCTTCATCTTCTTGAAACTTCTTGAAACATTATGAACACGAACGAGACACCCTGTACGTCGTTCGTATTACTGATGAAAACCCAAAAACCAATCTCCATACGCTAGTCTATCGTATCTGACCAGTGACCACCATCAACGTAATTTTCTTTGGCGCACTTAATACGGAGTGAGCTGACCATAACATCAGACAAAAGCATTAAAATCGTGTGGAGCCATACATACGGAAGTTCATCAGCGAGATAACATATTCCGCGAGTCATCTCGTTGCGCGCGCGGCCGTGGTGATTGAGTTAAGCTCTGCGATATTTAATGGCAACCTGAAATTTTGATGAGGTCCATTTCGCAGAATGGCGGATTAAACCGGGTTTAGCGTTGAAGCAACGAGAATACGCGGCCGGACGATGCGATGAAATGCATCTGCCGAAACATCTGCACGCTGCCCCATATTGGGGTACCCTGCGCTGGCAAGATAATCCTAATTGAGAGAAATTTGGAATGGTTCCGAGGAGGTGCATTTAATAACACCGATGGTACAGGCCAATGCAGCAGCGGAACGATGAATCTGGATTTGAAATAACGAATAACCTTGGAGGAGAATATTCGCCAAGAACAGAGAAGTAATTTTGGTCAAATAACTTATTGTGTATTTGAAAGTTTTTAGTACTAACTTCAATTTGTTAAAGAAATCGTCTAAGGCATGCCCTTACATATCAATTGAAAAATTAGAAAGATTGGTACGTACCTAATCCAGAAATGCGATGCGGATTTCCAAAAATTGTGATTGTAAAGTGATTCCCGTTGAACCAAATAAAGCGACTTAACGCCGCAACTGCACGCCGTGGTCGACCAAAGTTATTTCTCATACGAGTCATCCGTCGCATACAAACGCCATCCGTCCGTCATATCTAAAACATATCAAATCACATAGTTCTGATAACATTAATATTTAGGATATTATAGATTTGTTCAATATTGTTTTACAACAACATTTATTTTTAATTTCATATTAATAATATTTATAAATAAAATGATGGATGAGCTATGAGTACTCGGTAGCCCTATTAATGATTTACTTGCTAACTTATTTGTTGATCACAATATTTACACTACCGAACAGTAAACATATCACATTCTGGTGGCCATATGTCGATGATATGTTCGATGATATGTTTGCGTTTAGAAAATGAAACCCTAAATTAATTGACTATTTTCTTGGACTAATTAATAATTCTCTAACAATTAGAAGAAATTAACACCACTTTCAATACAATATTTATAGCAGCCCGCAAGTCAGATACATTAATTCTAAATTTCTCACAACACTCAGACAATATTAAAGATTGAGGATTGATACACAAACTAAAGAGCATGCTACTTTTACAGAACGTCGAGCTGCTAACATCCTTTGTATCTAATAGACTATTCCGAATAAAAAAGATTCGATGAATTCTCGGAACTAAAAGAAGTAAAAGCTGGTGTACCCCAGGGTAGCGTATTGGGACCAATTCTCTATCTACTGTATACAAGTGACCTACCACAGCTGGGAAATGTACCAGTCGCCACATTCGCAGATGACACGGCTCTAATGGCAGTCGGATCAACTATTGGAGAATCTACTAGGAATCTTCAACAAGCGAGTAATAAAACTATATAAATGGACAAAAAAAAATGGAAGACCAAACTCAACGAACTGAAATCTGTCCACATTAACTTTACAAACAAAAGAACCGAGGACATACCTCATGTCAAGATTAACGACGCCATAGTTCCATATGCGAACACCGCAAGGTATATGTGTATGACTCTGGATACAAAACTAAAGTGGAAAGAACATGTTAAGCAGACGAGAGTAGAGCTTGGCCACAAATACAGAGAACTGTACTGGCTTCTAGGAAGAAACTGTCAGTTGTCAGTACAGAACAAACTACAAGTTCACAACCAAATACTAAAACCGATTTGGTTATACGGCATCCAGCTTTGGGGTTGCGCGAAAAACTCCAATATACAAGGAATCCAGACGTTCCAAAATAAAGTACTAAGGAATATGGTTAACGCTCCTTGGTACATACGGAATAGTGACCTGCATCGTGATCTTGGTGTGCCACACGTCATCCAAGAGATTAAAAAATTCGCCACTAAGCATGAATCTCGTCTAAGCCATCACGTCAACGTAGAGGCCCTGCAGCTACTGGACAACCAGAATCTAGTGAGAAGACTAAAAAGTACTAAACTCTTCGAATTAGTGAAGCAGTGAAATGTGTAAAAAGCAGAGCACAGTGAGTGAAGTGTTAATGCTTGTTGTTTAGGACAAAGAAAACATAAGACATCAGTGGATAGCCTATTAGAGACAAGTACCTAGTTTTAGGTATTCAGATTTAAATTGGTGGTTAATCTTTTAGATTAGGTTCAATATGATAAGCACCTTATGCTTATTAATAAAAAACAGTAGTTTTAGAGTATGAGTCTTCAAACAGTTAGGCGTTAGGGCTATTCTCTCGTACGGGATCACATATGCCAACAATTCAAAGCACAAAATTGCAATTATTTTATATTATGGAAGTTGAAGAACTCCTTGGCAGAAAAAAAAATCTGATGTGGCCAGGCACATGACTTTATCATACAATATATAAAATTAATAGTTTAGCTGCATGAGAATCTATTTTATTGAGATAAATCGTAGGTATTGTCAAAGCATCAGCACTTGACACTACCTACACTACGTCATTAGAATAATAGTTATTTATGTCAGAAGTGCCGAAAGTACGGAATAGCGCGGCGACCGGTGATGCGGCGCGTCACCGAAGGCGAAGCGTCGCCGTCGCATGTGAGCGAGTCGCGCTATGTAGTTTTCGGCAGGAGTGACATCAACGTTTTTTGTGTTGCTTTTTGAGAAATACGTACTTACAAAAAATTAAAAATGGTTATATTTCTGGATAGGAAATGTTAGGTTGATACCACTTCTACGAAACGTCAAATTTAAAAAGCTAAATCAAATTCTGACAGATTTATATTCGTTCATGACACTGTAGATGTCATATCCGTACCAACATACTAAAACGTAACTATACTCATCGCTATACTTTATTTACAATTTTCTCAATTATCGTTTTTACAATTAGATAACAACGGGTTGATATTTCTTATCAACAAACAATCAAATTGGCGATCTTATTTTATTTGAATTTTGTATTTTCTACTTTGCCGCAGTAGAGCGGCAACGTTCCATAGCGGTTCTCCAACCTCTGATGAAAGCAGCTGTTTTCGAGTGTGACAGCCATAGACATTTCTGTGGTGACAGCACAAAAAAATATTTGTCAAATCTAGGCTACTTTGAAGTTTCATATCAATGCAGATGCGACCGATCTCGATCAAATAGAATTTGCTCTTAAAGCTAAACTATTAATTTTACCAAAAAATATCATAGGCATAAATTATTCAAAATTTCTTCTACTTTAATTTATTATTTAACTATTTTGTCGAAATTACAGAAATGGTGGCTCATTTGCAAAATCTTTCAAAAAGGCTTAGAATAAACTACCAGTTCCTTTGGACCCCTTCCAACCAAAAGCTTTTCAGCTCTAAGTTTGGTAACAAAACTTCTAAATATGAACTTTCGTTCCGATACCTTTAGTAGTTTCTCCGGAATCGTCGCCACAAAAATCGTTTACACACAGACATACATACGCACAGACACACACACACACACACACACAGACATTTTTTTGTACCTTGGTCAAAAATGTTCAGGGGATCCAAAAAGACCTATTTCCGCTAAAATCTCAATTTTTTTTTTCGGCATGATTACAATACTTTAGCATACTGCGTATGATAAAGTAAAAAGAGTAGGGCAAAAGGTAGTTACACGGCACTTTAATAATAAAGTCGTTATATTCGAAACCGTTTGTGCTTTTCCCGAAAAAAATGGGATATATGGTCCTATGTTTATATCGCTGACACCGGTAGGTCCCCGGTCCATAAAAATATATGAATATTTATGCGTTTGATGTATGGCTGAAATCTACTGAAAAATCTCTTGGAAAGCGCCGAGCGAGCGTCGGTCGCAAAACAGGTCGGAAAAATTGGGCGGAGCTTTTTCCCGGCTATTTTAATCTCGTAAATGCAGCGACCTTCTAATATCTGGAAACACTTCGTGAAAATGCGGAGCCATATCTGCGAAAATCAATAGGTTATTTCGGATATTCCCTTTGCTGTGATAAATGTATGCAGACAGGGGAAAAGATGATTTCTTATTGGTCGAATGTTTGAGAGTAAGGAAAAAATAACCTCGTACTTGTATAAATGAAACCTAGCAATATGGACTGTCACACGTAACAAAATGCTTAGATTTGTGATGGACAACTTCGAAAAAAGGAAAGAATGTCTTTGCATTATCATGGTATTGATTGTGTTTACTTTGGTAACATTGACATGCAAAACTGTAGTATGTTTATTTGCATAACTAATTAAAACTTGTTGATAAATTTTTTTTCGTTAATTTTGACTTGCTGCTTTCGAATATCGGAAAAAAGTTGCCTGTGGGTCTCGGTTTTCAGTAATTTTGAAAAATAAAATAAATCCTCGTGGTAGTACAAATATTCGGGTTCGTAATACATAAATCTAACAACTTTCTTCAAAAAATATTTTTTTTATATAATTAATGTTCATTTATCTAACAAAAACACAAAGATATTTTTCTACGCCGCTTTATAATAAACTTTTCCCTTCCATTCTTGTTTTTTTGCAACACTACTCAATATTGTGCTAAATTTATTATGAAAATTTGCAAACTTTTTCATTTGCTAAGAATACCTGCATATTTTAAGAAACCTAAGAGATCTTGTATACCTATTTAAAGTTTTTTAATTTTAAGATTAATTCTAAGAACTTTTTATAGAAATATTTTGTTTTGAAAATGCATTCTTTTTGAGTTATGAGCAATTAATGAAAATTCCTGACCTTCAAATTAAGAATATTTTCCCACATACTATCACTGTACCTTTTATTTTAAAGTGGCAATTCGAACATTTATTTTAATTCTATTGAATTGTGTTGTTATTTTCGCATGGATTTTTTATTTTCTACCCATTTGGTTAAA
Source organism: Melinopterus prodromus (assembly GCA_964023965.1). NCBI lineage: Eukaryota > Metazoa > Arthropoda > Insecta > Coleoptera > Scarabaeidae > Melinopterus > Melinopterus prodromus. The sequence goes on along the minus strand of OZ030391.1, from coordinate 1,784,816 downwards.
GTGGAAGGTAATTAGTTTTGATTAATTGCTTATAACAAAAATAGAAAGCATTTTATAGAAAAATAATTCCTACTTAAATTTCTTAGAACTAATCTTAGATTTAAAAAATGAATTAACTACAGGATGTTCTGTTAGCGAAAGAAAAGGTTAGCAAATTTCTTGAATTTATTTGCAGTTTTGCAGAGGATTATTTAGGTGTTCTGTTAAATTTGACTATTTTTAGTTAACAGCTTATAATTAAAAATAATGCATTTTATAAAAAAGTATAATTCCTATAAAAATTCTTAGTATTAATCTTAGGAATAAAAAATGTAATAATATATTCAATAAAAAGGTAAGGTTACCAGATTTCTATAATAAAATGAGCACCCAGTATATTGAAAATATATTTAAGCGATAGCTTGTATAAAGCCAAAAAACTTTTGTTTGAATTTTTTATTAAATTTATCACGGTTGGAGAATAATTTAGGTGTTCCGGTAATTTTCTATCTAAAATCCCTGTATTCCCTGTATACGTAAGAAATGTCGTTTGGTGAATTTACACACTGATTTTCATTCATGTTAGAACTTGTGGGAATAGCCATTTAAAACACCTGAACTGCTCCTGATTGATACCTTGGTGAGCTCAAACCTACTAAAAAAATTCCCCCAGCGCAGCGTCGTAACTCCTAGAAATCCACATAAAAATAACTTTACATCATATTCACCAGGTTCGATTCGTTTCATTTGATTTACTTTTCATATAAGGTAAACGTCCCAATAAACATTAATAAATTAAATTAATAATATAAACATTCAAGTAAATATTAAGTGTTTTAAATATGAACGAAAAGGTAGTTATACAAACGTAGTTCTTCCTTGTAAAAAGTATATTTCTTTTGCGCAACCGGTTTCGGCAAAAAATAGTCATCATCAGGCGAAAACTACAATAAAACAAAACGCAAACCTATAATCGTAGAATAGAGTTGAAAATTAGTTCAATTACGATGGTTTCCAGTTCCCAGTTCCAAGGTTCTCCATTATTCAGTATATCGTCGATTGTACCGACCGAAAGTAGAGAGTAACTAGACTCCCGTCGGCGCGGAGAACCCTTAAAAAGAGAACGCTTCATTAGTTTGCTCTGGGTGTGTGCGATGGACGGCCATCGGCTGCCTAGCGCCGAGCTCAGTGCCGCCAACGAGATACTGTTTGCGTCAAACGAAGAAGGAATTAATTAATCCCAGTCACAAACACGGCCCGTGAGAAAGATAAATCAATCCGAACCGGTCGGTGCTGCACGGTACAGAATGGCGGCGGAGCCGGAATCGAAAAAAAAAATCTGCGTCGTCGAGCCTGTTCCGCGTGTAAATGGTCGGATGGTGGATTGGTTACTGTACCGTGACCATGGAGTCGTTAGCCGAGACACTAAATCGGGCGATAGCTAACGAATTCCGCTGATTAACTGAATAACTGATGTTGTCGAGTCTGCTTCGCTAGCAGGGCAGAAATAAACCAAAAATCGCTTAAGATTAGGAAACTTTTTTGTACTCAATACGACATTTACAAACTGACAAAAAATATCTAATAATCATGTCATTGTTTGCTGATGACAGACGACTTGACACAAAAGAGTAACATTAAAATATTGGTGCTGAAAACCCGGTTTTTAAGCTTCACCCAAACCTATATCTTTCAACATTTTTTAGTATTTCATATACCCAAATGTGTTGTTTTTTTAAATGGAACACTAGGTATATTATTGCAGTTTAGGATGAAGATTTTTATAGTAATCACTTTTAACATCAACTTATATTAGGCTATTGTCAACTGAGATATATTGAAATCAATGTCAAAATCATACATTTTTCTAAAAATCATTCTGAGGTAACTAATTAAGATGAAGAAACGAGAAAACTCATTCTAGACAGTAAAAATGTCACTCTTTTTGAGAGATATGTCAAAATTTTGCATTTTGTCTATTCGTCTATTCGTAGCTTGTAACAACTTTTACTCGCAATAATGAATTATAATAATGCAGAACTTGTAAACATGGTTTCCATATTAGGAGAATGTCAAAGGAATACTCTACTCGCTCAAAGAGTATATGGCGAAAGGTAACCAAATGTCCGAATCCCGAGTAGGCGATTCCTCGAAAATTTATTGGTTAGGTTTCAAAATACTGGAAGTACTGCTACCTTGAAACGTCGATATAACAGTTATGTAGTTGGAGATGAAAATACCCAGTTTAATGTTTTATTGAGCGTACAGGAAAATCCGTATGTCAGTACACGAGAACTGAGTAGAGAACTCCAGGTCAGCAAAAGCTCGGTCCATAGAATATTAAAACTTCAACATGAAACATAAATTTCACCCATACCACTTAAGTTTCCACCAAGAGCTACATGGAAATGATTTTGGAAAGAGGGTAGCTTTCTATGAAAGCATGTTACAAAAAATTGATGAACTAACAAATTATCTTTCAAAAATCCTTTTTTCGGATGAAGCTACTTTTAAAAGTAATGGATTGGTATAGGTAGGAATTATTAACCTTAACATAGTCGGGCCACTTTTTTTAAATTCTCAACGGTCAAGATTTCAAAACATTTTGGAACATAATTTGCCGATATTCTTGGAATAAGTTGATTTAAGGACAAGACAAGAAATGATACTGCAATTAGACAGGGCTCCACCACACTACCCTAGAGTAGTCCTAAACTATGTAAATAATATGTTTGAACGTCGTTGGATTGGTCGTGGTGGTCCAACACCTTGGCCAGCTAGATCACCTGACTTAGCGCCGTGTGATTTCTTTCTTTGGGGGCATGTTAAGGAACAAGTTTATAGGGATATTCCCACCACTAAAGAAGATATGAAGACCAGGATAAGGCGAAGTTTTCACAATATTTCAGTGGAACCACTAGAAAATGTTCAGAGGGACTTTGAAACGAAACTTCAAAAATGCATTCAACAAAGTGGCCAGATATTTGAACATTTGTAGTGGAATACTTACTTGCCTCTTCACTTTCTTTTTGTTTTTGTTTATTTTCTTTAGTTTATAATTGTGTTGCATTTATTTGTTTTTAACTGTTTGATTAATTATTACAATTTAATAAATTTTGAATTTCCCGACTTTTTGCTTCTTGAGTTTCGTTAAGCAATACTGGCCGTGAAAGCCTACTTATTCAATATTGAAAACTTGTGGGTTGATAACTTTTTATCTGTTGATGATAGACCTAATAAGTTTGGCATTTTTAGAAAGCTTGGCTATCGAACTTTATAATGGTGTTGTAATATATAATTCACAATATCTCGGAAACAGTTGACAATAGCCTAATATAAGTTGATGCTAAAATGATTACCATAAAAATCTTCATCAAACTTGCAATAATATACCTAGTGTTCCACCTGCAAGCATGAAAATATTGTCTGGCTGTAGACCCAATAATAATAATAATGATGTTTATTTAGTATTTAGTAGTAGTAGAAACTAATAGTCACAATAAATTTGGTTTCCTAAGTACTAAACTTATCAACTACTTAAGATTAGCCAATACATGAACCCGACATGATGTTTTAAAAAGACTTAGCGAACTACTGTTTTTTATATCACTTGGTAGGCTGTTAAACATCTTCAGTGCTTTATAATAAAATGAATTTTGTGTGTTGCTTTTTGTATATTTTGGTAATCTGAAGTGGCCCTTTTGCCGAGTATTGTTTTCATGCTGCTGACTATTGTATGTTAAATAATTACTCATATAATTTGGGAGTTTACTATTTCTGCATTTATATACCAACGTGAGTGCCTGATATACCGTTCCTTGTTTAACATTAAAAAAATTTAATTTACTCAACATGGACGCGATACTGGTTTACCTGGAGCTTTGTAATAAACTTCTGAGTGCTCGATTTTGTTGTACTTGAATCTTTTTAATGTCTTTGTCTGTACACAAAAATAATATACTGCTGCAATAGTAAAAATATGGTTCTGTAATTGTATGGTACAAAGATATTCTAGCTTTTAATGTAAGTTTATTAGATATTCTTCCTAAGTAGCTAATCTTTCGACTCACCTTTTTAACTATATATTCCATATTACTCGTAAATTTCAAACTATTATCTAAAATGACGCCTAGATATTTAAATTTGTCCACCATCTCAACAACTGTGTTATCAATAACTATGTCTGGTGTAGGGTTTACCGAATTTCTATTTCCCAATACCATAGCTTTGTTTTCAATACATTCAAACATAATTTATTTTCTTTATACCAATTTGATATCGATACTAGTTCGGAGTTTAATGTGGCGATTACATCAGGTAAGTTATCTCCTGCAATTGATATTACTGTATCGTCTGCAAATAGGTGCATATCACAAGATTTCACTTGTGAAGCAACATAGTTTATGTACAAATTAAATAAAACTGGTCCAACAACAGAACCTCGCGGTACCCCTAAGCTGTTTATTAATTCACTTGACTCATTTTCTCCAATCCTAACCTTCTGTCTCCTGTTTGTTAAATAGTTTTCAAACCATTTCAATTCTTTTCCTCTGATTCCGTAAGTTTCCAATTTTTGTAGTAACTTTTGACGACAAATTGTTTCGAAGGATCTCTTCAAGTCTACAAAAACAGCAACTATCGTTTTACCGTCTTCTAATTCTCCTTTCCAATTTGCCAATAACAAATTTAGGGCCGTCTCGCATGAATGCTGAGCACGAAAACCTGACTGCTGGTTGTTGGTGTTGATTATCTACAACTTTTATATATGGAAAAAACGTGTATTTCGATTGCTTCAGGCCGTTAATGTATTTGGTTCCTAGCCTGGGACATCCTGTATACACCTGTATATAGGTAAACTAGTTATAGTACTCAATATAAATGAACCTATTAAAAAGATAAGACTACCGCAGCTGTATCTGAACAAATATTTACCCGCGCTTCGTTTATATTTGAGGGAAAAACTAAGCCTAGCCAAAGGGTGGAAGGAAGTCGGGAAAAGTCGCAACGGCGCCGGAGACACTGTGTACACTTTCCCGTTTTAATTATATCCGCGGGATGTTTACGTTCCAATCAGGCGTCTCATCTCTCCGCCAAACTTTTTAAACAGCTCAATTTACAGAAGCCGCTTTTTTATAGCCACAGCCCCCCTTTTTTGCGTCGCACCCAAGATTCCGAGAATAATTTTCTCGCCACTCACTTTATACAATCTTTTCACGCAATAACTGAAAACCCTCAATTTTAAGTTACACTTGATATAATTTATATTATACCATCGATAATATATAAATGAAAACCCATTTGTATCCCTACTTCAGTAACATCTTATAACTTCAAGGTAGGTATGGACGAATTGCTTTTTCTGGTAATTTATGTTTTTTTGTATTTTTTACTCGTATTTGTGTTGTTTTTGTTTATTCTTGTTTCTTTTTCAGCTGAAATGGAGCAATTAAAAGGGGACTTCGATTATTATATTTGGAGGAATAAATGCATAAAAACTTTTAGAAAACTTGGACACACATCATCTGATTTACGTGGTATATCACTTAAATGACAAGCCCAGTTTCCGTTTCGCCCTAAATCTTCGAAAATTAATAACTAAGTAAACGCAGCACCCGCGCTAAAACGCCACCGTCAATAATTGCTCTAGAACTTCGACTCCCGACTTATGATTCCCGTCAACGCAAGCTGTTTTTAGAAGAAACATATTCGGTGCAAAATCATTATCTTTATTATGACCAGATTCTTCGATTTCCGACTCATTGTCACAAATGTCCATTTCAGAAGGAATGATATAATTAGACAGAGCAGTATCAAGAACAGAAGAATTTGACTCTGCATTCAAGTTATCAGTCTTTAATGTATAAAGTTTTTTTCTACATTTAGAACAAACTTTCGAAGACTTTGATATAGATGGAAACTGTTCTTGTAATTTAAGTGATATACCACGTAAATCAAATGATGTGTGACCAAGTTTTCTAAAAGTATTTATCCATTTAGTCCAACAAATATGAAAATCAAAGTCCCCTTTTACTTACTCCATCCATTTCATATAGAAAAAAAAAACAAGAAGAATCAAAAACAACACAAATACGATGAAAAAATCCAGAAAAAGAAATTCGACTTGAAACAGACCTACCTCGCCCTGCTTTCAGAGTGAAGGTTTTTCTGTGGTTTTCCTTTACTCCTCGGCGAATGCTGAAAGCCAAACACTTTAAGACGTGCTACAGACGCGGGCCATAATAATGATAATTCGAGCCTGCCGATGCCCCCGTAGTGGCGAAAGCTATTGGGGGATGTTAAGGCGTGGATTATTATTATTATTAAATGTTACTGAAGTAGACAAATGGTTGACCTACGCGCCACGGCCTGGACGCTGGCGTATGAAGCGCGGGTGCTCCGTTTGCTTAGTTATTTATTTTTAGTTATTAATTTTCTCCCAAACCCACTTTTGTCCCACATTCATCTTGACTCATTGTATAGGAAAAAGACTAAGCTTTCGAATGAAACGATCTTTAAAAAAAAGTAAAGTACTCATATGGGTCAAAAATCGAAATACAAAATTACTTGTCAAAAAAGGTCTTGCATTTTTGTTTTTTATTTATTTTTTGTAAACATTAAAAAGTTCGTGAAAAATGCTTTAAAATGCGCTAAATAAAAAATAAAATCTATAAAGATTTATTGGAGTTAAACTAATCTAAAAATGACCGTGTCACTCAAAACGTCCAAACTTCAACGCCTAGTAATTTTCACATTTTTTTTTTCATGTGCTGTTTTAGGTATTTGTTACTGTTATAAAGGACAATAATTCTCTAAAGTTTCAACTATATCCCAAAACTTTGTATTTTTCGATTGGGACACTTCAGAAAGAATGCCCCATATTAGGGTCGTTCTTTTACAAATGGTACACCTTTTATGGCGTCACATTTTAGATTTTGCTTAAACTTTTTTTATATGTATGCAATAAGTAAGGTAATACCTGCATTAGATTTAGTAAAAAAAATATTTTCAGAGATATGATTATTTACAATTATTTGCCAAACCTTGCCATGTTCAAAATTCAATATCTTTGGTTCTAGTAATCGTATCGGACCCATTTTTGTTTTATTTGAAAGGTTGAAATATTTGCTAGATAACTGCCTACAATCATTATTTTAATTTATATACGTAAAATATAAAAACAATAGCAGATAATAAACAGAAATTACAAGAACTTTAAGCCTTTCATATCTTTGGAAATTTTTTTACAATGAATTCCCGATACATGTATCGACTAAATTTCCGAGAAAATACAATAAAAAAAAGTTTGGTGTAATTTGAAAAAGTGATTTTTTTACGTAATCCGTACGATTTGTAAACGAACGTCCCAGTTTTATATTTTGTATAGTAAATAATCGTATCACTGATAGTGGAAAGTTTTGGCGGAAGGGAAGGGGGAAAAAATAACTGGGAAGAAAGTAAGTTGAGGGGAAAAAAAGATACCGGTATCGCGTTTGCGTCGAACTTTTGCGAACGTTAGGGCGGATCAAATACGTCCAAGTTTCGGTCAAACTTCTTAAATATTCAGAACTCGAAGGTGCCGAACTTGTTCCCAAGATAAACACGACAAAATGCGTATCTCGTCCGATCACTTCCGATCCTCAAATTGCAAATGTTCTCGTCTATAATATGTATAACCTCTACACTGATAAAAACGAATGCGAATTTACACATAAAATCTACATTTTTGTTAGTAAACCCACTCTATTTGTCAGCAATTTTACCAACATTTTAAGCAAAAATACCTAATATCATTAAAAATGTAGTTACATTTATTAATTGTACAAACTGAATGGACATTTGTTAACAAGGTTGTAAATTTTATAACAAAAATTACGTCAACGGAATACTATTTCATATCTATACATTAAAACTACTAAATTTGTCTTCTGATCGTGCAATTCTCTCGCTAGATGGCGCTCTAGGTGGTAAAGTGCTACCGAGGAATTTTTTAAGCATTGAATCGTTTGCAACTAGAGTCGCCTCTGCCTGATAACGTATCCACAATCCACACCAGCAAAAAAGTATGTCGGTTGAAGATTATTACAACGTTGAACTGGATAACGGTTGATTATCATCTTTTGAACTTTGTTGTCGTGTTTTCTGCTATTTCACAAATTGTAGTGTGTAAAACGTGCAAATCAAATGCGAAATTGGCCGTAAGTGGCAACCGTGACTTAGGATTTGGTGGTTTCTTGTCAAATTTTTTAACAAAAGTTTCATTCCGAGTTGCTCATTTGTTGAAAAAGGATATGAAATGAATGCGGGAAGTATCCTTTCCATGCGCATAAGAATAGGTGTAGATGGAATTGAAAAGTTTTGCGCATTCAGGGACCTTCCTCGACAGATTTTTCACTCATTTTACGATAAAGGAAAATAGAAAATAGATCTGGGCGACACTGCTCAATACAATCTGGCCGATGAAATGCCGCAGCACGAGAATTGTCCACCTGGTGATTTCATTTTCACTTTCAAATGGCAACGTAATTGTGGATATTGCAGCAAGTATATAGCCATATGTGTTATCAACGATGCACTATCCAGCCTTATGAAGATAATGGAGGTATTATGTATGAGCATCGGGCCAAACAGCAATAATTTCTGCGCGAAGGCTGACGCACGGCGCATCATGTTTTCAGAGCCATCGCTAACTGATGCTGCAAAACAGGCCCGTCTGTCGTCAAATTCAAACAGAAAGAAACAAGAGGAGGGAAATATTAATTTGAAAAGATAATTATATGGTCCAGGCATCGCCGACTATAGTAAAATATAACAATTCTATACATCAAAGTTACACAATACTTTAAACTGTGTTTTCTCAAAACCGTATTTTTTAAACTGGCCGGAAAAATAACTTCAACTTATCTCCGTGAATTCAAAGAAAGAACAAAGCAAAGAACAATTCAACGTTCCTTTAAAGCACTATAATAGATATTAAAATAACTATCCTCTCGATTCACAATTTCGACTTTTTTACTTTATCATACGCAGTATGTAAAGTATTGTAATCGTGCCGAAGAAAAAAATTGAGATTTTAGCGGAAATAGGTCTTTTTGGGTCCCGTGAACATTTTTGACCAAGGTACAAAAAATGTCTGTGTGTGTGTCTGTGTGTGTGTGTGTGTGTGTGCGTGTGTAAACGATTTTTGTGGAGAGGATTCCGGAGAAACTACTGAAGGTATCGGAACGAAAGTTCATATTTAGAAGTTTCATGACCTAACTTAGAGCTGAAAAGCTTTTGGTTCACAAGGGTCCAAAGGAACTGGTAGTTTATTCTAAGCCTTTTTCAAGGATTTTGCAAATGAGCCGCCATTTCTGTAATTTCGTCCAAATAGTTAATTAATAAATTAAAGTAGAGGAAATTTTGAATAATTTATGCCTATGACAATTTTTGATAAAATTAATAGTTTAGCTTCAAGAGCAAATTCTATTTGATCGAGATCGGTCGCATCTGCATTGATATGAAATTACATAGTAGCCAGGATTTTGACAAATATTTTTTTGTGTTGTCACATTCGAAAACAGCTGATCTCATCAGAGGTTGGAGAACCACTATAGAACGTTGCCGCTGTAGTGCGGCAAATTATAAAATACAAATTTCAAATAAAATAAGATCACCAATTTGATTGTTTGTTGATAAGAAATATCAACCCGTCTTTATATCTAATTCTAAAAACGATAAATTGAGAAAATTATAAATAAAGTATAGCGATGAGTGTAGTTTTATTTTAATATGTTGGTAGGGATGTATCATGAACAAATATAAATCTGTCAGAATTTGAATTACCCTTTTAAGGTGCGTGGTGGCAGTGGTAGCAGACGCCGTTATAGTATTTCCAATAGAAAATTACTAGTGACTCATGTTTATGTACATGCAAACTAATATGTGTCATTATCACGATATGTAAGAAATACTATAATTTCGTATTCTACCACCGCCATTAGCTACCATTACGTACCAATCGGAACGCACCTTTAAACTTGACGTTTCGTCAAAGTGGTACCAACCTAGCATTTACTATACAGAAATCATTTATTTATTTTTTTTAAATACGTATTTCTTAAAAAGCAACACAATAAACGTTGATGTCGGTCCTGCCAAAAACTAGATAGCGCGACTCGCTCACAGGCGACGGCGACACTCCGCCTTCGGTGACGCGCCGCATCACCGCTCGTCGCGCTATTCCGTACTTTCGGCATTTGTGACATAAATAACTTTATTCTAATGACGTAGTGTAGGTAGTGTCAAATGCTGATGCTTTGACAATACCTACGATTTATCTTAATAGAATAGATTCTCATGCAGCTAAACTATTAATTTTATATATTGTATGATAAAGTCATGTGCCTGGCCACATCAGATTTTTTCATTTACCGAATGCCTCTTTCATTTAAAACGGTACCATCCGCAAAATCATTTCATATATTTGCAAAACCGCAGATTTAGGCAAATGCCCTTCGTCTTTCAGCATAACCTCGGCTTTTGTGCTACAAGGGGAGACCCGTGAACGAATTTGGAGGTGAAGAAAAAATCATGCGAAAGGGCAACTTCGCCGATATCAATTCTATATGGATATAAGTTTATCGGAGTCTAACCGAACGGGAGGGGCCTTAAGATAGCAACGTGGGGCATACGCAAAGTGAAACGCTGAGGAAATAATATTTGAACGCATTTTTCAGGGTAGAAAAGGATTTGATAATGTAAGGTCAATAAGGGACGATTTCAGCGAGGAAAAAGGTTTTCAATTAAACCCTCGGATTTGGCAAATTGTCATTTTGGGTTTCGGTACGGCGATGATCCGAAAATCGAGCACCGCGTGGAATAAAATTTGCATTTGGCGGTCGTGAATTCCATTGAATTTAAGGAATTTAAAGAAAATTAAATAGGGTGGAAATGATTTAAGGTTGCGTAAATATTATTCCAATTTCAGTTACAGACACGTTATAATTTTCTATTTATACAGTTTTTGCGATCTACTCGAGTAGAAAAATACAGATGGAAAACCGTTTTATTGATTGTGCTTGGGGCAGCCTAAAAGATGTTTTTTTTTGTATGAGCTAATGTTACCCTTATCCCCCAAACGCAATGTTTTTAACATCCCAAATAAAATGTTCTTATCTAATTAAATTTAGCCAGATAATAGAATAGTAACTTTAGATTTTAGTGAATGGGAAAAAGATCTCGAAACATTCTAATCCTTTGATAGTTTATTCAATATTAATAAGAACCGGTTTCGACTCTCTGTGTCACCCTCAGCTTAAATCTAGAAGATTTAGATTATAGGACATTCTGAAACTAAAATTAGTTGGTTCAAATTATAGTATACATATTTGACATTACAACTACTGCAAAATCTGCTGCGGATAGGTGCGAATGCGGTTTTTGTGATTTTATATCTACCACGTTGTAAAGGAAAATCAAAAAATTGATGTTTGGGCTTATATGTAATTTGATGCAATTCCTTGAAACCGCGATAGTAGAAGTCACTTAGAATATATTCAACCATATTTAGCTATATACAAATGGTTACGGTTATCGAGATATTGACAATTTTACGTTCAAGGTATCTTGTATGTTGAAAATGCCATTCTGTACGTATATTTTCTCAAAGGAGAAAGGTAGTTTGTCGGGCAATTCCGTCATGCGAAGAACAAACCGTAGACACGTATTTCGGACTATAATAATAACAATAATAATGATATTTATTTAGTTAAACGAAACTAATAATCACAACTCACCTTTTTAACTATATATTCCATATTACTCGTAAATTTCAAACTATTATCTAAAATGACACCTAGATATTTAAATTTGTCCACTATCTCAACAACTGTGTTATCGATAACTATGTCTGGTGTAGGGTTTACCGAATTTCTATTTCCCAATACCATAGCTTTTGTTTTCAATACATTCAAACATAGATTATTTTCTTTATACCGATTTGATATCGATACTAGTTCGGAGTTTAATGTCGCGATTACATCAGGTAAGTTATCTCCTGCAATTGATATTAGTGTATCGTCTGCAAATAGGTGCATATCACAAGCTTTAACTTGTGAAGCAACGTCGTTTATGTACAAATTAAATAAAACTAGCCCCAGAACAGAACCTTGTGGTACCCCTAAGCTGTTTATTAATTCACTTGACTCATTTTCTCCTATCCTAACCTTCTGTCTTCTGTTTGTTAAATAGTTTTCAAACCATTTCAATTCTCTTCCTCTGATTCCGTAAGTTTCCAATTTTTGTAGTAACTTTTGACGACAAATTGTCTCGAAGGCTCTTTTCAAGTCTACAAAAACAGCAACTATCGTTTTACCGTCTTCTAATTCTCCTTTCCAATTTGCCAATACCGAATTTAGGGCCGTCTCGCATGAATGCTGAGCACGAAAACCTGACTGTTGGTCAATAATAAATTGATTTTTACCATATTTATTATTTTTACTATTAGTCCTCATCAGTACGGTATAGCCAAAAGGAGTAAGATGGACACTCAATGGAAAAAACACTCAATTGGTGACCATAAGGGGGGTGCCCAATGTCGCCAGTTGCTTCTTCGCATGACGGAATTGCCCGACAAACTACGTTTCTCCTTTAATATCTCACCGTCGATAAACCAGTATATTTTCTCGTTTTGGATCATGTATAGCAAACAACCCCGATGACCTAGACTCTTAAAATTTATACGAAAAACAGTAAACTTTGTATTTATAAGTGAATTTCTTGGAAATTTGTTGCTTGAAGCCAATCGGATTCATATTCAAGGCAAGAAAAGACATCAAAGGCACCTACTCGCATACACAGTTAACTGCTTTAAAATGGAATACAGTTGAGGAGAGACAATAGTAAGTTTGTGAATAGAAACTGGTTAGGCGTTTTCTATAAATGTGTTTATGCGGAATGCGAATGCGGGTTCAAAACATGCGTTGAGGGTCATCCCACTAAAAAAACGACCGTTTCAGCTTGAAGGATGATCAAATTTTGAAAGTTTCTTGCAAACAATAAGTATAAGTATTAGACAATTTTGAAATAATACTAAATATAATAGTTTTTATAGTGACAAATATGGTTAAATAGGTTCTTAATTGCCTCTACTCTCACGTCTTAAAGGGGATGTATCGAACGGAAAATAGCACGAATAGCGTATGTACGGTTTCAATACGGTTTCAGAATTTTCTAACAACATAACAGACCCAAAAATATTATCTCGTATAACTCAGAAACGACATGTATTGTTCAATTTTAAATCCGCCCATGCTGCGTATCTAAACAGGACATGCCCAATATACGTTTGTAAATTTCACACAGTAAAAGAAATAAATACATATAAAGATAAAAATAAAATCACAAGAAAGTAATGACAATATTTTGGAGACTGTGGCGAACTTAATAATAAAATTATAAACCCCTAACCACAACAAGTATTTTAGAACCTAAATACGTATTTCAGCAACTATGTTGCCATCTTCAGTAGAACCTAAAAAGAGGAAAAGAGAGATTAGCACTTCATAGTATCTTTACTGGATATTGTCCAAGCAAATCACTAGTGGAAGTGACGTCCATGTTAAAAATTACCCTATATATACCCATTTGTTGTTCACACCTCAGTGAATTTTGATCATTGAAGCGTAAAAAACAAGTTTTAATTAAAGCAGGTCAAACAATGGCGAACTAGGTATAGGACCCCTGTCTGAATTTATTAATTTATCTCTATTCAAGTGAATAAAGATACTTTCCAAGCTGTTTAGTTCCCTATTATTTGACACAGCTTTTACAAGCTTTAAGTCATCTACAACTACTTTATGACCTGTGTCTAAAATATGTTGAGCCACACTAGATTTTTCAAAACGATTATATTTAAAATGAGCTACATGTTCTTTGAACCTAGTTAAAATTGTGCTTCTAGTCTGGCCTACGTATTCTTTTTCACAGTCATGACATTTGATACAATATATACCAGATTTATCAAGTACATCTACCTTATCCTTTGGGTTTCCAAGAAGGTTTTTTTGTATGCTATTATGAGTCGAATATGCTATACAGAGATTTTGTGATGTAAAAGTACTTTTCAATCCCCTTGTATATGCACAATCGAACAGTATTTTAACATATTTCTTCTTTTCTACAGACAAAGTATTTAAAGTAGATATTTGATTTACATACATTTTTTGATTCTGCTTCTTAATCATTCTATCAACTATTTTCTCAGGGTACCCATTATGTATGACAACATTCTTAATAAACAATAATTCTTGCTGATATCTATCTGCGGACAATGGAAATTTCAATAACCTATTTACTAAACAACTAATAAAAGACAATTTTTGTTGAAAAGGATGCTGCGAATCATTAGGGATAAACCTGATTGTGTTAGTATCTTTCCGATACACGTCAATTTCTATTATATTTTTGCAATTCCTGCCTACCAGAGTATCTAAAAATGGAAGTTGGCCGTTAACTTCTTGTTCTACAGTAAAGTTAATGGTGTTGAATTTAGAATTCAAAACGAGAAGAAAATCTTGAATACTGCACTTCTTGGTGTCAAAAACGGCAAAACAAATCGTCGACATACCTAACCCAAGTCTTAGGGAAATATGGTGCTATAGACTTTACATTGGTTTCAAATCTGCTCATAAACAAGTTGGCAATAAAAGGTGAGAGACAGTTACCCATTGCAGTTCCCTTAAGTTGTTCAAAAAACTTTCCGTTTATTTGAAAACAATTTTGAGACATACAAAGGGCAGTCAATCTTACATATTCATCTATTTCTGACGGGTCAAAGTTGTTATTGCTCAATAATTCCCTAAGAAACTCCAAAGTTTCCGGAATAGGCACACTAGGAAACAGTGAAGCAACATCAAATGAAATCAACAATTCGCCATCCTCTAATTTTACATTGTTAACCTTATTGATAAACTCCAATTCTATTAGTCACTTTTTAGACAAATTCTTCCTCTACTTTAAATCTAAACCACCCAAATTCTCAAAATCTTGTTAGATTGTCTAACAATACACCGACAGTTTAATTAGCCTTAAGCTCTAGCAACCAATTATCGGTAACCACCCAGCTCCCCCCCCCCCCCCCTACTACACCGCCAGCGAAACAGAACACTAACAGGTCGCAATAACAGCAAATAGCTGCCTGCCTAATTAAATAAGCATGAAACGATCCACAACCGGTACAATGGGGATAAGTGTAACTGATAGCGATAGTTGGCATCGGAGCCTTGTTTCGGCGGCCTTGTAGGCCTCATTGCCGACATATCGTGCGCGCGTAGGCCATTTCAGGTCGAGACTTGGATGCGAACAAACGATGCCATTGCCACACAATTCCGACTATCCCGCAGGGACTACAACAAGGTCTACGGCCGTTAGATACGCGCTAAACTACTAGAGAGCAGGGGAAAGCGCGTGCTAGAGCTTGCCGGCTGTCCCTTTTAATAGAAATAGATAAAATTTCAATAGGATTTGATTTAATTGAGGTCTAATCCCGGAAGCGTGGAGGCCGTTTCGAACTGCCGAGTAAGCCGGTATAAACCGGTTGGGGATTTTCGCCGCTACCACGAGTGTGGACGAATGGAAGTTGGAGGTATTGGGTAATTTACAAGGGTGTGCTGAATATATTATGGGATTTGATCGTCGAAAGTTGAAAATATAAGAAGAAATCTCGGTCTGACCCGATATCAATTTCTTGCAACTAGAAAAACGTATGATTCAGGAATATGACACAGTATTTAATTTTTTTCTGTTCGGTAGTTTGGGTTAGGTATAAAACAACTAATCAGATTTATTTTGGCTTTCTTCAACAGAATGCTGTTGTTTGTACTAAAATTGTTTGTTTAACTTTTTAATTAAGGATTATATTACCTCAAAAGACACCACATCGAATGATGGTAGTAACAGAGCCAAGGATTGCCATAAGTTACCCCAAGAATTTTTAAATAAACGTTTTCATACGCGGGTTTTACAAAATTCGTAAACAGCCTAAAAAAAGGATTACCCCAAAAATAATGAAAACAATGTAATTATTGTTTTCGAAAATTTTGAAAATGAAATTTGGCTTTAAAATTTTTGGATATTGCGAATATGTTAATCTTACTAATTTTACATGCCAATGCCTGAAAAATAAACAAAAATCACAATCCACCAATAAAGTACTTTAGAGAGCATTGAAAGATAAACCTGGTTTTAAAATGCTAAAAAGTCTTGCGAGTACGATAAAATTATTTTTTTAAATATATCAATGGGTTTTCAACTTCTGATGAACAAATATTTGGAATAGGATCATCCTTATTTTTCAACTTATATGTATTCTTTTTCTGTAGGGCCCTTTGAAAAACATTCGCTCTAAACATTTGATCTACAGTACATACTACTATTAAAAGACGTAAATTTAGTTGAATTGGTTTGAATTAGCTACTTAAAACTTGTTCATTGATTAAAACGCTATTTACAACTTTGATACTCCAAAAATATAAATAACTCAATAATCAACATACAAAAATGGATATATGAGAAATACAAACCTTAAGGATGTAAAAGCGTAATTTACCGCGCAAATTACCAAATTAATTGCCGTAATTAATTTAAGGTAATTTACCGAGTTTACGTTTAGCGAGTACGTGGATGTACTATCGTGGCCATATATTATATCCCTTCTTTTGACGTCCATTTTCTCGGAAACCTAGGGGCGAACAAATTTAAAAAAATTCTGGTGCTGTCCTTGTTTAATATGCTACAACTCATAAAAATTAGAAAGCTGTATGTGTTGGCGTTTTCCCGATTTTTCCAAATAAGAAGAATTGGGGCTGTTTTTGCCACGTAATTTTTATTCGCTTAACTTTAGCAATTAATTACTCCGGAAATAATACATAGATTTGAACGTATTAAAAAGCAAAATCACCCGCGGAATGCTAGCTTTCAATGTGCATTTTTGTAAAATCATTGGATTAGTGCTTGACCCACAAACAGCTATATTATGCAATGCCAGCAATTCCTTTATTAGAAGAGCTAGAATAATGAAATATAGACTATAGGCTACCCACTAATTCATAGGTTTAAAGTTTATTACATAATCATGGTTTATCTTGAACTTTTCCTACAAAAGATCGAGTTGAAGCATCTCATGATTGCTGCAGTTGACGCGGCGCTCTACGGTCCTAGGGGCGAGCGGGGGAAGGGATCGACAGCGACGCTGCCAGTAGTGGGGTATCGCACGTGCATTAGTTACTAGACGAACAGTGTTTACGGACACAATATAACAACACGGCGATAATGCCTCGCCAAAGAAATTTGGATATCCGGCGACAGATTCCCGAATTAAAAACAAATGGCAAAATGAGTCAAAAAGATAACAGAACCACGAACAGGCATTTGGAAGTCCCATGGGAATTCTTGGCAATTTAAATCGGGTTTCGGGTTTAGCATTTAAAATTAATGAGTGATCTGCAAAATATTCTATGTGTCTACAAATTTACGATGCTAAATTTGTAAAAGTTTTTTGATATTTTTAAGTTTTATACGGTCAGAGCTGACGTTTGTAATATATATAATATATCACTCCATATTATTAGATCTATCCGCTTCCATCAAAATCTTGTTTACGACCTTATTGTATAAAAACTGAAGAAAACATAAGCGCCAATCGATAGAAGAGATTTCTCTCGTACCGGGTCACAATATTATAATCAAAATTATGCAAATATTAAGAATTTAATTGTTAGTTAAAATTACTACTTTGTCAAGTTATGGTTCTTTTGGTGTATTGATAATAAGCTGCCCCGGTTCTCCCAGCTGTGTCGGTTCTCTCCGACATGACAGCACCGCTAACGCCTCCTTTCCCCGCAGCACCACAGTGACCGTAGAGCGTCGGAATTCACGCGGAGTTTCAGCACGATCTTTTGTATGAAAAATGCAAGATAAACAATGATTATGTAATAAACTTTAAACCTATGAATTATTGGGTAGCCTATAGTCTATATTTCATTATTCTAGCTCTTCTAATAAAGGAATTGCTGGCATTGCATAATATAGTCAACCACTAATCCAATGATTTTACAAAAATGCACATTGAAAGCTAGCATTCCGCAGGTGATTTACTTTTTAATTCGTTCAAATCTGTGTATTATTTCCGGAGTAATTAATTGCTAAAGTTAAACGAATAAAATTTACGTGGCAAAAACAGCGCCAATTCTTCTTAATTTGGAAAAATCGGGAAAACGCCAACACATACAGCTTTCTAATTTTTATGGGTTGTACCATAGTAATCAAGGACAGCAGAATTTTTTCAAATTTTTTCGCCCCTAGGTTTCCGAGAAAATGAACGTCAAAAGAAGGGACATAATATATGGCCACGATAGTACCTACCCTATCACTCCTACGCAGTCAGCAAGTGCACTGTTGTTTGTGATTGGCTTCGGAGGTACTTAGGGATGTAAGAGCGTAATTTATCGGGTAAATAACTAAATAAATTACCTTAATTAATGGTAATTCCTGGATTTTCAATTACTTAATTCAGCGGAGCCAATTATGTACATTTTAAATCAGAAGCAATCTAGCTACTATCAAATTCATGATTTAAAGAAATGTTCTGGTGATCCGGATAAAATGTGATCATTGTATGTGAAACCGGGCGTTGTCATTTTGTGAGTTGGTAATAAATAACACCATTTTATATGCTGTTTAAAGAATTACTACAATATAAAGATTTATAAGGCTGTACACATTTTTTGTATAACGTACTGTCAGCAGTTAATTATCATTTTGGATTACCCGGTAATTTAAGAAAATATAATTTACCAATTGCAATTTTAATTACGTGGTAATTTAAATTTGTAAGTACGTAATAATTTTCATTTCAGTGGTAATTTACTGAAAAACTAATTATAGAAATTTAGTTATCTATAAAATAATGACTTTTGATTACCAAACGTTTTTATTAAGATAAGTAGCATTCATAACCTACAGTGATCGGTAATCTTCAATTATCCGGTAATTAAAATCTGGATTTTTACATTTTGGATTTTTAATTACTCGGTAATTTAAGCCAACGTAATTTACGATTTTTTATTTTTATTTACGTGGTAATATTTAATATTTGAAATTTATAATTTTCATTTCAACGGTAATTTACGAAAAAAATAATAATTACCGTAATTTAACATGCCTGATAACAATACATTCACTCACATCTATCATCAGTACACAATATCCTGATTAATTTTAACGACACACCCATAAGCGTATTAAAATTTGAACAACTATGTATTAGATAGATTGGCTTAGTTACAGATACTGCCACTAGGCGCGCAAACTTCGAGTATGGTTTCAGTCGAGGTTGGTAGAGGTTATCCTCTGGTTTGTTCAGATTATGCAAAACATTTGTGAAACAATTTGTGGTTTAAAATTAAATTTAAGACACACATGAAATTCCGGGGTTCTATATTATTTAAAAAGTATTTTAACTATTTTATGCAAGAAAAACTACTACATTTCAAGATATTTTCGCGTCGAAACTGAATTGTATTAAGAAATATCCAACGTACTAACCCGAAAATAATTTTTTGCCAGTAGTATTTTTCTGCGGAGCAGTCATGCGGCAATTATATGTTTTCCTCAACATATTCTTACAAAATGCGGCGTAGAATTTACGGCCAGAAAATAACAAGTTTTTGTTCAGCCCGCTGCACAACGTTTCGAGAAATAGAAATGTATTTGGAATTCACATGCGTCGAAACGATACCAGATGTTTATATTTTACGTATTTTCAAGGATGTTTGACTTATTGTCAATATGTTAATCTCACATTCCAATTTACTAATATTAATAGTCTTTTAATAATAGAATATAATGGGCATTTAATACAAACTGATTTTCGACTTGATTTCTTAAATAAAATCAACATCATTGTCAATAATATTTTGTTTCCCGCTGTACAAGAGATTACAAAATGAAAATAAATTTTATAAATACCTATCCTAAGCAATTAGCTACCGTATAAAATACATACCGTATTTTTTTAGATAATCACAAAGCATAGAATATAATCAATAAATGTATGATCCTATTAAGATTGCAATATTAATAGTATTATATTTTAGTGGCAATTAATAACTTTTATATTTATCTATTATGTTATGTATATATTTTGAAGAAATAGCCAAAGAATTCAATGAGCCTTTATAAAATCATAGCGCCGCAAATATGGAACGACAGAGTAGAAGTGGCAGTTGTTAATTCAAACATTAAGAATATGTACAATAATGAAGCTGTGGTATCTCAAATAGTTTTACTAGTAGACTCATATATTTTCATATGTAAAATCTGGCAACCCTAGACACAAGCAATCTACTGAGCTCCGATATCTAAAACGTCGTTTTTGGTGCCAGAAATATCTCAGATCGAAGGTACGTATAGAAAAACTCCATGAAAAATGTTGACATCCAACATACACATCACTGGATTCAGAAATAAATCCTGTGCAATATTTTGAAGCAAAAACACAGTTGTTATCCATTAGTAAGTAATTTTAGTCACTTGTATATGAACAAGTGTTGTTTTCATTATGTGTTTTGAGAGTTTTATTATATTGAGTATTGGGGGGGGGGCGTCTTTGACATTGTAGAATTAACCCGTTCTGATGAAGCTTTACCAACAACAACCGACACGTTAACGGATGAACCAGTTTGCTTGATTTTACCCCGACCGTTCCTGAAATATCCATTGTTTTGAATGTCAACAAGTGTCGGTCCATACGTCTTGCTAAAGATAATAGTATTGACAACAACTGAAAAAACATACAGCAGGATCAGTCTGGAAATCTCCGTAGATATTTCTGGCTCCATTTCTTAAGCCAGAACTAAAAAACAATACGTAAAATATGTTCGTTTATTGAAAAATAAGAACCCTCTTCTGCACAACTAATAAATTATATTTTCTGAAAAATTCTACTAAAAATATTAATAAATGACGGCCATACAACCAGTCCACTGCGACTCGCGTTTTTTAAACATTTTTGGCCCTGAATTCTGAATTCAGAAATAAATGTTTTGAAAACGAAAATCTGATGTGACCAGACAACTAATTCAAAGTATGCTGATCAGTTTCTATCTCTTTTCCAAGACACGGTACGGTCGGTACATAACGCAAATATATTTCGAACGTATCGATTGAATACATCAGCGTTTCTGTCCAAGTCAGCCGGGCCGTGGGGGCGGGGTAATATCTCAATTTAAATTGCCCTCGTCGCGCCGTATACGAGGGCATTTCATAGTCGATCTGCCAAAATTACACCTCGGTGAGTCTGTCGAGATAGCGACACGATACATAACTGACAGCGGACGTTCAAAATCGGCGCGCACCGTTCACTTCCGGTGAAAGCTCGAAGAGAAGCGGCGGCATCGGGGCTTGGGGGAGGGGGCAAACGGGCGAAACGGTGGGGGGGGGGGGTGGGTTTTATAAATCTCGTCGTCTCCGTCTCCTCGAGTATCTTCGCTGATTAAGCAAACCCTCCATAACTGGGATGAGGATAAATAATAAAAGTAATGATCGGTTTTGTTCCAGTCCGGGTATTCGGTTTCCTGCTGACGGTGTTCGAAAAGGTATAATCCAAGCTGGAGTAATGAGGTGTTATATAATATGAATGATATTGTTGCGAAATATAGTTTAATTACATTGTATAATTGTGCCAGGTCATCCAACCCATCTAGCCTGCAGACAATAGCTTGGCCAGAAATGCAGACGTCAGGCTTTTCAAATCGGAACAAAGACATGCGTTTGTGGCACGCGTTTAAAACGAGCAAATTAGCATTAACTATTAGATTAACTGGCGGTTAACCTATGAAATGTGTGTCTATTTCATTACCGTATGATAGATTATGACGCGTTGATTATGGTATTACTGAATTAGATAAAGCTTGCAAACAGCATGATATTACTTATTCACAAGTTTTTGTTTTCTCTTTTTATATGTAAATTTTAGAAATAAATCGACCGACTACTAACAAAAAACTCAGTTTACAGTCCTGTTGATTATATCAATAAAATAGCCGAACCTGTATTTCATGAAAAAATGGGAAATACCGATAATATCGATTACTAGTGGTTCTAGTTTATTCTACGAGTGAATTTGATAAAGCTTGCAAACAGCATGATATTGCTTATTCACAAGTTTTGGTTTTCTTTTTTTCTATGTAAATTTTAGAAATAAATCGACCGACTACTAACAAAAAACTTAGTTAACAGTCCTGTTGATTATCAATAATAGCCGAACCCGTATTTCATGAAAAACTGGGAAATACCGAGAATATCGATTACTAGTGATTCGAGTTTAGTCTACGAGTGAAACCAATTAAAACCAATTAACGACCTTATTAGTCCTTAAAAATTTGGTAAAGCTTGCAAACAGCATGATATTGCTTATTCACAAGTTTTTGTTTTCTATTTTTATATGTAAATTTTAGAAATAAATCGACCGACTACTAACAAAAAACTCAGTTTACAGTCATATTGATTATCACTAATAGCCGAACCTGTAGTTCATGAAAAACTGGGAAATACCGAGAATATCGATTACTAGTGGTTCGAGTTTAATCTACGAGTGAAACCAATTAAAACCAATTAACGACCTTATTAGTCCTTAAAAATTTGATAAAGCTTGCAAACAGCATGATATTGCTTATTCACAAGTTTTTGTTTTCTTTTTTTTATAAGTAAAGTTTAGAAATAAATCGACCGACTACTAACAAAAAATTCAGTTTACAGTCATATTGATTATCAATAATAGCCGAACCCGTATTTCATAAAAACTGGGAAATACCGAAAATATCGATTACTAGTGGTTCGAGTTTAATCTACGAGTGAAACCAATTAAAACAAATTAACGACCTTATTAGTCCTTAAAAATTTGATAAAGCTCGCAAACAGCATGATATTATTCACAAGTTTTTGTTTTCTTTTTTTTATAAGTAAAGTTTAGAAATAAATCGACCGACTACTAACAAAAAATTCAGTTTACAGTCCTGTTGATTATCAATAATAGCCGAACCTGTGGTTCATGAAAAACTGGGAAATACCGAGAATATCGATTACTAGTGGTTCGAGTTTAATCTACGAGTGAAACCAATTAAAACCAATTAACGACCTTATTAGTCCTTAAAAATTTGATAAAGCTTGTAAACAGCATGATATTGCTTATTCAGAAGTTTTTGTTTTCTTTTTTTATATGTAGAGTTTAGAAATAAATCGACCGACTACTAACAAAAAATTCAGTTTACAGTCCTGTTGATTATCAATAATAGCCGAACCCGTATTTCATGAAAAACTGGGAAATACCGAGAATATCGATTACTAGTGATTCGAGTTTAGTCTACGAGTGAAACCAATTAAAACCAATTAACGACCTTATTAGTCCTTAAAAATTTGATAAAGCTTACAAACAGCATGATATTGCTTATTCACAAGTCTTTTTTTTCTTTTTTTATATGTAAATTTTAGAAATAAATCGACCGACTACTAACAAAAACTCAGTTTACAGTCCTGTTGATTATCAATAATAGCCGAACCCGTATTTCATGAAAAACTGGGAAATACCGAGAATATCGATTACTAGTGATTCGAGTTTAGTCTACGAGTGAAACCAATTAAAACCAATTAACGACCTTATTAGTCCTTAAAAATTTGATAAAGCTTACAAACAGCATGATATTGCTTATTCACAAGTTTTTGTTTTCTTTTTTTATA
Organism: Melinopterus prodromus; assembly: GCA_964023965.1. Lineage (NCBI taxonomy): Eukaryota > Metazoa > Arthropoda > Insecta > Coleoptera > Scarabaeidae > Melinopterus > Melinopterus prodromus. The sequence continues at coordinate 1,761,065 of OZ030391.1, read as the reverse complement.
TGTAAAGTTTAGAAATAAATCGACCGACTACTAACAAAAAACTCAGTTTACAGTCCTGTTGATTATCAATAATAGCCGAACCTGTGGTTCATGAAAAACTGGGAAATACCGAGAATATCGATTACTAGTGGTTCGAGTTTAATCTACGAGTGAAACCAATTAAAACCAATTAACGACCTTATTAGTCCTTAAAATTTTGGTAAAGCTTGCAAACAGCAAGATATTGCTTATTCACAAGTGTTTGTTTTCTTTTTTATATGTAAAGTTTAGAAATAAATCGACCGACTACTAACAAAAAACTCAGTTTACAGTCCTGTTGATTATCAATAATAGCCGAACCTGTGGTCCATGGAAAACAGGGAAATACCGAGAATATCGATTACTAGTGGTTCGAGTTTAATCTACGAGTGAAACCAATTAAAACCAATTAACGACCTTATTAGTCCTTAAAAATTTGATAAAGCTTGCAAACAGCATGATATTGCTTATTCACAAGTTTTTGTTTTCTTTTTTTTATAAGTAAAGTTTAGAAATAAATCGACCGACTACTAACAAAAAATTCAGTTTACAGTCATATTGATTATCAATAATAGCCGAACCCGTATTTCATAAAAACTGGGAAATACCGAAAATATCGATTACTAGTGGTTCGAGTTTAATCTACGAGTGAAACCAATTAAAACAAATTAACGACCTTATTAGTCCTTAAAAATTTGATAAAGCTCGCAAACAGCATGATATTATTCACAAATTTTTGTTTTCTTTTTTTTATAAGTAAAGTTTAGCAATAAATCGACCGACTACTAACAAAAAATTCAGTTTACAGTCCTGTTGATTATCAATAATAGCCGAACCTGTGGTTCATGAAAAACTGGGAAATACCGAGAACATCGATTACTAGTGGTTCGAGTTTAATCTACGAGTGAAACCAATTAAAACCAATTAACGACCTTATTAGTCCTTAAAAATTTGATAAAGCTTGCAAACAGCATGATATTGCTTATTCACAAGTTTTTGTTTTCTTTTTTTATATGTAGAGTTTAGAAATAAATCGACCGACTACTAACAAAAAACTCAGTTTACAGTCCTGTTGATTATCAATAATAGCCGAACCCGTATTTCATGAAAAACTGGGAAATACCGAGAATATCGATTACTAGTGATTCGAGTTTAGTCTACGAGTGAAACCAATTAAAACCAATTAACGACCTTATTAGTCCTTAAAAATTTGATAAAGCTTACAAACAGCATGATATTGCTTATTCACAAGTCTTTGTTTTCTTTTTTTATATGTAAATTTTAGAAATAAATCGACCGACTACTAACAAAAAACTCAGTTTACAGTCATATTGATTATCAATAATAGCCGAACCCGTATTTCATGAAAAACTGGGAAATACCGAGAATATCGATTACTAGTGGTTCGTGTTTAATCTACGAGTGAAACCAATTAAAACCAATTAACGACCTTATTAGTCCTTAAAAATTTGATAATGCTTACAAACAGCATGATATTGCTTATTTACAAGTTTTTGTTTTCTTTTTTATATGTAAATTTTAGAAATAAATCGACCGACTACTAACAAAAAACTCAGTTTACAGTCATATTGATTATCAATAATAGCCGAACCCGTATTTCATGAAAAACTGGGAAATACCGAGAATATAGATTACTGGTGGTTCGAGTTTATTCTACGAGTGAAAACAAATAAAACCAATTAACGACCTTATTAGTCCTTAAAAATTTCATAAAGCTTACAAACAGCATGATATTACTTATTCACAAGTTTTTGTTTTCTTTTTTTATATGTAAATTTTAGAAATAAATCGACCGACTACTAACAAAAAACTTAGTTAACAGTCCTGTTGATTATCAATAATAGCCGAACCTGTAGTTCATGAAAAACAGGGAAATACCGAGAATATCGATTACTAGTGGTTCGAGTTTATTCTACGACTGAAACCAATTAAAACCAATTAACGACCTTATTAGTCCTTAAAAATTTGATAAAGCTTGCAAACAGCATGATATTACTTATTCACAGTTTTTGTTTTCTTTTTTTATATGTAAAGTTTAGAAATAAATCGACCAACTACTAACAAAAAACTCAGTTTACAGTCCTGTTGATTATCAATAATAGCCGAACCTGTAGTCCATGAAAAACAGGGAAATACCGAGGATATCGATTACTAGTGGTTCGAGTTTAATCTACGAGTGAAACCAATTAAAACCAATTAACGACCTTATTAGTCCTTAAAAATTTGATAAAGCTCGCAAACAGCATGATATTATTCACAAGTTTTTGTTTTCTTTTTTTTATAAGTAAAGTTTAGAAATAAATCGACCGACTACTAACAAAAAATTCAGTTTACAGTCCTGTTGATTATCAATAATAGCCGAACCTGTGGTTCATGAAAAACTGGGAAATACCGAGAATATCGATTACTAGTGGTTCGAGTTTAATCTACGAGTGAAACCAATTAAAACCAATTAACGACCTTATTAGTCCTTAAAAATTTGATAAAGCTTGTAAACAGCATGATATTGCTTATTCACAAGTTTTTGTTTTCTTTTTTTATATGTAAATTTTAGAAATAAATCGACCGACTACTAACAAAAAACTCAGTTTACAGTCATATTGATTATCAATAATAGCCGAACCCGTATTTCATGAAAAACTGGGAAATACCGAGAATATCGATTACTAGTGGTTCGAGTTTAATCTACGAGTGAAACCAATTAAAACCAATTAACGACCTTATTAGTCCTTAAAAATTTGATAAAGCTTACAAACAGCATGATATTGCTTATTCACAAGTTTTTGTTTTCTTCTTTTATATGTAAAGTTTAGAAATAAATCGACCGACTACTAACGAAAAACTCAGTTTACATTCCTGTTGATTATCGATAATAGCCGAACCTGTGGTTCATGAAAAACTGGGAAATACCGAGGATATCGATTACTAGTGGTTCGAGTTTAATCTACGAGTGAAACCAATTAAAACCAATTGACGACCTTATTAGTCCTTAAAAATTTGATAAAGCGTGCAAACAGCATGATATTGCTTATTCACAAGTTTTTGTTTTCTATTTTTATATGTAAAGTTTAGAAATAAATCGACCGACTACTAACAAAACACTCAGTTTACAGTCCTGTTGATTATCAATAATAGCCGAACCTGTAGTTCATGAAAAACTGGGAAATACCGAGAATATCGATTACTAGTGGTTCGAGTTTAATCTACGAGTGAAACCAATTAAAACCAATTAACGACCTTATCATAGGGTGACCAACCGTCCCGATTTGGGCGGGACAGTCCCGAATTTTAACAACTCGTCCCGACTTGTAAAGCGTCCCGAATTTTGTCCCGATTTTTGAAAACTTTATCCTTATGTCCAGGATTTTGTAATACAGTTCGAATTTCCAAGATATCCATGAACATAAATTAGATTCCCAATTATTATCTGAAAGAGGGGTTTTCTATCTATAACGAATTTTAAGCGCAACCTTAGCGACCATAATAATTATGTGAACACGCATAGTGAATAGCCGGTTGGTGGGTAACAATCTAGTCCTTGTGACGGTGTACAAACGGAGCATATTGCTTATAATAAAAAACGAATCTGAATTAAAAATGCATGTTAGTCTTTTGTGGAATCGTTTGGGCAGGGTAACATTTAGTGGCCAGGTCGCGTTGGATCATTTTTATCTTTTGATTTTCAAATTGAATCAGTCAACACAATACAAAACATATCTTTGTTATTATCAGATTTCTATTTTACACATTTGTTGGTATTCATAAAATGCGCCATAGCAAATCACATATATATTGATCGTAATAATTTGGAATGAAAGAGAAAAATATATGTTACCGATTTATTTTATTCTGTTCTTGGGATTTCTTCTATCTAGATTAGTTTCTTCCAAAAATATGGAACACAAAGACAGAAAACGCAAATGCACGTTCAAAGACAACTTACAAATTTCGTTTTTTTGAAAATTACTAGGCCTAATTCGCTATCAGAACTAAAATGCAGTTTTACATCGGCGGAGGGCGCTGAAACGACATTGCAAAACATACATCGAATAAACAGAAGCAATGTTCGTTCATCAAAATTAAGTACTTGTTTTAGAGCCGTAACAATAGGGGAACCAGGAAAGATTTTGGCTTGCAAACAAGGCACATTTGCATACCACTGTCTGTATCACAACCACAATTTTCGATTAATAGACTGCACGTCAAAACTACTAATGTAAATGTTTGAAAAGAAGATGTGTCTCGTACGAACTAACACAGAAGCAACTATAACAAATGTGTTTTATCCTCTAGTAAAGAAAGAGTTGAGAAGAAGTGTGAGGAAATGCAATTTCGTGACAATATTTCCTGACACATCTAGCTAGAGACATAAAAATACTCCCTCTCCTGGTTAGATACTTTAATGTCCAAAAATGTATTCAAATAAATATTTTAAATGTTCACGAAAATATTCGCGAGACGGCTGAAGAATTGTCCAATAAAATTATAGATTCATTGCAGCAGACAGTACAAATACCAATTTTGGCGGTACAGAACGAGGAGGAGAGAACAATGTTTTTTAAAAAATAAGAGATCGTCTAGATGGGAAGAATAGAGTAAAGTAATAGTGCAATTTGTAAAAGTTAAAGAAACTTTATTAAATTATATTATATTTTGTTTTATTTTATATTTATTCTGATATAGGTATGTTTCAATATTTGCATACAGTTTATTTAATGATTATTTTTAGTTTAAAAATAATATCATAATAAAAATGTTGTTTTAAGTTACGTTCTTGTGGTACAATTTGTACAAATTGTAGAATTGTGTTTGATTTATGTTGTGTTGTTTCTTTTTTTGTTTTAACTAGTGAAAGTTAAAGAATGTTTGCTTTATGTATGTTGTTATTTCTTAAGCTTCTTTTCTTTTATTGAAAGTGAAAACGTATATTATAGGTCATAGTAAACATTTGCTGTTGTCAATTTACCCAATGGTACAATTTGTTTATAGTTCAGCACGTTTTGTTTAATGTTTTCCACTAACCCAACCCAACCCAACCCCGATCCCCAAGCATCCCGATTTGGCAATTGAAAAAGTTGATCACCCTACCTTATCAGTCCTTAAAAATTTGATAAAGCTTACAAACAGCATGATATTGCTTATTCACACGTTTTTGTTTTCTTTTTTATATGTAAATTTTAGAAATAAATCGACCGACTACTAACAAAAAACTCAGTTTACAGTCCTGTTGATTATCAATAATAGCCGAAACTGTAGTTTATGAAAAACTGGGAAATACCGAGAATATCGATTACTAGTGGTTCGACTTTAATCTACGAGTGAAACCAATTAAACCAATTAACGGCCTTATTAGTCCTTCAACATAAATATACTCGCAGAGTGCATAAATTTCCAATCGCCCGCTTGTAGATAAAGACGAGAGCGGCGGCCATTTGCGTAAGTTGTCAATTAAAATTTTCCGGCTGCGGATTCTGTCGCTGCACTTCAGGCGGCTTTTCATTTTATCGACGGAGCACTCGACAATCCACATTAAATAAACCGGATTTATCTGACATGTACACACCACTTCCGCGTGCGGTAATAACCATCTCCGTCTCTCTTCACCTATACGCTTCTTTCTCTATCGCCATCGAAAACGTGCGGATTTGGCGTCGGAAAACTTAATGACTCCTCTGATTATCAGTTCATGTTGCCAAGCTCGTTAGAACCGATATAAAGGAAAGTGCTTTAATTGGATAAGTTAAGTCTTGTTGACGTAAACTTTACCGTTCAAATGTCTTCTGCGGCGAACGGTGCGACGGCTGGAAAGGAGTCGTTAAAGCTGAAGTTTTAGTGTTACGCGGTTGGATTCGATACTTAAGGCAGCTTGTACTATCGAGGCCATATATTATGTCCCCTCTTTTGAAGCCCATTTCGCGATTTTTTCAAATTAAGACGAATTGGCGCTGTTTTTGCCCCGTAAATTTTATTCGTTTAACTTTAGCAATTAATTACTCCGGAAATAATCTATAGATTTCAAGGAATTAAAAAGTTTAAAAAGCTTGACCCACAAAAAGCTATATTATACAATGCCAGCAATTCCTTTATTACAAGAGCTAGAATAATGAAATATAGACTATAGGCTACCCACTAATTCATAGGTTTAAAGCTTATTACATAATCATTGTTTATCTTGGATTTTCCCTACAAAAGATCGAGTTGAAGCGTCTCATGATTGCTGCAATTGACGCGGCGCTCTTCGGTCTTTCGGGCGAGCGGGGGAACGGATCGACAGCGACGCTGCAAGTAGTGGCGGATCGCACGTGCATTAGTTACTAGGAGAACAGTGTTTACGGGCACAATACATATAACGACACGGCGATTATGCCTCGCCAAAGAAATCTGGATATCCGGCGACAGATTACCGAATTAAAAAATAATGGCAAAATTAGTCAATATGATAACAGAACCACGAACAGGCATTTGGAAGTCCCATGGAAATTCTTGGCAATTTAAATCGGGTTTCGGAATTAGCATTTAAAATTAATGAACGATCTCCAGAATAATCTATGTGTCTACAAATTTACGATGCTAAATTTGTAAAAGATTTTTGATATTTCTAAGTTTAATATGCTCAGAGCTGTTTGTAATATATGTAATATATCAAGAGTTGTATTTATTTCATATTGCTTGTGCATGTATTTAAATATTATTAATAAATAAACTGTTGAAACTGTTATAATAGTTTGAATATTTATATAACAAAATCGGGCATACTTTTTAAATATTTTTTGGGTTTATCAAGCAAACTTAATTTAGTATTCACCACTAATCGGAATATCTGCTAACTCCATATTATTAGATCTATCCGCTTCCATCAAAATCTTGTTTACAACGTTATTGTATAAAACTGAAGAAAATATAAACGCCAATCGATAGAAGAGATTTCTCTCGTACCGGGTCACATATCAGAATCAAAATAATGCAAAAATTAAGAATTTAATTGTTAGTTAAAATTACTACCTTGACAAGTTATCGTTCTTTTTGTGTATTGATAATAAGCTGCCCCGGTTCTCTCAGCTGTGTCGGTTCTCTCCGACATAACAGCACCGCTAACGCCTCCCTTCCCCGCAGCACCCCAAAGACCGTAGAGCGTCGGAATTCACGCGGGCTTTCAGCACGATCTTTTGTATGAAAAATGCAAGATAAACAATGATTATGTAATACACTTTAAACCTATGAATTATTGGGTAGCCTATAGTCTATATTTCATTATTCTAGCTCTTCTAATAACGGAATCGCTGGCATTGCATAATATAGCTTTTTGTGGGTCAACCAATAATCCAATGATTTTCCAAAAATGCGCATTGAAAACTAGCATTCCGCAGGTGATTTTACTTTTTAATTCGTTGAAATCTATAGATTATTTCTGGAGTAATAATTGCTAAAGTTAAACGAATAAAATTTACGGGGCAAAAACAGCGCCAATTCTTCTTAATTTGGAAAATTCGGAAAAACGCCAACATATACAGCTTTCTAATTTTTATGAGTTGTAGTGCAATTTTTGTATATGAAAAAATATTGTTCATTACTGTTCATTTATATTCAACTGGCAATATAAATTGTCGACATTTTATTAGTAGGTAGGTACTAAAACTGTGACCGTTCACAATTTATAGTAGAATTGATGATGTTATCGGTGCACTTTGCAGCGATACGATGTGACAATAGTTTTTTTTTAACGAGCGCATCGAAAATAACTGAAAACGCCGCTTGCGAGCGTACATTTCGAAATTTGACCAGAAATCGCTTTGCGAATGCCCGATGGGCTTTGATGCTATATCCGGCGTAATAATGTGCAATCCGATGGACATTATTGACGGCAATTTAGCAATAAAAAATCGCGTATCACTTAATTTTCGACAATACCACCGGAAACAATGTGATGGACAAAAACCAACATTGTTTTTCGTCATTCACATTGGATAAATTAAAAATGCGAACAATGCTATCGTGTACTGTATGTAGATATATTAGTTAACAGAGGTTTTAATGATGCGTTTGCCGTAATTTTGTCGTCAACAAAATTCGGAACAAAGTTTACATGTTTCTATAAGTAATGACAATATTTTGAAGACTGTGGCGAACTTAATAATAAAATTATAAACCCCTAACCTAAAAAGAGGAAAAGAGAGATTAGCACTTCATAGTATCTTTACTGGATATTGTCCAAGCAGATCACTAGTGGAAGTGACGTCCATGTTAAAAATTAGCCTATATATACCCATTTGTTGTTCACACCTCGGTGAATTTTGATCATTATTAATTATTAATTATTATTATTATTAGTTGTTTAGTAAATAGGTTATTGAAATTTCCATTGTCCGCAGATAGATCTCAGCAAGAATTATTGTTTATTAAGAATGTTGTCATACATAATGGATACCCTGAGAAAATAGTTGATAGAATGATTAAGAAGCAGAATCAAAAAATGTATGTAAATCAAATATCTACTTTAAATACTTTGTCTGTAGAAAAGAAGAAATATGTTAAAATACCGTTCGATTGTGCATATACAAGGGGTTTGAGAAGTATTTTTACATCACAAAATCTCTGTATAGCATATTCGACTCATAATAGCATCAAAAACCTTCTTGGAAACCCAAAGGATAAGGTAGATGTACTTGATAAATCTGGTATATATTGTATCAAATGTCATGACTGTGAAAAAGAATACGTAGGCCAGACTAGAAGAACAATTTTAACTAGGTTCAAAGAACATGTAGCTCATATTAAATATAATCGTTTTGAAAAATCTAGTGTAGCTCAACATATTTTAGACACAGGTCATAAAGTAGTTGTAGATGACTTAAAACTTGTAAAAGCTGTGTCAAATAATAGGGAACTAAACAGCTTGGAAAGTATCTTTATTCACTTGAATAGAGATAAATTAATAAATTCAGACAGGGGTCCTATACCTAGTTCGCCATTGTTTGACCTGCTTTAATTAAAACTTGTTTTTTACGCTTCAATGATCAAAATTCACTGAGGTGTGAACAACAAATGGGTATATATAGGCTAATTTTTAACATGGACGTCACTTCCACTAGTGATCTGCTTGGACAATATCCAGTACAGATACTATGAAGTGCTAATCTCTCTTTTCCTCTTTTTAGGTTCTACTGAAGATGGCATCATAGTTGCTGAAATACGTATTTAGGTTTTTAAATAGTTGTCGTGGTTAGGGGTTTATAATTTTATCTATAAGTAATAACTAAAACAAATTATTTTTTTCTTACCAAAAAAGGGCTCGGAAGATGTAACGAAAAGTAACTTACCTAGAACAAAAGAAACAATTTCTTCATGTCACATAATAACAAATACACACTCAATATTATGATTTACGGGTTGTTGGCCATATTAATTAATTTTACAGGAAATACAATCTTAAGGAGTGAAATGAATGAAATCGATTCTGTGGACAGGATGATTCCCCTCGGGGAAAGGGGATTACGGGCGTGAAGCGATGCAAGGCTTCGCGCGACGATTTCAAACAAGAAACTCTCAGGACCGTATTCAATATTTGTGTCATTTTCTCGTTCGGTTTTATTTTTAAAGTAGCATACGTGATTTTTTCTTTATTTGTGGAATTGTATACATATTCTGTTTTGTTATTTATTATTACTTCGCAATATTATTTCCGCCGAAAATCAGTTGTAGGGGCAGAAAACTTTGATAGCGACTCATGTTATGTAGAAATTATTCAGGAGTATAACACACCTTATTTAATTTTCTTTTGTTCAGTCGTTGCAGAGTTCCAAGCCTCCAAACACAGGGCTCAATACTTTTGCAACCGATATTAGACAATTTTTTAGCCGATATTTCCCTATCCTGTATGGAAAAAGTGGGCTAAGCACCTGCCCTAACTATACGCGAGCTATTAAAACTTTTTAATAAACATGTTGCTCGGCCGGGGAGCAGTGCGCTCATGCTTTAACCGGAAAATTATTAACTTTTTTGTAATTCATAAGCACCACAAACTAGAAAAAGCTCCATATAATTCCGCGGACTATAAAAGTTTAATGTTACCCAGTAATGCAGCACATCTAAACATAGGGACGTTTCGTACAACCCATTTTTGAGGAAATTATAAATTTAATCAATCGGTAACAATGTTCGAAGAGTGAGCTAGACAACCGTCTTGGAAAAACTACTTTTCTCGGCTTTTCTCGCAGAACTAGGGGTGAAAAAAATTGAAATAATCTATAGATTTCAACGAATTAAAAAGTAAAATCACCTGCGGAATGCTAGCTTTCAATGTGCATTTTTGTAAAATCATAATAATAAAATAAAGACATAGGCAACCCAATAATTCATAGATTTAAAGTTTATTACATAATCATTGTTTATCTTGCATTTTTCATACAAAAGATCGTGCTGAAACTTCGCGTGAATTCCGACGCTCTACGGTCTTTGGGGTGCTGCGGGGAAGGGAGGCGTTAGCGGTGCTGTCATGTCGGAGAGAACCGACACAGCTGAGAGAACCGGAGCAGCGCATTATCAATACACAAAAAGAACGATAACTTGTCAAGGTAGTAATTTTAACTAACAATTAAATTCTTAATTGTTGCATGATTTTGATTATAATATGTGACCCGGTACGAGAGAAATCTCTTCTATCGATTGGCGTTTATGTTTCCTTCAGTTTTATACAATAACATTGTAAACAAGATTTTGATGGAAGCGGATAGATCTAATAATATGGAGTTAGCAGATTTTCCGATTAGTGGTCAATAGTAAATTAAGTTTGCTTGATAAACTCAAAAAATATTTAAAAAGTATGCCAGATTTTGTTATATAAATATTCAAACTATTATAACAGTTTCAACAGTTTATTTATTAATAATAGTTAAATAAATGCACAAACAATATAAAATAAATACAACTCTTGATATGTTACATATATTACAAACGTCAGCTCTGAGCGTATAAAACTTAGAAATATCAAAAAACTTTTACAAATTTAGCATCGTAAATTTGTAGACATATAGATTATTTTGCAGATCGTTCATTAATTTTAAATGCTAATCCCGAAACCCGATTTAAATTGCTAAGAATTTCCATGGGACTTCCAAATGCCTGTTCGTGGTTCTGTTATCTTATTGACTCATTTTGCCATTATTTTTTAATTCGGTAATCTGTCGCCGGATATAACTAATGCACGTGCGATCCGCCACTACTTGCAGCGTCACTGTCGATCCCTTCCCCCGCTCGCCCGAAAGACCGAAGAGCGCCGCGTCAATTGCAGCAATCATGAGATGCTTCAACTCGATCTTTTGTAGGGAAAATGCAAGATAAACAATGATTATGTAATAAGCTTTAAACCTATGAATTAGTGGGTAGCCTATAGTCTATATTTCATTATTCTAGCTCTTCTTACAAAGGAATTGCTTCGTTACCAACCTCAAGACATAAATCCGTATATTAAGTAATGTTAAAAGTTCCCATTTGGTTTGGAATGAATCCGCCGGCTTGGAAAGAATAGGGTGGGAGAAAATTACCGAGAAATATGCAATCTAAACCTACGACCGGGCATGAGAGACGTAGCCCAGCGTGACGGTACGGTATTTACTGGAAAGTTTACAACTTTAAATAAAACGGTACCGAAATTAGTCCATGTAAAGAACGTATCGCGTTCGGAATATAAATTGTACACACCCGGGAGATACGATTCAAAGAACCGTTCGTTTCAACCCTTAGCCGAGTCCGAGCTGAACCCGTCAACCCTGTAAATTTATTATACGAATTTCGCGTCTCTGCAATCTGGCCGATTTGACGTATGTATAATTCTTCTCGCTTAACTTATTTCGCTAAAACTGCCAACAGACACTGTTGCGTTTTGTTTTGAATTTAAATCATTAAACTTTTCGCTGAAACAACCCCTTGAGACAATTAAGTCGCCACCCACTTCAACACTCATTACCAGTTGCCGGAGAAAAATGTATCTCTCGCAGTGCTAGCAGTCGCCCAGCTATGAGTGTGCGTAGCGGGCACGCATGAGACAATGACGACTTTTGCGGTCGATTGGATTGATATCCATAGGCGCGAAGCGGCTGCCGGTCGGTACTAAACCGACTGAATTTAATATTAAATGTTTGTCGTAAGTATATGCAACACGTGCCCACTGAAATTTTACTCATTTCTTTGATATGCATTGAACGATTGTATTACCGCATATTTTTCAAAATTATCTTCAGTAATAACAATATATTTTGGAGACTGTGGCGAACTTAAAATAAAATTATAAACCCCTAACCACAACAAGTATTTTAGAAACCTAAATACGTATTTCAGCAACTATGTTGCCATCTTCAGTAGAACCTAAAAAAAGAAAAAGAGAGATTAGCACTTCATAGTATCTTTACTGGATATTGTCCAAGCAAATCACTAGTGGAAGTGACGTCCATGTTAAAAATTACCCTATATATACCCATTTGTTGTTCACGCCTCAGTGAATTTTGATTATTGAAGCGTAAAAAACAAGTTTTAATTAAAGCAGGTCAAACAATGGCGAACTAGGTATAGGACCCCTGTCTGAATTTATTAATTTATCTCTATTCAAGTGAATAAAGATACTTTCCAAGCTGTTTAGTTCCCTATTATTTGACACAGCTTTTACAAGTTTTAAGTCATCTACAACTACTTTATGACCTGTGTCTAAAATATGTTGAGCCACACTAGATTTTTCAAAACGATTATATTTAAAATGAGCTACATGTTCTTTGAACCTAGTTAAAATTGTTCTTCTAGTCTGGCCTACGTATTCTTTTTCACAGTCATGACATTTGATACAATATATACCAGATTTATCAAGTACATCTACCTTATCCTTTGGGTTTCCAAGAAGGTTCTTTATGCTATTATGAGTCGAATATGCTAAACAGAGATTTTGTGATGTAAAAATACTTCTCAAACCCCTTGTATATGCACAATCGAACGGTATTTTAACATAATTCTTCTTTTCTACAGACAAAGTATTTAAAGTAGATATTTGATTTACATACATTTTTTGATTCTGCTTCTTAATCATTCTATCAACTATTTTCTCAGGGTACCCATTATGTATGACAACATTCTTAATAAACAATAATTCTTGCTGATATCTATCTGCGGACAATGGAAATTTCAATAACCTATTTACTAAACAACTAATAAAAGACAATTTTTGTTGAAAAGGATGCTGCGAATCATTAGGGATAAACCTGATTGTGTTAGTATCTTTCCGATATACGTCAATTTCTATTATATTTTTGCTATTCCTGACTACCAGAGTATCTAAAAATGGAAGTTGGCCGTTAACTTCTTGTTCTACAGTAAAGTTAATGGTGTTGAATTTAGAATTCAAAACGAGAAGAAAATCTTGAATACTGCACTTCTTGGTGTCAAAAATGGCAAAAATATCGTCGACATACCTAACCCAAGTCTTAGGGAAATATGGTGCTATAGACTTTACATTGGTTTCAAATCTGCTCATAAACAAGTTGGCAATAAAAGGTGAGAGACAGTTACCCATTGCAGTTCCCTCAAGTTGTTCAAAAAACTTTCCGTTTATTTGAAAACAATTTTGAGACATACAAAGGGCAGTCAATCTTACATATTCATCTAGATGAAATACTCGTTGTGGTTAGGGGTTTATAATTTTATTATCTTCAGTACAATTATTTCGCTTCGATGTTGCAATGTTTTTAAACCTTGAAAATGATCTTTCTACATCGCAGCTAGTCAAAGGCGCAAAAGAATAAATCAAAACCAAATTGGAATATTTTTGAGAAATTCCTTCATCCGTAAATGAATTCGTAGAGATTAGTTTTAAAATATTAAAATCCGGATTACGATGTACTACCGCATCAATTTTTTGTTGTAATTTTTTACTGATCGGTGCTTCAATGTTCAATCTTTTGAAAACTGCTTGCAAGTTCAACATTTTGTTGTTTTAGAAACTTTATGGTTGGCAATACTTGCGCAAAATTTGTATCAATAAGTTTTAATTGTTCATGCAAATCTTGTGATGGTAGTACTTTTTTGCAGTCATTAATACTAACTGCTTCATCAGGCAAATGTAAGACGAAGGGTTTGATGATATCAAAGTTTCTTGCATAAAAAATTGTCGCTTCTAACCATGTACCCCATCTCGTAATAACTGGTTGTGGTGGCAAAGGTAGATTAGGGCACTTTTCCCTGTAAAGAGACAATCTGGAAGGAGCTTTCAATAAATTTCTTTACATGTGCTTATTAGCGTATTCACGTCTGGTAATTCTTCCGGAATAAACTCACAAATTCTATGAATAGCGTGTGCAAAACATGTCAAATGAAGAATATTTGAATAATGTTGTTTAAGTAATATTCCAACTTTTAACATAATCGCAGCAGCGTCAGAAACAAACAGTAATACTTTGGTAGCGTCTGTGATTCCTACTTTTTTTATGGCGTCATTTACTATTGTACATATCTCTTCAGCTTTGACGGTACAGCGAAACCGAGTAGATATTAAATAAGGTTTATATAAATAAGTCTTGCGGGTCCAGCAATCCGACAACGATGTTGACCACACATCTACCCTTCATATCCGTAGTTTCATCTGCAGAAACCCAAATATATTTATCGGATAGTTTCGACTTTATTGTAGAAATTGTTTTGTCATATTGCCCTTGTACGTAATATTTTCTAATTGTGGATTCATCGGGTAAGTCTCGTCTAGTATACTCCTTAATATTTTTTTTTAAACGGGATTATTAGTTTTTGTGACGAATCTTGTTCGGAACCGTTGTTACATAAAATCCGAAGAAAACAAAAACGCTAATAGCCTCTAGTGAAACACAAATCACCACATAAACACAACTGCGGTAGGGTGTTGACGATTTTTTTGCGCTGAACAGAGCCGGACTCGTTTTTTTAAATTAATTTTCTTAAGAATGCGATGGGTTAGAGTTAGACCATACGTTATCTGATGACAAAACAAGTCCATTTCATCCTTGTTTAATCACGTGTTCAAAACATTCTTCCATCCAAGAAATACACCGTTCCAAATTATGTCAATGAAAAACAACCGTTCGACCGTATTCGTCCGTAAATAACGTAACCGTCTCTTCTGTTCTGTTCGCTATTGATTTTTCCGATGTTTGCGGGCAGACTTTTCTTATCCGCTGTGTCTCTGTGCGGGGAGGGCATTTTTGCTACACGGTGTGCCTGTTGGTGCGCGCGTAGGTTGATGGGAGATTTGGCATGTTAGGGCCGTGTGCCGTACAGGTCCTTCGTATCCTTGAACTTTCGTCCTGATTGCGAATTTCTGCTCTCTGATCAGCGATGCGTGTTTCTATTTTCTCTACGCGCGTGGTTTATATTGGGTCGCGTAACCGCACAAAATGACGACATCCACTCTCGACGAACGACATTCTTGCGGTTTCCCTTTACGCCGGCAACTGTTGATCGGTGACAAAATGGCACATGGGAAAGTTGGTGTTCAGTAGAAACTGATACGGGTATATTGTATTCGTGGAGGTGTTAATTTACATGCTAACTTACATTAAAGGAGGTATTTAGGTACTATCGCGGCCATTAATTATGTCCCCTCTTTTGAAGTCCATTTTCTAGCAAATCTAGG
Organism: Melinopterus prodromus; assembly: GCA_964023965.1. Lineage (NCBI taxonomy): Eukaryota > Metazoa > Arthropoda > Insecta > Coleoptera > Scarabaeidae > Melinopterus > Melinopterus prodromus. The sequence goes on along the minus strand of OZ030391.1, from coordinate 1,745,386 downwards.
GGCGAACAAATTTGAAAAAATTCAAATTGGCAAAATGAGTCAATAAGATAACAGAACCACGAACAGGCATTTGGAAGTCCCATGGAAATTCTTGGCAATTTAAATCGGATTAGCATTTAAAATTAATGAACGATCTGACATGTGTTTAAATATTATTAATAAATAAACTGTTGAAACTGTTATAATAGTTTGAATATTTATATAACAAAATCGGGCGTACTTTTTAAATATTTTTTGGGTTTATCAAGCAAACTAAATTTAGTATTCACCACTAATTGGAAAATCTGCTAACTCCATATTATTAGATCTATCCGCTTCCATCAAAATCTTCTTTACAACCTTATTCTACAAAACTGAAGAAAACATAAACGCCAATCGATAGAAGAGATTTCTCTCGTACCGGGTCACATATTATAATCAAAATTATGCAAAAATTAAGAATTTAATTGTTAGTTCAAATTACTACCTTACAAGTTATCGTTCTTTTTGTGTATTGATAATAAGTTACCCCGGTTCCCTCAGCTGTGTCGGTTCTCTCCGACATGACAGCACCGCTAACGCCTCCCTTCCCCGCAGCACCCCAAAGACCGTAGAGCATCGGAATTCACGCGGAGTTTCAGCACGATCTTTTGTATGAAAAATGCAAGATAAACAATGATTATGTAATAAACTTGAAACCTATGAATTATTGGGTAGCCTATAGTCTATATTTCATTATTCTCGCTCTTCTAATAACGGAATGGCTGGCATTGCATAATATAGCTTTTTGTGGGTCAAGCACTAATCCAATGATTTTACAAAAATGCACATTGAAAACTAGCATTCCGCAGATGATTTTACTTTTTAATTCGTTGAAATCTATAGATTATTTCTGGAGTAATTAATTGCTAGAGTTAAACGAATAAAATTTACGGGTAAAAACAGCGCCAGTTCGGCTTAATTTGGAAAAATCTGGAAAACGCCAACATATACAGCTTTCTAATTTTTATGAGTTGTAGCATATTAATCAAGGACAGCATCAGAATTTTTTCAAATTTTTTCGCCCCTAGTTCTGCGAGAAAATCGACGTCAAAAGAAGGGACATAATATATGGCCACGATAGTACCTAGTACTAATGAATAAGACGGTCTTTGATAGGACGGTGCGCTTCTTAACTATAAATAATCGACCACTTTTGCTGAAGATAGCTGGAAGTTGAAATAGGTAGCTTGTTTAAATAAATGTTTGCAAAGTCTAAGAGGTTTTTAGTTCTTAATTTCCTGGATATTTATATCTTTTTACAACATGGACCCAAATTTTTTCAAAAGAAGTTTCTGGGGGCTTAACAACAAGCCCAGGTATATTAGGTTTTAACCTTGAAAAAAATAAAGTAACTGTAAAATGAAGAATACTTTCGATTTAGTGCCCTGAACAACATACCAAAAATTCTAAAAAATATTGTATTTATTCGAGTTTATCCCAAACTACCACAGCTTGTCTGAAAACGTGCATAACTCATTCAAACATGACATTTGTGACTTTTGAACAATGTTGTACATGAGTATGGCATTCAAAACTCAAAATTTTAAAATTGTGAACCAAAAAATGAAAATGAAAGGAGTTTTCAGCCAAGTCTAGGTTATAAGCATTTCTATGGGGTTTTCAAGACGCTGAATCCAAATCTAACCGAAACACTAATAATTATAATATAAATAGCGGATCCAAAATAGCGGATTATAAAATTATAATTAAAAGATACAATTTTTATATTTTCTAACGATTTGTCGTCAACAGAGTTGCTGGGTTGGTGTTTAGGTAGAGTCTTTCAAAATAACAGTAGAGGTTATTTCAAACTTTGCAAGGACCACCAATCATACAGAGAAGAAAAGCTATGGTATCTCCATGTTCCATCGTCCGATACAGTTCTGCTTTTTGCATACTTTGTGGACAAACTACTTCTGTTGCGACAAAAATGGTGCGAACACCATGACCGAAAAATGAGTGAAAAATCTGTCGAGGAAGGTCCCTGAATGCGCAAAACTTTTCAATTCCATCTACACCTATTCTTATGCGCATGGCAAGGATACTTCCGCTATTCATTTCATATCATTTTTGAACAAATGTGCAACTCGGAATGAAAGTTTGTTCGAAATTCTTACGAGAAACCACGATTTGAAATCCTAAGTCACGGTTACCACTTTCGGCCAATTTCGCATTTGATTTGCACGTTTTACACACCACAACTTGGGAAATAGCAGGAAACACAGCAATAAAATTCAAAAGATGATAATTAAACGTTATCCACCACATCAACGTTGTAATAATCTTCAACCGACATTACTTTTTCGCAGGTGTGGACTGTGGATACGTTATCAGGTAGAGGCGACTCTAGTTCCAAACGATTCAATGTTTGTCATATTAGTTAGTTCTATTTGAAAATCTGCAGCTCCCTTTCGACTCCTTTCGATCACGATATACTCCGGGAATGTCACTAATTATTTCTGCTATTTTTTTTACCAACTAATCAAGAACAACACACGTTACCTCAGACAGCTATAACATTGTGCGGTTAGCGTCAGTTCAACGAACGTACCGAGGATATTTCCACAAAATCTTAGTGGTTTATATTATTTTATGTTATATTTCACACCATGGATGTAATTCCTCCAAATAAGATCAGAGCGTATAGGTCAAACAACCAAATAAACAGTTAGTGAGAATGAGTTTAAATTCTACGATTCAACTTGAAAATCTAACAATATTTTGGAGACTATATTTTGACACCAAGAAGCGCAGTATTCAAGATTTTCTTCTCGTTTTGAATTCTAAATTCAACACCATTAACTTTACTGTAGAACAAGAAGTTAACGGCCAACTCCATTTTTAGACACTCTGGTAGTCAGGAATAGCAAAAATATAATAGAAATTGACGTGTATCGGAAAGATACTAACACAATCAGGTTTATCCCTAATGATTCGCAGCATCCTTTTCAACAAAAATTGTCTTTTATTAGTTGTTTAGTAAATAGGTTATTGAAATTTCCATTGTCCGCAGATAGATATCAGCAAGAATTATTGTTTATTAAGAATGTTGTCATACATAATGGGTACCCTGAGAAAATAGTTGATAGAATGATTAAGAAGCAGTATCAAAAAATGTATGTAAATCAAATATCTGCTTTAAATACTTTGTCTGTAGAAAAGAAGAAATATGTTAAAATACCGTTCGATTGTGCATATACAAGGGGTTTGAGAAGTATTTTTACATCACAAAATCTCTGTATAGCATATTCGACTCATAATAGCATAAAAAACCTTCTTGGAAACACAAAGGATAAGGTAGATGTACTTGATAAATCTAGTATATATTGTATCAAATGTCATGACTGTGAAAAAGAATACGTAGGCCAGACTAGAAGAACAATTTTAACTAGGTTCAAAGAACATGTAGCTCATTTTAAATATAATCGTTTTGAAAAATCTAGTGTGGCTCAACATATTTTAGACACAGGTCATAAAGTAGTTGTAGATGACTTAAAACTTGTAAAAGCTGTGTCAAATAATAGGGAACTAAACAGCTTGGAAAGTATCTTTATTCACTTGAATAGAGATAAATTAATAAATTCAGACAGGGGTCCTATACCTAGTTCGCCATTGTTTGACCTGCTTTAATTAAAACTTGTTTTTTACGCTTCAATGATCAAAATTCACTGAGGTGTGAACAACAAATGGGTATATATATAGGGTAATTTTTAACATGGACATCACTTCCACTAGTGATTTGCTTGGACAATATCCAGTAAAGATACTATGAAGTGCTAATCTCTCTTTTCCTCTTTTTAGGGTCTACTGAAGATGGCAACATAGTTGCTGAAATACGTATTTAGGTTTCTAAAATACTTGTTGTGGTTAGGGGTTTATAATTTTATTAAAAATCTAGGCAAGTACATCATCACCTTTAATAGTTTCAAAAAATAAACGAACTATCTCTCGTGTAGGAGGGAGTGTGGACACTGGACATGTCGGACGGTTACCAGTGGCGTAGAGTACGGTGGGACGAGTATCCATGCAGTAGACAGCGGGTGTGGTAGCTCTGGAGAGCGTATCCCCATCCATTACGTCCAAAGGTTTTATTGTTGGTGCGGCCCAGGTCAGAGCAATGGGCGGGTTACATTTAAAAGTACATTTATAGCGAACGCGCCCGACCGCCTTAGCTCTGTTCTTTGCCGCCTCATACGGCCTGCCCTCCCCGTGTTGGTTAAATAAAGATAAAATCAGGATCGGGAGGACTGGGGAAACCCCGCAAAGAGAAGAACCGAATAGAAGGAATGGGGGCGTCCGATAGATATAGCCAGACCTTTTGTTACAAGTGAGTTATTTAAGTTTATTTAGGAGGAAATGCCCACCCACCAGGGTCTTCGTGGATATGTGTTTCCATAGCAGAATTTAGAAGAGAGAAATATCGTGCGTATTGGGATGGTATAGAGTTGGGCCCAGTCGATTACCTTGTGGTACTCCATCGCAGGTAATATGTATTAGTATGTAGTATGTACGCGTGTGGCGCAACAGATGACTTGCAGAAAATAAGCACATGTATTTTCTTAAGAATCTCAATTTCAGGGCTGTCTTTGGAATTGAAAATTGTGGTAGATGAATCATGACTTCCCCTTCTTTGGCATGACACCAAAATGTCATCTCTATTCCAAAAAATAGAGGCGAAAACAGTATAATTTTGGCAGCTGCGCATTTTATTTTTAGTGAATTTTAGCCTATAAAATTATTTGTTATTATTTCCTCTACCTCCAGAATAATAATATTGATGAAGATGAATATTTAAGAAATAAAACAAGATTTCTTCTGCAAACCATTTGATGACAATATTTTGGAGACTGTGGCGAACTTAATAATAAAATTATAAACCCCTAACCACAACAAGTATTTTAGAAACCTAAATACGTATTTCAGCAACTATGTTGCCATCTTCAGTAGAACCTAAAAAGAGGAAAAGAGAGAGTTATCAATGAGTCCTTCTCAAAAACTGAAATTAACTTTCTGAATAAAGGCTTAAAATACAACTTGCCTAATAAAAGGATGCCTACTATAGAGTTAATATCAGGAATTGAATCTTCAATTAGCCAATGTAATGACACCACAAAAGCTGCAATCAGGAGCTTTTGTAAGAATCAGCTTTTAATGAATCAACAGGACTTTAAAGTTAGTAATGAATGTAAAGATCAATACAAAATTATTGAAGGACTCAAGAAGAAGAATTGTTTTGATCTTAAGGCTGACAAAGGTAATAAGGTGGTCATCCTGGATAAAGCGGATTATTTTGATAGGATTGATAACTTAATTGAAAATGGTCCTTATAAGGAAATCAAGAAAACCCCCCTGCCCAAACTAGTCCGTCAAATAAATAGTACGCTGTCCAGTTGTCCTAATCTTATCACCCACCAAACTAGATTTAAACTCAAAGTTTCCAATCCTACTGTACCTAGATTATATGTTCTTCCCAAAATTCACAAACCTGGTAAATCAGTGAGACCTATTGTATCAGGTATTAACTCACCTACTTACCAGTTAGCGAAATGGTTATCGAATGAGTTCAACAATTTACCTGTTCCTCAACCAAGCTTCTCTGTTAATAACGCATTGGAGTTTATCAATAAGGTTAACAATGTAAAAGTAGAGGATGGCGAGTTGTTGATTTCATTTGATGTTGCTTCACTGTTTCCTAGTGTGCCAATTCCGGAAACTTTGGAGTTTCTTAGGGAATTATTGAGCAATAACAACTTTGACCCGTCAGAAATAGATGAATATGTAAGATTGACTGCCCTTTGTATGTCTCAAAATTGTTTTCAAATAAACGGAAAGTTTTTTGAACAACTTGAGGGAACTGCAATGGGTAACTGTCTCTCACCTTTTATTGCCAACTTGTTTATGAGCAGATTTGAAACCAATGTAAAGTCTATAGCACCATATTTCCCTAAGACTTGGGTTAGGTATGTCGACGATATTTTTGCCATTTTTGACACCAAGAAGTGCAGTATTCAAGATTTTCTTCTCGTTTTGAATTCTAAATTCAACACCATTAACTTTACTGTAGAACAAGAAGTTAACGGCCAACTTCCATTTTTAGATACTCTGGTAGTCGGGAATAGCAAACATATAATAGAAATTGACGTGTATCGGAAAGATACTAACACAATCAGGTTTATCCCTAATGATTCACAGCATCCTTTTCAACAAAAATTGGCTTTTATTAGTTGTTTAGTAAATAGATTATTGAAATTTCCATTGTCCGCAGATAGATATCAGCAAGAATTATTGTTTATTAAGAATGTTGTCATACATAATGGGTACCCTGAGAAAATAGTTGATAGAATGATTAAGAAGCAGAATCAAAAAATGTATGTAAATCAAATATCTACTTTAAATACTTTGTGTGTAGAAAAGAAGAAATATGTTAAAATACCGTTCGATTGTGCATATACAAGGGGTTTGAGAAGTATTTTTACATCACAAAATCTCTGTATACCATATTCGACTCATAATAGCATAAAAAACCTTCTTGGAAACCCAAAGGATAAGGTAGATGTACTTGATAAATCTGGTATATATTGTATCAAATGTCATGACTGTGAAAAAGAATACGTAGGCCAGACTAGAAGAACAATTTTAACTAGGTTCAAAGAACATGTAGCTCATTTTAAATATAATCGTTTTGAAAAATCTAGTGTGGCTTTATGACAGGTCATAAAGTAGTTGTAGATGACTTAAAACTTGTAAAAGCTGTGTCAAATAATAGGGAACTAAACAGCTTGGAAAGTATCTTTATTCACTTGAATAGAGATAAATTAATAAATTCAGACAGGGGTCCTATACCTAGTTCGCCATTGTTTGACCTGCTTTAATTAAAACATGTTTTAAACGCTTCAATGATCAAAATTCACTGAGGTGTGACCAACAAATGGGTATATATAGGCAATTTTTAACATGGACGTCACTTCCACTAGTGATTTGCTTGGACAATATCCAGTAAAGATACTATGAAGTGCTAATCTCTCTTTTCCTCTTTTTAGGTTCTACTGAAGATGGCAACATAGTTGCTGAAATACGTATTTAGGTTCTAAAATACTTGTTGTGGTTAGGGGTTTATAATTTTATTATTAAACCATTTGATTATGTTTATTCTTAGGTTATTAATTTCGGGTTTTAATAACCATCTTCAGACCAGCGTTAATGACATTAAAGAAATATTGAAAAGTTTCTTTAAAGGTCATACATACTGGTAGACACAATATTTTGCAGTTCGTAAACTGCACCACACCTTATTGCCACAGAAAACTGATAAATGCTTTTCATTTTCGGTGAAGCGAGTCATGCAAATTGAACGATGGCATGGTTCGTTCGGTTGCCTGTGTGTATGCACCATGCACCCGCCTGGATCCGCATATATCCGGCCGAATGCGGACATCAACATTGTAGGTGTGAACGTATACGTACGCCTGTGTGGTGTAGTATTTGTATATGTACCCCGCTTCGTGTGTATACAAACGTGCGCGCTCAGTTGGAATTTATGTAAATAATATCTGTGGCGACGACAAGGTTTGCTACACACGATTTCTACAAATTCGGACACGTTTGCTAAAATCTCGAGCTATACTATCGTCAAGCATACGGACGATAGATGTACAGTATTTCACCGCCAATTGTTACATTAATTGTTGTTCTATTTATACTTGATTTATTTATACTTGTTTTTATTTGAAACCAGAAGCTTAGTTGTTTTGAGTCTGTGCACTCTGGCACTATTGTCATGAAACAGCGTTGAAAAGCTTCATAATATTGGAAGTAATTAGCAAGTCTCTAAATATTTTAATTATCCACAAAAAAATGCCTCTACATTGTTTCAGTACGAGTTGGCGTCTTCAAATTGTATGCCTAGAAAAACGTCTATGGGTAAACCTATCCGCTACCCATGTTATTGTAAACATGGTTGAGCATCATATTTTATAATAAGAAAAAAAAACATGCAGTTAAAACTTACCATTTCCGAGATGTGTCCTTCAGAAGGTATACACTTCTTAAGTGTATATGTAATAGTCACATGGGTGTATCCAGGGGGAAGGCAAGGGAGGACCCGCTGAAATAAAATAATATTCGTGTTCAATATTTCATTAAATTAGAGTACAGGTAGGTAACAGGTGCAGACAGCAACAACTCAACATTATTTTGCGACACACAGTGGTAGGAAATCAGAAAAAGAAATTGAGTAAGAAATGTGATTAATAAAATTTGTTGACTATAGGAAAATTAATATTTTACGAAGAAACGTAACTCCGCAATTTCCCGAAAAAAAAAGGATTTAATATCATTTAAATATTTTTGAATATACGATATTGAAAACGTATAATAATTTATTATTTAAACAATGGAAATCATCCCAAAATATAAATGCCGTCACTTGAGAAGAATAGTTGGCCAGGACCGATCTAAAAAATGAATTTTAAGTAAATTGCAAACAAAAATTGTTCAAACAAATGGAATTTGTTTAATCAAATGTGGGGTTATTAGATATTATAGAGGTTTGTTAAATTTCTCGAACATGGAATTTATAAGTTAATTTCACAAAAACTGACTTTTCTACCATAATTAGAAAAAAGGAGAAAATGAATAATAATTAATTGTTTAAAGAATAGCAAGAAATTTTTACTTTATCATACGCAGTATGTAAAGTATTGTAATCGTGCCGAAAAAAAAATTGAGATTTTAGCGGAAATACGTCTTTATGGGTCCCCTGAACATTTTTGACCAAGGTACAAAAAAATGTCTGTGTGTGTGTGTGTGTGTGTGTGTGTGTGTGTCTGTGTGTATGTATGTGTAAACGATTTTTGTGGCGACGATTCCGGAGAAACTACTAAAGGTATCGGGACGAAAGTTCATATTTAGAAGTTTTATGACCAAACTTAGAGCTGAAAAGCTTTTGGTTCAAAAGGGTCCAGAGGAACTGGTAGTTTATTCTAAGCCCTTTTCAAGGATTTTGCAAAAGAGCCGCCATTTCTGTAATTTCGTCAAAATAGTTAAATAATAAATTAAAGTAGAGGAAATTTTGAATAATTTATGCCTATGACTTTTTTTTGTAAAATTAATAGTTTAGCTACAAGAGCAAATTCTATTTGATCGAGATCGGTCGCATCTGCATTGATATGAAACTAAATAGTAGCCAGGATTTTGACAAATATTTTTTGTGCTGTCACACTCGAAAACAGCTGATTTCATCAGAGGTTGGAGAACCGCTATGGAACGGTGCCGCTCTAGTGCAGCAAAGTACACAATACAAATTTCAAATAAAATAAGGTCACCAATTTGATTGTTTGTTAATAAGAAATATCAACCCGTCTTTATATCTAATTCTAAAAACAATAAGTTGAGAAAATTATGAATAAAGTATAGCGATGAGTGTAGTTTTATTTTAGTATGTTGGTAGGGATCTGTCATGAACAAATATAAATCTGTCAGAATTTGAATTAGCTTTTTAAGGTGCGTTTTCATTAGTGATAATGGCAGTGGTAGCAGACGCCATTATAGTATTTCCAATAGAAAAATGCTAGTGACTCATGTGTATGTACATGCAAACTAATATGTGTCATTATCACGATATGTAAGAAATACTCTAATTTCGTATTCTACCACCGCCATTAGCTACCATTACCTACCAAGTAGTATGTTTGTACGGATGGTAGATTCTCATACAGCTAAACTATTAATTTTATATATTGTACGATAAAGTCATGTGCCTGGCCACATCAGATTTTTTAATAAATAATGTCACTGTAAGACAATAATTTGCCATTTCGAACTCAGAAAACAGAATTCAGACAGATTTTCGAGAAAAACGACTTATTTATATTTAAATAAGTCGTTAGATATAGTCGATAGAATTGGAATTGGAAAAATCCCACAAAAACAAGGGATATATTTATATAAAACACTTTTTACTTCTGAAGAATAAATATCGAAAACGGCCTCTTTTGACTACATGTTTATTGGATTTTTTAACATAAAATAGCTCCTTTAAATTCTCTTTTAAATTTTCGGGAGTCGGAAGGTGACACCCTATATACAAACTATCATTAACTGTAGAAAAAGAGCTACTTCCGCTAAAATTTAAAAAATAAATTAAAATTTTTTTTTTGGCGCGATTGCAATACATTGTCAAACTGCGTATGATAAAGTAATTATTAGCCATCTTTAACCGTAACGCGGACATGATATCCATGGGGACTTTTACACGTTACTTGTAATGCCCAACCAAAGATATACACAAAAAAGCAGCCGCGATGCACATTTTTCGGAAAAATTTCAATGACATCATAAGTCAAAAACAGGTCCAGTTTATTTGATATGGAAATGTATATTTTGATGATTGACGTATGATTTAACTAACTAGTTATTAACTAAATAAATTCCTTAATCATTGGATATTATTATATTTTGCGAGACGCGTTAGTAATGCAGCAAAAACAAACACGTGCATATTACATACCAAACTATTATTATTTGGACGAAACTAAAACATAAAAAGCAAACTCGTACTGCCCCGATAACAATGTTTTTCAACTAGATCAACGTATTTTTCTGTGGAGCATTGACGACATCAGTTTTGCAATAAAGAATATTATTATTATTCTTATTATTTTGCTCAAATATTCCAGCAACATTCGGCGTAGAGTTACAAAACAACACGTTTTTTTGTCCAGCCGGACGCAGCGGTTCAAGACCTTGATACGTGTTTTTGTAATACACATGTGCGTTGTGCTGAATAGAAATGACATACCTTAGGTCTTTTCAAGCGTCGACTTATGTATTTATAAAATATCATCTCACAGTCTAATTTGCTAAGACTTTTAGGATATTATATGTTATCGATCGTAATTTAAATAAATAATAGTCGTATGCAAGTTGACCGAAATATAATAATAGCAGAACAATATTAGTAATTACAGTGCACGTCGTATCTTTATCACAAACTAGGTAAGAATGAGCAATCGCCCCGGTACACGATATAATACTCCAATATCAGCAAAAAACAGTCAACGTCAGGCAGGTAGACGAACGCAGCGGAGACTCAATGCCTGATTTCACTTACATATACTGGGTAAATACGCCAGTGTAGTGTTACAGCAAATACCGACCGTACAAGCCAATGTGACGCATAGTAAGTACTATCGTGGCCATATATTATGTCCCCTCTTTTGAAGTCCATTTTCTCGCAAATCTAGGGGCGAATTTTTTTTTTAAATTCCGATGCTGTCCTTGATTAATATGCTACAACTCATCAAAATTAGAAAGCTGTATAAGTTGGCGTTTTCCCGATTTTTCCAAATTAAGACGAATTGGCGCTGTTTTTGCCCCGTAAATTGTATTCGTTTAACTTTAGCAATTAATTACTCCGGAAATAATATATAGATTTCAACGAATTAAAAAGTAAAATCACCTGCGGAATGCTAGCTTTCAATTTGCATTTTTGTAAAATCATTGGATTAGTGGTTGCCCCACAAAACGCTATATTATGCAATGCCAGCAATTCCTTTATAGGAAGAGCTAGAATAATGAAATATAGAGTATAGGCTACCCACTAATTCATAGGTTTAAAGCTTATTACATAATCATTGTTTATCTTGCATTTTCCCTGCAAAAGATCGAGTTGAAGCATCTCATGATTGCTGCAATTGACGCGGCGCTCTTCGGTCTTTCGGGCGAGCGGGGGAAGGGATCGACAGCGACGCTGCAAGTATAGGCAAAACTGGGAGAGCTGAAGGTGATTCATCGCTTAAAATCGTATGAACCAAGTTATGAACGTACCGCGTGAATAGATTATTAGCTGTGTATATTAAGTTGCCTACTAGGTAGTTCGTTCATGATTAATATTTAATTATTAAAAAACTGTCATTTAATTGTGATAATTGTCCTATCTAATTTATATATCCATCATTAGCATGTTTAACAGAAGCAAAGTGAAAACATACCAACGAAAACATCTTGTTCACATCACACGTTCGCTGTCGAATTGGAGGTTAGGTTGCTACCGCTGTCATTCGTTCTTATGGTTCTAAGAACAGACGTACTTTTTTGTCTTGCCCATTTAAATTATACAGCAGACGTATGAAAAGTATGCTATTTCGTTTTAACACGCGCCAATATTTAGAAATATTCTGTAACGTATGTCTAAAATAACAGCTGAAATCTATGAGTAATCTTCAGCTCTCCCAGTTTTGCCTATAGTGGCGGATCGCACGTGCATTAGTTACTAGGAGAACAGTGTTTACGGACACAATACATATAACGACACGGCGATTATGCCTCGCCAAAGAAATTTGGATATCCGGCGACAGATTACCGAATTAAAAAATAATGGCAAAATGACTCAATAAGATAATAGAACCACGAACAGGCATTTGGAAGCCCCATGGAAATTCTTGGCAATTTCAATCGGGTTTCGGGATTAGCATTTAAAATTAATGAACGATCTGCAAAATAATCTATGTGTCTATAAATTTACAATGCTAAATTTGTAAAAGTTTGTTGATATTTCTAAGTTTTATACGCTCAGGGCTGACGTTTGTAATATATGTAATATATCAAGAAAAGTATTTATTTTATATTGTTTGTGCATGTATTTAAATATTATTAATAAATAAACTGTTATAATAGTTTGATAATTTATAAAACAAAATCGGGCATACTTTTTAAATATATTTTGGGTTTATCAAGCAAACTTAATTTTTTAGTATTCACCACTAATCGGAAAATCTGCTAACTCCATATTATTAGATCTATCCGCTTCCATCAAAATCTTGTTTACAACCTTATTGTATAAAACTGAACAAAACATAAAGTCCAATCGATAGAAGAGATTTCTCTCGTACCGGGTCACATATTATAATCAGAATTATGCAAAAATTAAGAATTTAATTGTTAGTTAAAATTACTACCTTGACAAGTTATCGTTCTTTTTGTGCATCGATAATAAGCTGCCCTGGTTCGCTCAGCTGTGTCCGTTCTCTCCAACATGACAGCACCGCTAACGCCTCCCTTCCCCGCAGCACCCCAAAGACCGTAGAGCGTCGGAATTCACGCGGAGTTTCAGCACGATCTTTTGTATGAAAAATGCAAGATAAACAATGATTATGTAATAAACTTTAAACCTATGAATTATTGGGTAGCCTATAGTCTATATTTCATTATTCTAGCACTTCTAATAACGGAATTGCTGGCATTGCATAATATAGCTTTTTGTGGTTCAAGCACTAATCCAATGATTTTACAAAAATGCACATTGAAAATCAGCATTCCGCAGGTGATTTTACTTTTTAATTCGTTGAAATCTATAGATTATCTCTGGAGTAATTAATTGCTAAAGTTAAACGAATAAAATTTACGAGGCAAAAACCCAATTCTTCTTAATTTGGAAAAATCGGGAAAACGTCAACATATACACCTTTCTAATTTTTATGAGTTGTAGCATATTAACCAAGGACAGCATCAGATTTTTTTAAAAAAATTTCGCCCCTTGTTCTGAGAGAAAATCGACGTCAAAAGAAGGGACATAATATATGACCACGATAGTACGTTCTGTTGAATAGAAATAACATTTTTATACTTTAGGTATTTTCAAGCATTGACTTATTTATAAAATATAATCTCACAGTCTAATTTGCTAAGACTAATAGGATAGTAGGTATACTGGGTAAATTCGCCATGTGTAATGTTACGGCAAATACCGACCGTACAAACCAATGTGACGCATCGTAAGTACAACATACGTGCCGTATAATCAAGCCGTGGACAGGCTGACGCTAATTAAACTGTTCCGAACTGATGGTGATGGTATAGAATGTCCATAGCAGTCACAGAAAAGAAATACTCCGCAACAGAATTAATCTGATCGAGTCGGCCGAATCGATACTCACTCCAACGCGGTATACAGAAACAGCGCTTTGCCAGAGAGCTGGACGGGCAACCAGCACGTCTTGTTTTGTTCGTAATTCCATTAGAATACCGAGAGCCTTTGTTTACTTGATCCGTTATAAGATCGCTTTGATTCCGTATTGTTTCCTTATCGATTCGGCAAGGCGTAGGGGCGGGGAGGGAATTAACAAAGAGAGAAAAGCTGTATCGGTTTCTAATGGTTCTTTTCTTCGTGTCGGTCGTAATGTGAGAAAAGCAACACAGCTAACGTATACAGGGCGATGAAGAGGGAGAGGTCGCGAATTTGGTGACTGGTTTAAATAGATATGTGTCCGGAAAATAGTTCTAAACATTTGTAAATGAAAAAGAACTACATTTTCCAAATAATTCCCAGTAATATTGAAAGTAAATGGAGTTTTTCTTTGTTAGAATTAAAAAATAATCAATAAACGAGAGTGTCGATGTCAGAATGTTTCTCAAATTTCTATTTTTAATTTCTCTTAAATACAATAACAGATAATCATGACAACCGTGGGTAAGAAAAAACAATTGAACAAATGTCAGCTGATTCTGGTATGCTTTTTTTCGTAGATCTGAATCTGAGGAATCATCATAATCAGAAATTATTAATTGGCTCTAAGTTTTTCCAGCGGTTTTCAGTGATTTTCCGACCTATCTTACTGAAAAATGCAAGATCAACAATGATTATGTAATAAACTTTAAACCTATGAATTAGTGGGTAGCCTATAGTCTATATTTCATTATTCCAGCTCTTTTAATAAAGGAATTGCTGGCATTGCATAATATAGCTTTTTGTCGGTCAAGCACTAATCCAATGATTTTAGAAAAATGCACATTGAAAGCTAACATTCCGCAGCTGATTTTACTTTTTAATTCGTGTATTTGAATATTATTAATAAATAAACTGTTGAAACTGTTATAATAGTTTGAATATTTATATAACAAAATCGGGCATACTTTTTAAATATTTTTAGGGTTTATCAAGCAAACTTAATTTAGTATTCACCACTAATCGGAAAATCTGCTACCTCCAGATTATTAGATCTATCCGCTTCCATCAAAATCTTGTTTACAACTTTATTGTATAAAACTGAAGAAAACATAAACGCCAATCGATAGAAGAGATTTCTCTCGTACCGAGTCACATATTATAATCAGAATTATGCAAAAATTAAGATTTTAATTGTTAGTTAAAATTACTACCTTGACAAGTTATCGTTCTTTTTGTGTATTGATAATAAGCTGCCCCGGTTCTCTCAGCTGTGTCGATTTTCTCCGACATGACAGCACCGCTAACGCCTCCCTTCCCCGCAGCACCCCAAAGACCGTAGAGCGTCGGAATTCACGCGGAGTTTCAGCACGATCTTTTGTATGAAAAATGCAAGACAAACAATGATTATGTAATAAACTTTAAACCTATGAATTAGTGGGTAGCCTATAGTCTATATTTCATTATTCCAGCTCTTTTAATAAAGGAATTGCTGGCATTGCATAATATAGCTTTTTGTCGGTCAAGCACTAATCCAAGTGATTTAAGTTTTTACTTCGTTGAAATCTATGGATTATTTCCGGAGTAATTAATTGCTAAAGTTAAACGAATAAAATTTAGGGGGCAAAAACAGCGCCAATTCTTCTTAATTTGGAAAAATCGGGAAAACGCCAACATATACAGCTTTCTAATTTTTATGAGTTGTAGCATATTAATCAAGGACAGCACTAGAATTTTTTCGCCCCTAGATTTACGAGAAAATGGACGTCAAAAGAGGGGACATAATATATAGCCACGATAGTACAGTGGCACATAACCTCACTACAGTTTCAAATATTCCACATATTCATAGTACAGCCGTGGAAAATTCAATGGTAACAGGCTTGCCGCTAGTGTACACCAAACGTAGCTCGGAGATTGTCGGTCGTCGGATACCTACCTGCTAAAGTCATAAAACCAAAGGGTTACTTTTGTTTCGTTTCGTTTTATGTTTCTGTATCTATGGAATGAAATCGAATTTCGTCTATTTATATGTTTCCGATATCCGAAACTGACAAACGTGCACTGTAATATTTAATGTATTTTTTGCATGTAGTTGTAAATCGTATTTGCCCCGGTTTCTTCTTTGCTGCAGATATGCCCTTTAGAACTGATGCTACAGTGTTGTTCAGCATTTTAGCTTAATTATAAAAATGTTGTTATTTTTATGTTTATTAAAATTATATATTTACGTTCTATAATAACATCCACACACAATTTTCTTTTATGTGTGACATGTAAGGGCAGGATTTACAATCCAATATGAATGATATCACATCAGAACGATATGCAAATAACTTTGAAAAAATTTATAATAAAATCATTGAAATTTCAATCTATATTTATGTTACTCAATCGTTTTCGCCGTATTGCAAAAGTTTCAAGTCCACTAGTTCCTTGTATAATATTTTGTATTGCGGCCGACCTACCGGACGATCAAGCACAAAGGTAGGTATTGTTCCTTAATTTACTTTTTTGCTGGCCTTTCCGCAAATTAGGCAAATATTGAAAATATGTATCACATAACGTTGTGACTTCGTGCCATCGACACACAATTTCGAAGAGTTACAATGCCCTATCACCTATCTAGCTATTTGATTAAAAATCGTAAATTTGTTAGACAACCACAATTAAATCGATTTTGGCTGATAACAACAAAGGATTTTGCTTGTTTTCTTATTGCAACAAATTGACGATACATATGTTCCGTTTAGATTGTCATAAATGTATCATTTCCTAAAACATCAGGTCATACCAACCTCAACAACATATGAAATAAAAGCCTCCTGCAAATTTATATCAACCTCCAACCTAACAGAACACTTTTCTTATTTAATAAATGCTTATGTTATTCCTATATTATTAAATGTTTGTTTTTATGTTATTACATATATTTATGTTATGTTATTACAAATATCATTTTTTTGCTGTTATACATCTATCTATTATTTTTATCTATACTATACTCATGTTATATTTATATTATTTTTGTTGAATACATAAGTATATGCAATTTTCATTACTTACCATAACGTAAATTAAATAAATATAAAACATTTTGAGATAAAAGTATATTATTTCGGTCTGGGACTAAGTAGAAACCGAGAAAAATGAGTTTTTTCACTTACAGGAACTTCCTATCTGGAATTACCTCCTTTAAAAATTATTGACAGCGGATATCGGATGTAGTAATCGGTTTGCCTTGATGCATACACCGACCGACGTAGCCATAATGATGAAGTATTTCAATATGTACCTAATTAAAATTTTTACAATTATAACTAACGTTACTATGTATTTTAGTATAAATGAAATAATACTGCAATTGCATATCGAAACAAAAATATTAACGAATAACAATCTTTAGCTACGAGCGGCAGTTTCGCTCCGAATATCGAAAATATATTATATAAATACGAAACTCATATTCATACCATCTAGATACAGAAAAATTAAAATGAAATGAAACAGAAGTGACTCTTCGGTTTTATGACTACCAGGTAGGTATACGACGACCGACATTCTCCGACCTACGTTTGGTGTACAGTAGCGGCAAGCCTGTTACCATTGAATTTTCCACGGCTGTACGAAGATACATGGAAGAGTCTATAATTGTTCCGTTCATTGTCCTAAGCTTCAGATTGTAGCTTCCTTCTGTTTTTTAAACGAACTATAACCACTTTACGCGTGTTAACCTACTCACAATAGAATCCATCGAAGAAAATCGATATCTAATTTAAACCAACGCCGGTAAGTTTTGTTTAGGAGAATAGAAATAGATCTAAATCAGGGTGAACGGATAGTATTAGCTCTGCGTACGCGATTTGAGGTGCACAGAGGCGTCGTAGGGGAAAAGGTCCTCCCGATTGAGCGGGACAGTGGGACACCTCTCTCCGTTTGGCCCGGAAGGAAGAAGTACACGTCCCGATGTCTTCTGTCGTTTTAGAAGCAGTATAAAGCGAGATTTATCGCCGACCGAAGATTTGAACCGGGGAATTACGGGAGCGAAGAGAGAGAAGAGGACTGTAGCAAATAGATTCGAGTGGCGCGCCCTCCCCAATCGACAAATAGAAATATCGGTTCGGCTGAAAAGACTGCGTCAATTGTGAAATTGGAATTGGCGAGACGACGGCCTCACCGTACGTTCAACGAAAGTTGCCTCCGACCAATTTCGGAGTCGCAGTGCTACTTGCCCCTTTCTACTTTTCTATCCCGCTGTTACGCCACTGGAGTTTTTACCTATCGGTCGATCTTAACCAGGCTGAAAATCATCAGTTCAGCGCCCGAAATAAGCACTGATAACACTGAAAAGGCCAGTTGTTTGGTGTGGTTGCATTATAATGCATTCTTATGTCTATCAATATCTAATAGCTCCAAAAGGTCCATCTTATATCCTTTGTTACATTTGTGGAGGAGTTTTGCGTCTCTATAGTTTATTTTGTATCCCGTTTTCATAGCATGTCTGTAGACGTTTGATGAACTTCTAGAGCAGTAGTGCTTAACCTTTTTGAAGTCAGGGAACACTTTTGATCATACGAAAAATTTGCGGAGCACCAAAAACGAAGCACCAAAAGAAATATAAATATATTAATAGTCTACCTTTTTTTCAGCAGAATTAATTTTTAGAAATCAAATGTCATTCTAAGTACATACAATGTTTTATATGGTCTTTTCTACTCCTTAAGAAGTTACAGCAGTTTGAAATGTTAACAAACAAAGAAAAATAAAAGATAAAATACCTATCAAACAATGCGAAAACGAAAAAATAACATAATCAATACCCATTACAACAATAAAAAGTAAATAAATTTAAAAAACAAAAAAAATCCACATAAAACTGTTACAGATTTTCTTCTAAAAACTAAATGTCATTCCGAGTAAAAAGGTTCATATTGACTTATTAGCTTCCTCAATTCGTTGTAGCCGTTTAAAATACGGTTTTATTGATATTTTTATCAGCTCTAACTTTTTACCGAATTGAAAAAATGAATACTCAAATGAAGTTTATTTGCGGCGAAAATCCTTAGTCTGATACAGAAAAGATATTTCTGTATAAATTTAGAACATAACAGGAATTTTGGAATTTATTTCTACAAACCAACTCTTGAATGTTTGAGGGAAAAAGCACGCTCGATGTACCGAATTGCTTCCGAAGTTTTCTTTTTGCCCGTATTCTCATAATTCCACATTTTGTGTGTGTGTATGTTTTGATTTTCAGGCCCTACAAAATTTTGTTCGTGAACTATCACCTGGTGGTTATAAATTCCGCCACCTACTTGGTATATTGTGATAGTTCCTCTAAGCATCTGACATGTTCGCGGTAATATAAATTTACATATACTAAAACTTGCAAAGCCTTCTTAGTTTGTCAAATATTTAAGTAATTTGGCTAGATTCTTTATATTAGCAGTTACGTACCACCTACTCAAGTTGTTTTGATAAGCTCATTTTTAATACAACTTTATACTAATCTAAGGCTTAATAAATCCGCACATAACATGTGGATGATATGTAGATGAGGGCAAAAATATATATATTATCAAAGCATCATGTTTATTATCTTTATTTTAGGAAATATATTTCAAAATGTTTACATATTTTCAGAACTTTTTATGTGGAGTGTGTAGCAGAGCTATACCTATTTTTATTTTAATTGTATTATGTTCTAAATTCCTTATTTATTTTATTCATATTTATTACTGTTTGAAAATTGTAAATGTTTTTTCTACTTTGCGTTCGTTATAAACTCGAAACCGCGTTCGGTGTAATTATGAAAACACTAGATCACAAACTTTTAGTAACTTTTGGCTTTCCAAGATTTATAATATTGACGTCTAGTGTCAAATAAGGCTGACATCTCAATCGCTATTGGTTCGCGTCAGTCGTAGTTGTGAATTTTACACTAACTACCAACTGTTGAATACAAAATTACTTTAAATTGTAAGATAACAACCGCATTTTTCGAAATTTATGTAAAATTAATGTCGCAAGGTAGAAAAAATAGTATATAACAAAACAACTCGCGCGCTAATTTTTGTCTTCTAAAACTTGTATTATAGTAGTAGTAATAATCTTTATTCCAACATCCAGCTTTGTACAGGTTTATTACACAATTAGTTTCATTTAATAAATTTCATTTGGTGTTCGAACGGGCTATTGACCTAGGTCTTTCTGCCCTGCTCCATCTCTTATTTCATATTTGAACTGCTGTAAGTAGGTTGCAATAGAGCTACATTTGACTATTCAAAAGAACTTGCCTCTGTCTCAACGGTTTTATTACTTGGCCAATTTCAGTCAGTAAATAGTTTAAGAATTCCTTTGATAAACGAAACCTTTTAACAAATACAAAAACAAAATACTTATCTATGATTGATGATTAATTTTCTAGATCTAAGAACTTTGCCCAACGTATAGGAGAAAGAATTTGTATTTCTTTCATAACCATTTCTTCATCCATTTCGTACTCTTCGTTATACTTATACATACTTTAACTGTACTGCAAAATCATACAACATCAGTTGTTTTCAATAATACTGTTTCTTTATCAAAAATTTAACAATAATCACTTTGTATAAGCAATACATATTATATCTTTTAATGCTATAGAACTATATGCAGCAAATATTGTACTGAAATTGTTAAATTAGTTGTATTTAACAATCACACTCAATAAATCTCATCTGCCGTTATTGCGCAAGCCTAAAAAAATGCTCTCGGTAGCACTTTACCATCAACTGAGGCAAATTCAAGAGCAAAAAACCAAATTCACCACCAGTAACATTCGCAAATGTAACAAAGACTATAATCTCAACGATAAATATCCTACATAGCAAACCAGATGACTAAATATTACACGGCAACACTAAATTTCGGAGGCTTTAAAAACGGTTGACGCACCATTTTATATCGAAATAAATATCCGCAGGCCCCCGCACCGGGATCATAATGAAATACATCATTTATCATTTTGATTAAGGATGCTTATGTGGCAGGAAAAAGTATACCGTATATATATCCGCCGTATACGATATACTCAGACGGATGTATTTCTTATTCCGTGTCATTAGGCATCGAATGGACCGGCTCTATTTGGGCAGGCAGATTCAAGCCGTTTCTTCCGCGGCTATTTCTCTCTCGCTCGCTCTAGCGTGCCATCTCTCTCCCCGGTGGAAACCCACGTTCATATTTCTGTTGATGATCCATAATAAAAGCCCGTCCGTACGCTTTCTTCCCTTCCCGTTTGAAAAACTGCCCCGTAACGAGCCATTTCCTAACTGACACCTGCAGGCGTAAAAAATAGGGGGATATATATATATATATATATATATATATATATATATATATATATATATCCGGATACGGGATGTTTACGTTTTGATGTCGCAGATTCATCAAGACGGATTTAAATTTGGTGGGTTGTGTAAGATGCCCATAAACACGTTGTTTTTTTGTGTATAAAAACTCCATGTGTGAATATAAATAACTAAGATGTGGTAAAATTGTCTAAATTGTAGATTTCCGTAGTTCAAAGTCAAGGATTTCCGGGCCATTTCCTAGTACTTTGATTCGATTCTTATTCCTGAACATGCCTGCAATAGAGTAGAAAACGTTGACATGTCTTTATAAGCAAGTTGCTTTAAAACTGTATAGTTGCACTGCTTAAAGTGTTTTGATAAGTACGCAAACCACTTGTATTCTAATATCTTTTTATTAGTTTATTTAAAAAGTACGTAAACAATTGATTGAGGTGCTATTTTAATGTAACGATTTAAAGGAAAATTGTCAAAATCTGTACACGATCACACGATAAAAAAATCATAAGTATTATTATTATTTCTTATTTAATAATGTACAAAAATATTGACGTGTAAGAAAACCAAAAAGAACTATTATGTATGTCGGAAACACTTACTCTTACTCTTCCACTCAACCCCTTACGCAAACTAGAACTAAGACATAATTGTAGCAATAATATAAAAAATAATTCCGAGAGCTTATCAAAACAAAAACAAACAAAAAAATTACTCTAGAGTCTAATTACACTGTTGAGCAAACAGACAACGCTTCACCTTTCCCCAAAACTGTTTAACGATAAGGTTTTCATATCTTCCCTGAGACCATTGTATATGTGACTGACCTAGTAAGAGAATGACCGTTTATACAGCTCAGTGCGATGGGCAGGTGGAGCAAACAAACCCCCGAATCTTAAATTAAGGTTATGGACATCAGTTCTACAGCATATCATCCGCATGAGGTGTTGTGGGATCCTAGTGGATAGCATGTCGATAGCAACTTATGATACAATATTGCTGCATGCAACACCATAGTATTATCCATGTGCAACTACCCCAAGTCGCCCAGCCCATTCGATACACGATCATGCTTTGTCAAACCAAAAACAAACAGGACACATGCATTTTGGACACGCTGAACACGGTGCCTATCCGACGCCATCAGGCAAGGACGGTACACGATATCACAATATGAGATCTTTTGATACTATTAACTATTGTCAATATTAATTGTGAGATAATGTCAAAACATCAGCATTTGACACTATCGGTACTGTCATTAGACTGAAAATTTTGCAAATCCTGGGTCACTACAGATAGAAAAGATTTCTTGTTTTAAAGAAATGTATTTGTTTGAATTTATTCTTTTGGGTCAAAACATATTTCTTTGACGCCAACAATATTTACTTCATTGAATACTCTAGTTTATTTGCTTGCAGAGATTAATTTATTTGAAATATTTATTTATGTGGAATAAATATATATGGACACAAACAAAAATTACTTTCCTTTAAAGTAATATTTTAGTTTTGATTTTAAAAAGACGTTTATTTACACCAATGAAATATAATTTTGATTCTAACATATAAATTTGTATATAAGGAGAGATTTATTTCGCTTAAAGTAATATTTTGTCTTTGGCTTAAAAATAGGTTTACTTCCGCCAAAGAAATCATATTTTGATTAAAATAAATATATTTGTACACAAGAAGAGATTTATTTCCTTTAAAGTAATATTTTTGTTTTGGCTTTAAAATAGGTTTACTTCCACCAAAGAAATCATATTTTGATTCAAATAAATATATTTTTAATGTCATCCAACTGTATTGTTAGATGGCGCTGTAAACTCTCTCCTCGCACTTCGTACATATCGAGAGTATAAAGCCGCGTGATCGACAGTATAGAACTTATAGAGTACAGTGCCTGCAGGTTCAAGTTGCGATTCCAAATCAGAGTACACTTTACTAACTTAACCTTGACTATATGTTGGGTTGGGATGACCAAGCACACTGGTCGAGGATGTGCAACATCCCAAAAAGGAGGTGACACATGGCGAGTCTTCCAAAAAATTCTAGTCTATTAATTCCTTCAACAAATTAATAATTTTAACTCGACCAACAATTTTGTTAATTTAAAAAAATTAAATCTTTCACTGAACACAATCATAATTATTTGAAGTAAATAAATCTCATTTCTTATAATACACAAATGGCAAACTTTAACTGGAAACATAAGTTGTTCGACACAAATCAACGTTCTATCTACCAAACAAATATTTCAAATAAATGCGTTTTTATCCGCAAATAAATATTTCTTTGCCTCTATTGAAACAACAAATTTCTTGGAGTCAATGCATATTTATTTGAATTAAACAAAAATTTCTCTCTGTATAGTATTAAATCAATGCAGATGCGACCGATCTCGATCAAATAGAATTTGCTCTTGCAGCTAAACTATTAACGTTACCAAAAAATGTCGTAGACATTAGTTATTAAGAATTTCCTCTACTTTAATTTATGATTTAACTTTTTTGACGATTTTACAGAAATGCCGGCTCATTTGTAAAATCCTTGAAAAAGGCTTAGAGTAAACACCCAGTTCCTTTGGACCCTTTTGAACCAAAAGCTCCATATCATACTCTGGTTTTGAGACGACATATGACTTTTTGTGTAGACTTTGCAAACCCTTACGATGTAAAATCCTTCAATTACATCCTTTATCGCATTTGTTGTCCCTGAAAACGCTATCCAAATGGTCCATAAGCAACTAAAACCGGAATTTCCTTTGCGTGTCTGATGACGATTACAAACTGGTGAATTTACTCATATTGGAACTGTGTCTTGTGCAAACCGGGAAACAGTTTCCAGATCAGGATTCAGAATTCACCATTCTTCACCTTCTAGAGATGGAGATATCACGGTAAACGAACGTCATCCATTGACGCGTCGCCGTCGTCGGGCGTCGTCGCTCGGGTGGTATGAAACGTCTCGCCCCGTCTCCCGCACCGCGTGATTCCTCCACCGCCGCGTCGTCAATTTGTCTCGCCCAATTGCTTACGCGGCAATTTAGCACGTGTCAATACATCTCAGCTCCAGTTCGCCACGTCTTCGCCACGTCATTTCACCACCGGAGGTGTGTTACCGCCCCCTTTTACCCACCCGTGGCTTTGCCTTACCTAGTCGAGCCGACACACGATGCGAAAATTTTGCCAGCCGGTGAAAAATGTCAACGGCATATAAGAGGAGAGAAATCCCCGCAGAGAATCTACCAGAATGGGCGGTATAGAAAATTTTAAATTCGCCCGCTTTATTGGATTTGATGCGCCACTCGATACAAATCAGATTATGAACGCGTCTGTCAGTTATGGCGAGTGAATATGTCGAAAAGTAACGGAGGAATGCGTTGTTTAGGTATAATGTATTGTGGATAAGTGTCGAAATTATATATTATATTTATATTCAAATTTACTGCTTGGATTTCCTGTTTAGGTTAGTTTAGTAGATTTGAGTTTTTTGTTAGAATTTTCCATCTTACAAAGAAAGAAAACTTGTGCTGGACTGGAAACCAATAAACTTGCAGTCTTACCAGCTAGAGATTCGAGGTATTGATGCAAAAAGACCCTAACTCATTTTGCATAGGCAGAACCTCAGAACCGTTGTAGAGTGTATTGACGCGACATTATGCAAGTGTTTTTAATGGTTCACCCATATCGACTCTGAGGCTACCAGAGGCCACTGAGGTTGTACACTCATGGAATAAAGTATGTTCTGATCCGTATTTCAGCAGTGTGTCGATGTTACATCCATGTACGAGTTTTTTGTTACTCTAGTCGGCCGGTCGGCCGCTAAGTGCAAAAAATTATCCGGTTACGCTGCATACTCGTATATCGGAAATTTATTATTTGAGAAACCTTGTTCGAATGCTTTGAATTGGTTTATAATGATTTATATATTTCTATTTATTAGCCTAATGTGTAATAAATTAATGTAATTCCTACATTGCAATGTAATTGTGTTTCTATTAAATATAATTTATTATATAACATAAAATGAAAATTTCATTTCAAGATATTCCATAAAACACAACAAACTATACAAACTTATTGCATCTAATAGCTTTTTTCGTTAATAAATACAAAAATCAATTTCTTGTGGTGAATATTTTTACTGAAGGTTATTTCAGAACTTTTATGTATTAACATTTTATTCACAATATAGAAATAAATTAATAAAATTAAATTGCTTTAAATTTGTATTTATGGTAATTTGTTACTTGTGATTTACTGGTATTTTCGAGATATTTAGCTTCAACGATATTTTGCAGTTTAACTTAATAACCAGAAAGGATGTATTTTGTATAGCATGAATGTATCATTACAATCTTTTTATATTATTATTTTGTATTTACTTTACAGCAATATTTTTCAAATATCTGACAACTGAAAATAATGAGAATTATCTATATCACTAATTTACAAAAATTGATAATTGCTTGTAGAAGCAAGCTCTAAATTTTCGACGAATTTTGATGGAATGTAAATATGAAATAATTAGTATTAAAAAATAAATAAACCAAAATATACGACCACCTAAAAGAACATTTAGATGACATTATTGTTAAAATTCCCTCTATGTCCAAAACTACTACAGATTTGAGATTTGAAAAAAGATTTGACATTAATCATTATTGACATAATAACCTAATTTTCAGTATTCTTAAGTAATTTGTTAATTATAAGTAAAATTTTAATAATTCGAATTATAAATGAACAAATGATGAAACTAGAATGTTTTTTTTTTCTAGAAAGTAGAAAGTAATAAGTTTCATATGGTTTTATTCGTTTTCTCTGTTCCTTCAGAAGTTGGAGCCGTTTAAAATAAGATATTGTTAATAATTCAAACGGCTGTAACTTTTTAATGAATTGAAAAAGTAATTTGCTTACTGAAAAAATGTTTTGCAGAAGAAACGTGGGACAGCCTGCATATATTCTTGCTATAATTTTATATTATTTTGGTTGTCAAGCATGTATTAGATCTCATGAAAGATAATTGAAACATTAACTGCTATAAAGTAAATACAGATATATTTCTATTGTCCCTTCATACAAAATACATGCTCCGTCCTAAATATAAATTTAAATTAAATTTAGAGAATTTATTAACATTTAGTGAATATATTTTAATATTACAATTCTGAAATAGTCTATATTTAGTGATAATCCTTGGCAACAAGATGATTTGTGCATTTACTTACTTACTTACTTAAGCCCGTCATCCCACTGCTGGGCAAAGGCATTTACTTAAGTAATTAATATGTGTATTAGATAAAATAAATTTAAATAATGTGTCGTGATATTACGCAATATCTTAATATCAGATTTTCGTATCATATTATCAAATTTCATGTTTATTAATATTATTATAAACGTAATTTTAAAGTTAATTAAATGCACTACTCGTAAACTTAAATGTTGTGGTCATATTACATTTATTACATTGCAATGAAGGTATCACATTAAGGAAAAGATCGGACACGCTCAAAATAAACTAAATTCCGTTACATTACATCCATCGAAAAACCATCTCGTGACGGACAACTTTTTGCGAAGCGGCCGGGCCGAGGGAATATATAACCGAATATATAACCGACATACTATGTTCAAATCCTGCGATAGCGATACGAACATACTTTTTTCCATGACTGTACATGTAAAACTGTAAGTGAAGAAAAATTGGAGAGGATATTTATGTTACCCACATCAGTAGAAATACATAACGTAAAATACATCTTGTTATGATGAAGAGAACAGATGACGAGTATAATGCTGCTAAGAATACAGTTATCAATTAAATATATAGTTACATGAAAAGGTAAAATTTGTTCTTATTCTACTAATACAAAAAAAAACAATGAATGTTTTTGCAGATGATTCATGCGGTATTAACGCAATATAATTGCGGTAGTGCAGGTAACAGCTGGAAAATCATTTCTTGCAGTGTTTTAAATTGTTATAATAGAAAAGATATATGTTTATCAACAATCTAATAAAGCAAATATACATAAGTATTACCAAATTAGCGTCTTCTGTATTTAATTTTTGAACCGTTTGCAAAACTCGTGGCGTAATATTAATTTTGAATTTGATTACCTATTTCAAATGAGTGTCAATTTATTGTAGTTAGTGCAAATTTAGAGTTCCCAAACACGATTTACACCTCCAGGAAATTTACTTCGCTACTAAACTATTCGAAAAACTTGTCCTTTTTTTCATTCATACCTGACAAGATGCCGTCACAACCACCACGAAGGGGTTGTTCGTACAACTTATCCAAATGATAAACGGCTAGGGAAATATGTTGGATTTGCCGTTTAGGTTAGTGGTACCAACAGCACCTTCGTGTGGGGGTTGTATGGCATAACGCTAACATGTCAAATGTCTATATTAGTTTGTGCGTTTTTTCCTTCATAACAGACGAGATGCCGTTGTGCCAAACAACCCTCACGAAGGGGTTGTTGGTACAACTTATGCAAAAATATCTCTAACAATATCTCTTGTTGATACACTGTAGGGTATTTTTATTTATCTTTATTCAATCTTTTAAATAACTGATGTTGTAAATTTTAACCCTTTTCCTTACCATAATTATATCAAATGTGCGGTTTTTGTACCAAATAGATTGAGTAAATATGTAAATATACTTTCATCTAGAAATAAATATATTGTTGTCTCTAATGAATTAACTTATTTATTTGACTTATAGAGAATTTCGCCTTAGTGTAAGTTTGACTATTAAGGCAAAAACACCTTATCTCTAAATTTGTGGTGGAAGTTATGACCAAAAACTAACAAATATTTTATGTGATGAGTATAAAATAAAACCTCTTTTCCATTGTTGTGTATATTTTAACCTGTGATTTTTATAGACTGATCCTAAGATACCATGTAAAATTTTTAACCACGTGTGATGTTATTATTCCATTTGTAGATCAAAGAAATAAATAAATATTTTAGGTTTCAAGAAGATGGTAGACAAATTTTCTAATTACTGGTTTTGAATAATACAACAAAATTTGCCAAGTTGAGAGGAACAGTCTAAAAACATCGCTACTTCGTTTTTTGAGATTCCATTGCAAACAAAAGAAAAAGATAAACAAAAATGGAAATATCAAAGCTTCTAGAATTCTACATATCATTGCAATTTATTGTAATTCATTGCATACTGAAGACATACCAAAGAAGTCTCCCTTATATACGTAAGTTTTCACCTCACTGCACACATCTGGAGCTTTCTATGGCTTCTCTAATATGCCTTCGATGATAATTCCCCACGCTTGCCAACATCTTTACGTCATGGAAATTCATTGTGTGTACCGACTCGTGGCAGTGTTGAGCAACAGCGGACTGTTGAATCTTGCGTAGCCGGGTGTCTCTACTGTGCTCCTTGACTCGACATTCGATACTTCGACCTATCTGTTCTACATAAGATGTTCCACACTCACATGTTATCTTGTATACCCCTTCGTTCTTCAGGAGTGGTGTGATATCCTTTGGGTTAGGCAAAAGATCCTTTACCTTAGCTGGTGCTCTGTACCGTACCGTGATACCCGATTTCTTCAGTAATCTACCTATTCTTTCTGAATATTAATTATTATTATTATAACTTATAATTAGTTTTGTATGTAAGTACTTATGATGAGTAATTTAAGATATTTTTGGGAAATATTTCAACTACATCAATGGAAATACCGTTACTGCTATCATCACTAACTAAGAAACCAGTATATAAATATATTTAACACTGCAAAACCAACACAAAGTACCATTACTTTTTTATCGCAGCACTGTTCCACTCAACCTCCATCCCTTATACGTCAGAAAATATGACCTGTCTGTTTCGGTTATACTGCACAGTAAGTATATAAATAACCTTATCTATATCTCGATGATGCTGCTCATCCGCGTTGTTCTTTGTCATCGCACGCGAACGCCCCGGGTTTTACTACCCTTCGAGTTTATAGCACCACCCTCATGCGTTTGTTTCGTATATTTTCCTATTTACTGGTATATATCTTCTTCGGGATTTACAGTCTTGCAAGTGCAGGAATTACACCGTTTTATATTCATAGAGGAGGCGCTGTCATATTTGCTGTCATATTTGAAGATCCCAGACTCCAAATCCAATGTCCAATTTTCAAAATTCAAAATGGAGGGATCAATATGGCGACCGAAAGTGTAAAAAATCTTGGATTTGTATGAAACATATTTCCCGTAATATTTGAAGGTTGATAATTAAAAATGTCATGTCAGGCTTTGAAAATAAATTCAAAATGGCTTTTTGGTTTTAAAGAAGCTATCGTCTAAATATATTTTCATTTTATTCCGGAAATTTGGTAAACTTTACTTTTTCTAAGATTAATTCTAAGAGTTTTTGTAAAGATCATTTTTACTTTATCATACGCAGTATGATGAAGTAATGTATGTGACGAACAAAAAATTTGAAAATTTGAAAAAAATTCCGTTTTTGCGGAAATATGTCTTTATGGGTCGCCTGATATTTTTGACCAAGATACAAAAAATGTCTGTGTGTGTGTGTGTGTATGTGTGTGTAAACGATTTTTGTGGCGACGATTCCGTAGAAACTACTAAAGGTATCTGGACGAAAGTTCATATTTAGAAGTTTTATGACCAAACTTAGAGCTGAATAGCTTTTGGTTCAAAAGGGTCCAAAGGAACTGCCTATTTATTCTTAGCATTTTTCAACGATTTTGCAAATGAGCCGTCATTTCTGTACTTTCGTCAAAATAGATAATTAATAAATTAAAGTAGAGGAAATTTTGTATAATTTATGTCTATAAAATTTTGTGGTAAAATTAATAGTTTAGCTGCAGGAGCAAATTCTATTGATCGAAATCGTGTCTACATTAATAATAGGTAGCCAGAAAGCTTTTGACAGTATTCAGAACGTCAGCGGTTGCGAAACGTCAATTCGACACGCAAATGCATGGAGAATGTGATGAGGAGGAGAAACACGCGCACACGTACGCTATGAGAAACAATATTGAAACAACTTGGTGTTTCCATGGTGTTTACAATGTCAATGTGTATTTCAAGTGCGGATTGCGGATAGCAATATTGTTATGCATTTTTCAAGGATTTTGCAAATGAGCCGCCATTTCTGTAATTTCGTCAAAATAGTTAAATAATAAATTAAAGTAGAGGAAATTTTGTATAATTTATGTCTATGACATTTTTTGGTAAAATTAATAGTTTAGCTGTAGGAGTAAATTCTATTTGATCGAGATCGTCTCTGCATTAATACAGAATTTGCCAGATATTTTTATTCTATGTAGTGTTAAAGGCTGACTTTTTAACAATAAGTACTGTCAATATCTGCCAAATCCTGGCTAATTCGTTTTATTTTAGTGAAAACACGATCGATCTCGATAGAATCTCATGCAGCTAAACTACTAATTTTATATATTGTATGATAAAGTCATGTGCCTGGCCACATTAGTTTTTTTTATAAAATGCAACATCTTTGAGATATGAGCAATTATTAACGGATAAAAAATTAAAAAATCGAAAAAAACTAAACTGAGTTTTGATTAATTGCTTATAACTAAAAAATGATAGTATTGTATATAAAAAATGATTTCTACAAAACAATTAATCCTGGAATTAAAAAAATGTATAAATATACATTAAAAATGTATAAATATACATATATTTAGTTAACAAATTTCCAGAATAAACAATAGTTTGTTTAAAACCAGATTATTTTTTGCTTTTTTTCTGTTGGAGAATTATTTAGTTTTTTCGGTAATTTCATCTATTTTTGATTAATTTCTTATAAATCAAAAATAACGCATTTTATAAAAAAAAATTATACAAAAGATTCTTAGAATTAATATTCGAATTAAAAATATAAAATTATACAGAATGTTCTATTTGAAAAAGGAAAGGTTGCCAGATATCCAAAATAAAATGAACCCCTGTATATTAAAAATATATTTAAACGATAGATTTTTATCGATGATGCTACTCATCCGCGTTGTTCTTTGTCATCGCACGCGAACGCCCCGGGTTTTACTACCCTTCGAGTTTATAGCACCACCCTCATGCGTTTGTTTCGTATATTTTCCTATTTACTGGTATATATATCTTCTTCGGGATTTACAGTCTTGCAAGTGCAGGAATTACACCGTTTTATATTCATAGAGACTGTGTATTGCAGAATGGCGAAACTGATTCCTATCTATAGGGGCTGGCTGGTGTCGATTGAAGAGAATATATCTTAGTTGGATCGTAGATTATTTTCGGAAGGCGCGAACACCTGCAGTATTGTAACGTCAATATGGATGCGACGCAAGATGAGGATCATATTGCGCTGAAAGCGTGATGCGTGAGCCGTAAGTATTTCCTATGGTCTCAGTGTGCGAAATCCGTCGAAATTGGAAATTGATACCTTTATGCGTTCGAACCGTTGCGCGCTCTTAGGTTTCTCCATCTTTCTACTATTGTCGTACAATCGATGCGATATTACGTCTTGTTGTAATTTATTCGAGAATCTATTTGTTGCATGTTCTTTGTGTATGGTCCTTTGACAGATAGATGAAAATGTGTATTATGTATTATAAAAGTAATGATATGAATTTGATATATTTCGATTTAGTTTGATTGAAAATCTAGCTGTAATTGAATCGGTTGGTTCGAAAACAGTACAAAAAGTGAGTTCTGAGAAAACTAACAACATAATTCTGTCGGTGCAATATCTTGAAAAGTATAGCAGTTAGCTATTTTGTGCCAAGAGACAAAATATAAAGTAGTTCAGAGAGAATTAAATGTAATACGTATTTTATTTATATTTGCCTTAAAAGCAGAGCTATGATTAAAGCAACCATCAATAACATGTACTGTTTTTGAACTCTATAAATAAACAGTGTACATTTTTACCAATATTTGTTTATTTAAAGTATTTAAATAATATTTTTATAGTGATGTATAGAGTTTTTGGCGTTCTCATTCCAACCCCGTGGTCATATTTTTTAAATTCAAAATGGCGGAATCAATATGGCGACCGGAAATGTAAAAAATCTCGGATTTGCAAGAAACATATTTCCCGTAATATTTGAAGGTTGATAATTAAAAATATCATGTCAGGCTTTCAAAATAAATTCAAAATGGGTTTTTGGTTTTAAACAAGCTATCGACTAAATATATTTTGATTTTATTCCGGAAATTTGGTAAACTTTACGTTTTCTATATATTTAAGTTTTTACTTTATCATACGCAGTATGTAAAGTATTGTAATCGTCCGAAAAAAAAAAATTTTAGGTTTTAGCGGAAATATGTCCTTTTGGGTCCCCAGAACATATTTGACCAAGGTACAAAAAAATTCGGTGTGTGTGTACCAATTTTTTTTTAATTCGATTCCAGAGAAACTACTAAAGGTATAGGCATGGAACTTCATATTTAGCAGTTTCATGACCTAACTTAGAGCTGAAAAGCTTTTGGTTCAAAAGGGTCCAAAGGAACTGGGTGTTTACTCTTAGCCTTTTTCAAGGATTTTAGAAATGACCGGCCATTTCTGTAATTTCGTCAAAATAGTTAAATAATAAATTAAAGCAGAGGAAATTTTGAATAATTTATGCCTATGACATTTTTTGCATTGATTTAATACTATATAGTGACCCAGGATTTGCAAATTTTTCAGTCTAATGACAGTACCGGTAATGTCAAATGCTGATGTTTTGACATTATCTCACAGTGAATATTGACAGTAGTTAATAGTATCAAAAGATCTCATATTGTGATACCGTGTACCGTCCTTGCCTGATGGCGTCGGATAGGCAACGTGTTGAGCGTGTCCAAAATGCATGTGTTCTGTTTGTTTTTGGTTTGACGAAGTATGATCATGCATCGAATGGGCTGGGCGACTTGGGGTGGTTGAACATGGATAACACTAGGGTGTTGCATGCAGCAATATTAAATCATACGTTGCTATCCACTAGGATCCCACAATACCTCATGCGGAAGATATGCTGTAGAACGGTTGTCCATAACCTTAATTTAATATTCGTGGGTTTGTTTGCTTCACCTGCCCATTGCACTGAGCTGTATAAAGGTCATTCTCTTACCAGGTCAGTCACATATACAATGGTCTCAGGGAAGATATGAAAAATTTATCGTTAAACAGTTTTGGGGGAAAGGTGAAGCGTTGTCTGTTTGCTCAACAGGGCAGGTGCGATGTTTTGTCGGGTTGGATTTGCTACAATTACGTGTAATTAGACTCTAGAGTAGCTTTCTTGTTTTTTTTTGTTTTGAAGTTCTCGGAATTATTTTTATATTATTGCTACAATTATGTCTTAGTTCTAGTTTGCGTAAGGGGTTGAGTGGAAGAGTAAGCCAATTTGGAAACAAGTGTGCTGAACTGTGCCCTAAATATAAATAATATTTTGTTGCATTTAATGTTGTCTTATTTTAATAAGGGATTTATTTATTTATTTATTTATCTATCTGTTAAATCCTGGCTAACTAGTTTTATTTATTGCAGACACGACTGATTCTCATGCAGCTAAACTATTAATTTTATATATTGTATGATAAAGTCATGTGCCTGGCCACATCAGATTTTTGAATTCTAGATTAATTCCAGAAGAGTTTTTGTAAGAATAATTTTTTTATAAAATGCATCATCTTTGAGTCATGAGCAATTAACGGATAAAACATAAAAGGATCAAGAAAAAACTATGAAATTAAATTAAATTAAATGCCAAATTAAAAGAAATGTGAATGTATGTGGGAAAATATTGTTAATTTGAAGTCCAGGAGTTTTGATTATTTGCATATAACTAAAAAAATAACTATTTCCAGAAATTAATTCTAAATTAATCCTAGAATTAAAAAATGTATAAATATACAGGGTGTGCTATCAGTTAACAAATTTCCAGAATAAACAATAGTTATTATTATATTATATTAATTATTAATTTCTCATAATTCAAAAATAATGCATTTTATAAAAAAAATCCAAGAAAAGATTCTTAGAATTAATATTAGCATTAAAAATGCAAAATTATACAGCATGTTCTATTTGAAAAAGGAAAGGTCACCACGTAGTCGTGGTCTGACAATTATGGATTTTTGTTTTTGAGGTGTATTGAAACAAATTGTGTACAGTAAACCATTACAATACCGTGCAGAACTATTACAATTAAGAATAGTAAATGCTAAAGAATCTCTACAACTGGCGGAAATTCTAAATTCTTATAAAGTAGTCTAATTTTTACTAAAAAACTGGAATTATTCATTGTTTTCCAGCTTGGTTTTTGTTACCCTGCGCGTTATCCAGAGCTTATAAACCATAATCCTGGTACAGACAATTATCTCTAGTTAGTTATGTAATGAACTAGCTAACCATTACATACATACAATCTTCTGTTTATACGTATATATGTAAATTATTGAAATGAAGCCTTCAATCAAATAGACCTACCCGCATGTAGTGCGGTGCTCATACCGTGTAGCGTTTAGCCAAGTGCGACGGGCGGTTTGCGAACGGAAACGGTGTGTACTGGGTAGATTTCTTGGTGTGAGTCGGATGCGTGACAGTGACAGACTATTCTGATACTTCACGCGTCAAGAACACAATGCGGGCGATGCCTGCCGCCGCGCTGCGCCGGCCAGACTCACGGCAAAACTGGATTCGAAATGAAATTTGTCACTGTTCGGGATGAGGTTTTTTTGCTGATTTGCCAACGAAATATCCACAGAAATCGATTGTGTGTGTGTGTGTGTGTTGCTTTTTATTTAGATACGGATGGTCGTCGTATGTCTGGTGGATTCTTTTGTTAAAGAACGAAAAACGGATTTGAATTTGAGGAAAGATGACGACGTAATTTGACTTTCTCAAAATATCTTCTTTCCAGTACATTCCAAATAGAAAATTGTTTTAATTTGAAAGGAAATTTATTAAGGAATTTAATTAAGCATGTTCTTAAGTACTACTGTCTAAATATTCGGAATAGAGAATGCACAAAGTTTTGTTCGTAACTATTCGGTTCATTTCGACAACTTTACTTTAGTACCTAAATACCATGTTGATAGATTAACAACTTTAAACTTGTTGCCTTCAATATCATTCGATAACCCAGCAACCACAAAGAAACAGATGCTATAAATTGAAAAAAGAAACGTAATGTTGCAAACTTGTACTCGAAATACTTAATTAAATATTAATTTTTAACAAGAATAATAAAATAAAATTATAAACCCCTAACCACAACAAGTATTTTAGAACCTCAATACGTATTTCAGCAACTATGTTGCCATCTTCAGTAGAACCTAAAAAGAGGAAAAGAGAGATTAGCACTTCATAGTATCTTTACTGGATATTGTCCAAGCAAATCACTAGTGGAAACGACGTCCATGTTAAAAATTACCCTATATATACCCATTTGTTGTTCACACCTCAGTGAATTTTGATCATTGAAGCGTAAAAAACAAGTTTTAATTAAAGCAGGTCAAACAATGGCGAACTAGGTATAGGACCCCTGTCTGAATTTATTAATTTATCTCTATTCAAGTGAATAAAGATACTTTCCAAGCTGTTTAGTTCCCTATTATTTGACACAGCTTTTACAAGTTTTAAGTCATCTACAACTACTTTATGACCTGTGTCTAAAATATGTTGAGCCACACTAGATTTTTCAAAACGATTATATTTAAAATGAGCTACATGTTCTTTGAACCTAGTTAAAATTGTTCTTCTAGTCTGGCCTACGTATTCTTCTTCACAGTCATGACATTTGATACAATATATACCAGATTTATCAAGTACATCTACCTTATTCTTTGGGTTTCCAAGAAGGTTTTTTATGCTATTATGAGTCGAATATGCTATACAGAGATTTTGTGATGTAAAAATACTTCTCAAACCCCTTGTATATGCACAATCGAACGGTATTTTAACATATTTCTTCTTTTCTACAGACAAATTATTTAAAGTAGATATTTGATTTACATACATTTTTTGATTCTGCTTCTTAATTTTTAACAAGAATAATAAATTTATTTATTTATTTAATGTAAAAGTCCATGTACCGTGAGGTGTTGGAGTAAATACATTTATTTACCATTAATTCATCAACACATGTAATATTAGGTATATTTAGCAAGACATACTTCATACCAAGATATTATTTTCTTGTCGAAATTGAAACGTATTCAGGAATTTTGTACTAACCCGAACACATTTTTTTGCGAGTAGAAAAATGTATTTTTCTGCGGAGCACTGACCCGGCAATAACTTGTTTCTTGAAATATTCGAACATAATTCGGCGTAGAAGTTATTTTACGGTAATAAAACTGAACGTTTTTTGTCCAGCCGGCCAACGTTTCGAGATGTTGATCGTGTTTGGAAATACACATGTATGTGCGATGTCTCCAATCGATATAAAATGTTTATATTTTATGTATTTTTCAAGCGCATTTGAATAATTTTTAAATTATTAATTGTCACATTCTAATTTACTAAGATTATCAAAATAATTAATATACTGGGCGTAATACAACTAATCAGAAACTTTTTTCCTTGATTTCTTAAATTAAAAAAATCTGATGTGGCCAGGCACATGACTTTATCATACAATATATAAAGTTAATAATTTAGCTGCATGAGATTTTATCGAGATCGATCGTGCTTGCATCAAAATAAAACGAATTAGCCAGGATTTGACAGATATTGACAGTAGGTATTGTCAAAAAAGCTTTCGACGCTAACTACTGTCATTAGACTAAAAATGGCCAGGCTGTTTCAATATTATATATATAATATTTTCACATAGCGTACGTGCGCGCGTGTTTCATTTCCTCATCGTATTCTCCATGCATTTGCGTGTTGAATTGACGTTTCGCAACCGCTGACGTTCTGAATACTGTCAAAAGTCTCAAAATATGCAGGCTATATGCAGCTGAACTATTACTTTTACCAAAAAATGTTATAGACATAAATTATACAAAATTTCCACTACTTTAATTTATTATTTATCTATTTTGACGAAATTACAGAAATGGCGGCTCATTTGCAAAATCGTTAAAAAATACTAAGAGTAAATAGTAGTTCCTTTGGACCTTTTTGAACCAAAAGCTTTTCAGCTCTAAGTTTGGTCATAAAACTTCTAAATATGAAGTTTCGCCCCGATACTTAGTAGTTTCTCCGGAATCGTCGCCACAAAAATCGAATACACACACTCATACATTCTTTTATACCTTGGTCAAAAATGTTCAGGGGACTGCGTATGATACCGCGTATGATAAAGTAAAAAAAAACAAACCAAAATAATTTAGAATGTAATCTTGATTCTGAGTAAAAAGTTAAATAAGTCGATATAAAGTACTTTGTTTTTCTCAATTCCTTAAGAAGTTTAAAATTTCTTTCTGTTAATATTTTAAACAGTTGTAAATTTCTAAGAAATTGAAAAAGGCAAATATGTTCGTATGAAATATTTTACTCAGCACGACATTTACTATCTAAAAAAAGTTGGACTCCTATAAAAAGAAAATATGGCAGATAAAAAGCGATAGTTATCAGAGAAATGCTCATAGGAAAAAAAGAATAACGCGGAACGCCGAAATTGTGTATCTTCAGATTTGCTTTTGGTTAAAAATACAATTTTCCTGAAATATTTTTTTTCTTTCAACTTCTTTGAAAAATTATGCCCAATGTGGAGGACCTAATAGCTCAAACATTCCTCGATGATCTCTTGACAGTAACAACTAACAACCATAAAAATCTTTCCGACAACCCTACTACGTGCTGGGAGATAAGTCAAATTAGTAGTGGTGAAATTTGTACGGATTTACGTACGGATATTGAACCCTCGTAACCAGACGGGATTTCTGTCGTCGCGTATAATATTCCCCGGGTGCTAGATCTTAATTCCTGAGTGCCCCTCACTTCGGGGATGCCAACAGTCGAGACTGGCGGGAGACCACGTGATTTATTAACGGTCCTCAGACGACTATCTTCACTTTCGTATATATCAAATTTATTTTGCGCCAACGCTCATTCTCGCCTACCATAAAAAGAAGATTATAGTCTCTCTCCATCTTCTCTCTACTATATAGAAGCAATTCCAGTCAGCGGTTCAGACTGCAGACGAAGTTATTAATCTCTTTGAGCGGTACTTTAATGTAGTGTGTACTGAATGTTCTGCAATATCTACACTTAAGACGGGATTAAGATTTTTAGAGTATTTAAAATTTCGATATAATGCAATTTGCGGGAGAAGTAATTTATAGGGGATACTTTTGTGATTAATTGTTTACTTAAAACGTGACGTAAGTAGACAGGTATCTGAAAATATCTGATGTGGCCAGGCACATGACTTTATCATACAATATATAAAATTAATAGTTTTGCTGCATGAGATTCTATCGAGATCGATCGTGTTTGCATTAAAATAAAACAAATTAGCCAGGATTTGACAAATATTGGCAGTAGGTACTGTCAAAAAATCAGCCTTTGACACTACCTACTATCATTAGAATAAAAATATCTGGCAAATCCTATATTAATGCAAACACGATCTCGATCAAATAGAATTTGCTCCTACAGCTAAACTATTAATTTTACCAAAAAATGTCATAGACATAAATTATACAAAATTTCCTCTACTTTAATTTATTATTTAACTATTTTGACGAAATTACAGAAATGGCGGCTCATTTCCAAAATCCTTGAAAAAAGCATAACAATATTGCTATCCGCAATCCGCACTTGAAATACACATTGATTTTGTAAACACCATGGAAACACCAAGCTGTTTCAATATTGTTTCACATAGCGTACGGCGCGTGTGTTTCTCCTCCTCATCACATTCTCCATGCATTTGCGTGTTGAATTGACGTTTCGCAACCGCTGACGTTCTGAATACTGTCAAAAGTTTCAAAATATCCTGGCTACCTACTATTAATGCAGACACGATTTCGATCAAATAGAATTTGCTCCTGCAGGTAAACTATTAATTTTACAAAAAAAGTTATAGTCGTAACTTATACAAAATTTCCTCTACTTTAATTTATTATTTATCTATTTTGATGAAATTACAGAAATGACGGCTCATTTGCAAAATTGTTGAAAAATGCTAAGAGTAAATAGCCAGTTCCTTTGGACCCTTTTGAACTTTTCAGCTCTAAGTTTGGTCATGAAACTAAATATGAACTTTCGTCCCGATACCTTTAGTAGTTTCTCCGGAATCGTCGCCACAAAAATCGTTTACACACACACACACATACACACGCAGACATTTTTTTGTACCTTGGTCAAAAATGTTCAGGGGACCCATAAAGACCTATTTGCGCTAAAATTTCAATTTTTTTTCGGGACGATTATAATACTTCATCATACTGCGTATGATAAAGTAAAAAAGCAAACTGTCCAAATGTCCAAGTGTCCAAATTTGGGAACAATCGGTCAAGGATTTTCGAAATTATGAATTTATTCGTGTTAAATGTGAAATTGGGACCACCCAATTGCTCAAAAAACATATTTCTACAAAAAAAGAACCGTTAATTTTAAGAAACTTGAAACAGTATATTACTGTTTCCTATGCAAGTTTCAAATAGAACCTTGCAGATTTCAAAAATTAGTTCCTCGATGATATTTACTGTGGCATGGTATTGTCTACAAAAAGGGAAACTAAAAGTGTACTCAGTAAAAAGCAAGCATATACAAAAATAGTTTCTATTTACCCAAGACTGTAATCAAACCTCGTCATCAAAAAAATAAAAATAAATAAATAAAACATACAAACGAAACGACGTATTCTCTTTTTCCTAGAAATAATATTTTACCAGGGGATCCGTGCGTATTTATGGCCGTCACGTATTTTTTAGTGCCCTGAAAAACGTGTTTTCCCAACATGCACAGATAAAATTAAAAAAATAAAAAGCACAACAAACACACTCCACATGCGAGCGCAATACGCCCGCTGCTTTTGCGCCAGCTGTATTTCAGTTTCTGTTTGTTCGGCCCTTAATTTATCGCAGATTACATGCCTGCCACGAATAAATATTTTTTTTGTTCAAGTTTTAACTACTCTCGTAATAACTAATTCCACAAATGATCACATTTGTCAATTCTGTAAGAACGGCTTTTTCAACCGTTAATAACTAAATTTCCACGTTTACGCGAGTTGTTAACAAAGTTGCTATAAAATGTATGTAAATCAAATATCTACTTTAAATACTTTGTCTGTAGAAAAGAAGAAATATGTTAAAATACCGTTCGATTGTGCATATACAAGGGGTTTGAGAAGTATTTTTACATCACAAAATCTCTGTTTAGCATATTCGACTCATAATAGCATAAAGAACCTTCTTGGAAACCCAAAGGATAAGGTAGATGTACTTGATAAATCTGGTATATATTGTATCAAATGTCATGACTGTGAAAAAGAACACGTAGGCCAGACTAGAAGAACAATTTTAACTAGGTTCAAAGAACATGTAGCTCATTTTAAATATAATCGTTTTGAAAAATCTAGTGTGGCTCAACATATTTTAGACACAGGTCATAAAGTAGTTGTAGATGATTTAAAACTTGTAAAAGCTGTGTCAAATAATAGGGAACTAAACAGCTTGGAAAGCATCTTTATTCACTTGAATAGAGAAAAATTAATAAATTCAGACAGGGGTCCCATAACTAGTTCGCCATTGTTTGACCTGCTTTAATTAAAACATGTTTTTTACGCTTCAATGATCAAAATTCACTGAGGTGTGACCAACAAATGGGTATATATATAGGGTAATTTTTAACATGGACGTCACTTCCACTAGTGATTTGCTTGGACAATTTCCAGTAAAGATATTATGAAGTGCTAATCTCTCTTTTCTTTTTTTAGTTTCTACTGAAGATGGCAACATAGTTGCTGAAATACGTATTTAGGTTTCTAAAATACTTGTTGTGGTTAGGGGTTTATAATTTTATTATTAAGTTCGCCCCAGTCTCCAAAATATTGTCACTCAAATATGAAAATAAAGACATTTTACAACTTGTTATGCAACTGGACCCATGAAGAATATAACACCATTTCAATCTTACCCTAAAAAATTTACTAGCAATAGCCTAGAAACAACATGAACAGAATGCCCGGAATACTATAAAGTCAAAAATCATTATTAAAAATCGAAATGTACTTAAAATATTTTTGTAAATATCATTTGAATGGGATTTTGAGATTAAAACTTTTGAGATTTTTAATGTTCATGATTCTTCATTCATTTTTAATGTTCGTCATTCTGTATTCAGAGATTGTGGCTAATTCTGAACTAAACTGGTCAAAAGATTTAGGGGTTAATTAAAAATATGTTAAAAATTGAAAGCTGATTTTCTCCCCAACCATTTTGATGATTCTTTCACTTACTGGTAGCCTAAATCTTCAGAAGATGAACGGACGAAGAATTTTTATTTCAACTTTCAGTTTCGAGTATAGACAGGGGTGTAAGAATGATGTTATGATTTTTGCCTGAACTTTGAAGTACTATAAGGAGTTCCAGCTATAACCAACTGGCAATAACTGGAATGACACTGTGATATTTTTTGAACCTGTTGATTTTCGATTCACTTCATTATCTTTGTTTTTAAAGGCCATACAACAAGAACAGTAGGTAATAATAAAATGGCACGATTTCAAAGTTGATTTTCGCTAGACCCGATTAACTGGTTTTCATGATTTTTTATTCACATGTGAGTTGAATGTGAGTTTTAAACATATACAGGGAGAAAGAATTAGTCGGTATACATTTTTTTGACAACAAAATATAAAAAATTGATTATTGTTAAATATTTTCGTTAATATCATTTGAATGGGGTTTGAGTGTAGATAGTGTAAATAATTATGATAAAATATATGAGATCTGGCAACCTTAAACAAACATAACCTCAACATTCCATCGAGAAATGGTAAGATCTCTGTTGTGGAAGCTCAAATAACTCTTAAGTAGACACGCAAAACAACAAACAGAACAAATGTTAAGCAAATATCGAGGATTTCCAGAATATAATCACCGTCTCGTTCGGGGCCGCTTTAAACGACAGAGTAAATAAATACGGGAATTAAAATCCACGGGAATTTATTCTAATGCGATGCAATGAATTACGCTTTTAAAAGCCGTGTAGTCGGGGGGGCCAGTCCTCAAAGCGAGAGGGGCTTCGGCAACTGCACGGCGGATAAGGGTGGCGCAAAAGGGAGGAAGCCCGGAACCGAACGCAGCTTTCCCTTCAAATCAATAAACTGCGCGAG
This sequence comes from Melinopterus prodromus, assembly GCA_964023965.1. Classification (NCBI taxonomy): domain Eukaryota; kingdom Metazoa; phylum Arthropoda; class Insecta; order Coleoptera; family Scarabaeidae; genus Melinopterus; species Melinopterus prodromus. Next base: position 1,702,786 of record OZ030391.1, on the reverse strand, counting down.
GAGAGATCCACACCGAGAGAAGATCTCCGAATGGATATGTTTGAATAACGTAAAAGTAATCTCGTTTTAATGGTCCGACTACTATCTGGTAAGATTAAAGCTTCGAGCATTTATTTATTGCGAAAGGCCAATAAGTACCGAAGTCCGCCGCCAGGCGTCGCTTCAGTGACCATTCGTGAACCGACAGGGAAGTCTCAATTGCAACGTTAGTTATTTATTAGTCAGTTACACAGATGAAAAAATGTCTTTTGTTCAATCCTATCTTTAGAATATTTAATTGTAATTGTAATCTTACAATTTAAAGTAATTTGGTATTCAACAGTTGGTAGTTGTGTAAAATTCACAACTACGACTGACGCGAACCAATAGCGATTGAAATGTCAGACTTATTTGTCATTTGACGTGAATATCATAAATCTTGGAAAACCAGAAGTTACTAAAAGTTTGTGATCTAGTGTTTTCATAATGACACCGAACGCGGTTTCGTTATGAGTTTATAACGAACGCAAAGTAGAAGAAACATTTACAATTTTCAAATAGTAATAAATATGAATAAAGAAAATAAAGAATTTACAACATAATACCATTAAAATAAAAATGGGTATAGCTCTGCTACACATGCCACTTAAAAAGTTCTGAAAATATGTAAACATTTTGAAATATATTTCCTAAAATAAATATAATAAATATGATGTTTTGATAATATATATTTTTGCCCGCATCTACATATCATCCACATGTTATGTGCGGATTTATTAAGCCTTAGATTAGTATAAAGTTGTATTAAAAATGAGCTTATCAAACCTACTTGAGTAGGTGGTACGTAACTGCTAATATAAAGAATCTAGCCAAATTACCTAAATATGTGACAACTAAGGTTTTGAAAGTTTTATTATATTTAAATTTATATTACCGCGAACATGTCAAATGCTTGGAGGAACTATCACAATATACCAAATAGGTGACGGCGTTTATAACCACCAGGTAATAGTTCACGAACAAAATTTTGTGGGGCCAAAAAATCAAAACATACACACACAGAAAATGTGGAATTATGTGAATACGGACAAAAAGAAAACTTCGGAAGCAATTCGGGACATCGAGAGTGCTTTTTCCCTCAAACATTCAAGAGTCGGTTTGTAGAAATAAATTCCAAAATTCCCGTTATGTTCTAAATTTATACAGAAATATATCTGTTTCTTTTCTGTATCAGACTAATGATTTTCGCCGCAAATAAACTTCATTCGAGTATTCATTTTTTCAATTCGGTAAAAAGTTAGAGCTGATAAAAATATCAATAAAATGTATTTTAAACGACTACAACTTCTTAAGGAATTGAGAAACCCAATAAGTCAATACGAACCTTTTTACTCGAAATGACATTTAGTTTTTAGAAGAAAATCTGTAAAAAGTTTTAGGTGGATTTTATTTTGTTACTTAATTTATTTACTTTTTATTGTTGTAATGGGTATTGATTATGTTATTTTTTCGTTTTCGCATTGTTTGATATGTATTTTATCTTTTACTTTTCTTTGTTTGTTAACATTTCAAACGGCTGTAACTTCTTAAGGAATAGAAAAAAACATATAAGACCATATTATAAAACATTATACTCAGAATGACATTTGATTTCTAAAAATCAATTCTGCTGAAAAAAGGGTAGACTATTAATATATTTATATTTTTTCTAATTAATGTTATTTTGTAACTATTATTTAATAATCGTTTTAATTTTGAGTAAAAGTTACGTCAATGCTTTTGGTGCTCCGCGAATTTTTCGTATGATCAAAAGTGCTCCCTGACTTCAAAAACGTTAAGAACCACTGGTATAGGTGATGATTTTGTTCACACGCTTCCATGAAAATCTTCGAAAATATCGTGTATAAACTTTAATTTGTTTAAATATGTAAATTTGCTAATAAAGTATTTAATATAAGAAATATATTATGTGTGTTTGGATTATTTTAGTACTATGTATCTACATTTTTGTACAATATAAAAAATTTAAAATAACAAAGTAACAACATGCCTGTTTTTCGTACATAATGTCCCGTGACAGTATGCAATTAACGTCTCAATATTTTTTTACCGATGGAGAGAAGACTGGTCCAGATGCTGACATTTTGCCGCTATAAATTAAACAAAATAGCTGACTTTTACCGTTTTTTGTCTATATGAATTCATTAACAATATTTTTTTTTGTTCTTGATAACACCTGGAATGTCTCCATATCTATACTATATCCAAACTTCACGATCATATGTCAGAGCGTTCATGGGACGTTTGTGTTGAAAAAATGCACTAATTATTAAATAACTAATTAAATTAAATTTATTGGGAGAAAACTCACTATTTTGCGTACTGTTTAAATGGAATGATCGCCTACAACCAGTCGCTGGATTAGTTGCTTGGTCGTGAGCAACTTGGCGTCTCGTTTTAGTTTCTTTCCTAGGTTGTCGATAGCGTTAGTTGAGATGGCTGGAGCTGGCCAGAGCTCGCAAACTGTTGATGTTGCGGCTGAAAACCTGAAACAAAAAAGGAAACGTACACAATATTTCCCATCGAATATTAAAAATTATTCATGAACCCTTTTTCACGGACCGCTGTAAAATCTCCCATCGTACAATGTTATTTCTGGTAGTATCTATATGACATTTGAATATTTATGAATGCGTTCGATCGCAAGCAATATTTTCGTTGTTGGTATCGTATAAATTTAAATTGATGCGAAGGTTTTTCTTCAACAGTTAACAATATTCCAAATTGACGAATTGTAAAGATATAAAATAGTTTTCAATGTGCATTTTTGTAAAATCATTGGATTAGTGGTTGACCCACAAAAAGCCATATTATTCAATGCCAGCAATTCCGTTATTAGAAGAGCTAGAATAATGAAATATAGACTACAGGCTACCCAATAATTCATAGGTTTAAAGCTTATTACATAATCATTGTTTATCTTGCATTTTTTATACAAAAGATCGTGCTGAAACTCCGCGTGAATTCCGACGATCTACGGTCTTTGGGGTGCTGCGGGGAAGGGAGGCGTTAGCGGTGCTGTCATGTCGGAGAGAACCGACTCAGCTGACAGAACCGGGGCAGCTTATTATCAATACACAAGAAGAACGATAACTTGGCAAGGTAGTAATTTTAACTAAGAATTAAATTCTTAATTTTTCCATAATTTTGATTATAATATGTGACCCGATACTAGAGAAATCTCTTCTATCGATTGGCGTTTATGCTTTCTTCAGTTTTATACAATAAGGTTGTAAACAAGATTTTGATGGAATCGGATAGATCTAATAATATGGAGTTAGCAGATTTTCCGATTAGTGGTGAATACTAAATTAAGTTTGTTTGATAAATCCAAAAAATATTTAAAAAGTATGCCCGATTTTGTTATATAAATATTCAAAATTATAACAGTTTCAACAGCTTATTTATTAATAATATTTAAATACATGCACAAACAATATAAAATAAATAAAACTTCTGATATATTACATATATTACACACGCCAGCTCTGAGCGTTTAAAAATTAGAAATATCAAAAAACTTTTACAACTTTAGCATCGTAAATTTGTAGACACATAGATTATTTTGCAGATCGTTCATTAATTTTAAATGCTAATCCCGAAACCCGATTTAAATTGCCAAGAATTTCTATGGGACTTCGTGGTTCTGTTATCTTATTGATTCATTTTGCCATTATTTTTTAATTCGGTAATCTGTCGCCGGATATCCAAATTTCTTTGGCGAGGCATAATCGCCGTGTCGTTATATGTATTGTGTCCGTAAACACTGATCTCCTAGTAACTTATGCACTTGCGATCCGCCACTACTTGTAGCGTCGCTGTCGATCCCTTCCCCCGCTCGCCCGAAAGACCGAAGAGCGCCGTGTCAATTGCAGCAATCATGAGTTGCTTCAACTCGATCTTTTGTAGGGAAAATGCAAGATAAACAATGATTATGTAATAAGCTTTAAACCCATGAATTAGTGGGTAGCCTATAGTCTATATTTCATTATTCTAGCTCTTCTAATAAAAGAATTGCTGGCATTGCATAATATAGCTTTTTGTCGGTCAAGCACTAATCCAATGATTTTACAAAAATGCACATTGAAAGCTAGCATTCCGCAGGTGATTTTACTTTTTAATTCGTTGAAATCTATAGATTATTTCCAGAGTAATTAATTGCTAAAGTTAAACGAATAAAATTTACGGGGCAAAAACAGCGCCAATTCGTCTTAATTTGGAAAAATCGGGAAAACGCCAACATATACAGCTTTCTAATTTTGATGAGTTGTAGCATATTAATCGAAGACAGCAGATCAGAATTTTTTCATATTTTTTCGCCCCTAGATTTGCGAGAAAATGGACTTCAAAAGAGGGGACATAATAATATGTAATAATATGACATGCCTGTTATCACTAGGAAGTCTTTTTATTCCATCAAAGTTATTCTTGTGTAGTCGCTCTTATCTGAAAAGTATTAGTTTTGGACCTTTTTATCTTCAAGGCGCTGACGTGTCCAACAGCGTGCTATAAATAAATAAATAAAGCCAGAGGACTTGCCCTTCCAAATTACTTTATCCTTAGGGGTAAGTGGGACGGGCCCAATAAATTTGTTGTGGACTAAATCCTGTCAGCAGGAGTTTGTAGAAAAAGGACGACGAAGGAAATAGAAAAAATTCAAGGGCGTGTTTACACTGCAGACCACAGATTTTGCAGACAAAGCATTTATTGAATATATTGGGATACATAAATTTGTTATTCGGGTGTCTCTATACAGGCTGTCTCAACAGTGCGATCTCGGAAGATTGTGCCTCTGTCAATGAAGATATTTTAAAACTGATTTCACTCTTATATACAGAACGCCGAGGTGCACATTATAAAATTTTTAGGGTGTATACAGGTTGTTCCATAAGGTAGTACCAACCCAAACTTATGTTTTTTTAAAATGGGACAACGTACATTTCGGCACAATTTTGAATTCCTCGCATAATTTTACGACAATAAAAAATAACATTACCTACTCTAAACTTTCTACTTTTTGATTTATTGGCATTTTTATGGAAAAAGAGCAGTCTTCTTGTGTGTAACAGATGCAGCAGCATATATGTTGAAAGCAGGTAAATGGTTAAAGACAGTGTATCCAAATATGCTGCATATAACATGTATTCTTCACGGTCTCCATACACTATGTGAGTTCGTCAGAGACAATTTTTCAGATCTTGTAATATTTATTAGTTAATTTAAATTTTTAAATTTACGTGGGCAGTTTAAGAGGTAATGCCACTACAGATTTAAAAAAAAAAAATTTTTTCGCTTTGGTGATGTCCTGAGATCTTAAAAATAAATAAAGTACAATACGTTTCAAATTTGAAAGAAATGTTTAAGTGCTTATTTGATGAACATACGGCCAAGTGTCTAGCTAAGCGTACAAGCAAAAAGTTTAGCGTGGGAGTTTACAGCCTAAAGACCTATCCGCTCTTATCTTATTTGGAGAAATTACATCGATGGTGTGACATATAACATAAAATAATATAAAACACAAAGATTTTGGGGAAATATCCTCGGTACGTTCGTTAAACTGACGCTAACCGCACAATGTTATAGCTGTCTGATGTAACGTGTGTTGTTCTTGATTAGTTGGTGTGGATATTGCAGCAAGTATAGCCATATGTGTTGTCAATGATGCATTGTCCAGCCTTATGGAGATTATAGAGGTATTATGTATGAGCATCGGGCCAAACTGTAATAATTTCTGCCTTTTTTTGTTATAAACAATTTTTTACCTAATTTTGTACTTAGAAGTGATGTTCAAACGTGTGCTATTTTGTATTAAAGCGGAGATTTTTAATTTCCGTGTGTACTTCCAGAAATAATCTTATATAGAATCAATTTGTTTTTTGTTTTTATGGCTAACTGAAAAACTGCATGCAAAATCTTTCCGGCCGTGCAACCCTGTCCGCCGGAAGATGTTTTCTTTGATGTTTCCGCGTGAGAGGAAATTTTTTATTTTTTTTTAGTTTTTTCTTAATTGTGAATATTCGTCAAAATATGAACAATAAAGGGCTTTAAAGAGATTTTGTAATTCATTTACTATATTGTAAAAAATATACCTACAAAAGCAGCTATTTTTTCTCGCGCTAGAGTGGCATTATCCCTTAAATATTATGTAAAAGAACATTTTTTTAAATTAACGGAGAACATATACAGTACTTTCAAAAACAAGGCCTTTTGATTAAAGAGTCGGGTGATACCTTCTTTCATTTTAGAGGAATTTAAAGAGACATCCAGGAGAATTCTGTGCTTCATTTAATAATAATAATACCCACTCATCAGTTTGGATTCAGAAACAAACATTCCACAATTGATCAGGTGCACAGAATAACAATGATCATAGAAAGAACTTTAGGAGAAAAAAAGTATGCTCCTCCATATTCCTGGATGTGGCAAAAGCCTTCGACAAAGTGTGGCACGAAGGTCTACTCTATAAGCTGGATCGGCTACTACCCTTCGAGTATAGCAAACTATTAGGATGATATCTTTCTGACAGATACTTCCGCATAAAGCAAGATAATGAGTACTCAACCCTCAAATGTATTAAAGCTGGAGTACCACAAGGTAGTGTACTTGGCCCAATTCTTCACCTTCTATATACACATGATCTTCCGCAACCAGATGGTGTTACCGTTGCCACGTTTGCTGATGACACTGCTATCATGGCAGTAGATACAAATGTTGAAGGATCAACACTAAAACTGCAGAATGCTGCCAACGATATTAGTGATTGGATGCAACGGTGGCTAATTACATTGAACGAAACCAAATCAGTTCACATAAACTTTACCAACAAGCGAATACGATACGTTCCAGTTACAATAAATTTCACCACCGTACCCTACTCGAACACGGCAAAATACCTCGGTATGACGCTAGACACCAAGCTCCGCTGGAAAGCACATGTTAAAAAGAAACGAGAAGAATTGGGCATAAGATACAAAAAAATGTACTGGCTTATTGGTAGGAAGTCGTATTTGTCGACATATAATAACTCATACTTTACAAGCAGATACTTAAACCTGTGTGGACCTATGGTATCCAACTGTGGGGCTGCACTAAGCCAAGCAATATCACCATCATTCAACGCTTCCAAAATGAGGTGCTAAGAAACATCGTGGGTGCACCGTGGTATATAAGAAACAGAAATCTCCACAGGGATCTTGAGATGGAATTAGTAACGAACGAAATTGGAAAGTTTGCAGAGAATCATCAGAACAGACTTCTCCGGTACACGAATGTCGAGGCAATCCAGCTACTTGACAATTGTGATATGCGAAGACTCAAAAGAACCGAACCTTTTGAGTTGGTGAAGTGATGTTAAAAAAGCAGAGCACAGTGTTATGTGAGTGAAAGCCGATAGGTGAACAAAGCAGAACAACGTGCAGCGTGTAAAGTTTAAATCGTCAGCATCCAAATTAAATTTAAGTTACACCAATGGGGAACACTTAATATAGAACACCTTTTATACGTAGCAATTTAGGTTAGATTAATATAGCTAGATAGTTGTCAGACTAGGTGTTATACACAAGTACCTGTAAGGGTGCTGTTAATTAATACAAAAAAAATTTAATAATGGGACGTCTATAAAAGGAATTGAGATTTTAATATTATACGGCAATTGGCAAATAAAAATATCAATGAAGAACTGAAGGATCAGTATGAAACTTTACGTTCATATTTTAATTTTGCGTTACTGACCAATTGCGATGTTGAACGTTAATTTAAAAAAATGAAAAGTATTTTTACATCTTGAAGGAAGCAAAACACCAGAAGCAAATTTATAAATAGTTGTTTTACTTGTCGTAAACTGTAATTCTCAATTTGAAAATTACCAATAATATAAGTCGTATTTTTATCTTTTTTTGTATTAAATCCTGGTGCGCTCTTCGAAACACAAATGTCAAACGCATTTATATTAATCGAGAGCAGTAACAGCACGCCATCATCGCACCAGTTGCTTCGTGTAGTGCTGGGTTCGTTTCCTAAACTGCACAGGTTCTGGTTATTACATTGCGTTATCTAAATCCTACACTGATATACCTATAGGTACCCGAATTCCGGGTGGTGTTGCAAATTTCTCGAAATTGTGTACGATAACTGGCGCAGTCGAAATAGCAGGTAAAATTTACATCGATTGCGCTCTCACGGTTTGACCGTCGGTGGGATCCATTTGATATTCTAATGGACATTACAGTTGGCCCGCGGCCACAAAAATCCAATACGAGATAACAGCCAAAAACCTAATCTACGGACGGACGGCGCGGCGGAGGGAGCGCCTAGACCGGTAAAGTCAATATTTCCTAGTCGTAAAAATAAACATAGAGGAGCGTACCGCCCCTGTAGGTTGTTGGTTCGGCCCGTAACGGCGAAATTCCTTTCTTACAAATGGTTATTTCGGAATAACGGAATAGACGGTGTAGGTCGGTTCGTATTAGCAACCGAAATAGCGGTCAAACAGATAGGCAAGCGATACGTTACGGTCGGCATCGGCAGTACAAAAAAGAGAAAACACACAAAACAAAACTAAATTACAACTTTAGAGAAATAGTTCTCTATTAACTAAACTGGGCTAAACTAGACGTAAGATCTACTGATATTGCAGCACCACATTCTTTATAGGAAATTGTATAGTTTTGGTTGGAATGTTTACTTTTATTTTACTTAATTTCCTTGACGATATTCTGATATAATATTGTCATTATAAAAACATGTTATAATGATTAAAATTTAGTAATGCTTGTGTCGCTTCCTGTATGGTTAATGGTGGATTAGGGCGCTTGCGAACACGTCGATCAAGCTGATCCCACACGTGTTCAATAGGATTCCGGTCACGACCCAGTTGACCCAGTTCCACCTCTCCTAAAACGCGTTTTCAAATAAAAACGTTATTTATTGTTCAAAGTTTATGAAATTTTCAGGGTAACTTCTTAGATAAATAACGAGCTGGGCTGTAATAGTAATAATAATAATTAACATCCCCCAACAACTTTCACCACTACGGGGGCATCGGCAGGCTCGAATTATCATTATTGTGGTCCACGTCTGTGCGGGCCATTTACTCCTCGGCGAATGCTGAAATCCAAACAACTTTAGGCGTGCCACAGACGCGGGCCATAATAATGAAAATTCGGGCCTGCCGATACCCCCGTAGTGGCGAAAGCTGATCGGGGATGTTAAGGCGTGGATTATTATTATTAGTACTATTGCTTCATATTAAAAAAAATAAAATAAAAAGAAATATAAAAAAATTAAATAATTTTAACAGTTCAAAACATCAAAATAAAAAAAATGATGTTTTCTTTAATTCATTAACCCACAACTTTTCCATGACGCTTTTAATCAACAAATATTGACAACTGAAGTCATTTGTCATGATGAAGTTTTTACTTTATCATACGCAGTATGTAAAGTATTGTAATCGTGCCGAAAAAAAAAATTGGGATTTTAGCGGAAATAGGTCTTTTTGGGTCCCCTGAACATTTTTGACCAAGGTACAAAAAATGTCTGTGTGTGAGTATGTGTGTGTGTGTGTGTGTGTGTGTGTGTGTGTGTGTGTGTGTGTGTGTGTGTGTGTGTGTGTGTGTGTGTGTGTGTGTGTGTGTGTGTGTGTGTGTGTGTGTGTACTCAATTTTTGTGAATCCGATTCCAGAGAAACTACTAAAGGTATCGGCACGGAACTTCATATTTAGAAGTTTCATGACCAAACTTAGAGTTCAAAAGCTTTTGGTTCAAAAGGGTCCAAAGGAACTGGGTGTTTACTCCAAGCCTTTTTCAAGGATTTTAGAAATCAGCCGCCATTTCTGTAATTTCGTCAAAATAGTTAAATAATAAATTAAAGCAGAGGAAATTTTGAATAATTTATGCCTATGACATTTTTTGGTAAAATTAATAGTTTAGCTTTTTAGTTTATTCTAAGCCTTTTTCAAGGATTTTGGAAATGAGCCGCCATTTCTGTAATTTCGACAAAATAGTTAATTAATAAATTAAAGTAGAGGAAATTTTGAATAATTTATGCCTATAACATTTTTTGGTAAAATTAATAGTTTACCTTCAAGAGCAAATTCTATTTGATCGAGATCGGTCGCATCTGCATTGATATGAAATTACATAGTAGCCAGGATTTTGACAAATATTTTTTTGTGTTGTCACATTCGGAAACAGCTGATATCATCAGAGGTTGGAGAACCACTATGGAACGTGCCGCTGTAGTGCGCAAAATTATAAAATACAAATTTCAATTAAATAAGATCACCAATTTGATTGTTTGTTGATAAGAAATATCAACCCGTCTTTATATCTAATTCTAAAAATGATACATTGAGAAAAATATAAATAAAGTATAGCGATGAGTGTAGTTTTATTTTAGTATGTTGGTAGGGATGTGTCATGAACAAACATAAATCTGTCAGAATTTGAATTACCTTTTTAAGGTGCGTTTTCATTAGTGATAATGGCAGTGGTAGCAGACGCCGTTATAGTATTTCTAATAGAAAATTGCTAGTGACTCATGTTTATGTACATGCAAACTAATTTGTGTCATTATCACGATATGTAAGAAATAGTATAATTTCGTATTCTACCACCGCCATTAGCTACCATTACCTACCAATCGGAACGCACCTTTCGTCAAAGTGGTACCAACCTAGCATTTACTATACAGAAATCATTTATTTTTTTTTTAATACGTATTTCTTAAAAAGCAGCACAATAGCACACGTTGATGTCGCTCCTGCCAAAAACTAGATAGCGCGACTCGCTCATATGCGACGGCGACACTCCGCCTTCGGTGACGCGCCGTATCACCGCTCATCGCGCTATTCCGTACTTTCGGCATTTGTGACATAAATAACTATTATTCTAATGACGTAGTGTAGGTAGTGTCAAATGCTGATGCTTTGACAATACCTACGATTTATCTCAATAGAATAGATTCTCATGCAGCTAAACTATTAATTTTATATATTGTATGATAAAGTCATGTGCCTGGCCACATCAGATTTTTTCTAAATCAGTTGCCAAATACCAAAATCTCTCGACATAATTTTTTTTTCTCTTTTCGAAAACTCTTGTTTTTGAGGACATTCTATAATAGTCTTGTAGTAGTCGTTTTTTCTTAATTAAGTATCATGTATGTGAAAATCAATGTACTTCAGTTATTACGTTACTTTTTTTGCTCAGGCCATTAGTACACTACTCTGTACACACGTTTGAGCTCTGCGCTAAAACAGAAACGCCAAAAGCGGAAAAAGTGTACGTTTTTTATGCACGAGAACATCGTGTTAATTATTCTGCAGAAACGTGGACTCATTTATGTATACATAGGCGCATTTTGCGTTCGGGGAATTTCAAACGGACGCTTTTTCAGCCGGTTTTTTGATCATCAGCGTCCGCATGCCGGCACAGACAACAAACGCAAAAATAATTTATAAACTTCCGGTTCTACGGTAATTTTTCAGCCGGCAGTTAACCGTGACCGCGGCTACACTCAATTTAACCCCAATTAATGGCCATTTTAATCACTGCCGACCGCACAACGTCCAACAAATTGCAACCGGTCAATTTTTACTATTACGTTTGCGTTTTTCTATTTAGCAAAGAATCGATTGCAGGCCGTTTCATCAAACTAGTCACGCAAGTTAATATCAGGATGTCCCAAAACACGTCATTCCTTATACCATGGAAAAAATATATTGCTATTTTACTGCAAAATAAGTTCATTTTAAAACATTTTCAGATCAATTATTTTTAAAATTTTTTCGACCGACAGACGACACAGTTTTCTTGAAATAAGTCACACAAAATGGCCGACAGGTGGCGCGCTAACAACTAGACCTTGCACTACCAGCCGACAGATGGCGCTGACGTGTCAAGCTGCACTTCATAAACGCTGCCGTCAATCTCCACCGCTTGGTTTACACCGTTTGGTCCAGAACCAGCGAATATAATCTACTGCAGGACAATGCAAAGCCACATACCGCACGCATCACCAGAAACTTTTTACAAGAACGTAGAATTCAGGTCATGAAATGACCGGCGTTAAGTCCTGACCCGAATCCTATCGAACACGTGTGGGATCAGCTTGACCGACATGTTCGAAAGCGCCCTAATCCACCACTAACTCTTCGCAGACTAGCGTGAAGCATGCCACGCAGGTGTGAGGATGTGATTCGTGCTCGTGGAGGGCATACACTGTATTAAACCTCACCAATCCACAGAAAACCTGACTGTCATCGATACTATGACAGTCATTTCCATTTTGTTTTATGTTACTAATTTACTTTTTACTTTATCATACGCAGTATAATAAAGTATTGTAATCGTGCCGAAAAAAAAAATTGAGATTTTAGCGGAAATAGGTCTTTTTGGGTCCCATGAACATTTTTGACCAAGGTACAAAAAAATGTCTGTGTGTGTGTGTGTGTGTATGTGTGTGTGTACCCGATTTTTGTTGAGACGATTCCGGAGAAACTACTAAAGGTATCGGGACGAAAGTTCATATTTAGAAGTTTCATGACTAAACTTAGAGCTGAAAAGCTTTTGGTTCAAAAGGGCTCAAAGGAACTGATAGTTTATTCTAAGCCTTTTTCAAAGATTTTGCAAATGAGCCGCCATTTCTGTCATTTAGTCAAAATAGTTAAATAATAAATTAAAGTAGAGGAAATTTTGAATAATTTATGCCCATCTCGTTTTTTGGTAAAATTAATAGTTTAGCTGCACGAGCAAATTCTATATGATCGAGATCGGTCGCATCTGCATTGATATGAAACTACATAGTAACCTGGATTTGACAAATATTTGTTTGTACTGTCACCACAGAAATGTCTACGGCTGTCACTTTTTTGTGCTGTCACACTCGAAAACAGCTGATTTCATTAGACTATGCATCAGAGGTTGGAGAACCGCTATAGAACGTTGCCGCTCTAGTGGGGCAAAGTACAAAATACAATTTTCAAATAAAATAAGATCACCAATTTGATTTTGTTGATAAGATATTTCAACCCGTTGTTATATCTAATTGTAAAAACGATAAATTAAGAAAATTGTAAATAAAGTATAGCGATGAGTGTAGTTATATTTTAGTATGTTGGTACGGATGTGACATCTACAGTGACATTAACGAATATAAATCTATCAGAACTTGAATTAGCTTTTTAAACTTGACGTTTCATAGAAGTGGTATCAACCTAACATTTCCTATACAGAAATATAACCATTTTTGATGTTTTTTAAATTCGTATTTCTCAAAAAGCAACACATATAACGTTGATGTCACTCCTGCCGAAGACTACATAGCGCGACTCGCTCACATGCGACGGCGACGCTCCGCCATCGGTGACGCGCCGCATCACCGGTCGTCGCGCTATTCCGTACTTTCGGCACTTGTGAGATAAATAACTATTATTCTGATGGCAGTAGGTAGTGTCAAATGCTGGTGCTTTGACATTACCTACTATTGATACTATTGACTATCAAAATATCTGTCAAATCCCGGCCAACTAGTTTAATTTTAATGCAGACACGATTTATCTCAATCAAATAGATTCTCATGCAGGTAAACTATTAATTTTATATTTTGTATGATAAAGTCATGTGCCTGGCCACATCAGATTTTTTAAGTGTAACTTAGAAGTACTGAGAGTTGTAATATTGCTTTTGTAATTTTCTATAGTTAAATATATGTCGTTGATGTATTCAAATTTGATATATGGATGTATATCAAAAAAATTTTGGGCAGTATATTATGGACAAGAAGCGATATTTTAAGATTTTGCTTAAGGCAGTTCTTAGCCATGCAGGAAACGGTGGGATTTAACCGAAATGTCAAGTGTATTAAATTAACTGATCTCCTCCTTAATGAAGTGCATGCCATCAGGGACCTCAAGTCGGTTGGTCCACGGAAGCAATACATACCTCGTAGGTAGGACTGATTTGACTCGAGAATTAACTGCTTCTCCAATTTCCTTACTGCATCTACACTGAGTTAAATCTGCACGTGACTGCTGAAAAAAGATGTCCACGAAGCTGCAGCAGAAGTCATCCCACTTACACAGCTTGCTAGTCCGTGAGATTTCCTTTTTCACTTTTGTTTAAAGAAGTAACGCTGAAACAGGGTATTGCAGCGTTTTTAAATACTGCGTTCTTAAACTGTCTTCTTAAAGGTTTTTTAGAATTAATTAAAAATTCTTGCTGAGGTTGAAACTATGGGTAGTGCCATGGCTCCTTGGCTCTATATAACGAGCCGCCCCTGACTGACTGTAAGCCATGGGTATATGATTACCATGGAGCTGCTTATTATCTAATCAAAATAGAAACTTGTCAAATAAAAATCTCGTCAAGACACCCCATCGGAACGGTTCCAGAAAATCTCGAGAAATGCCAATGAATCGCGCATCGAAAACCAGCTTACGTGGCAGCATACGTGGCAGTATACGTGGTACAGGGTCCCGAAAGAGCATAACTTCGCTAAGTGCCGATCAATCAAAACTATATAAATCGACCCAAGTAACCGTATTTACCTTCAAGAAAGTCTTCAGACTAGTAGCAGACCCGGTCTGGTATATCGCACTGCTGATATCTAACTACATCGCCCTGATGTGGATAACGTATTCGTCACTCGACGCGAAGTGCTTGAGCAACGAAGTCTTAAACAAATACAAGGTAAATGGTGAGTAGGTCTTATAACCACTACTGAGTTTTTATCTTGTATGCCACATAAACGTTATAGAAATGACGCTTGATGTATTACGTAACGTGATTCTGACAAGACATAACGTTCAATCATAAGTAGGACGACAATTTTCTGGCCTATTACTAAAACCAGTCTTTCCTTTTAGAGATAGTCTACGGCTTGGACGGTATATATCTGTTCGACATCCTAATGGTGTACGGTTGCAAGTATGTGTCAGGTTTCGAACTGGACGCCATGGACAAAGTGGTGCGGCCGACGTGGATTTTGATCATTGAGATTATATCCCTTATACCCTTCGAGTTCTGCTCGATTCCAAGCACCCACGAAGCCCAACGCATCTTCTGCATACTAAAACTGTCCAAGGTGCTCCGATTCGTGCGAATAGTCTACTACTACTTCCAGAATAGGAACTTCATAGACAGCAGGATCATATTGCGCATAGTAGGCATGGTCTCCGTTGAACTTCTGATAATAATGCTCGCGTACAGCATCTATTGCAACGCCAATTGCATCTCCGGCGCCTGTTTGGACGCGTCTTGCAACAGTTTAGACGCCATAGTAGCCCTAACTGCGTGTTTGACG
Source organism: Melinopterus prodromus (assembly GCA_964023965.1). Classification (NCBI taxonomy): domain Eukaryota; kingdom Metazoa; phylum Arthropoda; class Insecta; order Coleoptera; family Scarabaeidae; genus Melinopterus; species Melinopterus prodromus. The sequence goes on along the minus strand of OZ030391.1, from coordinate 1,687,443 downwards.
TCGTCGGGGCTTAACAGGTTCCCGGATACGCTACTGTGGAATGCTCTGACCACCTTTCTGCTATGCATTACTTTTTATTGCGTGCAGTTGTTGACTACTTGCGATGTTGCCCTGGAGTTTATAGAGGAGCACGTACCAAAGGTGTTGTTCGTCCATACTTATAGCAACGTCGTGAGGAAGAACCGAAGATGGAACTCTCCTAATTTCATCAAAGAACTGACGCATACGTACTTCAACACCGTTTGGACCATACGATACGGCTATAACGAGCATAGGTTCACCGATGAAGACCTACCAGACTCTTTCAAGCGTGAGATGGTGTCCGACGTCTACTGGGCGATCTTCAAACACTCTCATCTGTTTAAACATCGAAGTCAGAGTTTCTTACGCGAGGTCTGCACTATGGTCAAGCAAGAGTTTAAGCTACCCGGCGAGGTGATATGGAATCGGAACCAGTGGAAGAATAAGATGATCTATATAGTTTCGGGTACGCTACAGTTGCTTTCCGAAGAGGACGGTGAATCACCTGTGCTCGCATTCACGTCTGGAACGTGCCTAGGCGACTCGTGCCTGATCACTAATTACAGGTCCAGGAATAATGTTAGATGCAAAGGTTTTTGTGAGCTGTACACCATACAGACGCAAGACTTCAGTACGATCTACAGGAAGTTTCCTGTTGAGTATAAAATTCTTCAGACCTCGATCCACGCTAGGTACAATAATGCCAAGAACCTACTGGAATTAACCCTGAATAGTAGGTCTCATATAACCGATACGAAACGGAATCTCGATACGTATGGACTATTATGGATTAAAAATACCTTACATAAGCACATGTCAGTTGATAAAGAGACCATGAGGAGGCATAGGTTCCAAAACATCTTCCTCTTGAACGAGGTCAACCCTACCGACCTGAAAAAAGTGCTGTTCTGGGCTGAATACTTAGACACTCTATCGATCGCCGAACGACTAGAAATCGACACCGACACAGTCTTCTTAAAGCCCTCATTCCCTTGCATACTCCAGCCGAACTCGTTCATCGTCTACTTCTGGCAGGTCTTCATCGCCCTCTTGACTCTCTTCACAGCCTTCCTCATACCCAGACAAGCCTTCCTATCGGACGTCGAATTCCCATGGTTTGACCTGGTTATGGACATCATCACCTTCACGTACTGGTTCGACATCTACGTACAAATCTCAATTGGAATCACCACTAGAGAGGCGGTGTCCTCGAGCTTTGCGATGATTGCAAAAGCGAGGATGAGCACGATGGGCTTCTGGTGCGATATTTGCTCGTGCTTCCCGCTCGAATGCCTGAAGAGTATCCTCTTGACAGAACTGACCCGACAGGGGGCCGCCCTGCTATACATGAACCGTTTGGCCAAAATCTGGAGGCTAGAATCTCTGTTCGCCGCCTGGGAGAAGCAGTTCCACGCCAACTTCCTCCTGATCCACTTTTTGAGGTACTCGTTGTACTTCATCTGCATCATCTTCTACTTCTATTGCTGCCTGAGCGCGGTACGGCCCGACATGATGCACCACGAGGTGTTGTTCATCGCCGTGCAGCTGGTGTCGAACAGCGGTATCGCGATTATAGCTCTCCAGAAACACTTGGCGTACGCGTTTGGAAACCTTTTCTCGATTGTCCTCCATCTCGTGATGTATGCCCATTTCATCTCGGCCAACGCCCTGCTGAGTTTAAACAAGATCATCGTACAGCAGTATGCCGAGGAGATGCGGGAGGTTCTCAAGAAGATTCCCAGATTTTCGAGTCACGTCGACGAGTACCTCTACACGCAATGGCAGGACAACAGATGCGAGCATATAACATCGCGTTTCGACAACCTTCCGAAATGCCTGAACGGTGAGATGTTGCTGCATTTGGCCAAGGAGAAGGTCGAGCATCTGACCCTCTTCTCCGTCCTACCGCCGGAGGTCGTCTACGACATCGTCAGCACCGTCTTCCATTATCGCATCTATTCTCCCAACGAGCTCATCGTTAAGTCTGGCGATATAAAGTCTCACGTCATCATGGTCTTTGGTGGGGTTACCGAGGTGATGAGTCCCAGCGGCGATCTAGAAGAAATCGAAGCCGGTACGTACATGATCAACTTCATTGAAGCGGCACTAAGGACTCAAGCGGCAACCACCGTTCTCTGCACTACCCATTGCACAGCTTTTTACTTTGATATTATCGATTTTGAGTCGGTTCTTAGGAAGTACCCGGCCGTCTGGGTCGACTACAAGGAAGTGGTGGACGCTAGTTACGATCTGAAGCTGAAGTGTCGATACATCTGCGAGGACGAGGCTGATATCGGTTTGCTGATGAGGGAGGGCCCCCAGACTGGTAAGAATTGGGTTTCGTTCTCCAGGAATTTCAACAAGGACTCCTATGCTGAATACGACTATTACATCCCTTACGATAGGTTGTTCCCGTTCACATTCGTTCGGCACTTCCTCCTGAGGAACGTCTTCCTTCCCGATGGGAGATTCTTGATCATATGGGAGTCGATTAGGTGTACTTGCGCCATCCTGACCTGCATCCTCTTCTTCACATTTCCTTTCGTTAACCAGTTCAGGAAGTTGGGCATTATTTTGGACATTAGCTGCTTCGCTGATATGTACGTCAGGCTACACGTTGCTTATTACAACTCCAAAGGTATACTGATTACCCATCCCACGCAAACTGCTAAATACTACATCACCCATGGATTTTTCGTTGATTTACTGGGTTCCCTTCCACTAAGCTACCTGACGGCAAGCGATGCCTTTGGATACTTCACCCTGAACTTATTTAGGTTGCCTCAACTCCATAGGTATGTCAGGTTTATGCAGACACTTCGCGCGGACCCCACTAAGCGTATCAGTAAGTGGCAAGGTGTGATGTATATACCATTGGCATGCGTCATCGTCAATCTTTTCGGGACGTTGCTGGTGACGGTCGAATGCTTCCAGGAAATAGGTGCTATGATGTGCATGGAGGCTGTTATGATCGTGACATCGAACATTCACTGGTTTAGCGATGTCTTCATCCATATTAGCGGGGTATTCGTCGCCTGTAGCACATTCCTGAGCCTCGGCATGGGAACTTACCAGATTCGCTCGAGGGTAAGTTCGTTGATGATAGCAGCCATATGCATCATCGGTGTTTATTTCAAAGCCCTGGTCATATCCCACTTTCTGACCATGTACTCGTTTCGAAATAAAACGCTGAGCCAGTACCAAGACGCGGTGCGCTCGTTGAAGGTGTTCCTGCACTCGATGAGGATCGACAAGAGGTTGAGGAGGGCTATCATCGACGCTTGCGAGCTACAGTGGAAGAATTTGAAATCGAGGGACATCCACGCGCTAACTGCGCCGATTGTGGGTACCTTGAGGATCGATATGCTCTACGACTATTACGGCGAAGAAATGTTTCAAAAATCCGTTTTTGTGTGGAAGAGAAGGTCGTTTTACAGGAATTTGATCTGTAGCGTCAAGGACGAGTGCTACCCCAAAGGTGGATACGTCACGACCATGAACGATATCACCAGATACACGATGATCTTGTTCCGTGGAACTGTTGACGTGCTGGCCGCTGACGGTATGGTGCTCACCACCTTAGCCGAAGGAAGCATCTTTGGAAATGTGGAGTATACCGAGTACTCGCGGATCAAATGCAGCATTGTCGCTAATGCGAATATCAGAGTCTTGACCGTACCGTCGCCAATTTTCCATAACTTGCTGCACCACTATCCTAAAATAAAGTCCCAATTCAACGAAATGAAGTGGAAATATATCACCTACATACCTGCGTTTAAGGACGAACGTACGAAGGCTACGAAAGTGACGACGCCACTTCCGCAGGCCAGGAAGGGGGGGACTAGGTTCTCTAAGATTCGAAGTATGGTGCTGGTGACGGTTGATCCTAACTCGAAACTAGCCAACGTCTGGCAGATTATAACGCTGATGTACTCCTGTTATCTGAGCATACTGATGGACTTGTACCAGCTGGGCGCCATGGAATTCTGCTACACCTTGCTGTCGATGCAATACATCAGCGACATCTTGTATTTCTTCCATCTAGTCGGCAAATACTTCGCGCCGTACGTAGACGAAGCCGGCAGGGTGATCACCGACCCAAGACTGATCAAACTGAAGCACTCGCAGAAGAAGAAGTGGTTCATCTTGTATTTCCTGAGTGTGGTTCCAATAGATTTACCAATTATGGTCTTCATGACGAAGAAGCCACTCAAATACTACTTATTCGGTATATTTCGAATGAATCGGATGTTGAGGTTTGCTTACGTCGTCCACTACTTTAAGAACTCCGCGCATAAAATAAAAAGCGACGTCATTTTCGCTCGATTCTGCTACATTATACTCTGGATGACCCTGATTCTATTTGGCATGGCTTCCTTCCTGTCGCTGGTGTCCTGCATGATCCCCGGGTCGTTTCTGCCACTTCTGCCAACGTGCGAGATGATGTCGATGATGTCGATGAGGAATCGAATGGCGCTCTACATGAAGTACGTGAGCATCACCAGCCACTTCCTCACGTTCAGCGGGCAGCACGTGTACACGCCTCAGAACGAGACCATGCTGCTCTTGTGCATCGTCTATTCGCTGATCTCTTTGTATATCTACGCTATAATCTATTCGAAGATATTCGCCGTCGTTAGAGATGGTAGTCGACAGAGGATTCGGTTCAGGGAGTTTGGAAATCGGCTGAAGAAGTACATGCTCATCGAAGACGCTTCCATAGCTTTGATCGATAGGGTTATACGTTATGTCGAGTTGCTCTGGTTCCGGACTAAAGGCACCACGTATCCTGACCTGTTGAGGGATGCGCCTCTATACCTGCAAGACGCGATTCTCGTTGACGCGTATTATGCCCTAATCGGTGAACATCCTCTCTTTCAAAATTGTCATTTCGATTGCGTCAGGCAGATCATTCAAAAGACCAAAACCGAGATTTATTTTTATGACGAGTACATACAGTTTAAAGGCATCATTCAGGCAACGATGTACTTCATTTATAGGGGTAGTGTTCGGGTGATAGACGAAATGGACGCCCATGACTTTACTAGGAAGATGCTGACCGAGGGGGATAGTTTTGGCATACTTGAAGGGTTGTTTGGGGAGAAGAAGCACCAATATACGTTTCAGGTGCACACCAGTGCTGTCATTATTAGTTTGACTTTACAGGATTGGCAGTACCTATTGGATTTCTTTCCAGCCAGCAAGGAGAAGATTTATAGGGTTGCCGACTTTTTTGTTGGTGAAGAAACTAGACCGTAGTTAATTCAAATGTGTTATTGTATTAAAGTTTGGTGTTAATGTTTAGTTTGATAATGTGACTGTTGGAGAAAATATATGAAATAATTATTGAATCAAGTAGTTATATTATTTGGATTTTTATAATGGAGCTTGTACAGCCGGGGAAAATTCAATGGTGACAGGCTTGCCGCTAGTGTACACCAAACGTAGGTCGGAGAATGTCGGTCGTCGTATACCTACCTGGTAGTCATAAAACCGAAGAGTTACTTCTGTTTCATTTCATTTTAAGTTTTCTGTATATAGATGGTATGAATATGAGTTTCGTATTTATATAATATATTTTCGATATTCGGAGCGAAACTGCCGCTCGTAGCTAGAGATTGTTATTCGTTAATATTTTTGTTTCGATATGCAATTGCAGTATTATTTCATTTATACTAAAATACATAGTAACGTTAGTTATAATTGTAAAAATTTTAATTAGGCACATATTGAAATACTTCATCATCATGGCTACCTCGGTGTATGCATCAAGGCAAACCGATTACTACATCCGATATCCGCTGTCAATAATTTTTAAAGTAGGTAATTCCAGATAGGAAGTTCCTGTAAGTGAAAAAAACTCATTTTTCTCGGTTTCTACTTAGTCCCAGACCGAAATAATATACTTTTATCTCAAAATGTTTTATATTTATTTAATTTACGTTATGGTAAGTAATGAAAATTGCATATAATTATGTATTCAACAAAAATAATATAAATATAACATGAGTTCCATTTTGTCAAATTTCTATACTTTATGTGCTGGTTGTAAAGATATATTATTATTGAATATTGTTAATATCTACTATTATATTAAATAGTACCATTTAATATCAGAGAGCTTTACTTTGAAAATTATCTCGTAAAAGAATATTATGATCAAATATAATTCGATCCGTGCAACGAAGACTATCGTAGCTCAAGTGCAATCCCTATGTAGTTAGTATAGTCTTGGTTGCATGGGTCGATATTATGTATAATATACCTATGTATTATGCAAAGACAACCATCAACCCACAAAAACTGTTTCAGGTTGTCGAACGTATTGCATAAAATATTGGTTTTAGGTCGCACTACATTTTTATCATATTTCATTTTAAATTACATATAATGTTTAAATTGCAGTTTAATTAAACTAATGGACGTATTTAACGACCTTTTAGCTGCTCATTATAATTTATAGAGGTTTGGACTGTATTGCACATTTATTTACTTAAGTGTTTAAAATGTATTATAAAAGGAATATTCATATTTATTATATGTCCAACATTTTTTCCATGTCATTCAGAGTAAAACTTTTCATATGGACCTAATTGTCCACTTGAAATATTAGCAAAATAAATTTTTATATAAAATATAATTTCCGGGGTAATGCCACTGCTTTTCTAATTTAACCGTTTGTATTACCAATTGTTATGCAGCAACGGATAACTTCGACTACAACCATTTTATGTTTTTTTACAAATTTTCTGGTGTTCAAATTGACAAGTTGGAGGATTTTTATAATAGCAATTCATTCCAGAGATTTTGTCGTATCCATACCCTACATAATAAATAATATAATTCAATTGATTTAATATTAAGGTAAATAACAATTTAATGATAATAAAATAATCAACAAAACCAATAGCACGCAAACATTTTAACAAAACACTTATATTTACAATACACGTATTCATACCCAATGCACTACAATAATGATTTTAATCATACAAAAGCAAACTTACCGATATATTTAGTTCATTTGCGATCTCTCCTTTGTTTCTGCCAAGTTCCCAAAGGATGACGATTCTTGCACGATCTTCAATAGACAGGTGATAGGGCATTGTAACTCTTCGAAATTGTGTGTCGATGGCACGAAGTCACAACGTTATGTGATACATATTTTCAATATTTGCCTAATTTGCGGAAAGGCCAGCAAAAAAGTAAATTAAGGAACAAAACGCGACCCATAGTGTAATAAAAATACCTACCTTTGTGCTTGATCGTCCGGTAGGTCGGCCGCAATACAAAATATTATACAAGGAACTAGTGGACTTGAAACTTTTGCAATACGGCGAAAACGATTGAGTAATATAAATATAGATTGAAATTTCAATGATTTTATTATAAATTTCAAAGTTATTTGCATATCGTTCTGATGTGATATCATTTATATTGGATTGTAAATCCTGCCCTTACATGTCATACATAAAAGAAAATTGTTTGTGGATGTTATTATAGAACGTAAATATATAATTTTAATAAACATAAAAATAACAACATTTTTATAATTAAGCTAAAATGCTGAACAACACTGTAGTATCAGTTCTAAAGGGCATATCTGCAGCAAAGAAGAAACCGGGGCAAATACGATTTACAACTACATGCAAAAAAATACATTAAATATTACAGTGCACTTTTGTCAGTTTCGGATATCGGAAACATATAAATAGACGAAATTCGATTTCATTCCATAGATACAGAAAAATAAAACGAAACGAAACAAAAGTAACCCATTGGTTTTATGACTTTAGCAGGTAGGTATCCAACGACCCACAATCTCCGAGCTACGTTTGGTGTACACTAGCGGCAAGCCTGTCACCATTGAATTTTCCCCGGCTGTACAGCGCTAAAAATTAGCGCATTTTTCAACTCAAACGTCCCGTGAACGCTCTGACATATGATCGTTAAATTTGTATATAGAATAGATATGGAGATGAGTTTTTCGAGGTCAAAATAACTAGATAAAAATATAAGGTATCCATAATTTGTTTCAATCTATTATTTTATATCTTTTATTTCGTTCAGTGAAGCTTGCGTAATTCGTAAGAAACGTATTATGACGTATGTGCCACGCTGAGATCGCTATGCGTCCACCTCGGCAGTTACAGAAATAATGTCCCCAACTTTATGGTGAGTGATACAAGACAAGCCCAGCTATCCTGTTGCATTGCGTAGCAGCTGACGTGTACTATTAGACTGTCTACACGTCGCCGGTCTAGGTTGAATGGCTCCAACGCATTCTGAACTTTCGCCCCCTCGTCGATGGCTTGCAAGGCAAAAATTGTATAAACCACCGTATACATAGTAAACATTGAGAAAATTAATTCTCTTGTCGAGACGTAAGTCCAAATTATGATGCATCAGCAACATCGCGACTCTTCATAATTCCGGATGTCCTCCATGGCGATGAAAGCTCTAAGTTGTCTTTGAAGATTCTCTCAAAGATTCTCCAGATTCTACACCCTCGATTGTCTATATCGTCGACGTGGCATACGACCCACCCCCAGTTTTCTCATTAATGGCAGCATCCGAGAAATGCGGTAGTTAATTATCGCCGTCTTGTTTCACGCAACTTCTGCGATCCAGCCTCGACTATCATCGCGTCGACTTATTGACAAATCACAGGTAATATCTCCAGGGTGATAACAAATGGCGCCAAGCGGGCGCGCTATAGCCGATCTGGCATAACGGCTGGCGTATTTCGCGCGCTCGAAATATCAAAAGCACAACTGTTTATAGATATATAGTCTGTAATTATCGGAGTGCGCTTTTCCAGTCTACGTCATCCTTCATTTTGCGGCGTGCGATGTTCGATTTTCCTCGCTACGCCCTCTTCTGGTCTGATTGAGCTCTAGAATCACTCATGGTACTACCGTGGCCATATATTATGCCCCCTCTTTTGAAGTCCATTTTCTCGCAAATTTAAGGGCGACAAAATTGAAAAAATTCTGATGTTGTCCTTGATTAATATGCTACAACTCATAAAAATTAGAAACCCGTATATGTTGGCGTTTTCCCGATTTTTCCAAATTAAGACGAATTGGCGCTGTTTTTGCCCCGTAAATTTGATTCGTTTAAATTTAGCAATTAATTACTCCGAACGGAAATAAATGTGTATTTTTGTAAAATCATGGGATTAGACCCACAAGAAGCTACATTATGCAATGCCAGCAATTCCTTTATTAGAAGAGCTAGAATAATGAAATATAGACTATAGGCTACCCACTAATTCATAGGTTTAAAGCTTATTACAAAATCATTTTTTATCTTGCATTTTCCCTACAAAAGATCGAGTTGAAGCATCTCATGATTGCTGCAATTGACGCGGCGCTCTTCGGTCTTTAGGGCGAGCGGGGGAAGGGATCGACAGCGACGCTGCAAGTAGTGGCGGATCGCACGTGCATTAGTTACTAGGAGAACAGTGTTTACGGACACAATATATATAACGACACGGCGATTATGCCTCGCCAAAGAAATTTGGATATCCGGCGACAGATTACCGAATTAAAAAATAATAGCAAAATGACTCAATAAGATAACAGAACCACGAACAGGCATTTGGAAGTCCCATGGAATTTTTTGGCAATTTAAATCGGGTTTCGGGATTAGCATTTAAAATTAATGAACGATCTGCAAAATAATCTTTGTCTACAAATTTACGATGCTGACGTTTGTAATATATGTATATGTATTTAATATATGTATTTAAATATTATTAATAAATAAACTGTTGAAACTATTATAATAGTTTGAATATTTATATAACAAAATCGGGCATACTTTTTAAATATTTTTTGGGTTTATCAAGCAAACTTAATTTAGTATTCACCACTAATCGGAAAATCTGCTAACTCCATATTATTATTAGATCTATCCGTTTCCATCAAAATCTTGTTTACAGCCTTACTGTATAAAACTGAAGAAAACATAAACGCCAATCGATAGAAGAGATTTCTCTCGGACCGGGTCACATATTATAATCAAAATTATGCAAAAATTAAGAATTTAATTGTTAGTTAAAATTACTACCTTGACAAGTTATCGTTATTTTTGTGTATTAATAATAAGCTGCCCCGGTTCTCTCAGCTGTGTCGGTTCTGTCCGACATGACAGCACCGCTAACGCCTCCCTTCCCCGCAGCACCCCAAAGACCGTAGAGCGTCGGAATTCACGCGGACTTTCAGCACGATCTTTTATATGAAAAATGCAAGATAACAATGATTATGTAATAAACTTTAAACCTATGAATTATTGGGTAGTCTATATTTCATTATCCTAGTTCTTATAATAACGGAATTGCTGGCATTGCATAATATAGCTTTTTCTGGGTCAACCACTATAATATTTCTATTATTTTCGTATTAGTTTCACATAGCGTACGTGTTTCTCGCGCGTGTTTCTCCTCCTCGTCGCATTCTCCATCTTATAGACATAAATTATACAAAAATTTTCAAGACATTTCCGACTGTTTTCACTGCCGTGATCCTAAGGAACGGATCCTAAGGCCTCCCCCAATCAATACAAAAAGAAAATACACGAAACCAGGAGCGAGAAAAAACTAGGTCATAAATATCGACAGGCGGGAGAGAGGGTATTCGTTATGGTGAATATAATTTAATGACTGCACTGCCTAGCAGCGCCCTCTCCAACCCAAACCCAAGCCAGCGGCAACCGTTCCTTTCGCCGACGATTGTTGTCGATTGGACCGATATTTCTTGCCGTCGTTGATCCCGCCCTTTCACACGGCACTGCAGGCCTTCAAGCCCGACTCCGACGACACACACTGTCGTTCCTCTCGAACTCTTTATCATCATCAGCAGGGCGCGTTCAACGGGCTACGTCGTTATATAAGTCGGTGTTTCAGCTAAGCTGCCAGAGGCAGACTTGAATGAATGAATATAATAACCATCCGTGCGGCCGAAGGCGCCGGAAATTTAGTTTCCGTTATTGCCGTAGGGGGCGCTCCGCCCCGGAACGTCTTTATCCTGACCGAGGAGCTCCCCGGGTTTTAACTTAACATTCACGGACCCTACCACCGTACATGCACGATCTGCATGCAATGGAGAGATCAAGGGAGTATATACTGGGAGTTAAGACCTTAGAGCTATTTGAGAATGCGAACTTGACCTATATTCGGGTGGGTTTGTAGAGGGTTAATTTTATGTAGATTCTATGAGTTATGGCGGTATTTGAGTTAATCGCTGAAAGGGTGTAGTGCATTTAGGGATTGCTTGGGTTGAAGTGGAGCAGAGGAGAAATAAAAACTGTACTGAAAATGTTTGTGGATGTGGTGTGTTTTGATGGACTTGAAGTCTGGTGATGTATCTGTTTGTCATGTCTCTATGATCTTTTGTTTCTCATGTATTAAATATAGACCAGGGTCGATAATTTAAGAAACCAAAAAAAATAAAAGTAGAATGAAACCCATTGGAGAAGGAAGAGAATATAACAAAAATGAAAGGAAAAATAATTTACGGGCGAATAATTTAGGACTTGTAGTTTTGCCGGTAATCGAGATAAACCGCTTTTTACCCTTAAAAACTCACCCTCTCCCACTTCCCGACTTCAGATCGCCCGTAAATTATTTTTCCTTTCATTTTTGTTATATTCTCTTCCTTTTCCAATGGGTTTTATTCTACTTTTATTTTATTTCATTTTTTAAAATTTTCAAGGGCATCAGCACTGGTCTAATAGCTGAGTTTGGCAGAAAATATCAAATTTGTATCCATCGTTGGGCAAAAAAGAATCTAAATATTTCTACCTAACCACATTGGGGTATTTGATCCAAAAAGCTGTCCATTAATCAAATTTCTGAATTGTTAAATTCCAAAAATTAAACCAGTTTCTGGGATAGGTAAAGGGCCGGTCTATTAAAAGTCGGCACTATTTTTTCACACGAGCCCCGCGCCACGTGTTGTTGTCAGCCGAAAGTTAGATTTTACCATGGCTGAACATAGACGCTCTTGAAAACGGTTGCAATTTTGTGTTTTAAGGAAAAATGTGACTTTTTTGTGATACGTTCTTTAGAACCAAGTACAAACTTTCATTCCACATTATTTTTATTAAAATTTACCCACAATTTTGTTTATTGCAGGGCCGAGAACATTCGCTGTTATAAAAGAACAGTTTTATGCAGAACTTGAGTGTTTTAGTTTAGTGTTTAGCTTAATTAAGCTTTTGAAAGTGATTCAATTATAGTATTCATATTTGACATTACAACTACTGGAAAATCTGCTGCGGATAGGTGCGGATGCGTTCTTTTTAATTATATTATTTCTAATACGTTGTAAAGGAAAATCCAAAAAGTGATGTACCGGCTTATATGTAATTTGATGCAATTTCTTGATACCGTGATGGTAGAGGTAATTTAGAACATATTTAACCATATTTAGCTATAAACAAATGGTTACAGTTATCGAGATATTGATAATTTTATCTTCAATGCATCTTGTATGTTGTAAATGCCGTTCTGTACGTATATTTTTCCGTTTTGGATTATGTATAGCAAATAACCCCGATGACCTAGACTAGGTCATGACTCTTAAAAAAACATCCAAACAAAACCTTAAACTTTGTACTTGTATATGAATTTCTTGGAAATTTGTTGCTTGAAGCCAATCGGATTCATATTCAAAGCAAGAAAATACATCGAAAGCACCTACTCGCATACACACTTCACTGCTTTAAAATGGATTCTTGTTGAGGAGAGACAATAGTAAGTTTGTCAATAGAAACTGGTTAGGCGTTTTCGATAAATGTGTTTATGCGGAATGCGAATCCGGGTTCAAAACATGGGGATTAGGGTCATACCACTAAAAAGCGAACGTTTCAGCTTGAAGTATAAACAAATTTCGGAAGTTCTCATGAAAACAATAAGTATAAATATGAGACAATTTTAAAATAATACTAAAAATAATAGATTTTAAAGTGATAAATATGGTAAAATAGGTTCTTAATTGCCTCTACTATCACGTCTTAAAAGGAATGCATCGAACGGAAAATAGACAGATGTAAACTTTCATTTTCTTCCTCTGCCACTGGTTTTAAAAAATAAAACTTTTTTCAGGATTTTCTTACAACATAACAGAACCAAAAATATTATCTCATATAACGCAGAAACGACATGTATTGTTCAATTTTAAATCCGTCTATGCTGCTTATTTAAATAGGCTATGCCATATATTATTTTATAAATTTGACACAGTAGACATGATAGAAATAAAACACAAAAAAATATTGATGACAAATGTTGTAGCAGTAATTAATTTACAATAGGTACCGCTTATGGTGAATTTAGTTATCGTGACCACATGAACTACCTTAATCTAATTAAGTAGGCGTTTTATATGCTACGGATATGTAGTTATATCAGTTGAATAAAAACAAAATTGAATGAAGCATACATAATAAAAAGTGCTTTTACTTACCGATGTTTTAGTTGAATAACAATACCACAGAAATAATAGCATCTAATGACAAATCGAGTAGCTTTGTAGGCCTTCTTAGCGTCTAAATTCTTATAAAAATGCATTATCTCAGCAATGTATTGCTCAAAAATGTAAAGGCTAGGCCACACTTTTAATTTCACCAATTGATTGAATTTAATTTTGAGAGAACAATCAAAAAATAACCAACGCACGATACAAAAAATGAATAAAACAGAACAAGAACAATTAAAGAGGGTAACGTTCCCCGATCTACTTGTAATGAGGTAAGGGGCGCGTTGGATGCTTTCGACTACGCCAACAGCTCCCCTGCGGCCTCCGTCTGAATTCATTATAGATAAGAATTATTACGGCCACAATCATATCGTGTTATCAAATTTTCGTGCGATTCCGGTGTCCGAGGCTTCAATTTCCGCCGCGTTAAAACAGCTTCCGGTACGTGCCTTTTTCGCCGAAGCTGCATCTGCCACACGGTAAACCGACTGACGCCGTCGCGACGTCATTTTCTCCCGGTTATAGCCAGGCTAAAGTGTGTAAGAGATATGATGTTAGCCATCAAATTTGCCCATTTATTTTCCCCCGTTTCGTGTTACCAAATCGTGACCGTTTTTGGGTCGTTCTTTTTCACAAATCGTGCACCGTTTATGACGTCACATTTTAGATTTGGCTTAAACTTTTTTTTTGAAAGTTGTATGCACTAAATAAGGTTATACCTGTATCAGGATTTAGTCGAAAAAAATTATTTTCAGAGTTATGAAAGTTTTAAGTTTGGATTATTTACGATTATTTGCCAAACCTTGCCATATTTAAAATTCAATATCCTGCGTACAATCATTACTTTAATTAATGGATATAATCGAAAAAATATATATAATATCCGCTACAATTTTACGTACAAAACCCATTTTTTTCTAGGATGGAGTCTCTTATAGTTTAAAAGATATTAAATATTATCTGACGTGAGCCACGCGCGGCGTGTCAAAACTCAATGAAAAACGCAGCAAACGACTACTTTAGGCGTGTGCGCGACGTTCTTGAACATCTCGCAGACAGCAGGCTGGTTCAACATGCTAGTGTAGTTTATTTTTTACGAACAGAGTGAGTTGATGTGCTTATTTATCAGATGCTGAAAATATTTATTTATTAAACGCCTTTCAAAAATGTGGAAGTTTTCTAACTATATCAAATGTACTAAATTCCGAACCGATAGATATTTCAATCCATTCAATTTACCTCCGCATCCAAATATAAAGAATAATAAGATCTCACAAAAGTAATAAAATGCCAATAACACTGCGCATGAAAATCAAAGTTCTTTTTTACGAGACGACGACTACCTAGTAAAGTCAATTCGGGTACGCAGAATTCAGTGGTGATTGCATTTTTCTACGTTAGGTCATTTAAACGAGAAATTTCCGTATTTTATTGCTGTGAAAATTCGTATTGGAGTTTTTCTTTGTGCAAGGAGTCCGAATTTGACAATATTTTTGCGATCGAATAAATATTTAGTACAGTTTTCATACAAAAAGCTTCAAAAAATGATCGAAAACGACCAAAAGCATTTTTTAAATGGAATTGGCCCAAAATTTGTTGGAATTTCATTTTGTGTATAAAAATACGTTCCTAACAATTTCCTTGCTATCAGAGAAGAAAAAAATCTGACCAGGCTGAATCTGTCCAGGCACTTGACTTTATCATACTTTATATAAAATTAATAGTTTAGCTGCATTAGATTCTATTTGATCAAGATCGGTCGTGTTAGCATTAAAATAATACTAGTAAGCCAGGATTGTCAAAATGTCAGACTTTGACTACCTACTGTCATTACTGTCAAATCCTAGCTAACTTGGTTATAATGTCATTATAATGCAGGCACTCTCGATCAAATAGAATTTGCTCATACAGCTAAACTATTAAGAAAATGTCATAGACATAAAATATTCAAAATTTCCTTTACTTTAATTTATTATTTAACTATTTTGACGAAATTACAGAAAATGCTGCTCAGTTGAAAAATCCTTGCAAAATGCTTACAGAAAACACCCAGTTCCTTTGGACCCTTTTGACCAAAAAGCTTTTCAGCTGTAAGTTTGATCATGAAACTACTAAATATGGACTTTCGTCCTGATGCGATAACTTTAGTCGACACGTCATAATGTCAAGACGGTTTTGTGAAATTTCAATGATGTTGCAACCTGAAGTAAAATTTTTCGGTAAAAATTCAGATACACTTGTGTCTCCAGCTGATTCAAACGTCGTCGAGATATATTCATCCGTAGAGCTCGGTCTTTTTGAGTACGGTTTCAGAGTGCGGATTGTCAACTGAACAAATTTCGTTCATTTGTATGTCATCGAACGTAAGTTATTTCTGTTGTTCCGAAAACATATTTCTCGCACGCATAACATTCGTTTGAATTATGTACCTGTGTGTCTGCCCATATTACTGGTATACCAAAAGGCACCCATTCAATATGACCTTTAGACCACTGACGCAATGCTGATGTACCACCATAGCGTACAAATAATGCTCAGTGCCCAATTGACATCGCGAATGAATTCTTGATTGAAATATTGATAATATATTTGAACAATTTCCTGGGTAATTTTACGCCGACTAGGCGTAAGAATGTATTTGCCACACAGCACATAACGAAAGTTAATGAAACTACAAACTGATACCATTCTGAATGTTTTGTTCATGTATAAAAAAAATTTAATTCCTACAAATTTTGGGCTATTTCCATACAAAAATCAACGTTTCTTGCCGCTTTTGGTCATTTTTTGATGTTTTTTGGGTGCAAACTGTACTAAATATTTGTCGGGTCGCAAAAATAATGTCAAATTCGGATTCCTCGCCCCAAAAAAAAAAAACTCCAATACGAATTTTGAGAGCAATCGAAAATCGTAAAATTCCTCTCAAAAACGGGTCCCGTCTAAAAATTTTAAATTGATATTACTCGATTAAATGACCTAACTAGAGAAATGACTACCACCACTGATTTCAGCATACCCCAATTGACTTTACTAGGTAGGTCGTCGGCTTGTTCATTTTTTTTACTAGCACAGTGTAATTATTGGCATTGAATATACCTATAATATCTAGGTAAAAGTTATCACGGCTGTTTAAAACGTATGATTTTCGTTCAAGAATCAATAAATTGTTACTTTCGAAAATGTTCTGAATATCCTGGTGCAACACATTTGATCGACGAATCACTTATAGACAATGGATGAACGTCGACAGAACCACTTTGCAACTAATGATATCCCCAGTTGATGAATAGTTAGAAAAATTGAAGACCGGTTTAGAAAAATTACTATTGCATTCATACTTAGTGAAAGGCTAAAATGATTATAAGAACAGCAAAAAACAATCCTTGCTAGAAGATGACTGCACACAGTCATCTTCTCGTTTCTGAGAACTATGCTTTATTCTTTATATTTGGATGCGGAGGCAAATTGAATAGATTGAAACATCGGTTCGAAATTTAGAACGTTTGATACGGTTAGACTTCGGAATTTTTTAAAGGCGTTTAATCAATAAATATTATTATTTTTTTAAAATGAATTCCCAATAAAGGTATCCACTAAATTTCCGAGAAAAAGCCATAAAAATTGTTTGGTGTAATTTAAAAAGTGATTTTTTCTTTTCGAAATCCGCACGATTTGGAAAAGAACGCCCCTTTTGCGGTAAAATCCGGAAGGCCAGAAACACACACGCTACGAGTAAATTTTGACGAGCCAGGTTCTAATCAAATTTGCGGACGCCAGTGAATACTGCAACCCGATACTTTCCGCGGCAGATCCCAAAAACGGAATTGTCTATACAAACACTTCCGGCGAATATCACCATTAATACATCAACCGGTTTTTACAGTTGTTTATCCGTCATTATCTACGCTATCCTTTACGACTGCGCCATGTATGTTCACCAGTATTTTTCCACTAATAGGTATTTCACATCCGCACACAGCTTTGATAGCAATTAGCCGTCCAAATTTAGCGTAGAGCTAGGCTGTGTCGAAATTGATTCCACTCGTGTCATTTGTTTTTCCCCGGAAAATTCGTCGAAACAAGCTGATCCGTCCAGTTCCCGCCAACTAGACGGAAATCCGTCCATTCGATTGGAGCGTTGGAGGGTGCGAGGGTGGACCCCCTCACCCTCTTGCACTCTCGTATCCCTATTTTTTAATCAGTCTGTCTTTGAAATCAGTCCGGTCAGTTATATACAGTCACCGGCGGAGAAAGGCGTGTGAAGGGGTGGTAAGGGGGTAGTAAGGGGGTAGTAAGGGGGTAGTGAAGGGGTAGTGAAGGGGTGGTGAAGGGGTGGTAGGGATGTTTGATGAATTGACGGCCCCGGATCCATATAACGATCCCTTTCAGGAAGAACGCTGCAATTAGTGTAGAAAATTGGTCTATTCGTTTATATTTGTGAGGGGTAGTTTTTTTTTGCTTCTTCCGACGAACGCCAGCGCTAAGGCGGAGAACGGCGGCCGATTTAATTCATCGTGTCCCTTTTCGAACCGACCGAACGGACAAAATTGATTATATAAATTTATTAGTCGTAAATTGTGCAGGACGGTATTAAGCGTTTCCGCCCGTTTACTTTATTTCGCTTTTGTGCACGGGTGGGGGGGGGGGGTCTACAGTGATGGCGCAAAAACTGAAACGTAAGGGCGGGAAAAAGGATAGACCTGTTTGTGTTTAGAGTATACTCCGGGGTACCACCAAATTTATGTCAAATAACTTTTGTAATATTTGATTACAGATTTTAATCATTTTTATTTAGGGAAACATTAAAAATTTGTTTTCATTATGAATGACAATATTTTGGAGACTGTGGCGAACTTAATAATAAAATTATAAACCCCTACCCACAACAAGTATTTTAGAAACCTAAATACGTATTTCAGCAACTAAGTTGCCATCTTCAGTAGAACCTAAAAAAAAGGAAAAGAGAGATTAGCACTTCATAGTATCTTTACTGGATATTGTCCAAGCAAATCACTAGTGGAAGTGACGTCCATGTTAAAAATTACCCTATATATACCCAAGTTGTTCTTCACGCCTCAGTGAATTTTGATCATTGAAGCGTAAAAAAACATGTTTTAATTAAAGCAGGTCAAACAATGGCGAACTACGTATAGGACCCCTGTCTAAATTTATTAATTTATCTCTATTCAAGTGAATAAAGATACTTTCCAAGCTGTTTAGTTCCCTATTATTTGACACAGCTTTTACAAGTTTTAAGTCATCTACTTTATGACCTGTGTCTAAAATATGTTGAGCCACACTAGATTTTTCAAAACGATTATATTTAAATTGAGCTACATGTTCTTTGAACCTAGTTAAAATTGTTCTTCTAGTCTGGCCTACGAATTCTTTTTCACAGTCATGACATTTGATACAATATATACCAGATTTATCAAGTACATCTACCTTATCCTTTGGGTTTCCAAGAAGGTTTTTTATGCTATTATGAGTCGAATATGCTATACAGAGATTTTGTGATGTAAAAATACTTCTCAAACCCCTTGTATATGCACAATCGAACGGTATTTTAACATATTTCTTCTTTTCTACAGACAAAGTATTTAAAGTAGATATTTGATTTACATATATTTTTTGATTCTGCTTCTTAATCATTCTATCAACTAATTTCTCAGGGTACCCATTATGTATGACAACATTCTTAATAAACAACAATTCTTGCTGATATCTATCTGCTGACAATGGAAATTTCAATAACCTATTTACTAAACAACTAATAAAAGACAATTTTTGTTGAAAGGGATGAATGAACAATCAGGTTTATCCCTAATGATTCGCAGCATCATTGTCAACAAAAATTGTCTTTTATTAGTTGTTTAGTAAATAGGTTATTGAAATTTCCATTGTCAGCAGATAGATATCAGCAAGAATTGTTGTTTATTAAGAATGTTGTCATACATAATGGGTACCCTGAGAAATTAGTTGATAGAATGATTAAGAAGCAGAATCAAAAAATATATGTAAATCAAATATCTACTTTAAATACTTTGTCTGTAGAAAAGAAGAAATATGTTAAAATACCGTTCGATTGTGCATATACAAGGGGTTTGAGAAGTATTTTTACATCACAAAATCTCTGTATAGCATATTCGACTCATAATAGCATAAAAAACCTTCTTGGAAACCCAAAGGATAAGGTAGACGTACTTGATAAATCTGGTATATATTGTATCAAATGTCATGCTTGTGAAAAAGAATACGTAGGCCAGACTAGAAGAACAATTTTAACTAGGTTCAAAGAACATGTAGCTCATTTTAAATATAATCGTTTTGAAAAATCTAGTGTGGCTCAACATATTTTAGACACAGGTCATAAAGTAGTTGTAGATGACTTAAAACTTGTAAAAGCTGTGTCAAATAATAGGGAACTAAACAGCTTGGAAAGTATCTTTATTCACTTGAATAGAGATAAATTAATAAATTCAGACAGGGGTCCTATACCTTGTTCGCCATTGTTTGACCTGCTTTAATTAAAACATGTTTTTTTACGCTTCAATGATCAAAATTCACTGAGGCGTGAACAATAACTTGGGTATATATAGGGTAATTTTTAACATGGACGTCACTTCCACTAGTGATTTGCTTGGACAATATCCAGTAAAGATACTTTGGAGTGCTAATCTCTCTTTTCCTTTTTTTTTAGGTTCTACTGAAGATGGCAACTTAGTTGCTGAAATACGTATTTAGGTTTCTAAAATACTTGTTGTGGTTAGGGGTTTATAATTTTATTATTTCATTATGAATCCAAAAACAGTGTCATAATCTATTCATTATGAAACCAAAGTAACTCTTGCTTTACCCTAATCTGAGTGTAATTTTGTGATCATTTTTGTTTACAGATATCAAGATCGAACTCGAGGGAAGTCACCCTAACGGAAGTCACGAGGGAAACCACCGGGGAATTCAAATGCGAGGTATCAGCGGACGCACCACTTTTTCACACCGAGATAAAGGCAGCAAACCTACTCGTAGCAGGTGCATTATTATCTTTTTCTTTTCCTCTAGTAGCAATATTGTGGCCCTTGAGGCTCCCGACCTTGAGAACGCGAGAATAACCCACGTCATAATTATTGCACCAAACGCGAAATGCTCGATACCAATCCATTCTGAAGGTGCAACTGCCATCGGAAAGGAATTTCAATATTTATAAAAATTATTTATGACAAATATCTTTATGACAAAGGCCTAGGTCAATAGCCCGTTCGAACACCAAATCAAATTTATCAAATGAAACTAATTATGTAATAAACCTGTACAAAGCTGGATGTTAGAATAAAGATTATTACTAGTACTATAATACAAGCTTTAGAAGACAAAAATTGGCGCACGAGTTGTTTTGTTATATACTATTTTTTCTACCTTGCGACATTAATTTTACATGAATTTCGAAAAATGCGGTTGTTATCTTACAATTTAAAGTAATTTTATATTCAACAGTTGGTAGTTAGTGTAAAATTCACAACTACGACTGACGCGAACCAATAGCGATTGAGATGTCAGCCTTATTTGACACTTGACGTCAATATCATAAATCTCGGAAAACCAAAAGTTACTAAAAGTCTGTGATCTAGAGTTTTCATAATGACACCGAAAGCGGTTTCGTTATGAGTTTATAACGAACGCAAAGTAGAAAAAAACATTTACAATTTTCAATTAGTAATAAATATTAATAAAATAAATAAAGAATTTAGAACATAATACAATTAAAATAAAAATGGGTATAGTTCTGCTACACATGCCACATAAAAAATAAAGATAAAAGATAAAATAAAGATAATAAATATGATGTTTTGATAATATATATTTTTGCCCTCATCTACATGTTATCCACATGTTATGTGGATTTATTAAGCCTTACATTAGTGTAAAGTTGTATTAAAAATGAGTTTATCAAAACTACTTGAGTAGCTGGTATGTAACTGCTAATATAAAGAATCTAGCCAAATTACCTAAATATTTGACAAACTAAGAAGGTTTTGAAAGTTTTATTATATTTAAATTTATATTACCGCGAATATGTCAGATGCTTGGAGGAACTATCACAATATACCAAATAGGTGGCGGCATTTATAACCGCCAGGTGATAGTACACGAACAAAAGTTTGTGGGGCCAGAAAATCAAAACACACACGCACACAAAACGTGGAATTATGTGAATACGGGCAAAAAGAAAACTTCGGAAGCAATTTGGTACATCGAGAGTGTCTTTTCCCTCAAACATTCAAGAGTTGGTTTATAGAAATAAATTCCAAAATTCCCGTTATGTTCTAAATTTATACAGACATATCTTTTTCTTTTCTGTATCAGACTAATGATTTTCGCCGCAAATAAACTTCATTCGGGTATTCATGTTTTCAATTCGGTAAAAAGTTAGAGCTGATAAAATTATCAATAAAACTGTATTTTAAACGGAATTGAGAAAACCAATAAGTCAATATGAACCTTTTTACTCGGAATGACATTTAGTTTTTAGAAGAAAATTTGTAAAAAGTTTTATGTGGGTTTTATTTTATTACTTAAATTTATTTAGTTTCTATTGTTCGAATGGGTATTGATTATGTATTTTCTCGTTTTCGCATTGTTTGATATGTATTTTATGTTTTATTTTTCTTTGATTTGTTAACATTTCAAACGGCTGTAACTTCTTAAGGAATAGAAAAACATATAAGACCATATAAAACATTATACTCAGAATGACATTTGATTTCTAAAAATTAATTCTGCCGACAAAAAAGGTTGACTATTAATATATTTATATTTTTTCTAATTAATGGTGTTTTGTAACTGCTATTTAATAATCGTTTTAATTTTGAGTCAAAGTTATATCAATGTTTTTGGTGCTCCGCGAATTTTTCGTATGATCAAAAGTGTTCCCTGACATCAAAAAGGTTAAGAACCACTGGTCTATACCATAGCTTATACCCAGCTTTGGAGAGAAGTTTGCTACAGCGCGCTATTTGAATTGATACGCGAGCCTTACATTGCCAATTGGTAATGTTGACCAACTAAAACATGCAAAAGGAACTCCTCATATATATTATTACGAAATATGGACGTCTGTAATACTGCAGCTATACGCAAATATGTAAATACAAAGTCACTTTCGGACGGCATGGCCGCGCAATAGGCATCGCTTTGCAGTGCACACTGCACGCATATAATCGGCTTATCGAAATGGATACACTATACAGTGCAATTGACAATTCGGAGTTAGATAAGCTGGTTTCGACTCAATTAATTAGCTTTTAGAATTTGCCGTTGTCCAATCATTGCCTGCTGATGACCTGTTTGCTGCGTAATGACCTAATCGAGTAAAATGCTGAGGGCTGCATCGCCCCATGTCCCTCCAATCAGCGAGTAACCGCGTACAGGCACAACACCTTTCCTCCATACAGTGACAATGTAAATTGTACAGTATTAGCAAATTTCGAAATAGTGTATTAAAGTATATTACAGTCAACTTTTCGGTTCAATATTGGTCTAAATCGACAAACTAGAAACCCATCTGCGCATGACTTCGTATCTATATATATATCTAATCATATGAAATCCCAAACGTGATTATCAGGAATTTTGACCCAGATGTGAGTCGTTTTGTGCCATAGTGCAACAAGCCAAAATACTAAAACTAAAAGCTTAAAACGACAAACTAGAATCTTATCAGATTACGCATGAGTCGTGGATGTCTTGCGTGCTTTACTCTATACAGTGAGCGCGTAAAGTATGGAAACATAACAAAATCTCAAGAACGGATTGCTATTTTAAAAAATCCTCGAACACGTCGACCCTTAATTATCAAAATACACCTTATGGTATCAAATTAATTTTTTTACCTTCAATTGTTTTTAACAGATGACGTCATCGTCATTTTTTTTAAATGACAACCTTTAATTATTTTTAATGAATTGGACAGATCTTGTAATTGACTTAATGGTAGCATAATATTTTTATGGCCTTACATAAGAACATTTTCGTAAAAATGACAATTGAAGTTTATGAAATAAAAGTGACAAAATCTCCGTAACGGCTCGTCCAAATTTAACGAAATTTTGGAATGAAGTATTTTGTACCCATGTGAAGTCACTTGCGTTATTATCGTTGATGCGACGTTTACAGTTTCTGAGATATAACCTCAAACTTGAATTTTAAATGGAACACCCTGTATATTTTGACATTTTCTGTTACAGTCTTTAATTGCCTATTCAATGTTACTACGCTTGTTATAGTATTATATCAAAAACATCTTGAAATTAACAAAAACCTTTATTACTTAGGTCTAAAAATTAAAGAAAAAACCGATAACAAAAAATAACAGCAGCTCAACTTAACAGAATCGTACAGTGCATACACCACTGCGTTTGCAGCGTTGCAAAATATTTAATTACAAAATTTCGTTAAATTCGGTCGAGCCGTTCCGGAGATTTTCTCACTTTTATTTCATAACATTCAATTGTTTTTTTTTCTCGAAAATTTTCCTATGTAAGGCCATAAAAATGTTATGCTACCATTAAGACAATTAAAATATCTGTCAACTTCATTAAAAAAATATAGGGTTGCCATTTTAAAAAAATGTCGATGACGTCATCTGTTAAAAACAATTGAAGGTAAAAAAATTAATTTGGTACCATAAGGTGTATTTTGATATTATAAATTGACGTGTTCGAGGATTTTTTAAAATAGCAAACCGTTCTTGAGACCTTGTCATGTTTCCATACTTTACGCGCTCACTGTATAGTAGTAATAGTATAGTAGTAATAGTAATATAAAAATCCAAACTTGATTTTCAGGATTTTTGTCCCAGATGTGAGTAGTTTTGCGCCATAGTGCATTGTTGACCAGCATGGAATATATCGTAACTATACTTGGTCGTAAATGCCAAAATTGGTTATTAAATGCCAAAACGGTTATTAGCAATTATATTATTATTAGTTATACTATTCACACGGCCGCGAGCGTGGGTGTTTATATAAGATATGATATGAGAGATGTCGATTTTGGGCGGCGTTTTCGATTGTCTGTCTATTGTATAATCGCACAATTACACTGTGCACGAAATTTTTTTTTGAACAAGCCGACGACCTACCTCGTAAGGTCAATTCGGGTACGCTGAATTCAGTGGTACTAGTCATTTCTCTAGGTTAGGTCATTTAGACGAGTAATATCAAAATCAAATTTTTAGGCGGAACCCGTTTTTGAGCGAAATTGTACGATTTTTATTGCTCTGAAAATTCGTTTTGGAGTTTTCTTTTGCAAGGAATCGGAATTTGACATTACTTTTGCGACCTGAGAAATATTTAGTACAGTTTTCATACAAAGAACATCAAAAAATAACCGAAAAAGACCAAAAGCATTTTTTAATTGAAATGGCACAAAATTTGTTGGAATTTCATTTTGTTTATAAAAATACGTTCCTAAAAATTTCCTTGCAATCAGAGAAGAAAAAAATCTGATGTGGCCGCAAAACTTTATCATACTTTATATAAAATTAATAGTCTAGCTGCAGGAGATTCTATTTGATCAAGATCTGTCGTGTCTGCATTAAAATAATACTAGTAAGCCAGGATTGCCAAAATGTCACTACCTGCTGTCATTACTGTCAAATCCTAGCTAACTTATATTATAATGCAGACACGATCTCGAATCAAATAGAATTTGCTCATACAGCTACACGATTAATTTTACCAGAAAATGTCATAGACATAAACTATACAAAATTTACTCTACTTTCATTCTTTATTTAACTATTTTGACGAATTTACAGAAATGGCAGCTCCGCATGTGTGAAGGTACTCTATATCATTTTCATGTTTTTGGCAACACGCGGTATATGCGTGATACGGATAAGATGAGATCAATTCCAATATATATATATATATATATATATATAATATACAAAATTTCCTCTACTTCAATTTATTGTTTAACTATTTTGTCGTGATTACAGAAATGGCTACTCAGTTGCAAAATACTTGCAAAATGCTTACAGGAAACATCCATTTCCTTTGGACCCTTTTGAACAAAAATCATGGTCATGAAACTTCTAAATATGGTCTTTCGTCCTGATGCGATAACTTTAGTCGACACGTCATAATGTCAAGACGGTTTTGTGAAATTTCAATGATTAAAAAATTAAAAATGGCACTGAAGCCAGATAACACATTCGGCTTTTCCCGCCGTTAGAATGTTGCGAGCATGCGTTACCAGTGTTGTGTCTCTTGTTGTAGTCACAAACTACACCCGTAGTTTTTTTGATATTCCTACACATTTTGGGCCATTTCCATACAAAAATCAACGTTTCTTGCCGTTTTCGGTCATTTTTTATGTTTTTGGTATGCA
This sequence comes from Melinopterus prodromus, assembly GCA_964023965.1. Lineage (NCBI taxonomy): Eukaryota > Metazoa > Arthropoda > Insecta > Coleoptera > Scarabaeidae > Melinopterus > Melinopterus prodromus. The sequence continues at coordinate 1,661,545 of OZ030391.1, read as the reverse complement.
AAATGTACTAAATATTTGTCGGATCGCAATAATGTCAAATTCGGATTTTTCGCACCAAAAAACACTCCAATACGAATTTTGAGAGCAATCCAAAATCATAAAATTTCTCTTAAAAATGGGACCCGCCTAGAAATTTGAATTTGATATTACTCGATTAAATGACCTAACCTAGAAAAATGACTACGACCACTGAATTCAGCGTACCCCAATTGACTTTACTAGGTAGGTCGTCGGCTTGTTCATTTTTTGACAGCAGAGTTTATTATTCAATGGCCTTCTCATTTTTATTTGTTTCAGATTAGATATTACCCCTTAAAAGAACTAAAAAGACACCTTAAACATAGTAATGTTAAAATTTGTCTGTCTAATTTTAGTATTCAACAGCTTATTAAGCTTATTAAATGTGGATTCTAAAGACCTTTGCCGTGAGTAAGAAAAAAAGCAGGCCTAAACATAACGTAAAATTGTTGTTCAACAAATTGAAAAATCTGAAAAATGCTGTTGTTTGTTGGAGAATGAAGGTCAGTTATTCTTCTTTTAATCTAATTTGGAAGTGGGACAAAAATGGTTGGCGTACGAATTTCTGTATACAGACTGTTCGGAAAGTAATGGGACTAAAGACATAGATTCCTGATGTCAAATTGCTAAAAAATATTTTAGTTAGCAGTGGCGTGTTATCGCATGGGGAAAATGGGCATTTGCCTAGCGCCCCTAATAACAGGGGGGCCTCCACAGCAGTATTTTGGAAACTCATTTCTGTAATAGACTACCACACCATGCCAATCCTCATTAACGGTGCAAGCAGATTTAGGCTCCTTTCAGCGAGGCCCCAACTAATCTATAACAAATTTATTACCGTCTCAAGAATAGTGAATTTGATATTTGCGGTCCTGGCGGTTGGGAGACAACATCAATCTTATATAAACTATAAATTAATGAGATAATTAATAAATTACCGTAGTAAGAATATCAAATTGAACTTTAGAGTAGTCTTGCCCATGGGATCCCAAAGAGAATGGAGGGAGTTTTAGCAGTTAAACTCATGTTTTTGCAATAAAAGAAACATGTCTAATACTATACAAAACTAATGAGAAACCCTTGACTAAGTTAAAAGAGAAAAACTGTATGAATTCTTCGAACATTTTCAGTCGACACTTTTCCTTTTGTGAATTCTATTCTGTAAAGATGAATGATCTAAAAGAGTCTGTAAAAAAATGCCGATCTGCAACATGCAAAACATGCAAAATAAAACGTGAAGGAATTCAACCAAATAGTTTTTATATAAAACTTTTTTTTTTAATTTAACGTCACTAATGTTAATTAACAATAACCTACTATTGGCTAAAACTTAACAAAAATTTGGTTTTCATTCACTGTCTTCAAAGGCGTTAAATTAATTTCAGGGGAGTGTTTAAAACGAACAAATATAGAGAAAAATTGACAATATTTAAAAACAAATCTATAATCATGGTCATTAAACTTTCTATAAAAAAGTCTTAATAACAATTTAAGAAAAAATTTAAAGGAGTTAAACGGTATGTGTAACGGTATATGAGTTACACCTAACGCAAATTAATTAATTTAATCAACTAAAAACTGTCATATTATATCATATGGAATACTTATAAAAATGGCGAGCTTTAAATTTAATCACAACCTCTTTACGTTTAAACTTTTTTCTGCTAGTTCTGTATAAAGCAACTCCGCGAATAACTTCAATAAAACTAATTTAATTTATCCGAGCGCCCCACTCACAGGCTTACAATTTTAATATCAAGCTATATATCTTACGGAATTCCTAATCCTAACATCCACTCAACGCACGGCTATTTCATAAATTCCCTCCTCTAAAATATGAAAGATTTACAGATCTCCCCAAGAAAATCCCGCGCAAAGGATCGCAATTAATCTCCCGTACAACCCCAAAGCCCCCCGCAGGAGGGCGCACCGACCCCCCTACTATACTCTATCTCCGCTAAGAGCGATTTAATTTTTCACCGTGAAAAAATAACTCGCCGTTAAATATTAATTTATAAAAAATACGAATTTATCATACTAACAATTTTTCATGCACATAAAACTGTGAGGTCCGGCGGTGGGGGTGGGGGTTAAAAAATCCCCCTTTCATGATATTACACGGAATTTATTGATGATGGTAATCTAACGGGGATGCAAATTTGACAAGAATCATTTATCATCCTAATAACTTTTCTTCTTTTTGAGACGGCGGGGCGGCTGCTCGTTGCTAGCATTAGCGGTTCCGGGGGGTTCATTGAGGGGTTTCGGGCGGTTTGGGGGGTGCGGGGAACGCGCACCTTATTTCATTAATTGTTTTCTTGTGCACGGATCGCGGCGGCGTCGCCGAATAACTGTCCTTGCGGTCATAATTCATGCCGGAAGCAACGCTAACCATCCCCTAAATTCAATACTGCGACGTCGGGGCTGTCGCCAGCGAAATTTATATGTCGTTCGTGGAACCGATTCGATAGATTGAACGCTAAAAGTTATTGTTTTAGTTGAAAAATTTCCATAACTGTGACATTTTTATTTGATCTACTATTTAGGGGAGTGTTACTCCAATTAAATTAAGGGGTAATGCAACTCTAGATTTTTGAGAAATCGTTTTTTTTTTGTTGCTTAAGTAGTGTCTTGAGAGCTTAGAAATAAGGTACAATACGTTTCATATTGGAAAAAATGTTAAAACGCTTATTTGATGCACGTACGGCCAAGTCTCTAGTCGAGTCTGATGTAACGTGTGTTGTTCTTGATTAGCTGGTAAAAAAATAGCAGAAATAATTAGTGACATTCCCGGAGTATATCGTGATCGAAAGGAGTCGAAAGGAAACTGCAGATTTTCAAATAGAACTAATATGACAAGCATTGAATCGTTTGGAACTAGAGTCGCCTCTACCTGATAACGTATCCACAGTCCACACCTGCAAAAAGGTAATGTCGGTTGATGATTATTACAACGTTGGTGTGGATGACGTTTAATTATCATCTTTTGAACTTTATTGCTGTGTATTTTCTGCTATTTCACAAGTTGTAGTGTGCAAAACGTGCAAATCAAATGCGAAATTGGCCGAAAGTGGCAACCGTGACTTAGGATTTCAAATCGTGGTTTCTTGTGAGAATTTTGAACAAACTTTCATTCCGAGTTGCCGATTTGTTCAAAAAGGATATGAAATAAATAGCGGAAGTATCCTTGCCATGCGCATAAGAATAGGCGTAGATGGAATTGAGAAGTTTTGCGCATTCAGGGACCTTCCTCGTCAGATTTTTCACTCATTTTACGAGAAAGGTGTTCGCGCCATTTATGTCGCAACAGAACCAGTTTGTCAACAAAGTATGCAGAAAGCAGCGGAAGAGGAAAGGGCTACAAATCAATTGAAAATAGTAAAAATGGTGTAAATACTGCAACGCTTACAAATTTTGGAAAAACCTAAAGAAATAAGAAACGGATAGATCATCTGCAAAACTAATAACACTTGTCCCCGCCATTTGACAAAAACCAGTGAGGGCAGTTAACCAAGAAGCCTCAAAATGAGCTTTGAATTTATAATAGACTAGCCATTCGTTGCAATCATGATACAATTGATAAAATGAAGAAAATAGATCTGTGCGACACTGCTCAATACATTCTGACTAATGAAATGCCGCAGCACGAGAATTGTCCACCTGGTGATTCATTTTCACTTTCAAGTAGCAAAGTAATTGTAGATATTGCAGCAAGTATAGCCATATGTGTTGTCAATGATGCATTATCCAGCCTTATGAAGATTATGGAGGTATTATGTATGAGCATCGGGCCAAACTGCAATAATTTCTGCGCGAAGGCTGACGCACGGCGCCTCATGTTTTCAGAGCCATCGCTGACTGATGCTGCAAAACAGGCCCGTCTGTCGGCAAAATCCAACAGAAAGAAACAAGAGGAGGAACATATTAATTTGAAAAGATAATTATATGGTCCAGGCATCGCCGACTATAGTCAAATATAACAATTCTATACATCAAAGTTACACAATACTTTAAACCGTGTTTTCTCAAAACCGCATTTTTCAAACTGGCCGCAAAGATAACTTTAACTGATCTCTGTCAATTCACTTGAAATTTTATATGCAGCTTCAGAACAACGTTATCTAGAGAAGTACATACGGATTTTACGATAAGTTCGAAACTTTTCTTGTTATGAACAAGTTTTAGCCTAATTTTGTACCTAAAAGTGATAATTTGTGTTAAAACTTTCTTCCGGATAGGGTAAGAAGATTGCTAATTCCAAATAACCTAAACAAATTTTCATAATTCAAAATGGCGAATTAAATCTGGCCATCAAAAGTGTGGAAAAGTTCTTATGAAACTTATTTGCTGTTACAGATATTGAAGATACTGGATTCCAAATTGGATAACGAATTAAGTAAAAAATTGAAACAAGGAGTCGTTTTTAGCCATTTACAAAATCCCTACTTCGCAAATCATATATCAAATCTGAAACCATAATTTCAACATTTGTGTCTTGTTCTTACTTTGTGTTATTTGAAACTCCTGAATTAAATCTACTTCCAAATCTATGACACGATGTCAAAATTTATAATAGTCCAGTCGTTATAGATTTGGATTCGGAAATTGAAATGCAGTCAATGATACACAGAGAGAAATTTTTGTTTGATTCAAATAAATATGCATTGACTAAAAGAAATTTGTCGTTTCAATAGAGGCAAAGAAATATTTATTTGCGGATAAAAACGCATTTGTTTGAAATATTTATTTGGTAGAAAGAACGTTGATTTGTGTCAAATAACTTATGTTTCCAGTTAAAAAGTTTGCAATTTGTGTATTATAAGAAATGAGATTTATTTACTTCAAATAATTATGATTGTGTTGAGTGAAAGAATTACATTTTTTTAAATTAACAAAATTGTTGGTCGAGTTTAAATGCTTAAAATTATTAATTTTTCGGAAGACTCGCCATGTGTCACCTCCTTTTTGGGATGTCGCGCATCCTCGACCAGTGCTTGGTCTTCCCAACCCAACATATAGTCAAGGTTAAGTTAGTAAAGTGTACTCTGATTTGGAATCGCAGTTGGATGACATTAAAAATATATTTATTTGAATCAAAATATGATTTCTTTGGTGGAAGTAAACGTATTTTAAAGCCAAAACAAAAATATTACTTTAAAGGAAATAAATCTCTTCTTGTGTACAAATATATTTATTTTAATCAAAATATGATTTCTTTGGCGGAAGTAAACCTATTTTTAAGCCAAAGACAAATTATTACTTTAAGCGAAATAAATCTCGCCTTATATACAAAATTATATGTTAGAATCAAAATTATATTTCATTGGTGTAAAGAAACGTTTTTTTAAAATCAAAATTAAAATATTACTTTAAAGGAAAGTAATTTTTGTTTGTATCCATATATATTTATTCCACTTAAATAAATATTTCAAATAAATTAATCTCTGCAAGCAAATAAACTAGAGTATTCAGTGAAGTAAATATTGTTGGCGTCAAAGAAATATGTTTTGACCCAAAAGAATAAGTTCAAACAAATACATTTCTTTAAAACAAGCAATCTTTTCTATCTGTGTACTGATATCTATGGCTTATGGTTGTTCAAGTAGTAACATATTAAAATGTTTAGAATCATAGTTAATATGCAATTTTTTAATTAACTTAAAACCCTCTAACTATTTTAGTTTGTTCAGGAGGATTTTTGAAACTTAGATTTTACGTTGTTTATCGGTGGTTGAATGTTATTATGTCGCTTCATGTGCGATTACGAGCAAAGAAGTTGGAATACAAATTATTATTATACACGTTTATGGATCAGATACATTGGGTAATTAATTCTAAAAAGTACAGCCCTCTAACTATTTTAGTTTGTTCAGGAGGATTTTTGAAACTTAGATTTTACGTAGTTTATCGGTGGTTGAATGTTATTATTTATCTTCATGTGCGATTACGAGCAAAGTAGTTGGGATACAAATTATTATTATACACGTTTATGGATCAGATACATTGGGTAATTAATTCTAAAAAGTACAGCCCTCTACCTATTTTAGTTTGTTCAGGAGGATTTTTGAAACTTAGATTTTACGTAGTTTATCGGTGGTTGAATGTTATTATTTATCTTCATGTGCGATTACGAGCAAAGTAGTTGGGATACAAATTATTATTATACACGTTTATGGATCAGATACATTGGGTAATTAATTCTAAAAAGTACAGCCCTCTATCTATTTTAGTTTGTTCAGGAGGATTTTTGAAACTTAGATTTTAAGTTGTTTATCGGTGGTTGAATGTTATTATTTCGCTTCATGTGCGATTACGAGCAAAGTAGTTGGGATACAAATTATTATTATACACGTTTATGGATCAGATACATTGGGTAATTAGTTCTAAAAAGTACAGCCCTCTATCTATTTTAGTTTGTTCAGGAGGACTTTTGAAACTTAGATTTTAAAAGTAATTTTTGTTTGTATCCATATATATTTATTCCACTTAAATAAATATTTCAAATAAATTAATCTCTGCAAGCAAATAAACTAGAGTATTCAGTGAAGTAAATATTGTTGGCGTCAAAGAAATATGTTTTGACCCAAAAGAATAAGTTCAAACAAATACATTTCTTTAAAACAAGCAATCTTTTCTATCTGTGTACTGATATCTATGGCTTATGGTTGTTCAAGTAGTAACATATTAAAATGTTTAGAATCATAGTTAATATGCAATTTTTTAATTAACTTAAAACCATTGAAAAATTGTGTCTGACAGACTCAATCGCAAACATAATAATACCACACTGCTGTAGCAAACAACATTTACCATCAAAGGGATTCAGGAACCTATACAAGAAAATGAACGTTCTAAATCAGGTATCAAATTGCCAAAATGATTGTCACATGGCAACCAATAAAGTTAAAATAGTTTAAAAAACTCAACTAAAGTGCGAATATGATGATTGTTATGAATCTTTTACCTAGCTTCAAAATGGAACTTTAGTTTGTTTTATAGTCTACAGATTATTATTCGTTTAGTTTGTTTTTAGTGTTTATTTTTTAAGATCAGCCAACAGAAGAACATGCAGAGAACCCTTTGTTTACGTCAAACTAAAATAACAAACCTCATACTTTAATTGAGTAATTTATTTTTTCAAGATCCATAAACCAAATTTCTGTTTCCCAAACTCCAGATTGTAAATATCACATCAAAAATAAATCCACAAAATACTGTTGACCCCTTCCTACTACATCGATACATTGTATGTGAAATTTGGCTTGAGCCGTGTAGTGTGAAAGGTAAATTTGTACGCGAAAGCAAGGCATCAAACGCGCGCCGATAACCTGGCAAACGTACATTCTGACAGACATAAAGTTTTAACCCCCCCCCCCCGGCCAGCGGCGTGACCCCATCCATCCCCGTTGCGAAATCGGATTTGACTTTATTCCGGTAACGCGCACAGAGGGCGCTGTCTACCGTTCACTCCCAATCACACACATTGTTTAAATGTACGTGTTTGTTTAACTCGTGCGCACCGGTCCACAATACTGCCCTATGGACCAACAGGAAACAATCACCCGGTAACCCCTTATCCAGTTTTTGCGATTCACTCCGTTCCGATCAATTTCAGTATCTGAATTACTCGATTTTTTTTTGTTCGCGTTGTGTACGTAAACGTGTGTCGCGTATTTTTTTTTTTTGCTCTCAATTGGTATTTGAAGTAGTTCGAAGTATATTTTTCTATATTTTAGCTATATCTCTTTTAGTTTGTCCAGGAGGATTTTTGAAACTTAGATTTTACGTTGTTTATCGGTGGTTGAATGTTATTATTTCGCTTCATGTGCGATTACGAGCACAGTAGTTGGGATATAAATTATTATTATACACGTTTATGGATCAGATACATTGGGTAATTAATTCTACAAAGTACAGCCCTCTATCTATTTTAGTTTGTTCAGGAGGATTTTTGAAACTTAGATTTTACGTTGTTTATCGGTGGTTGAATGTTATTATTACGCTCCATGTGACGACGTCGAAAGGAGTCTGATAATTTGTAGCATATACATAAACGGTTAACCGAAAACCGGAATTCATTACAGTTGACTGTCCAGCGCCATTGAATAATAATTGGGCGTTTATAGAATAGCCAGACAATCGAAAACGCCGCCCAAAATCGACATCTCTCATAACTGATGTAAATTAATCCATCATCCACGCTCGCGGTCGTGTGTATGGTATAGTATCACTAATAATTGCCTAATAACTAATAACAGTTCGTCGAGTTATGGCATTTATAGATTGTAAAATTTTAGCCATCCAAACCAAATCAATACTTAATATCATAACTAACACCATTTGATGATGGAATATTGAGGTTATGTGGCATAAATTGATGACGCATGATAACTCTCTTCGCTGTGCATACTCTGGTGTGAGAAGTTGTTGAGTCAATTGCTTCAAAACAACCCCTGTTCTGTTTAACTGAACCAGTACTTTCGAATTTTGCGACAATTTTTTTTTTCACAGCGGATGATTATTCCTTCCGAAAATTGGACGCAATTTATGAATTGTAGCAACCAAATTATCAACATTTTAATAATATATATATATATATATTAGAATTAATTACCCAATGTATCTGATCCATAAACGTGTATAATAATAATTTGTATGCCAACTACTTTGCTCGTAATCGCACATGAAGCGAAATAATAACATTCAACCACCGATAAACAACGTAAAATCTAAGTTTAAAAAATCCTCTTGAACAAACTAAAATAGATAGAGGGCTGTACTTTTTAGAATTAATTACCCAATGTATCTGATCCATAAACGTGTATAATAATAATTTGTATCCCAACTACTTTGCTCGTAATCGCACATGAAGCGAAATAATAACATTCAACCACCGATAAACAACGTAAAATCTAAGTTTCAAAAATCCTCCTGAACAAACTAAACTAGATAGAGGGCTGTACTTTTTAGAATTAATTACCCAATGTATCTGATCCATAAACGTGTATAATAATAATTTGTATCCCAACTACTTTGCTCGTAATCGCACATGAAGCGAAATAATAACATTCAACCACCGATAAATAACGTAAAATCTAAGTTTCAAAAATCCTCCTAAACAAACTAAAATAGATAGAGGGCTGTACTTTTTAGAATTAATTACCCAATGTATCTGATCCATAAACGTGTATAATAATAATTTGTATCCCAACTACTTTGCTCGTAATCGCACATGAAGCGAAATAATAACATTCAACCACCGATAAATAACGTAAAATCTAAGTTTCAAAAATCCTCTTGAACAAACTAAAATAGATAGAGGGCTGTACTTTTTAGAATTAATTACCCAATGTATCTGATCCATAAACGTGTATAATAATAATTTGTATCCCAACTACTTTGCTCGTAATCGCACATGAAGCGAAATAATAACATTCAACCACCGATAAATAACGTAAAATCTAAGTTTCAAAAATCCTCCTAAACAAACTAAAATAGATAGAGGGCTGTACTTTTTAGAATTAATTACCCAATGTATCTGATCCATAAACGTGTATAATAATAATTTGTATCCCAACTACTTTGCTCGTAATCGCACATGAAGCGAAATAATAACATTCAACCACCGATAAATAACGTAAAATCTAAGTTTCAAAAATCCTCTTGAACAAACTAAAATAGATAGAGGGCTGTACTTTTTAGAATTAATTACCCAATGTATCTGATCCATAAACGTGTATAATAATAATTTGTATCCCAACTACTTTGCTCGTAATCGCACATGAAGCGAAATAATAACATTCAACCACCGATAAATAACGTAAAATCTAAGTTTCAAAAATCCTCTTGAACAAACTAAAATAGATAGAGGGCTGTACTTTTTAGAATTAATTACCCAATGTATCTGATCCATAAACGTGTATAATAATAATTTGTATCCCAACTACTTTGCTCGTAATCGCACATGAAGCGAAATAATAACATTCAACCACCGATAAATAACGTAAAATCTAAGTTTCAAAAATCCTCTTGAACAAACTAAAATAGATAGAGGGCTGTACTTTTTAGAATTAATTACCCAATGTATCTGATCCATAAACGTGTATAATAATAATTTGTATCCCAACTACTTTGCTCGTAATCGCACATGAAGCGAAATAATAACATTCAACCACCGATAAATAACGTAAAATCTAAGTTTCAAAAATCCTCTTGAACAAACTAAAATAGATAGAGGGCTGTACTTTTTAGAATTAATTACCCAATGTATCTGATCCATAAACGTGTATAATAATAATTTGTATCCCAACTACTTTGCTCGTAATCGCACATGAAGCGAAATAATAACATTCAACCACCGATAAATAACGTAAAATCTAAGTTTCAAAAATCCTCTTAAACAAACTAAAATAGATAGAGGGCTGTACTTTTTAGAATTAATTACCCAATGTATCTGATCCATAAACGTGTATAATAATAATTTGTATCCCAACTACTTTGCTCGTAATCGCACATGAAGCGAAATAATAACATTCAACCACCTAAAAACAACGTAAAATCTAAGTTTCAAAAATCCTCTTGAACAAACTAAAATAGATAGAGGGCTGTACTTTTTAGAATTAATTACCCAATGTATCTGATCCATAAACGTGTATAATAATAATTTGTATCCCAACTACTTTGCTCGTAATCGCACATGAAGCGAAATAATAACATTCAACCACCGATAAATAACGTAAAATCTAAGTTTCAAAAATCCTCTTGAACAAACTAAAATAGATAGAGGGCTGTACTTTTTAGAATTAATTACCCAATGTATCTGATCCATAAACGTGTATAATAATAATTTGTATCCCAACTACTTTGCTCGTAATCGCACATGAAGCGAAATAATAACATTCAACCACCGATAAATAACGTAAAATCTAAGTTTCAAAAATCCTCTTGAACAAACTAAAATAGATAGAGGGTTGTACTTTTTAGAATTAATTACCCAATGTATCTGATCCATAAACGTGTATAATAATAATTTGTATCCCAACTACTTTGCTCGTAATCGCACATGAAGCGAAATAATAACATTCAACCACCGATAAATAACGTAAAATCTAAGTTTCAAAAATCCTCTTGAACAAACTAAAATAGATAGAGGGCTGTACTTTTTAGAATTAATTACCCAATGTATCTGATCCATAAACGTGTATAATAATAATTTGTATCCCAACTACTTTGCTCGTAATCGCACATGAAGCGAAATAATAACATTCAACCACCTAAAAACAACGTAAAATCTAAGTTTCAAAAATCCTCTTGAACAAACTAAAATAGATAGAGGGCTGTACTTTTTAGAATTAATTACCCAATGTATCTGATCCATAAACGTGTATAATAATAATTTGTATCCCAACTACTTTGCTCGTAATCGCACATGAAGCGAAATAATAACATTCAACCACCGATAAACAACGTAAAATCTAAGTTTCAAAAATCCTCCTAAACAAACTAAAATAGATAGAAGGCTGTACTTTTTAGAATTAATTACCGAATGTATAATATAATATAATAATATATATATATATATATATATATATATATATATATATATATATATATATATATATCGATAAGGGCACGTTGTTGTCTCGTGCAGCGCTCCATGTTTACTAACACCCATCTGTCTCCTATCGACCTGTCTCACTCGTTGACCAATCGAATCCTCACAGCCAAAATAGCGCGCAATTCAAACCTTGTGCTCTTGTCTTATTGAAACACCCTTTAATAATGATTTTATTTGTAGTTTTCTTCTATAGAAAATGGTATACATGACTTGTAGATGCAAGTTTCTCTCGCTGGACCAATAAAATCTAATTAAACCGTCATCATTTCAGACATTCCTGACGAGGGTCCAGTTCTACGAACGGAGGTCCAGAAGGTCACGATGGGGGCGAAGATCAAGGCGAATTGCACCACGCCTGGATCGCATCCGCCCATGAACGTCACGTGGTTTATAAATGATGTCGAGGTAAGCGTATTCACAAGTTTGCAATACCCTGTCTGAAACCTGTACCTTTCAAAATAATAGTTCTAGGCAAATTAATACTGGCAAACTTCAACAGCATTGATTTAACTAAAGAAAATTACAAGAACAATGTTACAACTCTTAGTTACTACTAAGTTACATTTAAAAATGTAAATTAATTACGAATTGGCGAGGTTTAATACAGTGTATGCCCTCCACGAGATTCTTGGGGTATGCTTTCCCATTCCTCAATCAGGGTTTGTCACAGTTCCTATATGATTAATGGTAGATTAGTGCGCTTGCGAACACATCGATTAAGCTGATCCCACACGTGTTCAGCAGGATTCAGGTCAGGACTTAACGCCGGCTATTCCATGACCTGAATTCCACGCTCTTGTAAAAAAAATCTGGTGATTCCGGAAGTATGTGGCTTTGCATTCTCCTGCATTAGGATGAAACTTTGACCGACGCCATATGCAGCAGGCACCACATGGTCCTCCAAGATGTTTTCGATGTAATTCATGGCATTTACTCTAACAGGAACCACAACAAGATCAGTTCTGTTGTCTATACTGATTCCAGCCCAAACCATCACAGATACACGATGAAATCTATCCACTTCCGGTATAGTAGCGGCTGCGTAGCGTTCACCAGGACGTCTATAGTCTATATATACACGTACTAGACCGTCGTACATTGGGGTATTAGAACTGGCCATAAATCAAATTTCTAAATTGTTAAATTCCAAAAAGTAAACCAGCTTCTGGAATAGGTAAAAGACCGATGTATTAAAAGGCGGCAATATCTTTTCACCTGAGCCGTTAGCCACGTGTCCTTGTCAGCCAAAAGTTATATTTTACTATGGCTGAATATAGATGCACATAAGTTGACGCTCTTAAAAACAGTTGCAATTTTGTATTTTAACGATAAATGCGACCTTTTTGTTATACATTCTTTAGAACCAAATATGACCTTTCATTCGACATTATTTTTGTTAAAATTTACCCACAATTTTGTTTATTGCAGGGCCGACAACATGCGCTGTTATAAAAAAAAAACAGTTTTATGCAGAACTTGAGTGTTTTAGTTTAGTGTTTAGCTTTGTTAAGCTTTTGAAAGTGGTTCAAATTATAGTACACATATTTGACATTACAACTACTAGAAAATCTGCTGCGGATAGGTGCGGATGCGGTTTTTGTGATTTTATTTCCAATACGTTGTAAAGGAAAATCCAAAAATTGATGTACCGGCTTATATGTAATTTGGTGCAATTTCTTGATACCGTGATAGTAGAGGTAATTTAGAACATATTTAACCATATTTAGCTATATACAATTAATAGTTACGGTTATTGAGATATTGACAACTTTATGTTCAATACGTCTTGTATATTGTAAATGCCGTTATGTACGTATATTATCCGTTTTGGATCATGTATAGCAAACGACCCCGATGACCTAGACTCTTAAAAATCATCCGAAAAAAACCTTAAACTTTGTACTTGTATATGCATTTCTTGGTTGCTTGAAGCCAATCGGATTCATATTCAAGGCAAGAAAATACATCGAAAGCACCTACTATACACAGTTCACTGGTTTAAATTGGATTCTTGTTGAGGAGAGACAATAGTAAGTTTGTGAATAGAAACTGGTTAGGCGTTTTCGATAAATGTGTTTATGCGGAATGCGAATGCGGGTTCAAAACATGGGTATTAGGGTCATACCACTAAAAAGCGATCGTTTCAGCTTGAAGTATGATCAAATTTCGAAAGTTTTCATGGAAACGATAAGTATAAATATTAGACAATTTTGAAATAATACTAAAATAATAGATTTTATAGTGATAAATATGGTAAAATAGGTTCTTAATTGCCTCTACTATCACGTCTTAAAAGGAATGCATCGAACGGAAAACAGCATGAATGGCATATGTACCGTTTCAATACACAATATCGACTGGTGTAAACTTTCATTTTCTTCCTCTACCACTGGTCTTTAAAAATAAAACTTTTCTCTGGATTTTCTTACAAGATAACAGACCCAAACATGTTATCTCATATAACTCAAAAACGACATGTATTGATCAATTTTAAATCCGTATATGCTGCGTATTTAAACTGAACATGCCATATATTATTTTATGAATTTGACACGGTAAAACATAATAGAAATAAAACCACAAAAAAATATTGATGACAAATGTCGTAGCAGTAATTAACTTATAATAGGTGTTGTGTAGTGAAGAACAATTTTTAATACAGTTTGCTTTTTCCTATTGTGTACTGTTTGATTGTGTTTATTAAGTTATTAACCTTCAAATTCTTAGTATGAAGGTTAAAATGTTACACATAAATAAAACAACACATCTAAAGCCTTTTTAGGTGAAACAATAATTTTGGCCTGGTGTTCAGGTCAAATACCCCACTGTGCGTCGCAACGAGTTAACCGAAATCTCGACTCGTCTGTAAACAGTACAGACGTCCAGTGACGAAGTTGCTAATCTCAGTGGTCCAGAGCAAACCTCATTCGCGCTGCTTTCTGATGCTGCGTAAGGCGTGGTGCGCGGACAGGTCTTCTTGGTTTAAAATTCGCTTCTTTTAATCTGTTTCTAACAGTTTGATCAGAAATTTCTATTCCATGTGCTCGTCTTAGGTCGTTTAGATGGTCTCGTACTGTGGCAGTACGCAGACGTAGAAAGGAAAGAACTAGAAATCGGTCTTGTCCAGCTCTTCTAACATATGGGCCAGTCTCCCGAAACCGATTCAATAAACGCTGAATAACAGAAGGGGAAACTCGAAGGTCCCTGCTAACATGTCGAATAGAGTGGCCATGCTAGGCAACAGCACGAGCAACTTGCACTTCAATAAGATGCCTCATTTTACTTCTAATGACGGCTCTAATCAACGAAAATTGACAACTGAATACATTTCTCTATGTGCGCCACTATTCCAATCACATTAAATTGCGCTGCTGGGATACAAAGCGCGTCAGGGTAGGTTAAAGAATTACGAAGGTATTTAATGCAATGTGGTCGTTTTGTTGAGTAAACCGATTACTCCGTTAACCGTCTGAACGTCTATTAAATTTAATAGCAGCTCTGCGAACCGTACAGCAAGTCTCAGCGCTCGAATTCTCAGCGCTCGAGTTCTCAGCGCGGAATTTTCCTGTCTGTTGTGATATGTGGTATGTGTTTCGTTTTGTCTACGTGTGTAATTACCTTCTGTCATATTCCGAGGCCAAATATTTATTTAACTTAACGTAACCGTTAACTGTTTTCATTCTGATGATAATTACTTGAAAGAATGAAAGAATAGTTGTGTTCGCGCAAATGCAACAACCAAAATCAACCAATATTAAGAAAATACTACTGGACTGCACGAAGACAATCGCTGATCTTTATCTTTCCATAGTAGACTCATAGTAAATCAGTAAGAATTTAGCGTCACTCAAAGTTGATAATTTGTAGCCCCATATTCCATATCGCTATTTTAATATATTTCATATGGTTGTCCAATAGGTACACAACAATGCGAAATCCAAAAATTACATACTAGCGCCAATATTTTTTTTTAATTTTAATTTTGATTTAACACTTTTTATTTGATTTAAACTTGGAGTTACAGAAAAATACAAACGTATGACTACAACGACAAGCTCTGTAAACTCATTTAAATCTAACTGGTCTGCATATTCAAAATTTGAAGAAGTTTAAAGACCGAGCTGCAAATGTTTCAAGAACAATATGAAAAGAGATTTCAGCAGTTCGCTAAAATTGAGGCAATGGTTAAAATGGGTAATTTTATCATTTCTTTCACATCCAAAGAAATAGTTATTTATTATACAAGGGAAAAAAGTATTACATTTTAGCACGAGGTTGTGTTGTCTCCCGACGCGAAGCAGAGGGAGCTAAAATCTAACATTTCTCCCGTGTATAATACACTATTTTTTTCCCTGACCGCGATTTCATATGGACAATTCGACCTGCGTTGCTAAAGTAATGTCTACTTTTACTTATATGGCCTATATATATCCGGGAAAAAAGCACTCACCTTTTTCCCGTCACAGAAAAAAACAAAATATAGAAATAACTCCATACAATGAGTGCGTAAAATATCGAAAAATAAGAAAATTCCTGAAACGGATTGTTCAGTCCTGGAACGCGTTGATTCTTTTATAACCAAAATACCCATTTTTGTGTAAAATTCAATTTTCAATCTTTAATTGTTACTACTTATGATTCATGGATCATTTCTTTTATGGCAAAGTCATACTTTTTGCTCATTTGCAAGGACTTTTTAATTGTCTTCAATGATACTGGACATTTTCGAGAAAAGGACAATTGAAAATTGTATAGTATTGGTAGAATTATACAGGGTTAGCCAAAATTATCACGTACATAAACACCTAAATAATTCTCCAAGCATAAAAAAACTCAAAAAATTTTTAAACTAAAGCTTTAAACAAGCTATCATTTAAATATATTTTTAATATACAGGATGTCGTGTTTATTTTATTACAGAAATTTGGTAAACTTGAATATTTTATATGATTAATTTTTTTATAAAATGCGCTATTTTTGGGTCATTAGCAATTAATCACAACCCCCAAAATTAAAAATATTTCTCACATACACATTTATTTTAATGTGACAGTTTGAACATTTAATTTAATACTATTTAATTGTATTGTTATTTTTACTTAATTTTATTTATTTATTATCCCTTTGGTAAAAGTAGAAGGTCGTGAGGTTCGACTAATTGCTTATAACCCAAAAATATTATCCTGCAAAATATCTTAGAATGAATCTTATCTAAGTAAAAACAAATGTTTGTTCACAAAATGTGTTTAAAGACGCATAACTTTTACTGAACAGAAAAAAAATAAAGTCTGTCATACTCCTGAATGGTTTCTACATAAGTTGTATGACTGTCAACAGTTTTTGCCTCTCGATGTAAACATGAGAGCGAGAGAAATGAGAAAAGGTACACAATTTTAACACTTTAAAATTAACGCTCGTCTTTCAAATATTTGTCCTCGTTCATGTTCCATTTAGAGCTTCTTCTATAGATTGGCGTTTTACTTTTCTTCAGTTTTTGTGTTATAAAGGTTGCGTAAAAGATTTTCATGAAAGCGCATATCTCAGTAACGAATATTAGCACAATAACGGGATATGCACGTAAACAATCGTCATATTTTATTTAATGCGACTGTAGAAAAAGAATTGCATAATAATTATCAAGTAATTTTTAAAGCGATGTAATATGAATGATATAAATTTCGTGCAGCGCCCACTACGTCAATCGCAACGGTAAATGGAAACGTAGCTGGGACAGTGGAAGATTATTTACTATTAGTACGATACGATCAGAACAATTCAATTGCGGAATTTTGAATAGTAACACGAGTGAAATATAGATAACGAATTTAGATGTACAATTAATCATACCCGCATCTCGTTCGACTGCCTCGCACCAAAACCTACGACATAAATAATAACAATATTTTGGAGACTGTGGCGAACTTAATAATAAAATTATAAACCCCTAACCACAACAAGTATTTTAGAAACCTAAATACGTATTTCAGCAACTATGTTGCCATCTTCAGTAGAAACTAAAAAAAGAAAAGAGAGATTAGCACTTCATAGTATCTTTACTGGATATTGTCCAAGCAAATCACTAGTGGAAGTGACGTCCATGTTAAACATTACCCTATATATACCCATTTGTTGTTCACACCTCAGTGAATTTTGATCATTGAAGCGTAAAAAACATGTTTTAATTAAAGCAGGTCAAACAATGGCGAGCTAGGTATAGGACCCCTGTCTGAATTTATTAATTTATCTCTATTCAAGTGAATAAAGATACTTTCCAAGCTGTTTAGTTCCCTATTATTTGACACAGCTTTTACAAGTTTTAAGTCATCTACAACTACTTTATGACCTGTGTCTAAAATATGTTGAGCCACACTAGATTTTTCAAAACGATTATATTTAAAATGAGCTACATGTTCTTTGAACCTAGTTAAAATTGTTCTTCTAGTCTGGCCTACGTATTCTTTTTCACAGTCATGACATTTGATACAATATATACCAGATTTATCAAGTACATCTACCTTATCCTTTGGGTTTCCAAGAAGGTTTTTTATGCTATTATGAGTCGAATATGCTATACAGAGATTTTGTGATGTAAAAATACTTCTCAAACCCCTTGTATATGCACAATCGAACGAAATTTTAACATATTTCTTCTTTTCTACAGACAAAGTATTTAAAGTAGATATTTGATTTACATACATTTTTTGATTCTGCTTCTTAATCATTCTATCAACTATTTTCTCAGGGTACCCATTATGTATGACAGCATTCTTAATAAACAATAATTCTTGCTGATATCTATCTGCGGACATAAATAAGGTAAATAAACATTCTCCGGTATCGCTCGCAAGCAACCTTCGCAATATACAAAATATCTACACTAAAATCAAACACTCGCTTACGGATACAACACCATTTCATAAATCCGAATTCCCTCTAACTTCTACTTTCGACTGTAAAACGTCAACCTATAACGGAAAACTCCCCACCGCGACTATCACCAACCGAATATCAGTTCATTCCCGACAATCCCATAACGTCACAACGAACCGTATCGTATAGGACCT
The DNA here is from genome assembly GCA_964023965.1 of Melinopterus prodromus. NCBI lineage: Eukaryota > Metazoa > Arthropoda > Insecta > Coleoptera > Scarabaeidae > Melinopterus > Melinopterus prodromus. The sequence goes on along the minus strand of OZ030391.1, from coordinate 1,642,846 downwards.
TCTATCCATAAAACCCCATCATCATTTATTGAATACCTATCCTGATATATATGCTTCGAACGCCTGGAACATACATAACGACAGTATAGACCTCTGTCGGCAGCCGATAAGAACCTCCGCCGAAACTAGAAAGAACTTCTGACACGAGTTAGAACTCTCGTGTCGAAAATGTCGTTACAAGATTTCGTTCGTCTCCGTCGTTTGTGTCGCGTCGACATTCATTACAAGCTGTGCAAAAGTTGCAATTTACCAACGGATTGCCAGCCTTCATACCCCCTCCCCCGTGCTCGCGGCCTCGCCTTCGTTCCCCGCCGGTAGATGGCGCGGTCGTGAAGCGAGAGATTGGCGGAGACGTTGCTTTAATTTGCGACGCAATTTTAAACTTGACGTAACCGAGTAGTTGATGACTGAAGTAAACTTTTCAGCGGGGATATATATAGTTGAATCGAAATGCGATTATGGAGTGTTGTAGATATATATTCGCGAGGTTGGGTTTGGTGTTTGGTCGGAGGAAGGGTAAGTCTGGGTAAGTAAATATTTGTGAAGAGATTGCATCGCTTAAATGTGTTAAATCGATAAATTGGTAGGTGTTTTAGATTATACACAATTGATTTATAGTTGCAGAAAGTTGCAAGACTGAAAGCAGAACATATCTAGAACTTTATCGTTTATCACTACTCCTTAAAATAAAAACTACACATTGGACCTATTAGAACAGCTTGAAATAGAAAAAACATAAAAGAAACGACAATGACACTTTGTTAAACGATCAATTAGAGGCTCAACTACAACTAATATTCATGGTCACTTTATAATAATTTAAAAATATTTTATTCTTAAGTTGCCTCCTTTTTACCAATTTCTGCTGTACTTCATGCTGACTCCTAACCGTATGTTAAGTGTCACTTTGTATCACTTCAATACGTAAGTTCTATGACTGTCAACATTTTTAGTACCAAAATCTTGTTCGCTACTTTCATTACATAAAAACTGAAGAGCAATTTGTGATAAACCCTCGAGCTTTAGCGAACTTACGCTAACATTGGGAACCAATGGCGTGCATATAGGGTTGCGGTTACGTAATGTTATAAACCAGACTGCGATTTACGTAAACCCCCCGGATATAGCGAACTTACACAAATATTTGCGAACTATTCACATGTCTATAGGGTTATCGTAAAAGTACACAGATAGAAAAGATTTCTTGTTTTAAAGAAATGAATTTGTTTGAATTTATTCTTTTGAGTCTAAACATATTTCTTTGACGCCAACAATATTTACTTCATTGAAGTAAATATTGTTGGAGTCTCTAGTTTATTTGCTTGCAGAGATTAATTTATTTGAAATATTTATTTAAGTGGAATAAATATATATGGATACAAACAAAAATTACTTTCCTTTAAAGTAATATTTTTGCTTTGATTTAAAAAAAAAACGTTTCTTTACACCAATGAAATATAATTTTGATTCTAACATATAAATTTGTATATAAGGAAAGATTTATTTCGCTTAAAGTAATATTTTGTCTTTGGCTTAAAAATAGGTTTACTTCCGCCAAAGAAATCATATTTTGATTAAAATAAATATATTTTTACACAAGAAGATATTTATTTCCTTCAAAGTAATATTTTTGTTTTAGCTTTAAACTAGGTTTCCTTCCACCAAAGAAATCATACTTTGATTCAAATAAATATATTTTTAATGTCATCCAACTGTATTGTTAGATGGCGCTGTAAACTCTCTCCTCGCACTTCGAACATACTGAGAGTATAAAGCCGCGTGATCGACAGTATAGAACTTCTAGAGTACAGTGCCTGCAGGTTCAAGTTGCGATTACAAATCAGAGTACACTTTACTAACTTAACCTTGACTATATGTTGGGTTGGGAAGACCAAGCACTGGTCGAGGATGTGCGACATCCCAAAAAGGAGGTGACATTGGCGAGTCTTCCGAAAAATTCTTGTCTATTAATTCCTTCAACAAATTAATAATTTTAAGCATTTTAACTCGACCAACAATTTTGTTAATTTAAAAAAATGTAATTCTTTCACTCAACACAATCATAATTATTTGAAGTAAATAAATCTCATTTCTTATAATACACAAATTGCAAACTTTTTAACTGGAAACATAAGTTGTTTGACGCAAATCAATGTTCGTTCTACCAAACAAATATTTCAAATAAATGAGTTTTTACCCGCAAATAAATATTTCTTTGCCTCTATTGAAACAACAAATTTCTTTGGGTCAATGCATATTTATTTGAATCAAACAAAAATTTCTCTCTGTGTATGAACCAGACTGCGATTTACGTAAACCCCCCGGATATAGCAAACTTACACAAATATTTGCGAACTATTCACATGTCTATAGGGCTACCGTAAAAGTAAATTCTAATAATGAGTGACAATAGCCGCAAGAAAAACGGGTTTACCATAGCGGAAAAGTGCAAAATATTGCGCAAAATACAAACCGGAAAAATCAGAGTGGAATATGTCGTGATCGAAATTTGTCCAAATAAACGACTTTAGAAATGATGGAAGGAATTAAAATCATGCGAATACAAACAATAAAAATAAAATACGCAGTTCTAAGGTCAAGAAACTAAATATGACAACTATGAAACTGAAAATATGTACAATTTACGTTTCTTTTGTCTATAGTTTCTTTGCCTATAACGAACATCGGCTATAACGAACCAATTTTGTTGGTCCCTTAAGGTTCGTTATAACCGAAGTTGACTGTAGGGATTTCCAATAGATGATTGCACAATAGTAAGTAGTAGCACGTTTAGCTACACAGAGAGAAATTTTTGTTTAATTCAAATAAATATGCATTGACTCAAAGAAATTTGGTGTTTCAATAGAGGCAAAGAAATATTTATTTGCGGATAAAAACGCATTTATTTGAAATTATTGTTTGGTAGAAAAAACGTTGATTTGTGTCAAACAACTTATGTTTCCAGTTAAAGTTTGCAATTTGTGTATTATAAGAAATGAGATTTATTTACTTCAAATAATTACGATTGTGTTAAGTGAAAGAATTGCATTTTTTTTAAATTAAGAAAATTGTTGGTCGAGTCATGGTCGAGTTAAAATGCTTAAAATTATTAATTTGTTGAAGGAATTAATAGACAAGAATTTTTCGGAAGACTCGCTATTTCACCTCCTTTTTGGGATGTCGCACATCCTCGCCCAGTGCTTGGTCTTCCCAACCATTCCCAAACCCAACATATAGTCAAGGTTAAGTTAGTAAAGTGTACTCTGATTTGGAATCGCAACTTGAACCTGCAGGCACTGTACTCGATAGGTTCTATACTGTCGATCACGCGGCTTCATACTCTCGATATGTACGAAGTGCGAGGAGCGAGTTTACAGCGCCATCTAACAATACAGTTGGATGACATTAAAAATATATTTATTTTAATCAAATCTCTCCTTATACAAATTTATATGTTTGAATCAAAATTACATTTCATTGCTGTAAAGAAACGTTTTTTTTTAATCAAAACAAAAATATTACTTTAAAGGAAAGTAATTTTTATTTGTATCCATATATATTTATTCCACTTAAATAAATATTTCAAATAAATTAATATCTGCAAGCAAATAAACTAGAGTATTCAATGAAGTAAATATTTTTGGCGTCAAAGAAATAAGTTTTGACCCAAAAGAATAAATTCAAACAAATACATTTCTTTAAAACAAGAAATCGTTTCTATTTGTGTAGAGTACTTGTCATGTGATTAGGTTTTATAAAGAGTTCAAAGCTATACGTTACGATTACGACGTTTTTACAATACTGTCTATAGAATCAATCTATCTGTCCAATCCTGGCTAACTAGTTTTAATGCAGTACCAGCATCTCTTCGAAAGAGAATTTGCTCATGCAGCTAAACCAATAATTTGACCAAAAAATGTCATAGACATAAATTATTCAGAATTTCATCTACTTGATTTTTTTATTTAACTTATTTGACGAAATTACAGAAATGGCGGCTCATTTGCCAAATCGTTGAAAAATGCTAAGAATAAACACCCACTTCCTTTGGACCCTTTGAAACAAAAAGCTTTTCACTAAATTTGGTCATCATATTAGGATCTAAAACATCTCTTAAAACATCAGATAACATCATTAATTGGTAAATACAATCCAACTTAGCCAAGTACTATCTAAAATCCCATCCAATAAACCCACGCAGCATTAGAGAACATACAACAGTATATAAACGTCTTTCTAGTACCTTCTAGTAGGTAATACTTGTAATACTATTACCCAGACGCTTCCCCGACATCTTAGGAAGCACCTATATACATCCCAATTTCCTTAACTGCATTAAAGTACTGTTTGAAGGAAAATTGCCATCTGCATCGGACACAATCTCCTTCGATGGAGCGATCAGCGTACGTACACTTCCGGGCAGCACGTCCGGTACGGTTCAGGGTGGAAGACACACCTCCCTCCCCCTGTGTGTGGGGGTGGAGACGGCAGACAGCATGGTCATTTCCAAGTGTTCTCTTTACGGGGTGGATGGTGGAACGCAGCGAGCGGTGGGTACTTGAAGGATTACGCTTGATGTGGGTGGCTATCAATTAACAGCTCTCCCGCCATCTTGATCGGCGCGGATTACCGAATTGACCACCACCCGGGGCTTAATTATTTTACGACCCCCCCATTCGACGCCAACTTTACACCGCAAGATACCTCCGCGACCGATATTTCTTTCATCGTTCTTAAGATTACGTTCTTAAGAGATCCCCTAAGTAAATTAACTGATATTAGTATTAACTGAAATGACTGTCAGTTGCGAAGGTATGTGTTTGAAGGCTCTTCATTCTAAAACCAATCGACAAAAGACATTGAAATAAAGTGTGTTATACTCCTGAATCACTTTTACATAAAATATTTTGTACTTGTAACATTTTCTTTTCATTTCCTTTCATATTCATAATTCAAAATCTCGTATACAGGATGGATTTTGGATTTTACATTTGTAGTTTATGAGGAATTTAGAAGAATATTATTAAAGTGTGTAGCAGCTGGAGGGCAACATGTTAAGGGTACATTCTAGTGTAACATTTTCAGAAATTAATTGATTTTTTATTGCTTATTTTGATTGCACAACATTTAGAGAATACACTGTAAAAAAATCAGAAAGAAATTCGAATAATTAACGATTACACAGCCAAAATTCGAGCGGCCCGCCGAAGCCGATTATATCTCAATGAATCTTTCAAGGAGGGGGTGGGGGGGCAGCTTGCCCCCCTTTCGTATTTTGGTATTATGTTTATTAAATAGCACTGTTTCCTTTATGGACACTAGGGTGGTTATTTTTGTTTAGAAAGCACCGATCCCCTCCAAATCGTTTCCAAATCCAAAAAAGTGTACACGTATTTTTTTTCGAATTTTTGATTTTTAATAGTGCCTTTCGAGGTATCAAATTTACATGGGAAGAAGAAATTTTTTAGTATTTTTCGAATAATTGTTCGGGGTTTGGGAAAACTTATGGTAAAGTTATAGAGTTATAGAGGACTTTTCAATGAAGAATTTGATCTATATACATATTGATGCCCCCAATCCACCCCAGTTCTAATGATTTTTTTTTTTAGTTTTTAGTTTAAATATTTCGTTTTTCTCTAAAATTCGTCTAAATTCTGTTTTACGAGTTCGAAAAGGCAGTTTACCTTAGATGGACCTTGTTCATTAAACAATTTCTTCCTATTGTTTATACAATCAATTATAATTTATTTTTAAGTTTTTTCTTATTATGGTAGAAAAGTCAGTTTATTTGTGAAATTAACTTATAAATTTCATATTTGAGATATCTACTCTGTATTGTCTTATCAACCCACAATTGTTTAAACAAACACCATTTCTATAAAAAAATGGAAATTTAATATATGAAAAAGAACACCCAAATCTCCCGAAAAAAAAATTCAAATCATTTAAATTTTTTTTCGAATAATTGATATTGAAAACTAATAATATTTTATTATTTAAACAACGGAAATCATCCCAAAATATAAATGGTGTCACTTGAGAATAACAGTTGGCCAGACCGATATAAAAAAAAAATTAATTTTAAGTGAATTGCGAACAAAAGTTGTTATTGATAATGCGATGTTATTAGATAATATAGATAATAAGTTTGCTAAATATCTCGAACATGAAACTTATAAGTTAATACAAAAGTTGACTTTTCTAGCATACCTACTTAGAAAAAAGTTGAAAATGAATAATTATTAATTTTTTAAACAATAGGAATAACAATATTTTGGAGACTGTGGCGAACTTAATAATAAAATTATAAACCCCTAACCACAACAAGTATTTTAGAAACCTAAATACGTATTTCAGCAACTATGTTGCCATCTTCAGTAGAACCTAAAAAAAGAAAAAGAGAGATTAGCACTTCATAGTATCTTTACTGGATATTGTCCAAGCAAATCACTAGTGGAAGCGACGTCCATGTTAAAAATTACCCTATATATACCCATTTGTTGTTCACGCCTCAGTGAATTTTGATCATTGAAGCGTAAAAAACAAGTTTTAATTAAAGCAGGTCGAACAATGGCGAACTAGGTATAGGACCCCTGTCTGAATTTATTAATTTATCTCTATTCAAGTGAATAAAGATACTTTCCAAGCTGTTTAGTTCCCTATTATTTGACACAGCTTTTACAAGTTTTAAGTCATCTACAACTACTTTATGACCTGTGTCTAAAATATGTTGAGCCACACTAGATTTTTCAAAACGATTATATTTAAAATGAGCTACATGTTCTTTGAACCTAGTTAAAATTGTTCTTCTAGTCTGGCCTACGTATTCTTTTTCACAGTCATGACATTTGATACAATATATACCATATTTATCAAGTACATCTACCTTATCCTTTGGGTTTCCAAGAAGGTTATTTATGCTATTATGAGTCGAATATGCTAAACAGAGATTTTGTGATGTAAAAATACTTCTCAAACCCCCTTGTATATGCACAATCGAACGGTATTTTAACATAATTCTTCTTTTCTACAGACAAAGTATTTAAAGTAGATATTTGATTTACATACATTTTTTGATTCTGCTTCTTAATCATTCTATCAACTATTTTCTCAGGGTACTCATTATATATGACAACATTCTTAATAAACAATAATTCTTGCTGATAACTATCTGCGGACAATGGAAATTTCAATAACCTATTTACTAAACAACTAATAAAAGACAATTTTTGTTGAAAAGGATGCTGCGAATCATTAGGGATAAACCTGATTGTGTTAGTACCTTTCCGATACACGTCAATTTCTATTATACTACCAGAGTATCTAAAAATGGAAGTTGGCCGTTAACTTCTTGTTCTACAGTAAAGTTAATGGTGTTGAACTTAGAATTCAAAACGAGAAGAAAATCTTGAATACTGCACTTCTTGGTGTCAAAAATGGCAAAAATATCGTCGACATACCTAACCCAAGTCTTAGGGAAATATGGTGCTATAGACTTTACCTTGGTTTCAAATCTGCTCATAAACAAGTTGGCAATAAAAGGTGAGAGACAGTTACCCATTGCAGTTCCCTCAAGTTGTTCAAAAAACTTTCCGTTTATTTGAAAACAATTTTGAGACATACAAAGGGCAGTCAATCTTACATATTCATCTATTTCTGACGGGTCAAAGTTGTTATTGCACAATAATTCCCTAAGAAACTCCAAAGTTTCCGGAATAGGCACACTAGGAAACAGTGAAGCAACATCAAATGAAATCAAGAATTCGCCATCCTCTAATTTTACATTGTTAACCTTATTGATAAACTCCAAACAATAGGAAGATATTTTTTATGAATAATGTCACTGTAAGATAGTAATTTGCCATTTCGAACTCAGAAAACAGAATTCAGACTGATTTTCGAGAAAAACAAATTATTTAAACAAATAGAATTTCTTTAAACAAATGTAAATTAACTGACAACTGTATATAAACAATCCACTAGACTTCTAGTAATATTTCTATGAGAAAAAACGAGACTTAAGTTTTCGCAAACCCTGAACAATGATTTTAAAAATATCAAAAAATGTCTTCTCTCTGTTCCCATACAGCAAGTTCAATTTAGACAACTGCCCCCCCCTCCGTTAGAAGCTGGATATGCCCATGGACGGCGCTGTTCGGCAACGCGGCATTTTAAAATTCTAAAGTCTCGTATAAATTATTTGGTGCTTAAGTAAATATTGTTATTAGACAACCAAAGTAGGATACTTTTATATCATAACAATAGCGTTATACTTCAAATTAGAACAAAATTGCTGAAATTTGTAAACCTCAAGGCGAATGCGGCACCCCTTCCCCCTATACCAGTCAAATAAACAGTTTTAAGAATACAATTTGTAACATTCCGAATTAGATATTTAATTCAGTTAACTACTTTAATTTTCACAGTATGTACGTATTTACATCGTTTTCGTCCGTTTATGTTTTCGTTTAAGTTCTTTACGCGCTTTACACTTTAGGTATTCTGATGCACTGATCCTAATGCATTGACATTCGGTATTTATAAAAGCGGAAATCAATTGATTAAGAATTTGAAAATTGTTGGGGAATTGTCGCCTAAAACTGTGTCTCTTGACCACCATTCAGATAGGACATTTCTTAAACAATTAGGAGGCATGAATTAACAAACTCCAAACTTTAAAATGTATCACCAATAATTAACATACAAGGGGACACCAAGCGTATTATATCATCGGAAGCGTCCAATATAACTTTTCCCCGTACGTAGACACCAACTCGGGTTTCCACGAACGATCCATTACACACCCGCACGCCCCTCGGGGGGGTAGCTCGCCGCGGATAACACCAACCGGTTAGATGATACCGATAACATCTGCAACAACGGATCAAAGAGCGTCGTCGGCGATTAGTTTAATTAGATAACTTTAATTATAAGAGCCACGCTAATGTCCCGCTCGTCTTCGCACGCTGCGCCACCACCCACCCCCTACTATAACCCCTCTTTATACCCACTTTTCTACCCCCCTTCACACTCCTTCTACGTTACCGCCCAACGTAGATTACCAACGAGAATTGTCCGCCGCGTGCCGCCTCTTCTTAATTGAGGACGTTATTGCGTTTATTACGTTACCTTGATCGCTTGGAAAAAGTATGGTGTGAAGAAATGGCGGATATACTTTATAAATATTTTTTGGGTTTATCAAGCAAACTTAATTTAGTATTCACCACTGATCGGAAAATTTGCTAACTCCATATTATTAGATCTATCCGCTTCCATCAAAATCTTGTTTACAACTTTATTGTATAAAACTGAAGAAAACATAAACGCCAATCCATAGAAGAGATTTCGCTCGTACCGGGTCACATATTATAATCAAAATTATGCAAAAATTAAGAATTTAATTGTTAGTTAAAATTACTACCTTGACAAGTTATCGTTATTTTTGTGTATTGATAATAAGCTGCCCCGGTTCTCTCAGCTGTGTCGGTTCTCTCCGACATGACAGCACCGCTAACGCCTCCCTTCCCCGCAGCACCCCACAGACCGTAGAGCGTCGGAATTCACACGGAGTTTCAGCACGATCTTTTGTATGAAAAGTGCAAGATACACAATGATTATGTAATAAACTTTAAACCTATGAATTATTGGGTAGCCTATAGTCTATATTTCATTATTCTAGCTCTTCTAATAACGGAATTGCTGGCGTTGCATAATATAGCTTTTTGTGGATCAAGCACTAATCCAATAATTTTACAAAAATGGACATTGAAAACTAGCATTCCGTAGGTGATTTTACTTTTTAATTCGTTGAAATCTATAGATTATTTCTGGAGTAATTAATTGCTAAAGTTAAACGAATAAAATTTACGGGGCAAAAACAGCGCCAATTCTTCTTAATTTGGAAAAATCGGAAACGCCAACGTATACAGCTTTCTAATTTTTATGAGTTGTAGCATATTACTCAAGGACAGTATCAGAATTTTTTTCGCCCCTAGTTCTGCGAGAAAATCGACGTCAAAAGAAGGGAGATAATATATGGCCACGATAGTACGTAGGAAGTGGTGTTACTACCCGGTTCGCTCTACAGTCGCACCTTGCCGGTGCCTATCGACAGACAGTTGTCGGACTGGGAAGGTCTCACCACCCGTGCGGCGTTCTTTGATTGCGAATAGGATTTTTTTATTGGCGGTATTATTGGTAGTTTAAGTAATGTACTAAATTCTAAATGTACTAAATACTAAATTCATAGGAACATAGTCGTGTCATGAAATTTAAAACACTATGTAATACAATTTTGTTTTTGTTAAGGTGGAAAGTTAAATTAGTGTGTAGGTATAACTAACATACCACCATACAAAATACCCGTTAATGTAAAAGTAACGATTACTTTAGAAATGACGTAATCGCTACTTCGGGTATCATAAAGTAATGATTACAAAGTAACGACTACTCCATTACCCGCCCAACACTAAGCTGTAGCATACGAATTCCAAGGTAGGACCAAACTACTACCCAAAAATGGGTGATATCTATTAGCAATCATCGTTCGACACCATCCACCCCCTACTATAACCCCTCTTTATACCCACTTTTCTACCCCCCTTCACACTCCTTCTACGTTACCGCCCAACGTAGATTATCAACGAGAATTGTCTGCCGCGTGCCGCGTCTTCTTAATTGAGGACGTTATTGCGTTTATTACGTCACCTTGATAGTCTGGAAAAAGTATGGTGTGAAGAAATGGCGGATGCGCCGGGTGGGAATTAAAATTAATCGGACGTTGTGAATTCCGCGTCGTTTAATTGATATGAATCGCTGCGTCGCGCGGAGCGGCGGGAGAAAACGCGGTAATTAGCGCTTGCGGGTAATAAGTGCCTGCGCTCGCGTATCTAACGCGGTGTAATTCTCTCGGTAAGGTGAGGTGTGAGGTGTGAGGTGTTTTGGTGCTGCGGGTGCTAATTGGGACGGGTACTTGATATTGGGTTGGTTAATTTGATGGCAAAGATGTGCACACATAGGTAATGCAGGGAGAGTATTTTTTTGTGGGATACACATTAGTTTGCAATCTATGATACTTATATTTATTTAAGAATAAAATGTAATAAAATCCCATTTTTTATGTGTGGCATTTTTCAGCCCGACAAATTAGGAGTTTGCACGACAAATTTCGGTACCTTAACGACAAGATATGCATTTGAACGACAAAATATGTGTTTTAACGCACATAATATATGTTTTAACGACAAGAAATGTAAATGAACGACAATATTTGTATTTAAACGATAAAATCAGTAAACTATGTGATTGAACCTCAAAGACCATACATGATTTAATTTATTTTAATTTTCATATTAAAAAGGATTTTTTAGTTTACTACAATAAATTTACATACCACAATTATTAATTTACATATCTCCAAGTAGATACTTAATATCCAAAAATACAATAATCTAAGCTAAGTGCCATCAAACACAATGGAACAGTCTATGGAAACAAAAAATAGTTTTCACTTGCTCGATTTTGTTCATTGTTGGCTAGGATAGTCACTTAGCTTCAACCATTGTATTTTTGACAAATTAAATACATACCTGTAAGTATGTGCGATCGTTTGATACCAAGATGCATTGTCACCTAACTATGAACAATTTTACTCACAACAAGCAGCTTCATTAAAGGACTGGACCGAAGCATATCAATGGCTACATTTAAACAAAGAAGTTCTTGAAGTGGGTACTAAATATTACATGTTCATGTTCTACTTGTTCTACTAAATCAAAAGACAAAAATATTCAATTACACAATAATTCAAATATTTGTTATTTTTTTGTTTTTTGTACTTGAATTACTGGTTATTTGTTTCGCTATTTAAATACAATATTATAAACTTCATCTGTGTTTTTATAAAATTTTTGCTAACCCCACACTACAGCTGGCAATTAAGTTTTATAAAACCAATTATTAAAATTATGGGGCGCTCGATGGCGTATAGGTTAGAGCGGATGCTATCTACGCTGGGCCCGAGGCACGGATTCAAATACCGGCTCGGACTAAAATCGACTGTCCTGGCTTTTTACGCAGGGAACAAATACCTTTGCATGCCGCCTTCCATCGGATGAAGAAGTAAAGCCGGTGGCCCCGTGTGCTGTCATGATGCGACGTGCACGTTAAAGAACTGGATCTTACTGGATGTTGGAATGCCTTCAGTAGGACAAAATTTCTGTGTGTGTGTGTGTGTGTGTGTGTGTAGCCTGCCCACCGCGTTGGTGATTGGCCTAAGTTGCGGAAATAGACCGACGTAAAATAAACGTAAAAGTAAAAAAAATCGTTAAAACTCAAAAATCTCAATATAACCTATACTTGTCGCAAACAGCTTAAAAAAGTTAAATTACATAATCTGTCGTGCTAGTCAACTAAACTGTCGTTAAGAATCCCTAATTTGTCGTGCTGAATACATATTCTGTCGTGTTAACAATTGTCGTCGCGAATTCCAAATTTGTCGTCCCGAGTACATATTTTGTCGTGCACAATTTGTCGTTGAGAATACCTAATTTGTCGGGCCGATATTTATTTCCCATTTTTAGGTGCCTCAAAAATTGCCCAACCAAAACAATTTGTTTCACCCGGTAAAATAAGGTCAAACACTTACGTCTTTCAATATTTTAAAGGCATATGATTACGTTGAAATTTACCATTACTGTGAAATGGAAACGTGACTTAAATGATCAATAAAACATGAAACAAAATAATGTATTGTATTATATTAATTAATATAATAAATAATAAAAATGTTGGTTATAAGGTGCAACAACGCATTGTAAGGTAAATATAGGCAAAACTGGGAGAGCTGAAGATTACTCATAGATTTCAGCTGTTATTTTAGACATACGTTACAGAATATTTCTAAATATTGACGCGTGTTAAAACGAAATAGCATACTTTTCATACGTCTGCTGTATAATTTAAATGGGCAAGACAAAAAAGTACGTCTGTTCTTAGAACCATAAGAACGAATGACAGCGGTAGCAACCTAACCTCCAATTCGAGCGCGAACGTGTGATGTGAACAAGATGTTTTCGTTGGTATGTTTTCACTTTGCTTCTGTTAAACATGCTAATGATGGATATATAAATTAGATAGGACAATTATCACAATTAAATGACAGTATTTTAATAATTAAATATTAATCTTGAACGAACTACCTAGTAGGCAACTTAATATACACAGCTAATAACCAATTCACGCGGTACGTTCATATCTTGGTTCATACGATCTTAAGCGATGAATCACCTTCAGCTCTCCCAGTTTTGCCTATAGTAATCACACAGATATTGCTAGACGTGCAACGGCGATGCTCTTTTATTGCCTATGCCATTCCCGTCTAGGATATTGTATTGAATACCCGTGAATACCCTACAAAGCGACCAACGAATATGTATAATATGAAAGCCAAATAATCCAACGGGGTGTAAGGCGTACCGAAAGCCGATATTACGAGGTGCCGCATCGGCAACAACGGCATTCGCCAGGATCCTCCGTTCGAGAAGGTGAAAATGAAATTGATTTCGGTACATAATCCAGAAAATACCACGCGCACACAGACCCAGACACACCAGGCAGCGGCTTATCGTTTAATACGAACACGAATTTCCAGATTTAGCAACGAGATGCGGCGCTGATTTCACGAGCATTCATCCCTCTTCCCCCATCAGCGGCTTAGAAAATATAATGTTTCTACTTTGCATTCACAATACACACATTGCACACTGTTTTCGGTGTTATACAAGTAACAAATTGTAACACAAAAACTAAAAAAAATCTGATGTGGCCAGACATATGACTTTATCATACAATATATAAAATTAAAAATAGTTTAGCTGCATGAGAATCTATTCTATTGAGATAAATCGTAGGTATTGTCAAAGCATCAGCATTTGACACTACCTACACTACGCCATTAGAATAATAGTTATTTATGTCACAAATGCCGAAAGTACGAAATAGCGCGACGAGCGGTGATGCGGCGCGTCACCGAAGGCGGAGTGTCGCCGTCGCATGTGAGCGAGTCGCGCTATCTAGTTTTTGGCAGGAGCGACATCAACGTTTGTTGTGTTGCTTTTTAAGAAATACGTACTTAAAAAAATAAATAAATGATTTCTGTATAGTAAATCCTAGGTTGGTACCACTTTGACGAAACGTCAAGTTCAAAGCTGCGTTCCGATTGGTAGGTAATGGTAGCTAATGGCGGTGGTAAAATACGAAATTATAGTATTTCTTACATATCGTGATAATGACACACATTAGTTTGCATGTACATAAACATGAGTCACTAGCAATTTTCTATTGGAAATACTATAACGGCGTCTGCTACCACTGCCATTATCACTAATGAAAACGCACCTTAAAAAGGTAATTCAAATTCTGACAGATTATATTTGTTCATGACACATCCCTACCAACATACTAAAATAAAACTACACTCATCGCTATACTTTATTTATAATTTTCTCAATTTATCGTTTTTAGAATTAGATATAAAGACGGGTTGATATTTCTTATCAACAAACAAACAAATTGGTGATCTTATTTTATTTGAAATTTGTATTTTATAATTTGCCGCACTACAGCGGCAACGTTCCATAGTGGTTCTCCAACCTCTGATGAGATCACCTGTTTTCGAATGTGACAACACAAAAAAATATTTGTCAAAATCCTGGCTACTATGTAATTTCATATCAATGCAGATGCGACCGATCTCGATCAAATAGAATTTCTACTTTAATTTATTAATTAACTATTTTGTCGAAATTACAGAAATGGCGGCTCATTTGCAAAATCCTTCAAAACGGCTTAGAATAAACTACTAGTTCCTTTGGACCCTCTTCACCCAAAAGCTTTTCAGCTCTAAGTTTGGTAACAAAACTTCTAAATATGAACTTTCGTTCCGATACCTTGAGTAGTTTCTCCGGAATCGTCGCCACAAAAATCGTTTACACACAGACCTACACACTCACAGACATTTTCTTGTACCTTGGTCAAAAATGTTCAGGGGACCCAAAAAGACCTATTTCCGCTAAAATCTCAATTTTTTTTCGGCACGATTACAATACTTCATCATACTGCGTATGATAAAGTAAAAACAAACTATGAAATATCCATATACTATACATATTTATGCTTGTACCATGCTATAGTATTGCCAAAGGGTTGGGGCTTTCTTAGTTTTGCTCTGTTCAGATTCAATACAAGGACCACATTAGACCACCGAAATTAGAATTTTCGTTTTTCAATTATAACTGGAAATAAATAATAAACAAATACTAGTGCATAAATTTCACGAAACGAAAAGTATATACATCTGTCATTCTATAAATACTATCTAATAATTAACTAAAAAAAATAACTTTTCTAGCTTTCTGAGAAGTATATTTATCAATAATTTCGGTGAGATCAACTTTTTTCAGAGATTTCATGTTCGATAGAGATGCTGGTCAAATCTGAAAACCTCTCGTGTGTCATATTATATCTCAAGTAACTTTTAATAATTTTTAATTGACTGAAACCTCATTCACTTGAAGCCCGAGAAACAGGCAAGGTTAAAAAATTCTTATGGCTAGAGCAAAATTTATAAAACAGGGGATGAGATTATTGTTTACTATCATTTTTTACGACCTGGAAAAATATCTTTGATTTCAAGATTATATACCGTCTGGTGTCTATATCTTTCTCAATACTTCCTACATGCAGGACTTTCATGAGATCTTCATTAGACATGTTGTGAACTGATACAGAAAAGCGAAATATTGAATAGCACTCAGATAATAAGGCAAATATTTTATTTATCGAAGAGATCATGTGCTAAAGAATTTCAAAATAAAAAACAGCCTTCAACTGCTGAAAGGAATCACAAACTGGCTTTTCCTAAGCTTCGAGATGAGAAATTTGGGATCAATACATAAATCTCTAGCAAGTGTCAACAAAACAAAACATGTTTTTATATATAAAATAATGTTTTTTAACGAAACAATGTTTTTAAACACGCAAAAAAAACATGTTTTAAATAACATACACACACACACACACACACACACACACACACACACACACACACACACAAACATGTTTTAATCAAGGAACAAAACTTGCTTTAAACATGTTTTAAATAATAGAAATATGTTATTTGTAAGCATTTTAATCGGCGTCTTTTCTTCCCTTTTTTTCATTTCTAAAACAACAAATACAATTCAAATATCGATAGTTTGAAACAAAACATTTAAAACAAACTATTTAAAACATGTTTAAAATAAAATAGTTTAAAACAAAATAGTTGTTTTAAAACATGTTTAAAACACTGTTTTAAAACAAACTGTTTTAAACATAACAACCCTGGTAAGTGTTGTTGCTAAATCGACAAATATTTTAATATTATCGTCAGATCTTTGAGAATCTAATTATTTTTTAAGATTGTCTAAGTCATTTTACTCAGTATGTACATCAATTCTTGATGATAATTGATCATAAATCATTCCAAACTAAACCTGAAAACGAAAATTTAAATGTAAGCTTATAATATACTATACCGTGTGTTCATTTCAAAAGTATCCACCCTTAATGACTCTTGCCCTGATGCGATTATTGCTTTGAGTGAAAACACGTCGATTTAGATATTGAGGGGGAAGTTCAAAAATGGTAGGTACCTAGAGAATTTTAGGTTTCATCCCTTCACCCCCCAGCCACCCCACTTCGAAATTTCAAATAGCACTCCCTACCTTGTGATATATTATTTGAAAGGGCATAAAATTCTCTACTCAACCATGATTTAAAAAAATTAAATTCAACGATTGGTTGTTAGGATATATTACCCAGAAGATAGAAGGTATCAAATCAATTATTTTTAACGGAACATTGCGAATTGGATACACTGTTATTATTAATTAAATTACAGTCATAAGAAATAAAAAATTAAAATAAATAATAAAATAAGAAATAAGAAATTATTTGATGGTATGTTCGAAATGGCCACCATTATTTGCTAGACAAAAATACATTCTGTTTTCGAACTCTTCGCGAACGCAAATAACGGTGGCCGTTATTCTAGTCTATCTTAAGAACCAATCGATCGATTTAATTATTTTTATCGTTGTTGAGTAGAGAATTTTATGCCCTTTCAAATGATGTATCACAAGATATAGGCTGCCGTTTGAAATTTCAAAGTGGGGTGATTGGGAGGAGAAGGGATAAAACCTAAAATTCTCTAGGTACCATTTTTGAACTACCCCCTCGATATCTTAATCGACGTGTTTCCACTCAAAGCAATAATCGCATCAGGTCAAGAGTTATTAAGGGTGGATACTTTTGAAATGAACACACGGTATAAAGTTATTATGTTTCTCCTAAAAAATTGAGCGAACCTGAACGGTTTTACTCAAAAATTACCTATCCTATAATAGTTTAGCAATTTGGACGAATGCATGCCGAAATGTTCCGCGCGAAATAGCAGCGATTTTGTCGACAAAGGTGGATAATCTCACCCGCTTTGTTTTGATCGCGCCATTCGGCGCACATTGCTGTCATTTGGAATAGAATGCGAGACTCGCTGACAAATGTACTCTCCAGTTTTGCGCCGAGTTTTATAATTACAGCTTTTCACCGCGGCAGATCCGCATTCCGAAAAGAATTACGCGACCGTCGAATTTTTGATTTACTGTCAATTTTCGGTTCGCGGCTCCGATGAGAAAATTGCGAACGATTGTCATGACTGACAGAGAGAAGTAATTCATTACTATTCCGTTTCGTCGTTCAGATTTATCTGCCGTTTTATACACTTGACTGAATTTCAGTGAAACAGTTGGAGCGGTTTTGTGGGTTCGTGTGTAGATCTGGGTAATAAAAGTAAAAAAAATAAGGAGAATTCTTCATAAATATCATATTATCTGCTCCTTTAAAACCACATCCGTGGTTGTTATGTGGTAAAACCACATAACAAACTTAAGGACAACTAAAAGACGGAAAAAATTAACCACAGTGTGTACTATCGTGGCCATATATTATGTCCCCTCCTTTGAAGTCCATTTTCTCGCAAATCTAGGGGCGAAATAATTTGAAAAAATTCTGATGCTGTCCTTGATTAATATGCTACAACTCATAAAAATTAGAAAGCTGTATATGGTGGCGTTCTCCCGATTTTTCCAAATTAAGACGAATTGGCGCTGTTTTTGCCCCGTAAATTTTATTCGTTTAACTTTAACAATTAGTTACTCCGGAAATAATCTATAGATTTCAACGAATTAAAAAATAAAATCACCTGCGGAATCCTAGCTTTCAATGTGCATTTTTGTAAAATCATTGATTAGTGCTTGACCCACAAAAAGCTATATTACGCAATGCCAGCAATTCCTTTATTAGAAGAGCTAGAATAATGAAATATAGACTATAGGCTACCCACTAATTCATAGGTTTAAAGCTTATTACATAATCATTGTTTATCTTGCATTTTCCCTACAAAAGATCGAGTTGAAGCATCTCATGATTGCTGCAATTGGCGCGGCGCTCTTCGGTCTTTCGGGCGAGCGGGGAAAGGGATCGACAGCGATGCGGCAGGTAGTGGCGGACGTGCATTAGTTATTAGATTAGTACTAGCATTAGATTAGTTACTAGCATTAGAACAGTGTTTACGGACACAATACATATAGCGACACGGCGAAATTTGGATATCCGGCGACAGATTACCGAATTAAAAAATAATGGCAAAATTAGTCAATAAGATAACAGAACCACGAACATGCATTTGGAAGTCCCATGGAAATTCTTGACAATTTAAATCGAGTTTCGGGATTGGCATTTAAAATTAATGAACGATCTGCAAAATAATCTATGTGTCTACAAATTTACGATGCTAAATTTGTAAAAGTTTTTTGTTATTTCTAAGTTTTATACGCTCAGCACTGACGTTTGTAATATATGTAATATATCAAGCGTTGTATTTATTTTATATTGTTTGTGCATGTATTTAAATATTATTAATAAATAAACTGTTGAAACGGTTATAACAGTTTGAATATTTATATAACAAAATCGGTCATACTTTTTAAATATTTTTTGGGTTTATCAAGCAAACTTAATTTAGTATTCACCACTAATCGGAAAATCTGCTAACTCCATATTATTAGATCTATCCGCTTCCATCAAAATCTTGTTTACAACCTTATTGTATAAAACTGAAGAAAACATAAACGCCAATCGATAGAAGAGATTTCTCTCGTACCGGGTCACATATTATAATCAAAATTATGCAAAAATTAAGAATTTAATTGTTAGTTAAAATTACTACCTTGACAAGTTATCGTTCTTTTTGTGTATTGATAATAAGCTGCCCCGGTTCTCTCAGCTGTGTCGGTTCTCTCCGACATGACAGCACCGCTAACGCCTCGCTTCCCCGCAGTACCCCAAAGACCGCAGAGCGTCGGAATTCACGCGGAATTTTAGCACGATCTTTTGTATGAAAAATTCAAGATAAACAATGATTATGTAATAAACTTTAAACCTATGAATTATTGGGTAGCCTATAGTCTATATTTCATTATTCTAGCTCTTCTAATAACGGAATTGCTAGCATTGCATAATATAGCTTTTTGTGGGTCAACTACCAATTCAATGATTTTACAAAAATGCACATGGTGCATTTTACTTTTTAATTCGTTGAAATCTATAGCTTATTTCTGGAGTAATTAATTGCTAAAGTTAAACGAATAAACTTTACGGGGCAAAACCACCATCTTAATTTGGAAAAATTGGGAAAACGCCAACATATACAGCTTTCTAATTTTTATGAGTTGTAGCATATTAATCAAGGACAGCATAAGAATTTTTTCAAATTTTTTTGCCCTTTGTTCAGCGAGAAAATCGACGTCAAAAGAAGGGTCATAATATATGGCCACGATAGTACATAAGACAAACTGGACGACAGTTGCAAACCAGAATAAACGAACAACGAAAAGCAACACACACATCTAATTTTGGAAGGCATATGTTGGGGACAGGGCATGGAAGTAAGAATGATGACATCAAATTAATATACCTACAGAGCTCACAAGGGGAGACAATTGGATCTTTTGGAGGCATATGAAATCGAAAAGCATGTACGAGAACAAACTCCAATTGACAACGCCTCCCATCTACCGGTATCTATGGAGTTAGCTACACTGTTGTCTAAATTTGGTTACAGTTTTCTGCTGTACCAACTTTCATCGAAAAAGAGATACAATTTATTTAATGTCTAATTTTAAAATGTTTGTGAGAGTGTTTAATTGTAAATTATATATCTTTGACACGTAAGTAATTTTAATGTTATTAAAGTTCGATAATTAGGTTAAGTCTCTAGTTAATAAAAATAAAAAAGTGTACGAGAAACAAATTTCGTTAATTATTTCTATAATATATTATTATAAATACCAAAAGTATACGCGTTACATAAATAGTGCTATAGTGTTGTGTGATATCGCTTAGTTAATGAGCTGCAATAACGTTCTCTTTGTCAGATTATATACGAAATAATTGACATAAGTCCCTTATGTGGATAACAGAACTGGCGCAGCGTTAACGTTCAAGAAACGAGTTTGAAATTCCTTATAAGTGATGCAAATTGTGATATAGATACACAATATACACATATTCGCGACTCCTCGTTATAATACGCTAGCTTTGCATGCCTATGATATGTTAATATTGATCTACATAATTAATGACATGTAGTCAGATGCACAACAGAATATTCTTAGCCACACGTGTAGTAAATTTGGTGTCTATTGACATAATATATACCTTAATTCAAAAATAAAACAAACAACTTTAATACAGACCACAGTGTATTTGACAATCATTCATGAACTCTCCATACTTTTTATCTAATAACTCATGTGACGGAATAGTTCTAATAACAACGTACAAATGTCATTTTGCATGAATATCTTCACGTTATTTTCAATTCTGTAATAATCTTTAATTTTAATGAATTCAAAAGAATCAAATAATTTTTGTTATTGCATCAAAATGTTAGAGCGCAACTATATCAATCGTAACGGTAAATGGAAACGTAGCTGGGACAGTGGAAGATTCCAAAAAGTAAACCAGTTTCTGGGATACGTAAAACACCGATCTATTAAAAGGCGGCAATATTTTTTCACCTGACCCTGAGCCACGTGTCCTTGTCAGCCAAAAGTTATATTTGAGTATGGCTGAACATAGATGCACATAAGTTGACGCTCTGAAAAACGGTTGAAATTTTGTATTTTAACGATAAAGGTGACTTTTTGTTATACATTCTTTAGAACCAACTATGAGCTTTCATTCGACATTACTTTTATTAAAATTTGCCCACCATTTTGTTTATTGCAGGGCCGAGAACGTTCGCTGTTATAATAAAACAGTTTTATGCAGAACTTGAGTGTTTTAGTTTAGTGTTTAGCTCTGTTAAGCTTTTGAAAGTGGTTCAAATTATGGTATACATATTTGACATTACAACTACTGAAAAATCTGCTGCGGATAAGTGCGGATGCGGTTTTTGTGATTTTATTTCTAATACGTTGTAAAGGAAAATCCAAAAATTGATGTACCGGCTTATATGTAATTTGGTGCAGTTTATTGATACCGTGATAGTAGAGGTAATTTAGAACATATTTAACCATATTTAGCTATATACAAGGGGTTACGGTTATCGAGATATTGCCAACTTTATGTTCAATGCATCTTGTATGTTGTAAATTATGTACGTATATTTTTCCGTTTTGAATCATGTATAGCAAACAACCCCGATGACCTAGACTCTTAAAAATCATCAAAAAAAAAACCCTTAAACTTTGTACTTGTATATGCGTTTCTTGGAAATTGGTTGCTTGAAGCCAATCAGATTCATATTCAAGGCAAGAAAATACATCGAAAGCACCTACTCGCATACACAGTTGACTGGTTTAAATTGGATTCTTGTTGAGGAGAGACAATAGTAAGTTTGTGAATAGAAACTGGTTAGGCGTTTTCGATAAATGTGTTTATGCGGAATGCGAATGCTGGTTCAAAATATGCGTATTAGGGTCATACCACTAAAAAACGACCGTTTCAGCTTGAAGTATGATCAAATTTCTAAAGTTTTTATTGAAACAATAAGTATAAATATTAGACAATTTTGAAATAATACTAAAACTAATAGATTTTATAGTGATAAATATGGTAAAATAGGTTCGTAATTGCCTCTACTATTACGTCTTAAAAGGAACGCATCGAACGGAAAACAGCATGAATAGCATATGTACCGTTTCAATACACAATATCGACTGGTGTAAACTTTCATTTTCTTCCTCTACCACTGGTCTTTAAAAATAAAACTTTTTACAGCATTTTCTTACAACATAACAGACCCAAACATGTTATCTCATATAACTCAAAAACGACATGTATTGTTCAATTTGAAATCCGTATATGCTGCGTATTTAAACTGAACATGCCATATATTATTTTATGAATTTGACACTGTAAAACATAATAGAAATAAAATCACAAAAAAATATTGATGACAAATGTTGTAGCAGTAATGAATTTACAATAGGTGTAGTGCAGTGAAGAACAATTTTTAATACAGTTTGCTTTATCCTATTTTGTACTGTTTCATTGTGTTTGTTAAGTTATTAACCTTCAAATTCTTAGTATGGACGTTAAAATGTTATACATAGATAAAACAACACATCTAAAGCCTTTTTAGGAGAAAAAATAATTTTGGCCAGGTTTTCAGGTCAAATACCCCACTGTGCGACGGCTGCATTTCAAGCTAACAACCCCAAACGTCAACCCCAAGCCACCGGGACAGTAGTACACTCCACGCTAAATTCAATTCTTCCTGGCGTTATCCTGTCGTCCAAGTGGCGACCGGATGCATACATTTGGACGGCATTTGCATTTATACTGTTGATGTTGTAATGCGAGGCAGTACGACGAATCGATTTCCTTTGTGACTGCCATTTTCGAAACTTTTCCGCCATCTCAGAGACGGTCGGCGGTATTTACACAACGTTAGTGCGTGAAAGTGGGCCGCCATTTAGCTAGCTGGTTGGCCCCTGAAATGCCGTTTGCTCCCGTAAAAAGTTTTCTTCGTCAAAGTGAATGAATCCTCTGAGGCGATATCATTTGCCCGATTGTCCTATTCCACCGCAGGAGCTTAAACGCTCGATGGTTTTTATTGGTGTTTGTGACCTAAGATCTATTTATGGTCGATACTGGTGGATGCAAGAACGTAGTGTAATTGCAGTTAACGATGGTTTAGATACAGAAAATGAATGGAATTAAAAATAATTGGTTTGTTATAATAATAATAATAATAATCCACGCCTTAACATCCCCCAACAGCTTTCGCCACTACGGGGGCATCGGCAGGCCCGAATTATCATTATTATGGCCCGCGTTATGTATTATCTTGTTAACGTTATAGGGGAAATCTGCCCAGTAAATTTAGTAATTTGATGTAAGACTCACATATAATAAGTTTATTGCATACGTATCTATTAGGGCTTCCAATCCCGGACAATGTACGGATCCCGGGATTGATCCCCGGATCATGACAAAAATCAAAAATTGCCGGGTCAAAACTTCTGAGATGACAAAAGTTGCCAAAGCCAATCAATAAGAAACGCCTTTATTGGACAATATCTTTAACCCCGAAACTTGATCAACATTTTCAAATGTTACCGTACAGGTAAAAGACTAAAATTGACGGCTTAAAAGGTTAAAAGGTATTAGCATTAAGGTATTGCATTTTTGTAAAATGTTTCAAGAATAGTCACGGCAAAAGAAATTGTTTGATCAAAATTTTCAATTTGGAATTCATACGTCATGGATGTTTACTCAAGTGATTTATTGTTCAAAATTGATATAATACGAAATCTGGTATTCCTATTATAGCAACATGTTGGTGTAAACGAACATTTTATGCTGCATACTTAATTTAATCAGAAACGGTGCTGTTATATAGACTGATGTTCATACTTAATAAATAGCAGTTCAGTTGATTTATTGTTGGTCAGTGCCTACTATTCGCCAATTAACAAAAAGTAAGAAAATAATTTATATTTAACAGTTTTAGGATCCCGGGATTTAGATTTATATTCCTGGGATCCCGAAAAAGCTCATTATTAATCCCTGGATTGGAAGCCCTAGTATCTATGACTATATAATCCCACTCATTACACGCGCCAATGATTATAACGACACTAGCGTTGTATAATAATGACAGTTCGTTCAAATAATGACCTTAGTCTGTCAAAACCAACGTGGATGACAGTTATGTGACAGTTCGCCTCGCTATCATTGACAAATACATTTAAAATATTTGATATAAAATGGAATTTGTGAGTTGGAGATAAAAAGTGGTTTTCGACTCGCACACAACGGATATAAATCGCACGCATGTTTACTGAAATGTTTTTAGTAGCTAACAACGAATTTTACTAATTTAGGGAAAAAATGCAAATCAACAGATTAGCTTAGGTACTTTTTATTTAATTTATACAACATAAGCGTAACTTGTTGCGTAATATTAATTTAGAATTTTGTTACTAATTTCAAACGAGTGTCGACTAATGGTAGGTAGTGCAAATTTTATCCGAAAACGGATATCCCTTCTTGTCAGAAACATCTTCTTTATTTTTCCTCTTATAGTAGATATACAAATTCTAATTGAACCCAGTTTTTTCTTATTGAGTCCCAATTTGTTTTCAGTATCATTATTATTAATAATATTATTTATAATTAACTAGGCAAATACATTTTTACTTCTTAGAATGTCTTTTTAGATTTGCAAGTTTACAAGTATAATGATATAATACCAGTAACTTTAGTCAGTCTTATCCCAGGTTTATGTTTTCAGATTAAATATTTTTTTTCTTAATTTCAAATTAAAACCTAGGTCGAGTATGTTATCTATCATTGGATAGATATTTTAAAATAACGTCTTTTTTGGAAAACTTATTGTTTCGTTGTTTTACTATCTATGTAGACATCGTATTTGAACGATATTGGACTTATTGAGTTATTTATATTTAGAATCTATTAGAATCAAGATACTACACTATAAAATATAAATGTAATTTTTCATCACTATAGATGTAAAAAAATACACTGTTATTACTGTAACTGATGAATTGCATCAACGATAATGTAAAAATACATGTGTTGTGTAATAAAACTTTTTTATTATATATATTTCCTGAAGGTTTGTATGTATTTCCTGAAGGTGTATGTACCTACATTTATAAATTCAAGAGATATGCAAAGGGGTTAATGTGTAAATTATGTGGCACATTGAGCTATTTTGGATACAAGGAAAAACAGCACTCTTAACCCTTTTGCATTTCAGCTCTTCAGTTGTTGTCTATGTCTAAATAATATGTAGTTTTATAGCTTTACTTTAAGTCTCGCTTATGTTTTCGCTCCGTTTCAGAAAGGCTACATCAAATAAAAACGTATTGCGTTAAATCTATTGTTTACCCCACCTCTCTGAAAGTCGATAATGTAGAATAAATGATTTATATGATTTATAATTTCATAAAATCACATCAAAATGACTGGCGTATTTGTAACCATATTTATGTATTTCTTTATTGCGCAGAGCTAAGATAGACAATACAAATAATAGCAGTTTTTTTAGTATTCAGTTAGCTTTGAAACACGAGGAACACCGTTCGTCAGCAATTATGAATTTTGACGCACCGCATAACCCGGAAGCAAAATTTATTTTCTATATGATTCTGGCCGTAAAAGTCTACGTATTTCCCTTTAAAAAAATTGAATAACTTACCTTGCTTATCTAAACTCCGCCGCAGATCCTACCGCATCTTTGTAGTCCTCCAATCCACCTAATCCAAACAAATAACAAACAATAATAATATTGTTTGTATATAAATATAGGAACTAAATAAAAAACAATATAAAGATGATTAACACTATCGTACATCCGTCCAAAAAAAGGCAGAATTATACTACAATCGGTCAAACGTTCAAATAAACCGAATAATTAGCAAAAATGCCCACAACAAACACATCATGCCCGCCATTACTGCTCACCTGTCAAACGCAATGAACACGCAACCAACAAATACGAATCATATGTATATCAACTTCATACTCACATTTCGCGCTGAAATCCTCCGAAAATCGACGCAAATCATTAGAAGACGCTCCTCCACACATCGACAGCTACGACAAACACCAAAAAGTCCCGAAGACCGCAAAAATTACGAAGAAAAATCCGAAAAGATGCAACAGCTTCTTCACACTTACGCCGCGACCGGCTGTACTGAGGCCAAACGGAATAGGTGGGCAGCCAGCACGCAAACCACGGCCGCCTGCGATTTTGATGTTTTTCGATAACTCGCCTAAAATCAATGAGTTTAATATCAGAAATGGGTAAATAGTGTTCGGTTAGAGTTAATTAATGGTGTAAAATACGAATCGTTGATATTTGTATGTAAAATCATTTGTAAATTGCGAAATTAAGGCGAGTGATTACGTCATAGCTAAGCGATGCGGGGTGACGGCTGCCACAGCTAGTTTAGCGGCGCGGCACGTTGGCATGGCAACGGGTGGATACAAACAAGCACTGGCGCTCTGTATAAAGTACTTATTTGAATGTTTATATTTTGATTGTATGAATGGTAATAATCGGTATTTAAGGATATGTAATTAAGTAAACCGTATTATCATTTAAAAATATGTTTGATAATAACAACTGCAACTTTTACTTTGTCGTTCCATATTTGTGGTGCTATGATTTTATTATAACGCGTTTCAATGGGTAAAGGCTAGGTTATTATGTACGTTTTTTTAAATATATATGTTACGGTAATAGTGATAAATAGGTTATTATTAATAATAGCCAAGTGGTGAGGTTAAAGTGAAGAATTTATCACATGAACCGGCTAATATTAATAATTTCCTGCATGCTGCTACAATATAATATCCTCAGATTTGGAATTCTGTTAGTATCTACATAATCGCCACACAACGAATCTATTCACTGGGTTTTCAGTGTTGGGCCTTTAGTGACGTTAGTCCTGGCTAACTTATTTAGTTACTACTGATGACTAAAATAAGGAAGATTATCAAAACGAGACTAAAAAAATGCCAATCCATACTAATTGCATGCACGAGTGTGTAACTCTTTGGGTCATGCTTATTTACGCAATTCTTAAAAGCTAAGTAAGTAATAAATTAGAAACTCGGTTTGTATTATTCTGCCAGTGCATACTTACATAGTGCTTCTGTATTTCGCAATTCATGGCAAGAAAAATTGTTTTTATTTATAACTTATTATTTATTATCTTTTTAATACAAAACTTTAAAAAATGTTTTATATTTAATTTTGAATAGAAAAGTCCTTCTAGACCGTTATTTTTTTGTGGTAGTACAACAATTACATTAAGATAAAGTGTGTAACAATAGGACGTCATCGTCTTCTGTTTTTTGTATTTTTTTTAATCTAAAAAGTATTGCAAAAATCATAGTAATTTTATTTCCGTTGATTCCGTTTTGTTTTTACTCTACCGACTATACCAACGACTTCAACCGAATTCAACAGACCTCAAGGTGGCAGCACTGGATGGAATACCGGGCGCCTGTGAAGCGACTGCGAGGTAGTGTCAACTGTTATGTGAACGTTGAAGGTTGTGTTGTGTCTGTTGCAACTTGCATATGTAATAATTTAGACAAAATGGATCATTTAGACATGATGAAGACACGGTTTAACGATCGAATTATGACGCTTAAATCAACAAAAGGAAAAGTTCATCAGTTATTCTCTAAAGATGATTATTACACCTTCTTGTAGATTTACAAAAAAACTACCCACATGCATTAAATATAAAAATGGGTGTTATTGATAATAAAATGGTTAACTTTTTTGAACACTCTGTATAAAATGTTTTATGTTTTCGTCATTGAGCCATTCTTGGGTGTATACTAAATATCATTACCAATTATATCCAGTAGTTTCTAAAGTAGAAGGGAGACAAAAGAAAACATTCTGTATTATCAATGTTTTGTATTATTCGTAATTTTGGTCAATGGGCTAGCCGTACTGATGATTTGCGTCGAGTAAATAAATATAATAGCTTACACCTGTGTGAACTTAGCCCCCCCATATTGATTTTTTACAGTTTTTTTTGCTTAAATCGTTTGATAGTCGTTTGATAGGGTTTGATAGGCTATTCCAGAGGTTTGATAGTTTTTCGTTTTCCCGGAAAACAGAAAATAAAATTTGGTGTGTTGTTAGCCCCCCCATGTTCGAATTCTCGGTTTTTTTAAGTTGCAATCGATTGCTTATGGTTTGGTTAGGTTTGATAGTCCATTCCCGACGTTTGATAGTTTTTCGTTTACCTGAAATCCGCAAAATTAGAATTTGTAGGTTATGTTATTGTCCGAATTTATTCCTTTCCAAAGGCTATTTTAAGCGGGAGGTGTTTGATTGTTCTTTCATTTTGTTCGCTTGTTAGTTCTGAACGTATAATTGTTCTTAGTAACGGCATGATTGATAATATTGTAAGAATTAATGATCCTTATAAATAATATATTATTAATGTTCGAATTCTCGGGTTTTTTAAGCTACAATCGATTGCTTATAGTTTTGTTAGGTTTGATTGACCATTCCCGACGTTTGATAGCTTTTCGTTTACCTGAAATCCGCAAAATTAGAATTTGGAGGTTATGTTATTGTCCGAATTTATTCCTTTCCAAAGGCTATTTTAAGCGGGAGTTGTTTGATTGTTCTTTCATTTTGTTCGCTTGTTAGTTCTGAACGTATAATTGTTCTTAGTAACGGCATGATTGATAATATTGTAAGAATTAATGATCCTTATAAATAATATATTATTAATGTTCGAATTCTCGGGTTTTTTAAGCTACAATCGATTGCTTATAGTTTTGTTAGGTTTGATTGACCATTCCCGACGTTTGATAGCTTTTCGTTTACCTGAAATCCGCAAAATTAGAATTTGGAGGTTATGTTATTGTCCGAATTTATTCCTTTCCAAAGGCTATTTTAAGCGGGAGTTGTTTGATTGTTGTTTCATTTTGTTCGCTTGTTAGTTCTGAAGGTATAATTGTTCTTAGTAACGGCATAATTGATAATATTGTAAAAATTAATGATCCTTATAAATAATATATTAATAATGTTCAATCTTCGGGTTTTTGAAGTTGCAATTGATTGCTTATGGTTTGGTTGAGTTTGATTGTCCACCCGACGTTTAATAGTTTTTTTGTTTTCCTGAAATCCGTGAAATTAGAGTTTAGTTTATTAGGTTAGTAATTAGTTATCTTATTGTCCGAATTGATTCAATTCCATGGGCTATTTTAAGCGGGAGTTGTTTGATTTCGGTTAGAAAATGTATCATAATCCATAGTTCTAATTAAGAGTTTGCATTAAATGAAAAACAATTGCATGAGTTTTATTTATTGTCCCGAATATCTAATTTGAATCACCGCCATCTACAAAGGAACGGTCAAAGTTAACTCTGGGATTGTTTATAAGCTTTGGGACGTTCGACTTTAGAGACACGTATGCAGAAACCTTATGGTAGGTATTATAAAAATATATAATTGTTATAATTATATATTTTTAGGTTCCGAAACTTCGCGAGGCGGTTGCTAGACACCTAACCTAAACGAAACGTAGGAGCGTAGGCACGCCGAACGTACGAGCATAGTCACGTAGCGCGTATAAGAGCACAGTCGTACTTTCGGTTTTTTCGCTACCGGCGATCTACCTAGACGACCAGCAGGCCTATTAGGTCTGCACGTTTTGTACCCAATTGAAATACCTAATCTTTTTTTACTATCAAACTTTAGATGCCTCGAAAAGCTAAGATACCAACCGAAGAAGTACTTGACATTTTATTCAAATATGGAGACCACTTTAAAGATGATGAAATAAAATGCAATCTCTTTTCGTTGCGTAGTTTTGATTTATTTTATCGAGACATGTTTCGATGCCTTAGCATCATCCTCAGTCGGGAATGGTCAGTTTCCTAAAATCTCACAAATTTCATGCTAGTGTACCCCTTTGACTTATAGCCTGTGTTTCAACCCAATTACTTATTAATTTAATAGAAATTTTAAGCCTAAGAAGATTTTTGCGTCGTGCAAGAACCACGCTTGTTGTTGGTATCATACCAACAACAAGCGTGGATATGATACCTTGCAATATGGATAATACCAATTACTTTAAAGATAGTGTGCCCAGCTATTCATCTACCATTTGGAAAACGTTGAGTATGGAAACAGAAGGGAAATGGTCTTCAGTTGTATTTTACAACAATGTTAAGCAAGATCGCAGAAATATCCTTACTAATTTTACCTTATCTCGATATGCTCCTTGGATTCCCCTACCTATGCCGATAAAGTAGTAGCAGATTTAACTTTGACCGTTCCTTTGTAGATGGCGCTGATTGAAATTAGATATTGGGGACAATAAATAAAACTCATGTAATTCTTTTTCATATAATGCCAACTTTTAATTAGAACTATGGATTATGATACATTTTCTAACAACTCCCGCTTAAAATAGCCCCTGGAATTGAATCAATTCGGACAATAAGATAACTAATTACTAACCTAATAAACTAAACTCTAATTTCGCGTATTTCAGGAAAACAAAAAACTATTAAACGTCGGGAATGGACAATCAAACTCAACCAAACCATAAGCAATCAATTGCAACTTCAAAAACCCGAAAATTCGAACATTATTATTAATATATTATTTATAAAGGATCATTAATTTTTACAATATTATCAATCATGGCGTTACTAAGAACAATTATACGTTCAGAACTAACAAGCGAACAAAATGAAACAACAATCAAACAACTCCCGCTTAAAATAGCCTTTGGAAAGGAATAAATTCGGACAATAACATAACCTACAAATTCCAATTTTGCGGATTTCAGGTGAACGAAAAACTATCAAACGTCGGGAATGGACTATCAAACCTAACCAAACCATAAGCAATCAATTGTAGCTTAAAAAACCCGAGAATTCGAACATTAATAATATATTATTTATAAGGATCATTAATTCTTACAATATTATCAATCATGCCGTTACTAAGAACAATTATACGTTCAGAACTAACAAGCGAACAAAATGAAAGAACAATCAAACACCTCCCGCTTAAAATAGCCTTTGGAAAGGAATAAATTCGGACAATAACATAACCTACAAATTCTAATTTTGCGGATTTCAGGTAAACGAAAAACTATCAAACGTCGGGAATGGACTATCAAACCTAACCAAACCATAAGCAATCGAACGCAACTTAAAAAAACCGATAATTCGAACATGGGGGGGCTAACTACACACCAAATTTTATTTTCTGTTTTCCGGAAAAACGAAAAACTATCAAACCTCTGGAATAGCCTATCAAACCCTATCAAACGACTATCAAACGATTTAAGCAAAACAAACTGTAAAAAATCAATATGGGGGGGCTAAGTTCACAGAGGTATAGCTTACATAGTAATCAAAATAACTTAGCTAACTTCTTTGAAGACTGTGTACAAAATATCTTTTGTAAAAAGTAACGTGTTTATCACTTTTACCGTGCCCGTTAGGAAATTATTAATAATAATAGCCGGTCCATGTGATTATTTAAGTGTTTCTAATCACATTGACCAAATGATGCGGTTATTATTAATAATAGCCGGTAATTATTAATACAAACCACATTTATCACTTTAACCGTAACATATAGATATATAAAATAATAATACAAAAGTTAACTAAATATAATATTTCAAACACAGGAGTCAATATTATCGAAACGAGAGATGGTAGTTACGGCGATTCTCTCGTGCGGGATCACATATGTCGATTGCCAAACACGTTTCAAGTCCTCGTAACGCTGGACAAAAAAATTGTTATTTTGTGACCGTAAAATAATTTCTACGTCGCATTTTGTTCGACTATTCAAGGAAAACATATGCCGTCAATGCCCCGCAGGAAAATACTTTTTTGTCTTTTTGCAAGAAATTGTATATCTGAATACGTTTCAGTTTCGAGGAGAAATAATATCTTGGTATGTATGTGACATGCAAAATATAATAATACATGTGTAATGACTAATGAGTAATGACTAATGAATAACATAACACGAGATTTTATTAAAATATATGAGATTAGATTCGTATCGAATATATGAGATCTGGTAAACTTTGCTCATACCCAACTCACATAATAATACATACATACTCCACAAATCATTCTCTCGATTCTATGAAACCAATTACTTATCATAATACGGGAAATTGCTACCAACTATGTAGAGACTGAGATAGACCATCAGTCAATAAAGTTATTCCCTCAAAATAATTGTTTCGTCAATTATGCGTCGTTGGAACATTTACTTAGGATATTGGGTCGGATGCCCTTTGCCGCGGTTAATGGAAAACAAGGTCGACAGCCAAATTCAAGCTCAAACCGTGAGTGATAACTATCATATATCACATACTCCAGATATTAGAATTATACGCAATATCAGATATTACAGAGAGAGAGAGAGAGAGAGAGAGAGAGAGAGAGAGAGAGAGAGAGAGGGAGAGAGAGAGAAAGGGAGAGATTATCATAATTTAGTAGTTCGGCATTTCAAGTTTTCCTTTGCTATCTATCATACTGGGAGAACCAAAAAGGTGTTTTGTTGGCTAAGTTTGAGACATGCTGGCCAGTAAATATGGACCTTGGTCAGTATGGCCACAGAGTTGGTGGTTTCTTAGTTTAACTAGTGCGTATTTATGTGCTCATTCATAATCTGTTCAGAAAACAGTTGAATTCCAAATGGTTTCCAAGCTATTTTTAACCAAAAACCGAAAATGTATTTTTTCATTATGGTCATAACTTCTTTTTTTGTGATCCCATCAAAAAAGCGTGTTGACAATATAAAGGCACACTTTTTTGTGTACAATTTGATTATGTCAGTTTAAAATTGTTTCGCCAATGAATTCGTCAGAAACAAACGAAACTTTTGTTTTTCTTATGGACGCCATATTGGTTTTATACATGCCTGAAAATCGCATGGTGCCATGAAAAACACATTTGAGTGATACAGTATTTATGTGCTCATACTCAAGTTACAGTAAACTTTCGGAATGTATTTATTTGTACTATCCGAAGTTTAATTTTTGATATAAAAAATTTGTCCGTTTAATCGGTTGGCCACTATTACACCTTTGACACCATACATTAAAACCACCTGATTATGGTGCGGTACAAAAAAGTGCTAATTTTTGCGGGCCCAGTGCGTCTTCTTTCAGTTAAAAATACCGCAGTTAGAAAAATATGTTTTTCTACTCCTATTGAGGAATGCATTCATTATCATGGCAATTTATGATAAGTAATACTAACCATTCCCCACACACATGGCAAATATTTCATTCCTGTCTCCTCATACCCCGCCAGTAGTGAGAAATATTTCATTCCTCACGGCTTTAGAACCAATCACAGCTCTGGATTTTTCATTTCCAAATTGTTGATACACTGCTTAGCGACATTGTCAAGGCATTGACAACGTCGCTAAGTGACAAGGCGCACCAAACAATTTTAATCTGTCAAAATCATGTAAGCCGTCATAGTGACATACAGCTGTCCCTATATGCACAAAAATTTATTTATAAAATTTCATTGCATGGTCGTAGAAAAAGTATAGTATTCCACTCGAACGCTTTGCAGCACTCGCCTACGGCTCGTGCTACAAACTTCGTTCTCGTGAGAAATTGCTTACATTACTTGCTCATAGAATAATATACTATTTTCTACTCCTATTGAGCAATGCATTCATTATCATGGCAATTTAAGATAAGTAATACTAACCATTCCCCACACACATGGCAAATATTTCATTCCTGGCTCCTCGTACACCGCGAGTAGAACCAATCACAGCTCTGGATTTTTCATTTCCAAATTGTTGATACACTGCTTAGCGACATTGTCAAGGCATTGACAACGTCGCTAAGTGACAAGGCGTACCAAACAATTTTAATCTGTCAAAATCCTGTAAACCGTCATAGTGACATACAGCTGTCCCTATATGCACAAAAATTAATTTATAAAATTTCGTTGCTTGGTCGTAGAAAAAGTATAGTATTCCATTCGCAAGTAATGGCAATTTCTCACTCGAACGCTTTGCAGCACTCGCCTACGGCTCGTGCTGCAAACTTCGTTCTCGTGAGAAATTGCTTACATTACTTGCTCATAGAATAATATACTATTGTAACCAACTCGAATATTAAACGGCGATTAATGATCTCGACAAAACAGTCTCGATCATTAATCGCTCTTTTTAATATACTTGTTGGTTAAATAACTATTATCGGACCATAATATTTTGTTTATAAATGCTGGGTTTTTACCATTTTCTTTTCAACAGATGTGTACAGATGAGTAGATATTACAGTACATTGTTTCACAAAACGTCTTCCATGAACCATGCGATTTTCAGCAATTCTCGAAGTGTACCATTTTGAGTCAATTCTTGTTTTAATCAAAACATGGCATGTGGCATACCAAATTATTCAGAAAGAAATGATGAGTCCAAACATGTATAAAACCAATATGGCGTCCATAAGAAAAACAGAAGTTTCGATTGTTTCTGACGAATTCATTGACGAACAAAATTTGAAACTGACATAATCAAATTGTAGACAAAAAAGCGCCTTTATAATGTCAAAACGCTTTTTAGATGTGATCATAAATAAAGAAGTAATAATTAAAACATGACATTATTTGGTTTTTCAAAATAGCTTGGGAACCATGTGGAATTCAATTGTTTTCTGAACAGATTATAAAAAGGTACATAAATATGCACGACTTACTTTTGTTCCAACATTATTGATGAACCATCTCAAGCAACAGTGCATATTTGTTCAAATATGCAAACACGCTATAATCATGATCACCACCAATACACTAATTATATTTGTAGCGGATCAACATGAGTAGTGAATCAATTCCTCTAATTGTATTAATAGTTCGGCTAACTGATCTCTCTCGTAGAACATGCTCCACCTATTGTGGTGCAGGCTATAGGTAGCCATCATGGATATGGTCAGCTTTGTGTAGGTATGATACGTATACCTATATGCGCAAGGATATTTGGACTCCTAGTACAGACAGGTAACGGTAATTATTAGTGGCGTATAATTACTAATTACTATGTAACTTAGAAGCTGTCTATTTGGCTCTGTCTATTGTCTGCGTATGGTAGGAGACTGTATGTGCATAGCGGACTGCGTTTTCGCTAGATAGCTAGAACTGGTTCCAATTAATTGTAGGATGTACTTAATAGGGTGTATCGATAAAACGTCTTTTTCGAAATTCAAAATTTCATGTTGAATAAAAGTTGTCCCTGTGGACCCTCATATACTACCAAAAAAAATCCCTAATTGATGAATATTTAGGTCTCAGAAAAATCACTTAACCTTTCATTGAAACAAAAAATTCTAATTCTTATAGAAAATTATAAACTTTAGGCCTTCTGCGGGATACCTAAATATTTTTCAATTGCGCCATTTTTTTGTAGTTTTTTGTGTCCAGGAAAATCCGCATTATATGAAAAATTCTTTTATAATCCATTTCTCAGAAAATTATATTCTTTATAAAAGTTGGCGGCTTGTATGAAACCAATACGGCAATAGTCAAATATGTAAATTTCGGTACAATATACCAAGCGATTCAGAATATATGAATAGGTATGTGATATGTTAGTAAAGTACCTTTATTTTCATTATTATCGATAAACTTTATTTGGAAATGTTGTTTAAAAGTAAAAATTATATCAAATTTTTTTTAATCTTACATTTATGACTAATTAGTCAATGCCAGTGATACTAAAATGTTCGTTTTAATTATTTTTTAGAAATTTGAATAAATTTTTTACATTTTTGATAAGCTTGGTATGATAACTAATGTTTATTTAGAACTAGCGCAATATTACCCATTTTCTTGATAACAATAGATCATACAATAACTAATACATGAGCGTGACTTACTTTTAATTCAATTAATATTAATAACTTTGGATATATTTATAATAGTTATCCATCTACAGAAAAGAGATTATCTCGATATTGCTGATATTTTCAATGGAAACACCTGGACAACCAAATTCTCCATTCAACCATTCAATTCAATTCAACCATTCAGCCAGGATAATCAGAAAATTCAAGCAGACTGGGTCTGTTGAAAATCTCTTTAAGAAAAAAAACACACGAAATTTATAAGTACACTAAAGGAAAGACACTATATCATCAATACCATACCTATGACATCACACCTGATGCCATAAGTATGACTTTGCCATCTGGTTTGAGGGGGAAATGGAAGAGGACAAATTGTTTTCTTGTTAATATTTAATTTTACTTGTAAACAACATCTTCAAGTAAAGTTTATCGATAATAATGAAGTCATACCAGATACCATAGTCTCTTGCCTTCAGTAGTTATTTTTGTTTATGAAGGTGATATTTGTTCCGTTTTTGTGATCTTATTTTACTGCATTGGGTGTGAAAAGCAATTTGTCAAGCCGAAGCCGTTCTATACTCGATTACCGCTTGCAACACTGGTAAACTTGCTTCCTTATTTTCGGCAACATATTTTTAGTGGTGTTTCTTAGAGATTTTCAACAGACCCAGTCTGCTTGAAATTTTTGATTATCCTAGAAATAGTTAAATGGGTAATTTGGTTGTCTTGCATTGAAAATATCAGCAACATCGACTAATCGCTTGCTGCAGATGGATAACTACTATTATAAACATATCCAAAATCATTAATATTAATTGAATTAACGGTAAGTCACGCTCGTGTATTAATTATTGTATGCACTATTATTATCTACAGGTTGAAATATCATCATTGCATCAAGAAAACGAGTAATTTTGCACTAGTTTTAAATAAACATTAGTTATTACTTATTAATATAATATTATTTATTTATAATAAAAACTGTAAAAAGTTATTCAAATTTATAAAAAATAGATTAAAACATTTCGAAATAATGTTTATCGATAATAATGAAAATAAAGGTACTTTACTCTTATCAGAAATTCAAATATTCTGAATCGGTTGGTACATGGCATCGAAATTTACATATTTGAGTATTGCTGTATTGGTTTCATACAAGCCGCCAGCTTTTATAAAGAATAAATTTTTCTGAGAAATGTACAATAAAGACAAATTCCATATGATGCGGACTTTCCTGGACACACTGCATATATGACCATAGGCACTTTTTATCATATACAAATTTTAAATTTCGAAAAAACGTCTTTTCTATACACCGTAAGGATCACTTAGAATTAGGCAATCGTTTAAAATTGGCACGACAAAACGGGGATTCGATTGTAGATTACATCTGCATTTGTAATGTGGGTGCGAAGGTCTACGGGTAACAATTATCATCTTAGTTAGAAATGTACAATGTGCTAAATTTAAATTCTATGAAACACCAACGAAATTCCAAAATTATACCTTCGAAGAAGAGCGTTACAAATTCAAATTAGTAAATCGCGTCCAGATTCGATGTCCAGAATTTACAAATAAAATAAAATAATATTAAACAATATAGATCACGATTTACACAGGACATTTAGGATGCCGAGATAATGACAGAGATGTCTGTTTTGATATTGAAACGAAATCTTAAATAACCAAGATTATCATAAATTGATTGTATTTTCTGATGAAAGCAACTTTTCAACAAATGGCATTGCTTTTTCGCAGCATCTCGTTACTGGAGTGATGTAAATCCAGATTTTCTACGCTCTAGACAAAGACAACATTTCAAAAAAAGTAAACGTGTGGTGTGCTATAGTTAATTATTTAATTTTCCATGAGCTTTTCTCTGATAATTATAGGGTTTTATCTATCATATCGTTGGTTGGTTAAAATTTTGCATAGCTTTGAACATAACGGTACACAGAGAGAAATTTTTGTTTGATTTAAATAAATATGCATTGACTCAAAGAAATTTGTTGTTTCAATAGAGGCAAAGAAATATTTATTTGCGGATAAAAACGCATTTACTTGAAATATTTGTTTGGTAGAAAGAACGTTGATTTGTGTCAAACAACATATGTTTCCAGTTAAAAAGTTTGCAATTTGTGTATTATAAGAAATGAGAGTTATTTACTTCAAATAAATATGATTGTGTTGAGTGAAAGAACTACATTTTTTAAATTAACAAAATTCAACCAACGTCGAGTTAAAATGCTTAAAATTATTAATTTGTTGAAGGAATTAATAGACAAGAATTTTTCGGAAGGCTCGCCATGTGTCACCTCCTTTTTGGGATGTCGCACATCCTCGACCAGTGCTTGGTCTTCCCAACCCAACATATAGTCAAGGTTAAGTTAGTAAAGTGTACTCTGATTTGGAATGGCAACTTGAACCTGCAGGCACTTTACTCTATAAGTTCTATACTGTCGATCACGCGGCTTTATACTCTCGATATGTACGAAGTGCGAGGAGAGAGTTTACAGCGCCATCTAACAATACAGTTGGATGACATTAAAAATATATTTATTTAAATCAAAATATGATTTCTTTGGTGGAAGTAAACCTATTTTAAAGCCAAAACAAAAATATTACTTTAAAGGAAATAAATCTCTTCTTGTGTACAAATATATTTATTTTAATCAAAATATGATTCCTTTGGCTGAAGTAAACCTATTTTTAAGCCAAAGACAAAATATTACTTTAAGCGAAATAAATCTCTCCTTATATACAAATTTATATGTTAGAATCAAAATTATATTTCATTGGTGTAAAGAAACTTTTTTTTAAATCAAAACTAAAATATTACTTTAAAGGAAAGTAATTTTTGTTTGTATCCATATATATTTATTCCACTTAAATAAATATTTCAAATAAATTAATCTCTGCAAGCAAATAAACTAGAGTAATCAATGAACTAAATATTGTTGGCATCAAAGAAATATGTTTTGACCCAAAAGAATAAATTCAAACAAATACATTTCTTTGAAACAAGAAATCTTTTCTATCTGTGTATAGTGCACTGTACTTTTCATAGTATTGGTAACACCCGATTTTATTAAGGTTGAACAACTGGTTAATAAGATTGAAGAGAAGTATTGAATATCCCGATTTTTGCTAATATTTCGTGTCACCTAACCAGTTGTTAATTAATTACGGATACTAATTTACATATTTCGAATCGGACTTTTCCACTTTTAGATTGGCCGAAGAACGCTCGTTGGAACAGTGTTAGTTTCATTGCGATATCTCTCAGGGTACTTTTCTATACACGTAACTTCCCATAAGGGGGGCTGGAAGCCGGCCGTCCAAATTAAGAACGCAAACTGTCGTATAACACGCCGACCTTTGTCTACACCTGCTATTTCAAGGCTGTATAATCGCTATCGGACTTTTTGACATTCCTATAGTTCAAGAAGAGCTTTTATGACGAATAAGATTTCCTGATTTCTTTTTCTGAAAAATCACTGAAGACAATTAGGTATTCAACTGTTTTCTCAACAGGGCATTGGGCGTCCAGCATTTTACGGTTGGAGACTTAGTGAGAGATTTAGTATGAAACTATTTACAGTATAAGATTTAAAGCAAGCAGGTAACAGCAATGAATAGATACAACAAGAAATAAATTAACTGTCACTAATTACTAACATAAAATACTATAATACAAACTATATAAAGGCAAACTAAAGCTACAAACTTTAATCGTCAATACATTTTTGAATTCCTACATACTCAAGGTATACACTTTATAGCTTCTTTAGTTCATTATTCATCACTTATAAGAGTGAACAAACCCAAGAACAGTTTTACGCTCTCTACTCGCTAAGTGTGCAATAATTTCGAGCATAAAACCGTAACAAAAATCCTTAAAACTTTCACGATTTTGCAGTAAAACAACATTAAAATTACGCTTATCGCATTTCACCACCGACGATAACGTTGCAGTAAAAAGGAAACCATTATTACCATAGAAATAGTTTGCACAAAGGAGGTCATCCGCCGCACCGGAAGCATTTGAATAAAATCAAAAATAAGAGCCGAAGATCTGAATGTGGCACCGCCACACTATAAACTGTAAAATTCAAACGCGCACCCGACAGAAAATATATATTTTGCTGAATATCGTATAAATCGTAAAAGTCGGTAGGTATACGGAAAGATGACAAAGACGACGCGACGACTACGCTACGGTACACAATGCCCCGGTACCAGAAATATGGAAAAACTCATTTCTGTAAGAAGGGAATTCGACCCCTTTCAGTTAGAGTGAGGAAATCTGAGGAACTTTGCTCTATTCTGGTATTTCGCATTCAGAAATATTCGTACGCTTGCGATGTCCTGTTGTTCTTATGAAAAAAAATCTGATGTGGCCAGGCACATGACTTTATCATACAATATATAAAATTAATAGTTTAGCTGCATGAGAATCTATTTGATTGAGATCAGTCGTGTCTGCATTGTCTGCATTGTCTACCCCCTGTTGAGCTAACAGACAACACTTCACCTTTCCCCCCAAAAACTGTTTAACGATAATTTTTTCATGTCTTCCCTGAGACCATTGTATATGTGACTGACCTGGTAAGTGAATGACCGTTTATACAGCGCAGCGCGATGGGCAGGTGGACCAAACAACCCCCTGAATCTTAAGTTAAGGTTATGGGCATCCGTTCTACAGCGTATCTTCCGCATGAGGTATTGTGGGATCCTCTTGGATAGCAACTTATGATATAATATTGCTGCATGCAACACCCTAGTGTTATCCATGTTCAACCATCCCAAGTCGCCCAGCCCATTCGATACATGATCATACTTCGTCAAACCAAAAACAAACAG
Organism: Melinopterus prodromus; assembly: GCA_964023965.1. Lineage (NCBI taxonomy): Eukaryota > Metazoa > Arthropoda > Insecta > Coleoptera > Scarabaeidae > Melinopterus > Melinopterus prodromus. The sequence goes on along the minus strand of OZ030391.1, from coordinate 1,601,946 downwards.
AACACATGCATTTTGGACACGCTCAACATGCTGCCTATCCAACGCCGTCAAGCAAGGACCGTACACGGTATCACAATATGAGATATTTTGATGCTATTGACAGTAGATATAGTGAGATATTGTCAAAACGTCAGCATTTGACACTACCGGTACTGTCATTAGACTGAAAATATTTGGAAAATCCTGGCTGACTATATAGTATTATATCAACAGTACAAATTATTTGCGCAATATATAAAATGAAACGTGCATTTATTGTAAGCATTTGATAAAATATTTGAGCAATACAAAAAACATTTGACCAATACAAAAAATATTTGAGCAATGCAAAAAATGCCTTGAGCATTTAAAAAAATAAATGTGCAATATATTTATAATATATCCATCAGAATAAATAATTGTACGTTTATATATTTGAATGTTCCCTTCATAATATATTTGTGCACTTAAATATATAAATGTGCAATACAATCGTAACCTCTATAAAAATATAATGCACATTTCAAAAAATAATTGTTAATTAAAAAATATATATGTTCAATACTTTAAATAAATCAGCATTTGAAAATTTGGTAAGAGCATTCAATAATCTAAATTGTGCCATGAGAAAATTATAATGCGCCCTGGAGAGACTATAGTGTGCATTAAGTTATGCAACCCGTAGCGCATTTATGTGTATCGTACGGCTTAGTCCTGTCGTTGCTCTGTGGTTTTGGTGTCATCTAAATAAAACTTTATAACTGAGTCATAAAAATTGGTTTGACAGGGAAGTGAGCTGTTTTATTTTCTTTGAATAAATCAGTTCATAGTGTAAATATAATTCCAGTATAGCTCCAATCATAACCTCAAATATACCAAATCGCGCGCGTTTGAGGAAAGGTGATTTTAGTAATAGTTTAAACCCTTATAATATGTATAAGAATATGTATGTTGTCTCATATGTATCCTACGTCTTGTTCTAGTGCTTGTTGTTATACTTGTTTATTTTTTATTGTTTAAGAAACTGTCGTAATACGACATATAATAAAAATTCATTTTGCACACGTATTTAGTAGAATTAGATGCTGTACAATTGTCAATATTTTTTTTCCTTTTGGTTGCTATGATAATCAACATTTTTTAATAGTAGAACCTTTTCCGCTGTATTTCAGTACATAAGTACCATTACGCCGTATGTTTCGTTTCAAATACGGTAATTCCGGGAACAATTTTAACTTACTATCTAATAAATATTAGTTTTATAAAATGAAACATACATAACACTTATGCGGGGTTTTTATACATACAAAACACACATAACAACCCAAAAACAATGTAATATTTTTACAATAAACAATTAATGAAAACGCTTGTTTTCTAAAGGAAAAAATTCTTTTCTAAAATACACAAAGATTGGTTGGGATTTCTTGTAAAATGGATGTTTACTCTTAGCATTTTTTCAACGATTTTGCAAATGAGCCGCCATTTCAGTAATTTTGTCAAGATAGTTAGATAATAAATTAAACTATAGGAAATTTTGTATAACTAATAACATATAAATTGTTTTGCTAATATTCATAGTTTAACTGTATGAGCAAATTCTATTTGTTCGAGATCTTGTCTGCATTAAAACTAGTTAGCCAGGATTTGACAGATATTTTGATGCTTTTGACAATATTGTCAGAACATCAGCGTTTGCGTTGCACGTGAATTCGACACGCAGATGCGTCGAGATTGCCATGACGAGGCACTGCTGTATAGTATGATAAAGTACAGGTAATGTGCTGGCCACATCAGATTTTGTTTTAATTCAAATTACATTTTTTGGGTTCATAAATGTTCATAACACCACGGTTCATCCATGTTTCATTTTATGAATCCGATAATAAGAGATAGAACCTACAAATGAAAATATTAAATTTAATATCGCTATGTAGGTATGTAGACAAAAACAAAGTTAGTTTCGATATTTTTTCTCCTGATTGTGTAATTAATAATTTAAGTTAATTTTTACCAATTTTAGGAAAACATGACAGACGAAAATATTTCTCATTATAATATTTTTTATGTAACATATTGATATTTATTTAATGCTCAGTATGTATTATTTTAATGCACAAGTCAGCCATTGTAGGGCACAATATGAATTAAATATTGCTCATAATAATTTTTTTATGTAACATATTCGTATTTATTTATTGCTCACTATGTATTATTTTAATGCACAAGTCAGCCATTCTAGGGCACAAAATGAATTAAATATTGCTCATTATAAAATATTTTATGTTACATATTCATATTTATTTAATGCACATTATTTCATTTTTTAATGCACAAAGTATCTATTTTAATGCACTTATCTGTTTACGCTTAAATCGCACCCTTATATCAATGCAGATGCGACCGATCTCGATCAAATAGAATTTGCTCTTGCAGCTAAATTATTAATTTTACCAAAAAATGAATGTTTTTCTTGGTTTGTTAAATTGTGTACTAGTTTCTGTCTACTTCAAATGCATAATCCTTTAGAACAACAAAAAACAATCAAAATACACGTTAGTTTGTATACTCCTCTGCTCTGTAAAACGAATGTGATAGAAAAGGAATCACAAACAACCTGATCCAACCATTTTATCAATGATTAACAATATAAAAAGACAAAACTCACTCTTAAAACTAAGCAAAAAGTAAAAGAGAATCCATTTATCGTGCAGAAGGAAATCTAATATATAATCACTGCGATGACAAATAGTCTCTTGAGGTCTAACAGAAATAAAGAATAATCGTCCTGTTAGTTCGAAGAAATATGCCTCGCATATTCCAACCAGTGGTAAACTCGTGGGGGGCGAACACAGAAAATCTTGGGGGTTTTTGAATTATATTCGACAGGAAAGATGTTATCTAGACCCTGTGGACCATGATTGGAACCGGTGCTAGATTAAACATATATCTTCCGTTTAAGAGGCCGCGGAAACAACCAGACATTTTCACGATGAAAAATCGCCCCCATCCCCCCTTTTACGAAGAAACTATATATTACATATGCTAGAGGGAGCTAGTGTGTCCCCATTTAGCATTTGGTCGGTAATGTCATGCATTCGTAATACAGCAGAATCTTATTCAATTCAATTTTTGTGATTTATATCCGGGAATTTAATTTAACATTTTGCCAAGTGCCGCGCGCAGGGCGGCCAACGCGACGAACGCGACCCGCAAAATTTACGATTGCCTTGTGGGAAAATTGAACTAGCGCGGATATATTCGGCTATAAACACGAATTACTGCGTTTTAGTACTGCAGTTTTCAGAATTATTTTAGCGATTGATGAAACGTCTGCATTCGGTTCTATGGCCTTGCGATTTAAGGTGGTTTATACAGTTTTTGCCCTGCAAGCTATTTGTATTTGTATATTATTAACGTACAAAACATTCTAACTTCAACAAAACTAACAATTATAGTATATTATAATACAAGAAGGCGCCCAAAATAAGAGATGGAGCAGGGCAGAAAGTCCTAGGGGCAATAAATCCCGTTCGAACACCAAATGCAATTTATTAAATGAAACTAATTGTGTAATAAACCTGTACAAAGCTGGATGTTGGAGTAAAGATTATTACTACTACTATAATACAAGTTTTAGAACACAAAAAATTGGCGCACGAGTTGTTTCGTTATATACTATTTTTTCTACCATGCGACATTAATTTTACATAAATTTCGAAAAATGCGGTTGTTATCTTACAATTTAAAGTAATTTTATATTTAACAGTTGGTAGTTAGTGTAAAATTCACAACTACGACTGACGCGAACCAATAGCGATTGAGATGTCAGCCTTATTTGACGCTTGACTTCAATATCATAAATCTTGGAAAACCAAAAGTTACTAAAAGCGGTTTCGTTATGAGTTTATAACGAACGCAAAGTAGAAAAAACATTACAATTTTCAAATAGTAATAAATATGAATAAAATAAATAAAGAATTTAGAACATAAAACAATTAAAATAAAAATAGGTATAGCCCTGCTACACATGCCACATAAAAAGTTCTGAAAATATGTAAACATTTTGAAATATATTTCCTAAAATAAAGATAATAAATATGATGTTTTGATAATATATATTTTTGCCCTCATCTACATATCATCCACATGTTATGTGCGGATTTATTAAGCCTTAGGTTAGTATAAAGTTGTATTAAAAATGAGCTTATCAAAACTACTTGAGTAGGTGGTACGTAAATGCTAATATAAAGAATCTAGCCAAATTAGCCTAAATATTTGACAAACTAAGAAGGTTTTGAAAGTTTTATTATATTTAAATTTATATTACCGCGATCATGTCAGATGCTTGGAGGAACTATCACAATATACCAAATGGGTGGCGGCATTTATAACCACCAGGTGATAATTCACGAAAAAAAATTTGTGGGGACAGAAAATCAAAACATACACACACACAGAATGTGGAATTATGTGAATACGGGCAAAAAGAAAACTTCGGAAGCAATTCGGTACATCGAGAGTGCTTTTTCCGTCAATCATTCAAGTGTTGGTTTGTAGAAATAAATTCCAATATTCCCGTTATATTCTAAATTTATACAGAAATATATCTTATTCTTTACTGTATCAGACTAATGATTTTCGCCGCAAATAAACTTCATGTGAGTATTCATTTTTTCAATTCGGTAAAAAGTTAGAGCTGATAAAAATATCAATAAAACCGTATTTCAAACGGATACAACTTGTTAAGGAATTGAGAAAAGCAATATGACCTTTTTACTAGGAATGACATTTAGTTTTTAGAAGAAAATCTGACAATTTTTCAGATATCAGGCCTCAATAGCTCAGTTGGTAGAGTATTGTGCTAGCGACACCAAGTTCCCTGGTTCAAATCCAGGTTGTGGCTGTAATTTTTAATTTATTTATAATTTACATCCCACCTGTATATCACCATTTACTATATATGTACCTACATTAATGACTAGAAATATTTGTATATTATATATTTATTGTTTATATTTAATATTTTGGTGGTGACAAAGATTAGATTTTTATCGGACAATTGCTGAACAGACTTAAGTTTGCAGATGACATAGTACTCATCGGAAAAGACACAACAGAAATAAAAACAATATCGAAAACACTTATAGAAAGAGGAAACGAAAATGGATTGGAAGTGAATAAAGAGAAAACAAAGACAATGTACATCAATTGCAGACAGGAAGAGATAATATAATCAGAAATAGGAAAGAAATCGAAAAGGTAGAACAGTTCATATACTACCTCGGACAAAAAATTACAACCAACAACCAAGTAGAAGAGATAACAACGAGAATAGCAATAGGGTGGCAGATGTTTAACAAATATAAAAATTTATAGAAATCAAAAATCGTTATGAAGAAAAAGAAAAATCAATGGACAATGTGCATGTTTGGAATAACAAGGAAGGACAGAATAACAAAAGAATTGATAAGAGAAGAATCACAGATAGAGGAGGGGATACAATTTCATTTGAAATTTATGGAAACATTGTAAATGGTCCTAATAAATTCCTTAATCATTACATATTATTATATTTTGCAAGTCGCAAAATATTCAGCGATACTAAACCTAAAAAGAAATCTTGTACTAACCCAATAACAATTTCTTTCCATCATAAAAACATATTTTTCTGTGTAGCATTGGCGGTATTAGTTTGTTTTACTCGAATATTCCAGCAACATACGGCGTAGAACTATAATAAAACAACACGTTTTTTGTCCAGCAGGCCAGCGAGCGGTTCGGGAACTTGATATGAACGTGTTTTCCAAATCCACAGTATGAGTTGTTTTGAGTCGATATAACATTTTTATACTTTAGCTATTTTCAAGCGTTCACTTATTTATAAAATATAAATCTCACAGTCTAATTTGCTAAGGCCAATAAGATAATAAACTGAGTATAAAACAAGCTCTATTATCTTTTAATTATCTCCGCTTATTTTGAATTGAAATTGTTCCACTAAAAGAAATCCCAAACAACCCAACAATAACACACAATAATCTATTAGATTCAATCTTCTCATAATGAAAGATAAAACCTTCCAGAATATCCTAATCCAAATCCGATTTAAATCCTTAAATCCTTCCAACGCATTACCATCCTAATTAATGTATAATAATAATAATAATAATAATCTTTATTGGTGTTATTACAAAGAAAATTGTTTACACAAGTCAGAACAGAAAAAGAAAAACACTATGCACTACATATTTCTACGAAATTACAGTTAAAGTATTCATCGTAATTGAATATACATTTTTCAACCAAGAATTGTTTCATTACTGTCTTAAATCTGTTATTGGAGTAACACTTAATTGCTGGCGGCAGAACATTAAAAAATTTTAGAGCCCAGTAATTTGATGCGTTGCGCGACTTCTGCAATCTCAGAAAAGGTCGGCGATATTGCTGATTCTCACGAGTGTTGTACGAGTGAATTGCATTCGATGTCACAAACGTACTGGCATTGACCTTAGCGTACATTAAACATTCCAATATGTAGGCGGATGGAAGTGTCAGAACATTGAGATTTCGGAAGTGTTCACGGCAATCTTCCCTCCAACCGACTCCGAGTACTACTCTTATGCATCGGCGTTGTAGAGAAAACAATTTATTGCTGTGACCTGAATGGCCCCAGTTAAATATTGCATATGTCATCAAGGAGTGAAAAAAGGCAAAGTATGCAACCCTAAGACATTTTATAGAGATTGATTCTCTCAAGATTCTCAAATAATGAATCACCCTCGCAAGTTTTCCTGAAACATGTCCGACATGACTTTCCCACTTTAATTTGGAGTCAAGAATAACACCCAAGAATTTTACACTCTCATTATCGTCCGTACTGGAACGCGCTTCATGTCGCAATGTAAACAATACCGATAAGCACTTATCCTGATTGATGCAAAGCGCATTTGAAGAAAACCATTCTTTAATATCTCTGTCACATAGGTCAACTGTATTAAGAAGCTGTTCATAATCATCACCTCCCTTAACTACCGTTGTGTCATCCGCAAATAGAATAAGATCAGTTGCTTCAGTAGCACAATTAATGTCGTTGATATAAATTAAAAAGAGAATGGGGCCCAAAACTGATCCTTGGGGTACCCCGTAACTGCAAAGTCTGTTCGATGAAATTGAATTGTTCACTTTTACGTGTTGGTAACGATTACTCAGATATGACTCCATTAACCCAATGCTCGATTTCGAAAAGTTATATTTCTTAAGTTTTTCTAATAGAACATGATGTGTGACACAATCGAAAGCTTTCGAGAGGTCATAAAACGTGGCAACTGAATGGTATCCGCGCTCAAAGTTGTTTAAGATTTTATTTATAAGAGCATTGATAGCTAGACTGGTAGATTTGCCATGCCTAAATCCAAACTGAGATTCACTAAACAAGTTGTTCCCTTCAAAATGTATGTATATTTGTTTTTTTAGTGTTTTTTCGAATATTTTTGATACGATCGGTGTTAATGATATGGGTCTGTAGTTGTTACAGTTGCCCGTGTCACTTTTCTTATGTATCGGTATCACTGTCGCAATTTTTAAACATTTCGGGAAACAACCTTGTTCAATGCAGTCATTGAAAAGGTGTGTAAGTGGATATATAATGATATTTCTTAATGTTTTGATTATTCTTACACTGATACCATAGCAGTCCGCACTTGCTGATAATTTAATATTCTTCTCCATTCATTTGCAGGTGCAAAACAAGAACGGCATCAAGATACAGCAGTCCATCGAGAGATACGAAGCGCTGCCAGGTTTGGAGACCGTACGATCCACAATTACAATAAAGGCGTTCCAGCACGACCTTTTGAAAGGTGGTAAAATGAAATTGCGCTGTCTGGCGACAATGTTCAAACTATACAGGCGTACCAAGGAGACCGAACTCCAGGAGGACCAACCTTTGATGGCGCTGGTTATGATACCGACTACACCAGGAGACGAAGGTAATATTCTATAATGTCTACATACAGAGTATAACTGGGTGATTATACTGTTAAGGTTCGAGCCAGTCCAAAAATTATACCATATGTTCTATGAGTCATTTTTTAAACAGAGAGAATTTAAATTGGGCAAAAATTTTCAGAATTTCATTTACCCAAATTTCCAATAATATTTAGTAAATTGGGGTATTTCTTTAAGAAACTAAACTAATAGTATATTCACATTCAATTTAAGAAAAAAAGGCTTTAATACTACTAGCGTTTATTAATAAATAAATCCCTTTTTACTTAGAAACCTATTTGAAGCTAATTCAGAAATATACTATAAATACTTAATAAACCTTGCACAACAAGTAACTATTATTTTAATTAATATTTGGAAGTTGTTCAAAATGATGCTCCTTTTCTCTTCTGCAAGCATTAACGCGCTGTATAAAACATCTTGAGATATTTCTTAACATGTACCTCTTATTTACTCTGAGGTTGTCAATAACATTGGTTATACGATGTTTCATGTCTTCTGCTAGGTGCTGTTTGGTATACCAGCTCCTTCACATATCCCTATAAAAAGAAATCGAGTTTTTTGAGGTCTGGAGACCTTGGTGGCCACAATGTAGTACCTCCTCTTCCCTCTTTGGTCACCGTTTTAGTTCTTGTTTTGTGCTGGTAATTAATATAACCTGTTTCTTCAAATTGCAACCGATCCCTGTTTATAACACTTGGTTGGGGATGCCGTCTATCCGGATATCGCTGTTCATACATTCCGGATGCTACTAATGTATTTCTGTCGTCTTCGCCATAGATGTAGATCATGTTAATTATTTCTTTTTTGCTATAATTATAACTCATCGTTCAGCGAAAAGACAAATATTGTTACTAATTTTTACACCAATGACTTATTGAGTGTCGTTAGATCTCAATTGTTTGTTTCTATGATTAATTAATGCTAATAGTATTAATTATCGTTTTTTTAAGTTGTATTTTAATACAGTATTACTCATTTACAAATGAGAGACAAATAAAAAATAACACAAAAGTAATGGTATTATTAGATAATATTACACATTTTTCTTTAAATTGTAAATATCACGAAAAGTACTACAATTGGACATATGGCCTACTTAACTTAAATTAACGGGAACTCGGAGGGGCAAGTCAACTAGCACATAATATACAGGCTGTTCCATTTCAAAAACTCAAGGAAAAGCCATTTGAAAAACATCAAAATTTACGAAGTTTTATGAACATCCTGTATAGTGAATCTAATAACTTTTGATACTATCATCTATCTACTGGCTTTGACTATAATATTGTCTGACATCGTTCAACGGCAAAATCTGCAAAAATTTCGCTTTAACATAGTTTTAAAGAAGATCCTGCAACGGGCATATTTTGGGGAAATAATTGAATATCTCAGGAACTATGAACGCTGACAGTTAGCAACCTATACGGTTGGATAAACAAATTTATTAGTATTGTTATAATAATAAAATATACAGGGCGTTCCATTTAAAAAATATACATATTTTCCGTCGCGCCTAAATGCAACACACTGTATAAACGAAAATAATTTTACGTTATATAACTATCTGTTTGTTTTTTATTTTTTCAGGTGTGCCAAACGGAAATTCGTCAGTGCTACCAACGTTTATCATGCGTGCTTCTAGTCTATTCTGGGTAATAGTTCTGTGCTGTAGAAGATGCATCGACCTTTAAAATAGTTTTCGCAAGTCAAGTGGCCAATAGTTATTATAAATTGTCGAACACTCCGAGAAGTGCACAAGTGATAGTGTTAAACAATTTTCTGGTGATAAACGATTACGTATAAATGATAAATAAGTGTCGAGTAATGAGTTAAGTTTTATTAAATGTAGCTCGAGATGGGTTTTTAAACTAAAATAAAATATAACAGATGATATTTTGCCCCCCTCATATATGACCCTGTCACACCTAAAGGCAAAAGTCATGTCGTTTGACATTTTAAGAGACTGGGTGTTACCTATATATAACTAAAACCTAATGATAAATATATGTGATTACCGTCATTGAAATATATATATAAATGTAATTAAATTGTATATGCACGGTGCAATAACTGTAGATATATTTATGTTTTATATAATATAATAATTAGTATGTATGTACATATATCAAGATTTTTCGGTGATATGGCCAGAAGCATTTTATAGTGAGACGAGAAGGACATCGAAAAATATTGATAAATTCAATGTTTATACATAATTAGATTAAAAAAGGAGATATTATGCATGTGTAATTCTTAAATTAAATTAACGTGTACCTTCCTTTCTTTATTTGATAATATGAATGCCACCAGTTTATTTACACCTGAATTGCTCAACAAATCAGTATTGTGTATTGGATTGTGTCCCCCTAAATAAAGGACATGCGAAAACAGGAAGAGTTAAAAATACGTTGGTACAGTCTGTTCAAATATCTAGAGAAATGTACTATTATAAACCTATCTATCTATAAAAGAATGTAAAAGATAATTAGTGGAATGCGTTATTGAGAAAGTGACAAGAATCGAGAAGAAGTTTTGTAACCGTACTGAATTTATAAGTTGGTTTCTTAAAGCTCCCGTCTCAATTCAAACAGCGAACTGCAGCAAACTTCTCTCCAAAGCTTCGAAATAAAAAAATCACCAGTTGTAGATGGCGCTACTATATATATATATATATATATATATATATATATATATATATATATATATATAACATGACTGTTTTTATTTCGTATTTATTACCAGTGTACGGAGAAAAATGTATATTTTCCAGTGTAGTCGATGAATCCACAATTAGAAAATATTACGTACAGTCATGGAAAAAAGTATGTTCGTATCGCTATCGCAGGATTTGAAAATAGTATGTCGGTTATATATTCTGTTATATATTCCCTCGGCCCAGCCGCTTCGCAAAAAGTTGTCCGTCACGAGGTGGTTTTTCGATGGATGTAATGTAACGGAATTTAGTTTATTTTGAGCGTGTCCGATCTTTTCCTTAATGTGATACCTTCATTGCAATGTAATAAATGTAATATGACCACAACATTTAAGTTTACGAGTAGTGCATTTAATTAAATATAAAATTACTTTTATAATAATATTAATAAACATGAAATTTGATAATATGATACGAAAATCTGATATTAAGATATTGCGTAATATCACGACACATTATTTAAATTTATTTTATTTAATACACATATTAATTACATAAGTAAATGCCTGTGCTCAGCAGGGGATAACGGGCTTAAGTAAGTAAGTAAGTAAATGCACAAATCATCTTGTTGCTAAAGATTATCACTGAATATAGACTATTTCAGAATTGTAATATTAAAATATATTCACTAAATGTAAATAAATTCTCTAAATTTAATTTAAATTTATATTAAGACGGAGCATGTATTTTGTATGAAACTGACAATAGAAATATATCTGTATTTATTTTATAGCAGTTAATGTTTCCATTATCTTTCATGACATCTAATACATGCTTGACAACCAAAATAATATAAAATTATAGCAATAATATATGCAGGCTGTCCCACGTTTCTTCTGCAAAACATTTTTTTCAGTAAGCAAATTACTATTTCAATTCATTTAAAAGTTACAGCTGTTTGAATTATTAACAATATCTTATTTTAAACGGCTCCAACTTCTGAAGGAACAGAGAAAACCAACAAAACTATATGAAACTTATTACTTTCTATTTTCTAGAAGAAAAAAAAAACATTCTAGTTTCATCTTTTGTTCATTTATAATTCGAATTATTAAAATTTTACTTATAATTAATTAACTAATTACTTAAGAATACTGAAAATTAGGTTATTATGTCAATAATGATTAATGTCAAATCTTTTTTCAAATCTCAAATCTGTAGTAGTTTTGGACATAGCGGGAACTATTTTTTAACAATAATGTCATCTAAATGTTCTTTTAGCTGGTCGTATATTTTGGTTTATTTATTTTTTAATACTAATTATTTCATATTTACATTCCATCAAAATTCGTCGAAAATTTAGAGCTTGCTTCTACAAGCAATTATCAATTTTTGTAAATTAGTGATATACATAATTGTCATTATTTTCAGTTGTCAGATATTTGAAAAATATTGCTGTAAAGTAAATACAAAATAATAATATAAAAAGATTGTAATGATACATTCATGCTATACAAAATACATACTGGTTATTAAGTTAAACTGCAAAATATCGTTGAAGCTAAATATCTCGAAAACACCAGTAAATCACAAGTAACAAATTACCATAAATACAAATTTAAAGCAATTTAATTTTATTAATTTATTTCTATATTGTGAATAAATGTTAATACATAAAAGTTCTGAAATAACCTTTAGTAAAAATATTCACCACAAGAAATTTTTGTATTTATTAATTGATTAATGATTAATGATTAATGATATTAATGATTTTTGTATTTATTAACGAAAAAAGCTATTAGATGCAATAAGTTTGTATAGTTTGTTGTGTTTTATGCAATATCTTGAAATGAAATTTTCATTTTATGTTATATAATAAATTATATTTAATAAAAACACAATTACATTGCAATGTAAGAATTGCATTAATTTATTACACATTAGGCTAATAAATGGAAATATATAAATCATTATAAACCAATTCAAAGCATTCGAATAAGGTTTCTCAAATATTAAATTTCCGGTATACGAGTATGCAGCGTAACCGGACAATTTTTTGCACTTAGCGGTCGACCGGCCGACTAGAGTAACAAAAAACTCGTACATGGATGTAACATCGACACACTGCTGAAATACGGATCAGAACATACTTTATTCCACGAGTGTACAAGGGCAATATGACAAAACAATTTCTACAATAAAGTCAAAACTATCCGATAAATATATTTGGGTTTCTGCAGATGAAACTACGGATATGAAGGGTAGATGTGTGGTGAACGTCGGTGTCGGATTGCTGGACCCGCAAGACTTATATAAACCTTATTTAACATCTACTCAGTTTCGCTGTACCGTCAAAGCTGAAGAGATATGTACAATAGTAAATGACGCAATAGAAAAAGTAGGAATCACAGACGCTACCAAAGTATTACTGTTTGTTTCCCGACGCTGCTGCGATTATGTTAAAAGTTGAAAAATTACTTAAACAAGATTTTTTAAATATTCTTCATTTGACATGTTTCGCACACGCTATTCATAGAATTTGTGAGTTTATTCGGGAAGATTTCCAGACGTGAATACGCTAATAAGCACATGCAAAAAAAATTATTGAAAGCTCTTTCCAGATTGTCTCTGTACAAGGAAAAGTGCCCTAATCTACCTTTGCCACCACAACCAATTATTACGAGATGGGGTACATGGTTAGAAGCGGCATTTTTTTATGCAAGAAACTTTGATACCGCCAAACCCTTCGTCTTAAATTTGCCTGATGAAGCAGTTAGTATTAAAGACCGCAAAAAAGTACTATCATTAAAAGATTTGCATAACCAATTAAAACTTATTGATACAAATTTTGCGCGAGGATTGCCAACCATAAAGTTTCTAGAACAACAAAATGTTGAACTTGCAAGCAGTTTTCAATGGATTGAATCCCTGTACGAAAGGTTACGAAGCATCGAAGCACCAGCCAGTAAAAAATAACAACAAAAAATTGATGCGGTAGTACATCGAAATCCGGATTTTAATATTTTAAAACAAATCTCTACGAATTCGTTTACGGATGAAGGAATTTCTCTAAAATATTCCAATTTGGTTTTGATTTATTCTTTTGCGCCTGTGACTAGCTGCGATGTAGAAAGATCATTTTCAAGGTTTAAAGACATTTTAATATCGAAGCGAAATAATTTTACTGAAGATAATTTTGAAAAATATGCAGTAATACAATCGTTCAATGCATATCGAAGAAATGAGTAAAATATTTCAGTGGGCACGTGTTGCATATACTTACGAAAAACATTTAATATTAAATTCACTCGGTTTAGTACCGACCGGCAGCCGCTTTGCGCCTATGGATATCAATCCAATCGACCGCATAAGTCGTCGTTGACTCATGCGTGCCCGCTACGCACACTCATAGCTGGGCGACTGCTAGCACTGCGAGACATACATTTTTCTCCGGCCACTGTTTCTTACATTTGACGTATGGTATAACCGAAGGAAATTAATGCATTGCTTTGTATTTGTACAAATATTCAAATTGGACCGTGTTTGAGTTTTCTAGTTGATGATATAGTACACAGAGAAAAATTTTTGTTTAATTCAAATGAATATGCATTGACTCAAAGAAATTTGTTGTTTCAATAGAGGCAAAGAAATATTTATTTGCGGATAAAAACGCTTTTATTTGAAATATTTGTTTGGTAGAAAGAACGTTGATTTGTGTCAAACAACTTATGTTTCCAGTTAAAGTTTGCAATTTGTGTATTATAAGAAATGAGATTTATTTACTTCAAATAATTATGATTGTGTTGAGTGAAAGAATTACATTTTTTTAATTAACAAAATTGTTGGTCGAGTTAAAATGCTTAAAATTATTAATTTGTTGAAGGAATTAATAGACAAGAATTTTTCGGAAGACTCGCCATATGTCACCTCCTTTTTGGGATGTCGCACATCCTCGACCAGTGCTTGGTCTTCCCAACCCAACATATAGTCAAGGTTAAGTTAGTAAAGTGTACTCTGATTTGGAATCGCAACTTGAACCTGCAGGCACTGCACTCTATAAGTTCTATACTGTCGATCACGCGGCTTTATACTCTCGATATGTACGAAGTGCGAGGAGAGAGTTTACAGCGCCATCTAACAATACAGTTGGATGACATTAAAAATATATTTAGTTGAATCAAAATATGATTTCTTTGGTGGAAGGAATTCTAGTTTAAAGCCAAAACAAAAATATTACTTTGAAGGAAATAAATATCTTCTTGTGTAAAAATATATTTATTTTAATCAAAATATGATTTCTTTGGCGGAAGTAAACCTATTTTTAAGCCAAAGACAAAATATTACTTTAAGCGAAATAAATCTCTCGTTATATACAAATTTATATGTTAGAATCAAAATTATATTTCATTGGTGTAAAGAAACGTTTTTTTTTTTTAAATCAAAACTAAAATATTACTTTAAAGGAAAGTAATTTTTGTTTGTATCCATATATATTTATTCCACTTAAATAAATATTTCAAATAAATTAATCTCTGCAAGCAAATAAACTAGAGTATTCAATGAAGTAAATATTGTTGGCGTCAAAGAAATATGTTTTGACCCAAAAGAATAAATTCAAACAAATACATTTCTTTAAAACAAGAAATCTTTTCTATCTGTGTACTTTCACAATCGTCGCTATTATAAACATGGTTGCCAACTTATTACAAACACGCGCTACAATACTCCAGAGTGCAAGTCAAGAGAAGTTCAGAAGAAAATAACATGTGTGTAGACAATAATGAGACGCAACTGTCGTCGGCAAGCATTTCTATATTTGTAGTCGACACCAATATTTGCATAAATAATTTTCATAAATATTCAAGGTTTGAGACGGGAGCCTTAAATAATATTTGTACGTACCGTGTCCCTCAGAAAATTTCACACATGCGAAAATGTTTTATTATCAATTTCCCTGAAAATTTTAATCTTCGAAAAAGGTTTCTGTGAATATACTAAAAATACAAAAAAAAATCTAGACTGTAAGTAGTTATAACTGCACTCTGTTTCAAAATATCATATTAAAACTTAAGTCGTGGGTGGTATCGTTGACTAGATATTTTTAAATAATAAATAATTTTCTACAAACTAAATACACAACAATTACCTGTAGTTTTCGTCTTGATTATAGCTTTTTCAGAAACAATTGCCGGTTATGGTTCCTTTTATCAATCGTATAATTCAGGAACAATTTATTCAAAAATAAAATTTTCATATTAAAACATCTATCCAATGATACCACACACGCCCTAGGTTCAGGTTTAAAATTCCACCCCAATGCAGCTATCACTACTTCGGTATTAAAAAAATTCTATAATATTGTCATAAAAAATAAAAAAGAAGACTTGGTTTGAAGAGATGTGGTATACTCAAAACACGTTGAATACAGGTCCATCTTTCCAAACAAACAAAAGATGTAACATTAATCTAAAATTTACAGGTAAACAACGAGTGTTATAATCATAATTGAAACTGACGAAAAGACCACCTAAAATGATTAAGTCAAACATGCCACACATAGCAAAACAAAAAAATGGCAATGGTTTTTCCACAATCGTTAAAGATAACTCAAGTACACAATTAGATTTCTCGTGTCTGTGCAATGTTCTTGTTTGAAATGCCGAATTACACTGTTTATCCTATTAAAAACAAAAAAAAACTGTTTTAGGCAAATCAAATTTGGTAAGCTTTAATGGCATATACAGGGTCCTGCAACTAAGCTCCCGTCTTCTATAGCTCACTTACTCATTAAGCTAAGAGTTTGACATTTTGCAAGCTTACCCTGTACTTCAAGGTACAATTCAAGAAATTATTTTTTATTATACAGGATGTTCCAAAAATGTGCAACGCCATGGTAATATATTTTTTAAATTGCATGCTATACATTTTTCTACACATTTGGAAGCCTTTTATGGTTGCCTACATATCACCAAAATTTTATTGAAATCGGTTGAGTGACCGCAGCGTAAAAAAATAAAAACCAAAACAAAATGATTTTGCATCGTAGGCTTTAAAAATCAATAAAAACCACAAAATGCACCTCGTTAATAAAATTTTGCGACGTGCTTATTAAGTTAGATGTAATAGTCTCGTTAACCAAGTAACATTGATCCAAATTATACAGGGTGACCAAAATCGAGTGTCAAACTTGTCAAACTTCAAAGCGTGTTATTGTTCTTATTTTAAATTGGAACCCATAAATTTTTTTATGTGAAATGATGCAGAATTAAAAAATAAACATTTTTTCTAAATACAACCCCATAACAATTCCCAATATTTTAAAACTTATTCGCCAAAAACTCATTTTTCAACGTTTCCAACGGCAATTTTAGATAATAAATATCGTACGTGGCTTTGAAAAACAATTTATTTCATAAAAAATAATAGACGTATTTTAGATTTGAGTGTACTTAATTAAGTAGTTATTCAAATGCTAAATTTACTGCATAATTTACCTATAGCGGTAAGAACGGAAATGTGGCTATAGGTAAATTTTGCAGGAAATTTAGCAATTGAATAACTACTTAATTAAGTACAGTAAAATCTAAAATACCTCTCTGCGTTATATTTTATGGAATAAATTGTTTTTCAACGCCACGTACGATATTTATTACCTAAAATTGCCGTTGGAAACGTTGAAAAATGAGTTTTTGGCGAATAACTTTTAAAATATTGGGAATTGTGATGGGGTTGTATTCAGAAACAATATTTATTCTTTAATTCCGCATCGTTTCACCTAAAGAAATTATGGGTTCCAATTTAAAATAAGAACAATAGCGCGCTTTGAAGTTTGACAAGTTTGACACTCGATTTTGGTCACCCTGTATAATTTGGATCAATGTTACTTGGTTAACAAGACTATTACATCTAACTTAATAAGCACGTCGCAAAATTTTATTAACGAGGTGCATTTTGTGGTTTTTATTGATTTTTAAAACCTACGATGCAAAATCAATTTTTTTGGTTTTTATTTTTTTCCGCTGCGGTCACTCAACCGATTTCAATAAAATTTTGGTGATATGTAGGCAACCATAAAAGGCTTCCAAATGTGTAGAAAAATGTATACCATGCAATTTAAAAAAATATCTTACCATGGCGTTGCACATTTTTGGAACATCCTGTACAATAAAAAATAATTTCTCGAATTGTACCTTGAAGTACAGGGTAAGCCTCCAAAATCTCAAACTCTTAGCTTAATGAGTAAGTGAGCTACAGAAGACGGGAGTTTAGTTGCAGGACCCTGTATACGTGTAGTGCCTGCTGCAGAAGTAACTAAGAGTTGTAACAACATTGTTTTTGTGATTTTCTTTAGTTAATATGCCGTTGAGGTATGCCGAATTTGACTTGCCTAGAACTATTATTTAGAAATCTACATCAGACTTTATCCCATTAGTGTAGGCTATCTAAATTTTCTAGGATTTTAAATTTTAACATTTTCGCATAGAGAAATCAATAATAAAAACATTTCCTATAATACGTGTGTACAACTTTCTGCCGGACACGCTATATCGTTATGATCACGTGGACAGACTGTCCACTTAACCCCCCAAAACAAAAATCGCATTCTGACTTCCCTTTTATCATCTATTTACTATTAGCTATTACTTATTACAATAAAAATGTACGAATATTTGTCTGCTGACGCAGCATCGACACAGGTAAATCTATAAAACAGAAAAACGTTGGGGGAAAAATGAAGTTAGACCGGTGGAATGATGGTCCAAAAAAGGGGGTCGAAACTGCTAGCCTCTCAAGTCAAATAAGATGCGTTGTCCACTCGTTTGAAAATAACTCGTAGGGACTTACAACGTTAGAGGTTGGTGGTCGGTTGAGAATATAAATCGGTTTCCGGATCTGCAATCGTAGTGCTGGCTGGCGGCGCTCTGAAGTCTCGAAACGTAAATTATGGTAACGCAGTGGCGGCGGCGGCGGTGGGATACGTAGTGTCCCGCACCTTAAGGAAAATTACACAATTTGACCTAGACCGGCGGAATATATAAGGCTCCTTATCCGAATGGGGAACGTAAAGATTTACTATCTCGTGCGTTTTACTGCCCGATGTTCATCCATCTCAAACCAATCGAGAGCGCGACCCTTTTTCATTCTATTATCTTTGTCGGACTGCTTGTGCCTGGTAAAGGAGTTGTCAATTGGATAAAATAAAAAAAAGGAATATGATGTTACAATTGGATAATTTGTAATTAATTAACAATGGATTTAGATGATTTTTTTGACAGATTACAAACAGTTTTAACAAGATTATCACACATTTGCAATTTTGAAAAATTCGTTCGGCTTTATTACTTTTATACCGAGAGAATCAACAATTAAAACGATCAATTAAAGTGATTCTATTGGCAGTATTGTCAAAACTTCAGAGTTTGACACAGTTTGACAGTGCTGTATAGTATGATAAAGTGACAAACGCACGGCATCCCGAACTTCCGCAATAGATGCGTTTACAAAAGTGCGGAAACGGAAGTGGAAACTTATGCGGAAGTTCCGCAGTTGCGGAATAGGGTGATTCAGTATAATAGTTTAGCAGCATGAGAATCTATTCTATTGAGATAAATCGTAGGTATTGTCAAAGCATCAGCATTTGACACTACCTACACTACGTCATTAGAATAATAGTTATTTATGTCACAAATGCCGAAAGTACGGAATAGCGCGACGAGCGGTGATGCGGCGCGTCACCGAAGGCGGAGTGTCGCCGTTGCATGTGAGCGAGTCGCGCTATCTAGTTTTTGGCAGGAGCGACATCAACGTTGATTGTGTTGCTTTTTAAGAAATACGTTTTTTGAAAAAATAAATAAATGATTTCTGTATAGTAAATGCTAGGCTGGTACCACTTTGACGAAACGTCAAGTTTAAAGGTGCGTTCCGATTGGTAGGTAGTGGTAGCTAATGGCGGTGGTAGAATACGAAATTATAGTATTTCTTACATATCGTGATAATGACACATATTAGTTTGCATGTACATAAACATGAGTCACTAGCAAGTTTCTATTGGAAATACTATAACGGCGTCGGCTACCACTGCCATTATCACTAATGAAAACGCACCTTAAAAAGGTAATTCAAATTCTGACAGATTTATATTTGTTCATGACACATCCCTACCAACATACTAAAATAAAACTACACTCATCGCTATACTTTATTTATAATTTTCTCAATGTATCATTTTTAGAATTAGATATAAAAACGGGTTGATATTTCTTATCAACAAACAATCAAATTGGTGATCTTATTTTATTTGAAATTTGTATTTCATAATTTTGCGCACTACAGCGGCACGTTCCATAGTGGTTCTCCAACCTCTGATGAGAATCAGCTGTTTTCGAATGTGACAACACAAAAAAATATTTGTCAAAATCCTGGCTACTATGTAATTTCATATCAATGCAGATGCGACCGATCTCGATCAAATAGAATTTGCTCTTGAAGGTAAACTATTAATTTTACCAAAAAATGTTATAGGCATAAATTATTCAAAATTTCCTCTACTTTAATTTATTAATTAACTATTTTGTCGAAATTACAGAAATGGCGGCTCATTTCCAAAATCCTTGAAAAAGGCGTAGAATAAACTAAAAAGCTAAACTATTAATTTTACCAAAAAATGTCATAGGCATCAATTATTCAAAATTTCCTCTGCTTTAATTTATTATTTAACTATTTTGACGAAGTTACAGAAATGGCGGCTGATTTCTAAAATCCTTGAAAAAGGCTTGGAGTAAACACCCAGTTCCTTTGGACCCTTTTGAACCAAAAGCTTTTCAACTCTAAGTTTGGTCATGAAACTTCTAAATATGAAGTTCCGTGCCGATACCTTTAGTAGTTTCTCCGGAAATGAATTAACAAAAATTGGGTACACACACACACACACACACACACACACACACACACACACACACACACACACACATACACACACACACACAGACATTTTTTTGTACCTTGGTCAAAAATGTTCAGGGGACCCATAAAGACCTATTTCCGCTAAAATCTCAAAAATTTTTTTCGGCACGATTACAATACTTTACATACTGCGTATGATAAAGTAAAAAAAGCTGACACGTATTTTTTGTATTTTTTGCATCAATTTGGGAAAACGACATTTTTTGGTATTTTTCGTATAATTGAATTTTCTAACAGAAATCATTACTATAAGTCTTAGTTGAATGATTATAAACATTGGTCAGGTAATTTCCATTTGTTTAAACAAATTCCATTTTTTTTTTAATAATTCGCATTTCTCGAAACTCCGTCGGACATCTGTTTTCTGACTTCGAAATGGCAGTTTATTATCTTAGAGTGACATTATTAATTAAACAAATTCTTCCTATTGTTTAAACAATCAATGATTAGTAATTTTCAACTGTTGTTCTAGTTATGGTAGTAGTCAGCTCTTTTGTGAAATTAACTTATAAATTTCATGTTCGAGGTATCTTGCCTATGTTAGTAGCTAATAAACCCATATTTGTTTAAACAAATTCCGTTTGCTTAAACAATTTTTTTGCAAATCTCCTAACATTAATTTTTCCAGATCGGTCTGGTCAACTGTTATTGTCAAGTGACATCATTTATATTTTGGGATAAGATCATCCCAAAATATAAATGATTTCACTTGAGAACAACGTTGGCCAGAATAATAATAATAATAATCTTTATTGGTGTTATTACAAAGAAAATTGTTTACACAAGTCAGAACAGAAAAAGAAAAACACTATGCACTACATATTTCTACGAAATTACAGTTAAAGTATTCATCGTAATTGAATATACATTTTTCAACCAAGAATTGTTTCATTACTGTCTTAAATCTGTTATTGGAGTAACACTTAATTGCTGGCGGCAGAACATTAAAAAATTTTAGAGCCCAGTAATTTGATGCGTTGCGCGACTTCTGCAATCTCAGAAAAGGTCGGCGATACTGCTGATTCTCACGAGTGTTGTACGAGTGAATTGCATTCGATGTCACAAACGTACTGGCATTGACCTTAGCGTACATTAAACATTCCAATATGTAGGCGGATGGAAGTGTCAGAACATTGAGATTTCGGAAGTGTTCACGGCAATCTTCCCTCCAACCGACTCCGAGTACTACTCTTATGCATCGGCGTTGTAGAGAAAACAATTTATTGCTGTGACCTGAATGGCCCCAGTTAAATATTGCATGTGTCATCAAGGAGTGAAAAAAGGCAAAGTATGCAACCCTAATAAGACATTTTATAGAGATTGATTCTCTCAAGATTCTCAAATAATGAATCACCCTCGCAAGTTTTCCTGAAACATGTCCGACATGACTTTCCCACTTTAATTTGGAGTCAAGAATAACACCCAAGAATTTTACACTCTCATTATCGTCCGTACTGGAACGCGCTTCATGTCGCAATGTAAACAATACCGATAAGTACTTATCCTGATTGATGCAAAGCGCATTTGAAGAAAACCATTCTTTAATATCTCTGTCACATAGGTCAACTGTATTAAGAAGCTGTTCATAATCATCACCTCCCTTAATTACCGTTGTGTCATCCGCAAATAGAATAAGATCAGTTGCTTCAGTAGCACAATTAATGTCGTTGATATAAATTAAAAAGAGAATGGGGCCCAAAACTGATCGTTGGGGTACCCCATAACTGCAAACTCTGTTCGATGAAATTGAATTGTTCACTTTTACGTGTTGGTAACGATTACTCAGATATGACTCCATTAACCCAATGCTCGATTTCGAAAAGTTATATTTCTTAAGTTTTTCTAATAGAACATGATGTGTGACACAATCGAAAGCTTTCGAGAGGTCATAAAACGTGGCAACTGAATGGTATCCGCGCTCAAAGTTGTTTAAGATTTTATTTATAAGTGCATTGATAGCTAGACTGGTAGATTTGCCATGCCTAAATCCAAACTGAGATTCACTAAACAAGTTGTTCCCTTCAAAATGTATGTATATTTGTTTTTTTAGTATTTTTTCGAATATTTTTGATACGATCGGTCTAAATAATGGTCCAAAAACATTATTTTAGATGTATAGCAAGGAAAATTTTAAACAAATGTGGTTTTGTTAGATAGGCAAGATATCTCGAACATGAAATTAATAAGTTAATTTCTCAAAAAAGCTGAATGTTCTACAATAGTTAGAGAAAAGTCGAAAATGAATAATAATTTATTGCTTAAACAAACCGAGGATTTTTTAATGAATAATGTCACTCTAAGATAATAAACTGCCATTTCGAACTCAGGAAACAGAACTTAGACGGATATTCGAGAAAAACAAAATAATTTAAACAAAAAAATTGTTTAAAGAGATGGAAATTAACGGACGAATGTTTATAAACAAACCCACTAGACTTATAGTAATGATTTCTATGAGAAAAAAAAGAGAATGAAATAATTAAAGTAAATTTGTGGCCTCGATAGGCACCATTAAGAATCAAAATTTCGACGAAAAAAAGTACGTGTCAACTATGTTTGGATTTCGAAACGATTTAGGGGGGATCGTTGCTTTCTAAATAAAAATAGCCAATTTGAACCACCCTATTGCGGAAGTTCCGCAGTTACGGAAGTTCCGCAGTTGCGGAAGCGGATGTGGAATTCCGTTACAACCCTAATCATAACCGACCCATCATTATCACTTTTCCGTTCAGTTACAAGTGACTGACAAAAATAAAATAAAAATGCTTAGTTAAGCTTCTAGAATCAGAAAAATACCCCATCATATTGGATCATTTTAAAAGCCTCAAAGTCACACCACTTGCAGCACCTAACTTGAACACAAAATACTTGCACGTTAAACACAATAGTAAATCTCGCGGATTAACATAACGCGAAACACTGCGCGATTCCGTAAAATTGCGCAAAAGCGTGGTGGGTAAACTTTTGAGATTATTAACACGAACACATGGTGGCGGTAATACTTTTAGGCGGCGGGCGACTCAATTTATACGTTCGCGATTCGGCTAATGAGGTCGCCGGAGAAATTTCGACTGCGCCATTTCGAAATAAGAACAAACAGCGAACGCGGTCGCGCCCCGCCTCGAGCTCCGCACAGAAAATAATTAGCTGCGGGCAATGATTAATAGTTCGCTGAATATTCATGAGCGGCGCTGATTAAGGTGTCTGTTATTTCGGCTGCGCCAGTTCTAGCGACAACTTGGACAGTTTTCCATATCAAAACCGGCGGCGTATATAGTTTATTTCGTCGTTGTATGAACAAACGTGTGTTGTAAGCGAGTATTGTCGTACAGCTGTGAAGTGGATGTCAACTGTTAAGTTAGAATGTTAGATTATACAACAAAGAATCTTGTAGTATTCATTTGTTTATTTTTTTAATGGAAGATTAGATTTTGTCCCGTAAATTTTATTCGTTTAACTTTAGCAATTAATTACTCCGGAAATAATCTATAGATTTCAACGAATTAAAAAGTAAAATCACCTGCGGAATGCTAGTTTTCAATGTGCATTTTTGTAAAATCATTGGATTAGTGCTTGACCGACAAAAAGCTATATTATGCAATGCCAGCACTTCCTTTATTAGAAGAGCTAGAATTATGAAATATAGACTATAGGCTACCCAATAATTCATAGGTTTAAAGTTTATTACATAATCATTGTTTATCTTGCATTTTTCATACAAAAGATCGTGCTGACACTCCGCGTGAATTCCGACGTTCTACGGTCTTTGGGGTGCTGCGGGGAAGGGAGGCGTTAGCGGTGCTGTCATGTCGGAGAGAACCGACAACGCTGTGAGAACTGGGGCAGCTTATTATCAATACACAAAAAGAACGATAACTTGTCAAGGTAGTAATTTTAACTAACAATTAAATTCTTAATTTTGATTATAATGTGGCCCGGTACGAGAGAAATCTCTTCTATCGATTGGCGTTTATGTTTTCTTCAGTTTTATACAATGAGGTTGTAAACAAGATTTTGATGAAAGCTGATAGATCTAATAGTATGGAGTTAGCAGATTTTCCAATTAGTGGCGAGTACTAAATTAGGTTTGCTTGATAAACCCAAAAAATATTTAAAAAGTATGCCCGATTTTATTATATAAATATTCGAACTATTATAACAGTTTCAACAGTTTATTTATTAATAATATTTAAATACATGCACAAACAATATAAAACAACTTTTACTTTAGCATCGTAAATTTGTAGACACATACATTATTTTGCAGATCGTTCATTAATTTTAAATGCTAATCCCGAAACCCGCTTCAAATTGCCAAGAATTTCCATGGGACTTCCAAATGCCTGTTCGTGGTTCTGTGATCTTATTGACTCATTTTGCTATTATTTTTTAATTCGGTAATCTGTCGCCGGATATCCAAATTTCTTTGGCGAGGCATAATCGCCGTGTCATTATATGTATTGTGTCCGTAAACACTGTTCTCCTAGTAACTAATGCACGTGCGATCCGCCACTACTTGCAGCGTCGCTGTCGATCCCTTCCCCCGCTCGCCCGAAAGACCGAAGAGCGCCGCGTCAATTGCAGCAATCATGAGATGCTTCAACTCGATCTTTTGTAGGGAACATGCAAGATAAACAATGATTATGTAATAAGCTTTAAACCTATGAGTTAGTGGGTAGCCTATAGTCGATATTTCATTATTCTAGCTCTTCTAATAAAGGAATTGCTGGCATTGCATAATATAGCTTTTTGTGGGTCAAGCAATAATCTAATGATTTTACAAAAATGCACATTGAAAGCTAGCATTCCGCAGGTGATTTTACTTTTTAAGTTGTTGAAATCTAGAGATTATTTCCGGAGTAATTAATTGCTAAAGTAAAGCGAATAAAATTTACGGGGCAAAAACAGCGCCAATTCGTCTTAATTTGGAAAAATTGGGAAAACGCCAACATATATACAGCTTTCTAATTTTTATGAGTTGTATGGCCACGATAGTACATCTAAATTCATTATCTATATTTAACTCGCACTACTATTCAAAATTCCGCGATTAAATTGTTTTGATCGTATCGTACTAATAGTAAATAATCTTCCACTGTCCCAGCTACGTTTCCATTTACCGTTACGATTGACGTACTGTGCGCTGCACGAAATTTATATCATTCATATTAAATCGCTTTAAAAATCACGTAAAAATTATTACGCAATTCTTTTTCTGCAGTCGCATTAAATAAAATATGACGATTGTTTACGTGCGTTGGAATCTTGTTTACTATTCGAACCAATTAAAAAAAAGTATAGTTATTTATTAAACCGAGGTTCGTTTGTAGACATGTTTAACAAACGGTATTTTGGAACAATTTCACTAAAAAATGAGGAATCATCACATGCATTGTTAAATAGAAAATATTTGAGCCGAAATAACTACGCAATAGTTAATATTGACAAATTGGCAGCGTCACTGCAAACAACACAAGTAATAAACGATGAAATATTGACTACGCCGACAAAAATGTGTAAATAAATTTTGTTTAATATCCACCGCGGCATAGTTCAATATTGATGGTATGGATTCCTATTAATAGATATGTAGTTTATTTGTCTAAAAAAAAGATATTCAGTTTTTAATAAATATTTTTCGTTCAAAAAATTGATTCTAACAAATGTTCGTACATGGTAAATTAACGTTAATTACTCAAAATGTTATTAAATATTTTATACCTATTACCGCTGTAAATAAATTCCCCTTAAAAAATCTAGGTAGACGAAATCATTTTATTACGATGTATTATTATTATTATTATAATCAGATTTTTATGACGAAATGAGCCAACAGGAATATTAAATTCTTTAAAAATATTAACATTATTATGTCTTCTTATAATTATTATAAAGAAACTAAAAAACATTGAGATCGTACACTTACAAAACCGCAGGTATTTCGCAAAGGTGATTTTAAATAACACTCAAAAGTTTTAAAAACAAATCTATAACAATATTTTACCGTATTATGTCCTAAATCAGTATTAAGTATTTGCCAAATTTTGTACGTCCTAGTATTAATACACAAAAATACTGTAAATATCTAATGTAACAAGAGCCAAGTGACAACCACTATTTTAGAAATTAAAAAAAAATACGTATGTAACTTCCTAATAATTGTAATATAACCCAACCAAATTAGACTAAAAAAAAAAGCGGTAAACTACGGAAAAATTTAAACCCAACTGGATTTTATTATACACCTGTACTCGAACTAACGTATACTCCCAACCGATATCCATAAATTTACACAAAATGAGGGAAAAAATTACGTAAACGGGTCAAAATATCGACGAAACAAAAAGCCTAAGCACCGAGGAATCGAATTTTGAGAGACAAACGTGCGCCAAATGGAAAAAAACACAAATGGAAGAGGTGTTTTTTCCAAAAATTATACTCACCAGCTGGGGTTTTAATTTTTCCGAACTGAAATCCGAATATGACTGCCAAATATAGATTTATTCAATAACTCGTGTATTGTTAAATCTATAAATGTAACCAGTTATAAACTGTCAAGAGTTATAATTGTATCCGACAGCAGCGTATCAAAGGAATATTAACCAAAGTATGTTACTATGTGTACCAAAACCCATGTATAGAAACAAAAATATGAGACGAATAGTCGAAATGAAAAACGGTATAATTATAGTTTTAATGGAAATACCATAAATGCGCTAGTCCGTATTTATAGTAGGATGTTTATTCGTTGTTATTAATTAATTATATTGGAAATCATATTCTCGGATTTGTTTGATTTGTTTTGTGTATAAATTAATGTATAAGTAAATGTAATAGAGAATCAGTGATTGTTAATAAATGCATTATACGTTTTCTAAAATAAATCTGTTTTATTTCTTCCTTAATCGTGTGTCTATTGTGTTGTTTTTTACCCTATTGCCTAGCAACTAGAAAAAGCTGTAAATCATGAATTTGGAAACATTTGTTTTAAAATATTAAAATCCGGATTTCGATGTACTACCGCATCAATTTTTGTTGTAATTTTTTACTGGTTGGTGCTTCAATGCTTCGTAACCTTTCGTACAGGTTCATTCAATCCTTTGAAAACTGCTTGCAAGTTCAACATTTTGTTGTTCTAGAAACTTTATGGTTGGCAATACTTGCGCAAAATTTGTATCAATAAATTTTAATTGCTCATGCAAATCTTGTAACGATAGTACTTTTCTTCGATAGTCTTTAATACTAACTGCTTCATCAGACAAATTTAAGACGAAGGGTTTGATGATATCAAAGTTCTTGCATAAAAAATTGCCGCATCTAACCATGTACCCCATCTCGTAATAACTGGTTGTGGTGGCAAAGGTAGATTAGGACACTTTTCGTTGTAAAGAGCCAATCTGGAAGGAGAGCTCAATAAAAAAAATACATGTGCTTATTAGCGTATTCACGTCTGGAAATTCTTTCCGAATAAACTCACAAATTCTATGAATAGCGTGTGCAAAACATGTCAAATGAAGAATATTTTTAAAATGTTGTTTAAGTAATTTTCCAAGTTTTAACATAATCGCAGCAGCGTCAGAAACAAACTGAAATACTTTGGTAGCGTCTGTGATTCCTACTTTTTATATGGCGTCATTTACTATTGTACATATCTCTTCAGCTTTGCCGGTACAGCGAAACTGAGTAGATATTAAATAAGGTTTATATAAGTCTTGCGGGTCCAGCAATCCGACAACGACGTTGACCACACATCTACCCTTCATATCCGTAGTTTCATCTGCAGAAACCCAAATATGTTTATCGGATAGCTTTGACTTTATTGTAGAAATTGTTTCGTCATATTGACCTTGTACGTAATATTTTCGATAATTGTGGATTCATCGGGTAAGTCTCGTCCATTAGCAGAAAAAATGTTTCTCATAAATCATCAAAAACGAAATCTCGTATTGAAACGATAACAATTTCTTTCAACAAGAAAAACTTATTTTTCTGTGAAGCATTGACGGTATCAGTTTGGTTTGCTCAAATATCCCAGCAACATTCGGCGTAGACTCATAAAATAGCAAGTTTTTGTCCAGCCGGTCGCGACGGTTCGAGAACTTAATACGAGTTTTCGAAATCCAGATGTGCGTTGTTTTGAATCGACAAAACACTTTAGGTATTTTTATACTTTAGGTATTTTCAAACGTTGGCTTATTTATAAAATATCAATCTCGCACAGTCTAACTTGCTAAGACTAATAGGATAGATAATATACTGGGTATAGAACAACAAATATTACGAAATGTAAAATGGCTTGGTCCATTTATACACTATATTTTCTTTATAATAAAATTATAAACCCCCTAACCACAACAAGTATTTTAGAAACCTAAATACGTACCTTGTCCAAGCAAATCACTAGTGGAAGTGACGTCCTTGTTAAAACTTACCCTATATATACCCATTTGTTGTTCACGCCTCAGTGAATTTTGATCACTGAAGCGTAAAAAACAAGTTTTAATTAAAGCAGGTCAAACAATGGCGAACTAGGTATAGGACCCCTGTCTGAATTTATTAATTTATCTCTATTCAAGTGAATAAAGATACTTTCCAAGCTGTTTAGTTCCCTATTATTTGACACAGCTTTTACAAGTTTTAAGTCATCTACAACTACTTTATGACCTGTGTCTAAAATATGTTGAGCCACACTAGATTTTTCAAAACGATTATATTTAAAATGAGCTACATGTTCTTTGAACCTAGTTAAAATTGTTCTTCTAGTCTGGCCTACGTATTCTTTTTCACAGTCATGACATTTGATACAATATATACCAGATTTATCAAGTACATCTACCTTATCCTTTGGGTTTCCAAGAAGGTTCTTTATGCTATTATGAGTCGAATATGCTAAACAGAGATTTTGTGATGTAAAAATACTTCTCAAACCCCTTGTATATGCACAATCGAACGGTATTTTAACATAATTCTTCTTTTCTACAGACAAAGTATTTAAAGTAGATATTTGATTTACATACATTTTTTGATTCTGCTTCTTAATCATTCTATCAACTATTTTCCCAGGGTACCCATTATGTATGACAACATTCTTATTAAACAATAATTCTTGCTGATATCTATCTGCGGATAATGGAAATTTCATAACCTATTTACTAAACAACTAATAAAAGACAATTTTTGTTGAAAAGGATGCTGCGAATCATTAGGGATAAACCTGATTGTGTTAGTATCTTTCCGATACACGTCAATTTCTATTATATTTTTGCTATTCCTGACTACCAGAGTGTCTAAAAATGGAAGTTGGCCGTTAACTTCTTGTTCTACAGTAAAGTTAATGGTGTTGAATTTAGAATTCAAAACGAGAAGAAAATCTTGAATACTGCACTTCTTGGTGTCAAGGTTCTAAAATACTTGTTGTGGTTAGGGGTTTATAATTTTATTATTAAGTTCGCCACAGTCTCCAAAATATTGTTATTAAAAATCAATGATGAATCATGAACATTAAAAATCTCAAAAGTTTTAATCTCTAAATTCCATTCAAATGATGTTCATGAAAATATTTTAAGAAAAATTCGATTTTTAATAATAAGTTTTGATTTTACAGTATTTCGGGCATTCTGTTCATGTTGTTTCTGGGCTATAACTAGTAATTTTCTTAGTAAAAGATTGAAATGGTGTTATACGCTTCATGGGTGCAATTGTATAACAAGTCGTAAAATGTCT
The DNA here is from genome assembly GCA_964023965.1 of Melinopterus prodromus. Taxonomy (NCBI): domain Eukaryota; kingdom Metazoa; phylum Arthropoda; class Insecta; order Coleoptera; family Scarabaeidae; genus Melinopterus; species Melinopterus prodromus. The sequence continues at coordinate 1,571,615 of OZ030391.1, read as the reverse complement.
TCAGTTTCATATTTGAGAGTAAAATTTCGCGACGATGAACAACACAAGTGGACGCGTGGGCTGAACTTTTCGGTGGATGACATGATAGGGAACTTTAAACACAAGGTTCATATTTAGCGCATAGAATGTTCCGAAAACTCCTTGTGACATACATGAAATATGTGAAAACTGCACTTGGACGATATATTTACGAAAATTCCAGGTTTAAATTATTTATTTTCGATTTACAGTGAGCCCAATAATGTAGGAATACCCAAATAAAAATGGTTACTGTTCTGCTACTTAATAAGTAATAATTAGTGTCCCTGCTCCGAAGGAGAAAGGTATTGTCGGGCAAATCCGCCTCCGAAGCTCATTGCAAACTTAGTAATTACAAAATGTTACAAATCAGTTTTATATTTTTTGAATTTTATTGAATTGTAATTAGGGATTATACAAAAACCGGTTTTTGTAAAAACCGGTTTTCGAATTATTATTTTCAAAAAAACCGGTTTAAACCGGTTTTCGAATTTTTACAAAAGCAAAAAACATATAAGAAGGTATACCAATTTATTTGGTGTTTGTTTATATAGGAAGAAAATAAATAGAACCTATACTCTAAAATAAAATCTGGTCCATAAAAACAATAAAAATTCATATAAGAATTTCACGTAACAAGTGGCTATGGAAGTAGGTTTAATTGTTTTTAGAGCATCAAATAAAATTTCTAAATATTTTGTGCGTGTACAAGTTGCCTCAAATACTGCAAATTCGGCCTTCAGTGTCTTTGCATTTGTGTCTTCAGTGTCTTCAGGTGTTTAAAGATGCCTATAAATGGATTCTTCCATGACTTTTTTAAGTCATGGAAGTTCATCTCCGATATTTTCATCAGAATCACCGCAGGAATTTGGGTATAATGTTGACCATATTTTTCCGGCCAATTTAATAATGTCCTGTTTCGGAGCCAGTGGAAATACTTACGTCAGATAGCACATATTTAGGATTTTGTAACTATAATTTGTTTTGGGGGGGGGGGGATGTTGCCATGTGCACAATAAATAAATAAAAGAGTTATTAAATCCATTTGCCTTCTTTCTCGAATGCGAAGTTGAAGTGCATGTAAGAATTTACCACTAATATCACTTTTTAACTTGAAATTGAAAAAGCTCCACGAGTTTTTGATTATTAGCTTCATTCCACATATTAGTCGCGCCAATATCGTTTAAGGTGGAAACAAGACATCCGTTCAATGCAATAAATCTCTCAAGCATGGCCTCCAAACTATTCCACCTCGTTTGACAATCAAGAATTAAACCTAACTTCGTTGGCTTTTCCTGCTTTACATATTCTTGGAGCACACTATTTCTGACCGGAGATTTTCTGATAAATTTGCAAGATTTTCTAATTTGTGAAATGACCTACTTATAATTGTCGGGCAACTCCGGGAATCTATCATTATCTAGACCGACCAAATCAGTAAATCCTCGCCAAAGTCATCTAATATCAAACAACAGGTCTGTCAAAGTTTATCCGGGACTGGTTTCGTCTACCGGAGTAAGCGCGTGTATACGGCTCTCGGCTAGTGTCATCGGTCGCATCCCTAGAATTCTGTTTGTCGATTTGTTATGAATGTTCGCCTGGCTCATATGTAGATTAATTTTATTCCAATATTGCAGACGTAATGTTAAATCAAAACGTTAAGGTTTCTACGTAAATAATTGTATAATTATCTTCACATTAGCGCATTACTTTTGGTAAAGAAACCGGTTTTTTTTCATAAAAAATCCGGTTTTCGAATTGTGAAAAAAACCGGTTTTAAAACCGGTTTTAAAAAAACCGACAATCCCTAATTGTAATACAATTTTAGCTAGGGATTTTCACAGAGAAATGTGCACAAGCTAGTTTAGAGAATAGTTTTGGAATAAAAAAATAATTTATTAGAGAAAGGCAATCGACAGCAAAGTAGCAAGCTTATTTTCTAATTTATAATCAGTTTACAATGAGTAACAATTAATCTCACATAATTTTTGGTTGGTATCGGAAGGAAAAATCCATTATTCTCCGTTACTAATTATTATATCGACATGCCGGAGCGTATTATTACTAGAATTAATACACAATGCTGGCGTTTTTGCAATTCCGCAATTGCGATTAATGTTAAGCGGCATTGTTAACGCGGTTTTATTAGCCGCTTTATAATAATACCCCTAATTATTTATTATTCGGCTGCTACACCAATATAATATCGACCAATCCGATCGTTCAATTGTTACCTGTTAATTGTCGATTAGCGAACGTATAATTCAAACATTTGTGCCCTAAATAAAGATATTCCGAATTATATTACAATGCTTATGGTATTAATATTTAAAAGCTTTATTAATAACGTACAGTGCGTGTCCATTATTATTATTATTAAACGTACGCTGCAGATAATTGATTAAAAAGTATTTACGTTATTTTTCCGATGAAAACAATAACGCATTAGCGTATTAAAAGCAAACAAATAATTGGAGGATGGTTATTGATTTTGGGTTCAATTAAAATAAATGGCATTTCTATGAAAGAAAATATAGTATATAAATGGACCAAGCCCATTTTACGTTTCGTAATATTTGTTGTTCTATACCGAGTATATTATCTATCCTATTAGTCTTAGCAAGTTAGACTGTGCGAGATTGATATTTTATAAGTAAGTCAACGTTTGAAAATATCTAAAGTATAAAAATACCTAAAGTGTTTTGTCGATTCAAAACAACGCACATCTGGATTTCGAAAACACGTATTAGTTCTCGAACCGCTACGGCCGGCTGGACAAAAACTTGCTGTTTTATGACGCTACGCCGAATGTTGCTGGGATATTTAAGCGAAATTGTTATCGTTTCAATACGAGATTTCGTTTTTGATGATTTATGACAAACATTTATTTCTGCTAATATACCTTTCACAAAAATTAATAATCCCGTTGTTAAAAGTTAATCAAGAAGTATACTGGACGAGACTTACCCGATGAATCCACAATTAGAAAATATTACGTACAACAGCAATATGACAAAACAATTTCTACAATAAAGTCAAAACTATCCGATAAATATATTTGGGTTTCTGCAGATGAAACTACGGATATGAAAGGTAGATGTGTGGTGAACGTCGTTGTCGGATTGCTGGACCCGCAAGACTTATATAAACCTTATTTAATATCTACTCAGTTTCGCTGTACCGTCAAAGCTGAAGGGATATGTACAATAGTAAATGACGCCATAAAAAAGTAGGAATCACAGACGCTACCAAAGTATTACTGTTTGTTTCTGACGGTGCTGCGATTATGTTAAAAGTTGGAAAATTACTTAAACAACAATTTTCAAATATTCTTCATTTGACATATACAAGGGGTTGGAGAAGTATTTTTACATCACAAAATCTCTGTATAGCATATTCGACTCATAATAGCATAAAAAACCTTCTTGGAAACCCAAAGGATAAGGTAGATGTACTTGATAAATCTGGTATATATTGTATCAAATGTCATGACTGTGAAAAAGAATACGTAGGCCAGACTAGAAGAACAATTTTAACTAGGTTCAAAGAACGTGTAGCTCATTTTAAATATAATCGTTTTGAAAAATCTAGTGTGGCTCAACATATTTTAGACACAGGTCATAAAGTAGTTGTAGATGACTTAAAACTTGTAAAAGCTGTGTCAAATAATAGGGAACTAAACAGCTTAGAAAGTATCTTTATTCACTTGAATAGAGATAAATTAATAAATTCAGACAGGGGTCCTATACCTAGTTCGCCATTGTTTGACCTGCTTTAATTAAAACTTGTTTTTTACGCTTCAATGATCAAAATTCACTGAGGTGTGACCAACAAATGGGTATATATAGGGTAATTTTTAACAAGGACGTCACTTCCACTAGTGATTTGCTTGGACAATATCCAGTAAAGATACTATGAAGTGCTAATCTCTCTTTTCCTCTTTTTAGGTTCTACTGAAGATGGCAACATAGTTGCTGAAATACGTATTTAGGTTCTAAAATACTTGTTGTGGTTAGGGGTTTATAATTTTATTATTGATTTTTAATGTTCATCATTCTGTGTTTAGAGATTGTGGCTAATTCTGAACTAAACTGGTCAAAAGACTTAGGGGTTAATGAAAGATATGTTAAAAATTGAAAGTTGGTTTGCTCCCCAACTAGTTTGATGATTCTTTCACATACTGGTAGCCTAAATCTTCAGAACGTATACTACGGATGAAGAATTTTTATTTGAACGTTCAGTTTTGAGTATAGACAGGGTGTAAGAATGATGTTATGATTTTTGCCTGAACTTTGAAGTACTATATGGAGTTTCAGCTATAACAAACTGGCAATAACTGGAATGACACTGTAATATTTTTGGAACATGTTAATTTTCGATTCACTTCAGTATCTTTGTTTTTAAAGGCCATACAACAAGAACAGTAGGTAATAATAAAATGGCACGATTTCAAAGTTGATTTTCTCTAGACCCGATTAACTGGTTTTGATGATTTTTTATTCACATGTGAGTTGATTCCTCAGTTTTAAACATATACGGGGAGAAAGAATTAGTCGGTGACATTTTTTTGACAACAAAATATTGAAAATTGATTTCTTTTAAATATTTTCGTTAATATCATTTGAATGGGGGTTTAAGATTAAGCGCGTACTGTAGTAATTGTTTTTAAACATGAAAGGTGAAGGTGTAGTCAAGTTTATAAGCTATTTTGTATAAATTCAAGGAAAAATGGTTATTACGTAAAGTCGTCAGTAATGTAGGACCAACTAAAAAAGCGAATGATATAATTAATGCAGGTTAGGATAAATTTTTGGAAAAAAACATCTCCGCCTGGATTTGAACCAGGAACCCTCCATTATCCTCACCTGGATTTAATTATCATTCTCTTCTTTAGTTGATGTTATTTTCTATGATTTTCGCTAAATTGTAAAAAATTAACTTAATTATTTTTTAATGTTCATGAAATTGTTATACAACTGTTTATGCTTCTTATTAATAATACACTAATAGATGACAAATGTTTTTTTATCTGGAATCACACTACTCGTACCACTTAAAGTTCCTGGTTCGAATCTTAGGCAAGACACTTTTTTTTTAATTTACAATTCCTCAATTTTTAATTCGTTAATCATTTCCGTACACAAATTTCCTTTATTACCACTCAAAATTTATTCCTAATAATAAAATATACAGCCGTTCTAATAACCATAGAACGCAACCGTGTACGTAAAGTACACAATGCCAGCAAATTAATTAAATGGTCGTCATTGTCGTGCTTAAATTAGGAGAGAAAACTCACGAGTGCAAATTACAATGTCCATCATGTAGGAGTAATCCTCCGTAGAAGTTTTGTCGCCATGGGGCTGTCCGTTTGTTTTGCGGGTTGCTTCGCTACTACGGTTTCCTTTTCTGACACCTTAAAGTTTCTGTCAGTTTAAATACCAGTCTCCTCCGCTCCCACCCTTGCCCAATGTCCGTAATTTACAATTCTAGTCACATCTGCTCATTTCAAAGTTTTGTTCTAACTGGCCGTCTTTGTCTTTGTCCAAAAGGGAAGGTATTATAGTCAAAGAGTTGATAAATTCGTCACTTTTTTTGTACAAATCTTTGTATTGTTATTTTGTAGCTTTTTGGTTGTTTTATTTGCTGTAAATGGCATTGATAGAGACATATTCGTATTTGTTAGTTAGGATTCTAAAATTGAGACACAACAAACATGAAAATGATGAAATAATTTTTAAAAAAAGCAAATGCTTTTATGGTTGTGTTACTTTTTACACATTATTTTCTGTCATTGGCCACGGTTGTGACCCCTGTATGCTCGGCAACTTATCTATAGCATATTGATATTAAATGAATTGCAAGAAAATTTGCTGCCTTTCTATCGTTTATTAATGTGTAATTAATAATTTTTATTAAGAATATTATTTGTATTTATATATTTGTTTGAGAATCATTGAACTTTTATCCTAGAATTTTAGATTTGGTCCGATTGCCAACCAATATTGAAGAATTTTCATTACTTTGTAATATTCTGGAGTAAACATTGTTAATTTTTTATAAGAATTTCCAGCTCGTGTTCATGGAGCAAGGCCTAATGTACAATGAGCAACTGGCACCTTTCAAAACCAAAACTACAGGCACAAAATGAACACAATTGATAATTTAATTCTACACAGATAGAAAAGATTTCTTGTTTTAAAGAAATGTATTTGTTTGAATTTATTCTTTTGGGTCAAAGCATATTTCTTTGGCGCCAACAATATTTACTTCATTGAATACTCTAGTTTATTTGCTTGCAGAGATTAATTTATTTGAAATATTTATTTAAGTGGAATAAATATATATGGATACAAACAAAAATTACTTTCCTTTTAAGTAATATTTTAGTTTTGATTTTTAAAAAACGTTTCTTTACACCAATGAAATAATATTTTAATTCTAACATATAAATTTGTATATAAGGAGAGATTTATTTCGCTTAAAGTAATATTTTGTCTTTGGCTTAAAAATAGATTTACTTCCGCCAAAGAAATCATATTTTGATTAAAATAAATATATTTGTACACAAGAAGAGATTTATTTCCTTTAAAGTTATATTTTTGTTTTGGCTTTAAAATAGGTTTACTTCCACCAAAGAAATCATATTTTGATTCAAATAAATATATTTTTAATGTCATCCAACTGTATTGTTAGATGGCGCTGTAAACTCTCTCCTCGCACTTCGTACATATCGAGAGTATAAATCCGCGTGATCGACAGTATAGAACTTAGAGTGCAGTGCCTGCAGGTTCAAGTTGCGATTCCAAATCAGAGTACACTTTACTAACTTAACCTTGACTATATGTTGGGTTGGGAAGACCAACCACTGGTCGAGGATGTGCGACATCCTAAAAAGGAGGTGACACATGGCGAGTCTTCCGAAAAATTCTTGTCTATTAATTTCTTCAACAAATTAATAATTTTAAGCATTTTAACTCGACCAACAATTTTGTTAATTTAAAAAAATGTGTCTCTTTCACTCAACACAATCATAATTATTTGAAGTAAATAAATCTCATTTCTTATAATACACAAATTGCAAACTTTAACTGGAAACATAAGTTGTTTGACACAAATGACCGTTCTTTCTACCAAACAAATATTTCAAATAAATGCGTTTTTATCCGCAAATAAATATTTCTTTGCCTCTATTGAAACAACAAATTTCTTTGAGTCAATGCATATTTATTTGAATTAAACAAAAATTTCTCTCTGTGTATAATCGTGTCAATCGAGCATCCGATAAGAAGTCTTAATAACAAATTGTTAAAGAACAAAAGGTGAAAATATTATTTTAAAATGTAACCACATAAACGGAAAACAATGACTAAATATAAAGAAAAGTTGACAAATTTGAAAATTCTGTGATAACGATCATCGACAACGAAATTCAAAATTGCTATCGTTACTATTATACGTAAACACTTAAAAGGCGACAATACTAAGTCAACTAATTAATAATAATTGTTGTTATATATAAGCTGTATGCATGGTCTGTATGACCATAGTAGACACATTCTTGAATGAACTCATGTCCTGAAATGTATTGCTTGAACGTTAGAGAGAGTCGGAAGATTGAACCAATTTTACAAACAGCATAAGAAAAATAGTGCCATGTATCATAGGTGTGTTACCGTTGCCACGTTTGCTGATGACACTGCTATCATGGCAGTAGATACAAATGTTGAAGGAGCAACACTAAAACTGCAGAATGCTGTCAACGATATTAGTGATTGGATGCAACGATGGCTAATTACATTGAACGAAACCAAATCCGTTCACATAAACTTTACCAACAAGCGAATACGATACGTTCCAGTTACAATAAATACCACCACCGTACCCTACTCAAACACTGCAAAATACCTCGGTATGACGCTAGACACCAAGCTCCGCTGGAAAGCACATGTTAAAAAGAAACGAGAAGAATTGGGCATAAGATACAAAAAAATGTACTGGCTTATTGGTAGGAAGTCGTCTTTGTCGACATATAATAAACTCCTACTTTACAAGCAGATACTTAAACCTGTGTGGACCTATGGTATCCAACTGTGGGGCTGCACTAGGCCAAGCAATATCACCATCATTCAACGCTTCCAAAATAAGGTGCTAAGAAACATCGTGGGTGCACCGTGGTATATAAGAAACAGAAATCTCCACAGGGATCTTCAAATGGAATTAGTAACGAACGAAATTGGAAAGTTTGCAGAGAATCATCAGAACAGACTTCTCCAGCACACGAATGTCGAGGCAATCCAGCTTCTTGACAATTGTGGCAGTGTACGAAGACTCAAAAGAACCAAACCTTTTGAGTTGGTGAAGTGAAGTTCAAAAAGCAGAGCACAGTGTTGTGTGAGTGATAGTTGATAGGTGAACAAAGCAGAGCAACGTGCAGTGTGTGAAGTTTAAAGCGTCAGCATCCAAATTAAATTTAAGTTACACCAATGGGGAATACTTAATATCGTACACTTTTTATACGTAGCAATTTAGGTTAGATTAATATAGATAGATAGTTATCAGACTAGGTGTTATACATAAGTACCTGCGGGGCGCTGTTAATTAATAAAAGAATGTATCATACACACAGAGAAATTTTTAAGACATTCGTTGTCTTGCCGAAATTTACTCCGAACAAATCAATAAAGTTTTCAATCTAGATGAGCTTTTTGAATCAAAACTCACAAATTTCTCCTTTGAAGCGACAACATTTTGTTTCCAAGTAAAACTACATTGGATAATTTTAAAAGTTCTTATGAGTTATTTTAAGAATATAGTGTGTTGCATTGAACAATTCAATATATTCCAATGAAAACAACTATTGCATTGAAACAAGATCATATATGTAAAATATGGTGTTCAAAACAAGTAAAATTAGTTGGTTGATGCAAGAGACGTTTTGTGTGAACCAAGTAACCAAATGCTTAGTTTAAAATATCGGGTGGTTTCATTGTGCGGAAAAGTTAAGAGTTTGCGCGGTTTGTGGCACCAGACTGATGCGACGTAGAACGGCGACAGTTTTTAGATACGCAGTATATGAGGACTACATTCTCCAGTCTCACTCACAACCCTCACAACGTTAACTCCATGCAAATATATTGGTTATAGTGGTAAGCAGTGTCGCTTTGATATACGCTTGATTGTATCTGCAGTTTTACATGTGATAATGGACAACGTGGATGATTTTTCATCAGATCATCTTAAAACGATATTTGACAGTAAGTATATGCGTATATCTTTTTATGCGAATGTTAATACACTATGTGCATTCTATGTTTGCAGACCATAAAATGACTGTGCAAAACATAACAAAACTTACAGAAGAAGAGATAAAAGAACTTATTCCGGCTATTGGAGATCGGATTGTTTTCCGGGAAGCGGTGAAGCTAAGAGGAGATTTAGAAACATCTAAGGTGAGAAGCCGTATTATAATGGCCAGTTGCAGAAAGGCCCATCAAGTCTTGTTGACTGCTTAGCTCTTAACTGTACTAATTACTGTATCAGGATGACATTTTCTTGTATTTTTGATTGTATTTTAAATGTATTTTTTTCTTTTATAACAATTTATTGGGTTTATATCAGTATGACACCTACTTGTTTGAAATGTATTTTTATTTTTATAATAAATTAATGTATTGGTATATATGAACTTTTTTTACCCATTGTCTTTGCTACATGACTAAAAAAAATATATGTCTTACAAAATAATTGCTTAAAGAACTTTGATGTAATACCACATATTATGTTTTGATTAGATTTGTCAGCCAGAAGAATTATTCTTGCTAGTAAATATGATTAAGAAAGTAATGTGCTATTATAATCGTGTAGTTCTTTCTGCATTTGTTTTGATAGACTTATTTTTTATGTAACCTTTGCAGCAGCGGTAGATAGTTTTAACAAAACAACAAAAACATTCACTTCAAATCAATATATTATGTTGAATGTAAATTACTATTACTTGCTTTGAATTTTTAACGCACTTCGCTTAAAATGACAGTTACTTGCTTTGAGAACAAAATACTCTATTCAGAACACTAAAGGTGTTGAACCAAAATTACAGATGTTTCTCTGAAACGTTGGTTCTTCCAAACAAAATAACCTATTACTTATTCCGATAGCTCTATTACTCTCTTTAAGACATCATATGGTTGCATTAAAACAATATTACTTTGGTCCAAATGTTGAAATATTTGAAATAATACTACAAAGTTTCATTCAAAACAACATTATAGTCCTTTCGAGTTGATGACTATTTGGTGCAAGTCAATAGTTTACTCGTTGCAACTAATTTTATCTCGAACAAAGCACTTAACACATTTGTACTGAGAAAATATTGTCTCGGTTGAAGTGCATAGTTATTTCGTGGATATGGAAATCAACCGTTGTTTTGATGCAAAGCAATTTTATTTGAATTGAGCATTCCTTTCTCTGTGTGTAATGAGAACCGTTTTGTAATTTTGATACCAATTTTGGCCAATTTGGGTCTTGAATTCTGTTTAGAGACGTTAAACAAATAAAGTTTTACATACACATTATTTATATATTCTTTAATATATTAAGGCTCTATGCAGTACCTAAACGGTGTCAGGTGTGTGGACATGAGTTCGATATAAAAAGTTCAGTATACTTTATCTATATTTTACACTTATTTTTAACACCCACTATATATGACATAACCAGCTGAGCAGTGCAAAACGGTGCGAAGTACGGTATAGCATCGATAATCCGAACTAATCGGGTTTGAAAGTCATTCGGATTATCAAATATTGCAACTAAATAACAGAAAATAAGATTGGATAGAAGTTCAATCTTAATAAAACCAACACCATTCGATTCCGCTCTTCATAAACTATAAGAATTCCAAAAAGGCTCTATACTAGCGCTAACTTGCAATACTAGTCTATTTATTACTACTAATAGTGTAACAATAATATTGCAGAAAATACCACTGGTAATTGTGACCTTTTTCAAATATTAAAACATTGCATTTTAAAAGCGAACGTTTCTAAATTTCCTCCCATTGAATAATATAAATTGCTGGTTGTCATTTGGTGACTGTTCACCAACCATTTAGCTGAAATATCTAACTGTTAATTGTGCTCAACTTCGAACGCAGTGTGTGAGGAAGCGTGATGGAATAAGAAGGGAAAAGGGCGAACTAAAATCGTAAAAAAGTTTTCGGCAAAGTTAATCGACCGTTGTTGGGTTGCGTTGGTGGATCTGAGGTGGCTTTGCCTGGCATGGCCCGGCACGGCCCGGCCGGCCCGTTTAAAATTCACCGTGCACGCGCAAACTGTAGAAAGTTTCAGATTTCAAAACGACCTGCCTCTCTGTTACCCCCTAAATCTCTTTTTCAATTACAATGCGCGACCTTTCGGCGGAAATAAATTGAGGTTTGTTCTTTGTTTTGTTTGACTTGATGCAAAATTTCGCCATGTATTTGCCGTACGTTTTCGAAAACTCTGTTAATTCCAAATTCATTCTTCGATTCATTCGTGTACAAATCCGAAGAGTTTCGACCAAAATTAACTATCTAACTAACTAATTAACTAATTAACATGTCACCAAAACTAAAATAAATACTAGAAATTATTAGTAAACAATAAGTCAGTGAATACTTGGATGAAAATGAAATTATTACTGCTATGCATTCATGCGAGACAGCCCTAAATTTGGTATTGGCGAATTCAAGACTTTTTGACGTCGAAACACTCTACAAAAAAAATTTAAACTTACGGAATCAGAAAGAATTGAAATGGTTTGAAAACTATTTAACAAACAGGAGACAAAAGGTTCAAGAGAATTAAAAAAAACAGCTTTGGGGTACCACTAGGTTCTGTTCTTGGACCTGTTTTATTTAATTTCTACATAAACGATGTTGCTTCACAGTTAAATATTGTGATATGCGCCTTGAAGCAAAATTAAATTAAACGTTATTAAACCACATCTAAAAGATTACACCCATACACATAATATATAATAGGTGTTGGAAATAAAACCGCTTTGATCTTTTGATTTTTATATATTTTAATGGGAACCGGTTTCGATCAACTAAGTGATCATCATCAGCTTCTTCAGATAAAGCTTCTTGTGAACATTAAAGTTAAGGATAATACTAACCTATTAAAAAAAAAAAAAAGAAAACGATGTAAGGACCAAGGAGGTTTTATTTCCAACACTTATATGATTTCATGATATTAACAACAATAAAAACTTCCTTCTCTGTCTCAAAATATTTTTAGAGTCTGGCTAAATTTTACTGTGAATATGCTTTAAAATTAAAGTAATGAAAGTTGTATTATTAACGTTTTTATTTTTTTAATTATTGTATTAAAAATAATTTCCGTATTCGCGAATGCATATATTTGTGAACAATTATTTTCTTAGTATGCCAATTGCCAGCATAAATGATACAAAGTCTTCGTCGACTATTTTCACCACCAAGATTAATACACAAAAAAGTTATTTTTGCGTTGCCTTGGTGATACAAATTGACGATCGATATGTTTTTGTGTTCAGAATCTCATCCTGAATGAAAATATCACACAAAGAATATAGGGTGCCTTTTAAAATTTCAATGATGACGTCATTTCCGGTAAAACCAGAAGTCATGTTTACCTCAAGAGTATCCAAAAGAATCGCATTTTTGTCTATTAACACCTTCCCAAATTTCATGCGTCCAGCTTTATAAACAACTAAAATAAACGGGGGTACCTATGGAGTGGGTCACCCGGCATAATGAGAGCGTAAAGTATAGAAACATGAGAAAATTATCAGATACATTGGGTAATTAATTCTAAAAAGTACAGCCCTCTATCTATTTTAGTTTGTTCAGGAGGATTTTTGAAACTTAGATTTTACGTTATTTATCGGTGGTTGAATGTTATTATTTCGCTTCATGTGCGATTACGAGCAAAGTAGTTGGGATACAAATTATTATTATTATTATACACGTTTATGGAGCAGATACATTGGGTAATTAATTCTAAAAAGAACAGCCCTCTATCTATTTTAGTTTGTTCAGGAGGATTTTTGAAACTTAGATTTTACGTTGTTTATCGGTGGTTGAATGTTATTATTTCGCTTCATGTGCGATTACGAGCAAAGTAGTTGGGTTACAAATTATTATTATACACGTTTATGGATCAGATACATTGGGTAATTAATCCTAAAAAGAACAGCCCTCTACAGGGACGGTTTGATATTTTAACAAATCATCGAGCATGCCGATTTTTAATTATTAAAATACGCATTTCTGTGAAAAGTTTAATTTCCGACCATCAATAAGTTACTGAGTTATGACGTCATCGACACTTTTTTAAATGGCAACCTCATTTTTCTTGTACTGATTTTGAAAGATCATTTAATTGTCTAAATGGCATAGGAAATATTTTATGACCTCACAGAAGAACATTTTCGAAAAAAATTAAAATTGTAAACTATTGATTATATTAGGGTAAATAGCGTTTGTGAATTGAATATGAATTTGTGTTTTGGGTAGAATTAATTACCCTGGAAACGAATCTGGTCTCCAAAATTTTCTATCGCGCAAGGTTTTCGAAAAAGTGAGATGATTTCGTGTCAAACGCCAAATTTTGGTAGTTTTTACAAATTCATTTTGTTGGAAACCTCAAAATGGTTTCCTACTCAGATTGAAATTTTTGTTTAACAGTAATATTTGTTTGATGAGAAGCAAAAATATATTTCTACAAAATACTCTACAACGTATGGTTATTTGTGTCAAAACAATATTACTTTACTCCAAACAATTACAGTTATTTGACTCAAATAAACATTCTTTGGAGCAAATAAATATATTTTTGCCTCTATTCAAACACGGGTTTATTTTAGAAAACAAAAATTTATATGTATAAACTTAATCTGTAACCTTAATCTCTGCACTTTTCCCTTAAATCCCTAACGTTTATTCCCAATTGTTTTTTAACCATTTACAGCGATTTTTTAAGTTGGGTGTGGATGGCTCTATAAAAGAAACATAAAAAACGCAATAACCTGATGTAATATAGAACTTTAGAACTCAGATTTGTATTCTGCGCAAATAAATCAATCGAAAACGACCATTCGCTTTCCATAAATAAACAAAAGTTATATAAATTTTGCACTAATTTATACTGCTTTTCTCGAACATTTTCTCATATAAGCCGTATAAATTTTGTGAATTAGGTTTAAGAATTTTAACAGATCTATCAATATCAGTACAAATAAAATAAGGAGTTGCGTTTTAAAAAGAGTTGCCGATGATGTCATAAGTCTAAAACGATTGTAGGTCGGAAATTAAATTTGATGTAAATATGTGTATTTTGATAATAAAAAAATCGACGTGTTCGGGGATTTTTCAAATATCAAACCGTTTCATAGATTCTGTCATGTTTCCATGCTTTACGACTTAACTTATTTAAATTTGTCTACTATCTCAACAATAAATTGCGTTATCGATGACTAATTCCTTTAATTTACCGAATTTCCATATCTCATTATCGTAGCTTTTGTTTCACCAAATCTGTTAAAAGAAGAATGTCATCCTGATTTAAAAAAAAAGTTATTTCCGGAAAAACCGGAAGTCATATTAACCTCAAGAGTATCCCAATGAATGTAATTTTTTGTCTTTTAACACATTTCCAGATTTCATTCGTTCAGCTTTTTAAACCCGGTATATAGAATTTGTCTTTCGCCATAAAGAAGAAAAAGAAACGAAGTATGAATACCATACGACCACCATACGGTTGTAAAATGTTCTATTCGCGTCTTATTCATGTGTCCAATAAAATAAAGCATGTGGTAAATCACTACAACATTCAAATTTGGTTGATTTTTGACAGACGTCCTAAAGACTCAATAAACATGGTACAGTTGTTTATTATACATTTTAGCTCTAATATGAAATCAAAAAAAATACAAAAATTGCCAATTATTGGCATCTTTGACACGGATCAAAGCCAAAAAAAAATGAGCGTGCGGCGAGGTCAACAACTTGGTATATCACCCTACACAATTGTCTATCGGCTATACAAGAAAAACAATGGGCTATCGCATCATCATAATAAGAAAAAAAGAAAAACGACGTATCCGTTTCGTTACGCGAAATTGACAGCGCAGGGCGACAATAAATCCGCTTAATGCGCCATTATATCCCCGAAAGATGGAATTTCTGCGAACGGCGAAAAACACATCCATTAAGTTTCAAACGAAAGATAAAAACTTTCGTAAAATTGAGCGCGCGGAGATCTGCGGGCCGGAAAAACAAAAACACGCGGCAGTAAAGCCGTCGCAACTGTCCAACCGCCCGCCTCTAGCAGTTTCTAAACTATTTCGGCATAGGAGAGAAAAATAGAGAGAAAATCGTAAAGCGCGAGGCGCGCAGGACTCAGATATAGAAAGGCGAGAGCCGCGACGGTTCCAAACAATTGCCGTTTGACGCCCGGAAAACAAAAACCGGCCGGGAAGATGCTACCGAAGGGTAGGGACCGATCGCTGGGGCGAAAGGAAGGGGTAGCGGGGGGAAAACAAGAGAGAGAGAGAAGTATGTAGTGCAGTCTCCAGATCCACTGAGTCGGGACAAGAAAGATAATATCTTCTGTTTGGGGTAAAAGTTTTCAGATTTAATGTGGCGTATCTAAAACATGGAACCAGCGATAACTATGTTAGCCGCGTCATAATGTAGAAAAGTTTTGCCGTCCCTTCTAATATTCTTATTGCTTGTGCGAACCTCTACTCAACATCTGTACACACCGTAGACGGGCGGCCTTTGACCCACGGGATAGGAACCATGGTATAGGGTAGCCCCCGGTGGTTCTAGGATCTACTCGTGTCGGAAACCTTCCGGAATCCACGTTTGACCAGTCACCACCCGGAACGATAACGCGTTATCCGTACCCATCGCGATTAGAAAGGTTACCCTTCCATCGGAGGATGGGTGCACCGTCGAGCACGCTTACGCTAAGAACTCATCTCGCTCAGCGGCTTCTCATTACCCACATACGTGGGATAGGGTAGCTCCACATCGAGAAGGGTGTAAACTAGGGTGACCAACTTTTTCAATTGCCAAATCGGGACGCTTGGGGATCGGGGTTGGGTTGGGTTGGGTTAGTGGAAAACATTAAACAAAACGTGCTGAACTATAAACAAATTATAGCATTGGGTAAATTGACAACAGCAAATGCTTACTATGACCTATAATATACGATTCCACTTTCAATAAAAGAAAAGAAGCTTAAGAAATAACAGTATAAATAAAGCAAACATTCTTTAACTTTTACTAGTTAAAACAAAAAAAAGAAACATAACACAACATAAATCAAACACAATTCTACAATTTTTACAAATTGTACCACAAGAACCTAACTTAAAACAACATTTTTATTATGATAGTATTTTTGAACTAAAAATAATCATTAAATAAACTGTATGCAAATATTGAAACATACCTATATCAGAATAAATATAAAATAAAACAAATTATAATAAAATTTAATAAAGTTTCTTTAACTTTTAAAAATTGCACTATTACTTGACTCTATTCTTCCCGTCTAGACGATCTCTAATTTTTTAAAAACATTGTTCTCTACTCTTTGTTCTGTACCGCCAAAATTGGTATTTGTACTGTCTGCTGCAATGAATCCATAATTTTATTGGACAATTTTTCAGCCGTCTCGCGAATATTTTCGTGAACATTTAAAATATTTATTTGAATACATTTTTGGACATCAAAGTATCTAACCAGGAGAGGAAGTATTTTTATGTCTCTGGCTAGATGTGTCGGGAAATATCGTCACGAAATTGCATTTTCTCACATTTCTTCTCAACTCTTTCTTTACTAGAGGATAAAATACATTTGTTATACTTGCTTCTGTGTTAGTTCGTAAGTGACACTTCTTCTTTTCAAACATTTACATTAGAAGTTTTGACGTGCAGTCTAGTAATCGAAAATTGTGGTTGTGATACACACAGTGGTATGCATATGTGCCTTGTTTGCAAGCCAAAATCTTTTCTGGTTCCCTTTGTTACGGGTCTAAAACAAGTAGGTACTTAATTTCGATGAACTTGCTACATCATGCATTGCTTCTGTTTATTCGATGTCTGTTTTGCAATATCGTTTCGGCGACCTCCGCCGATGTAAAACTACATTTTAGTTCTGATTGGGAATTAGACCTAGGAATTTTCAAAAACAAACGAAATTGTTTTTGTATGTTGTCATTGAACGTGCATTTGCGTTTTCTGTCTTTGTCTTCCATATTTTTGGAAGAAATTAATCTAGATAAATGAAATCCCATGAACAGAATTTAATAAATCCGTAACATATATTTTTCTCTTTCATTCCAAATTATTAGGATCAATATATCTGTGATTTGCTATGGCGCATTTTATGAATACCAATAAATGTGTAAAATAGAAATCTGATCATAACAAAAATATGTTTTGTATTGTGTTGACTGGTTCAATTTGAAAATCAAAAAATAAAAATGATCCGACGCGACCTGGCCACTAAATCTTACCCCGCCCAAACGATTCCACAAAAGACTAACATGCATTTTTATTTAAGTCAGATTAGTTTTTTATTATAAGCCATATGCACCGTTTGTACACAGTCACAAGGACTAGATTGTCACCCACCAACCGGCTATTCACTACGCGTGTTCACATAATTATTATGGTCGCTAAGGTTGCGCTTAAAATTCGTTATAGATAGACAACCCTTCTTTCAGATAATAATTGGGAATCTAGTTTATGTTCATGGATATCTTGGAAATTCGAATTGTATTACAAAATCCTGGACATAAGGATAAAATTTTCAAAAATCGGGACAAAATTAGGGACGCTTTACAAGTCGGGACGAATTGTTAAAATTCGGGAGTGTCCCGCCCAAATCGGGACGGTTGGTCACCCTAGTATAAACGTCATATAGAGATTAGAAAGGTTACCCTTCCATCGGAAGATTGGTGCACCGTCGAGCACGCTTACGCTGAGAACTCATCTCGGTCAGCGGCTTCTCATTACGCACATACGTGGGATAGGGTAGCTCCACATCGAGAAGGGTGCAGACGTCATGTGGGCTAAAGGTGCATACAGACCTCCGCGCCGCGCCCGCGACGCGCCCGCGCCGCGCCTACTGCGCGCCGGTCGCAGTGGGCGCGCGCGCCACCCGCGCGCCGGTCGCAGTGGGCGCGCGCGCCACCCGCGCGCCGGGCGTAGTGGGCGCGCGCGCTTGTCACGGTTGGCGCGCGCGCCAGTTTCGGTTGGCGCGCGGGTAGATCACGGCTCTCGAGCATGCGCATTATTCTCTCTCTACGAGGGAAGGAAGTACGACGATTATTGCGGTTTGTAGTTGTATTTTGTCTGGCGTTTCAACATCGTCATCCACCTAGTGGTTTTGGTGATTGTGTGATAAAGTTGTAAGATACTACTTTAAAAAAAATGTTTTTTACGAAATTTTAAGATAGGCTTGCAGTTGCATTTTTTAACACACAAGTGAATACCTCTGATACATTTTGAAATACAAATTCCTTAGTATTAATAATACATAATAATATATAAAAGACATTCCATAAAAAAAGTATAGTTTCTTCATGCACCTACATGTACTGTATAACTAAAAATAATTTTGCGTACATTTCTTTATAGATAATTGATCAACATTAACGCATAGTTTTCGAATCGTTTTTTGAGACCGAGATCCCCTTGAATTTGCACAAAATACGGATATTCTGTTTTAACGGTTCATTCACGTAACCATGTTGACATTTACATTTGCTTTAAACATCCTGAATAGCCAAATAAACATACATCCACAAATAAATGTAGATACATACTATGTCCTTGGTAGCAAGTGCCAGTAATAAAAATTGATTTAACCAACCATTAATTGATTGTTTTAGACGAAGCTTAGCTTTTCCTGTCCCTACACATTTTTATGTTCGCTCGCTCTCCCTGTAGGTTGACAATAAACTATCAATTTTTTTACGTGGATCTCCTGTGCAATTATTCTTAATTTTATTTGCAATATCCTAGCAAGCATTTTTTTAATGTCACTTTTAGAATAATTTTTGTGGGTAGGATCCCATAATATTTTAAATTCTCTGTACATAACTATAAAATTTAAGCTGGCCACTGTCCACTCATCTGTCCACCCTGCAGACGACATGGCTCTCCGTTGACGTCCCAAGTTGTACTGCGTACTGCGACTTGCGAGACTATTTGCGCTCGAACAACAAAATATGATATGGGACTGGCGCCTGGTATCGGCGAATGCTGCCCCAGCGCGCGATCGTCGCGTCGCAGGCGCGCACGCTTCGCGTTGCAGGCGCGCCGTGTCGCTCAACCGGCCCGCAGGGGGCTCGGCAGAGGCGCGCGCGCCTATACTTTTCGACGCGCCAGGCGCGCGCGCCGCGCGGCGCGTGAGCGTCGCGGGCGCGGCGCGGCAGGTTTGTATGCACCTTAAAGCGTCTATCCGCGCTTTTTCTATTGGAGATGGCGCGAGTTCAACTATTGTCTCCAAAGGTGGTGCATTAATGCCAAAATCGCTACTCCCTACTGCTAGTGTAATAATTAGGGATTATTGATGTCCGTATATCCGACACTTTTGTCGGAATTTGGACAAAATGCATACTATTAATTGTGATATAGCAAACGGTGTAAAATATAATATTTGTACTTTATCATACGCAGTATGTAAAGTATTGTAATCGTGCCGAAAACATTTTTTGAGATTTTAGCGGAAATAGGTCTTTATGGGTCCCCTGAACATTTTTGACCAAGGTACAAAAAAATGTCTGTGTGTGTGTGTGTGTGTATGTGTGTGTGTGTGTGTGTGTGTGTACCCAATTTTTGTTAATTCATTTCCGGAGAAACTACTAAAGGTATCGGCACGGAACTTCATATTTAGAAGTTTCATGACCAAACTTAGAGTTGAAAAGCTTTTGGTTCAAAAGGGTCCAAAGGAACTGGGTGTTTACTCCAAGCCTTTTTCAAGGATTTTAGAAGTCAGCCGCCATTTCTGTAATTTCGTCAAAATAGTTAAATAATAAATTAAAGCAGAGGAAATTTTGAATAATTTATGCCTATCACATTTTTTGGTAAAATTAATAGTTTATCTTTTTAGTTTATTCTAAGCCTTTTTCAAGGATTTTGGAAATGAGCCGCCATTTCTGTAATTTCGATAAAATAGTTAATTAATAAATTAAAGTAGAGGAAATTTTGAATAATTTATGCCTATAACATTTTTTGGTAAAATTAATAGTTTACCTTCAAGAGCAAATTCTATTTGATCGAGATCGGTCGCATCTGCATTGATATGAAATTACATAGTAGCCAGGATTTTGACAAATATTTTTTTGTGTTGTCACATTCGACAGCTGATCTCATCAGACGTTGGAGAACCACTATGGAACGTGGTAGTGCGCAAAATTATAAAATACAAATTTCAAATAAAATAAGATCACCAATTTGATTGTTTGTTGATAAGAAATATCAACCCGTCTTTATATCTAATTCTAAAAACGATAAATTGCGAAAATTATAAATAAAGTATAGCGATGAGTGTAGTTTTATTTTAGTATGTTGGTAGGGATGTGTCATGAACAAATATAAATCTGTCAGAATTTGAATTACCTTTTTAAGGTGCGGTTTCATTAGTGATAATAGCAGTGGTAGCAGACGCCGTTATAGTATTTCCACTAGAAAATTGCTAGTGACTCATGTTTATGTACATGCAAACTAACATGTGTCATTATCACGATATGTAAGAAATACTATAATTTCGTATTCTACCACCGCCATTAGCTACCATTACCTACCAATCGGAACGCACCTTTCGTCAAAGTGGTACCAACCTAGCATTTACTATACAGAAATCATTTATTTATTTTTTTAATACGTATTTCTTAAAAAGCAACACAATAAACGTTGATGTCGCTCCTGCCAAAAACGAGATAGCGCGACTCGCTCATATGCGACGGCGACACTCCGCCTTCGGTGACGCGCCGTATCACCGCTCGTCGCGCTATTCCGTACTTTCGGCATTAGTGACATAAATAACTATTATTCTAATGACGTAGTGTAGGTAGTGTCAAATGCTGATGCTTTGACAATACCTACGATTTATCTCAATAGAATAGATTCTCATGCAGCTAAACTATTAATTTTATATATTGTATGATAAAGTCATGTGCCTGGCCACATCAGATTTTTTTCTTATATATCAGTACATATAAGTATTTACAATTTCTAAACAGCGAACGCAGTTATCCGTTTGTAGTTCGCAACGGCGACACCGGAGGCGAGTCCACGCTGTCACAAGTAATCCCCTCTGTCCTCGCCGTTGCCTGATTCGCACCTCCGAAGGGATTAGATCCAGGATCTCTCCGGTTCTTACACTTCCTAGGATTTCCAATGTCTCAGCGGTCCTTATTCCCGCCCACCCATTCGACACCCGCAACTTCCTCCGTTTCAACTCCTTCTCCCTCTATCGCTCGGTGAAGACGTGTCCCGAATACTTCCATCACTTATCGGGTCGAAGGCCCGGCCCCGCCCCCCCCTACACTAGATGCGGGTTATCCCGCCGTTAAGCACCTACCGCATGAGTGACATGCCAAATATTTGTTTCGAAGCCGGGGCGAATTTCCATGGACTACGGAGGATAATAACTGGAGTAACAAAGGGAAATCCCTTGGCTGCGGACGGACGGATATGCGTGCGTGGGGATGGAGATGGGGTTTGCGAAGGGATGTGTTTGGTGACGTTCTCGTGCGTGGAGATGTGCGATACGCTCTCTTGGTATTTTAGAGGAGACCTCTGTTTTATTAAGATAACGTAGGGATGTGTTGGAGGGTTTGAAGGTCGATGCTGGTCTTGTAATGAACTAATTAATGCTGAATTAGATGAGTCAAAGCTCAAATGGGTATAATCGAGTTCAATAGAGTACCTATAACTATTAATATACACAGATAGAAAAGATTTCTTGTTTTAAAGAAATGTATTTGTTTGAATTCATTCTTTTGGGTCAAAACATATTTCTTTGACGCCAACAATATTTACTTCATTGAATACTCTAGTTTATTTGCTTGCAGAGATTAATTTATTTGAAATATTTATTTAAGTGGAATAAATATATATGGATACAAACAAAAATTACTTTCCTTTAAAGTAATATTTTTGTTTTGATTTAAAAAAACGTTTCTTTACACCAATGAAATATAATTTTGATTCAAACATATAAATTTGTATATAAGGAGAGTTTAAAGTAATATTTTTTCCTTGGCTTAAAAATAAGTTTACTTCCGCCAAAGAAATCATATTTTGATTAAAATAAATATACTTGTACATAAGAAGAGATTTATTTCCTTTATAGTAATATTTTTGTTTTGGCTTTAAAATAGGTTTACTTCCACCAAAGAAATCATATTTTCATTCAAATAAATATATTTTTAATGTCATCCAACTGTATTGTTAGATGGCGCTGTAAACTCGCTCCTCGCACTTCGTACATATCGAGAATATAAAGCCGCGTGATCGACAGTATAGAACTTATAGAGTACAGTGCCTGCAGGTTCAAGTTGCGATTCCAAATCAGAGTACACTTTACTAACTTAACCTTGACTATATGTTGGGTTGGGAAGACCAAGCACTGGTCGAGGATGTGCGACATCCCAAAAAGGAGGTGACAGATGGCGAGTCTTCCGAAAAATTCTTGTCTATTAATTCCTTCAACCAGTTAATAATTTTAAGCATTTTAACTCGACCAACAATTTTGTTAATTTAAAAAAATGTTATTTTTTCACTCAACACATTTATTTGAAGTAAATAAATCTCATTTCTTATAATAGTCTTCCGAAAAATTCTTGTCTTGTCTATTAATTCCTTCAACCAGTTAATAATTTTAAGCATTTTAACTCGACCAACAATTTTGTTAATTTAAAAAATGTAATTCCTTCACTCAACACAATCATAATTATTTGAAGTAAATAAATCTCATTTCTTATAATACACAAACAAATTGCAAACTTTAACTGGAAACATAAGTTGTTTGACACAAATCAACGTTCCTTTTACCAAACAAATATTTTAAATAAATGCGTTTTTATCCGCAAATAAATATTTCTTTGCCTCTATTGATACAACAAATTTCTTTGAGTCAATGCATATTTATTTGAATTAAACAAAAATTTCTCTCTGTGTAGAGGAGAAATATGGAACGTAGTAAAATATGTATGTAACCACCTTAAGATTGTTGTCAGGATTTGACAGAGATGACAGTAGGTATTGTCAAAAAATCAGCCTTTGACACTACCTACTGTCATTAGAATAAAAATATCTGGCAAATCCTGGCTAACTTTATATTAATGCAGACACGATCTTGATCAAATAGAATTTGCTCCTGCAACTAAACTATTAATTTTACCAAAAAATTTTGTAGACATAAATTATACAAAATTTGCTCTATTTTAATTTATTATTTAACTATTTTGACGAAATTACAGAAATAGCGGCTCATTTGCTAAATCCTTGAAAATGCGTAAGAACATTGCTATCCGCACTCAAAATACACATTGAACACCAAGATGTTTCAATATTGTTTTACATAGCGTACGTGCGCGCGTGTTTCTCCTCCTCATCGCATTCTCCATGCATTTGAGTGTTGAACTGACGATTCGCAACCGCTAACGTTCTGAATACTGTCAAAAGTTTCAAAATATCCTGGCTGCCTACTATTAATGCAGACACGATTTCGATCAAATAGAATTTGCTCCTGCAGCCAAACTATTAATTTTACCAAAAAATGCTATAGACATAAATTATACAAACTTTCCTCTACATTAATTTATTATTTATCTATTTTGACGAAATTGCAGAAATGGCTGCTCATTTGCAAAATCGTTGCAAAATGCTAAGAGTAACTACCCAGTTTCTTTGGACCCTTTTGAACCAAAAGCTTTTCAGCTCTAAGTTTAGTCATGAAACTTCTAAATATGAACTTTCGGCCCGATACCTATAGTAGTTTCTCCGGAATCGTCTCCACAAAAATCGGGTACACACACAGACATTTTTTTGTACCTTGGTCAAAATTGTTCAGGGGACCCAAAAAGACCTATTTCCGCTAAAATCACAATTTTGTTTTTCACTATTACAATACTTTATTATACTGCATATGATAAAGTAATATTATACTGCGTATGATAAAGTAAAAAGTAACGCCAATTACCGCAATAAAAACGTCAGGAAAGCTGCGGAGGAAGGCGTCATAAAAAGAATGGGAGGATAGGAAGGTTTTGGCGGTTATGAGTTCATCCAAGAGATGATTTGGTAAATTAGTTAAACAATTTTGTGCCGCAGCGCGATTAGCACCCATGTTTACAGACTTTACTTGACCCACTTGGTATTTCTCTACTTGAAGCTCATGTAAACGCGTTTGTTCAAACTGTAATTAAGTCGAGTCAAGTAGAACAAAACCACACAAGTGCAAAGGCAAGTTACTTGCGCCGTCACATGACCCGTGTAAACTAGACTCAAGACTGCTTTTTCGATCAGGAGACGGTTTGGGTTGTTGTTTTGGTTTTTATTCCAACAGACGTTTTCAGTTCCGGTTTTGACTTTGATCTCGAACACATTAATTTTTCCCATTTACGTGTAACATAAAATAACCTACTCTTGTATTTTCAATAGAACCGTTTCGGTTTTACCAAGGTTTTGAACATTTTAGCAAAGGTTGAGATTTCAATTTTAGTATTTTATACATGTTCTGCAACTGGTTCGGTTACGGTTACGGGTTTTACATCATAAAAAATCTGATGTGGCCAGGCACATGACCTTGATATATGATACAATATATAAAATTAATAGTTTAGCTGCATGAGAATCTATTCTATAGAGATAAATCGTAGGTATTGTCAAAGCATCAGCATTTGTTCATCAACGTTTATTGTGTTGCTTTTTAAGAAACACGTATTTAAAAAAAAAATAAATGATTTCTGTATAGTAAATGCTAGGTTGGTACCACTTTGACGAAAGGTGCGTTCCGATTGGTAGGTAATGGTAGCTAATGGCGGTGGTAGAATACGAAATTATAGTAATTCTTACATATCGTGATAATGACACATATTAGTTTGCATGTACATCAACATGAGTCACTAGCAATTTTCTATTGGAAATACTATAACGGCGTGGTCAAAAATGTTCAGGGGACCCATAAAGACCTATTTCCGCCTAAATCTCAAAAAAAATTTCGGCACGATTACAATACTTTACATACTGCGTATGATAAAGTAAAAATCGGTTACGGTATGGGTTTAGTTAATATTTACTATTGCCCACTTTTACCCGAAAAAGCACGAAAAAACCCGAAAAAACCTACTTAGGCCCAGTGGGCTGAGTATAAAGATTCTTTCATGCTGACTTATTGGTTTTATCAATTCTTAAAAAAGTTAAATCATTTAAAATACTTTATAGTTTTGCAATTATTTTACAATTATTTCAAACGGTTGTATTTTTTAAAAATAAAGAAAACAAATAGGTCTATATTACTCAGTGTGGTATTTACTATCTGACAAAAATCATACACATGCCAACTGGAATATTTTTCTATATGCGAGTTTGAAATACTCATAAATCGTCTTTTACAGCCAATAAAAGGCTGCAAGAAATTTTAAAATGCTGAAATGGCTCACAAGTGACCAAAAAAAAGAAAAAGTTCATTTTGGAGGCTAACAAAGATTCAAAATTTGGGTATAAGGGGTTCCAGAAAGCAACTACTTGGGGAAAATGACTACTAATAAAGTGTCACAGTACAGACAAGAAAATTTAAGTAACTATATGTAACTAATATACCAAAAAACTCTTTTCCAGCTACACTCATACTACTGTAACTCTAAAAATAATCTTTTTATGTCAACTAAATCTCAATATTTGGCATTTACCCACTCCAATACACGAAAATTGAAAGTCATAATAAATGTAGGTATCCTTTCCTTCAGACGGCGGTACGATAAAACATAAAACTCAAGCATTCACCTTCTCATATAATATTCAACGACCATCAGTCTTCCTGAATTATTTGCGATATACTTATCGCCCAAGACCTGTGCTTTTTGGAACACAGCTTTCACTTGCGCAACGAATAAATACGTAATTTGAAAGCGAATCTTCACGATCAATTATTTATACCTAACATTACAACCAGAATTGTACAACCCAATTTTGTTTCCTAACGAACCAATCGCGTATAAATGCGTACAAATTTCTATAAAGACATGTGCGTGCGACTGGCAAAATTGTCCAGAGAAGATATTTAATGTCGATAAGAAGAGACAAAATTGACGAAATCGGAAATACCAGTGTAATTTCTTCGAATCTGCAAAAAGCAGTTATAAGGTAAACGCCCCAAACTCAAATATTAAATCGCGATAATGTTCGTTCCTACACACATAAAAATTTTACGGAGAGAATTTGCACGTAGTTAGTTGATTGTGTGCTAAAAATTGTTGATATACGTAATATCGGAGTTAATTTAACTACACAGCACGGAGTTGAAAATAGTTTATGTCCGAAATGGTGAAAATTTTCACTGGAGCTGTGAAATGAAAATTAACACCATGCAGGGTGTTGAAATAACTGACAAAATGAGAGAAAGTACACTTTTTGGAGTTGATATGACTGAACATTGTGACGGAGTGATAAAACTCCTAAAAGTAAACATTAATTCCCTGTGTAATATTGATTTCTAACTCCGTTTTGGAGTGAATAATCTCCAAAAAAGTATGATTTATACTGTAAAGGCAAAAACTTACGGTTTGACAGGCGTCAACATGTCGCCACCAAGACGGTTTGCAGTTTGCTTCGCAGTGTGTTGCGGTCGTCACTTATACTCCTAAGTTTGCGGGGTGCAGTTGAGAGTGAGTTTGATTTCCATTACTTTTAATATTTTATATGTAAGTACATTATTATTTCAAATGGAGCAGTGTATTTTCATGCGAGTTAAATACGGACAAATAAAAAAATGGGTCAGAATTATCAACGATGTACTAAATTTCGACACAATTAATACTACAGGTAAGTTACTTATATTACTACATATGTATGTATGTACGTAGACATATGTATGCGTGTACATTACTTATTCGTTGTGCTCACATGCTTTTATAATTTTGTAGTTTATAAAAATGTTACGCACACTACTAATGTGCTATAGAAAAAAGCCTGTGAAGATACCGGCTAGTCAAATGCGCAGTACGTTTGTTGCCGCATTTGTGGTACCGATTTTTGTGTTTTTTTTATGAAGTAGTTTGTATTCCTTTGTCCGACAATGCGTCTTTTTTTTATTTTTTCTATTTGCCTTACAACATACAAAAATACAACAATTTTGCACATATTTCTTTTTTTTATGTACAGTTGGCAAGCTATTTAAAATAGCAGAGACAAAATATCAAGATATCAAGTATTATGATGACGCGAGTTATGAAATCGACAAGGAGTTATTGGTAGACTTCATATGGCAGTCAACGAGGAATTACTTTGGTAATAAAGACGGACGGAGAGGATGACGATGTTAATACAAATCCTTTAAGTAAATATTAATTTTTATAAATAAAAATTTAAAGTAGGCTTATAAGAAAGTATAAAAGCTTTCTGCGTAATATTATTATTAATATTAATACGGAGATTATTGTTATATTTAGGATAAACTGTATTTTATTTATTGAGTATTGTGCAAACATGTATATTCATTTACTTGTTTTTTCGAAAAATAAATTGTTAAAATGTATTTTTGATTTTTACTGGTCCCCGTCATATTCCTAATAAGGATAAGAACACAAACAACACTTTTAGGGAATAATAAAAGGGCCAATAAAAGAAAAGCACCCCGCAACAGGGTAATTTTAACACTAATAAAGGAGTTACGTAACATCTCCACGGATGTATTTCACTACTACAGAAGAACGTTTGCACTCCGGAACGCGGAAGTTTGACACGCGGGGAGATTATTTTATGTCTATAAAGGAGTAAACCTGCATTTCCCTAAACATATATTTTCAACTCCGTTACAAATAATAATAACTATAAAAATAGTGAATGAGCTCTGGAAAAATTCAACTCCGTCTGATTTAACTACATGCGCAAACGGTCGCGAGGGAGATCCATAGCGGTGTTGAATCGGTGTTAAATCCAACTCCGTATTTTTATGTGTGTATAGCCAACGTATTTCAATCAGTTTCAACAGAGAAATGTTTATAACTTCTGCAAAAATGTTTGCATAAATTTCTATCATACCTCAAATTATAGGTAATTAAGAGACCTAATATCCCTATGACGTTCAGAATTTGCCCCCCCCCCCCCCTAAATCGCGATAATGTTCGTTCCTATAGCTAACATATTTTAATCAGTTTCCACAGAAAATAGTTTATAACTTCAACAAAAATGTTTGCATAAATTTCTATCATACCTCAAATTGTAGGTAATTAAGATACCTAATATCCCTATGACGTTCAGAGTTTTGCCCCTCACCCCTAAATCGCGATAGTGTTCGTTCCTGTAGCTAACGTATTTCAATCAGTTTCCACAGAAATATGTTTATAACTTCTGCAAAAATGTTTGCATAAATTTCTATCATACCTCAAATTGTAGATAATTAAGAGACCTAACATCCCTATGACGTTCAGAGTTTTGCCCCCCTAAATCGCGATAGTGTTCGTTCCTATAGCTAACGTATTTCAATCAGTTTCCACAGAAATATGTTTATATAACTTCTGCAAAAATGTTTGCATAAATTTCTATCATACCTCAAATTGTAGGTAATTAAGAGACCTATAATATCCCTATGACGTTCAGAGTTTTGCCCCCTCTAAATCGCCATAATGTTCGTTCCTATATATAGGCAAAACTGGGAGAGCTGAAGATTACTCATAGATTTCAGCTGTTATTTTAGACATACGTTACAGAATATTTCTAAATATTGACGCGTGTTAAAACGAAATAGCATACTTTTCATACGTCTGCTGTATAATTTAAATGGGCAAGACAAAAAAGTACGTCTGTTCTTAGAACCATAAGAACGAATGACAGCGGTAGCAACCTAACCTCCAACTCGAGCGCGAACGTGTGATGTGAACAAGATGTTTTCGTTGGTATGTTTTCACTTTGCTTCTGTTAAACATGCTAATGATGGATATATAAATTAGATAGGACAATTATCACAATTAAATGACAGTATTTTTAATAATTAAATATTAATCTTGAACGAACTACCTAGTAGGCAACTTAATATACACAGCTAATAACCAATTCACGCGGTACGTTCATATCTTGGTTCATACGATTTTAAGCGATGAATCACCTTCAGCTCTCCCAGTTTTGCCTATAGCTAACGTATTTCAATCAGTTTCCACAAAAAAATATTTATATCTTTTGCAAAAATGTTTGTTTTTGAAAGTATAAGGTACAGGGACCCCAAAATCAGGTTGCGCGTAGGGTCCCCAATTTAGTTCATCCGCCACTGGCGACAGATTGTATTTTCCATAGACATCGAAGTTATCGGAGTAAGGTATTTTGCATCACTGATGACAGTACATATCTAGTATTTACGTCCAAATCACATCAAATCAGTTCAAATCAAACAACAGCGTATCTCTCGCGTGTGTCGATATAATAAAGAACATAAATGAGCTTTGCATTTTAATGAGATATTTGTGTACGCGAATGTGAAATGAATAAATCAGACACAACTACAAATTTGAATACATATTTTCTGAACTGCCTGTGTATACGGTACATAAACCGTCACGGCAAAATATCAACATTATGAGGATTTTTCATCAAATACCTTGATCGTACATGCACAAAAATAACAAATAAAGTACTCACCAATAGTTTTATTACTTCTCAAAGGGCTAAAAGCACTTTTCTCCTTAATTTTTTGGACGCTTTTCGCCGGGTAGGACGAAACATAACCTCACTTTTTTAAAGTTAAAACTACCGCACTATATTTGCGCGACATGATGGATGGATTGTTTCAAACAGTAAATGAGATATTACCGAACACTTATTAACACTAATATTAATTGTCTAGCGCGTATTACGTAAGTTTTTCTTGCATTGTTTGCTTGGAAATTTTGGGCTAGCGCGGTCAAAACAGAAACCCGAAACTGCAAGATCCGACGGGAGATGGCGCGCTTGAACCGGAATATAAATGCTCGTTCTACGCTATAATATGCAAATTGGTATGATTTATTAAAAGTTATATATGATATAAAGTTTAATTATTGTTGTTTAATAACACAACTACGACAAGGAATTTAAATAATTTTATTGAGTTTAAATATGATGTGACCTAACTTTATTTGTTTTGTAAATACTTTTCCACAACGTAGAAATTATTTGCACCATGTTTTTTGTGGCCTTTTTGGTCTCCGGATTTAAGTCCTCTAGGTTTTTCCTACTGCGGTTGGCTAAGAAAGAAAATCAACTCGCAATAAATAAATAACGTACCTAACTGAATTGCGCGGAAACAAAATATGTATATATTTTTTCCAAATAAAATAAACCATATAAAATAAAACTAAAAACTTTCTAGTGATGCATATTTATTCACAGATCTATACAAAAGTACAAAGTATTAAATACTACCTATATTAATTATCAAATAGCAACAAAATTAAACCTAATTAACGTAACAAAATACTGTAAGTTAGTAACAAAAAATTTGGCGATTAATATTGCCAAGCTCTTAATCTTGACCTTCTCAAAGCTTGCAAAGCTTGTTCAGTTTTCATTTGGGCCTCGGAATGCATGCTGAACTTATGAGGCTTATTACTTTTGGCGTCGACAATTACGTCATGTTGTAAAGCAGAATGAATACCTGAAAAAAAAACAACTAACATCAAAAAGATAAATAAATATATCAAAAAGATAAATAAATATATCAAAAAAAAACTATGAATATATAAAAAAAAAAACAGAAAATGACCAACTAACCTTTCTTTGAAAACAATTTTCCCAAAACAAAATTATCCTGTTCATTATTAAGAAGATCGGCATCGCTTTTACACTTGCGGGTTTCAACTTTAACCAAATTCTCAACTCGTTCCCCATCAACTTTATTCTTGCTACCTTTTTTATATTTATTCTTTGGTTCGTTAACAACAGCTTTTGTTATTTTCTCGTATTTATCCTGTGCTGTCTCCATATCTAGTTTATCCTGTTTCATCTTATTGTATATACTAGTGGTTTTTTCGCAAACTTCCAAAGCTTTCGAGAAACTGACTTCCGTATCAAAATCGTCCATTTTGTTTACATTCGGGTCGTCTTTTTCCGATAATTTCGACCGATTGTAATCAAATAATTCTTGGACTGTTAAAGTCTTCATGTATCGTCTTTCGGCATCCTTGTGTTTCTTTTCTAGTTCTTCCTCAATTTCATGAGGGTATTTCTTCTTTTCCGGCTGTTTTTCGTCAACTTTCGACATATTTCTAGAGATTGCGTGCGCCAAATTTTTCATTTGTTCGATTTTATCCTGCGAAAAAGTTATTTCTTTGCTTGTGCCATCTATTTTACCTCTCTTGCGAGCCTTTTTCCCTTTTAATTTTTCTTGTACGGAAACCTATGAAAAAATAAATAACATTACGATCTGGTTCTGCTAAATTATGATGAAAAAAAAAACATACACGAGCATTTTTAAAAATGTTTCCGGTTTCTGACTCTTGTGTAGAAGGCTCTTGTAGTGAAAATAAATCGTGAAGATCGGATGTTGTAAAGAATTTTTGGGTCCTCGGATCCAGCAATATCTTATTGCTCAGCAGTTGTTTCCAAACCTGTCGCTGATACATCTAAAAAATAATTCAAGAGTGAAAATTGGTGAAATTGTCTGTTATATAAGCAAAATTTAACCACTGGATCAACACATGTCAAAGAAATGTCAAGAAAATAATTAAGTTAGTTGTTTGACTATTTGAGAAAAATTAAAAAATTATTTTCTATTTACTTTATTCAGGTTAACATGAGTTAGATGCTCTTTTTTCAATACTGATTTGATTTGTTCATCAAATATGATTTCAATTGTATTATGGTTGGAAATATTCAATGCATAAACCTTATATTAAGATGAATTATTAATTGTGACAGAATAGTATATTATTCTATGAGCAAGTAATGTAAGCAATTTCTCACGAGAACGAAGTTTTCGAGTGAGAAATTGCCATTACTTGCGAATGGAATACTATATTTTTAGTACAACCATGCAACGAAATTTTATAAATTAATTTTCGTGCATATAGGGACAGCTGTATGTCACTATGACGGTTTACAGGATTTTGACAGATTAAAATTGTTTGGTGCGCCTTGTCACTTAGCGACGTTGTCAATGCCTTGAGAATGTCGCTAAGCAGTGTATCTACAATTTGGAAATGAAAAATCCAGAGCTGTGATTGGTTCTAAAGCCGTGAGGAATGAAATATTTCTCACTACTGGCGGGGTATGAGGAGCCAGGAATGAAATATTTGTCATGTGTGTGGGGAATGGTTAGTATTACTTATCATAAATTGCCATGATAATGAATGCATTCCTCAATAGGAGTAGAAAAATATTTTTTCTGGACAATTTGATATGAATTGACCCAATATTTAATATTTTTAATTTAAGTATACGTCATATTTTTAAAACTTACTTTCTCTTCGATTGTTCCAGCCGATATTAACCTATAAACGGTAACTTGTTTCGTCTGTCCGATTCTCCAAGCCCTTTCCCTGGCTTGCGTGTCCGTAGCTGGGTTCCAATCGGGATCATAGATAATAACCCTATTCGCTCCAGTTAAGTTCACGCCCAAGCCTCCGACTCTGGTGGTAAGCAAGAAGACATCGTAGGATGAATCCTATAAAAATTCAAAGTTGTAACAATCAAACACGTCCCAGCAAAAAAAAAAAAAAATGTCAAAGGTGTTACCTCGTTGAATGTATTTATCAGTGACTGACGAGATTTAATATTGGTGGTGCCGTCCATTTTTAGATACTTGTATCCTTGCGATTGAAGGAACTGCTCGAAAATTTTGAACATTGCCCGACCTTGCGTGAACAGTAATACTCTGTGGTTTTGCTTCTTCCAGATTTTTAGTAACGCTGATACGACTACCATCTTTCCGGAGCGTTTGTAATGCATGTTACCCTCTTCTGGGTCTTTGTAGTTCTGTTCAAGAGGAAAATATTACTATTAGTACATATACATTAGGGTGGTTCACAAAATACATTGCAAACATTTTTGTGATGATAGAAAGTAACGATCCCCCCAAATCGTTTATTAATCCAAAAAAAGAGTAGGCGTATTTTTTTTTTCTCCGAAATTTGGTTTTTAATGCTGGCTATCCAATGCATGAAATTTACATAAGAAAATGCATGGGAAAAAGACATTTTTTTGGTATTTTTTAAATAATTGTTCAGGGTTTGGAAAAACTTAAGATTAAAGTTATACGACTTGTAGAGGATTTTTCAAGGAAGAATTTGACCTATCATACATATGGTCAGTCTGAGGTTGCGAATGTGCGATGTGGAGTCCCGCAAGGTTCAGTGTTGGGACCAGTGCTTTTCTCCATATACATTAATGATCTTCCAAGATCAATTAACTAAGTTTTCAGAATAAATTCAACTTGTTTTCTTTTATAATTGAAGTTTAATTTAACTGGCCTCCTAAGCGTACATTATGCAAATAAAACTGAAGAAAAAAAATCAATTTTATCTAGCATAAGACAAAACGCGCAAAAAAATTGCAAAAAATCTGCTATAAATTTATATCTTTTTCCCAAAATGGCTCATTTGACTTACCGTGTCATCTAATTCTTGCAGATAAACATCGGGGTGGTTGCAAATCTTCCGCAACATCGTAATACCGACCAAAACTTGAGCTCTGCCATGATTCTCCGCGAACCAATTTTTACTGCCCTTGCTCAGAATAGACTCAACATGAGAACCCTGGAAAAAGTCTTATTAATTACTATATCCAGTATTTCTGTATTTTTTACAGAACTATGAAAACACAAAAAAAACAAATACCTTCAGAAATCCTTTGTATAATTCCCGTTGCTCATCCGACAACGAACAAAAGAGAACCTGTTCGGTTTTCTCCGGTAAACTAATATCGTCTTTGAGGTCAGTTTTAGATCTCCGCAGTAAAAACGGGGTTATCATGTCTTTGAGAACGGTCGCCATTTCTAACGCAGTTGCTTCCTATACAAAACAAAATTTTTAAATTTATTTCTTTCTTACGTTTAATGATAATAATTTAATAATAATAATCAGTCTGTGATTCATTTGAACGAGCATGCCAACTCTTACTGAATAGACAGTACCTGCATAGGGGTTGCGTTAGTATAGCCACCTTGTATTATCGGGGACACAAAATGTTCCATAAACACCGGTAAAGTCCCTAGCATGCTCGGGCATACAAAATCAAATAAGCTCCATAATTCTTGCAGATTGTTCTGCATCGGTGATCCAGTTAGAATTAGTTTATGTGGTGTCCGAAATTCTTTTACGGCAACTGTAATCTAATAAAAATAATGTTTGTAAACGAAAAAGTATTTAGTATAGAACCATTTTATTTCTACCTTTGCCGTTGGATTCCTGATTTTGTGACCTTCATCCAATACTATATAGTGCCAGTCCAAATCAACAAGCGCTGTTTTGTACTTCAAAATAGCTAAATATGAAGTCACAATGACGCCTTTATTCTTAAAAATGTCCTTGATCAGCGCAGTGTATTTCCCTAAAATATGAATTTGTTAAAACAAATTTAACAATCTCACAAATGTAACGGTTCTTCTGTGAATGCAGGAACTTTTAGTCATTGCAAACTGCTACTATGTATTTACGTAATTGTTTGAAGAATATTAAAGGTGCCGAAACGGGTGCGGATCTTTTAATTTTGCTTCTAAATTTGAGATTTTTTGCACTCAAAGGGTATTAATTGAAAGTAGCTACAGCATACGAACAGGACGACGATAACTAAAAAGGGAATACATACCGAAAATTGGTCAGAATTGAACAATAGACAATAACTTACAATTTTGTTTTTGGATTTATAAATCCTTGCTTCATACAATGCATAGTAAAATCACCTACCAATACATGCAGTGAAATACCCAAGAAATGATTCTAATTAGACGATCGGTACGAAGCACCAAAAACGAGGATTTTTGTGTGTTTGAACGGAGCGGTATGTATTCTCTTTTTAGCTATCGTTGTCCTGTTCGTATGCTGTAGCTACATTCAATTAATACCCTTTGACTGCAAAAATCTCAAATTTAAAAGCAAAATTAAAAGACATTTCTTCAACGCACAATTATCGCATTTTTTGGTAGTAAAGTTTTGTCAGAAAGGGCACTTAGATAAAAAAATCTGATGTGGCCAGGCACATGACTTTATCATACAAACTATAAAATTAACAGTTTAGCTGCACGATAATCTATTTGACTGAGATAAATCGTGTCTGCATTAAAATTAAACTAGTTAGCCAGGATTTGACAGATATTTTGATAGTCAATAGTATCAATAGAAGGTATTGTCAAAGCATCAGCATTTGACACTACCTACTGTCATCAGAATAATAGTTGTTTATCTCACAAGTGCCGAAAGTACGGAATAGCGCGACGAGCGGTGATGCGGCGCGTCACCGATGGCGGAGCGTCGCCGTCGCATGTGAGCGGGTCATGTAGTTTTCGGCAGGAGTGACATCAACGTTTATTGTGTTGCTTATTGAGAAATAGGTATTTAAAAAAATCAAAAATGGTTATTTTTCTGAATAGGAAATGATAGGTTTATACCACTTCTACGAAACGTCAAGTTTAAAAAGTTAATTCAAATTCTGACAGATTTATATTCATTCATGACACTGTAGATGTCACATCCGTACCAACATACTAAAATATAACTACACTCATCGCTATACATTATTTACTTTCTCAATTTATCGCTTTTACAATTAGATATAACAACGGGTTGATATATCTTATCAACAAACAATCAAATTGGTGATCTTATTTTATTTGAATTTTTTATTTTGTGCTTTGCCGCACTAGAGCGGCAACGTTCCATAGCGGTTCTCCAACCTCTGATGAAATCAGCTGTTTTCGAGTGTGACAGCCATAGACATTTCTGTGGTGACAGCACAAAAAAATATTTGTCAAAATTCTGGCTACTATGTATTTTCATATCAGTGCAGATGCGACCTATCTCGTTCGAATAGAATTTGCTCTTGCAGCTAAACTATTAATTTTACCAAAAAATGTCTAGGCATAAATTATTTAAAATTTCCTTTACTTTAATTTATTATTTAACTATTTTGACAAAATTACAGAAATGGCGGCTCATTTGCAAAATCCTTGAAAAAGGCTTAGAATAAACTACCAGTTCCTTTGGATCCTTTTGAACCAAAAGCTTTTCAGCTCTAAGTTAGGTCATGACACTTCTAAATATGAACTTTCGTCCCGATACCTTTAGTAGTTTCTCCGGAATCGTCGTCACAAAAATCGTTTACACACACACACACACACACGCACACACACACAGACATTTTTTTGTACCTTGGTCAAAAATGTTCAGGGGACCCAAAAAGACCTATTTCCGCTAAAAACTCAATTTTTTTTTTTGCATGATTACAATACTTTATTATACTGCGTATGATAAAGTAAAAAATCTATAGTGTATTGTTGGGGTATTTGAACTGTATTTGAGAAAACGGAAAAACGTACAAGTCTCTAATATTAACTTTTTTCATGACAAAAAATTTAATATATAGTATTCTAAGAAGTTGCACTGAATATTTCATCAATTTTGAACAATAAATAATATTACAAAAATATTATGGACAATTGAAAATTTGGCTCGATCAAATAATTTCTTTTGCTGTTTTGCTGTTTGCTGTTGCTTTTTGCAATTCTTCACACATTTTACAAAATTGCAAATTTTTTTAATAAATTTGTGATCTAAGAGCGCGTTATTATCTAATAGAGTAGTTTTTGTTTATTATTGATGTCAATACGCACACTTTGACACCTTTTACCTTTTAAACAATAAATTTTGGTTTTCTACTTGTAAAATTTGAAAACGTTGATCAAGTTGTGGGGTGGTGTTTTGTAAAAATCCTAAGATTTCTGTTCATGTAACACAGTGTCAGAATACTCTCATAGAATAAATGATTCAATAAATAGATAATTGTCAACTGAATAAATAATAATTATTTCAGTACGATTGTCAAGAGTGCACATATCAGGCCTCTCAGGTCAATGCGTTTAAGTCTAACTTCAAATTATCAATGGAAATATTACATTTTCCATGGTCTCCACAAAAATATTTTGAAAACGCCGCCTTATTCTATTCTATATTACCGAAACAGTTGATAGCCTAACACAAATTAATGTGACAATAATTGGGATAAAAAAATCAAAAACTGCAATACAAATTACAAAGTAATAAATACCATTGAAGCTGCCCGACTTATGCAGCACGGCAACTCTCATCTCGGGGGCCCATTCGTGAAAATGCTGAACCCACTGGTGAATGACGGTTGTCGGGCAAACAATAATTGTCGGACCCAAACCCGTATACCTACAAAAAAAATATTAAAACACCAATCTTCGATTATAAATCATTTTAATCTTACCTACAATAATTAGACACAAAATTACTATTACTTAACGCTGATAAAAAAGCGATTACTTGAACTGTTTTACCCAAACCCATTTCGTCACCTAATAATCCCCCTGTAGAGCGTTTATGCAACTTCCACAACCATTCGACACCTTTACGTTGATAATTATAGAGATTCTCCCATGTTTTCGTGAGTATTTTCAATTGTTTGCTGATAGGAGTGAATTCTTCTTGCAAATCTTCATTTTTAGCAGCTTCTGCTTCAATTTTTTTGTAATAATCAGTCAAACGTTGTTGGTAACCTTTTATATTTCCATCATCGACAATTTTGTTAGGCGTTTCGACATCTTTACGAATTTTTTTCACCGTTCCTTTAATTTCTTTAATATTCGGATTATATTCGTAATCTGATAATTCGTAATCCGAAGGAACGTAATCACTATCCGAATCACACTTTTTAAATTTCTTTTCCGTTTTTGTTTCTTCTTCGTGTTTACGCTTTCTTTTATTTTCTTTAATTTCTTCTTTATTAACATTCAACTTCTCTATAATCTTATTAGCGACATCTTTATTTTTATCGGGTACTTTTTGGGGTAAAGTTTTCCTAAATTCATGTTTTTTCTGCAGATCACCTTGCCGTTTAAGGTAATAATCAATATCGAGACCAGGTTTCGATTCAACCCTTATATTAACCTCGTTATCAGATAATTCCCCTTCTTCTTTACCGTCAGTTTGAAAAATCTCCAATTCTCGTAAAGCCTCATTCTCCAATGTCTCCTGCTCTTTCCCCCAAACATTAATGTTTTCTAATTCTTGCAATTCACTCAATTCTGACTAAAAACATGTTTTAAAACGTTAGGTTAAAATAAAAAGTTAGGTTATGTTAGCTAATTATCAAAAATCTTACGTATTCTTCGTTTGATACACCAGGTGTTGCTAGTCCTTCGTTATCCATCGCAATTATTAATAAAATCTCGTTGTATTGAACTGTTTTTGATAATAGAAATAGTAATTTTTGCTTATTTATTTACTAACCCATTTTACACAGTCGCCGATAGGAGCGCTAATGTCGCTGTCAATATTAAAAATTCCTTCCTTACCGATCTCTGCACTGTCTGCGTTTCTTTGTAGCTAGTAAAATCTTCACATTATAACGCAATATTACAAAATAATAAATAACATAACACGTATAGTTTATTTTGACCATCGTTTATTTTTCCCTTACAACATACGTAACCTAAATAATAAATTGGGGCGTTAATAATACATATAGTTTCGTGTGATAACTATTACAATAATCGTTATATTGATATTTATTGTATAAAACGTACAAAATCTATTTAAATAACTACAGGGGGTTCCATTTAACGCAAATAAATAATTACCAAGCTTATTTATGTACCATTGTCTATACAGTCTGTTTTGTTTCGCTGACGATAGTGTAAAATTTAACGGGAGAACCTTTTTTGTGCCCGGGTTTCCCTTTTTCTACGGTGACGTAATAGAAAAAGCGTAATCTTTATAACTTCTTACCATTTTTTGTTTATGTACAGAAATAAAAATGCACAGGAGATTTATTGGATAATTATTGATAATTTGGTGCACTAAATAAAGAAAAACGACACGTTAACTATGCTACAAATGGTCAATTTAAGTGATCATTTTGTAAGAATTTTGAAATATGATCTTTTCTGTTAAACACTTTATTTCGGACAATTTTATTGGATTTGTCCGGTTTCTTTTGACAATGCGTCAAATCTAACGTATTTCTATCACAAATGTATATAAATGCATTCTTAAATTAAATACACTATACAGTGTGTTGCCAAATGGAGCTAGTTATACATATAAAGAAATAAATTTTAATTTATTGAGTAAATTAAATGCTTTATAATCATTATTTTACATGTAAATTAAAAATGACTTTAAAATGACTTCTAATTATAATTTGATACTACGATATCATATAGTCTTTAAAAAATGTACACTTTTTGTTATATTATAGCGTTTTTTTTTATTTTCAAATTGATATAAAATATTCAAATTTGATATCCCAGTGTTAAATAAAAATGAAAACAACTGTTCCTATGGACCTAATTGTTTTTCAAACAATAATTAAATTGAATAAACAAATAAAAACCTCCATTTAAACATCTCTTCTAAGTAAAAAGTTTTTTCAAACGGCTGTAACTTTTTAAGGAATAAAGAAAATCATAAACTCCGTATGACATTTTTTACTCAGTATGACATTAACTATCTCGAAAAAAGTATTGCAGAAAAAAAGTACAGACACCTGTATAGTTGGGGCCCATTTGGGGACACACTGTATAAGCATGATCCATTATATCAATAAATAATAGCAAATTGAAACCATTATCAATATGCTACCTATTCCGAAGTTTGATTATGATATACATAAGTTATTTTTATCGTGTTACTTAAACATTTTGAACCAATATTAAAAAAAATGCAATTTAATAGATTTTTCTACGTAGGCTAGACTAAAATGTGTTGTCATAATGTCCCTTTCTTCGAAATGGGTTGCATATGTAGCTTTTCTTTAGTAGCCAATATATTTTTCTTGTTTTAAGCAACAGTTTGACACAATTATTTTCCGGGAAAAAAAGAACAAGTCTATTCGATACTTTCGTTGCATTCTAAAGAATATTTCCTGTCAAATAAACACATAAGAATTGATTAGAACAAGTAAGAAAATATTTCCCTTTATAATTGACGTATAATTAGCTTACAATTTTACGAAAACAAGAACCAAACGACAATAAAATAAAAAATTACGATTAATTTAAAAAAAAATCTTGTATTTTGATAAAAATAATACGACTGATACACATTATAAAAAAATATCTAAATATACTGATTAACAAGTCAACATAAGAGTAGATCACATATACCGGGTGTTACATGAATTCACAACTCACACAAGAACCACACCATACCTCGCGTGTTTTTTGTTTTATTTATTATTTTTTTAAGGTTATATTCGCGTTGCGTGCAAGAAACACATGTTTTATTTTTCTCACTCGACGACCTTATCCCTAGTTATTGAGGTCGCGGCCTTTTTTTTTTGTTTTGTTGAAGATGATCAATATCTAAATACGTTAGTTTGTTGCACTCAGTCGTGACAGTAAGAGGTTATAATAATTGTATGCACCGTTCCGTCACAGTAGCGTACAGCGGGACAGCCAATTCGTCACTTTTCTCGGTGGTTCCGACGCCTTTAATTGATGTCCTCCCTTTGTCGGATTACTTGCCTCCTATAAGAGTAATACACATTTAGAATTAGGTTATGCTATCTGTCAAATTCTATAATAGACAATCGAAATAGCTTTTGTCATAGTTAAAATGCGGTTATAAAATACAGGCTTTATTGTCATATGGTAAAATAATAAATGAATAACTAACGAGGTGTTAGCAACTATGACAGTTATTAACTGTCAATGTCAAATAGCGAAGTCGACATCTTGAAAACAGAAGTTAGGTACACAACTTGGAGTAATGGTTCTAAGTTCTAAAAAATATTCCCCTATTTTTTTTGAGGTGTGTATTTTGTTTTATTTCATTTATGGCTAATTTTAGAATATTTTTGTCAATAATTTCTATTTGGTGTCACCTTGAAAGCCTCGTTACCAGTTTTCTTGGGACTATTTATTTTATTAAGCACCAACCTGTGTACCTAACTT
Organism: Melinopterus prodromus; assembly: GCA_964023965.1. Classification (NCBI taxonomy): domain Eukaryota; kingdom Metazoa; phylum Arthropoda; class Insecta; order Coleoptera; family Scarabaeidae; genus Melinopterus; species Melinopterus prodromus. The sequence continues at coordinate 1,530,226 of OZ030391.1, read as the reverse complement.
CTCTTGGTAGAGGTTTTAAATGTCACTTTTCAAGGTCTGGACATTGCTAACCTTTCATAGTTGCTAACTTTAATCGTTATGTTACAGAATTGGGCTGATTATACAACTATTAGTCATCATTTTATGTTAGTTAGTAATGCGGTTATCACACTATCATAGTCATGCAAATCGAAATAAATATTAATCATAGTAACACCAAAAAAAGCAAAGTAGATTAAAAAACCAAGGAAAATAAGGTTAGCTAGCGACGTTAAATAAATAAAACATGCCTAAAAGTGTGCCTACGATAATAATTACCTTCTGCCACATAGAGAATAGCGTAGAAAGAAACAAAATACGACATTAGTTTTACGTGAAAAATACAACGATAATGAATACAACACGTTAAAATATGTTTGTCGTATTTACAAGGGATCACAAACTATATCTGTTCTAACTTCCTGAGTTGATATAACATGAAATTATAGAGATAATTACAACTTTTTTAATCACTACAACCAGAACAATACTTATCAGATAAGAATGACATCATAATCCCGAATAAAAGGCTTATCGTTATACGGCAGTGCCGTTGTAAATACGACGTTACTACGAAGCTATAAATAACAGAACGTACCAATTTTTTGTCCATTTTGGTCTTTATATCTTTCGCTAACGTAAAGAAAGCCTCTTCGACTCTAATACTGGCTTTCGCGCTCGTCTCGAAGAATTTTATCCCGTATTCAATAGCAAGTTGCTCCCCGCGTTCCCTCGACACTTGCCGTTTTTCTTCTAATTCACATTTATTACCCAATAACATCTTTTCAACATCGGCCGACGCATTTTCTTCGATATTTCTAATCCAATTCTTGATGTTTTCGAAAGACTTCTCGTTTGTGATATCGTAAACGAGCATTATACCCATTGCGCCACGGTAATACGCAGTCGTGATAGTTCGAAACCTCTCTTGACCCGCGGTGTCCCTAATTACGTTAAAACATAAGTAAATTTGAGTTTGTTAGAGTGTGAGGTAGCCTTACCATATTTGTAACTTAATTTTTTTACCGTCTAATTCTATCGTTCGTATTTTGAAGTCAATACCTACGGAGAAAATGATTTATATTAAAAACATAATTACTTAAAAACTGTTGTTGGGGAAAAATAGGTGTGGTTGGTATGATATAGGTCGGTTTTATGTTTGTTATTCGGTTGTTTTGTGAGTTTAACAAAGGAATAGGAATAGGGAAGTATGTAAAAGAAAAAAAACACAATGCAAAGCTAAATTCCTTGTTGGAGTAGCTTATAAACTTCGGCGAAACTGACTCACCTATCGTCGAAATAAAAGTCGTGTTGAACGCATCTTCGGAGAATCTGAATAACACGCAAGTCTTTCCCACACCTGAGTCGCCGATCAACAACAATTTAAATAAATAATCGTACGTTTTTGCCATATTTTCAACACACTTCCACTTCTATATAATACGTTCAACAGTCTTTTTATTTTTGACACTGACACCTACCCAAATTTAATAACAAGTGGAAAACAAATAACCCTAGAAACTCGTCAGACTTCTCGGACTCCTCACACACTCTACAATTATCACAATTTATTAATTGGAATCTATGCACGCCTTGATCACCTATAAATAATTGTAGTTTAATTAAACAACCTGAATATCAAAAAAAATATATTCTAATTATTTCTCCCATCAAATTTAATTGACGCATCCAACTTCACACTAGTTTATGTAGACGTCAACAAACGTCAAAATTACCTAACCTAAAACACCGATAAATACCCAAAATGTCGGCGATAGACCGCGTTCGTATTATGGTTTTAGGGGACTCCGGCGTTGGGAAAACCTCCTTCGTTCACTTAGCAGCTAATAATGAGCCAATTCGCACACCCGGTTGGACCATAGGTTGTTCCGTAGAAGTAAAACTCCACGAATACAAGGAGGGTACACCGGGCCAAACCTCATACTTCATCGAATTTTGGGACGTAGGTGGCAGCAGGAGCCACCGAAACACCAGGAAAGTGTTCTACAACCCCTGCCATGGGATAATCTTAGTCCACGATTTGAGTAATCGTAAATCCGAGATAAATCTACGGAAATGGTTGCAAGAATTGCTGTGCGACGATTCGAATAACGGTAACGGGAGTGTTTTTGACGATATGGATGCTGAGAATTTGTTGGGGGCTACGAAAATACCGATTTTAATCATTGGGACTAAATTAGATTTGGCCGATGATAAGCCGTTAACGAGGAGGAGTAAGTTGGCTTCGCAGTTTAACGCGGAGGAAATTGTGTTGGATTGTCGACAGACGAGGTTTTTGGCTGCCGGGACTTCAAACGCTGTGAAGTTGTCGAGATTTTACGATAAGGTTATCGAGCAAGGTTATTATTCAAGAGACAGTACATTATTTAGGGAGAAGTTTAGTTCACCTATACAAGTTTTGCCGTCCAAGTTTTATTCACCAATACATCAAGATTAGTTATAAGATAAAATAAAATAACATATACTTTTATAGCTTTTAATTATAGATTTTAATGTCTACAATTATAATATGAAAATATGTATGTAACAAGTGTTTTTTGTATATAAATCTTTTTGTACATAATATATAATGTTTGGAAATCTGTATGAGTTTTAATTCTTTGGTTGGATGTTCAGTTGTTCCAAGTCGCTTCGTATTTCGTCGCATTGAGCTTTATTCAATGAGACTAATGGTTCTTTTACGGGCCCTGTATATATTGGGGTGTATATATTCATAGCGGCTTTCATTGTGGGAACCCAAGTGCCTGTAAAATAAAAAACATGTTAGAATGGACCTAATTATATCTCCTATAATAGTGTGGGGGTACCACAAGGTTCCGTTTTGTGACCTGCGTTATTTAATTAGCACAACCGATGTTGATAACAAATGAGAACCTTTTAGAAGAGAACTTCACATTTTAACATTTCACCTGAACAAAAAAGTATTATAAAGAGATTTACCATGTTTAACAATTCCACCAATAGCAGCAGATAACTTTTCTTGAAGTTCCTTGGCTTCCTCAAATTTCCCTTCTCTGAATTTTTCATACACCTTAACCCCCAAGGGGAATATATTAAAGGTGGTAGCGATGGCCGAATCAAATCCTAACCCATAAGCTCTCTCCATCAGCTACAAAAAAATAATTACATAGTTAATTCCAAAAGCACGCGAAAAAAAATAAAATTGTCATACAGTATCGGCGCCTAGAAATACGGCAAACTTCTTGTCGTGAGCACTGACAGCTTGAAGGCCTTCATCGAGAACTTCCGACGTAAATTTAATCCCACAGAAAGTTGGTATTTTACCGTCAACTTCGTTTAAAAATTTTCCCATGTGTACTAAAAAAATAAATAATGATACGGTAAATTATCGATACGTTGCAACGTAGAGAATAACTAACTGTGCACGTTTGTAAACGCTGGAATGTGGTAGTATAACAGTGGAGTATTTGGGGCAGCTTTTGAAACAATTCCCAAATAATGAATTAATTCGTTGATAGTAGTCGGTTTGAAATATAATTCCGGTAAGCAGAGTAAAGAATCTGCTCCGATGGCCTCAGCGTGTTTAGCCTGAAAAAAATAAATATATAAATTTGAGTAAAATCATTAAATATTTTTAGTTATAATATTTTCCGTGTGCATATCTACAATTTTTTACAATTTTTTGACTAGTGAAACTGCATAAATACATCATGACAACGTAAACCACAATAAAATCAAAATATTTACTTTCAGTTCTAATAGTATCAGAATTTTCAAGTTTCAATGCTTAATATCAGTTCATTTAGCTTAAAAATACTGTTTCTTTATCAATTTAATAACAGTACAAATTATGTTTGCAATAAATAAAATAAAACGTGCATTTATTGCAATTATGTAATATCAAGCAATTTTGTCAAAACTGGAGTTAATAACAATTGATTTATAAATTCCAACATAAAGTAAATAAAATGCAAAAAAAAATTGTTAAAATGAACGATTTCTTATCAACAGACGACCGAGACTAAATTGAACGCAATGAAATAAAAATATAACATATTTTAGCCGATACGTTTGCCAATACAAAGCTAAATCTCTCGTAAACTAATTAATTGAATTATTAATCAAAACCTCAAAGAGCGCATATTTAGAAGAACTTGCTCAACATGTTAAGCATAAAGTATATACTAATTTTTATTCATACCACTCAACGGATGATAGAAGAATAACCTGATATAACTGCAAGAATTTAAACTTTTCTAAACCATTACAAAAACAAAATGTTATCTTCATTCCTATAATAACTCAGTTATCACTATTAAAACAATTATCTAACGTAATAACAATTTATTCGTCAGATAAGTAAGATATTTATACTTTAATTGTTAAAATGATTACTAAATTAATAAAGAACATTCAGTTTTCATGGTCTATTTTTCATGGATATTTTTCCCGATAGTTATATAATATTTATTATAAATCGGCTAAATATCAATTTAATTTACCAATTCCAACACGTCTGGTAACGGGGCCCCTCCTACTTGGATCATAACATGTTGCTTAGTCGTCTTCCGAGCCTCTACCCATTTTTCCGCCAAAGCTTTACGCTGAACTACGGTCAATGACGGTCCCTCACCCGTAGTGCCATTAATTAAAACTCCGTTCACTCCATTATCTGATAGGAATTTTGCGTATTCTGGTATTATGTCAATTACAACATTTCTTTCGCTAAAAAAAAACTTTTAGCACCTGTTTTCTTCAATTATAATAACTTTATACCTATCGTCAGTAAATGCGGTGAATACTGGCGCACATGGACCACGAAAAGTAAATGGTTTCTAAAAAAATAATGTTTTATTAAAGAAAAAAGTATATATTAAGTATATAATAATAATATAAATATAGAAGATCTAATATAAAACTACAAACCATTTTTAAATGTAGATATTTCGATCTGTAGCTGCTGCTATATAATTTCGTCCACCTAACGAAGTGAAGATATTTATGATAATACAATAAAACCCAAGTAGAATAGAGGTCTCATTAAAATTATCTCCTGTGACATATGTTTACGATATTTGGGTATAATCTATTTAAATAAGGATTTTAGTGTCGTCAGGGTCATTTATTTCTTGATTACCATTATCTCTAGAAATTGTTATTTGAATAATTATGATTATATATTATGTCTATATAATTTAGGCAAATCTAAACTAATAATAAGAAAATATGTAAAAGAAAATATAGATAAACTCAACAAATAATATGCTAAACTATCCTAATAGATAATTCCAATAAATGGAATAAATAAAACTTTATAAAATGACGATAAGAACAATTTAAAAAATACCTCCTCTTTACAATACTAGATGCCACCACTGTGCTTTTTTTTACAACTTTCTTTTTGTTCAACTAATTAATTTTGACAAGCGTTTACCGTTTGTTGTGTCAATTAAGCTTTTTAAGGTTATGTAAATATGTCTACGTATCAGCTGTAGCACAACCAACAAAAACTGCGATTATAAACTTAATTATTCGTTAAATTAAAATGGTTCTAAAACGATCTAAGTACCAAGACTTGGAGGGAACTTCAACAGAAACAAGAAATGAGGTTCCCGATCCGGATTCTGTGATAACGCAAGAGATTGAAATGGCTTCGATGTCAGTTGTTCCTGATGGTAAATTTAACAAATTATGAATCAAACGTGTACTAATTTGTGATTTTTAGATACGTATACTGTGACGCAGGCCGTAAATGCCTTGGGGTTCGGATGGTTTCAAGTTAAGTTGTCGTTATGGACAGGACTGTGTTGGATGGCAGATAGCATGGAGATGACTATTTTATCGATATTGTCACCAGCGTTGCATTGTCATTGGCATATATCAAGGTATAGTTGCAAGTAAAGATAAACATAATCACAGTAAAGTGGAGCAAGAATATTGTGTGTTATCGGCATTAAAAACAAACTAAATTTCAGTTCAAAGTTGGTATGCAAAACACTTTATTTATATACGGAAAGTCCCAATTGCACACACAAAAAATACCAAATATCATACAGATTCTGGTTTTTTTTTCTCCAATACCGTTCTTATTAAAATATGATTGCAGATATCAACAAGCATTAACAACGACAGTTGTCTTCTTAGGAATGATGTTATCGTCAACATTCTGGGGGAATTTAAGTGACCGTTATGGAAGAAAACACGTAATTATAACCTAAAAACTTCGAAGAGTAAGTAAGTGTTCTACTATAACATTTTTTAGGCTTTGTCCTTGTGTGCTGTTCTTTTGTTTTATTACGGTTTATTGAGTGCGATGGCCCCCAGTTTTATGTGGATCTTACTTTTACGTGGCCTAGTAGGTTTTGCTATAGGTTGTACCCCACAGTCGTAAGTTTTTGTTTGTAGTTGTCAAGTTTTTTTGTTTGATCATTTGTTTTATCGTTCTTGTAGTGTTACGCTTTATGCGGAGTTTTTACCGACGAAACAGAGGGCAAAATGTGTTGTTTTACTGGATGTAAGTTGCTTGGTTGCTTTTTGTGTTTTGTTTTTTATGTGTTTTGTTTAATTTTTGTTTGTAGTGTTTTTGGGCGTTAGGAGCATGTTTTGAAGTATTTTTAGCGCTGATTATAATGCCAACGTTAGGTTGGCAGTGGTTATTGGCTCTCTCGACTGGTCCATTGTTAGCGTTTGCACTTGTTTGTCCAGTAAGTAGTGCTATTTTATAAACGTACTGTATGTTAAGCAGAGAAATACTTATTGTATATTTGTATGTAGCTATATTTTAAGTATTGTTTTTTGGCCTACATGTTAACGTTCATTTGTTAAACTGAATTAATTTTTTCAATAAGTTTTTGTTACTATATAAGTTTAGACAATTTTGAAAGTATCAAATGTTTTACATTTGAGGTTAGAAATATTATATTTTGACTCTTTTAACTAACAAATTCATTTAAAATAAGTTCAGTACTAATTTTAGAAACATTATTTATTCTCACCTCAATCTTGAATGTATATAATGTAAAATGGAGGTTAAAATACCATTTTTCTGTCAGATTTAGCAAACAAATTTACTTGAAATATGTTTAGAGCCAAGTTTAGAAACAATATTTATTCTAACCTCAATCGTGAAAGTACATAATGTAAAATTGAGGTTAGACAATTCATTTTTCTATCAGCAATTAAATTCACGTAACATATTATTTGTAGTGGTTACCAGAATCCGCCAGATACCACGTAGCTTCTGGCCAAACTGAAAAAGCTCTCGAAACTCTAGAAAAGATCGCAAAAGACAACGGAAAACCCATGCTTTTAGGTCGATTGGTTGTCGACGATGCTACAACTATATCTCCACATAGAGGTAGATTTCGAGATCTACTAGTTCCATCTTTACGCAGAACATCACTCTTATTATGGTTTATCTGGTATTTTATTGCACTACAAAAAAAAATCTGTGGATTACACGCATCGTATAATTTTTTTGTAGGATGTCTTGCGCTTTCTGCTATTATGGCTTGGTTTTAATGACGACAGAATTATTCGAAACATCGGAACTCAGCTGTTCTCAGGGTTCAATACCTCACGAGGCAGTCGAGACTTGTGCTGCGGACTGCAAACAATTGCAAACTACCGATTATATGGACTTATTGTGGACTACACTGGCTGAATTTCCAGGTAATTTTTTGGCGAATTAAGGTAAATGCCCAAAATCAGACAGGTTAAAGAATTTAGAATTTATTTGATCATATATCAGACACTTGTCAGTGATACATTAGTCCGACAAATAAAAACATTCAAGTAAATATTAAGTGTTATAAAAAGTTCAGGGTTCAATCCCCAGGTCAGGCACTTTTTTATTTATTTTTTTTTTAGGTATTTTTGCTACCATATTTGTGATAGAACGTTACGGACGCAAGAAAACAATGGCTGTGCAATTTATTATCTACGCAATCTGCTGCTCTCTTTTAATGATTTGCACGTATAAGTAAGTTCTAACCTAACTTTCTTCGGTATTTTTTTTTGTAAACGTTTCCATCAAACAATAAACCTTTTTTTGTAGGCGTGCGTACTTAACCATCATGCTATTTTTGGCGCGTGGTATTATCGCTGGTGTTTTCCAAGCTGCCTACGTCTATACCCCCGAAGTCTACCCTACGTCTCTAAGAGCAGTTGGTGTTGGTTCCTGCAGCGCTATGGCACGTTTTGGAGCTATGATAACACCCTACGTTGCACAGGTAAATAATAATGACGTACCGTAGAAGAAATGTTAACACATAACCTCACATTTTTATCTAAACTATCAAACTAATAACATAAAATGTCAAAATTGTGCAGACATAACCTTACTATCTAATAGGTTAGTCTTTTTTGTGGTAATTTCTAACAATCTTTAATTTTTTATAGGTATTATTGAAGTCTTCCATATCCATGGCTACGACAATATATGGAATTGCTGCGGTTTTAGCTGCAATTGCGTGTTTAATGCTGCCTTTTGAGACTAAAGGGCAAGAATTGCAGGATAACGTTCAACAAGCGCCTGCTGCGGCGAATAAATAAATTTGTGTGTTAACAATAGGCTGTTTATCAGTATTAGGCGCTAAAATGTACTAAAAACCAAAGCATTTTTTAATTTATTACCGACTGTATATTTCACGCATCACCATTTTTTTAGTATGTTTATTTACGTAAGTGTAAGCCGAATATTTATGATTAACTTATTTTTATGTGGTCTTGGTACTTAATGTTTTATTAATGTTGACAAATAAAGATATTTTACTATTCTCTTTTGTTTTCTTAATTTTCCTACATCTTTAAAACTAGAAAAAAATAGGATAAATTTTTTTTTACCCGAAGTACAAATAACTTCTGCTGACTTTTTCATAAAACTAGAATTGGAAATTTTATAAACAAGCTATCGCTTAAATTTAATTATATTTGGTAACCCAAACGTTTTTTTTTAATAGAAAAAAAAAATTAAAAAATATTTCAAATAAAAGTTTTTTAGGTTGAAATAACCTCTTGTTTTAATACAACTTTTTGTTGAAATATTCTTTTTCAAATGCATAATTTTTGAGTTATAAGCAATTAATCAAAAACTTCTGACCCTCAGATTAAAAATATTTGCCACATTTATTTTAATGTGGCAGTTTGAACATTTAATTTAATTCTATTTACTCGTGTTGTTATTTTCTCTTGGATTTTTATTTTTTTACCCGTTTGGTGAAAATAAAAGTTCATAAGTTTTGATTAATTGTTTATAATTAAAAAAATAAATCCTTTTATAAAAAATAATTCCTACATAAAATTCTTAGAATTAATCTTAGCATTAAAAAATGTAAAATAAACAGGCCGTTCTGTTAGAAAAAAAACATTTGTTTGTACAATTTTTTTAAATTTCGTACAATGGAATTTTTCATGTGTTCCTGTAATTTTGGCTAATACTGTATATGAATTTTAAACTGATGTATTGTCTTGTTATTGATCTTTGAATTATGGAATTACTTTATATTTATTTCCTCAAGATTTTCTATATTTTTTATTTATCAATTCTGTTTTAAAACGTCTACTTGATAGCTTGTAATATCCAGTGTGGGCTAAACAATTTTTAGAACATAGTCTTGTAGCAGTTTGAATCTAATTCCGGATTCAAAAAATGGTAGATCCATATTATTTTTAATTTCATAAATTGAACTGGATTGATATCTGATAGATTTGAGATATAAAATTCCAATTTTTCCAAAAATCCATGAACAAAGAATCACTCTATTTCCACTACCGCCATCTATCGGCAAACTTCTAAACCCTAACCTACCTGCGGCGGTGGCGCTGACGTCGGTGTCACCGAAATGTCAAATCGTGCGTCCGGATAACAAATAGCAAGTCGATTGAAATACGCCGATTTCGTCAATGTTTACAACATCGTCCAGGAGCGAACCTGCTTACCGCGCCGAAAACACGTAAATCGGTTGATGCCACACAGCGACAAATTCTGACGACCGCAATTATCGATTCTACAATATTCAACCATGAATAATTAATCTTGTTTTTGTCAATTTAAACTTGTCTCACATGATCGCGATGTCAGTCAGCCAGGTGAACTCAGGAAGCAAAGGCCAAAAGGGTAAGAGGAACTCAATGAACAGACCGCAGAACACTTTTGACGGTGACATATGCATAGGGTACAAGAACGAACTCGACAATGACCAGGCTCCATACCGTTTGCGGCTGCACACGCTGTTCAAACAAATCGAGAGGGAATTCGACCTGTTATACCAAGAGAATCAAACATGTACGTTTCAGGTTGAATACGTGAATTATTAACTAGTAACGTTGGTTTTAGTGCACGAAAAACTCGAACTATTAAAGGAGAAGATCGATACTAACGACAAACAGGGTTACGATGCGATAGATTTCGATAATAATTTGTCCAAGGCGATCAGTAAGAAACGTAAGTCACATTTTACGTTATTTAAGGGGTATATCTAGTCTGAAACATAGAATAGGAAGGATTTTTGTGTATTTTCTGCGAGTTTTTGTGACACGGAAAGAACGTCGATTTTTTTAAGCGTCCTGCGTCTAGCAGCATAAGTCTCCAACCCCAAGAGGAATGAATTTTTTTTGTCATGTAATACACGAGTATAGCTATAGTACACATGGATGTTCAGAGATAGGAGCATTTTAACAAGAAATGTCAAAATATACAGGTGTTCTATTTCAAATTCGAAAGTTTGAGGTTATATCTCGGAAACTGTAAACGTTGCATCAACGACAGTAACGCCAGTGACTTCACATGGTTGCAAAATACTTAATTCCAAAAAATCGTTAAATTCGGTCAAGCCGTTCCAGAGATTTTGTTACTTTTATTTCATCACCTTCAATTGCCTCTTTCTCAAAAATTTTCTTATGTAAGACCATAAAAATATTATTCTACCACTAAGACAATTAAAAGATCTGTAATTCATAAAAAAATATATAAAAACAATTGAAGGTAAAAATTAAATTGATATCAAATCGACGTGTTCGAGGATTTTTTAAAATAGCAAATCGTTCTTGAGGTTTTGTCATGTTTCCTTACGTTTCCTTACGTTTCTTTACGTGCTCACTGTATAGATGGCTACACCACCCGTTTATTCAAACTATCAAAAGAAACTAAAAAAAGTGATGCAGTATTTAGCAGGAGAAGAAATTTTATTACCGTATTACTTCTTGGGAAACATAAAATCATGTTCTTTTCGTCTTTATGCATTTTATTTACCACTTGTGCTTATAGCATATGGGTTTTTCAACAAATAAGAGTATATTATCGATAAGCTTCTCGTTGACTGGAAGAACAGATATTCTTGACATGTTTTTACGCCATTGAAGCCAATTTGAATTTGAAGAAAACAATATTCAGAGTAGATATCATCCCTTAAATATTTGGTGGTGTTTTTTTATTTATTTTCTACTCTCTAGTAAGCTCTACTTCATCGCAGAAGTTAAAAACAGCTCACAAACTAAAAGCGCAGACGAGCAAAATTGTTTCTAGTTTCAAGGCGCCGCAGTTCAGTTGTTGCCTCGTGAAGGAGTATATCGGACATAAGGATGGGGTGTGGGAAGTATCAGTCGCAAGGCCTGGTCAACCACTTATAGGAACAGCTTCCGCAGGTAAGAAAAAAAAACCAAACCTACGTAGTAAGTATTTAAAAAAAATTCTCGTAACCTTGACCTTACGGTCATATTGTAATATCACCGTTATTTAATATTCATAGCTTATATGGAATATTGATCTTGCAGCTGTTGGAAATCTACCTCGTGGGGGTCGCTCGATAAAATTATGCATGCGCTGATTGCGTTGCATATTATTTGACATGCGATGTATTGAATTCGAATTGATTTCTTTTTGGGGCTTGAAATTTTTTCTTGTGTGTGTTCTCGTCGTATTTTTAATTGGTTGAATGTTTACGCATTTCGCTGCTATGTAAACACGGTAGGTAAAAAAAGAATTGGCCGTAGATTTGTTAAAAATAGAAATTACAACCTGAGCCGGTAACTGAAGGTCAAACGTTTCGAATTTAAATGCTTAATTGAGTGTTGATAAATTAATTAAGTGTTTTGCGGTCGATGTGCGTATTCTAGAATAATTATTTCCTTGAACTTTGTTTTAAAAAAATGTTTATATTACTACGGAAATTATGTTGTTTACGTGAACGTATATATTTATGAGCAGGGTCTAGGATATTGAATATTTTAATCTATTCATGAAATTCTGGGCCATTTCTGGCATTTCTAAAATACAGTTTTGCAAGTATTTTACAATTATTTCAAACAGTTGTAATTTTTTAAGGAATAGAAAAAACAAATTTATTCATATGAAACTTTTTACTCAGTGTGGCATTTACTATCTGGATAAAACATTTCGCGGTGGAAAAAAAAGTGGGACCCTCTGTAAATGTGTCCTCTTGATTACAAATAATGTAAAATATTTGAGTTATATAAGAACATTCACTACATTTAGTTGGATTCATAGCAAAATAAGAAATTGATTAACAACGACAAAAGCCGCTAAGTTGACATAGGTAGTTAACATATAATCATAAGTTTCTGCTAAATCTTTGATAACATTTCTTTGATAACAGAATAAAAAGAAAGGAAGATTCACACGATTGAATGGACGATGATAATACGAAAATGTCTGCTGTTGATATATCGTCAGATGGAACTGATATTTTATTCTTTGTTTTAAAAATGCTTTTATTTTTATAAGAATCACCTTATTTTGTTTTTAGCTTTTGATTTTATGATAAAAGAAAAACCTTTATTTAGTTATTAACTATTTTCTTTTACTGCTGTTTTTAATAACCATATTATAAAACTCAAAAACTGCACGGATTAATGTTATTTGCATTCAAACGTTTTTGTTTTGGATCATCTTTATAGTTATTTTTTGTGCAGAAAACACTAATTGACAAATTAAAACCAAAAACGATAGTACGTATATTTTCAAGATTATCGATTATCATAATGATCCGAAACTTGTAAAAACCCGATAATTTCATTGAACGTTTTTCATGAACGTTTTCCAGATCACAGCGCCTATATCTGGAGCATCGACAACAGCAGATGCTTACTGCAGTACCACGGCCATTCGGGATCCGTCAACTCAATACGGTTTCATCCGCTGAAAGATCTAGTCCTAACCGCGAGTGGCGACAGCTCAGCGCACATTTGGCAGGCTGTTGTCAATTGGGACATCCCGGTAAGAAACATAAGCGTGAACTAAGGTTGAACTAACGTTGAACCAAGTTTAAACTAAGGTTAAACTGAGTTTAAACTAGAGTTGAACCAAGTTTAAAACTTTAAACTAGCGTTGAACCAAGTTTAAACTTAGGTTAAACTAAGTTTAAGTTAAAATTAAGTAAATTTTAATAATTTTCCTAATTAAACTTGTTTTTTTTTTTTTTCTTGACAGAAAGGTCATTCGTCTGAGGAAGAATTAGACGGTGACGATTGTGAGGACAGGACTGACGCTAGGGCGGCAACTTTAAGAACTCCGGTTTGTGAGTTGAGCGGTCATATTGGGGCTATTTCTGCGGCGGAGTGGCTCGTCGGGGCGGAGCAAATTATTACGGCCGGTTGGGATAGGATGGCGATACTGCACGACGTGGAGACGGGGGCGAGCGTTTTGACGCTGTCCGGGCACGACCTGGAGTTGACGCATACGGCGACGAATCCGAATCAGAAGTTGGCGGTGACCTCGTCGCGGGATACCACGTTCCGCCTGTGGGATTTTAGGGAGAGCGTGCATTCGGTGTCGGTGTTCCAGGGGCATACGGAGTGAGTGTTTTTTTTTTGTTTAAGGTGTTATGTTAGATGATTAGTGTAAACGAAAAACTATGAAGTAATGAAATGGGAAAAATAAAGGTGGGTTATGACGTAAACCTCAGGTTAGAGGTTAGAGTTGCGGTAATATTGCCATGACTAAATATAGTCCAGGAATTTTAGTTTATAAGATATTACAGAATGTCAAGAAGATATTGAATCCTCCATTCCTTTAAAACAAAATTTGATATTGGGCCAACAAATCCCCAATTAATGTTTCCCAATTACAAAATTTTTACTAAATAGAAGATATTTTTAGAAATGTGTTTTGTTATGTCAGTTCATTACTTTGTTTCATTAGTTTTTGACTTTGGATGAAACTTTGAAAAGCTACTTGCAAAACGACTGAAGCCAATCTTAGATGAAAGAAACATCATACCCACTCATCACTTTGGATTCAGAAACAGACATTTCACAATTGATCAGGTGCACAGAATAACAATGATCATAGAAAGAACTTTAGAAGAAAAAAAACTATGCTCCTCCATATTCCTGGATGTGGCAAAAGCCTTCGACAAAGTTTGGCACGAAGGTCTACTCTATAAGCTGGATCGGCTACTACCCTTCGAGTATAGCAAACTATTAGGATGATATCTTTCTGACAGATACTTCTGCATACAGCAAGATAATGAGTACTCAACCCTCAAATGTATTAAAGCTGGAGTACCACAAGGTAGTGTACTTGGCCCAATTCTTTACCTTCTATATACACATGATCTTCCGCAACCAGATGGTATTACCGTTGCCACGTTTGCTGATGACACTGCTATCATGGCAGTAGCTACAAATGTTGAAGGATCAACACTAAAACTGCAGAATGCTGTCAACGATCTTAGTGATTGGAAGCAACGGTGGCTAATTACATTGAACGAAACCAAATCAGTTCACATAAACTTTACCAACAAGCGAATAGGATACGTTCCAGTTACAATAAATAACACCACCGTACCCTACTCGAACACGGCAAAATACCTCGGTATGACGCTAGACACCAAGCTCCGCTGGAAAGCACATGTTAAAAAGAAACGAGAAGAATTGGGCATAAGATACAAAAAAATGTACTGGCTTATTGGTAGGAAGATGTCTTTGTCAACATATAATAAACTCCTACTTTACAAGCAGATACTTAAACCTGTGTGGACCTATGGTATCCAACTGTGGGGCTGCACTAAGCCAAGCAATATCACCATCATTCAACGCTTCCAAAATAAGGTGCTAAGAAACATCGTTGGTGCACCGTGGTATATACGAAAGAGAAATATCCACAGGGATCTTGAGATGGAATTAGTAACGAACGAAATTAGAAAGTTTGCAGAGAATCATCAGAACAGACTTCTCCAGCACACGAATGTCGAGGCAATCCAGCTTCTTGACAATTGTGACAGTGTGCAAAGACTCAAAAGAACCAAACCTTTTGACTTGGTGAAGTGATGTTAAAAAAGCAGAGTACAGTGTTATGTGAGTGAAAGCCGATAGGTGAACAAAGCAGAGCAACGTGCAGGGTGTAAAGTTTAAAGCGTCAGCATCCAAATTAAATTTAAGTTACACCAATGGGGAACACTTAATATAGAACACCTTTTATACGTAGCAATTTAGGTTAGATTAATATAGCTAGATAGTCATCAGACTAGGTGTTATACACAAGTACCTGTGGGGTGCTATTAATTAATAAAAAAAAATAGTTTTTGACTTTGGACTAATCAGCAAACCTCAATAAACTCAAAAAGACTTGTGTTTCACTTGAATTGACTATGCTTTCAACTGTTGAGTATCTGTTTTGGATTTTTACTTTTACTCTGTGAAATGCTGCGAGTGGTAAAAAATTTACCAATGGAAAAATTTCTATCCTTTGTAAAAACGCCGAAAAATGTCCTCTAAAAGATCATTATTAAAAAAAAAAAATCAGTTCTAATACTGCGCCATTTGTGTTGAAAACAATACTTGTTTGTCTCATATGTTTTCCGGAACCAAAGCATCAGATTTCTGAATAATCTAAAAATTATTTATTTATTTTCCTTTTTTCTCAGGAGCGTAACCTCCGCGGTTTTCACCAGAGAAGACAAGGTTGTTTCGAGTTCGGACGATCGTACCGTCAAAGTTTGGGACCTACGAAACATGCGATCGCCAGTAGCCACGATAAGAGCCGATTCCGCAGTCAACAGGCTGTCGGTTTCGTCTCACGGAATCATAGCGATCCCGCACGACAATAGGAACGTCAGATTATTCGACCTATCCGGCCAACGCTTGGCGAGACTGCCCCGATCTAGCCGGCAGGGCCACAACCGGATGGTAGCTTGCGTCGCGTGGGCCGACGACAATTTAAGCATCGCCAACCTGTTCACCTGCGGTTTCGACAGACGCGTTTTGGGATGGTCCGTTCAGTCGTTAAAAGACCAGTAATTAGCTTTAATAATGGTAATAATAGTGACCGTTTATGTAAGTATTAGTTAGTGTACACGGTTTGTTTGTTTTTGTTTTGTTTTACGGAATGTAATTTGACTTAGGTGCTAAAACTTTACAATATTACGGTACGGTACGGTTTTACGGTTAGGTTTAACGGTACAGTTTTACGGTTTGGTTTTGCGGTACCGTATCGTAAGTCTTTGCGGTTAACGTAACTCCTTTTTTTCGGTCAAACGAATACATACAATCAGTGCTCAAAATTGTTAAGGAATATCGTTGACGGTTGTACAGCGTATTAGAATTTTTTTTTGTTAGCGGTAGTAGATTTGGAATTTTACTGCTTTTTCTCTCACCGAAGCAGCTGTGTATCATAGTTTTCGAGATGTGATAAGTGTAAGTCGTATTAAACTCTTGCAATATATTTTATTCTTATTTTATACGAATATTTTGTTTCCGTCTGGGTTTTGTTCTGGAGAGTATTATTACTAGATATTGTACAATTTGTTGCCTGTTTTATTATTTTGTATTGTATAAAAAGTAAATAAAAAGAGTACTTGTGATTTATGTTGTTTTTTTTATCAATCGGGTTATTTTGTTAGTTTCTTTAATGGTATTTAATAGCGCTCTCCTTAGGAAATAAATTGTTACGCCTAAATCGTAGTACTATTTTATTCCCAAAACATTGTTTCAATTAAACTACAATTATCGCACCAAATGATGTTTACACAGTGGACATTGCAAGGAATTCTTCAGGCATCTCTTGAGGCAGTGCGGATGAAACAAGTGATTGCAAGGCGTTATCCTGGCCTTGCTCATTCTATTCAAGCAAACCGCACAAATATCGTTCCAGGATTCGATATCCCTAAGAGATGCCATCCTAAAAGAGGCGTAGGTTTGCTGCTCGACTATCAAAGGATTTATGTAGTTGCGAAACAGGTCCTTCAAGTTCAAGTACACGATAAAATACGACGCAAGCATTGCGTATTTCCCATACTGCGATTGTAGCAGATTAACAACCACAATTATCGACGCCAGAGCGGTGTACGATTTCAAAATTATGGGAACGTATAGGTACTCCATGCAATCAAACATGGAAAAGTTCATAATCGATACCAAGGCTTCGATGCTCTCAGCCATGATTCTTTCGGTACACAGGTAATAACTAAACGTTATGAAGTTGTAGAGAAAATCAGGCCTGTAGTTTAGGCCTTGCTCCTTTAGACTGATCACGATCACTATCGTTTTGGCCCACTCGATTAAGATTTTGCAGATCCAATACGCCGTTTCTCTGTAGAAACTCGTGTAGTTCCTCGGCCTTTGAAATTCGGTCACGTAGATATCTCTTATTCGTGATACGAAATACCCGAATACCGAATAGAATAACAGGGTAGTTAGCCCGCAGATAACACGTTCGTCTTTTATGGTTTCAGTGACGTTTTTTCCTCGTAGAATGGCTACTTCGCATAACGCCATGAAGAACAACTGAAAATAGAAACAAAAATGATAAATAATCAACTAATATTTTACACATAAACGAAACTACACAATATCAATAAGAAATCGTCATAATAAAATATTTACAAACATCAGACATGTGCGTTTTCAGATATTATAGAGTTGAAAATATTATACTTGAGAAAAAAGCGTTTCAAGTTTGCGAATGGCAGAATAAAACATTCGTTTCATAGCTGGAGAATTTCGGAAACAGTTTCCACTATTCAAAATACAGCATATCGTTTAAACATTTTTAAACTCTTTTTATTGATGTTTATTGACTCTCTATCTAGAGAGCATCTGATGAGCATCTGCTCAAGAATCATACAAACTAATGAACAATTTGTGACGATTTATAAACTATAATTACATAAAACTATAAGAAAACATAAATAAACAAGATTCAAAATTTTAATGGATCATGATCTAACATTTTTGCAGCCAGAGGTTTAGATGAAAAAAAAAAATCCGAAAGGCGAGTATTAATTTAACAGTTAAAACTTCAGAAATTGGTTCCTCTTTACACTTCTCTCGTGATGAATTTATTAATTTTGTTTGTATTTCTTATTATTTGTAGTCTTATGCTCTATTGACTCGTTATCTTGGAGAACAATGGGGAACCCGAATATTACAAAAACATCTACGCCACGGACCCACGTCTTTTTTTCTAATAAAAATAAAAAAAAAGTAATAAATCTACTATACTAGGTAGGTACTACAGTTTAAAGTCTAAACATGGTAAAAATGGTTTACATTTGAAATAAAACAATTTAAATTCCATATAGAGAAACAGAACAACAATGATACCAACATCGTAATACAAAGCCCCTAGTGCATTTGTTGCAGTTTACAAATCTGACAGTTCGCTAAAAATGGCCGTTCCGTGCGCTAAAACGGTAGACCCGGTCCAATTTTTCAAAGATTGTCGCGATAATTCGAACCGGCTAGTGCTAATATTGTGACCCAAATGTGAATTGCGATACGGGCTATCGATATTGCGTAAAATTACGGCCTCGCGGACTGTCGCCGAGTTAGTTTCATCGAATATAGTTCTTCCATATCGAGGTAGAAAGCAAAAGTTGGATATGCAGTTCCTAATTTCGCCGATAGATGGCGTCGACGACTGTGTATTACCGGCCGGTATTTGAACGCGAGTTCGCCGGTAACAAATCTGACGTTTTGCGAAACAATGGCGGTGATCTGCGCGAAAAAGTGTAACCCGGTCCAATTTTTCAAAGATTGTCGCGATAATTCGAACGGGCTAATACTTCGATTGTGACCCAAATGTGAATTGTGATACGTACTATCGATATTTCGTAAAATTACGGCCTCGCGGACTGTCGCCGAATTAGTTTCATCGAATATAATTCTTCCATATCGAGGTATAAACCAAAAGTTGGTTACGCAGTTCCTAATTTCGCCGATAGATGGCGTTGACGACTGTGTATTACAGGCCGGTATTTGAACGCGAGTTCGCCGGCATCGCCGGTAACAAATCTGACGTTTTGCGAAACAATGGCGGCGATCTGCGCGAAAAAGTGTAACCCGGTATGATTATCAAAGAATATCGCGATAATTCGAACTCGCCAGTGCCAATATTGTGACTCAGATGTGAATTGTGATGTGTTCTACCGATATTTCAAAAGATTGTGGACCCGGAAGCTATGGGTGAGTTACTTTTTCGAATATAATTTCTTGCAAGTCACGGTGGCATCTATCAAAACTTTGTTATGTAGTTTCTATTTTCGCCGTTAGGGTTATTGAATAATCACGATTGTATTACCAATTTGGTAATTAAATGCTACGCTAGATACATAGCAGTTTTCAAACGACGTTTTCGAAATGTTTTGAGAGATTTTCTATACAAATAACTCTGGAAAAGCGTTAGAAACGTTGAAATAACCTAAAAAATGTCGCTTACCTGACTTGATAATACAGCTTTTATCCAACAACTGTTAGAGATCGCATTTAACACTGGTGGCTTAATTTGATAGCGTGCAATATAACTATGTACAGGTGTCCCGTAATTCCATGGACATGTCTTAATAGAAGATTCTTTGGAACGATTCATTTGCTTTTAGTTATACTGCTCCAGAGTTGACTTTTTAAGACAATTTTAAGTTATAACGAACTCTGAGGAAAACACGTTCGAATGAGGGCTCAATTCAATGCATTAATCAAGGACACTAGTCGAACATTATCATGTCAACATATTGAAAAAAATCAAGTCAAAATAAACGAATAAGAAAACTTGGATTTTGACAATCGATGCAAAAAAATTATCCATAGTGTAGATAACCGACGACTTTACAGATTTTCCATTTAGTCTAGTTATTTTAGATTTGGGTAGACAAAAAATTCGCCCGTTCATGAAAACAACGCGAGAATAGATTCAGATTAAATTCCTGAAAATCGAATCAAAGTGTTTTGTTTAAAAAACTAGCGTTGAGATTTGGAAGCAAAAATACGGATTAAACTATACACAGAGAGAAAAGATTTCTTGTTTCAAAGAAATGTATTTGTTTGAATTTATTCTTTTGGGTCAAAACATATTTCTTTGACGCCAACAATATTTACTTCATTGAATACTCTAGTTTATTTGCTTGCAGAGATTAATTTATTTGAAATATTTATTTAAGTGGAATAAATATATATGGATACAAACAAAAATTACTTTCCTTTAAAGTAATATTTTAGTTTTGATTTTAAAAAAACGTTTCTTTTCACCAATGAAATATAATTTTGATTCTAACATATAAATTTGTATATAAGGAGAGATTTATTTCGCTTAAAGTAATATTTTGTCTTTGGCTTAAAAATAGGTTTACTTCCGCCAAAGAAATCATATTTTGATTAAAATAAATATATTTTTACACAAGAAGATATTTAGTTCCTTCAAAGTAATATTTTTGTTTTGGCTTTAAAATAGGTTTCCTTCCACCAAAGAAATCATATTTTGATTCAAATAAATATATTTTTAATGTCATCCAACTGTATTGTTAGATGGCGCTGTAAACTCTCTCCTCGCACTTCGTACATATCGAGAGTATAAAGCCGCGTGATCGACAGTATAGAACTTATAGAGTACAGTGCCTGCAGGTTCAAGTTGCGATTACAAATCAGAGTACACTTTACTAACTTAACCTTGACTATATGTTGGGTTGGGAAGACCAAGCACTGGTCGAGGATGTGCGACATCCCAAAAAGGAGGTGACACATGGCGAGTCTTCCGAAAAATTCTTGTCTATTAATTCCTTCAACAAATTAATAATTTTAAGCATTTTAACTCGACCAACAATTTTGTTAATTTAAAAAAATGTAATTCTTTCACTCAACACAATCATAACTATTTGAAGTAAATAAATCTCATTTCTTATAATACACAAATTGCAAACTTTTTAACTGGAAACATAAGTTGTTTGACGCAAATCAATGTTCTTTCTACCAAACAAATATTTCAAATAAATGCGTTTTTATCCGCAAATAAATATTTCTTTGCCTCTATTGAAACAACAAATTTCTTTGAGTCAATGCATATTTATTTGAATCAAACAAAAATTTCTCTCTGTTGCACAACTACAGCAAAAAAAGGAACGCAAACTCACAACTGAAATCGACTTTGTTATGCGGGTTTAGCGGAAAATAATTTAGGTACAACTAAGAAAAAACATATCAAATGTGTCCTACATTTCAGAAATTTATAGTATAGTTTGTAAGGGATTTTAAACAGAGTCTTACCTACCTGACAGATAAACGAATATATGTGGTACATTTTGATGAATAAAAATTCCATGGCTGACATTTCTGCTAAGAAACCCATAACGAATCTCTTGAGACAACAGTCTCTTGATCGAGTGTCTGCAGCGGGAATTGCACCACCAGCAGTGACCGCAGCTGTCGATGCAGCTGAAACAGCAGCAGCAGCAGCTGCTGCTGCAATCGAAGCAGCACCTACAATAATAATTAAAATACATGTTCTAGATAGGGTATTACGTCGTTTTTTTTCTTCAAATAACATATTTTTAGAAAGACTATGCGCTAGTGATACTCGTTTTACAAACAAAATGTGAAAATTTCCTTTAGTTTAAGAGAAAATGCCGTTGAATGGCTTCCAAACAATTAACCAACAATGACGGCAATTATACTGAAAGAAAATACCTTGAAAGAGACATCGTTGCCAAGCCACAGTCGGCTATTACACTTCGGGTATTTCCGACAATTTTAACATAAAAAATGAAAAATTCTCAGCATGAGATTTTAGAAAAATTTCCACATTATGATCGTAATACCGTTGTTATACCCCCTATATTGTAAATCTTATAAGTAATGAAGTTTGCAAAAAAGGTAGAGGGGTTGGTTAAATTCATAGTAACGAACTTACTTGCACTAGAGTCCGAGGCAGCAGTGTCCGTGTCAGACCCTGCAGACATTTTGACACTGATAATTTGGATAATCTACCGCGAGACTAGAATTTTAAACACACTACTACTGACGTTACCGCTACATACTCGGCAATTTGACAGTCAAGACGGTCAAAGTTTTGACGTACTCTTTAACCTTCGCGAGACTGATGTCTGACATTCGGCTATTAGTTTGAATTTCATCCGTTGTCTCGAATCTTTGCAAGTTACAAAGTAGGTCAATATTATAGAAATTTTTTTCTATCCTTTTTTCGATTTCGCGACAAAGTGCTGCTAGTTATTTTATTATTTATTACCGCAAAATTCTTGTTTTCCTTATGGTTTTATTCTACTCATTTTCATTTTCCACAAATACACATAGTTAACATAGTTGGGTCAATCCATCTAATGGTCCAGAAACAGATAAGTTGGTCCCTTGACCATTTTTGAAAAAAATCATTGTTTTTTAAAATTTGCCTATCTTCTGGGAGTGCAAAACCATTTTATGTTTTTTTATTATTTTATTCAGTTCAGAACTGACGACCAGTTTTGTGTCAGCGAATCCGACATTTTTGACATTGGTATGTGTTTGCGTTAAACGAAATAACTTTGTTTGAAATTGTCACAGAGAGTTGAAATAAAAACCACGCGATTAAGCACATTCCAAGCTATCTGTTAGCTATATAATGCATAGAGTTGCCGCTTATTTTCTGTAAAAAAATATCTTTAAGTTTACTTACGATAGTCCACTAGGAGGCGTTTTCATGATTTTTTTAGACATGAAGGTGTTACTTAATTTATCCATTCAATATTTGTTAGTTATAACCTTGTATGCAAAGGGCTTATAATAAAAAATAGCTTTCTTACTCCTTCTCCCTATTGATGACAAGCTATTGAAATTTCAAAATTTGTTATTTTTACGATGTTTAAAGTCAAATATCTCTGATGGGAACAGGACAAAAATCTGACTCAAAATTAATTCATCTTTTCATAAGGTTTAATAATAAATAAAAACATTCTTGTGTATTGCATGTGTGTGGAATAACAGCCCTTTAAAATGAGAGCAAAATCACGTAACGGTAAAACAAATTTAATTAAAAATTCTCAGTAAATACAAAACAAAGCATACTATTCATAACAATTAAGTCATTTTTTACCAAACAGGCTTATAAAACTAAGTGATCTTCATACGTTTCTGAAGTTGATACGATGTAACATCTTATTACACCTTCTGTTGGTTGAGGAGAGAATTTGTGAAAACTTCTAGTTCCTTTTATCTGTTTGGATCTCTGAACTCTATCATGAAGGGTAGTTTTGTGTTCTGAAACCTCTTCTTTTGCCACTAAGATGTAGTTTACCCCTGGTAGGTACCCATTACAAAAGGAGAACATATCTTCTACATTAAGGATTTGGCTATTAAGTGGTCTTTGAAGACTGGCTTTAGCCACTAGTCGCTTCGTTGTCCCCCCTATACCGTCGCATGCGTTTTTTCCATGTGCATATCCAAAAAATGCTATTCTGCATCTAACCCAAAATCTTTTCTATGATACGATAAGTTTGCGAAGTTCTTTTTGTTCTTGTATTGACTTGCTGCACCGCCAGAGAAATATATAAGGTTTGATATGCTTGACAGATTGTGTTTTATATAATTAGTTAAATGTTTCTGAAAACAGTCACATATAACTGGCTTCTGGCTCAGCTAATTAGTTAGCCTGTGAGAACAGGCTCACAACTAAGGGAGCGGTGAGGACAGTCCAGTAGTGGCCAACATTAACATATTGAAAACATCTAAGCCTACTGGAAGTGTTTACTTATTTACATTATATTTTTATAGAAACAGTAATATAATATCTGACTGATATTATATGTATATTATTATTTAGAAATATGTGTGTTGTACAATTAAGTAATTATTCTATTATAATTATTTTAAGCTGAATAAAGTTAGTAACATTGTAATAAAATGTAATAAATTTAAATAATTGTGCTTTTCCAACTTCAGGACGGAATTATCGTATTTGTTAGTAAGCACTGATTAACGTTTTTCCCCATGTTTGAGGGCATGTTACTCCAAACACGGTGCAATACACAAGAAAGTTATTATTTATTATTAAACCTTATATGAAGGTGAATTAATTATGAAAGTTTTAGATTTTTTGCCCTGGTCTCATCAGAGATATTTTACATTAAATTTCGCAAAAATCAGAAATTTTCAAATTTCAATAGCTTGTTATCAATAGGGGGAAGGAGAGAAAGCTATTTTTTATTACAGGGCTTTCGCATACAAGGTTATAGCTACAAAATATTGAATGGACAAATGAAGTACACCTTCATGTAAAAAAAAATCATGAAAACGGCTCCTAATAAGCTATTGTAAGTAAACTTTAGGATATTTTTTAAATAGAAAATAAACGTAATCTACACGTATTATATATTTATCAGGTAGCTTGAAATCTGCTTAATAGAGTGGTGTTTATTACAACTCTCTAGAACCATCCCAAAAAATATTTTGTTTAACACAAACACATACCAATGTCAAAGATGTCGGATTCGCTGACACAAAACTGGGCGCCATTTCTGAACGGAGTAAAATAATTTAAAAAAAATGGTTTTGTACTCCCAGAACATAGGAAAATTCATTTTAAAAAAATGTTTTTTTCTGAAATGGTCAGGCGACCACCTCTGGACCACTTCAGATGGATTGACCCGGTTAAGACATGACTTATGTGTGGTATCTTATGTTGTCTACGCGCCGGAGTTAAATCTAGAGTTTAGGGGTCGTTTCAGGGATGATACCTCAATTTTGTGTTGTCGATTTTTTTTGCGATTTGGTGGGCTTCAAAAATTCGCTGTTGACAATCATGTTGAAATTAGTGGTTTTATCCGATTCACTTAGTGCTGTCCAATCTGTCCATGAGTCCTAAAATTTACAGTCTTTTATTCTATTTCCTTTTGAAAAGTGATGTCAGTATTTGATTAGGAACTTTTATTTTTCTGCCCAAACACCATAGTTTGTTTTTAAGAAGAAGAAGAACGATGCTACCAGCACCTTCAACTGCTTTATTTTGTTTGCTATAAGTTAATACAAGGTAGTTCCGGATTATTGTGACTTAATAAATGAGAACGCACAACTTATTTTTCTTAAAACAAATTCCATTGTTTTATTCGTCGTAATATAAAAAGATTCGTTTTACAATACTAAACTAACAATAAGAAAATTATTAAAATATAAAAGGCTTACAGTACAAGTTAACTAATCTAACCAATTAACATTATCAACATTTACTCTCAAAATGCGAAACGAAAGAACAAAACGAAAACAGATCGAAATTTCTAAATACATAGGCGTACCACTGTTACATACAATAGCCAAAATAAATACGTACTTAATAATATCACATAATTATACACATACACAGATAGAAAAGATTTCTTGTTTTAAGGAAATGTATTTGTTTGAATTTATTCTTTTAGGTCAAAACATATTTCTTTGACGCCAACAATATTTACTTCATTGAATACTCTAGTTTATTTGCTTGCAGAGATTAATTTATTTGAAATATTTGTTTATGTGGAATAAATATATATGGATACAAACAAAAATAACTTTCCTTTAAAGTAATATTTTAGTTTTGATTTTAAAAAGACGTTTCTTTACACCAATGAAATATAATTTTGATTCTAACATATAAATTTGTATATAAGGAGAGATTTATTTCGCTTAAAGTAATATTTTGTCTTTGGCTTAAAAATAGGTTTACTCCCGCCAAAGAAATCATATTTTGATTAAAATAAATATATTTGTACACAAGAAGAGATTTATTTCCTTTAAAGTAATATTTTTGTTTTGGCTTTAAAATAAGTTTACTTCCACCAAATAAATCATATTTTGATTCAAATAAATATATTTTTAATGTCATCCAACTGTATTGTTAGATGGCGCTGTAAACTCTCTCCTCGCACTTCGTACATATCGAGAGTATAAAGCCGCGTGATCGACAGTATAGAACTTATAGAGTACAGTACCTGCAGGTTCAAGTTGCGATTCCAAATCACAGTACACTTTACTAACTTAACCTTGACTATATGTTGGGTTGTGAAGACCAAGCACTGGTCGAGAATGTGCGACATCCCAAAAAAGGAGGTGACATATGGCGAGTCTTCCGAAAAATTCTTGTCTATTACTATTACAATTTTGTTAATTAAAAAAAATGTAATTCTTTCACTCAACACAATCATAATTATTTGAAGTAAATAAATCTCATTTCTTATAATACACAAATGGCAAACTTTAACTGGAAATATAAGTTGTTTGACACAAATCAACGTTCTTTCTACCAAACAAATATTTCAAATAAATGCGTTTTTATCCGCAAATAAATATTTCTTTGCCTCTATTGAAACAACAAATTTCTTTGAGTCAATGCATATTTATTTGAATTAAACAAAAATTTCTCTCTGTGTACTTATTAATATTTCTTCATTTATTCATTCTTTTTCATTCGTGCATAGAGTCTAAAGAGTTAACTAACAAAAAGTGTATTCCCTTTTGCATATGGGGCAATAGTGCGAGTTATTCAAGCATTGCCTTAAGCATTCCGCATGAAAGAAGTGTTGACATGGCGTCACCCTAGCCCTGGTCATCTGGCTCAAACAGACAGCACATACATCATCACAATCTTCTATTTCATCCCCAGAAGCTCTTCTGAACCTACCCAGAATTGCCTGCTCATCTTTCAATTTTTTCAAAGAATTAATCACCATGTCTTTACCTCTAAGGTAAACATTTAGATATGCAGCTATGAGAGCAAATTTAAACTGCCCATAACACACTAATCCCAATATCAGTAAACCTGATACTGTTATTGTGTAATATCTTAAAAGCACGGGAGCGTACAGAAGCTCCAAAGCTTCAAAGGCATTTACCCTAAGGAACATTAATATATGTGGAAACAGTTCGACGTAGACACGTTCTGTGCACACGTAGAACGTCCACGTGCAAAATGTATACAGCGCTGTAGGTTGGTAATGCTGAAGACCTTGTTCCAAACCAAAGACGAGCAGCATGAAGGTCACCGTGATTATGAAGGTTATGGCTTTTGTCCATTCTAAGACTATCTTCGTGGCTGACATGGCGACGTGTTTGATGTTGCTGTGCTGCGTCATGTTCACGTAAGGCGACCAATCTTCTTTTTCGATGAGTTCTTTGATATAGGAGACGCAGTATGTGATGACGTTGTAGAACATCAGGGAGTAGAGGCCTGTTACCTTCTTCTCCGGGCAATTTGTGCCTCCGAAACTACAGAGGAGGACTCTGTCGCAAACCATGAAGAATACCAACTGAAAATAAAAGAATAATAATAGATTAGGTACACGTGTTAACACGTATTCTTTTTTTACATTATCAAATGGATTTTTCTTTGTTTTTAAATAGAATACCTGTATAATACACTGCTAAAAAATTAGGGGAACACGTTTTTAGAAACCGTTTATATGCTTTTAAGTAATAAGTATAATAACAAATTGGGTATGGTCTGAAATCACGTATGAAAATCTACTAAAGATGCAGGGACCTTTAAGTTTCCCCTTCTTTTATTCAGCGTTTATGGAATCGGTTTCGGGAGACTGGCCAATATGTAAGAAGAGCTGGACAAGGTCGAAATGGAAAAGCCACCCAAAATCAATTCTTTCCTCTCTACGTCAGCGTACTGTCATCACAGTGTGGAAAATTCCCAAAAAGCTGGTCAAAACTCAATACATTCATCCAATGGCATTCTAGTGGTGTTTTAATATGACGACTTGAAACACAGCAGTAAACTGAGCACAAACTTAATTAATTTTTGAGGATTATAATTAATGTACGAATAAACCAAAAAAGTAATATTGCTAATCTTTGTGATAAAAATTGCTGAAATGTTGGTTTTGGATTGTATGCATTGTGTGCCTAGATATTGAAAGAGACCGAATGATTTTATGTGAAAAAAAAAAAACAGTTCAAGGCCGTCTGCACATGGGGCAACCCAAAAGCAACTGTAGTAGCGTGGATACCAGGAGACTACGCAACTAGGCTACGTGCATGTATATTTCAATGACTAAACGCACACGGCGCAACCCTAGTACCGGCAACTAGGAGACCGACGCGATCCGAGTATCAGAGACCCGACATGTTGTGTCGCGCGGTGCCCAGTCTCTTCGTGACTGGCTATATCGACAGCATATTTATTTATTTATTATGTATTTATTATATATTTATTTCATATTTATTATTTATTTATGATTTATTTTATATTTATGTATTATTTATTTATTTTTAATTTATTTATAACTTATTTCTAATATATCTATAATTTGTTTATTTTATTTATAATTTATTTATTTATTATTTAGTTGTTATTTATTTTTTCTACTCTGCGTTCGTTATGAACTCATAACGAAACCGGTTTCGGTTTCGTTATGAAAACACTAGGTCACAAACATTAGGTAACTTTTAGTTTTCCAAGATTGATGAAATTGACGTCGTGTCAAATAAGGCTGACATCTCAACCGCTATTGGCTCGCGTCAGTCGTATTTGTGAATTTTACTACAACTACCAACTGTTGAATATGAAACTACTCTAGATAGTAAGATGACAACCGCAATTTTCGAAATGTATGTAAATTTAATGTCGCAAAGTAGAAAAAATAGTATATAACACTCGTTTTATAAGACGTATTGGCGCACTCGTTCCAATTGGGCACTCCGCGCTACGCTCGTCATGCCCAAAAGTACTCGTGCGCCAATTTTTGTCTTATAAAATTTGTATTATAATATACTATATTATTTATTATATATGTATTTATTATTTTTTCTACTTTGCGTTCGTTGTAAACTCATAACGAAACCGCTTTCGGTGTCGTTATGAAAACACTAGATCACAAACATTTGGTGACTTTTAGTTTTCCAAGATTGATGAAATTGACGTCGTGTCAAATACGGCTGACATCTCAATCGCTATTGGCTCGCCTCAATCGTATTTGTGAATTTTACTACAACTACCAACTGTTGAAAAAAATTTTTTTTTCTAGATTATAAGATGACAACCGAAATTTTTGAAATTTATGTAAAATTAATGTCGCAAAGTAGAAAAAATAGTATATAACACTCGTTTTATAAGACGCATTGGCGCAACTCGTTCTATTTGGGCACTCCTCGCTACGCTCGTCGTGCCCAAAACAACTCGTGCGCCAATTTTTGTCATATAAAATTTGTATTAAAATATACTATATTTAAAAATAATATATTCATTATTTATTTATAATTTATATATTATGATCACACCCAAGAATGTGCCGATTTGAGGCCAGAGACGAGTAACCTGATATGGATCGCGACTGAGTGACTATATACCGTGTGCGGACAAGGCGCAACTTCAGTAGCCCAGTCGCCCAGTCTCCCGGTATCCACGCTACTACAGTTTCTTTTGGGTTGCCCCATGTGCAGACGGCCTTAGAGCTCTGAAATTTGCTATAACGACAAATATTCTGTTAGTAACTAAGAAGCGAGCAACATGGTTTGCGAAAGGTTAGCAATTAATAATTTTGAAGCATGGCATAAACCGGAATCAATTTGATTTCAAATATCATTACTATTAGTACTAAAGATTGTATCAACGGAACATGAAAATTAAGAAGACAGTTCCGAATATGAAAGTGTAAAAAGTAAAGTATACAAGGTGTCTCACGGAACTGGAACATTAGAACTTTATCATGTTCTACTATTTCTCGAAACTTGAAATTTTAGAACGAGAATTTCTCGATCTGATACTCGCTCTTCACCTAAAATATTCTCAAGTGAACAGTCACGTCCGGTCAGGGCCGTGTTAACAGAAAACTGCGCCCGGGGCGAACACAGCGAACGCCCCCCCCCCCCATTTTTGCCAAAATTACTTAAATTGCTAATTACTAAATTGCTGTAAATGTAATACAATCAAAAATAAAAGTCCGAATAAAGAACAAATAATATATTGAAATAGGTACATACGCTTACATACGCATCCTACCGAAAAAAATAAAACATCTTTCTACACATAATATATCATTAATGAATAAAAAGAACATGTTACTTAATGAAAAGAACAATCTATGTGTATTGGGTACATTCTAGTGTAACAGTTTCAAAAATGAATGTTCTTATTGCATATTTTGACTGCACAACATTTAAAGCATACACTGTACAAATTTCAGAATTTAATTCGAAAAATTAACGATTCCATCGCAAAAACTCGAGCGGCTCGCCGAGACCGATTATATCTCGATTATCGGAACCTTTTTTACCACCTCTAAAACGTACATCTTTCAATATTTTTTAGACATTTTTTCCAGTAGTATATCCACATTTCTCCTCTTTAAAATGACGTATCATCTATTGTGATAAGCTTAATAGTTTTGGAGATATCGGTAAAAATATGAGTGGACAAGATTAAATGTTTGGGAATGTCACTACACGTCTACAATTAAGCACAGTTTTCACGAAACCTTGTTTTGTTGGGCGGTTAAAACAATTTCGCAAAAACTAACGGGTCGATTTAAAAAATTCTTGCGGCATTGTATTCGCGGATTGACTTGCTATCGCGCAAACTAGGATTAGGAAAAGGGAAAAAATTATTTTTCCAAATAAGTTGGATAAAACATTTAATTATTGATGAAACCGGTGTATTCTAGGTTAATAATATGGTCATATTATTAACCTATAATATTAATTTGACAAAATATGTCGTTAAACATTTTCATCTGGTGTATTCTAGTTTGCTCGATAGCGAGTCAATCCACAAATGCAGGAATGCACGAATCATCCCGTAAGTTTTTGCGAAATTGTGTCAACCGCCCAACGAAACAAGGTTGCGAGAAACCAGCCTGGAATGTGTATACTACAGAAAAGAATTTCTGAAAAATATTGAAAGCCGTATTGTTGGCACCTTTTTTTCGAATAAAAATTTTTCTTCCTGAAATTTTTACAGTGTATTCTTTAAATAGTCCGTAATAAAATACGAAATAAAAAATCTTTTTTGAAAATGCAAATGCAGGATGTACCCGTATTAATATAAAATAAGGATAAATATGTCTACATGACTGTAGCTAATGCAACTTTATTTTCCTAACCTTCAAAGCGGCAAAATGATCAGTTATTTTTTCCATATCTAATAATCGAGCAACACTACATTCGATTGAAAGCAAACTTAAGTTGGCAAGCCTGTCCTGAGCCATTGTAACTCTTAAATAATTTTTTACCTATTTAAGTTTGCTGAAAGACCTTTCAGCTGATGCAGCAGTTACCGGTGTACTAAGAAATATTCGATATGCAGTTACCATGTTCTTATAATTGGCAGTTAACTCAAATTGATGAATTAATTGGAGGATTTCTATGTGTTATCATTTACACACCGAAATAATTTTTTTGCATTTAAAATTTCACACAGAAAATGTTGCCCGTTTGAATCACTTCCATATTTCCTTGTAAGGTTCAGAGTATGTTTTTTAATAGTTTCTTCATCATGTGAAATAATGTTCGAACCACTAAGGAAAGAAAATCTTGTGAAATCTGACGAAGTTTTTCAAATCTCCATGTAAGTTGGTCCATTATTGTGTCAATAGGCTCGATATATATATTAAACGAAATTTTTCTGATTCGTTTAAATCGGTATCTCTACTTTAATACTGTACCCATGTTTAGTACTGTTTTTGTAGGTTCGGTAATAAATAATTCCACATCTGTGCTACATATAAAAATACCTACTTATATTTTATTTTATTTTGCATTTATAAATTCGTTTTAATAATTCCTTCATCATGTATTTTTAAAAACACTTTTTATAAATATGCTCCTTCCCTTCTGGGTAGGATTTTGGCTCCCCTGAAACTTGGCGCCCGGGGCGGGCTCCCCCTTCGCCGCCCCCTTAACACGGCCCTGCGTCCGGTCACCGGAAGTCGGTATCAACTTTGTTATTTTAAATGGAATGATATAATTTTAATTTAATTTTTGGTTTCTACGTATCAAAATACGTCATTTTTGATAGTTTCCCTATACCTAAGTATCACCAAATTGAGTTTTTTTTTATTTTACAATTTTTTTCGTGATTTTCATTTAAAATTGAATATTTCGGTTATAATTGAAACTATAAGTTACATGATTGATGGCCCAAAACAAGAAACATAACTTAATAAGACGGTGTTTAGTTCATCATGATACCTTATACAGGCCGTTCGAAATTTACTACACAATAATTGAATTTTCTAATAACGAATTTCAGCTAAATTTAAAGTAATTTAAGAACCTATGTATGAACTTATATTGGATCCGCCATTTTAAGTTATTGTTTATTTATTTTGGATTTATAATCAGCTACTCCAAATCCCCACAAATACTTAATTTCCACTAAATTGAAAATAGTTTTCCAAGAAATGTCCGCCATATTAGTTCGAAGATTTTGTTTTTTAACTTAGTATTTAGATTTATAATCAGCGGTCCCAAGTCCCCCCTAATACCAAATTTCACCTAAATTGAAAATAATTTAAAGATCGATGTCCGCCATATTAGATCAGCCATTTTGTTTTTTCAACTTTTGATTTCGTATTTGTAATCGGCGACCTTTCAAATCTTCGAATTTTTCTTAAATAGAAAATGCTTTCGAGACTTTTGGCCAGATTATTGGGAATTTTTTACACTATGTGCCACAGCAAGAGACCTCCTAAACGACCTAAGACGACCACAAGGAATAGAAATTACTGATCAAACTGTTAGAAACAGCTTAAAAAAGCGAATTTTAAACGAAAAAGACCTGTCCGCGCACCACGCCTTACGCAGCATCACAAAGCAGCGCGAATGAGGTTTGCTCTGGATCACAGAGATTGACAACTTCGTCACTGGACGCCTGTATTGTTTACAGACGAGTCCAAATTTCGTTTAACTCGTTGTGACGATCAACTAGGTATATATAGACGTCATGGAGACCGCTGCGCAGCCGCTACTATACAGGAAGCGGATAGATTTGGTCGTGGATCTGTGATGGTTTGGGCTGGAATCAGTATAGACAACAGAACTGATCTTGTTGCGGTTCCTGATAGACTCAATGCCATGAATTACATCGAAAACATCTTGGAGGACCATGTGGTGCCTGCTGCTTATGGCCTCGGTCAAAATTTCATCCTAATGCAGGACAATGCAAAGCCACATACCGCCGGCATCACCAGAAACTTTTTACAAGAACGTGGAATTCAGGTCATGGAATCGTCGGCGTTAAGTCCTGACCTGAATCGTATTGAACACGTGTGGGATCAGCTTGACTGAGGTGTTCGCAAGCGCCCTAATCCGCCACTAACCTTACAGGAACTGACACAAGCCCTGATTGAGGATAGGGAAAGCGTATTCCAAGAATTTTCGTGCTCGTGGAGGGCATGTCATCGATACTATGAAGGTCATTTCCATATTATTTTGCGTTATTAATTTACATTTTTAAGTATAACTTAGTATATACCAAATTGCCTAGAACTATTATTTAAAAACTTACAGGTTTCAAAAAAAGTGTAGGAGAGAAAAGATACGTTGAAAAACTTAAATTTGAGCGCTGAATTTGTGTTTTGCAAGTGAATCTGAACGTACGATCTATTCCTGACTAGACTGAGGTTGTCTTGTCGGCACCAAAGTCCCAAAAATACGACATTATCAACATTTGAGTATAACGTCCAAAAAAACTTTAAAAAACTAGTAATTTTTGTTACTTTTCTACTGAAAATATTCAATAGAAATTGGTATACAAATTGCGCGTAGTTTGCATTTATTATTTGTAATATTAAAATAATAATATGACAAAAATTGTTACTGTATTCATAAATTGCGTCAATCTTTCACTTATACGACGTGAAACGAAAAATCTACGTGCTAAAATTCAGGCGCACGCATTCGCAGAAAAATAAAATATGTTTACCTTATTTTCGCAAATAAACACAGCATGAGAAAGTTTTTGGCTCCAATCGTAGTTTATGATTGCTTTTTTGTGGCAAGGACACACATGGCAGGACAAATATGTTTATCCTGTACAAAGTGATATTCGGTCAACATTCCATACTACATAGTGTTGTTCAAAATTTGTCCAAAATCGCCTACAGCGTCTGTTATTTTGAAGAATTTTGGTAGAAAAGGTTGAACACTGTGCAGCAAAATATGGCAGACCAAAAATAACGCAACTAAACAATCCTAACTTAAAATTCGTCTTGACCGAAAAGTTAAGTTATTTATTAACAATTCTGATATAGAATCAGTATTAGAATTAATACGGATTGTGTACGTGCAAACTCCGTTGTCCTGCTGTCATTCGTTAACGAGATATCCGCATCCATATAACCTTCGTTTACAACCTTTACTACATACAAATTTTAACTCACCTGGTTTACCATGTTGGATAAATGGGTCATCTTCATGAAGATTCTCTCGCATCGGTCGATGGGTGCATATATTTTCAGTGAAACGTTCCAAAATGGCCCTGATATTTTCCTCATGAAACCTGAAATATTACCGAAATATTAGGTTACATTTTTACTTTAGAATATTAGATGTTCGACAATCTAAATATACAAGCTACTTTTCGAAATTGATATAAATACTACACAAAACACCTTTGTGTATATAGGTGAAAAAATTTGAAGAAATTCTCTTGCTGTCCTTGATTAATATGCTACAACTCATAAAAATTAGCAGTATATGTTGGCGTTTTCCCGATTTTTCCAAATTAAGAAGAATTGGCGCTGTTTTTGCCACGTAAATTTCATTCGTTTCAACTTTAGTAATTAATTACTCCAGAAATAATCTATAGATTTCAACGAATTAAAAAGTAAAATCACCTGCGGAATGCTAGCTTTCTATATGCCGTGTTGTAAAATCATTGGATTAGTGGTTGACCCACAAAAAGCTATAATATGCAATGCCAGCAATTCCGTTGTTAGAAGAGCTAGAATAATGACATATAGACTATAGGCTACCCAATAATTCAAAGGTTTAAAGTTTATTACATAGTCATTGTTTATCTTGCATTTTGCATACAAAAGATCGTCCTGAAACTCCGCGTGAATTCCGACGCTCTACGGTCTTTGGTGTGCTGCGGGGAAGGGAGGCGTTAGCGGTGCGTCATGTCGGAGAGAACCGATACAGCTGAGAGAACCGGGGCTGCTTATTATCAATACACAAAAAGACCGATAACTTGTCAAGGTAGTAATTTTAACTAACAATTAAATTCTTAATTTTTGCATAATTTTGATTATAATATGTGACCCGGTACGAGAGAAATCTCTTCTATCGATTGGCGTTTATGTTTTCTTCAGTTTTTATACAATAACGTTGTAAACAAGATTTTGATGAAAGCGGATTGATCTAATAATATGGAGTTAGCAGATTTTCCGATTAGTGGTGAATACTAAATTAAGTTTGCTTGATAAACGCAAAAATTATTTAAAAAGTATGCCCGATTTCGTTATACAGGGTCCTGCAACTAAGCTCCCGTCTTCTGTAGCTTACTTACTCATTAAGCTAAGAGTTTGACATTTTGCAGGCTTACCCTGTACTTCAAGGTACAATACAAGAAATTATTTGTTATTATACAGGCTGTTCCAAAAATGTGCAACGCCATTGTAATATTTTTTTTAAATTGCATGCTATACATTTTTCTGCACATTTGGAAGCCTTTTATGGTTGCCTACATATCACCAAAATTTTATTGAAATCGGTTGAGTGACCGCAGCGGAAAAAAATAAAAACAAAAAAAAATGATTTTGCATTGTAGGCTTTCAAAATCAATAAAAACCACAAAATGCACCTCGTTAATAAAATTTTGCTACGTGCTTATTAAGTTAGATGTAATAGTCTCGTTAACCAAGTGACATTGATCGAAATCATACAAGGTGACCAAAATCGAGTGTCAAACTTGTGAAACTTCAAAGCGCGCTATTGTTCTTATTTTAAATTGGAACCCATATTTTTTTTAGGTGAAACGATGCGGAATTAAAGTATAAATATTGTTTCTGAATACAACTCCATCACAATTCCCAATATTTTAAGAGTTATTCGCCAAAAACTCATTTTTCAACGTTTCCAACGGCAATTTTAGGTAATAAATATCGTACGTGGCGTTGAAAAACAATTTATTACATAAAATATAACGCAGAGAGGTATTTTAGATTTGAGTGTACTTAATTAAGTAGTTATTCGATTGCTAAATTTACTGCAAAATTTACCTATAGCCACATTTCCGTCCTTACCGCTATAGGTAAATTATGCAGTAAATTTGGCATTTGAATAACTACTTAATTAAGTACACTCAAATCTAAAATAGGTCTATTATTTTTTATGAAATAAATTGTTTTTCAACGTCACAACGTCAAAAATGAGTTTTTGGCGAATAACTTTTAAAATATTGGGAATTGTGATGGGGTTGTATTTAGAAACAATGTTTATTTTTTAATTCTGCATCATTTCACATAAAAAATGTATGGGTTCCAATTTAAAATAAGAACAATAACACGCTTTGAAGTTTGACAAGTTTGACACTCGATTTTGGTCACCCTGTATAATTTGGATCAATGTCACTTGGTTAACGAGACTATTACATCTAACTTAATAAGCACGTCGCAAACTTTTATTAACGAGGTGCATTTTGTGGTTTTTATTGATTTTTAAAGCCTACAATACAAAATCAATTTTTTTGGTTTTTATTTTTTCCGCTGCGGTCACTCAACCGATTTCAATAAAATTTTGGTGATATGTAGGCAACCATAAAATGCTTCCAAGTGTGTAGAAAAATGTATAGCATGCAATTTAAAAAAATATATTACCATGGCGTTGCACATTTTTGGAACACCCTGTATAATAAAAAATAATTTCTTGAATTGTACCTTGAAGTACAGGGTAAGCCTGCAAAATTTCAAACTCTTAGCTTAATGAGTAAGTGAGCTACAGAAGACGGGAGTTAGGTGTTCAATAAAGTGCCAAATTGCAAAAAATAAGAGTGTCGAAAAATCCCTCATACTGGACTAGCTTATGACAAGTTTGTCTAAAAAATTCACCATTTTTGATGATTTTTGAACTACACCTGAGACCAAATGTCGGTGCGTCACCATTTTGATGTCTTTTATCCTATAAGTTCGTGATTACGCAGTTAAGTACTTGTGTAAAACGAAAAAAAAAACATAAAACATTTTTATTTCAAGTCATTCTTTCCATCTCACAGAAATTTCGTTATATCTCCTCATCCGGAACGTTTTTGTTTGATAGCTTTTGTGCTAGCGATCACTTATCGGCGTATTGTATCAGATATCCGAAATTGTAAACATTCGATCTATTCGGCGGGCATTTGTTTAATAAAACTGCGTGCAATTTGCCAAAACATCTCCGAGAGATAAACACGGACGGGCGCGCCGTGTCGTCTAAAATTAGAAATGTGCGCGAAAAACATGGAACCGCTGTTTTCGCGGCGGGCCATCTTTTTCCGTTACATAAACGAATCATTCTCTTTTGAACGCTAATTTGCGAAATGGTGTGTTGAATTCGTTAATTGAAAGCTTTGTGAAGACCGATTGTAAACCTTTAAATTCTTTCGTAGCTAATTTTGACTGTTATTCGAGCGCAACACTAATTTGTATACGATTTTAACATAGCTGTGTGTAGACAGTAGACAGCTTGAAGTTTAATAAACACTATGAACAATTCCTGCTGTGAAATATTTGAATAGAACGAATCCAGAAGATTTATATATGTACCTCTAATCGTATAAGTAGAACAGTATTAATTTTAAATAACTCGCACCGACGTTATATATATATATATATATATATATATGATACGGTAGACATGTACTCAATCAAATTCGTTTTGGCTCCAATATAAATAGAGATTAGGATAAATCATATGTGAATTATTGCTTGGTAAATTGACGGAATGTAATGGGTTACATTTGCGTGTCAAGAAATCTCTGCACAACTTTAATTGAATAGATATTAAGTAGAAAATCGGGATATTCAATAGGCTATATCTCGTTGACCCTTTGTTCAAACTTAACAAATCCAACACCATTCGATTCCCCTCTTCTTAAACTATAGGAATGTCAAAAAGTCCGTTGACTCATTTACCGTATGTGATTGAAATAATAATATTTGTATTTGTATATTATTAACGTACAAAACATTCTAACTTCAACATAACTAACAATTATAGTATATTATAATACAAGAAGACACCCAACATAAGAGATGGAGCAGGGCAGAAAGACCTAGGTCAATAGCCCGTTCGAACACCAAATGAAATTTATTAAATGAAACTAATTTTGTAATAAACCTGTACAAAGCTGGATGTTGGAATAAACATTATTACTACTACTACAATACAAGTTTTAGAAGACAAAAATTGGCGCACGAGTTGTTTTGTTATATACTATTTATTCTACCTTGCGACATTAATTTTACATAAATTTCGAAAAATGCGGTTCTTATCTCACAATTTAAAGTAATTTTATATTCAACAGTTGATAGTTAGTGTAACATTCACAACTACGACTGACGCGAATCAATAGCGATTGAGATGTCAGCCTTATTTGACACTTTACGTCAATAATCATAAATCATGGAAAACCAAAAGTTACCAGAAGTTTGTGATCTAGTGTTTTCATAATGACACCGAAAGCGGTTTCGTTATGAGTTTATAACGAACGCAAAGTAGAAAAAAAACATTTACTATTTTCAAATAGTAATAAA
Source organism: Melinopterus prodromus (assembly GCA_964023965.1). NCBI lineage: Eukaryota > Metazoa > Arthropoda > Insecta > Coleoptera > Scarabaeidae > Melinopterus > Melinopterus prodromus. Next base: position 1,491,302 of record OZ030391.1, on the reverse strand, counting down.
TATGAATCAAATAAATAAAGAATTTAGAACATAATACAATTAAATAATAATGGGTATAGCTCTGCTACACGTGCCACATAAAAAATTCTGAAAATATGTAAACATTTTCAAACATATTTCCTAAAATAAAGATAATAAATATGATGTTTTGATAATATATATTTTTGCCCTCATCTACATATCATCCACATGTTTTTGTGCGGATTTATTAAGCCTTAGATTAGTATAAAGTTGTATTAAAAATTAGCTTATCAAAACTACTTGAGTAGGTGGTACGTAACTGCTAATATAAAGAATCTAACCAAATTACCTAAATATTTTACAAACTAAGAAGGTTTCGAAAGTTGTATTATATTTAAATTTATATTACCGCGAACATGTCAGATGCTTGGAGGAACTATCACAATATACCAAATAGGTGGCGGCATTTATAACCACCGGGTGATAGTTCACGAACAAAATTTTGTGGGGCCAGAAAATCAAAACATACACACACACAAAATGTGAAACAGTACAAATTATTTGCGCAATATATAAAATGAAACGTGCATTTATTGTAAGCATTTGATAAAATGTTTGACCAATACAAAAAACATTTGACCAATACAAAAAATATATGAGCAATGCAAAAAATGCCTCGAGCATTAAAAAAAATAAATGTGCAATATATTTATAATATGTGCATCAGAATAAATAATTGTACGTTTATATATTTGAATGTTCCCTTCATAATATATTTGTGCACTTAAATAAATAAATGTGCAATACAATCGTTACCTCTATAAAAATATAATGCGCATCTCAAAAAATAATTGTTAATTAAAAAGTATATATGTTCAATAGTTTAAATAAATCAGCATTCGAAAATTTGGTAAGAGCATTGAATAATCTAAATTGTGCCATGAGAAAATTATAATGCGCCCTGGAGAGATTATAGTGTGCATTAAGTTCTGCAACCCGTAGCGCATTTACGTGTATCGTACAGCTTAGTCCTGTCGTTGCTCTGTGGTTTTGGTGTCAGCTAAATAAAACTTTATAACTGAGTCATAAAAATTGGTTTGACAGGGAAGTGAACTGTTTTATTTTCTTTGAATAAATCAGTTCATAGTGCAAATATAATTCTAGTTACAATCATAACCTCAAATATACCAAATCGCGCGCGTTTGAGGAAAGGCGATTTTAGTAATAGTTTAAACCCTTATAATATGTATAAGAATATGTGTGTTGTATCATATGTATCCTACGTCTTGTTCTACTGCTTGTCGTTATACTTGTTTATTTTTTATTGTTTAAGAAACTGTCGTAATACGACATATAATAAAAATTCTTTTTGCACACTTATTTAGTAGAATTAGATGCTGTACAATTGTCAATTTTTTTCCATTTGGTTGCTATGATAATCAACATTGTTTAATAGTAGTACGTTTTCCGCTGTATTTCAGTAGATAAGTACCATTACGCCGCATGTTTAGTTTCAAATACGGTTATTCCGTGTACAATTTTAACTTGCTATCTAACAATTATTACTTTTATAAAATGAAACATATATAACACCTCTGCGGTGTTTTAATACATACAAAACATACATAACAACCCAAAAACAATGTAATATTTTTACAATAAACAATTAATGAAAACGTTTGTGTTCTAATGGTTAAAAATTATTTTCTAATTTACATAATGATTGGTTGGGATTTCTTGTAAAATGGATGTTTACTCTTAGCATTTTTTCAACGATTTTGCAAATGAGCCGCCATTTCAGTAATTTTCTCAAGATAGTTAGATAATAAATTAAAGTATAGGAAATTTTGTATAACTTATGTATATAAAATGTTTTGCTAATATTCATAGTTTAACTGTATGAGCAAATTCTATTTGGTCGAGATCTTGTCTGCATTAAAACTAGTTAGCCAGGATTTGACAGATATTTTGATTCTTTTGACGCTATTGTCAGAACATCAGCGTTTGCGTTGCACGCGAATTCGACACGCAGATGCGTCGCGATTGCCATGACGAGGCACTGCTGTATAGTATGATAAAGTAGGTAATGTGCTGGCCACATCAGATATTGTTTTAATTAACATTATATTTTTTGGGTTATGTTCATAACACCACGGTTTATCCATGTTTCATTTTATAAATCCGATCATAGAGATAGAACCTACAAATGAAAATATTATATTTAATATCGCTATGTAGACGTCAAATTTAGTAATACAAAAAGTTAGTTTCGATATTTTTTCTCCTGATTGTATAATTAATGATTTAAGTTAATTTTTACCAATTTTAGGGAAACATGACAGACAAAAATATTTCTCATTATAATATTTTTTATGCAACATATTGATATTTATTTAATTTTCAGTATGTATTATTTTAATGCACAAGTCAGTCATTCTAGGGCACAATATGAATTCAATATTGCTCATTATTAAATTTTTATGTAACATATTCATATTTATTTAATGCTCAGTATATATTATTTTAATGCACAAGTCAGCCATTCTAGGGCACAAAATGAATTAAATATTGCTCAATATAAAATATGTTATGTAACATATTCATATTTATTTAATGCACATTATTTCGTTATTTAATGCACAAAGTATCTATTTTAGTGCACATATCTATTTAAATAATGCACGCTTAAATCGCACCCAATGTGAAATTATGTGAAGACGGGCAAAAGGAAAACTTCGGAAGCAATTCGGTACATCGAGAGTGCTCTTTCCCTCAAACATTCAAGAGTTGGTTTGTAGAAATAAAATCCAAAATGTCTGTATCAGACTAATGATATATCAATATTTTTGGTGCTCCGCGAATTTTTCTTATGACCAAAAGTGCTCCCTGACTTCAAAAACGTTAAGAACCACTGTTCTAGTGGAAATAAATAACATTATCGCACCTTACTCGAACACGGCAAAATGCCTGAACAGAAAAACTTGCCGAGCAATAGACATGACTATTATATTTCTACTCGCACTGAAGTTTTCTATCCAGTGAAGGAACGATGGTACACATACACAACTAACCTGCAAACATGGGTACGTTTTTCAAAACAGTGCGTTATATTTTTACATATTTTTCATCGATTCTACACTATTTCTAGTAGAAAATAGTTTCCTTTGTTCTATTTGTTATCAAATAAGATGTTAAACGCTACTTCTTCCTATCCGTAATGTCAAAATCTGTTATCATTGTAGTTACAAGCGATAACAAACGCCTTCTTCACATACAACCAAGAAAGCAGTTTTTGTGTAACCCGATAACACCACAATAATTGTATCGTCTCGTTCTTCGTATTCTTTCGCTCCGTTGACACACTTTAAGTGCCAAACGGTACATCGTAGTCGTTTTCTCGGTCAAATGACGATGTGTCGCTTCGGAATTAACATAGTGTAATTAAAAAAGGAAAAATATGTCGTCGGAGACGTCTATCAAGGGTTGCGAAGTGGACAGCTTTAATTTTCTCGATGGTAATTGTGCTTGATAATTAAAATATATGCATAGAACTGACACGAGACGCGTTATCCTGTTTTAGGGGCTTCGAATATGTCAATTTTCTCTAGCTGGACGACAACCCAAGGATAGGGTGGCTAAAGGAAGAGGTATATAAAGGGATATCCTGGCTGAATATCCCCAGAAACTTCCAGTGTTCTCAACGATAACAACACCAACAGGTAAGAGCAACTTTACTACATATTTTATTGTTTATTTTAAGTTATACAATAATGACACTGGTCCACAAGTTTGTTTTGGGAAGAGGGAAGTAATTTCTTCCCTTTAAAGTAATATTTTTGCTATGGCTTGAAAATAGGTTTACTTCCGCCAAAAAATCATATTTTGAGTCAAATAAACATATCTTTTGTGTGAATACCTCATCCAACAGTATTGTTAGATGGCGCTGTAAACACTCTCCTCACAGTTCGGCCTTATCTTGAGTATAAATAGTAGCTGGTAAAAGCCTACCGCTCAGTTGATGTCATGCGTCTTGCCTAGGTTATTTGAATTAACATAATTTTCTATCTGTGTATTTTATGAAATTTCACATTATCTTAACTAAACTATCATCTGTATTCTGTAGATATAAATGTTATGGCATTTAGCACGTTCTACAAATTATTGAATTTGTTTTTTGATTGCTTGTTCATTAGAGCAACTCATTATTAGCAACTTTCAAGCTCAGATTCGTATTCAGCGCAAATAAATCGATTGAAAACGTCTTTGCGCATTCCATAAACAAATCAGTTATCATTACTAACAGGGTTGCCAGGTCTCCGGCATTGCGCCGGAGTCTGCAGCATTTGAGGCTCATCTCGGGTCTCCGGCAGGCGTTCAAGCGTCTCCGGCAAAATCAAACATGAAGGAAATAGGTTTACATTACTGTCAATAATATATCGCCGGCTTAAAGGTAAAATGGTAAAAGTCACTAACTAACAATTTGTTATATTTTATTCAAGCACGAATTAATTGTGGCCAAATGCTAATAAATTTGCATCTAAACGAAAATGCGATCAATAAGTGTTATTAAAATAAGTTCAATAAATTCTTAAAATGCATTAATTCTCTGGAAAATGTCATTATATTTATTGGTATTCTGTTGTAGTCAGGTTTTTGTAATTATTTGAATTGTTAGTTATAGTTACTTTTACTTTTAGCTAGACGATATGCAGACAGAGACATATCTTTGTTGAATTTTACATATTCAATGTTATTCAAATTATTTTACACTACGCGATTTATCACGCAAAATGTTCTACAACTTTTTAAGCAACTCAAAATTGCGTATAGTGTAAATCCGCTATTATACAGTGAGAACACAAAGTAATGAAACATGACAAAATCTCTAAATCGGTCTGTTATTTAAAAAATGAAATGAATGTTTTGAATTGCAAAATATGTACACATATTTATCGTAAATTAAATTTCCAGACCTTTAATGGTTTTTGAACTAAGACGGAATCGACATATTTTTAAAATGGCACCATTGGGTTAATAACAGTATATAATAGTATGATGGCCGTATATAGGAAAATTTTCTAGAAAAAGACAGTTGAAAATTGGTGTTACATTGTGTATTTTATACAGATTTTGAGGGTTCTGGGAGATTGAATTCAAATGGCATACATTTACTAATGTTGCTAAAATTAGTCTTGATATCTGGCCTCACTTTTCCGGATGTCTTACGCAATTTTGAGTTCGCATTCGTATTCAGGGCAAATAAAGTTCCAGAGTACATTTTATATTCCATTTACAACCTCCATGCTACTCAAAGTTATCAATATTTGCAATTTCAATTATGGTCTTTAAGCCTTAAATTTGCTTCCGATACCATTAAGACAACTAAATGTTATATTAAAATAACTTTGAAATATGGGATTGCCATTACATCAAAATACGTATTTTTATAGTAAAAAATCGACGTACTCAAAGACGTTTTTTCTTAGCCGTATAAGAAGATTGAAGATTTCCAAGATTTAAGTAATCATGACGCTCAATATTTATTATTTTAACGCACACATTTTTCATTTTAGGGCACAATATGAATAAAATATTGTTACATAATAACATAATATTATTGTTAAATATTGTTGATGGCGTTACTTTTTACCAAATATGCAAAAAAGTACAATAAAAAGTTTACAGGTGCGGTTTTGAAAGACAAACAAAAAAGTCAAAAATACCTCTAAGAATCTAATGTTTATTGGGTTGTTATTTATACGGCATGGAGATTGTTTGATAGTGAGGACTTCCTGTAGAATTCTCCCTGTTACGATCAGCTATTTCAATTAACAAAGTAATTTCTTTTAAACTAACTATCCACTGATATGTTGGGCGTATGGCTAACGTATTTATTGTTACCCTTTGAAGTTATAGAGGCGTTTTTCTCGCCGCTACTGACGTCAAAAGTTTGGCAACGATATCGTCCATTGAGCTAAAACCAGACACGTTCAATGTTCCTTAGTTTTTTCTTATGTTTGGAGCACCAAAAATAAGTTTGTATTGTTTTCTTTTTATTAAAGTGTAAGTACATTAAATTCCACAGGAACAAAATATTAACTATTTATATTATTATTATTATTTTTATTAATTATGGTGTTTAATCAAAACAGTTAAAATATCAACAGTTTTATTCGGGTCGACCTTGTGCTGAATTCCAAATGTATTATTTGAGATCCGACAAGCATATTGCAAGTTATATTTTGTGCAACTCAGTATAAACATATTTTGACTTTTGGTACGCCCACTTGAGATGCAAATGTTCCATTCACATACAGAAACTGGCTCAAGTCTCTTTTAACGGTTTAATTTTGCAAAACAAATAAATATGTCCTCCCACGTCGTAAATATGTCCGATTACTGACTAGTTGAAATATATTTTGAAGTACACTTCCTTCAGCAACTTATGTACAGTATTGACTATTCTGCAATATTCTGCAATAATTTTATTCCTAAAGACGTAAAAAATATGGCTAAAAATATGAATAATTAACCGACTGCACAATATGAATAAGAAATCGACAAAATAAAATATTTCCAACATCAGATATGTGCGTTTCCGGATGTTTAGAGTTGAAAATATTACACGTCAGATACTTTTACAAACTTGTTTATAACCATTATTACATAAAAACATAAGAAAACTTTAATGCTAATCAATAGACAAGATTACAAATTTTATTCGATCATGTTCTGACATTTTTGCAGTAAGACGTTTTCGAAGAAGAAAAAAATCGGAAAGTCGAGTGTTAATTTAAAACAGTTAAAACTGGGAACCGGACAATATTTTGTTAGTGACGCACTACATGCAGACTAACTAATGTATCACACTTTATTTCATTTGGTTTTAATGAGTAGTTTCAGAGTTTTGAGTCTGCAAACACATGTCTCCATAATATTATGTTCAAATCTTCGCTCATTTATCTATCGTTTAAATATATTTTGAATATACTTCGATATATCTCCTTTCCTTTTTTAAATAAAACACCCTGTATATTATTATATGCTTTAATTCTAAGAATTTTTTATAGGAATAATTTTTTTTTATAAAATACATTATTTTTTAATTATATTAACCATATATTAACCAAAAATAGTGAAAATTACAGTAACACCTAAACAATTCTTCAACTCCAAAAATTTCAAAGTTTTTTGCGTTTAAACAACCTCTTGTTTAGACATAGTTTGAATATACAGTGTGTTCATTTTATTATGGAACTTTGCAAACCTTTCCATTTTCTAATAGAACACCCTGTATATTTTTATATTCTTTTTCTATTTTAAGATTAATTCTAAGAACTGTTTGTATAACTATTTTCTTTAAATGAATTATTTTTCAGTTATAAGCTATTAATGAAAACATTTTGAACATTTAATTTAATTCTATTTGATTGTGTTGTTATTTTCTCTTGGATTTTTTTATTGTTCACCCGTTTGGTGCAAGTAAAAGTTTATGAATTTTGATTAATTGCTTATAATTAAAAGATCATTTTATAAAAAAAATAATTCTCACATAAAATTCTTTGAATTAAACTTAGCATTAAAAAATATAAAATATAGAGGTGTACTATTGGAAAAAGGCAAATTGCACATTTCCAAAACATAATAAACATCCGGTATATTGAAAATATATTTAAACGGTAGCTTGTTTGAACCGAAAAACCTTTTCTTTGAACAATTTTTTGAAATTTCTTACGGTAGAAGAATCATTTAGATGTTCCGGTAATTTTGGGTAACCCTGTATACCATAAACTAAGTACTCTTTCCTTCTGTGACTAACCTGGTATATTTGTGATGAGTTTCTTCAACCATTTTGCCGGATATTTATAATTTGCTGAGATGAGAACTGGAAGAACTAGACAGGAATACGTTGCTAAGCACCATCCCCCCAAACTGAGTAATAATGGCGCATGTCCTCGGGAACAGTAAGGCAGAAGAAACAACACTGACAGCAGACAAACTGCAACAATGGAATATTCAGATAACTTCAATATTTTGTTTTCCATTCTTACTGATTTTTATTTTGTCGTATAACTTCTTATGTAAGGTCATACAATTTAGTATATCAAAAACAATTACAGGTCAGAAATTCTGATTTTTTAAATGAGCTCATTTTGAAATTGATGTTATTCATATTATTTATATGAATACGAATTTATAATCTGTATGATCCCAAAAAGAAATCCGATATTGGCAACTTGACAAAATTTTCTAGGCCCAAATCAGCGACAGATGTGGAAAATATGTTGGATTTTCCCGGTGACAGCTAACAAGAACCGGTAACCGTATATTAGGGCACTAGGTCAACATACAAACAACATATAGGGCCACATAGCCATCACTTTCATCCACATGCCTATGAATACCATTCCCACCTACCATACGTAACTTCAAACACTAATACTAATGACGAAGAAAAATGAGAATCTTGTTTCGTTTTGTAATCTCAAAAAAACAACCCCGGTTAATTTTGTTTAGACCACATACATTTTTGGATTTCAAGACCAAGCAGCACATTTCAAAATTTGAAATTTCGTTTAACTCTTAGTTAGTTTTTCAACCACAAAAAAAAACAAGCTTGAAACTTACCAGTTTCAGCAATTTTCTCCTCTCTGACCTTAGGGTCAAACCTATACAACTTGTGCAAGCTTCTTAAGCGACCCCTCACTCTGGTTGTCATCCCCATTTTGGCACCCTTAACGGACACTAAAAGCCACGTCTGCTCGCACCGACTTTCCTAGAAATCTGCAAACGCACTGCGCCTCTTTTTTGGCTCTGCTTCTCGTGCTATTTCTGGAGATTACACGTTCAAATATACAAATTCCTTCCGGAAATCGAAGAGGGTTGATGATGACTGTGGATAGGGGCGAGATTCACGTTCTGACTGACAGAAAAACATAGGCGCGTTGCTGTTTTGTACGTGCGAACGCCTCGTTTTATATTTATAGTTGTAAACATGTTGTCTCGGCGCCGATAGGTGGGTTCAGGACGGCGCTCCGTGTGTGTGTGTGTATTTTTTTCTTTTTTCGGGAGCGCGGTGCTATTTTTGAGCGAACTCGTTCATTGTTAAACGGACTGTCTCGATTGGAAATTGGAATTTTTTGGGGTGTGTGAACTGAACAAACATGAGAAACCTTTTTATGGTTAAGTTTTTGAGTTGAAATATGATAAATTTGAGAAAATTGTTGGGAATATCTGGTCGGTTTGCTCAGAGAGAGTAATTCCGTGTCAAATTAAGACAGTTTTTGACCTCAGCACCATATTTTTCATGAGCTTTCTCCTCACTCACTGTTACATAGATATGTTCGTTAAAACAACTGCGACGAGTGATGGTGTCTTTATAGGTTTTCAAGCTGCTGTCTCTAGTACTCTATGTGCGTCATGATTACTTAAATCTTGGAAATCTTAAGAGTATGCAATATCGTGTTGTTTACATGCTTGATCAAGACGATTAGTTCCGACGTCGCCGTGTTGTTGGCTTTGAGCATTAAATATTAAATATTGTGCATTAAATAGATGTACACATGTCACATACAAACTTACTTATTATGCCCTAGAATGGGTAACTTGTGCATTAAAATAATACATATTGAGCATTCAATAAATATGAATGTTACATGAAAAATGTTATAATGAGCAATATTATATTCATATTGTGCCCTAAAATCAAAAACTAGTGCAATAAAATAATAAATATTGAAAAAGTCAACTGTCAGAAAAATCAGTCTCTTGTAATTTTAGCAAATTATACCGAATATACCAGATGTTAGATACCTGGTCTACGAAAAAGGGGTTTATGTGTCAAGAGGTCGATTTTGAGGTTTTGGGCGATTCGAATAGAGAAAATTCCCCTCTTTCTAACGAACCCAAGCCCGGCTTGGTGGCTTTCTTAACGGCCGAGTTATTCGTATTTGAAGTTAGAGTACACACAATAAAAACACAAAATGTACAAAATTATTTTAGCTATTTTTTCTTGTACGTAGGTAAATAAATTAGAGAAATGAAATTTCTTATAAAATACAAACCAAATGATAATTTACAAAATAATAAATAATCTATTCTTATAGGAAATAATATTTATATTAAATTCAACCTCTCTAATTTTTCGTCTTCTTGGTGTCTTTAGCATCTACTTTTTCACTCCGCTTCTTTTTATGATTTGTTTGGTCAGTTTTAGCCTGTGATGTACCTACATGAGGACTTGTTTCGCAGTTACCTTTACTTTTCTTTTTCTTCAGCTTTTTCAGCGGTTTTGGCGCTACTTATCCCTTTTTTCTGGTATCAGTAGCTAAGTTACGGACGGTGTTGGATGTGTACCACTGCCTTTCGAGTTACAATCCAACTGGTTAGAAAATGTCTGGCATTTATTCACTCAATGTTTCAAAAATAAGAGTAACCTGCTCAAATTCTTCACTATTCGCAATTTTTTCATCTTCACCATTCAATTTTCACAAATTATAAAATAGTTGTATTGCGATATACCTTTCAAGGGCCGCTGGGCCGCTTAGCCGGAACTGGTTTGTTATGGCCGTGGAAGATAGGTATCTTGCGATACATGTACAATATTATACTTTTCAAAACGTCACAATCCTTCCAACTTCCATACTTCTTTCGTCCAGATAATTCAGAATACCCTGTTCTAACTCTTTGTTAGAGTTTCCTGCTTCTTCTAAGCTAAGAATGACCAAGTTTTCTCTACTTTCAATAGTTCTAAAAAATCCATTCTGGATATCTCTTGTATCCCACGAGGAATTTTGGAAATACATTCCCGGGTGCAACAGCGTTTTCATCAAAGAATTGGGACACAATTTTCAAATCACTATCATCCGTATAACTTAAGCCGAAACCCATTTCTGTATCTCCAGTAGATGGTTCTGGTTCGTCTATTTCGATGTCGCTGTTCATTACTTTTGCCGAAATACATATCGTTGACAAATTATAACGCGTCTTCTAAACACATCACTATACTTGTACTTTACGTATAACTATGAAAAAAACTACATTTATATCTACAAAATAAAGTCAAAGGTGATAGTTTTTTGTTAACAGAATGTGACATTTCATAAAGTAATACATTTGGCAAGGTGTGCTTTATACATTCTTCACTACTTTGTACATTTTTCTCTAAGAAATTTTTACTATAATCGTTACCAATACAAAAATTAACATCAAAGGTATGAAAACTAAATATATTCTTACATATATTACATATCAATGACATACTATTATATTACGACACGTGTAGCTATAGGAAGCATACTTGTTGTTTGTAGTTTTGCAACACGTGTAGAATTTGTGTTACGTGTGTCGTTTGTGATAGTTGATTATAAAGTTACATTTAAAACTTTAAACAATTTTAAGACACAATTCCGACTGTCGCACAGTGGAGTATTTGACCTGAAAACCTGGCCAAAATAATTTTTTCACCTAAAAAGGCTTTAGATGTGTTGTTTTATTTATGTATAACATTTTAACCGTCATACTAAGAATTTGAAGGTTAATATCTTAATAAACAAAATAAAACAGTACAAAATAGGAAAAATCAAACTGTATTAAAAATTGTTCTTCACTGCACTACACCTATTGTAAACTGCTACAACATTTGTCATCAATATTTTTTTGTGATTTTATTTCTATTATTTTTTACCGTGTCAAATTCATAAAATAATATATGGCATAGCCAGTTTAAATACGCGGCATATACGGGTTTAAAATTGAACAATACATGTCGTTTTTGAGTTATATGAGATAACATGTTTGGGTCTGTTATGTTGTGAGAAAATCCTAAAAAAAGTTTTATTTTTAAAGACCAGTGGTAGAGGAAGAAAATGAAAGTTTACACCAGTCGATATTGTGTATTGACACGGTACATATGCTATTCATGGTGGTTTCCGTTCGATGCATTCCTTTTAAGACGTGATAGTAGAGGCAACCTATTTTGCCATATTTATCACTATAAAATCTATTATTTTTAGTATTATTTCAAAATTGTCTAATATGTATACTTATTGTTTCCATGAAAACTTTCGAAATTTGATCATACTTCAAGCTGAAACGGTCGTTTTTTAGTGGTATGACCCTAATACGCATGTTTTGAACCCGCATTCGCATTCCGTATAAACACATTTATCGAAAACGCCTAACCAGTTTCTATTCACAAACTTACTATTGTCTCTCCTCAACAAGAATACAATTTAACCCAGTGAACTATGTATGCGAGTAGGTGCTTTCGATGTATTTTCTTGCCTTGAATATGAACCCGATTGGCTTCAAGCAACCAATTTCCAAGAAATGAATATACAAGTACATAGTTTAAGTTTTTTTTCGGATGGTTTTTAAGAGTCTAGGTCATCGGGGTTGTTTGCTATACATGATCCAAAACGGAAGAATATACGTACATAACGGCATTTACCACATACAAGATGCATTGAACATAAAGTTGTCAATATCTCGATAACCGTAACCATTCGTATATAGCTAAATATGGTTAAATATGTTCTAAATTACCTCTACTATCACGGTGTCAAGAAATTGCACCAAATTACATATAAGCCGGTACATCAATTTTTGGATTTTCTTTTATAACGTATTAGAAATAAAATCACAAAAACCGCATCCGCACCTATCAGCAGCAGATTTTCCAGTAGTTGTAATGTTAAATATGTATACTATAATTTGAACCACTTTCAAAAGCTTAACAAAGCTAAACACTAAACTAAAACACTCAAGTTCTGCATAAAACTGTTTTTTTTTTATAACAGCGAATGTTCTCGGCCCTGTAATAAACAAAATTGCGGGTAAATTTTAATAAAAATAATGTCGAATTAAAGTTCATACTTGGTTCTAAAGAATGTATAACAAAAAAGTCACATTTATCGTTAAAACGCAAAATTGCAACCGTTTTTAAGAGCGTCAACTTATGTGCATATACCGGGTGGTCGTTTTAACTTGAGACTGCTAAATATCTCGTGAAATATGCATGGTACGACAAAAGTGTCTTTAATAAACTTGTAGGACTCAAAGGGGGAAATGAGATGACGATATCAGTTTCGTTCCAGATGGCGCTGCAATCGGTGAAAATGAGGCTAACTTCATTTTTTTAAATGGGAATACCCAAATTTTTTATCAAATTATGATTTTACGCTAAAAAATAACAATCTTTCGTCTAAAAATTTTTTTCGTACGATGCATCTCTTAAAAGTTATTGACGATGGAAGTTTGTGGCGGCTGCGGTAGTTACGACCGCTGCCACTGCATGGGAAGCGCTCGCCGTCTGGCAGTCAAAGCGTTGACTTAGTAGACACTCATGGTACAACGTAGGAAGGTATGTGCGTAACCGGGACACGTTTTGGTTTCTCGCGCGTTGCGCCGTCATGCGCATAGGGTTTGTTAACGCACGAAAAAAATGCATCGTACGAAAAAAAGTTTCAGACAAAAGATTCTTCTTATTTAGCGTAAAATAATAATTTGATAAAAAATTTGGGTATTCCCATTTAAAAAAATGAAGTTAGCCTCATTTTCACCGATTGCAGCGCCATCTGCAATGAAACTGATATCGTCATCTCATTTCCCCCTTTGAGTCCTACAAGTTTAGTTAAGACACTTTTGTCGTACCATGCATATTTCACGAGATATTTAGGAGTCTCAAGTTAAAACGACCACCCGGTATATTATGTTCAGCCATAGTAAAATATAACTTTTGGCTGACAAGGATACGTGGCTCAGGGCTCAGGTGAGAAAATATTGCCGCCTTTTAATACATCGGTCTTTTACCTATCCCAGAAACTGGTTTACTTTTTGGAATTTAACAATTTAGAAATTTGATTTATGGACAGTTTTTTGGGTCTAATACCCCAATGTGTGTCGCTTTAAACTTTCTACAACAGAAAATCGAGGAAACTTAGAAAATAGCGAAGTAAAGCATCAATTTGAGCACACCTGAATTTTTTCAATTCAGAATCTGAATAATTATAGTTTACTTGTTATATGTGGTGAGTCATCGTTTGCCACGTCATTTTCCGAGAAGCATTTTCAGTTACAAGTGGCTACACAAATAAATTGCATAACATAAAGTTAAAGAACTGTTTTAACTTAAAACGTTCCTGTTATCACTAGAATGATAGAGCAAAAACCATTGTGAGTAAAAACATTTTTGAATTACCCTTTGGCGGATATAAAATTGCAAATTATAAAACACTTTCTTAAACAATATAAATCTATTGAAGTGATAACAGGTCTTGCACATGTAATAAAAGAACTGGGTCATCACAATTTATAAATTCGTCCGTGAACATGACACGATTCTGTTGGCAATTTAGAAATGCTGAACTCCCACCACAACGTCAGCGCATCACCGTATGATTTTTTCTTGCCAAGTTGTTTTGCCAAATGTTCTCGAAAACGGAAATAATACTACACGATACATACTAACAAACAAAATTGTGTACCTATGTACATACAAGTAAATACACTGTCTCATAGTTTCGTTCATTTGATTTAATAGTTGATGTTTTTTGGCTTGGTAATGTTACTGTACTTTACATGAATAAGGATTTTCATGATAGCCACTTGAAGCTAATTTTATACATTGGACGATGGAAATAAATTTAGTGGTTCATAAATAGAATGCACAGTATTTTAATCCAATCTAAATACAGTTTTGATATATTTGATGCAAAAACAAAACTGAGTTTTCGACTCAGTATTGTTACTTATGATGTGTCATCTATATATGTTTTATTCAAATTCAATCTCTTATTTTTCTTGTTGGTCATGGATTTGGTACATGGTACAAGTTTTTTAAACAAAAATGAGGTTAATTTTGTTATAGCGGGTGAACCAAATTCCCTAAAAACTTCAAGATAGTTTCAAAATTACCCCTAAAATTTGTGTGTATCAAAAATCCCAAAAATTGATCCACAAAACACCCAATTCACTTTCCTTATTTTGCTTTCCAAATTAAATACCAGGGACAAATTGTAAACCTCGTATATTCAGGGCCTCCCACTAATTCCCGCTATTTCCCACTCGCATTTTTGTTGAAAGTAAATATGTCATCTGTGTAAAACCTTCAAAAAGGTGATTTTTTAAAATTCATTAAAAAGTTACAGCTGTGCTAAATATTAACAAAACAGATTAAAGTAAAAAAAGACTTGTTACACATTGCAAAAATAAACGAAGAAAAGAAACAATTATAATCAAACAAAACCTATTATAATATTAAAAACTAAATAAATGCTTTCTTTTAAGTAAATGTTATTCTGAGTAAGAAGTTTCATGTGGTCTTGTTACTTTTATTAATTTCTTAGCAAGTCAGGGCTGTTTAAAATTGAATTTTGTTAACATATCACACGGCTGTAATTGTAACCTTTTGGGGAATTGGGAAAATATCAAAGAATCCATTTCTTAACGAAATATATTTGCCCTAAGGCAAACATATTGCATGAACGTAAATAGATTTTTGTATATAAGAAATAATTCAGTTTCTTACACGTTTTGATTTAAATAAACACAATTTTTGATGACTTGGCAACAACAACAAAAATATAGTAGTATTGAGTCGCCGCTCACAACAGAAATGGTTGTCGAATATTAAGAAAATAACATTCCTAATATAATTTGTTTGTTTGTAAGAGAACACATACTTATAATAAGAATATTTCTTTAATATAAAACAACCAAAATATTTGCTTTAAGTAAACGATTGTTTTGCTTTAAGAAAGTCGTCGTTTTGAAAATAATGTGAAAGATGCCGGTATTGCATATTGATGCAGATAAAACATTTTGATGTATTTTTGTTTTCTTCTTTAAGATAAAATTGGATAACTTTAGAATTCATATGTCATGGATGTTTATTCACTTGAAGACGTTATTTATTGTTCAAAATTGGTGAAATATTCAGTGCAACTTCTTAGAATATTAAATATTCAATTACTTGCCATGAAAAAAATTAATATTAGATACTTGTACATTTTCGGGTTTCGCAAATACAGTTCAAATAGCCCAACCATACATTATAGATTTTTTTATCTCAGTGCCCTTTCTGGCAAATCTTTTCCACTAAAAAAGCGATAATTGTGCGATGAAGAAATGTCAAAAGTGACCATATTACCTCTGTCACAGCTCATCACAAACTCGAGATGCTTCGTACCAAAATATTACATTGTTTAGTTTATGGTAAAATTCTTAATCTGGAGGAAACTGTTTCGCTGTATTTTATTACCTATTTACTAATTTTATATTCTGTAGTAGGTACAGTCATGGAAAAAAGTATGTTCGTATCGCTATCGCAGGATTTGAAAGTAGTATGTCGGTTATATATTCCCTCGGCCCGGCCGCTTCGCAAAAAGTTGTCCGTCACGAGGTGGTTTTTCGATGGATGTAATGTAACGGAATTTAGTTTATTTTGAGCGTGTCCGATCTTTTCCTTAATGTGATACCTTCATTGCAATATAATCAATGTAATATGACCACAACATTTAAGTTTACGAGTAGTGCATTTAATTAACTTTAAAATTACGTTTATAATAATATTAATAAACATGAAATTTGATAATATGATACGAAAATCTGATATTAAGATATTGCGTAATATCACGACACATTATTTAAATTTATTTTATCTAATACACATATTAATTACGTAAGTAAATGCCTTTGCCCAGCAGTGGGATGACGGGCTTAAGTAAGTAAGTAAGTAAATGCACAAATCATCTTGTTGCCAAGGATTATCACTGAATATAGACTATTTCAGAATTGTAATATTAAAATATATTCACTAAATGTTAATAAATTCTCTAAATTTAATTTAAATTTATATTTAGGACGGAGCATGTATTTTGTATGAAGGGACAATAGAAATATATCTGTATTTACTTTATAGCAGTTAATGTTTCAATTATCTTTCATGAGATCTAATACATGCTTGACAACCAAAATAATATAAAATTATAGCAAGAATATATGCAGGCTG
Source organism: Melinopterus prodromus (assembly GCA_964023965.1). Taxonomy (NCBI): domain Eukaryota; kingdom Metazoa; phylum Arthropoda; class Insecta; order Coleoptera; family Scarabaeidae; genus Melinopterus; species Melinopterus prodromus. Next base: position 1,474,330 of record OZ030391.1, on the reverse strand, counting down.
TCCCACGTTTCTTCTGCAAAACATTTTTTCAGTAAGCAAATTACTTTTTCAATTCATTAAAAAGTTACAGCCGTTTGAATTATTAACAATATTATTTTAAACGGCTCCAACATCTGAAGGAACAGAGAAAACCAATAAAACCATATGAACCTTATTACTTTCTACTTTCTAGAAAAAAAAACATTCTAGTTTCATCTTTTGTTCATTTATAATTCGAATTATTGAAATTTTACTTATAATTAATTAACAAATTACTTAAGAATACTGAAAATTAGGTTATTATGTCAATAATGATTAATGTCAAATCTTTTTTCAAATCTCAAATCTGTAGTAGTTTTGGACATAGAGGGAACTAATTTTAACAATAATGTCATCTAAATGTTCTTTTAGATGGTCGTATATTTTGGTTTATTTATTTTTTAATACTAATTTTTTCATATTTACATTCCATCAAAATTCGTCGAAAATTTAGAGCTTGCTTCTACAAGCAATTATCAATTTTTGTAAATTAGTGATATACATAATTCTCATTATTTTCAGTTGTCAGATATTTGAAAAATATTGCTGTAAAGTAAATACAAAATAATAATATAAAAAGATTGTAATGATACATTCATGCTATACACAATACATCCTTTCTGGTTATTAAGTTAAACTGCAAAATATCGTTGAAGCTAAATATCTCGAAAATACCAATAAATCACAAGTAACAAATTACCATAAATACAAATTTAAAGCAATTTAATTTTATTAATTTATTTCTATATTGTGAATAAAATGTTAATACATAAAAGTTCTGAAATAACCTTCAGTAAAAATATTCACCACAAGAAATTGATTTTTGTATTTATTAACGAAAAAAGCTATTAGATGCAATAAGTTTGTATAGTTTGTTGTGTTTTATGCAATATCTTGAAATGAAATTTTCATTTTATGTTATATAATAAATTATATTTAATAGAAACACAATTACGTTGCAATGTACGAATTACATTAATTTATTACACATGAGGCTAATAAATAGAAATATATAAATCATTATAAACCAATTCAAAGCATTTGAACAAGGTTTCTCAAATAATAAATTTCCGATATACGAGTATGCAGCGTAACCGGATAATTTTTTGCACTTAGCGGCCGACCGGCCGACTAGAGTAACAAAAAACTGGTACATGGATGTAACAATGTAACATCGACACACTGCTGAAATACGGATCAGAACATACTTTATTCCACGAGCGTACATCACTAAATCCAGGTAAAGAAATCTGCCAAAAATGTCTTTATTTTTACGTTTTTTCCTGTTGTTGAGGGTAAAGTAACTAAAAAGACTTAAGCAAGGTGAAAAGCTTCTTAACTCAAATAAATATAGTATCCATTTAAAATTTTAGAATCTTAAAGTAAGACAACCGTTCAAAACAACGGTTTTCTTCAATGAACGATAGAACCTTGCCTCGCGGGATTCAGTTGCATCATCAGCGTTGATTGCAAAGTGCATTAGCACACATTAAACTGTGTCTATGTCATGCAAGCAACCGAGAGCGAAAGTATATCCATAGGCGTGCTGCAGGCGAGTACAAGAGCACGTCTTAATTTGGTCTTGGATATTTCGCAAGCGGTAATTTTTTACACACGTCTGCAGCAGTCATAACGCCGAGTCCTCAAGGCAATTGCTCGTACGTAGTACTATATTCCGAGAAGCTCAACCGCCCAACGTCAACAATAATAACAACACAGACCATCGGCAACAAACATAAAATTAAACACATAAATTTTACGACCCATCATATAGCTCTTTTATTTTATTATAATACCATGTCAATGGGTTTCGCACAGTAGTATTGTAGTGGTGCTATATAGCGGTACTCTGAGGAGGACGAAACGTGCTTTGAGGGTTGAAATAGAAGTGTTTTGTTTCGAGGATGGCGCCGGAAACATAACGAATTTTTCGCTCTAGTTTTTTTTGAAAACTAACGGTGTTTTTTTGTTTTTTGTTGCTGCGTTACGTATGCAGTAAAAGGAAAGATGAACAGCTTTACAACCTTCATAATCATCGCCTGCATTTTGAGCGGAAACCTTATTTACATGTGAGTATATTGACTTTTGGGTTTTATGTATTTTTAAGGCCGATTTTTGGTGGTATTTTTTGTATGGTTTTGTTTTGCGAGCGCTCGCGGTCTGTTTATGGCTTATGGAGCGCGGAGACCAAAATATCCGGTGGCTTATTTTAAAATTTAAAATGCGGTGGCGCTGCTGCGGCGAGAGTTGAATGCACCAATAAAATTTTGCCCCCCGTCGCTGTTGGCAACACTTTCAACATTTTCTATTAGCAGGCTGCCTAAGCAATTTTGTTTTCCATGAGCGCGCAATAACAGAATCCATAATATTAACTTTTTCCATAATATCAACAAGTACCTAATTTTTATCACAAAAGAAGATTTTTTTTAGTGCAACATCATGTATATTAGGGTGGTCCTTTCTCTCACCACAATAAACTTACGTACCACGGTTATTAGCCTAATCTAAAAAAAAAATTATGTAGCCAGGCACATGACTTTATCATACTATACAGGGTGTTTGAGAAAGAAAAAAATATTTGTTCGACTCGCCTTTTTCTATAACGTAATATTATTGTTATTTATACAGAGTGTGACGGAAAGCGTGTAGATTTTTTAAAATGGAACGTCCTGTATATTTTATTATATTATGAATACTGCTAAGTTTGTTTATCCAACCGTGTATGTTGCTAAGTCACAGCGTTAATACTTGGAGAGATATTCAAGTGTTTTTCCAAAATATGCGCGTTGCAGAATCTTTTTAAACGCTATGTAAAAACGTCATTTTTGCCGATTTTGCCTTTAAACTATCTGAGACAATAGTCAAAGCGAGTAGGTAGATGATAGTATCCAAAGATATTAGGTATTACACTATACAGGATGTTCATTGTACTTGGTAAATTTTGTTGTTTATCAAAATGGCATTTTCTCGAGTTTTTTTTTATAAATGGAATTTCTTGTATAATATGTGATGGCTGTAATAACACTTTATTTCGCTCCAATTTACGTCTAGTATGTCATACACCACATGTCACTATTTTTCGTGATATTTACAATTTAACGAAAATATAATGCAATTGTAGTATTTTAATGTTGCTGTGGATAAGGTATTTGGTAGTTTGATGTAAAGTCTTCAAGTGGCGATAAATGAGATAACAATAAAAGAGATCAAGTGAAGACGCGATTTTAAAAATTTTAAATTACTGCTAAATTAAACCCTGTGCTTTTAAGTCAACTATAGTGAAAATTTGTTGACTGAGTGTTGAAAATCAGATTTTCTTTGATGTGATTTATGTGCCCACACAGAAAAAAAACCAAATATGCAATGAAAACAAACTGATAGGCATCTTTAGATTTTGATTCATAGCAAAAAAATCTATTAAAAACACTTACATAAACTCACTTTCCATTCACATTATCAATATTACTGATACCATCATTCATATTATCCCAATTTTGAATTGTCTCTCCAGAAAAATACAAATTACAAAGAACTTAAGAGACATTTTTTCAATTCGGAAATATATATACATATACAGGCTGTTCCATTAAAAATCTCAAGATCCTAACTAGTGCATGCTACGACCACCCTGTATAGCGCATCTAATTTTTCATTACTACAGCATCTAGCTATGGGTTTAGTTATTATGTGACAAAAGTTTTTAAGAAAGGCCTGCAATTGTCGATTTTTGGACAAGAATATCTCAGAAACTATTTGCTTTACACACAGTTACAACTCCTTTCTTTCACGCCTAGATGCAACACCCTATATAAATGAACATAAATTCACGTTATAGAAACTAACGAGTCAAACAACTCTTGTAAAAAACATTTTTCTTTCTCATACGATTTGATGACAATCGACAATCGATGTATATCAAAATTAAAGTTTAGCTGGATGAAATTTTATTTGATCGAGATCGGTCTTGTCTGCATTAAAATAAAACTAGTTAGCCAGGATTTGAGAGATATTTTGATTCTATTGACAGTAGCTATTGTCAAAACATCAGCGTTTGACACTACCTGCTGTCATTAGAATGAAACTATCTGTCAAGTCCTGGCTAACTAGTTTTATATTAATGCGAACACGACCGATCTCGCTCAAATAGAATTTGCTCATGCAGCTAAACTATTAGTTTTACGTGAAAATGTGATAGATATAAATTATTCAGAATTGCCTCTACTTTAATTTATTATCTAACTATTTTGACGAAATTACAGAAATGGCGGCACATTTACAAATAAATTCAAAAATGCTAAGAGTAGATTATTGTAGTGGAACTAAATAAAAAGGTCAAATTCAATTATGATGCTGTTTCTTGATGCGTTTACAATTTTAGATGAAAGGTATTGAGACTTTTTTGCTTGATTTTGCAAAGGTTCAATCGTAGATAGAATCAACGTTTTTTGAATACCGCAGATCACTTTAAACCCAATCTAATCAGTTTTCATACCAAACTTTTATATTTAAATAAATAGCTTGTGTTTTTTCGAAATTTTTTATTTGAAACTGGTAATTTTTACTTACTTAAACTAATCATAAGTTTGGTTAAAAAACAATGTTAATTTCAGCTCAAAAATACTTTGCAAAAACAAAAATGGGGAAATCTGTCAGAAAATAACAGCTATTTTGTATCATTATGGACATAATTGATTGTTTATTAAAATACTGTCACTAGTAGTAATTAGTTATTCTTGTCAAAATTGAGGTTGATATAAAATGTGGGACAGGTAATTTTGACGCATTTTTTTTTGTAGATTACAAAACTGGGCCACCAAAGTTGCACGTCACGCCAAATTTGATAAAAAATCAGTTTCAAAATGTGTGAAGATCAGATTTTATGAACGGAAAACTCATGTGCCAACTTTGCCAATCAGCAGTTGGCATAAATTTGCAACAATTGATAAAATAAAATGTTTTTTAGCTGCTTTTATGAATCATAACACTATCATAACACTCTTATTTGTCTTGTTTGTAAACAAACTCATATCATTCTGTATTGTTCATTTCTTCAGAGGAGACGCAAGACGGACGTTTAGATGTACTCCATGCAAAAGCCAGGAAGAGTGCAACCAAGAACCCAATGATTACTGCATGTGGGGAGTGACCAGGGACAACTGCGGTAGAAAAGTCTGCGCCAGAGTAAGTCACAATCCATAATTCTTAGTCTTAAACAAAAAGAAAATTGTAACTCTTGTCTAATACGTCTTTGTTGCCAACAAGTCACATTTTTGAAAACAACAAACGTCAGAAACCTGTCAACGACGAAACAGTGCTTTATACAACACACAAACTTCAGCATTTCTTGTAGCATTTCCTCAGGTTGTCCCTTAATAGAAATATACCTTTCTGAATCAATTCCATGAATAAATCTTAATAATGATGTTTATTTAGTTGAAAGAAACTAATAATCACAATAAATTTGGTTTCCTAGGTACTAAACTTATCAACAACTGAAAATTCGGCAATACATGAACCCGACATGATGTTTTAAAAAGACTTAGCGAACTACTGTTTTTTTTATATCACTTGGTAGGCTGTTAAACATCTTCAGTGCTTTATAATAAAATGAATTTTGTGTGCTGCTTTTTGTATATTTTGGTAATCTGAAGTGGTCCTTTTGCCGAGTATTGTATTCATGCTGCTGACTATTGTATGTTAAATAATTGCTCATATAATTTGGGAGTTTATTATTTATGCATTTATATACCGACGTGAGTGCCTGATATACCGTTCCTTGTTTAACATTCAAAAAATTTAATTTACTCAACATGGACTCGATACTGGTTAACCTGGAGCTTTGTAATAAAATTCTGAGTGCTCGATTTTGTTGTACTTGAATCTTTTTAATGTCTTTGTCTGTACACAAAAATAACATACCGCTGCAATAGTAAAAATATGGTTCTATAATCGTATGGTACAAAGATATTCTAGCTTTTAATGTAAGTTTATTAGATATTCTTCCTAAGTAGCTAATCTTTCGACTCACCTTTTTAACTAAATATTCCATATTACTCGTAAATTTCAAACTATTAAATAAAAGTACACCTAGATACTTAAATTTGTAAATTTGTAAACTACAATAACCAAATAACCTCTATTAAACTTGTGAATTTGTTTTTAGGGTCCTGGTGAAAGATGTGGTGGCCCAATGGAAATATATGGAAGGTGTGCCGAAGGGGCAATGTGCAAGCCGGACGAGAGGTGCCACGGGTGCGCTGAAAGGGGACTGTCAGGGACCAACTGGGAATGCTATCCCGAATTCGAGTGATGATGACGCTTTTACGAAGAGAAAAAAATTACCTATCAATCAGTATTATGCCTTGTGATGCCTTCTTGTACTACTTATATCTATTTATTATTTTATGTTAATTGGCTGACTGAACAGTGCTGACCACTAAAGCGGACCACACGTAACTTGGAACTGGAAAGTATATACCTAAACGAAAGACTACTTAAAGAGAAATAAAGTGAATATAGTTCAATGTGAATTTGTTTTATTGGTTTGTTTTTACTACCTACCTGCTTTATATTGGGTCCAGTCAAATTTGGTTTTGATTTGGCGTTGACTCAATATAATTTTCAGTGAAAAATGTTAATTTTTAAATGTTTTTTGTCGCATATATTTTATAGAGGAGCGAGTTTCGCTATTAACAAACTCGCACATCTAATGAGATAATGAAATCCATATGGTATTTTCAATGTATCCGTGCAATTAATGCTTATTACTTTAATTAAAAATACCATTGAAGAATTCTGTCTGTCAGACATTAATCTTTCAGTACTCGAATCTCACTCACTTAATCGCAAAATAAAAATACCACATTGTAACGGACAAAATTTACTATTAAAACGATTCTGGAACCTATACGAGAAAATGGACTGTTTATTTAGTATAATCGATTAAAATTTTATTTCTGTAATAACTTTTGACGACTAGTAGGCTCGAAGGGCCTTGTCAAGGGTACAAACAAAAATTGCAACCATCATTTGAGAAATTTGAGACGAGAGTCTTCTCTCTTCAAATTTCCCAAATTTGGTGCTGTCTCGCATAAATGCTTAGCTTAGCAAGGAAACCTGACTGTCGGTCAGTCATAAATTCCTTTTCATCTAAATACTGACTGAGGTGTTGTTTGAAAATGATTTCCAACATTTGTTCTAGTTTTGGTAACATGTTAATAGGCGAAACCCTTTGCATTTGGTAGTGCTCATAATTTCTTGTATTGGAACGGTGCTTACTTTCCAAAAATCAGGTTAATTTCCTGTATTTAGTGCCTCGTTAATTAAACCTGTTATAAATTGGCGCCCGATAGGTAATGAATTCTTTATTTTTTAATTTTATTTACGACAGGATAAAGAGGTTGAGCACTAATTGTCTTAAGGGAAGGTTTTCATATAGACACCTAAAAAGTCTCTCAACTTTGGGGCAATTTTTCAAATAACTTGTAGGAGATATCGACATGTTTCCTTTGCTATATATTTATTATACTTTACTGTACTAAAACAAATAGTGCCATAAAAAACTATATGCAAGAAGTGGACAGTGTTGTACGAAGTATCAGGTTCTGTGCTACGTGCTTGATAGCTCCTATAAAAATGAACTGAAAGCAAAATTTCAAAAACACTGTGTAACTAGATGAAATTAGTTGGAGTCTAAACCAACATTTAGTGCAAAAAGTTGAAATATGACAAAATGGCTGCTGTTTGAATTTTAAGATCTATTTTTTACACCTTTTTTCGTTTTCAAGTCATTATAAATAATATAATTATTTAAAAGTTTGGCTTATGAGGTTCAGCTTCCAATAAAAAGTGTTTTCTCTAAGGGAAAAAACAATAGCTCGATCGGTTTTTTCAAAAATAATCGCGCATGCCAGTTTGAAAGATCGTGATTCTAGAAAAACGCATCGGTTATATCTGCGTAATAAACTCTACAAGAGAAGGTAGCAACAATATACTTTCTAAAACTTCTTTTCTACATGAATTCATTGAAATATAATAATTTACTGAGAATAAGCACCAGATCTGTACGTTATCTATACTGTATCAAAATTTCACATTCCTAGTAAAGTGCGAAAATTATAATTTGAATGAACGTATCTCTTTGCGTCGCCTTAATGCAGGAAATTTTGGCCGGAGAATACCATAGGGCATAGGCTATAAAACCGTAAAGCTTGCGAGAATCAAATAACTTTTTCAGGAGCTTATTTTATACAGTTCAAGGTTTCAAAATATGATTTACAAAAATATTTTTTCTAAGCGATTACATGATAACCTCTCTTTAATCTAGAATTGTTCTGCACTGCGCTTTATTCATAACTTGCTAGCTGATGGTGTTAAAAGCTATTTATCTCATTGATGCTGTCAACGAAATATCTATTGAATTTGTCTACTATGGCGCTTCTTCTGTGATTTCAAGGTTGTAAAGAACTACTTTCTTCATGTTTCATGTAAAATATTGTATTACATACATGTTATTAATAATTTCTTAACATTCTACACTCAGTTCCAAGAAAATGCACTTGGATTTTTGACTTAACTTTAATGACTTATATTTTTTAAAGCAGTGGGCCGATTTTAATTTTTTTGTTTATTTGTAGGAACGTAATTCCTTTATCCTTCAAAAAATTTAAAGAGATGGATTTTTTCAATGTAGTGATTGTAGTGGAAACAAGCTGATACAATATGTTTTTCAAACTTGCTCCTCTTTAAGTGTTTTTTAAAGACAAAGGAATTGCCAGCCATCAAATAAAACAAAAATAAAAATCGTCCTACTGGTTTAAAAAATATAAGATATTAAAGTTATGTCAACAACCAAGTGACTCACTGTTTTGGAACTGAGTGTATAGTTTTAACAAATGTTATGCCTAACACAGGCTATGAATTATGATTTTCTTTTTGTTCAAAATGACCAACAGAACTCATGATATAAGTTTGCCTAATTTTACTTAGCTAGACCACACAAATTCAAAGAATAAGTAAAACCATAACGAAAATATTCTAGATAATATAACTATATTTCATTTCACGTAGTCTACATAGTAATATGTAACATCTACAACCGTTTTACAAAGTATACCTTACGCTTAAATTGTGGAAATAATATACTAAGTAGATACATCAAATATCCGTATCGAAAAGAACAATATTACAGTTAGTTGGAAATCGGGAACAAACACGAACATATTTGCGCGTAATTCGTAAAATATTTATTTTTAAACCGGCACATGCTGCACATCTTTTCAACGAGACATAATTTGCTTGCCAAAAGATCGGAAAACTTAAAAATACCTACACTAAATACAAAGACCAATTTATTCGGGATGTTTTAAAAGTCAACTTTTACGTCTTGATGTAAAAAATACCAAAAAAAATCGACAGAGAAACAATTTTCTTTTGTTAGATTATGCCAGGAAAGTAAAGTATAAACTGAAGAAACTACATACGACGTCATGTCAGCCCGCAATATTGAGGTTAACGCTTCAAAAATAACTCCTCACTTCGCTTTAATATTAATTTTATTAATTATAGACGCAAGGATACGCTAAAACTAAAAGGAGAAACTGCTGACTCTGAGTTCTATTAACCACTAATGACATAGAACATATTTCATCTAACATTAGTTCACTATAATGAATACTGCCTCTTGACAAACTATAAAGTAATACAATATTATAAGACGAAATAATATTTCAGCTCCACTGCATGAGATGGAAGATGAATTTTGAAACTAAAGACTATTATATAGTTTATGGTTACGCCAGTTAAACTTTGGTGTTTTGCTGATCAGGTTTAGGTTGAGTTGTTGCTTCAGGGTGATTCTGGTGTTGATTTGGTCTTCTGCTGTCTTCGTCTAACCAAAAAACCGCGTACTCCGGCTTGTATTTTTGTAGCCGATACTTCTTCTAGAGGTGAAGCATCTTTATTGGAGGTGTTCTTGTTGTTATCCATGATGCGTCCTAAACTTTTGCGCCTACTAGTTCTTTTGATTGAGGTGATGTTGTCGCCTGCTAACTGAAACAAGCAAGACAAATGTCAGATAAGGATTCATTTCAGGTAAAATCAGGTTGTTCATTTATAAAAAAGAAATTTACTTCATTTGTCCATTCAATATTTTTTAGTTATAACCTTGTATGCAAAGGGCTTGTAATAAAAAAATTGCTTTCTTAATCCTTCCCCCTATTGATAACTAGCTATTGAAATTTGAAAATTTCTCATTTTTGCGGTATTTAATGTAAAATATCTCTGATGGGACCAGGACAAAAAATCTAAAACTTTCATAATTAATTCACATTTTTATAAGGTTTAATAATAAACAAAAACTTTCTTGTGTATTGCACCGTGTTTGGAGTAACATGCCCTCAAACATGGGGAAAAACGTTAATCAGCGCTTACTAACAAATACGATAATTCCGTCCTGAAGTTTGAAAAGCACAATTATTTAAATTTATTACATTTTATTACAATGTTATTAACTTTATTCAGCTTAAAATAATTATAATATAATAATTACTTAATTGTACAACACACATATTTCTAAATATTAATATACATATAATATGTTATATTTCTGCTTCAATAAAAATATAATGTAAATAAATAAATAGTTTCAGTATAGGCTTAGATGTTTTCAATATGTTAATGCTGGCCACTACTGGACTGTCCCCAACGCTCCCTTAGTTGTGACCCTGTTCTAACAGGCTAACTAATGAGCTGAGCCAGAAGCCAGTTATATGTGACTGTTTTCAGAAACATTTAACTGATTATATAAAACAAAATCCGTCAAGCATATCAAAACTTATCTATTTCTCTGGTGGTGCAGCATGTCAATACAAGAACAAAAAGAACTTTGCAAAGATATCGTATCATAAAAAATCTGATGTGGCCAGGCACATGACTTTATCATACAATATATAAAATTAATAGTTTAGCTGCATGAGAATCTATTCTATTGAGATAATTCGTACGTATTGTCAAATCATCAGCATTTGACACTACCTACACTACGTCATTAGTATAATAGTTATTTATGTCACAAATGCCGAAAGTACGGAATAGCGCGACGAGCGGTGATGCGGCGCGTCACCGAAGGCGGAGTGTCGCCGTCGCATATGAGCGAGTCGGCTATCTAGTTTTTGGCAGGAGCGACATCAACGTTTATTGTGTTGCTTTTTAAGAAATACGTATTTAAAAAAATAAATGATTTCTGTATAGTAAATGCTATACATATATATAGATACATGTAAATATCTAGGAATCACAATAGACCAAAAACTAAATTTCAAAAAACATGTCAATATTATCAAAACAAATATGAAAAATAGAGCAACTCACTTCAGAGGATTGACGTACAAGAACAAAGGTATTAATGTGAAAACAGCGTGTCACATCTACAAAACCATATGCAGACCCATGATAGAATACGGATCTCTCCTACTGATCAACCAAAATAAATCGTCAATTGAGGCTCTAAACTTCGCAGAAAGAACGGCTCTTCGATGTATCACCCGAATACGACACCCAAACAATCCTTTACACAATCCTTCCAACATCCTATTATATGAAAAAACAGAAATCACCCCCTTCAACGAACGAATAATCCCACTTCATATAAAGGCCTGCTCCAAATTCCCCGAATCAATCCACCACCTATTCCTTTCCCGCGACAATGATACTCGTCCAAAATACAAAACACCCGAAAAAACACTTTATCAACATATAAAAACCCTATGAAGCAAGCTGAAATGACCAGACACTAATGGAAGACAGCAGGGCAGAAAGACCATGGTCGATAGCCCATTCCGACAGATGCGAAGAAGAAGATGATATATGCAATATAATATAATATAATAAATGTTAACCCATATTGTTGGAATAAAGATCTTGTATATATATATATATATATATATATGTATACGTGTTAAGTTGTCACCTCCGGCATATAGAGCAGGCTACCTAGGCTCCGGGTGTTCCAGATTATATATTTTTGATCTGTTTGCATATTTTTAATGAGGGGAACTTTCGCTACGAGAGCATCAAAAGAGGGGAAACGATTTTTGATTTTTTAGTAAGTCATATATAAGGTACGTAAAGGGTACGAAGTGACCTCCGCAATTTATATATGAACGGATACTGATGTGTCGCTGATAACTCCAGCGGTGTTGCCAAACCTACGGAGGTCACAATAGGCCATTATTATATAGCATGTATATGGTAGGCCGTAAACTCGCTTCTCACAAAATAAACACTCGCTTTTAGTAATAGTTTTAAAAATCATTTATTAAATATTTAGCAGTAATATGAATAATATATATTACAGAGGATGATTAAGCATTACACGACAATATTCATGGGACTTGGTTATAGTTTCTAAGAAAACATAATTGGTATTATGAGGGTTTTTCTAAGGGTATTAAAATGTTTTTAACTCGGATAACTAAGTTCTAAGTGTAATATGGTTACCGTGCAACAACTAATTACCCTATTTATATGTTTTGTCGCGATGTAAGTCAAACTACCCAACTAGTTTTATTATTTTAGTCCTTGATGATTTTTTTTTATCATTATTTACGTCGGCCTTCGCAACGTAGGCCAATGTACAACGCTGAGGACACACTACAAATACAATGAATTGATGTGTGAAAGTTCAATTTAAATTTGTTAAGTAGTTTTTGAGTTATATCGATACTAAACTAATAATTTTATACTTATTTCTTATCCCAGTTAAAGGTTTTTGCCAAAAAGCAAAAAAAAGAGCTGCCACCGCCGAGCCGTCAACTTTTATGCGTGATCAGCGCTTTATTGTTAACCAATTCTTTACAAGCTTTCCATTGCCGTTTAAAATTGTACAAAGTCCGTTGTTGTGCTTGGTAATAAATTGATTGGAATAAATAGAAACTGTTACTGAAAAAATTCGCGGGCACGCCAAGCTTTATTTACCAAATACATACACATTTGTATACCCCCCAACCATATACTGTGGTATGGTCTATTGAGTTTGACCAGAGTTGGGCATTTGGCAATCGAGTGATTGAGTAACAAGTGATGATTAAATTATATTAATTAGTTAAATTAATCATCACTCGTTGTGATGGGTTACGATTGGTCACTCATCGGATTGAGTGATGATTTTTTACTCACCACTCATAACTGCCGTACACGATTGAATATTCATCACTGATTACTAATAACGCAATAACGCGCAAAAAGTGATGACTGTTCAATAGAAATTACAATGTTTTAAAACAGAATAGAAACTCGATATACTTACACACTGATGAAAGTAAAATAGAGGCGCGGATACAATTTATCATACAATCCCACAAAACCAAAACTTACATTTTTTATAGATATGTGTTAAAAAAAATTGTGCGACATTTATTTTATTCGATATGGAGATCTGGCTTGATTTGTTCTGAATGAAGATGACTAAGAACAATTAGAGCCGCATTTATTTTTTTAGGTTAAATGAAGATAATTGCACTGTTGTTTTCACCAGACAGTGAAACTGAAAAAGAAAATTAAAAATGAAATAAACAATTATATAAATATAAACAAAACACTTCTTTGATTTACAAATTTTGAAGCGTAAAGAAAGAGGCATCTATGATTTCGCAGTTGAATAATCCACCTAATTACAGTATAGAATGCTTTCTTCAGTTTTCTTTTTAATTATATCAAGAATTTTATGGCACGTTAGATACGTACACGTCGTACACGTTCAACGTACATTCCAAATCACATTTAATAGTACATTGGTGGTAACATTCTCAAACATTAATGAATTTTTATCGCGAATTTAGATTGCACACCATTTAAAGAATACACTGTAAAATCATGTAACAAATAAATTCGAAAAATTAACTATTAACCAATGGTACGTCATTTTAAAGAGGAGAAATGAGTGCACTATAGAAAATAATTTGTGAAAAATATTGAAAGATGTACGCATGCGAGATGGTTAAAAAAGTTTCCGGTAATCGTGATATAATCGGCTTCGACGAGCCGCTCGATTATTAACTGTGGAATCGTTAATTTTTCGAATTATTTTCTGACAGTTTTAGAGTCAATGTATTCTTTAAATGTTGTGGAATCAATATATGCAATAAAATAATAATTCGTTTTTGAAAACGGTACACCAGATTGTACCCTTAATAAGTGGATCATTATTGAATCGGATATAGTTCAAAACAGTTATTATTAATGCATTTAGTTTCATTTAGCACATGAGTTCAATCACTTTAGTAAAAATAAAAATATAAAACGTTTATTAAGGTAAGAATTTATTCTCTATAAAAATGCATAATTATTATAAGATAAAGCTGGATAAATTAAAACAAAGTATACACACATTACATTTACCGTAATGTGGGTTTACTTTGCTAATAAATTTATTAAATTGTATTTTCTTTTTAATATTTTTAAAACAATATTAAGCAGTCGCTACCGGCTGTCAAAATTGAAACACTTGTTTCTACGACTAATGAGTGATAAGTGATTCTTACATTTGACGAGTAATGACTGAGTGACGAGTGATTTCATTAATCATGAGTGTTACTCATCTCGGCTTAGTTGCGTGACGCCCAACTCTGAGTTTGACGCAAAATTATCGATTGGTCTGTCCGTCTGTCTGTGTATACGATAACAATGCAATTGTTTATTTTAGCACTGGTGTGTGGTAGTACTTTTTTATGCAGAACGATGCATAAAATTCAAAAAAATAATTCGATACAGGATGTTCCATTTAAAGAAATTACCTTTCTTAGGAAAACCTGCTTGCTATATTTTGGTGCAGATTATGACCAACCTGCACACAATTTGGATATGTAATCACGCTAATAGAACGCTTTTTAATTAATCATAATCTAAGCCAGCACAATAAAAGTAAAAACCGGTATATATATATACAATTTTTCTTAGACTCCTGTTTTTCCTTAAATATGCCATTAAATCAAAAAGTAGAAAATTTACGGTATGTAATGTTATTTTTCATTGTCGTAAAATTTTGCAAGGAATTAAAAATTGTGCCGAAATATAGGTTGTTCCATTTAACAAAACATAAGTTTAGTTTGGTACTGTGTTATGGAGCAGCCTGTATACACGCTAATAGTTTTGAAATGTGCGCCTCGACTTTGTGTATATTGGAGTGAAATCAGTTTTAAAATATCTTTAGTAACAGAGGCACAATGTTCCAAGATCGCACTGTTGAGACCCCCTGTATATATTCACAATTCGTTGTGTAAGTTTTGAAGTATTTCGCCCCAAGAAAAATGGGAGTCTTTCCCCGACTGTAGCTTGTTACCTTAATTGATATCTACATGGATATCTACATACCACTAAAGTTTACTGTGACAATAGGGTATTTATTTAAGATTATAAAAAACAATAAATAAGCTAAAAACCCAGGCACCCGGAGAAACTTTGACTACTGCTACACATTTTTGTATAATACAACTGCAAAGAGTAAACATTTCATGTCTGTCTGCTTTTCATGTCTCAAATTTTCAAAAAACTGTGTGGACTATGTAGTCGTATTAACTAAAAATTCCCGCATCACCGTTTTAATATTTCTACTTGAGTACTTGATTCAATAGGATTTGGTGAACTTGGTGAACACAAGAAAAGGTATGTGGAATTTATTGATTTAATAGCACCGCAAATAATTTATTTAGTTTTATTTCAAATAATATTTGCAATGTGCGTACACTAGAATAGGTGACATAAAGCAGCCTATACCATTTCAAATAATTAACAAACGATAAAAACAAGCGCGATGTAATTGCGAAATAAAAAAAATTCAGCCACGGCCTGGATTTGAACCAAAAACCTTTGTATCTCGCGTACCATGCACAACCCAACTGCGTCCGAGAGCAGAAATAAATACGAAAATACTCATATATAATATGTTTCTTGCGCTACCACCTCTGCAACGTTGCCAGCGTTTTTCGGATGTCACAGCGTGTATTGTACGATACAAAACACTGAGTCATATATGCGGAGGTGACTTCGTAGCGGTCGTATCTAGCATGGGCGACACTAGCGCTCGTGATCTACGCTTGAACTAACATGACTTGTCCGTACATATACAATGGACGTTATCGGCTCCGACGAAATTTTTGGATTTGAGCTCCCTGTGCCACCTAGACCACATTTACGTTGAAAACAGGGCGATACGTTGTCACCTCCGATTTTGGAGCCACCAACGTTATATATGAGGTGACAACGTACACTCTATCATACGCGTTGGAGCCCACACCGTAGCAACCATATGTATATATATATATATATATATATATATATATATATATATAAATGCTAGGTTGGTACCACTTTGTCGAAACGTCAAGTTTAAAGGTGCGTTCCGATTAGTAGGTAATGGTAGCTAATGGCGGTGGTAGAATACGAAATTATAGTGTTTCTTACATATCGTGATAATGACACATATTAGTTTGCATGTGCATAAACATGAGTCACTATCAATTTTCTATTGGAAATACTATAACGGCGTCTGCTACCACTGCCATTATCACTAATGAAAACGCACCTTAAAAAGGTAATTCAAATTCTGACAGATTTATATTTGTTCATGACACATCCCTACCAACATACTAAAATAAAACTATACACGTCGCTATACTTTATTTTAAATTTTCTCAATGTATCGTTTTTGGAATTAGATATAAAGACGGGTTGATATTTCTTATCAACAAACAATCAAATTGGTGATCTTACTTTATTTGAAATTTGTATTTTAAAATTTGCCGCACTACAGCGGCAACGTTCCATAGTGGTTCTCCAACCTCTGATGAGATCAGCTGTTTTCGAATGTGACAACACAAAAAAATATTTGTCAAAATCCGGGCTACTATGTAATTTCATATCAATGCAGATGCGACCGATCTCGATCAAATAGAATTTGCTCTTGAAGCTAAACTATTAATTTTACCAAAAAATTTCATAGGCATAAATTATTCAAAATTTCCTCTACTTTAATTTATTAATGAACTATTTTGTCGAAATTACAGAAATGGCGGCTCATTTCTAAAATCCTTGAAAAAGGCTTAGAATAAACTAAAAAGCTAAACTATTAATTTTACCAAAAAATGTCATAGGCATAAATTATTCAAAATTTCCTCTGCTTTAATTTATTATTTAACTATTTTGACGAAATTACAGAAATGGCGGCTGATTTCTAAAATCCAAATCCTTGAAAAAGGCTTGGAGTAAACACCCAGTTCCTTTGGACCCTTTTGAACCAAAAGCTTTTCAACTCTAAGTTTGGTCATGAAACTTCTAATTATGAAGTTCCGTGCCGATACCTTTAGTAGTTTCTCCGGAAATGAATTAACAAAAATTGGGTACACACACACACACACACACACACACACACACACACACACACACACACACACACACACACACACACACACACACACACACACACACACACACACACACACACACACACACACACACACACACACACACACACACACACACACACACACACACACACACACACACACACACACACACACACACACACACACACACACACACACACACACACACACACACACACACACACACACACACACACACACACACACACACACACACACACACACACACACACACACACACACACACACACACACACACACACACACACACACACACACACACACACACACACACACACACACACACACACACACACACAGATATTTTTTTGGACCTTGGTCAAAAATGTTCAGGGGACCCAAAAAGACCTATTTCCGCTAAAATCCCAATTTTTTTTTCGGCGCGATTACAATACTTTACCATACTGCGTATGATAAAGTAAAAATATTGAATGGACAAACTAAGTACCCCCTCATGTCTAAAAAATCATACAAACGCCTCCTAATGGACTATCGTTAGTAAACTTTAAGATATTTTTGTGGCATGGAAACCTTTATATCGACACTAAAAGAGCACATCATCATTTTAAGAGTTTAAAGCATGTTTATACGCACTGACAGTCATAATTCGAAAATTTAAGCGCGCATAAACACTTAATACATACTTGATTTGATTGTGTTCACGAGTTTGACCGCGTTGTTTATAAAGTGTGTTAAATCAACTGATTGGTGCCTTTTATAAGATGAATATTTCCTGGTAGCGTCACGCAGCAACTACATATTATTGCTCTGTTGCGATGCCATTATCCATTAAGTATAACCTACGCGATATATACAGGGTCCTGCAACTAAGCTCCCGTCTTCTGTAGCTCACTTACTCATTAAGCTAAGAGTTTGACATTTTGCAGGCTTACCCTGTACTTCAAGGTACAATTCAAGAAATTATTTTTTATTATACAGGCTGTTCCAAAAATGTGCAACGCCATGCTAATATATTTTTTTAAATTGCATGCTATACATTTTTCTACACATTTGGAAGCCTTTTATGGTTGCCTACATATCACCAAAATTTTATTGAAATCGGTTGAGTGACCGCAGCGGAAAAAAAATAAAAACCAAAAAAAAATGATTTTGTATCGTAGGCTTTAAAAATCAATAAAAACCACAAAATGCACCTCGTTAATAAAAGTTTGCGACGTGCTTATTAAGTTAGATGTAATAGTCTCGTTAACCAAGTGACATTGATCCAAATTATACAGGGTGACCAAAATCGAGTGTCAAACTTGTCAAACTTCAAAGCGCGCTATTGTTCTTATTTTAAATTGGAACCCATAATTTTTTTTAGGTGAAACGGTGCGGAATTAAAGAATAAATATTGTTTCTGAATACAACGCCATCACAATTCCCAATATTTTAAAAGTTATTCGCCAAAAGCTCATTTTTCAACGTTTCCAACGGCAATTTTAGATAATAAATATCGTACGTGACGTTGAAAAACAATTTATTTCATAAAAAATAATAGACCTATTTTAGATTTGAGTGTACTTAATTAAGTAGTTATTGAAATGCCAAATTTACTGCATAATTTACCTATAGCGGTAAGGACGGAAATGTGGCTATAGGTAAATTTTGCAGTAAATTTAGCAATTGAATAACTACTTAATTAAGTACAGTAAAATCTAAAATACCTCTCTGGGTTATATTTTATGTAATAAATTGTTTTTCAACGCCACGTACGATATTTATTACCTAAAATTGCCGTTGGAAACGTTGAAAAATGAGTTTTTGGCGAATAACTTTTAAAATATTGGGAATTGTGATGGAGTTGTATTCAGAAACAATATTTATACTTTAATTCCGCATCGTTTCACCTAAAAAAAATTAAGGTTTCCAATTTAAAATAAGAACAATAGCGCGCTTTGAAGTTTGACAAGTTTGACACTGGATTTTGGTCACCCTGTATGATTTGGATCAATATCACTTGGTTAACGAGACTATTACATCTAACTTAATAAGCACGCCGCAAAATTTTATTAACGAGGTGCATTTTATGGTTTTTATTGATTTTTAAAGCCTACAATGCAAAATCATTTTTTTTGGTTTTTATTTTTTTCCGCTGCGGTCACTCAGCCTATTTCAATAAAATTTTGGCGATATGTAGGCAACCATAAAAGGCTTCCAAATGTGTAGAAAAATGTATAGCATGCAATTTAAAAAAATATATTACCATTGCGTTGCACATTTTTGGTACAGCCTGTATAATAAAAAATAATTTCTTGAATTGTACCTTGAAGTACAGGGTAAGCCTGCAAAATGTCAAACTCTTAGCTTAATGAGTAAGTGAGCTACAGAAGACGGGAGCTTAGTTGCAGGACCCTGTATATGTGTTTATTCTGGTTGAGATCGAGTTCAATCTGCTTGCATCTCGTTTTCCAATGATTCCAGCGATTTATACATTGATACATTGTCATCCAGGCGGTTTGTCATCTTCAATTGGCAAAGTGCAGTCTTCAACGCGGCTGAATGTCAATGGCAGATGATGAAAACACGCGTTCCAGGAATAATAGGCTTGATGATGAATTAAGGTCATGCCCGGTAGCGAATGATAACATAATGAGAACATCGTTCTGGCGATTGACCATGTTATTTCGCAAACCTAGAATTTAATAGCGCTGTTGGACAACTGCCAATTTTACATTTTCGGTAATTGCATTGTGTGTAGACCAATGACGTTCATTTGTTGTTGTGAAGATTGCTTATTTGCGCAGCATATTGCACATTGTCCTATAAGCTTAGGTTGCGATTACTAAAAAAAAGTACAAACATGGTTTTACCGTACCTATATAGTTTTAGCGAATTGATGCCAATAACCTACCGTTGTCAAGTTAGCCCTCCACTTTTGAATTTTAAGTTAATTGTTATGCAAATCGTTTGGGAATCGTTAGGGAGGGTTTGGGAGTACATTTTTTTTTTGGTTGGGAGTACATAGTTTTTGAGAAAATGAAAATTTGTTTTTTTTGTGAGAGTTTGACTACGGTAGCCGTCATAGCTAATGTATTTATCTGCTTTGTTTTACACAAATTGGTCGTATTTCTGCAATAACCCGTTAAAGAATCGTTATGGAGGATTAAAAAGACCACTTTTGATGTAAGGGAGTGTATAGTTTGACCGCAAATCAAAATTAAAGATTGAGGTTATATACATACTCAACTATTGCATTTATCGCTTATCGGCGCTTTCACTTCGATAAATGGCGCGTATTTCGTCATAAGTCATTAGAAAATCGTTAGAGAGAATTAAAAAGTTCACTTTTGATGTAACGGAGTGGATAATTGTACCGCAAATCAATATCTAAGGTCTATTTTGTTCATAGTCTTGCAATATTAAATTTGTAAATTTAATATATTCATTTATTGCTTTTGTTTTTATATTACTACCTATATTAAACTTATTTTCGACTGTCATAAGCGCCATCTATGAACATTCGTAAGAATTATACTGTGAGCCACGGGAACCACAAACAATTCGAAATTGTGGCAAGGTTTGCAGCCAAATATACTTCCATACATACCCTGGTTAGGGAACTTTTTAAATACTGCTATCTAATAAAATACATTATATAGAAACTTTCTTCGAACGCCCGAAGAAGCAAAGTTTTATTTAAGACCCAAATTTGGCTGACAAAGACAAATGCTTGCATTTTGATGGAATAGGGTGACAAGATGCTTTTATTCTTGTTGTTACATATATATCTTGTCTTTATGATTATTTTGTGAACAAACAAAAGACTCATACTTGTGATAAGTTAGCATGATATTCCTCCATTACCATAATCTAACAGTTTTAAAGAAATACGTACAATTTGTCTCAAAACAAAGCCAATATTCCCAACATTCCGCGGGTAAACAAAATGAAGGTTTTGACCTAAACTTTTACGTTTATTTACGCTGAAACTCGGTATGTTCTTCCAAACATTAAAGTAAACTCCATGACCGTCCCCAGGTATATTGCAAGATTATGAACAAAATACGTCCCATTTATGGAAAGAGAGTCTTTAAATAGGTTAATTCAGAAGGCAGCTAACTTAGATATTGATTTGCGGGACAATTATCTACTCCCTTACATCATAAGTGAACTTTTTAATTCTCCCTAACGATTTTCAAGTGACTTATGACAAAATACGCGCTATTTATCGAAGGGAAAGCCGATAAATGCAATAGTTGAGTATGTATATAACCTCAATCTTTAATTTTGATTTGCGGTCAAACTATACACTCCGTTACATCAAAAGTCGACTTTTTATTCGTCCCTAACGATTCTTTAACGGTTTATTGCAGAAATACAACCAATTTTTATAATACAGCGCAGTCCAATAAAAAAATCACAAAATGTGAAAGTTGGGGGCCAACTGGACGGTACAAAAACAATTTTCATTTTCTCAAAAACCATATATTCCCAAACGAAAAATATTCACTCCTAAAAACCCTCCCCAACGAAAAAATTTACTTAAAATTCAAAAGTGGGGGGGGGGGCTAACTTGACAACAGTCAATAACCTGACGTCCTCAAAACAAACGGTATTCTCGTTAGTGCTGAGATATATATAGTCTTAGATTTATGTTCCAATATAGTAAAATAAAAATTAACTGTGTTCGAATGCTTTGTTGGTCTCTGTAAGTAAACAATCGATCATTGACAAAACGTGCGGATCTCTCCGTCGAAAACAAATGACGGCGCGAATGAGGTTAATTAAAGAAAAACAAACAGGCGCGTTCGACGCCCCGCTTTATCGTGTTTGGTAAACTTCAGCGCCACCGCGGTCGCTGTATTTATTGCGATATAAAAATATTTATATAGGAACGTCTCCTGTGCTGAGGGAGGTTTCCCGAAAAAATGCGTAAATATACACACAGATATACACAGATCTGGTTTGAACCTGCTTGCAGGATGCCGTATCCGAAACCTGCAACCGTTGTAGATCAAGGTTGGGAATGCATGAGTTATTTTAAACTTTAGGTTAATGTCGAATTTGTGTTTAGTGTGGAAAAGGTTGTCTGTCGTTGGTCGAAATCGACAAAGAAGCATTCTACTACTGTGTTTAGCAACAGCGGACTGTTGAATCTTGCGTAGACGGGTGTCTCTACTATGCTCCTTGACTCTACATTCGATACTTCGTCCTGTCTGTCCTACATAGCACGTTCCACACTCACATGTTATCTTGTATACCCCTTCGTTCTTCGGGAGTGGTGTGATATTCTTTGGGTTAGGCAAAAGATCCTTTACCTTAGCTGGTGCTCTGTACCGTACCGTAATACCCGATTTCTTCAGTAATCTACCGATTCTTTCTGATACCCCACTTACGTATGGTAAGCAAGCGAACCCCTTGGACTCTTGCCGCTCCTCTGAGACTTGCGGGTTTCTTTGTGGGACACCTCGTATGTCAGACTTGGTGTATCCATTCTTACGTAGTGCCCACTCCAAGTGTTTCCGTTCGTCGTCCAAGGTGCTGGAATCGCACACCTTCTCGGCTCTGTTGAACAGAGTTTTAATAACACTTCTCTTCTGTTGGGGATGGTGGTGTGATTTGGCGTTCAAGTACCAATCGGTATGTGTCTTCTTACGGTAGACTGTATGTCTAAGCGTACCCGTTGACGTTCTGTAAACCAGCATATCCAAGAATAACAGCTGATTATCCTCTTCTATTTCCATCGTGAATTTGATAGAAGGACTGTTCAGGTGGCTAAAGAACTCAGCAAGATCCGGTACATCGGTTGGTAGACCTAGGGGGACAAGTGTTGTCCGAAGGCCTTCGACTGCCTCCTTAACCGGAACACACGTAAAGAGTGATGTTACGTCGAAACTTACGAGTATGTCCTGCGGGTCAATGATAATTTCCTTCAGAATCTGAATAAAATGTTCAGAGTTCTTGACAAAAGATGAAGTTTGTCCTATAAACGGTTGGATGGTTTCCGACAAGTTTTTTGCCAACAAATAGGTTGGGGAGCCTATTGCGCTGACGATTGGTCTCAAAGGTACGTTATCCTTGTGGATCTTTGGCAAACCGTAGATCCTAGGTGCCCTAGAGGCTTGAACAAAAAGGCTCCTTTGTTCCTGTTCGGGAATCGATGATGATTTAACCTATTCCTTCACTCGCCTTCCTATCTTATCTGTTGGGTGCTTGGCAATTTTACGATACGTATTTTGAAGAACCGAGCAACATGATTCGCGAAACGTCAGTATTAACAAATCTTGACACACGGCATAACCCGGAAGCAGTTTATTTTTTAAATGATACTGGCCGTGAAAGCCTACGTCCTTACTTAAAAATATTAATTTACATGAAATGAAACTAAATGTATCATAATTTATGACACACTATGCGTTAAAGGGTTAAAAGGACTTACCATCGACATACAGAAAGGTTTGCCATAGAACACAACACAATTACTAACCTGGTTTATAAAACCTGAATACGTTGTCTGCTTTTCACAATTGTTGCGTTAGGTATGTATGTAACGTATGTACATATGTATGCCACAGTTGGATAGTTAGCACTAATAATTAAATTAAATTCGTCAAGGATAGCGTGCTGTTGCGCCAGCAGAGATGACACTCATCCTATATCACATATAACGCAGATTTTATTGTTCTCGAAAAGACACGTATGTAGATGCGTTCAAAACGTGAACGCTGAAAATGATCAAAAATAATCAGTAGCCCTGAATAAATACGAACATATTCCGTGATTGCTTGACGTCAGATATTCCCAATATAACTCAATTTCGAGTTCTGTCAAGTATTGATGTGATCTTCATACGCGCGATAAAAAAATTTATGAATATACGTTAATACGTGTTTATGCAGCATTTGGAAAATTAGCGGCACAGATAAATTTTATGGTCTCGTAAATTTCGATTTGTAGCCCCGTTCTATGAATAGGAGGTCCATAACGTTTTATAATAGCCTTGAAATTGTTGTGTAAATATCAGCGACCAAACAAAATATTTTTACTTTATCATACGTAGTATAATAAAGTATTGTAATCATGCCGAAAAAAAAAATTGAGATTTTAGCGGAAATAGGTCTTTTTGGATCCCCTGAACATTTTTGACCAAGGTACAAAAAAAGTCTGTGTGTGTGTGTCTGTGTGTATGTATGTCTGTGTGTAAACGATTTTTGTGGCGACGATTCCGGAGAAACTACTAAAGGTATCGGAACGAAAGTTCATATTTAGAAGTTTTGTTACCAAACTTAGAGCTGAAAAGCTTTTGGTTGAAAAGGGTCCAAAGGAACTGGTAGTTTATTCTAAGCCTTTTTGAAGGATTTTGCAAATGAGCCGCCATTTCTGTAATTTCGACAAAATAGTTAATTAATAAATTAAAGTAGAGGAAATTTCGAATAATTTATACCTATGACATTTTTTGGTAAAATTAATAGTTTACCTTCAAGAGCAAATTCTATTTGATCGAGATCGGTCGCATCTGCATTGATATGAAACTACATAGTAGCCAGGATTTTGACAAATATTTTTTTTGTGTTGTCACATTCGAAAATAGCTGATCTCATCAGATGTTGGAGAACCACTATGGAACGTTGCCGCTGTAGTGCGGCAAATTATAAAATACAAATTTCAAATAAATTAAGATCACCAATTTGATTGTTTGTTGATAAGAAATATCAACCCGTCTTTATATCTAATTCTAAAAACGATAAATTGAGAAAATTATAAATAAGGTATAGCGATGAGTGTAGGTTTATTTTAGTATGTTGGTAGGGATGTCTCATGAACAAATATAAATCTGTCAGAATTTGAATTACCTTTTTAAGGTGCGTTTTCATTAGTGATAATGGCAGTGGTAGCAGACGCCGTTATAGTATTTCCAATAAAAAATTGCTAGTGACTCATGTTTATGTACATGCAAACTAATATGTGTCATTATCACGATATGTAAGAAATACTATAATTTCGTATTCTACCACCGCCATTAGCTACCATTACCTACCAATCGGAACGCACCTTTAAACTTGACGTTTCGTCAAAGTGGTACCAACCTAGCATTTACTATACAGATATAATTTTTTTTAAATACGTATTTCTTAAAAAGCAACACAATAAACGTTGATGTCGCTCCTGCCAAAAACTAGATAGCGCGACTCGCTCACATGCGACGGCGACACTCCGCCTTAGGTGACGCGCCGCACCACAGCTCGTCGCGCTATTCCGTACTTTTGGCATTTGTGACATAAATAACTATTATTCTAATGACGTAGTGTAGGTAGTGTCAAATGCTGATGCTTTGACAATACCTACGATTTATCTCAATAAAATAGATTCTCTTGCAGCTAAAGTATTAATTTTATATATTGTGTGATAAAGTCATGTGCCTGGCCACATCAGATTTTTTAAAATTGCTGTGTATATGCTGTACATATAGCTCTAATGCTGTCTTTACATAAGAAAATAACCTTATTTTACATCGGTTTCTATATTATAATTAATTCTACGTATTTTGTCCACATTCCGACACGAGTGTCGAATTAATAATCCCTAATTATTGCACTAGCAGCAGAGAGTATTACTTCTAACCTTGTAGGGGAGACCGGGACAGATTGGGACACGGGTCACATTGGGACGCTTTAAATTCATCGCCTTAATGAATTGCGATTAAATGCGCATTCACACAGACTATGCGTCAGTGAATGTAAACAATATCCCAAAAAGTTTCCAGCACGTTAGTGTCGAAACTACGTTTGTTGATGAATGTATCAGTTTTTGGTTAACCAACTAAGTATTTTCTATGTGTGTTCGTAAAGCTCTACACAAGTCTATATGTTATATTGTATAATATTATGTATATTCATACAATTGTACATATATTCTTCATACATTACCGCTATTGGCGGGTATCAAATCATATCCTTCTGTTTTCTAGAATTTTTCAATTCGTAAAACTCATGTTGGACATTGGTAGAATAAGAAACGACCAACCTAATATTTAATTAAAAATTCGTTATTTTGAATTTTACAATGTTTATCCCAGAATTAGATTCAAAACACCTGAATGCCACGTTTGAAGGAGTTATGAGCGATTTCAGACAAGCTAGGGTAGTTTGGGGTAAAGTACCCCCCCCCCCAAAAAAAAAAACCATAACGCGGACCTATAGGACTTTTTAAGACTTTTAGTATGTATATGTTGTTCAGGACACTAAATAGAAGGTATATACCAATTTGCAGATTTACTTTATTTTTGTTTTTCAGGGGTTTGGTTGAATTTAGTCTAAAATGAACTGAGCTATAAGGAATGCTGCAACAAATTTAAATTTTATACGGAAAACGATCAAAGTTGTAATGGTTGATGGGAACGGCAGTTCGAAAATTATGATTCTAAAATTAGCGCGGCTGTATTTTTAGTGATATAGCGCCCCGTGCTTACGCAAATTCGCTGATGTATGTTGTCAGTGTCCATTTTTTTTATTTTGCGATGGAATCGCGGATTCTGGCTATGACGTTTATGGTCAGGCTTGTTATTATAACATAAACGATCGCGAATGCTGTTCTTTTCGGCAACGAAAATAGTATACGCACTTTGCTTTTATAGGTTAAGTTTATTTGGAAGTTCTGACGTTGGAAAGATGTTAGGTATAGTATAGTATTATTATTTGACGAAATAAGTTCGGGTATATTAAATATTAAATTATCACGTAGGTAATTACAAATTTATAATTTACAAATTAGAAATGATGAATTACTGAAGACAGTAAATTATGATAACTACCTACTTATGTCAATAAAAATGTAGGGTAAAACGTGGTATAACCTTAAAAGTCAATATTTTGTAGACATGTAAACTACCAATCTCTGGTCAATATAAAACAGATTAACTACATTTTCACAAATAATATCATTCGGCAGGTGAACTGAGGACTGGAAAGAAAATTTATAAGAAAAAAGTGTAAAAAAAAGAGCAATGTGTACCTTTGTTTTTTGAAGATAGTATTTTTAAATGTTATAGAGCACTAAAAACAAAATTATAATCTCCTTCGTCGTTGCATGAACACCCAGTATATGGAACGTCGAAGGTGGCAATATGTCATATTTAATACCATCTAATATTTTGGAATTCTTTTTTCAAATAATTATTTTGAAAACGGTTATAAATTAGTATTTAAAGACCTGTAATATTACCAATCATTTTTACTTTATCATACGCAGTATGCTAAAGTATTGTAATCATGTCGAAAAAAAAATTCAGATTTTAGCGGAAATAGGTCTTTTTGGGTCCCCTGAACATTTTTGACCAAGGTACAAAAAAATGTCTGTGTGTGTGTGTGCGTGCGTGTGTGTGTAAACGATTTTTGTGGCGACGATTCCGGAGAAACTACTAAAGGTGTCGGGACGAAAGTTCATATTTAGAAGTTTCAATACCTAACTTAGAGCTGAAAAGCTTTTGGTTCAAAAGGGTACAAAGGAACAGGTAGTTTATTCTAAGCCTTTTTCAAAGATTTTGCAAATGAGCCGCCATTTCTGTAATTTCGTCAAAATAGTTAAATAATAAATTAAAGTAGAGGAAATTTTGAATAATTTATGCATATGACATTTTTTGGTAAAATTAATAGTTTAGCTGTAAGAGCAAATTCTGTTTGATCGATCTGTTTGGTCGCATCTGCATTGATATGAAACTATGTACATAGTAGCCAGAATGTTGACAAATAGGTTTTTGTGCTGTCACTCGACAACAGCTGATTTCATCAGAGGTTGGAGTACCGTTATGGAACGTTTCCGCTCTAGCGCGGCAAAGTACAAAATACAAATTTCAAATAAAATGAGATCACCAATTTGATTGTTTGTTGATAAGAAATATCAACCCGTCTTTATATCTAATTCTAAAAACGATCAATTGAGAAAATTGTAAATAAAGTATAGGGATGAGTGTAGTTTTATTTTATTATGTTGGTACGGATGTGACATCTACAGTGCCATGAACAAATATAAATCTGTCAGAATTTGAATTAGCTTTTTAAACTTGACGTTTCGTCAAAGTGGTACCAACCTAACATTTCCTATACAGAAATATAAAAAAATGCTGACGCTTTGACAATACCTACGATTTATCTCAATAACATAGATTCAGATGCAGCTAAACTATTAATTTTATATATTGTATGATAAAGTTATGTGCCTGGCCACATCAGATTTTTACTTTATCATACGCAGTATGTCTGTGTGTGTGTGTGTGTAAAAGATTTTTGTGGCGACGATTCCGGAGAAACTACTAAAGGTATCTGGACGAAAGTTCATATTTAGAAGTTTTATGGCCAAACTTAGAGCTGAAAAGCTTTTGGTTCAAAAGGGTCCAAAGGAACTGGCTATTTACTCTTAGCATTTTTCAATGATTTTGCAAATAGCCGTCATTTCTGTAACTTCGTCAAAATAGATAAATAATAAATTAAAGTAGAGGAAATTTTGTATAATTAATGTCTATAAAATTTTTTGGTAAAATTAATAGTTAATCGTGTTTACATTAATAGTAGGTAGGAAGGAAATTTTGAAACTTTTGACAGTATTCAGAACGTCAGCGGTTGCGAAACGTCAATTCAACACGCAAATGCGTGGAGAATGTGATGAGGAGGAGAAACACGCGCGCACGTACGCTATGTGAAACAATATCGAAACAGCTTGGTCCTTCCATGGTGTTTACAAAGTCAATGTGTATTTCAAGTGCGGATTGCGGATAGCAATATTGTTAGGCATTTTTCAAGGATTTTGCAAATGAGCCGCCATTTCTGTAATTTCGCCAAAATAGTTAAATAATAAATTAAAGTAGAGGAAATTTTGTATAATTTATGTCTATGACATTTTTTGGTAAAATTAATAGTTTAGCTGTAGGAGCAAATTCTATTTGATCGATATCGTGTCTGCATTAATATAGGATTTGCCAGATATTCTTATTCTAATGACAGTAGGTAGTGTTAAGGGCTGATTTTTTGACAATACCTGCTGTCAATATCTGTCAAATCCTGGCTAATTCGTTCTATTTTAATGCAAACACAATCGATCTCGATAGAATCTCATGCAGCTAAACTATTAATTTTATATATTGTATGATAACGTCATGTGCCTGGCCACATCAGATTTTTTTTTCAAATAACATTAGAAAAGAAGGTGTTTGTGTTTTAAATTGACGGTTAATTATATCCTTGGTAATTTAAGCTGTACATTACGACAATTAAAAATCTGTAAACTACATTAATCACGGTAATTTATTTGATAATTTACCCGGTAAATTATGCATTTACACCCCTGTCGTGATACATACGTTGTCATTTCAAACAAACAAAAATCGAGCGAAGAACACCTACCAGGTAACGAAAGATAAGAAATTGGTAATAACAACACAAACGTCTAATGGCAGATTTCAATACGCTTGTACTTGACATTACTGCGAATGTACTCGAGAATTGGTAAAATTTCTACGGAGTTATCAATCGGCGTACGAACAAGACGCGTATATTTTCGAAACTGCATGACGTCATTAGCCATAGCCTTTTCGTTATCGCACCACCTTTGAAAAACAAGTTTTTTTTGGGAGACGCTGAGGAACTGAGAGTCGTATAACGGTAATTTAAAATCTGAATGTTCGAAATTACATATAGAAAATTCTTTTAGAGAATATAGGCTAGATATCTCGAACATGAAATTTATAAGTTAATTATAATATTGATATTTATTTAGTTAAAAGAAACTAATAATCACAATAAATTTGGTTTCCTAAGTAATAAACTTATCAACTACTTAAAATTAGCCAATACATGAACCCGACATGATGTTTTAAAAAGACTTAGCGGACTACCGTTTTTTATATCACTTGGTAGGGTGTTGAACATCTTCAGTGCTTTATAATAAAATGAATTTTGTGTGCTGCTGTTTGTATATTTTGGTAATCTGAAGTGGTCGAGTGTTGTATTCATGCTGCTGACTATTGTATGTTAAATAATTACTCATATAATTTGGGAGTTTATTATTTATGCATTTATATACCAAAGTGAGTGCCCGATATACCGTTCCTTGTTTAACATTAAAAAAATTTAATTTACTCAGCATGGACTCGACACCGGTTAACCTGGAGCTTTGTAATAAAATTCTGAGTGCTCGATTTTGTTGTACTTGAATCTTTTTAATGTCTTTGTCTGTACACAAAAATATTATACTGCTGCAATAGTAAAAATATGGTTCTATAATCGTATGGTACAAAGATGTTCTAGCTTTTAATGTAAGTTTATTAGATATTCTTCCTAAGTAGCTAATCTTTCGACTCACCTTTTTAACTATATATTCCATATTACTCGTAAATTTCAAACTATTATCTAAAATGACACCTAGATATTTAAATTCGACCACTATCTCCACAACTGTGTTATCGATAACTATGTCTGGTGTAGGGTTTACCGAATTTCTATTTCCCAATACCATAGCTTTTGTTTTCAATACATTCAAACATAATTTATTTTCTTTATACCAATTTGATATCGATACTAGTTCCGAGTTTAATGTCGCGATTACATCAGGTAAGTTATCTCCTGCAATTGATATTAGTGTATCGTCTGCAAATAGGTGCATATCACAAGCTTTAACTTGTGAAGCAACATCGTTTATGTACAAATTAAATAAAACTGGTCCAAGCACAGAATCTTGTGGTATCCCTAAGCTGTTTATTAATTCACTTGACTCATTTTCTCCAATCCTAACCTTCTGTCTCCTGTTTGTTAAATAGTTTTTAAACCATTTCAATTCTTTTCCTCTGATTCCGTAAGTTTCCAATTTTTGTAGTAACTTTTGGCGACAAATTGTTTCGAAAGCTCTTTTCAAGTCTACAAAAATAGCAACTATCGTTTTACCGTCTTCTAATTCTCCTTTCCAATTTGCCAATACCAAATTTAGGGCCGTCTCGCATGAATCCTGAGCACGAAAACCTGATTGTTGGTCAGTAATAAATTGATTTTCATCCAAGTACTCACTGAGCTGTTGTTTAACAATAATTTCCAGTATTTGTTCTAGTTTTGGTAACATGTTAATAGGCCGAAACTCTTCGCATTTGGTGGTGTTCACAATTTTTTGTATTGGTATAATGGTACATACTTTCCAACTTCCAATTTCACAAAAAAGAAAACGGCTTTTCTACCACAACTAGAAACAAAAGTTGAAAATAAATTCTAATTGATGTTTCAACAATAGGAAGAAATTTTTAGTAAATAATGTCACTCTAAGGTAATAAACTTGAACTCAGAAAGCAGAATTCTGACGGATTTGCGAGAAAAACGAATTATTTCAACAAATAGAATTTGTTTAAGTAATGTTCTCTATGATAAAAAGATAATTAAATGATTAGAACGGTCAGTTTTCTAAAGAATGTAAATGTTTGCCTTTGGGTCGTTTTCATGGCACCGTGGGTGGGTTGGCCCCGTCAATTCCTTATACGTATAATAGGTTAAATTCTTCCTTGGGAAGTCCTCTACAAGTCCTATAACTTTAACATAAATTTTCCGAAACCCCGCATAATTATTCGAAAAATACCAAAAAGAAATATTTGAAATATTTTTGATTTTATGAGCTACATCGATTTTGCTTTGACACTTCACCATTTGCTCAGATCTAAATGGTTTTTTATTTCTGTCTCAACAAGCTATAACTACTTGTGTATAGAACACTTACGGTATTTCATTTTTTCATTTCAGAGTACCTTGAGTGGAGAAATCTTGTCAACCAGAGACCGCGGAGTTCCACCCAGCGTCATGGTCGAGGTAGGTCGCCAATAAAAAATATCAAAAGAATTCCGCAATTTTTTAACAAAAAATCGTAATTCTCTCTTAATTCTAATTTTGTGATCCGCGATTTTGGATCTGTCATTTTGAATTTTGCCATGTTTCTACCATATTTTGATTAAGCGTCCTTAAAAACAATAATTAAAAATGCTAAACTAAATTTTGTCAAAGATTTCTTTTATGTTCAATCAATGTTTGCCATTTTGGCTCTGCCATTGTAACTTTGAAATCTAATGCCAGAACTAGATTCAACGTCAACAAAACAGCTAAATGCCAATATAAGTCTAGGTTAGAAAGACACAGGATTTT
This sequence comes from Melinopterus prodromus, assembly GCA_964023965.1. NCBI lineage: Eukaryota > Metazoa > Arthropoda > Insecta > Coleoptera > Scarabaeidae > Melinopterus > Melinopterus prodromus. The sequence goes on along the minus strand of OZ030391.1, from coordinate 1,441,746 downwards.
TTAGAGCTTTCAATAAGTTGCTCAGGGCAGGAAATAGAAGGTATTTAGCAATTTGCAGATTTACTTTAATATTTTTCTGGATTAAAACCCAATATGTCTGGTCTATAAACAAAGGTCCATTGTCAGGCTGTTTAATAAGTTTTGAAACACAAACAACTTAACGAATATTCAATAATGTCGACTTCCGGTGGGCGAAAGACGGTTTGCATACTCTGCGGCTGTAACAATAACTCAATGAAAATAACTCGCGAAATGTCAACAATAGTGAATGCTGCTGCTGCTGCAAGTCAACGCAGTCCAGATTTGGACGCCGTTGACTCACGGTATTCAGTTCAAGGTCGAAATGTGCAGCAGCATAAGTCATACTAACCCACATTTGCAGATTTTATTTATACACTTTACGAGGCAGGCATAACAAAGTTATTAGCCGGCGCAAGTGCATGCACAACAAACCGTCGAAATTGGACGAAAACAGCGCATGAAATACGCATCGGATACTATCCAAATTTACAGTTATAGAATATTTCTCTAGTTGCAAAATATCTCGTTTTTTTCAAGGGAAGTTCATAGCGTGTAGCAAGCAAATAATCCATTGTAAGGGCATTTTAGTCTACACAGCACTACACAGAGAGAAATTTTTGTTTGATTCAAAGCATTGACTCAAAGAAATTTGTTGTATCAATAGAGGCAAGGAAATATTTATTTGCGGATAAAAACGCATTTAAACGCATGTAAAATTAGAGGATGGCGAATTGTTGATTTCATTTGATGTTGCTTCACTGTTTCCTAGTGTGCCTATTCCGGAAACTTTGGAGTTTCTTAGGGAATTATTGAGCAATAACAACTTTGACCCGTCAGAAATAGATGAATATGTAAGATTGACTGCCCGTTGTATGTCTCAAAATTGTTTTCAAATAAACGGAAAGTTTTTTGAACAACTTGAGGGAACTTCAATGGGCAACTGTCTCTCACCTTTTATTGCCAACTTGTTTATGAGCAGATTTGAAACCAATGTAAAGTCTATAGCACCATATTTCCCTAAGACTTGGGTTAGGTATATCGACGATATTTTTGCCATTTTTGACACCAAGAAGTGCAGTATTCAAGATTTTCTTCTCGTTTTGAATTCTAAATTCAACACCATTAACTTTACTGTAGAACAAGAAGTTAACGGCCAACTTCCATTTTTAGATACCCTGGTAGTCAGGAATAGCAAAAATATAATAGAAATTGACGTGTATCGGAAAGATACTAACACAATCAGGTTTATCTCTAATGATTCGCAGCATCCTTTTCAACAAAAATTGTCTTTTATTAGTTGTTTAGTAAATAGGTTATTGAAATTTCCATTGTCCGCAGATAGATATCAGTAAGAATTATTGTTTATTAAGAATGTTGTCATACATAATGGGTACCCTGAGAAAATAGTTGATAGAATGATTAAGAAGCAGAATCAAAAAATGTATGTAAATCAAATATCTACTTTAAATACTTTGTCTGCAGAAAAGAAGAAATATGTTAAAATACCGTTCGATTGTGCATATACAAGGGGTTTGAGAAGTATTTTTACATCACAAAATCTCTGTATAGTATATTCGACTCATAATAGCATAAAAAACCTTCCTGGAAACCCAAAGGATAAGGTAGATGTACTTGATAAATCTGGTATATATTGTATCAAATGTCATGACTGTGAAAAAGAATACGTAGGCCAGACTAGAAGAACAATTTTAACTAGGTTCAAAGACCATGTAGCTCATTTTAAATATAATCGTTTTGAAAAATGTAGTGTGGCTCAACATATTTTAGACACAGGTCATAAAGTAGTTGTAGATGACTTAAAACTTGTAAAAGCTGTGTCAAATAATAGGGAACTAAACAGCTTGGAAAGTATCATTATTCACTTGAATAGAGATAAATTAATAAATTCAGACAGGGGTCCTATACCTAGTTCGCCATTGTTTGACCTGCTTTAATTAAAACTTGTTTTTACGCATCAATGATCAAAATTCACTGAGGTGTGAACAACAAATGGGTATATATAGGGTAATTTTTAACATGGACGTCACTTCCACTAGTGATTTGCTTGGACAATATCCAGTAAAGATACTATGAAGTGCTAATCTCTCTTTTTCTCTTTTTAGGTTCTACTGAAGGTGTTTAGGTTCTAAAATACTTGTTGTGGTTAGGGGTTTATAATTTTATTATGATTTTAAATCTAACAATCCTATCGTCATCACCCTTTTATTTCTGTGATCTTTTATAGAAAGGCACGTTCTTGTTCTGGTAGCCCAACTCGTTATTTATCCCGGAAGTTATAGTGAAAATTTCGTAAACTTTGAACAATAAAAACGTTTTTATTTGAAAACGCCTTTTAGGAGAGACAGAACTGGGTCTTAACATTAAGAATGTCATGTGGTCACGTAGAGATATTAGGAAGTACCGTGCAGCAAATTTTGCTGTCAGGTTGTTTCTTTACTGTGTTTTCAAAGGTATTTTTGTCGTGGTTTATGCACTTTTGAACGACCGGTATGCATTGCCAAAGTTTTGCATGGCTAGGAAATAAACAATTTTGAAATATGACATGGTTGACCTTATATTTTCTAAAAAACTGCGCTTGACGTTAAGCGGCTAATTAGTTTAGTTGTAATGACCACGTGTAAACAAAATAGGGAAACTACATTGTACGTAATAATTTTTTTGTTGATTAGTTTTAAGGTTGTGAGCTTTCAAACACAGGGGTAAAAAACAGAGCTAAAAAAAACTATAACAACTTTAATAACTATCCCGGGGAAATTATTTAGGTACAGATGGATTTCTTTTTATGTTGCTTGTATAATTGGGAACAATAATTCTCATGATTGATTATGACATGAACGTTTACTTAAATGCAGGCATAATAATTAATGAAAAATATCGAATCGAACGGAAAAGACGAATAGAGAAAAACTTGAGGGTGGAAAAATGTTTTTAACTCTAATTTGTCATGATTAATTGTAGCCCTATTTCCATTCGGTACTTATCAATCGATTGCGTATGGTTCTCATAAAAAATATAAGCCCTAACACCAGTGGCGTGCGATGCATTTGTACATGGCCAGAAAAAAACACAAATCAATCAGAAACAAGTATGTAAAATTGGAACAGAAAAATAACTTAAATATGCCTCAGACATGTATAAAAATGTTAACCTTATCCTTTATTAACAATATTTACTACAATATTATTTATATGATCTCAATTCTCCTTTCTGCATTTTAAAAACATTTATGATATTTTCATAAAAATCCGGCTTTGATTGTAAGCTTTCTTACTTATGACATTAAGTTTTCTTATGACAGAAATAAAAGTGGCCGTGGTGTACTAAGTAAATCTTAAATAATTTTAATTTAATCCTAACAACCTTTCATACAAATAAGCAGAAAAACAAAGACTGATTCACAAAATGTATTTTAATACATTATCTCAAACTTGTACATAGTTTGTAACGGCAAACATAATCATAACTCAAGTTTGTTGTCATCAGCCACTTGTGTGAGCGAAGCGCAAATAGAAGATAGTACTGGCAATCATTTGATTTAGTATTTACTTTTTATTTTCAGTAAATTGATAACAGAACAGCCGAAATAACACACCTGTTTATCGTATGACAAAATATTTAAACTTCTATGTGCGGGGCGAATAAAGATAGCACTTTTTTTACTGCTTTAAGTCAATATTTTGGGCGCCAAAGGTAGAAGTAGCCTTTGTTATCAAATGCAATAGGAAACATATGGAATAATTAATTAAAATTAGAGCAAAACGCCCATAATTCTAAAATTGATGAACAAAAAATATATATAAAGTGTGTCTTACACCTGAATGTGTACACCTAGAGGCAAAAATGTTGATAGTCATACACCGTATGTAGAAATTATTCAGGAGAATGACACACTTTATTTAATTTTTTGTTCAATAGTTTTACGGTTATAATTATGAGGCTTCTAGTTCTAACACAAAGGCCAATAGTATCAAAACTAGAAATAACAGCTAGGGTGATTCTTTCGTGCGCGGTTACATGTACCTGAAATTTTATTGACTATATAACCGAAATATTTAAAAACTAAAACGTGAACCGCTAATACTGATTTTGATTTGTTAGGATATTTAAGGTCACTTTCTGTTATAAGAATGTTTAGATTACTTTATTGATGTAATGTTTAATTTTTTGACATTAGGTACTTATTGGCAATATTATTTAGTTTTTGAATAGTTTCTTAAAATACTCCCAGGAATGATTTTGAGGCATTATTTCCTATCAAAAAGTAAACACGACATCGTCGGAACGAATCTCAAAAATTTGTATGGTCTCTTATGGCAAAATGAAATGCGATTTCCGTTGTTTCGATGTGCGTTGTACTTTCTAAGAACGTAGCTCTGATGCAAATCGAGACTCTAGTGTATTTTTGTGCGAAACTCCGATCAAAATTCATTGATTATATTTTTAGATAAATGTCCGAAAATATCAGACAGCGCTTCTATAATACGAAGAACAAACTAACGTAAATTACTTGTTTCAGTATTTCAGGCAATATTTTAACGTGCAGCTGGACACAAAATGTGCAGAGGGAATTGTAGAGAAAGAAAAAAATTAATTAAAATGACGAAAAAAAAAACTATTTTGTAATGGAATTTAGAGCGGATGAACCCAATGTTCCAAAATGATTACAGCAAATTTTATATTTCTTAAGCCTTGTGAACTGCACTTCATATTAACTTACTTCTTCCTGAATTACTTTCCGTTTACAAAATCCATGTTTTCTAGTCTTATCAAAATTAGCAAAATTATTAATTGACATTTTCTCGAATAGGCTCTCATTCAACCTGGTAGTTTTTATTTTTTTTTAAATCAATAGAAAATAGTGACCTGCTGTAAATAAAAATAAAAAAACACGTGCAATAAATTTAGTTGTAAAAATTGTATTTTATAACACGTAATTGCCTTTTCGAGTTTTTTTTTTTAAATAATGCGATGTAAATGATAACATGAATTAAAATGATTATATTCTTTATGTTCAATTTATTGATGAGCATAAAGTAGATACCTCACTGTATACTGATTGATATTCATTTCATCATTTTCTAGCCTTTCATATGTATTTTACTGTCAGTACACATACGGTATTTTACATTTGTTTATTATAATTTTCTTAAATTGTTATTTTAGCTATTTGCAACTATATAATGAGGTATTTATATTGTTATTTTTTTACATCTTAAAATGCAAGGTAAAAGACTCTATGAAACGTTGGTATTGCATATTATTGGCCTTTAGATTTCAATAAATGCCCAAGAGCGAAAACTCACAAAATCACCACAACCATTTGCAACAACATCTTTTCTTTTGAGATAAGACTAGAACGTAGTGTAATAAAAAATAATAATACGATAGTGGGAAAAATCTTTAAAATACTGCCTGCGGTATTTCTCTAACTGTTACTTTAGCACACACAGTCCGATAAAGTATAGCAATCGTGCCGAAAAAAAAAACGAGATTTTAGCGGAAATATGTCCTTTTGGATCCCGTGAACATATTTGACTAAGGTACAAAAATCTGATGTGGCCAGGCATATGACTTTATCATACTATATATAAAATTAATAGTTTTGTTGCATGCGATTCTATTTGATCGAGATCGGTCGCGTCTGCATTAAAATAATACGAGTTAGCTAGGATTTGACAGATATTCTGATTCTATTGACAGTAGGTACTGTCATCATCTCCATCAGATAGAACAAAAAGCTTTTTAGCTCTAAGTTTGGTCTTGAAACTACAAATGTGAAGTTTCGTCCTGATACCTTTAGCAGTTTCTCTGGAATCGTCGCCACAAAAAAAAAACACACACACACACAGAGATTTTTTAGTACCTTGGTCAAAAATGTTCAAGCGACCCAAAAGGACATATTTCCGCTAAAGTTTAATTTTTTTTGCGACACGGTTACAATACTTTTTCATACTACGTATGATAAAGAAACAAATAATTGGGAAAAAAGTTGGTGTCAGCAGAACTACTGTTATTCTACAATGTGATCTAGGCTATACAAAAAGATTTCGAACTCCTGCATAAGAACATCCAAAACGTCTGCGTAAAATCCAAACTATTGTCTTTAATGGTTTCTTTTTCTATAAAATAGGTGACAATTAAGTGAAATATGTTTAAGGTCACATAAAACTGATTGTAATGCTTATGTTTCTACACATTTTTTTTGAAATTCATGGATTTCTATAGAAATATTTCGTTGCAAATAATTTTGTTAGCACCGATTACACGAGCACTGCCTAGTCGAATAGAATTCGCCCAGGCAAAAGATCGAAGATTACGTTTAGTTAAAACATGAAGTCTCCGGGCCAAAATGACCATGTTGGCAACTCTATATAAGTAACAAAACTGTTCAAAACACACACACACACATTGACACATTAAATACACAATCCATCAATAATACTTCCTCACTTGCATTTAACTTAAACAGACACACGTGCGTCCTAAAATATACTCAAAATTTACCAGATAATCACGAACTGCATACAATCTCACACCCCGGAAGTACTCTCACAGACACACACACACACAGACATGCCACGTAAAGTATAAACACAATACACTCCAATACACCTACAACAAAACCAGCGCACATTCGACCAGAAACACACGAATCAAACGCCAAAAATTTACTCACTTTATTCTTCAACTGTTTCCTAACTTGATATCCCCTGAAGCTCGCTTGTATCTTAGTGGCCGCCTCTTGTTCCATAGTTTTCTTGACGATCGTTGAATTGTTGCGTTTCGCTGTTTCCATAGCGACGTCCGAACCAGCGCACTCGAATTTTTCGTTTGAATCGTCGGCGAGCGCCCGCTGCGTGTTCTCAGTTTCTGACGCGCCGCTGTGCGCTTGCGTCGGTGGCGTCGCTGAGTCGACGGACGCCGCTGAGTAGTCGAGGGCGTCCACGTTCGTCTCGCTGCTGCCAGGCGATGACGTCACGAGCGCAGCACCTGCTAAATGTGAAGAAACTACCGTGATATAGTTTGACCCTGGTGGTGGTATCGTTCAAAAGTTGGTTACTAATGAATAGGATGGGTAATGATGGACGAGACCGTGGTGTGGTTTGTCGTGCGGGTGCGGGGGGGAAAATGTGGGGAAATGGTCGATTGATCGTGCTTTTGTTGATCGTAGGTCATTTGTCAAGGTAGCAGGGAATAAAGGCGGTGAAGTTGCGGTGAATTGTCACTGTGAATGTATGTTTTAGAGTTTTAAAACTGTTTCCAAAATGATGGTTTAAGAGGCTGGTTCAGCCTGACTTCAGGACTGTTCTTTTGTTGGTTCTGGTGGTCCCCTATTGGTCCAATGACTGAAACTGTACGATAGGGTGGGTGCACATTGGGGTTTAGACCCAAAAAGCTGGCCATAAATCAAATTTCTAAATTGTTAAATTCCAAAAAGTAAACCAGTTTCTGGGATAGGTAAAAGATCGATGTATTAAAAGGCGGCAATATTATAGTATACATATTTGACATTACAACTACTGAAAGATCTGCTGCGGATAGGCGCGGATGCGGTTTTTGCGATTTTATTTCTAATACGTTGTAAAGGAAAATCCAAAAATTGATGTACCGGCTTATATGTAATTTGGTGCAATTTCTTGGTACCGTGATAGTAGAGGTAATTTAGAACATATTTAACCATATTTAGCTATATACAAATGGTTACGGTTATCGAGATATTGACAACTTTATGTTCAATGCATCTTGTATGTTGTAAATGCCGTTATGTACGTATATTTTTCCGTTTTGGATCATGTATAGTAAACAACCCCGATGACCTAGGGTCTTAAAAATCATCCGAAAAAACCTTAAACTTTGTACTTGTATTGCATTTCTTGGAAATTGGTTGCTTGAAGCCAATCGGATTCATATTCAAGGCAAGAAAATACATCGAAAGCACCTACTCGCATACATAGTTCACTGGGTTAAATTGGATTCTTGTTGAGGAGAGACAATAATAAGTTTGTGAATAGAAACTGGTTAGGCGTTTTCGATAAATGTGTTTATGCGGAATGCGAATGCGGGTTCAAAACATGTGTATTAGGGTCATACCACTAAACAACGACTGTTACAGCTTGAAGTATGATCAAATTTCGAAAGATATCATGGAAACAATAAGTATAAATATTAGACAATTTTGAAATAATACTCAAAATAACAGATTTTATAGTGATAAATACGGTAAAATAGGTTCTTAATTGTCTCTATCACGTCTTAAAAGGAACGCATCGACCGAAAAACAGCATGAATAGCATATGTACCGTTTCAATACACAATATCGACTGGTGTAAACTTTCATTTTCTTTCTCTACCACTGGTCTATAAAAATAAAACTTTTTCAGGATTTTCTTACAACATAACAGACACATATAAAGCCTTATTAGGTGAAAAAAATAATTTTGGCCATGTTTTCAGGTGAAATACCCCACTGTGGGGTGGTTCAAAAATTAATTGCAAAATTTTTTGTGGTGACAGAAAGCAACGATCCCCTCAAATCGATTCCAAATCCAAAAAAAGTGGACACGTATTTATTTTTCTTCGAAATTTTGATTTTTAATGGTGGCCATGGATGCTTCAATTTTACAAAAGAAAATGCATGGGAAAAATACATTGTTTTGGTATTTTTCGAATAATTGTTCAGGGCTTGGGAACACTTAAGATTAAAGTTATACCACTTGTAGAGGACTTTTCAAGGAAGAATTTGCCCTATTATACATATGGATTTGACGCTCCCAACCCCACAATGCCATGAAAACTGCCCTAAAATGAATAATAATTTCATTCTCTTTTTTCTCGTAGAAATTATATAGCGTGGCATTATTCTTAAAACATTTTGTTCCTATTGTTTAAACAATCGATTCACTGCATGCTTGCAAGCTGTTTTCGATCAGCTGTTGGGACACAGTTAACTTGGTACATATTTCCGCTAAAATATATTTTTTTTCGACACGATTACAATTCTTACCACATATGATAAAGTAAAAGGTATGTAAGTGATTTCAATATTTTTGTAAATATGAAATACATAATGTTCTACTTATTTAAAAAGAAAGCAGTTGCCAATCGCATAACTTCCAAATAGGATTAAAGAAATTAAAAAATATTTTTTTTCAGTATTCAGTTAGCTTTGAAGAAGCGAGCAACGTGGTTAGCGAAACTGCAGCATTTACGAATCTTGACACACGGCTTAACCCGGAAGCAATTTATCTTCTAAATAAAACTTCTCTAGCGAAAATTGCAAGTCTCAGAAAACACTGTAAAATTAGACAAATAAAGTATTAGAAAAAATCAGTTCACCCATGTTGGATTTTGTTAACATAGTAGTTTCTAAAATATTCCATAAATTACAAGGCCGGAAGAAGATTATTAGGATTAATCTGGAAGGAACTGAAAAAATGGAATTGAAAGTTCATAAATTAAGTGTTAAGAAAAAATGCCAGACCTTTTCGTGAAAAAAGGGGCGCACTGAAATAATATAGTTTGAACGTTTACATACATTTGTTACACAATTCCTTATATTTAGTACCTATCTATTTGATATCTACTTATTGTTGTTGATTTAGCTAAATAATAAATTACTGTAATTTGCAACCGAAAACAAATAAATATATTTGTTGCTTCCCTGTAGATTTATAACTGTATTATTTTCATTTTACGAAATCTACTATTTGTCATACACGACTCTATTGTTAAAATATACATGTCATGTTTGTGTATGCGTTGGTCCCAGTGTCGAGACATACAAATAAAGCACGTTCTAAAAATGGGTTACGAAATTTACATTATCGCTGCAAAGTTATCTTAATGTAGCTTAAAAATAGGCTCACAGAATATCTACCCTATCTTTAGCGTCACAAACGAAATAATGCATACTCTAAGCAAGTGAAATCCTTTTACATCGACAGAATAATCGAACCAATTTTATTCAAAACTGAAATAGAATAATAAAAGCATAATCAATATATCTATTCTAATAAAAAAAAGTCGATCTGAAATTACTTCTAAAATCGCATTTATTTCACCCATACAATAGAAAGCCTCTAAATTATTTAGAATAACGGTGCCTACTGCGATCTAATGTCATTTCATTGATTGTAACCTTCAGTAACACAAAACGGTTCAATACAAACAATACAAACATAAAAGTTCACTTGGAAATTCACCCATGGTCGCATAGATTTTGTTTATAAATAGAATAAAATTCCTGAAACTGTGTGTATGTATGATTGTATGTGTGTAACGTATGTCTAAAACGTTTTGGCACAAATGTAATTAATAAACAAAGATGAGTTATTTAAATTGATGTCATTTCTGACATAATTTTACTATTTTTGGTTTTATTTTTTTACTTTATCATACGCAGTATGTAAAGTATTGTAATCGTGTCGAAAAAAATTTTTCAGATTTTAGCGGAAATAGGTCTTTATGGGTGCCCTGAACATTTTTGACCAAGGTACAAAAAAATGTCTGTGTGTGTGTGTGTGTGTATGTGTGTGTGTGTGTGTGTGTGTGTGTACCCAATTTTTGTTAATTCATTTCCGGAGAAACTACTAAAGGTATCGGCACGGAACTTCATATTTAGAAGTTTCATGACCAAACTTAGAGTTGAAAAGCTTTTGGTTCAAAAGGGTCCAAAGGAACTGGGTGTTTACTCCAAGCCTTTTTCAAGGATTTTAGAAATCAGCCGCCATTTCTGTAATTTCGTCAAAATAGTTAAATAATAAATTAAAGCAGAGGAAATTTTGAATAATTTATGCCTATGACATTTTTTGGTAAAATTAATAGTTTAGCTTTTTAGTTTATTCTAAGCCTTTTTCAAGGATTTTGGAAATGAGCCGCCATTTCTGTAATTTCGACAAAATAGTTAATTAATAAATGAAAGTAGAGGAAATTTTGAATAATTTATGCCTATGACATTTATTGGTAAAATTATTAGTTTAGCTTCAAGAGCAAATTCTATTTGATCGAGATCGGTCGCATCTGTATTGATATGAAATTACATAGTAGCCAGGATTTTGACAAATATTTTTTTGTGTTGTCACATTCGAAAACAGCTGATCTCATCAGAGGTTGGAGAACCACTATGGAACGTGCCGCTGTAGTGCGCAAAATTATAAAATACAAATTTCAAATAAAATAAGATCACCAATTTGATTGTTTGTTGATAAGAAATATCAACCCGTCTTTATATCTAATTCTAAAAATGATACATTGAGAAAATTATAAATAAAGTATAGCGACGAGTGTAGTTTTATTTTAGTATGTTGGTAGGGATGTGTCATGAACAAATATAAATCTGTCAGAATTTGAATTACCTTTTTAAGGTGCGTTTTCATTAGTGATAATGGCAGTGAGCAGACGCCGTTATAGTATTTCAAATAGAAAATTGCTAGTGACTCATGTTTATGTACATGCAAACTAATATGTGTCATTATCACGAAATGTAGGAACTACTATAATTTCGTATTCTACCACCGCCATTAGCTACCATTACCTACCAATCGGAACGCACCTTTCGTCAAAGTGGTACCAACGTAGCATTTACTATACAGAAATCATTTATTTTTTTTTTAATACGTATTTCTTAAAAAGCAACACAATAAACGTTGATGTCGCTCCTGCCAAAAACTAGATAGCGCGACTCGCTCACATGCGACGGCGACACTCCGCCTTCGGTGACGCTCCGCATCACCGCTCGTCGCGCTATTCCATACTTTCGGCATTTGAGACATAAATAACTATTATTCTAATGACGTAGTGTAGGTAGTGTCAAATGCTGATGCTTTGACAGTACCTACGATTTATCTCAATAGAATAGATTCTCATGCAGCTAAACTATTAATTTTATATATTGTATGATAAAGTCATGTGCTTGGCCACATCAGATTTTTTTTTAATGGCGTCGTCATTTCTTTGTGATACTTTAGAAAGAAATTAGAACTAGAATTCTTTTTACAAAGAGTTATATGATATAGAATGTTTCGAATAATGGATATTTGAAATCAGGTATAAGAGAATGATGAAAATGCTTTATACAAGAGTTGTTTGACCCACCTTTTTCCACAATAAAATAATATTTCTATGTATTTAAAGGATGTTGTATTTAAGATGGGGGAAAAATATGTACCTTATTTTCATTTAATGAAACGTCCTGTATATTTTGACACATTACTAATACTGAAAAAGTTGTTTTTCCAACTACATCCGGTTGAAATCTTGCTAACCGATTAATTTCTGAGATATATGCAATTTTTATTTAAGAAAATGTGATAGGGGGCATTTTTATCGACATTTCTACTTTATCATACATAGTATGATAAAGTATTGTAATAGAACCGAAAAAAAAAATCTGATGTGGCCAGGCACATGACTCTATAAACTAGAGTACTAAAGGTATAGGTACGAAAGTTCATATTTAGAAGTTTCATGACCAAACTTAGAGCTGAAAAGTTTTTCGTTCAAAAGGGTCCAAAGGAACTGGATGTTTCCTGTAAGCATTTTTCAAGGATTTTGCAAGTGAGCCCCCATTTCTATAGTTTCGTCAAAGTAGTTAAATAATAAATTAAAGTAGAGGAAATTGTCTACAATTTCTGTCTAGGACATTTTTTTGACAAATTTAATAGTATAGCTGTATGAGCAAATTCTATTTGATCGAGGTCGTGTCTGCATTAAACCTAGTTAGCCAGGATTTGACAGATATTTTCATTCTAATGACAGTAGGTAGTGTCAAACGCAATAATATTTGGAATAAACAAATTATAAGTGTGTTCCCATGTTTAAACACCCTTGTTTAAAAGAGTAAAAGAGTACCCTGTATAGCATATTTATTTCTCTGCACGTTTTTCTATACCTATGGGTTTTGATTACTATTTGACAGTCAATATCTGTAAGGAAATATTGTGCAACGTGTAGTTTTAATTGTCATTTTAACATATACAATACAAGCACCAATTTATTGAGAAACAATTGAATACCTTTGCACGAGTACAATCTAAGTGTTTCTTTTTCATTGCGCCTAAATGCAACATCCTGTATAAATGAAAATAATATTGTTTAATTCACGTAAACATGAATTGATTCAAAGAAATCCCAAAGAAATATATTATTTGCGTAAAAATTGCGTTCGTTTGGTAGAAAGAACGTTTATTTTTGTCAAACAACTTATGTTTTCAGTTAAAATTTACAATTTGTATATTATAACGAACGTGATTTATTTAGTTTTAATGATAATTATAATTGCGTTGAGTGAAAAAATTAGTCTACTATTTATACTCAAGATAAGACCGAACTGCGAGGAGAGTGTTTACAGCACCATCTAACAATACAGTTAGGTGAGCTCCTAACACTAAAAATAAATTTGTTTGAATCAAACTTAGATTTCTTTGCCGTAAAGATTTTTTTTTTAAACCTAGTTGTATCAATTTCTCCGCTGTGAGTGGAATTTCAGATATTTTCTCTTTCATGTAATTTATTATTGATTCGGAGGTAGCCAGATCAGATGTAAACACGGTGCTAATTTTACACAAAACACACGCCTAGGTAAGTTCAAATATTTGGTTCGCTTGTATACCTCTCTTCCTGCGCAGCATCCTTACACAAATTACCCAATCCTTAGGTAAAATAAACAGCCTGAGAACGACGTGAGACGCTCTGCTCTTTATAAAGTGTCAAAATAGTTAGGCTAGATCAGTTATAGTTTCGTCTCACACGTACATACATCACCCGATACAACACAAAAGAATTACTCATGTCAGCGACTCGTCTATTATAAAATGAGACTTGAGTACCAGCGGTAACATCACAACACTATCCTCTAAAACAGTGGTTCCCAAACGTATTTTGTCCACCGCCCCCCTTTCGAAGAAATTTGGCGTTGGTGTTAGCCTCCTCGTGAAAGCAACTCAACCTTTTGATACATAGGAAAGAAATAAAACACTTTGAACTCAAAATTTTAAATTGGATTTGCTACAATTCGCATATGATTAATATAACACGAAGATAAATATTAATATTGTTTTAATATTGAAAGTAATCCTAGTAAGAAGGATGTGCCTAGTAGGTCAACATTTGGCTTTAGAATAATCAGCAACATCCTTAGATTCGGTAGTCCGAACATTCGCTAATCCGAACACCCAAAAAGAAATAATAAATAAAAAAATTAAAATTTGTCTACTATGGTCATACAGACCATTCATACAGATTATACAGGGTCCTGCAACTAAGCTCCCGTCTTCTGTAGCTCACTTACTCATTAAGCTAAGAGTTTGACATTTTGCAGGCTTACCCTGTACTTCAAGGTACAATTCAAGAAATTATTTTTTATTATACAGGCTGTTCCAAAAATGTGCAACGCCATGGTAATATATTTTTTTAAATTGCATGCTATACATTTTTCTACACATTTGGAAGCCTTTTATGGTTGCCTACATATCACCAAAATTTTATTGAAATCGGTTGAGTGACCACTGCGGAAAAAATTAAAAACAAAAAAAATTGATTTTGCATCGTAGGCTTTAAAAATCAATAAAAACCACAAAATGCACCTCGTTAATAAAATTTTGCGACGTGCTTATTAAGTTAGATGTAATAGTCTCGTTAACCAAGTGACTTTGATCCAAATTATACAGGCTGACCAAAATCGAGTGTCAAACTTGTCAAACTTCAAAGCGCGCTATTGTTCTTATTTTAGATTGCAACCCATAATTTTTTTTAGGTGAAACGATGCGGAATTAAAGAATAAATATTGTTTCTGAATACAACCTCATCACAATTCCGAATATTTTAAAAGTTATTCGCCAAAAACTCATTTTTCAACGTTTCCAACGGCAATTTTAGGTAACAAATATCGTACGTGGCGTTGAAAAACAATTTATTATATAAAATATAACGCAGAGAGGTATTTTAGATTTTACTGTACTTAATTAAGTAGTTATTCAATTGCTAAATATACTGCAAAATTTACCTATAGCCACATTTCCGTCCTTACCGCTATAGGTAAATTATGCAGTAAATTTAGCATTTGAATAACTACTTAATTAAGTACACTCAAATCTAAAATACGTCTATTATTTTTTATGAAATAAATTGTTTTTCAAAGCCACGTACGATATTTATTATCTAAAATTGCCGTTGGAAACGTTGAATAATGAGTTTTTGGCGAATAAGTTTTAAAATATTGGGAATTGTTATGGGGTTGTATTTAGAAACATGTTTATTTTTTAATTCTGCATCATTTCAGATAAAAAAAATTATGGGTTCCAATTTAAAATAAGAACAATAACACGCTTTGAAGTTTGACAAGTTTGACACTCGATTTTGGTCACCTGTATAATTTGGATCAATGTCACTTGGTTAACAAGACTATTACATCTAACTTAATAAGCTCGTCGCAAAATTTTATTAACGAGGTGCATTTTGTGGTTTTTATTGATTTTTAAAGCCTACGATGCAAAATAATTTTTTTTTTGTTTTTATTTTTTTCCGCTGCGGTCACTCAACAGATTTCAATAAAATTTTGGTGATATGTAGGCATTCATAAAAGGCTTCCAAATGTGTAGAAAAATGTATAGCATGCAATTTAAAAAAATATATTACCATGGCGTTGCACATTTTTGGAACACTCTGTATAATAAAAAATAATTTCTTGAATTATACCTTGAAGTATAGGGTACGCTTGTAAAATGTCAAACTCTTAGCTTAATGAGTAAGTGAGCTACAGAAGACGGGAGCTTAGTTGCAAGACCCTGTAGACCAAAACTTCAAATCGAAAGCTTGTGTCACATCAAAAGATATTGGCTAACTAAACCTTTTATTCTATTTTTATCCGTTGAATTCTGTTGTAGTAGATTTTAATCCTTTTGCTATGACTTAAAATACCGTATAATTACATCAAATTTATTACTGTTTCTACTGCGACTAAGCATCGTAGGATTACCTATTCTGACTCGAATGTGAAATTATTTCGTGTATAACTTTCAGAAGTCAAACATCGTATTTTCAGTTGTGATAGCTGGCCTACGCACAAATATTTCTGATTGAGCTAGTAATAAAATAAAATTCGAGTATCAATATAAGGTCTCGCATACATATACGTTCGATATCGTATGTCTAATTTTGTGGAATACTTAGTAAGTATGTACGTAAGCATGTATCTGGTACAGGTGTGACGTTCGTCACTCTGACGAACGTGGCTTGGACATTTTCACTGGTGAGGCCTATTTTTACTTCTGAAGTTCGCGTCTAGCACATTACATATTTAAAACGTGTACCCAGTGCTATTTTTAGCATTGTTTTATTATCCAGTTTTGTCGATTCTTTAATGTACGAATGAGAACTAATTTTTCTACGTTGCATTCACAATCCGCTTATTGTCACACAGTTTTCGGTGTTATAATTGAGAGATTGTAACACCGTTTAAAACCGTTTTAACACAAACTTTATTTCTCAATTTCAACCCTATCAAAAGCAACCCCATTGTTACTAGATTATTTAACTATTTTTCGTATATTTATAGGTGCAGTATTATTATACTTACTAGGTTTCAAAACTTTAAAACTATATTTGTATCTAAACCACCCCCAAAACCAACCCCATAAGCGCCAGATTTTTTTTACAATTTTTCATGTATTTGCAGGTACAAAATTATCATACTCACAAGATTTCAGAATGTTCACGCCAAATATTTCAACCTCCTTTAAAAAATCCCGTATATAGCTGAAATGTTTTTAACTATTTTACCGCGTAACGACTATTTAAAGTTCATTTACAAACAAAAATTAATTTGATCAATTTAAAGTGCGAAATGAACAACTGTGCAGCGTAGTGCTCGAAAACAATTTTTTTTTGTGGGCACAAGAATGTATTTTTCTGTGCAGCATTTACACCGTTATACGATGGTGTACCAATCTCACAAGAAAATTCAAATAAAAATTCGTTGCCGCAGAAATTCTCCAGCTGTGAAACGAATGGGTTTTTCTGCGGTTCGCAATGTTGAAATGCCTTTTTCTCGAATATAATGTTTTTAACTCTATAATATCTGGACACCGACATGTTCGAATATATTTTATTATGTCGATTTCTTAACGAGTGACGAATGCATTTCTTAACGAGTGACAAATGCAGTTGACAAATTAACCATGCTTATTAATTAATAAGGAAAGCGAAATTACACATTCCACAATGTTCCTGCAAACTTTTAGTTCTTGGTTTTCGTCGCAAAGAGGTTCAATTAGTTCATAGACTGCTAGCATAAAAAGCACTTCATAATACTGACTATTTACATACCCTGAAAAAGTCTAATAAATCTAAAAGGCGAATATATATCGGCCCGACAATGGTATTGGCCCGACAAAGGTATTGACAACGACAAATTGTGCACGATAAAATATGTACTCAGCACGACAAATTTGGTATTCCCCACGACAATTGTTAACACGACAATTAATTGACTAGCACGACAGATTATGTAGTTATACTTTTTCAGCTGTTTGCGCAAAGTATTGGTTATTTTGATTTGATTTTCGAGTTTTAATGATTTAATTTTTTGGTTATATAAAACTTAATTAACAGCTGTAGTGTGGGGTATGCAAAAATTTAATAAAAGCACAACTAAAATTTATAATATTGTATTTAAATAATGAAATAAATAAACAATAATTCCAGTACAATAAACAAATAAACTACAAATAAACAATAATTTGAATTATTGTCTTGTATTTTTGTGTATGTGAATATTTTTATCCTTTAATTTAGTAGAATCAATGTAGTATGTATGCAATGTAATATTTAGTATCCACTTCATGAACTTTTTTGTTTAATTGTAGCCATTGAGATGTTTCTCGTCCATTCCTTTAATGAAGTTGTTTGTTGTCAGTAAAATTGTTCATAGTTAGGTGACAATGTATCTCGATATCATAGTATTTCACATATTTGCAGCTACATAGTTAATTTGTCAAAAATACAATGGTCGAAGCTAAGTGACTATCCTGACCAACAATGAACAAAATCGAGCAAGTGAAAACTATTTTTACTTTATCATACGCAGTATGATGAAGTATTCTAATCTTGCCGAAAAAAAAAATTTGAGGTTTTAGCGGAAATAGGTCTTTATGGGGCCCCTGAACATTTTTGACCAAGGTACAAAAAAATGTCTCTGTATGTGTGTGTGTCTGTGTGTGTGTAAACGATTTTTATGGCGACGATTCCTGAGAAACTACTAAAGGTATCGGGACGAAACTTCATATGTAGAAGTTTTATGACCAAGCTAAGAGCTGGTTCAAAAGGGTCCAAAGGAACTGGCTATTTACTCTTAGCATTTTTCATCGATTTTGCAAATGATCCGTCATTTCTGTAATTTCGTCAAAATAGATCAATAATAAATTAAAGTAGAGGAAATTTTGTATAATTTATGTCTATAACATTTTTTGGTAAAATTAATAGTTTAGCTGCAGGAGCAAATTCTATTTGATCAAAATCGTGTCTGCATTAATAGTAGATAGCCAGGATATTTTGAAACTTTTGACAGTATTCAGAACGTCAGCGGTTGCGAAACGTCAATTCAACACGCAAATGCATGGAGAATGCGATGAGGAGGAGAAACACGCGCGCACGTACGCTATGTGAGACAATATTGAAACAGCTTGGTGTTTCCATGGTGTTTTCAAAGTCAATGTGTATTTCAAGTGCGGATTGCGGATAGCAATATTGTTATGCATTTTTCAAGGATTTTGCAATTGAGCCGCCATTTCTGTAATTTCGTCAAAATAGTTAAATAATAAATTAAAGTAGAGGAAATTTTGTATAATTTATGTCTATGACATTTTTTGGTAAAATTAATAGTTTAGCTGTAGGAGCAAATTCTATTTGATCGAGATCGTGTCTGCATTAATATAGGAGTTGCAAGATATTTTTATTCTAATGACAGTAGGTACTGTCAGAGGCTGATTTTTTGACAATACCTACTGCCAATATCTGTAAAATCCTGGCTAATTCGTTTTATTTTGATGCAAACACGATCGATCTCGATAGAATCTTATTCAGCTAAACTATTAATTTTATATATTGTATGATAAAGTCATGTGGCTGGCCACATCAGATTTTTGGTAAGGTTTTCTCCATAAACTGTTCGATTGTTTATTGATGGCACTTAGCTTAGATTATTGTATTTTTGACAAATGAAGTAGGTATTTACTTGGAAATATGTGAAGTGTTCTGACTCATCGATTATTTTTCTTGTGTAAGTTAATAACTGTGGTATGTGAATTTATTGTAGTAAACAAACCAAAAATATTTCCTTTTTGATATGATTAAATTAAACGTATCGATCGATCTCAAATTTCGCAGCAATCAAGTATTTTTCATGCTTATTAATTAATAATTAATAAGGAAAACAAAATTACCCATCACACCATGTCCCTCCAAACTTTTAGTTCTTAGTTTTCGTTGCAAAGACGTTCAATTAAGTCATAGACTGCTTGCTTAGAAAGCACACCATAATACTGACTATTTACATCCTCTGAAAACCTCTAATAAATCTAACATAAGACACTGAAAAGTCAGTGCAAAGAAAGTATGATCAAGAACCAGCTTACAGAAGAACAACAAAAAGCAGTGCAAGATAACGAATGAAATAGGCACGATCATATCAAAAGCTTTCTTCTCTTAAGTGCGCAAACAAATGATCAGTGGTGTTACTTACTATTATTACAAATACTTGACCTGGAACCTGGTTCATCTGAACAGCCACTGGAACGATGGTATCCTGGTCGTTGGTCGAAGCTTGTACCAGAACAGTTGATCCTGGCCGAATATTCTCTGGTTGCAAGTTGCACTGAATTCCTTCGCTGACGTGCTGCGTCAATTGTTTTGGCTCGTCCATGGATGACCGCGAACTGCCCAAATTTCCTTTTACAGGGATCGAGTCATAGATCTCTTTCTTCTTGGATGCTGCGCGTTCTTCTGTTAATTTTTCGTTGTCGAAACTGAGTTTTAGAATTTCGGAGAATGCCCTTTCTTGGGATGTAGCCGGTATTTTGTGTGGTAAGTTTTCTTGGTGTAGATAGAATGGTTCTGATTTATTTTTGATGTTCCGAGTACCACTTCCGCCTTTTTCTTCGATATTTTCTTGTATATTATTACCTATAATAAAATTATTAACGATTGGTTTTGACTGCTTAAAAAGCGACGTACCAATGTGTTTTGTGTGCTGTTGAAGCCCATTGACGACAGGATATGGTGTATTTGTGTCGCCCAATCCGGAAACTAGAAATACAAATTTATTGTAAAATATTATAGTTACACTCCAACCAAATCAGATCTAAAAAATTGTCAAACTTAAAATAAATTTCTAACAAGCTGGCAACAAAACTCACTGAGGGGTGATACTAATAATATGCAGTTTTGGATGAAGATTTTTATGGTAATCATTTTAACATCAACTTATTTTAGGCTATTGTCAACTGTTTCCGAGATAATGTGAAATCGATGTCGAAATCGTGCATTTTTCTAAAAATCACTCTGAGGTAACTAATCAAGATGAAGAAGTGAGAAAACTCATTCTAGACAGTAAAAATGTCACTTTTTTTGAGAGATATGGTTTATTTGAGATTATAATATGAATTATATAAAATAAATAATGCTATGTTAAATATCAAATAACTTAAGAATTTTATATCGAATATTTTATAACACTATTATAAAGTTCGATAGACAACCTTTCTAAAAGTGCCAAATTTAGTAGGTCTATGGTCAACAGATAAAAAGTTATTAAGTATCTAACTTAAAATTTATTACCTACGCAAGAATTCTTAAATTAATACAAAATATCTAGTTGCCATGATAAAAGTCGACAAACGCACAGATGTCAAAATTTAGCGTTTTGTCTATTCGTCTATTCGTAGCTTGTAACAACTTTTACTCGCAATAATTAATTATAATAATGCAGAACTTGTAAACATGGTTTTCCTATTAGGAGAATGTCAAAGAAATACTCTACTCGATCAAAGTGTATATGGCGAAAGGTGCCCAAATGTCCGAATCCCGAGTAGGCGATTCCTCGAAAATTTATTGCTTAGGGAAAAATACTGGAAGTACTGCTACCTTGAAACGTAGATATAACAGTTATGTAGTTGGAGATGAAAATACCCAGTTTAATGTGTTATTGACCGTACAGGAAAATCAGCATTTCAGTACACGAGAACTGAGTAGAGAACTCCAGATCCAGCAAAAGCTCGGTCCACAGAATATTAAAACTTCATAAATTTCACCCATACCACTTAAGTTTAAACCAAGAGCTACATGGGAATGATTTTGGAAACAGGATAGCTCCCTGTGAAAGCATGTTACAAAAAATTGATGAACAACAAAATTATGTTTCAAAAATCCTTTTTTAGGATGAAGCATCTTTTAAAAGTAATGGATTGGTAAACCGGCATAATATGCATTATTATGCCACCGAAAACCCCCGATGGGTAAGACAAATTAAGAATCAAAATGCGTTGTCACTGAATGTCTGGGGAGGAATTATTAATCTTAACATAGTCGGGCCATTTTTTTATGTATCTCAACGAACTAGGTTTCAAAACATTTTTAGAACCAGTTTATAGGCATATTCCCACCACTAAAGAAGACAAGACGACCAGGATAAGGCGAAGTTTGCACAATATTTCAGTGGAAACACTAGAAAATGTTGAGAGGGTTCAGAGGAAACAAGACTTCAAAAATGCATTCAACAAAGAGGCCAGATATTTGAACATTTGTAGCGGAATACTTACCTGCCTCTTCGCTTTCTTTTTTGTTTTTGTTTATTTGCTTTAGTTTATAATTGTGTATAATTGCATTTATTTGTTGTTAACTGTTTGATTAATTATTAGAATTTAATAAATTTTGAATATCCCGACTTTTTGCTTTCTTCTTGTGTTTCGTTAAGCAATACTGGCCGTGAAAGCCTACTTATCAATATTGAAAACTTGTGGGTTGATAACTTTTTATCTGTTGATGATAGATCTAATAATCTTGGTAGTTTTAGAAACCTTGGCTATCGAACCTTATAGGTTATTTGACATTTAACATATCATTATTTATTTTATATAATTCATATTATAATCTGAAATAAACCATATCTCTCAAAAAGAGTGATATTATTACTGTCTAGAATGAGTTTTCTCGTTTCTTCATCTTAATTAGTTACCTCAGAATGATTTTTTTTAAATTGCACCTTATGGACATTGATTTCACAATATCTCGGAAACAGTTGACAATAGCCTGATATAAGTTGATGTTAAAATGATTACCATAAAAATCTTCATCCAAACTGCAAAAATATACCTAGTGTTCCATTTAAAAAAAAATTAGTACGTGTATTTTGATTGCTTCAAGCCATTAATGGACTTTGTTCCTAACCTGTGACACCCTGTATAGTACTAATTAAATTGGTAATTTTATAACACGTTTTAAGGTACATTGCGTTAATATTGTAGTTCAGGGTAATTTAATACAAAATTTGAAATCTGTTACGATTTCTAAGAAATTGATATTGCAGAGAAAATAACATAAACTTCGGATTAAGCACGCCAAAGACTTCACTATTAAACACACGAGACTAAAATTTACGCTAAAATATACGCACCTATTCCATTTTGATTGTTGTGATTCTGAGCACTGAAATTGTTCATCCTTACTCCATTGTCACCAATTGATTTATACACATCTTTATTTTGGTGGAATTCCATGTCATTAATATCCTTATTACCAGTTGGTTTCAATTGATATTCTTGTGTTCTAATCACGTTGATGCTTTGTGGTCCACTAGTAGTTCGAATTGATTTTTCAACTTCTTCTCGTTGACCATCCAATATGTCAGTTCCATTTGTTTTCTCCTTGTCCTGACTATGAGATAATGATGTATTATCTGAAAGTTGTTCTTCTTCCTTTGTGGATGGAATTGTATTTGGTTCAATGGTATCCTTGTTAGACATCACCTTTTCATTGCTAGATTTGGCAATTGACTCCTCATCATGAGCCTTTACCATAGTATTATCACCAATGTCACCTAGTTTTGAGTCATCGATAGCTTCTGATATCTTCTCTGTATGCATTTTGTTACCAATGTTCTTTTCGTCACTAATTCCAATGGTGCTTTCTTTTTTATCATCACTGGATGACATCCCAATTTCTCTTGCGTCAGTTTTATCATTCGAATTCTGTTTAGAAGTAGGCTTTGTTGCACCATCATGTAGTTTGGAGTCCTGGTTTGCATGATCAGAAGGAATATCTAAAATTTTATCTTGTTGATCGTCTGGTACGTCAGTATCGTTGTTTTTCTCATGGTTTTCTTTCTTGTTTACGTGATTACTGCTTGTTTCTTTATCAGAACTTGGTATCTCAAACTCCTCCTGTTGAAAGGCTGTTGATTCTTTATCAGACCCATGTTTAGAAGGAGGTGGATTTTGTACATCTTCCGAAATATCAGGCTTGCCAATATTGTCTTCTTTAATTTCAACATCTATTTTATCTTGACCCATTTTATGATTCGTTTCATCGTTACCAGGAAAGACTGCTTTATTATTCTCTTGTTTTGATGCTATACTTTCAGTACCTTTTGCAGTAGAGATGATATCCTTAGGTATATTTTCTTGTATTGGAGTTATTTGACTGCTCTCAGAAGATTCTTGCCTATTAATGTCAACATTATTTCGTTGTCCATGTTCATTTGTCCTATCACTATCATCATGTTCTTCTTTAATCCCAACATCTCTCTTTCCTCGATGTATTTCATCGTCGTTTTTGTCATGTCCAGGCAATAATGTAACGTTGTTTTCTTGTTTTTGTTCCACACTTTCAATATCATTTATCCTACCATTGGATCGATCTAGTTGAACTTGGTTTGTATTGTTACTTTCTTGCCTCGTATCCTCAAGAATTTCTTTTAAATCACGTTCTTTGGATAAATTTCCTTCATGTGAATCTTCTGTTCTGTTACTATCTATATCTTCTTCTTTAATAATCATATCTCTCTTTTCTTGGTCTACATCAGAATGGCTTCCACCACCATTTTCAGAAAATAGTAATTCTTTATTTACTTGTTTTGTTTCTTCACTTTCAGTACCTTTTATCTTATAGTTGGATCGATCTGGTTTGTTTTGATTCTCTTGATCACTTGTCTCATCCAAGTCGTTAATTGTGGAGGTGATATCCTTAGGTACATTTTCTGGTAGTGACAATATTTTGGTAGTAACCTGAATCTCTACATTAGACCCATCGTCCACAATTTCAGATGTCTTTGTATCAGATATATCATCAATCTCTTTCTGGACAGCAACGACTGCACCATCTTCGAGGACATTAGACGTAATATCGCCTATATTTTGATGAGTTACATTCTCAGGATTATTTATGACCTCTCTATCATCACCTGATGCATCAACCTCCTTTTCCGTTATTTCCCCAACAATAGCTTTGTCATCCTCTTTTGTTGCTGCATCGTCTTCCTTTTTTGTATCGGCGTTTTCACTAATGGCAAGACTTTCTGATGACTTGCCTTCATTAATATTCGTATTCGGCGATATTCCAGCATCAACAGATGATGCTCCACTTTCTAATTCCTCAACACGTTGGTTTGTATCTGAAACTGTTCCATGTCTGGACACGGTCTTCTTCAAATTTCCGTGTTCTTCACCATTTTCTGATTTATTGCTTTCCTGGCTTGATTCTTCTGGGTGCTCTTTTGGTGTGACATCTTCATTCCGATGAGATTCAGTATTGGCGTCTTCTTCTTTAGTTTCAATATCTACTTTATCTTGACGAACTGCATCGTCGTTTTTGTCATTGTCAGCAAATGGTGTTTTGTTATGTTCTTGTTTTAGAGGTTTTATTTGTTCTTTTGTTGTGGAATCTTCTTTGATATTATCCTTGGCAATAACCTGAACACCATCTGCTTTGGTCGCTGAATTTACTTCATTGGAATTTTGTTTAGTACCAATTTTCTTGCTGTCATTGGCTTCTTTACGAATAACACCTTCTGCATTTCGTTCTGTACTTTCATCATCTTCTTTCATCACTGTATCATCTACGCCCACATTTCTGTTTTCCTCATCCACAGTTTTTATCAGATCATCTTTAATGTTGTTAACCAAATGTGCAATATTTTCTGCAGATGAATCAGTGATATTCTGTTGCTCCTTGTCAACTTTTTCTTTCGAGTTCTGTAGGTCTAGAGTGGCCAGATGGTTAATTTTGTTATCCAAATTATCTTTTGTTTCTTTATAATTCTCCTGGCCAGTTCCTCCTAATTCTAACAAATGGCTTGAAGCTTTGCTTGGTTCAGTACTTTTAATTTCCCAATTAGTTATATCTTCTCTATTTTTGTTGTTTTCCTCATTTCCATCATTCAAATTCTTACCTGTAGAAATCATAGTCTCAGATACATTTTCAAGTAATGAAGTTATATTTTCATCAGTATTCTGATGATGGGGTTTTATTATTCTATCATGTTGATCAATAGTATCGTCTTGACTTTCGATGTCTATTTTATCTTGCGGTACATTTGCAGGCAAAACTATTTCGCTATTCTCTGTTTTTGATGCCGCAATCTCTGTTCTTTCACCATTTGTTATATCTGGTTTATGTTTATTATCATTATCAGTATTATCATTCAATTCCTTACTTGAGGAGGTAATATTATTAGATAAATTTTCTTGGGCATGTTCATCTTTAGATTTATCTTGACTTTCCTCATGGTTTCCTTCATTTCCAGGAAAGGATAATTCGGTATTTTTTTGTTTTGTTTCAACACTTACAGATTTCTGTGCATCTGTTATCGCATCAACTTCCTTCTTGCCATCAATGACTGTTGTATCTTCTAAAGTATTAGAGGAAGTCTCGCTCTTATTTTGATGACTTACATTCTGTAGGTAACTTATTTTCTTATCGTTATCATATGACAGATCAATCTCGTTATTCTTGGTTCTATCAACATTAACTTTTTCATCATGTTGTTGTGATAGCTGATTTTCCTTTTTTGTATCGACGTTTTCACTAATTGCAAGACTTTCCAATGATTTTCCTTCATTAATAATTGTATTCGACGTTGTTTCAGCATCAACAGATAATATTTTACTTTCTGATTGCTGGACGTGTTGGTTTGTATCATTATTCTGTTGTGATACCTCGTTTTCCTTTTTTGTATCGATGTTTTCAGTATCGACAAGATTTTCTGATGACTTTTCTTCATTAATATTTGTACTCGATACTGTTTCAGCATCAACAGATAATGTTTTACTTTCTGATTGCTGGACCTGGTGGGTTGTATCATTATTCTGCTGTGGTACATCGTTTTCCTTTTTCGTATCGATGTTTTCAGTATCGACAAGATTTTCTGATGACTTTCCTTCATTAATATTTGTATTCGATATTGTTTCTGCATCAACAGATAATGTTTTACTTTCTAATTGCTGGACTTGTTGGTTTGTGTCATCATTCTGCTGTGATACCTCGTTTTCCTTGTTTGTATCGATGTTTTCAGTAACGACAAGATTTCCTGATGACTTTCCTTCGTTAATATTTGTATTCGATATTGTTTCTGCATCACCAGATAATGTTTTACTTTCTAATTGTTGGACTTGTTCCTTTGTATCATCATTCTTCTGTGATACCTTGTTTTCCTTTTTTGTATCGATGTTTTCAGTACTAGCAAGATTTTGTGATGATTTTCCTTCCTTAATATTTGTATTCGATATTGTTTCAGCATCAAAAGATAATGTTTTACTTTCTAATTGCTGGACTTGTTCGTTTGTATCATCATTCTGCTGTGATACCTTGTTTTCCTCTTTTGTATCGATGTTTTCAGTACTAGCAAGATTTTGTGATGACTTTCCTTCCTTAATATTTGTATTCGATATTGTTTCAGCATCACCAGATAACGTTATACTTTCTAATTGCTGGACTTGTTGGTTTGTATCATCATTCTGCTGTGATACCTCGTTTTCCTTTTTTGTATCGATGTTTTCAGTGACGACAAGATTTCCTGATGACTTTCCTTCATTAATATTTGTATTCCATACTGTTTCAGCATCACCAGATAACGTTATACTTTCTAATTGCTGAACTTGTTGGTTTGTTTCATCATTCTGCTGTGATACCTCGTTTTCCTTTTTTGTATCGATGTTTTCAGTAACGACAAGATTTCCTGATGACTTTCCTTCATTAATATTTGTATTCCATACTGTTTCAGCATCAACAGATAATGTTTTACTTTCTAATTGCTCGACTTGTTGGTCTGTATCACCATTCTGCTGTGATACCTCGTCTTCCTTTTTTGTATCAATGTTTTCAGCAACGACAAGATTTTCTGATGATTTTCCTTCATTAATATTTGCATTCGACATTGTTTCAGCATCAAGAGATAATGTTTTACTCTCTAAATGCCAGACTTGTTGGTTTGTATCAACATTCTGCTGTGATACCTCGTTTTCCTTTTTTGTATCGATGTTTTCAGTACTAGCAAGATTTTCTGATGACTTTCCTTCCTTCTTAATATTTGTATTCGATACTGTTTCAGCATCAACAGATAATGTTTTACTTTGTAATTGCTGGACTTGTTGGTTTGTATCATCATTCTGCGGAGATACCTCTTTTTCCTTTTTTGTATCAATGTTTTCAGTAACGACAAGATTTTCTGATGACTTTCCTTCATTAATAATTGTATTCGACGTTGTTTCAGCATCAACAGATAATTTTTGACTTTCTAATTGCTGGACTTGTTGGTTGGTATCATTATTCTGCTGTGATACCTCGTTTTCCTTTTTTGTATCGATGTTTTCAGTACTGGCAAGATTTTCTGATGACTTTCCTTCCTTAATATTTATATTCGATATTGTTTCAGCATCAACAGATAATGTTTTACTTTCTAATTGCTGGACTTGTTGGTTTGTATCATCATTCTGCTGTGATACCTCGGTTTCCTTTTTTCTATCGATGGTTTCAGTAACGACAAGATTTTCTGATGATTTTCCTTCATTAATATTTGTATTCGATACTGTTTCAACATCAACAGATAATGTTTTACTTTCTAATTGCTGGACTTGTTGGGTTGTGTCATCATTCTTCTGTGATACCTCGTTTTCCTTTTTTGTATCGATGTTTTCAGTAACGACAAGATTTTCTGATGACTTTCCTTCATTAACACTTGTATTCGACATTATTTCAGCACCAACAGATAATATTCTACTTCCTAACTGCTGGACCTGCTGGTTTGTATCATCATTTTGCTGTGATGTCTCGTTTTCCTTTCTTGTATCGATGTTTTCAGTAATGGCAAAGTTTTCTAATAACTTTTCTTCAGTAATATTTGTATGCGACATTGTTGGAGCATCAACAGATAATGTTTTACTTGCTAATGGCTGAACTTGTTGGTTTGTATCATCATTCTGCTGTGATACCTCGTTTTCCTTGTTTGTATCGATGTTTTCACTCACAGCAGGACTTTCTGATGACTTTCCTGCATTAATATTTGTGTTCGACATTGTTTCTGCATCACCAGATGATGCTTTATTTCCTAATTGCTGGTCTTGTTGGTTTATATCATCATTCTGCTGTGATACCTTGTTTTCGGTAAGGACAACATTTTCTGATGACTTTCCTTCATTAATAATTGTATTCGACATTGTTGCAGCATCACCAGATAATGTGTTATTTTCTAATTGCTGAACATGTTGGTTTGTATCATCATTTTTTATATTTGACATTGTTTCAGCATCACCAGATAATGTTTTACTTTCTAATTGCTGGACTTGTTGGTTTGTATTATCATTTTTCTGTGATATCTCGTTGTCCTTTTTTGCATCAATGTTGTCACTCACAGCAAGACTTTCCAATGACTTTTGTTCGTTGATATTTGTATTCAACATTGTTTCAGCATCAACATATAGTGTTTTATTTTCTAATTGCAGGACATGTTGGTTTGTATCATCATTTGTCTGTGATATCTCGTTGTCCTTTTGTGCATCGATGTTTTCACTCACAGCTGCACTTTCTGATGACTTTCCTTCATTAATACTTGTATTCAACATTGTTTCAGCATCACCAGATAATGTTTTACTTTCTAATTGCTGGACTTGTTGGTTTGTATCATCATTCTGCTGAGATATCTCGTTCTCCTTTTTTGCATCGCTGTTTTCACTCACAGCAGGACTTTCTGATGACTTTCCTTCATTAAATTTTGTATTTGGCATTGTTTCAGCATCACCAGATAATGTTTCACTTCCTAATTGCTGGAAATGTTGGTTTGTATCATCATGATGGTGTGATACCTCGTTTTCCTTTCTTGTATCGATGTTTTCACTAATGACAACACTTTCTGATGACTTTCCTTCATTAATATTTGTATTCGAGGCTGTTCCAGCATCAACAGATAATGTTTTACTTTCTAATTGCTGAGCATGTTGGTGTTTATCATCATTTTGCTGAGATACCTCGTTGTCATTTTTTGTATCGTCATTTTCACTAATTTCAAGAGTTTCTGACGCCTCTCCATCAGTAACATTTTGAATCTCTTGGTCAGTTTCTTCATAAATATCTCGTAGTTTCTCCAAGTCACTCGAAAGAACACTTGGTTTTTCTGGCCCAACATTAGGTAGAGTGTTTATTTGAACGGTATTCTCTTTAATGTTATCGTTACCGACAGTTTTGTCATCGTCTTTGGATGCAACAGTTTCAATACTTGTTGTTTGGTCGCTCGCCTCATCTACGTTTTTCATTTCGATATTTAAATTATCTGGAACTACATCATCAGTTTTTTCATTTCCAGAAAGTAAACATTTGTTAGTTTCTTCTATTAGTGCAGCATTATTAATATCTTTTATTTGATGATGTGATTGTTCATTTTTTATGTTATCTTCACTCTTTTCGTCCAACTCCTTAATTGTGGACATGTATGATTTTATGTTACTATTCTCGTGAGGTTCTATTTTATTATCAACAGTATCAATGTTTGTTTCAGTTTCGTTTTCATTTGGAATACTATCTTCAATTCCAATATCTCTTTTTGCCCGTGTTGTTTTCTGGTTTTGGTCTTGTTTTGTTGCCGGATAATCAGAATCTGTTATTTCACAAACTGATAGATCTCGGTTATTTTGATTCCCGTCGTCACTTTTATTATCAGACTTGTTGATTGTTGATATGACAGTATTGGGTATTTCTTCTTCCTTTGGTATTACCCTTGCATCATTGTCCTCATGAGATTCCTTTTTATTACCATCAATATCCTCTTCTTCAATTACCATATCTCTCTTTTCTTGGTCTACATCAGAATGGCTTCCACCACCATTGCCAGGAAATAGTAATTCCTTATTTTCTTGTTTTGTTTCTCCACTTTCAGTACCTTTTATTTCATAATTGGATCGTTCTGGTTTGTTTTGATTCTTTTGATCACTTGTCTCATCCAAGTCGTTAATTGTGGAGGTAATATCCTTAGGTACATTTTCTGGTGGTGACAATATTTTGGTAGTAACCTTAATCTCTACATTAGACCCATCATCCACAATTTCAGATTTCTTTTTATCAGATATGTCATCAATCTCTTTCTGGACAGCAACGACTGTACCATCTTCGAAGGCATTAGAGGAAATCTCGCTTATATTTTGCAGAGTTCCATTCTCAGGATTATTTATGACCTCTCTATCATCACCTGATGGATCAACCTCCTTTTCCTTTATTTCGCCAACTTTGTCATCATTTTTTGTTGCTGCATCGTGTGCTTTTTTTGTATCGGTGTTTTCACTAATGGCAAGACTTTCTGATGACTTGCCTTCATTAATATTCGTATTCGGCGATATTCTAGCATCAACAAATGATCTTCCACTTTCTAACTCCTCAACACGTTGGTTTGTATCTGAAACTGTTCCATCTCTGGACACGGTCTGCTTCAAATTTCCATGTTCTTCATCATTTTCTGGTTTATTGCTTTCCTGGCTTGATTCTTCTGGGTGTTCTTTTGGTGTGACATCTTCATTCCGATGAGATTCAGTATTGACGTTTTCTTCTTTAGTTTCAATGTCTACTTTATCTTGACGATCTTCATGTTTTTCTTCAGTAGTCTGCTTAACATTGTCTTTGTTCTTTGCAACATAAACTTCATCTTGACCCATGCCGTCAGTATTATTTTGGTTCTTATGGTCATCTTGTTCTTTTGGGTAAGATTGAACAGTTGCTTCCTCTATTGGCTTTAATTGGTCCAAATTACCTTCAGAATGATTGGTTTGTGGTATGGAGTCATTCCTAATCATGTTTTCACCAGTTGCCAAATGAGACGTATCAATAGCACCAGTTAAAGCACCATCCTTAGCTTCATCTTTCATTTCTGGTTCTTCTGGCTTTTGGATGGCTTCTGCCACTTCTGATACGGTACCTTGTTTGGTAAAACTTCTACGTCTTACTTTATGAGACCGGTCGTCGCGAAAAAAATCAGGCGGTGAGGCCAGATTTTGAATGGGAACCTCCAAGGTATTGGTAACTTCGTTCTTAGTTGCTGTCACGGCTTTTTCGAAGTCTTCAATTCCAGATTTGATAGTCCTCGAAACATCTTCTTCGCTTTCG
The DNA here is from genome assembly GCA_964023965.1 of Melinopterus prodromus. Lineage (NCBI taxonomy): Eukaryota > Metazoa > Arthropoda > Insecta > Coleoptera > Scarabaeidae > Melinopterus > Melinopterus prodromus. The sequence continues at coordinate 1,410,078 of OZ030391.1, read as the reverse complement.
CTGGCACTAGGTTCTTTCTTGTCATCAGCTACAGCAATTCCTGATGCATCTTCAACGCTGTAGTCCCTGAGTGGTATGTATTCATATTCTGGTTCTACTTTATCCAGTGTGGGTCCTTTGTTTGATGGAACGTCAAGTATTTCTGCCAGTTTATTCGGTGAGAAAGTTAGTTTAATAGGGTTAACGATTGAGTCGATGTACTCGGAGATTTGCTTTGAACCATGTCCTTCACTTTGTGGTGGCATCATTTGAAAATCTTTATTTTGATGATCAATCTTTAGTTCCTGGTCAGGCTCAATCTTCAATGAAGGTACACTGAGTTGTTCAGTTAGATTAGTTGAGATGGTCTCTTCTATTGGCTTAAGGACTACTTCTTTACCTTCATTAGAGAATTCTTGGTCTTCTAGTTTTGCTGCACTACCTTCTTCCTGGTTATTAACTTCATGGGCTTCTTCCATTTTCTCTTCTACAGTATACTGCCTTAATGGTATATAAATGTATTCTGGAGACTCAGCCTTTGCCGATTGAGAACGCTCTCGTAAAACTGTTGATGCTTTATTATCTTCATACGGTTTATCAGCAGAAAATGCCCTTCGTATGGGTTCGGTAATCTTCTGCAAATATCTTGTAATCTCCTTGTCTACTTCAACTTCCTTATCTTTTATTTGGTCCAGTGCATCTTTCCTTTGGTCCAGTACATCTTTAGTTTGGTCCAGTGCATCTTTACTTTGGTCCAGTGCATCTTTACTTTGGTCCTGTGCATCTTTACTTTGCTCCAGTGTATCTTTACTTTTATCCTTCAAATCTCTTCTCACACGATACCCCTTATAAGTCTTCTGAATAGTCGTAGCTGCTTGATCAGCCAAATCAGCAACAACAGATTCTGATTCTTCAGCGTGGTCATCATCCATAACTTCTGTAGATGTCTCCAAAGGAGTTTTAACACTTTCCACACTGATAGACTTCTTTTTGACTGCGATGTCTTTAAAGAAGTGTTGAATCTTCGTTGCAGCTTTGTCTAAGACGTCGCTAACGATGTCATTACTTTGTTGTTTGACATCCTTCAACTGGTTTTCGTCGACCTCATTGCTGGGAAGGTCACCTAATGCCTTATCTATATCTTCTAATGGTATCTCCACAACGTTGTCATTAAATATTACGGTTTTGAAGGAATCGTTTGAGGTTGTCGAATCTTTGCTAACTGGACGAGCGGATTCCTCATGGTCCAGAATTGGTTTACCTATTAAGTCTTCACTTAAAGTCTTCTCAAGCTTCTTGACATCTTCATTTATGGACTTGGCTAAGTCTTCAATACCAGTATGTACCTCTTGGTTTATATCCAATGCTAGTTCATCGACGTTTTGGACACCTTCCTCTAGGGTTTCTTTAAGTTTCTTCACGTCATCTTTAATATCGGATATGTCATCTTTCAAATGCCCTTCTAACGAAGTCATTGCACTGCTCGCTTCATCAGTTAGAGAAAGGCTATCATCAACCGCGTCTCTTAAGTCCGTGTCTCCTATCAGAGGTGTGACAGACTTTTGGACGCACGGTATTTCCTCGACTGTGTTATTTCTGGTCAACGTCTTCTCATGGTCAAATGGATCTTCTTGTGGCACGTCTTCCAGCTTCTGCAGGAGTCGGTTGACTTGGTCTTCGTCGAGTTGGTTGGTGACTTCGGCGAGATCAGAAAAGGATTCCCGCTTGGATTTGGACTCGTCCACTTCCAAAAGCGTTGGTAGAGTTTCTTCGAAGCTCGGTTTATACTTTGCGATGGCACGGTGACTCTTCCGGGTCAGGTATCCTCTGAAGAGGGCTTGGATCACCGTCGCTGCTTTCTGGGCGTCTTCCTCGGAGAATCTTTGATGCGGTAACTCGTCACATTCGGTCGGTTTTTGGAAATCCTGCAAGGTAGAATATACATATAAACATGAAAAAACTGCGTAACTATGTAACTACGAAAGGTTCCTGGGAGTCTACTCTTGTTGCCTTTTTAAAGCGAATACGAGACTTTTCGAATGGTTAGGTGAGACGGATAAAAAAATATAGTTCGCTATTAGCACAAAAATGGTTGACATCATAACTTACATCAAAACCTTACCGAAGTTGTCGAGTTTACGATACTTAACTAATACCCTGTATAAGTAATCTTACCTCAAACTGTTTTACGCCTCTTCTTGTTCTATGACCTCTCCAAGCTGATTGTATCGTCGTTGCCGCTTCTTCCATATAATTTGGCTTGTCGGACAATGCTTCTGACACAAGATGGCTTGGACTTACATCACTACCAAATGGAGAAGTAATATTGGGTAGATCAATAGTTTTAACATCTAAATACTGAGTGTTAGGTATCATTGGGTGCTCGTCATATCGCTCAGATTGATAGTGGAGGTGTTCGTTGTCTAAAAACTGTATTAGACCATGATAGTCTTCTTTGTTTGCTTGTATTTCGTTGGTGGGCTTCTCAGTTGTCTTTCCTAGCTTCTTCCTCACTAGGAAGCTTCTTATAAGGCTCTGAATCAACGTAGCAGCCTTGTCCAAAGACATCATCTTTGGAGGTTCCTTCACATTTGTTATATCATCTTCACCAACATCTTGTATCAATTCATCACTAAGGTTTTCTTCATTTTTGGACGTTTCGTCCTTCTGGTCTTCTTCAGGTATTGTACCAGCTTCTTTAGGATTGATGTGGTTGCTGCTAGCTTCGATAGCTGCGTCTATTACGTCTCCTTCTTTGAACTGTATCCCTTCTACCAACAATTCTTTGTCTTTTAGACTGGTTGGATCTCCAACAGCAGTTGATATCTTTGATATGAGTAACCCATCGTTTATTTCAATCTTGTCTACACCTCTAGGCGATGGTTTAGATTTGGGCACCGCCTTCCTATTAGATTTCAACTCAATTGAATCAGTTTTGCTTGAACCTTTCGATATAGTTCTCGTTCTTGCAATAGCCTTCTCATCAGGTCTCCTACTAGAAGTTAATGGTTGTTTCTGGACATCCTTTTTGATGCTTCCACGTCGTATTTCAGTTATTTTCTTGCTCTCGAGTTCGATGGGTTGCCTAATCGAGCCACGTCTTGGTGTCCCACCCAAAGAAATTGTTTTATTCTTGCGTTTCTCTAAGATCATCTTAGTTTTGTCGCTCTTTTTTAAAGTTGTATTCGTGTTGTTGTTTTGTATGGTTCTCGGTGAGAGATTTGTGTCGATTCTCGCGGTGATGTTCCTCTTGCTCAGAAAGGGTTTCGGTGCCGGTGATTTCACCCCCACTCCTTTGTTGATTCTAGCAACGGTGCAGGTGGTTGCTGATTTTATCTTTAGAGCTTCAGATTTTCTCTGGTATCCACCTTCCATGCTGATGTTTGAAGTTTGTGAGAGTGATTTGCCGATTCTTCTGCGCAGTGAATCTAAAGAATACGTAATTTGAATGTTGGTTACACTGTGTTACAATGAAAATATATTTTTTACGAGATGTAGTTTAAGTTGCTGAACTGGTAAAACTGAACATAATGGCGCATTACGAAATTTTCCCAACAGTCCAAAAAAGTTATGGACGTTCAAATTCAGAAGTTTCCCATTGTTTTTCCCTAGTTTAACAACAGTTTTATCATCTGTTTCAATCCATAATATTTGCTTTCTATTTTCTATTGAAAGCCCATTTAAATTTAAATTCTATTTGATCAAAATCGTGTCTACATTAATAGTAGGTAGCCAGGAAATTTTGAAACTTTTGACAGTATTCAAAATGTCAGCGGTTGCGAAACGTCAATTCAACACGCAAATGCATGGAGAATGTGATGAAGAGGAGAAACACACGCGCACGTACGCTATGTGAAACAATATTGAAACAGCTTGGTGTTTCCATGGTGATTACAAAGTCAATGTGTATTTCAAGTGCGGATTGCGGATAGTAATATTGTTATGCATTTTTCAAGGATTCTGTAAATGAGCCGCCATTTCGGTAATTTCGTCAAAATAGTTAAATAATAAATTAACGTAGAGGAAATTTTGTATAATTTACGTCTATGACATTTTTTGGTAAAATTCATAGTTTAGCTGTAGGAGCAAATTCTATTTGATCGAGATCGTGTCTGCATTAATATAGGATTTGCCAGGTATTTTTATTCTAATGACAGTAGGTAGTGTCAAAGGCTGCTTTTTTGACAATACCTACCGTCAATATCTGTCAAATCCTGGCTAATTCGTTTTATTTTAATGCAAACACGATCGATCTCGATAGAATCTCCTGCAGCTAAACTATTAATTTTATATATTGTATGATAAAGTCATGTGCTTGGCCACATCAGATATTTTTTTATTTTTCTTAAATCACGACAGTAACTCAGTATCTACTGATCCAATAAACGAGTGAAAATTTTACTGTTGGTGCAATTTATTTTGAACCCAAATATACCTGGAAATGTAAAGAACGTAAACTCTCTTTTCCTGGTTCAAATCCAGGCGGAGATGTTCTTTTCCAAAAATTATCCTGATTTGATTTAATTGTCATTCGCTTGTTTACTTGGTAAACTCTAATGTAGTTACTAAGATATTTTGATAGTCTGGCGGGTAACAACAAAAAGGAAAAGAAAAAAAAATAGTTATGAATTTAAGTACCCAAAAACTTTTTTTTAATTGAGATTTTGGGGATGTTTGGAAAATTTCAAGTATGTCATTATCATCAACTCTACCGCTCAACAACTTCCGCTATGTCTTGTGAAAAAGTATAATTCGTTTTTTTTTTTGTTTACAGTGTTATTATCGAATTGATATTATTATACTATATTATTAAACTTACTGCCATAGTTAGACCGGTCTCTTATAGTTAAGAGTTGTGCGAAGTGGTCTGATGCAAATGTGTAGATGTCATCTGGTTTCTTACGTAATACTTCTTTCGTTAAACTCTCCATGAGCTCTTCTAAGCCAAGCGGGACGCTCAGGCGTTTGACAACCATCTCATTTTCTTTCTCCATTGTTTATCAGCTGTATTATAGATGTAATACTGCCAGATAAAAGTACTGTAATAAACGATAGTGTCACTAAATGAACATTAAGAAACATACGCAAACGTTTTTCTTTTATGACAAGTGGTTACAGATCTCAAATCTTGGTAATAAACAATTTCCAAAGTGCTCTTCAGTTTATTGTTTAATTTTTTTGTTTCGACAAATTAAATTAAGATAAGAATTCATTACTTTGTTCAAAAGAACAATAATAATTATTAATTCCACATCAGCAAACAACAAATAGGACACTAGTATTACATAAAAACCATAGGCAGGCAACAACGACATTAATAGTTAAATCCCACTGACTTTTTGCGGAAAAAACACGTGTTTTCATATCGAAAACCAAACCGGTATTTTTCATTTTATGCTTAGGTTGTTTATTCTTACAATAATAACAAAATTACTTACGGATTTTTACATAAACAAGCAGCAGATACAACACTTTATAACTCTTTTATTGTACAGTATTCTTCGCTCACTGTACGTTTGAGAATAAGCTCATATTATGGTAACAGTCGGTCGCCTTGGTAAAATTTTCGATCAATCTACTCGCGTGACCGAATAGGCTAGTACGTCCTCCTTCTTTGGACGTGTACATACGTCTAAATACAAACAATACATAAAATCGATGGTCTTAAACTAGCCTTACTAAAGATTTAATTATAGATATAATTCTTACAAACACCAAAAAAACTTGAATGTGGTCGAAATAATACCACGATAAGGTCAGGGTTGAACAAAATCGATCAAAAAGTGCTTGTCAAGTCTACCCCAAAAAAGAAATAAATGAATATGTATTACTTATGGATTGTAGTATGGAGACGTTCACCCCATTGTATGAATGCATAATTTATCAGCATATACCAATATGCCACTTTTATAATTTATTTTATTTTACAGCTTTTTTTTAAACCTTGCGTATAACCAACTTTTTGAATTTATCGATAAACAGATTTCTTAGTGAAATAAACTGATGCAAATTTTTACAAATGTTTGTATTAAACACAAAATTATATTTTCACGTGTACACGTCCGTATTCGCTGGCTATGATTTTAGCATTTTTACCACTGATATCCGAAATATTTCGTCAATGACACTCTCGAATTTTACCTCGTTATTATCCCACTTGACAATTTAGGTTTGAAGATGGCTTAAAAAGCTGAAACATGTCACCTCTTTGAAAATGAATGCAGTTTTATTCTTTTTTACTACTCCAGAAATAATCTATAGATTTCAACGAATTAAAAAGTAAAATCACCTGCGGAATGCTAGTTTTCAATGTGCATTTTTGTAAAATCATTGGATTAGTGGTTGACTCACAAATAGCTATATTATGCAATACCAGCAATTCCGTTATTAGAAGAGCTAGAATAATTAAATATAGACTATAGGCTACCGAATAATTCATAGGTTTAAAGTTTATTACATAATCATTGTTTATATTGCATTTTTCATACAAAAGATCGTGCTGAAACTCCGCGTGAATTCCGACGCTCTACGGTCTTTGGGGTGCTGCGGGGAAGGGAGGCGTTAGCGGTGTTGTCACGTCGGAGAGAACCGACACAGCTGAGAGAACCGGGGCAGCTTTTTATCAATACACAAAAAGAACGATAACTTGTCATGGTAGTAATTTTAACTAACAATTAAATTCTTAATTTTTGCATAATACTGATTATAATATGTGACCCGGCACGAGAGAAATCTCTTCTATCGATTGGCGTTTATGTTTTCTTCAGTTTTATACAATAAGGTTGTAAAGAAGATTTTGATGGAAGCGGATAGATCTAATAATATGGAGTTAGCAGATTTTCCGATTAGTGGTGAATACTAAATTAAGTTTGCTTGATAAACCCAAAAAATATTTAAAAAGTATGCCCGATTTTGTTATATAAATATTCAAACTATTATAACAGTTTCAACAGTTTATTTATTAATAATATTTAAATACATGCACAAACAATATAAAATAAATACCAACTATTGGTATATTACATATATTACAAACGTCAGCTCTGAGCGTATAAAACTTAGAAATATCAAAAAACTTTTACAAATTTAGCATCGTAAATTTGTAGACACATAGATTATTTTGCAGATCGTTCATTAATTTTAAATGCTAATCTCGAATTAAATTGCCAAGAATTTCCATGGAACTTCCAAATGCCTGTTCGTGGTTCTGTTATCTTATTGACTTATTTTGCCATTATTTTCTAATTCGGTAATCTGTCGCCGGATATCCAAATTTCTTTGGCGAGACATAATCGCCGTGTCGTTATATGTATTGTGTCCGTAAACACTGTTCTCCTAGTAACTAAAGCACGTGCGATCTGCCACTACTTGCAGCGTCGCTGTCAATCCCTTCCCCCGCTCGCCCGAAAGACCGAAGAGCGCCGCGTCAATTGCAGCAATCATGAGTTGCTTCAACTCGTTCTTTTGTAGGGAAAATGCAAGATAAACAATGATTATGTAATATTTAATTATTCTAGCTCTTCTAATAAAGGAATTGCTGGCATTGCATAATATAGCTTTTTGTGGGTCAAGCACTAATCCAATGATTTTACTTCAGGATTTTACTTTCAGGAGTCCTTCTCCACACTATTTTTTTTTTCATCTACCATGTTAAGGTAAAACCTTGACTCATCCGTAAACTTGTGACAGCACGATGTACAGGCAATAATTTAGGAATTTTTGTAGGTCTTCTAGTTTACCTGCTTACACGAATTTGTTTTTAAACGTTTTTATAAATTTCTATTAGTTTATTTTACTTCAAATCTGTTTCTCGGCTGTAATTCGGACTTATTTAGAGATAAATCGATGAATAAAAAACAAAATGCCCTTAAGATACATCTTTCATTCAGAGTGTAAGCTCTGACCTATACCATTAGTTGATTAACACACATGGTGAGTCAAAAATGAGGAAAAAACATGGTATCAGTTTATCCACTTTAATTTTTTTGAAAGACAAAGCACATTAATTATTTAAGACAATTAAGAAATCTATTCAAACCAGTAAGAAAGGGAGCGAATAAGAAACAACAGTTTATTTTGCAAGTAACATATTTATTTATTAGCAGAAGCGTAAAGTTTTTTTTATAAAAAAGCGAAAGCGTTTGATTATTATATAGATATAAACTCCATCCACCGTTTTCACAGTTTCGCAGCCAGGTTAACCTCATTGGCAACCTCCAAATTCTGGAGAATTGTCAGATGATCACATGCGACAACTCTGACGTCAACAGGCTGCTCAAAATAGTCAGATAATCCGTAGTCATCGGCAAAATCGGAATTCGCAGGCCTGAATAGTTTTATCTGCGACTTCAACTTAACCAGCTTGGATTCGTACTTCTTGAGAGCCTTTAATCTATCATAGATGGCGTAGTATGATTGCTCGATGTATTCCCTTGAGAAAAAATCGTGGTCTGGTACACTCTCCAACGCTGTGTTGAGTTGCTTCTCAAACGTGGTGCATTTTAGTATGTTTTTCTGTAAATGTCAAATATCTCTGATGGGACCATGACAAAAAATCTCAAACTTTAAAAATTAATTCATCTTTTCGTAAGGTTTAATAATAAATAAAAACATTCGTGTGTATTGCACTGTGTCTGGAATAACAGCCCTTCAAAATGAGAGCAAAATCACATGACGGTAAAACAAATTTAATTACAAATTCTCAGTAAATACAAAACAAAGCATACTACTCATAACAATTATGTCATTTTTTACAAAAGAGACTTATACAACTAAGTGATCTTCATACGTTTCTGAAGTTGATATGATGTAACATCTTATTACACCTTCTGTTGGTTGAGGAGAGCATTTGTGAAAACTTCTAGTTCCTTTTATCTGTTTGGATCTCTGAACTCTATCATAAAGGGTGATTTTGAGTTCTGAAACCTATTTTTTTGCCACTAGATGTACCCCTGGTAGGTGTCCATTACAAAAGGAGAACATATCTTCTACATTAAGTATTTGGCTATTAAGTGGCCTTTGAAGACTGGCTTTAGCCACTAGTCGCTTCGTTGTCCCCCCTATACCGTCGCATGCGTTTTTTCCATGTGCACATCCAAAAAATGCCATTCTGCATCTAACCCAAAATCCTTTTTTATGATACGATAAGTTTGCAAAGTTCTTTTTGTTCTTGTATTGACTTGCTGCACCACCAGAGAAATATATAAGTTTTGATATCCTTGACAGATTTTGTTTTATATAATTAGTTAAATAATTCTGAAAACAGTCACATATAACTGGCTTCTGGCTCAGCTCATTAGTTAGCCTGTTAGAACAGGCTCACAACTAAGGGAGCGGTGGGGACAGTCCAGTAGTGGCCAACATTAACATATTGAAAACATCTAAGCCTACTGGAACTGTTTATTTATTTACATTATATTTTTATAGAAGCAGTAATATAACATATTCTTACTGATGTTATAGGTATGTTATTATTTAGAAATATGTGTGTTGTACAATTAAGTAAGTATTCTATTATAATTATTTTAAGCTGAATAAAGTTAATAACATTGTAATAAAATGTAATAAATTTACATAATTGTGCTTTTCCAACTTCAGAATTATCGTATTTGTTAGTAAGCGCTGATTAACATTTTCCCCCATGTTTTAGGGCATGTTAGTCCAAACACGGTGCAAAACACAAGAAAGTTTTTATTTATTATTAAACGTTATAAAAAGGTGAATTAATTATGAAAGTTTTAATTTTTTTTTGTCCTGGTCCCATCAGAGATATTTTACATTAAATATCGCAAAAATGAGAAATTTTCAAATTTCAATAGCTCAATAGGGGAAAGGAGTAAGATAGCTATTTTTTGATTTTCAAGCGACCACCTCTGGACCACTTTAGATGGATTGACCCTTTACCTTGACTTCCAGTGATACTTCGTTTGATACGTTTGAGGAAATCAGATTCAAGAGCAACGTTGTTTTTAGGTAGTCATCATTTTCGATGCTGAAGATCTTTTGGAACATCTTCTTGAAGTATGCTGGAGCACCATCGATGAATATGCCATTAACCATTTTTCCATCATTTTCAAACAACGCAATCAGTTCTATAGCCACCAAACACCCATAGGAATAAGCAACCAAGTTGATGGTATTTCCTGGACATTTCTTCATTTCCTATAAAGATTCACAACATTCTTCACAACATTCTTGACGTGCTTTTAAATTTTGATGATTTCCCATACAATCTTACCTCGTAAATAGTTGCTGCTAAAGCTGGGATGTCATCATTGGGATATCTGTACAAGAACTGATATCCGGTCGCTTTACAGTTTAACATTGACGTCAGTGGTGTCAAAACGCTGCACATGCCTTCGATACCAGGCAAGAAGCAGACATTGGCAGCATTTTCGGATGGGTTGGACAGAGTTGGCAGTTGGACAAAAGGAACGTCACGAAGATGTGTCTCTTTCATGTTGCGTAATATTAGACTTAGCCAGTCGGTTTGTTCTAATGCAGTGTTGTCCACTTCTTCTGCTGACACCTCCTTTTTCTCGGATAACTCCCTAATTCTAAAATAAACAGTACAAATTATTTGCGCAATATATAAAATGAAACGTTCATTTATTGTATGCATTTGATAAAATATTTGAGCAATGAGAAAAATGCCTTGAGCATTTTGTGCACTTAAATAAATAAATGTGCAATACAATCGTTACCTCTATAAAAATATAATGTGCATCTCAAAAAATAATTGTTAATTAAAAAATATATATGTTCAATAGTTTAAATAAATCAGCATTTGAAAATTTGGTAAGAGCATTCAATAATCTAAATTGTGCCATGAGAAAATTATAATGCGCCCTGGAGAGATTATAGTGTGCATTAAGTTCTGCAACCCGTAGCGCATTTACGTGTATCGTACAGCTTAGTCCTGTCGTTGCTCTGTGGTTTTGGTGTCAGCGAAATAAAACTTTATAACTGAGTCATAAAAATTGGTTTGACAGGGAAGTGAACTGTTTTATTTTCTTTGAATAAATCAGTTCATAGTGTAAATATAATTCTTGTTACAATCATAATCTCAAATATACCAAATCGCGCGCGTTTGAGGAAAGGCGATTTTAGTAATAGTTTAAACCCTTATAATATGTATAAGAATATGTGTGTTGTATCATATGTATCCTACGTCTTGTTCTACTGCTTGTCGTTATACTTGTTTATTTTTTATTGTTAAAGAAACTGTCGTAATTCGACATATAATAAACATTCTTTTTGCACACTTATTTAGTAGAATTAGATGCTGTACAATTGTCAATATTTCAGTAGATAAGTACCATTACGCCGTATATTTCGTTTCAAATACGGTTATTCCGTGTACAATTTTAACTTGCTATCTTAATAATTATTAGTTTTATAAAATGAAACATACATAACACCTGGGCGGTATTTTAATACACAAAACATACATAACAACCCGAAAACAATGTAATATTTTTACAATAAACAATTAATGAAAACGTTTGTTATCTAACGGAAAAAAAATTATTTTCTAATTTACATAAAGATTGGTTGGGATTTCTTGTAAAATGGATGTTTACTCTTAGCATTTTTTCAACGATTTTGCAAATGAGCCGCCATTTCAGTAATTTTGTCAAGATAGTTAGATAATAAATTAAACTATAGGAAATTTTGTATAACTTATGTATATAAAATGTTTTGCTAATATTCATAGTTTGACTGTATGAGCAAATTCTATTTGGTCGAGATTTTGTCTGCATTAAAACTAGTTAGCCAGGATTTGACAGATAGTTTGATTATTTTGACGGTATTGTCGGAACATCAGCGTTTGCGTTGCACGCGAATTCGACACGCAGATGCGTCGAGATTGCCATGACGAGGCACTGCTGTATAGTATGATAAAGTAGGTAATGTGCTGGCCACATCAGATTTTGTTTTAATTCAAATTATATTTTTCGGGTTATGTTCATAACACCACGGTTTATCCATGTTTCATTTTATGAATCGGATAATAGAGATAGAACCTACAAATGAAAATATTATATTTAATATCGCTATGTAGACGTCAAATTTAGTAATACAAAAAGTTAGTTTCGATATTTTTTCTCCTGATTGTGTAATTAATGATTTAAGGTAATTTTTACCAATTTTAGGGAAACATGACAGACGAAAATATTTCTCATTATAGTATTTTCTATGCAACATATTGATATTTATTTAATTTTCAGTATGTGTTATTTTAATGCACAAGTCAGCCATTGTAGGGCACAATATGAATTAAATATTGCTCATTATAAAACATTCTATGTAACATATTCATATTTATAATGCACGCTTAAATCGCACCCTAAAACAAAGAACATTTCGTCAAAATTCCAAATTCAAAATTAAAATAGGAGTAAATAATTGCGTTAATTTAAAAACGTATATTCATGGAATAACATTTAAGATTTTAATCCTTCATTCCTTCAACGAGAAAGAGTTCAACAAAATGTGTTTTAAAGTAAAAATTCGTAGAAAGACAGCTAAGAAATTAAATTATCTGTATATTTTCCATTGTTACAGTTTGTCTGCTGTGTTCTGCCCTACTGCTTAAGAGGACATGCGATATTCCACTTCTCATCTCAGCAAATTACACATACCCCGCCATGTTCAAACGGCCCAAGGAAACACATCACAAATATTCCAGGTGAGTCAAAGGAAAAAAGACAAAAATATATAATACGGTCCTGAGAGAGTTGATCGTTTGAAATCGTCGCGCGAAGCCTCGCATCGCTTACCACGCGTAATCCCCTTTCCCCGAAGGGAACCATTCTGCACGCAGAATCGATTACATTCATTGCACTCTTAAAAATTCCCAAATATCTTTAATGTTATTATCAATGTACGGACAAACAGGTATATTTTCTAGTGTCGTGTATGGGACACGTGCTGGTGGGGACGCGAGCTGCTAGCCTAGCCGGTCTGGCTTCGGCCCATGTGGTGTACAGTCATGGAAAAAAGTATGTTCGTATCGCTATCGCAGGATTTGAAAATAGTATGTCGGTTATATATTCGGTTATAGGTATATTCTCTCGTTGTCCGTCGCGAGGTGGTTTTTCGGTGGATGTAATGTAACGGAATTTAGTTTATTTTGAGCGTGACCGATCTTTTCGTTAATGTGATACCTTCATTGCAATGTAATAAATGTAATATGACCACAACATTTAAGTTTACGAGTAGTGCATTTATTAAGTATAAAATTACTTTTATAATAATATTAATAAACATGAAGTTTGATAATATGATACGAACATCTGATATTAAGATATTGCGTAATATCACGACACATTATTTAAATTTATTTTATTTAATACACATATTAATTACGTAAGTAAATGCCTTTGCTCAGCAGGGGATGACGGGCTTAAGTAAGTAAGTAAGTAAATGCACAAATCATCTTGTTGCTAAAGATTATCACTGAATATAGACTATTTCAGAATTGTAATATTAAAATATATTCACTAAATGTAAATAAATTCTCTAAATTTAATTTAAATTTATATTTAGGACGGAGCATGTATTTTGTATGAAAGGACAATAGAAATATATCTGTATTTACTTTATAGCAGTTAATGTTTCAATTATCTTTCATGAGATCTAATACATGCTTGGCAACCAAAATAATATAAAATTATAGCAATAATATATGCAGGCTGTCCCACGTTTCTTCTGCAAAACATTTTTTCAGTAAGCAAATTAATTTTTCAATTCATTAAAAAGTTACAGCCGTTTGAATTATTAACAATATCTTATTTTAAACGGCTCCAACTTCTGAAGGAACATAGAAAACCAATAAAACCATATGAAACTTTCTAGTTTCATCTTTTGTTCATTTATAATTCGAATTATTAAAATTTTACTTATAATTAATTAACTAATTACTTAAGAATACTGAAAATTAGGTTATTATGTCAATAATGATTAATGTCAAATCTTTTTTCAAATCTCAAATCTGTAGTAGTTTTGGACATAGAGGGAACTAATTTTAACTGTAATGTCATCTAAATGTTCTTTTAGATGGTCGTATATTTTGGTTTATTTATTTTTTAATGCTAATTATTTCACATTTACATTCCATCAAAATTCGTCGAAAATTTAGAGCTTGCTTCTACAAGCAATTATCAATTTTTGTAAATTATTGATATACATAATTGTCATTATTTTCAGTTGTCAGATATTTGAAAAATAATTGCTGTAAAGTAAATACAAAATAAGAATATAAAAAGATTGTAATGATACATTTATGCTATGCAAAATACATCCTTTCTGGTTATTAAGTTAAACTGCCAAATATCGTTGAAGCTAAATAATAAATATCTCGAAAACAACAGTAAATCACAAGTAACAAATTACCATAAATACAAATTTAAAGCAATTTAATTTTATTAATTTATTTCTATATTGTGATTAAATGTTAATACATAAAAGTTCTGAAATAACCTTCAGTAAAAATATTCACCACAAGAAATTGATTTTTGTATTTATTAACGAAAAAAGCTATTAGATGCAATAAGTTTGTATAGTTTGTTGTGTTTTATGCAATATCTTGAAATGAAATTTTCATTTTATGTTATATAATAAATTATATTTAATAAAAACACAATTACATTGCAATGTAGGAATTACATTAATTTATTACACATTAGGCTAATAAATAGAAATATATAAATCATTATAAACCAATTCAAAGCATTCGAACAAGGTTTCTCAAATAATAAATTTCCGATATACGAGTATGCAGCGTAAACGGACAATTTTTTGCACTTAGCGGCCGACCGGCCGACTAGAGTAACAAAAAACTCGTACATGGATATAACATCGACCCACTGCTGAAATACGGATCAGAACATACTTTATTCCACGAGTGTACATACCTGCTTTGGTGTTGATCGAGTACAGTCGCCTTGTTTAAATTTCCGCTCGTCGGTAGATAATTTGAACAGTTTCTTTCAATTGTTGTATCTTGACATTTTGTGTGAATATCTATTTTTATCTTCAATTACGAATTTGTTCTTCTATTTTATACTTAGAGTTGAATTATTTTTTTTTTAATTTTATAGTTGAACTTAGTTTGAAAATCCTGCAATGAATCTTTTGCTAGCTGAGTTTGGCAATACTTTCACGTTCGTTAAGAAAGGGGAAGTGGTTTGCAATTTCTGCTCACGAAATTTAATTATTCGTAATAAACAATGTCTTCGGGTTCATGTAAGAACAAAAAAACACATGGAAAATGTCACAGGAACGTCAAATAAAAACTTGTTTGATGGTTTATGTGAAACATTTAGTTCTGCTAATATACCTTTCACAAAAATTAATAATCCCGTTTTTAAAAAATTTATCAAGAAGTATACTGGACGAGACTTACCCGATGAATCCACAATTAGAAAATATTACGTACAAGGGCAATATGACAAAACAATTTCTACAATAAAGTCAAAACTATCCGATAAATATATATTGGGTTTCTGCAGATGAAACTACGGATATGAAGGGTAGATGTGTGGTCAACGTCGTTGTCGGATTGCTGGACCCGCAAGACTTATATAAACCTTATTTAATATCTACTCAGTTTCGCTGTACCGTCAAAGCTGAAGCGATATGTACAATAGTAAATAACGCCATAAAAAAGTAGGAATCACAGACGCTACCAAAGTATTACTGTTTGTTTCTGACGCTGCTGCGATTATGATAAAACTTGGAAAATTACTTAAACAACATTATTCAAATATTCTTCATTTGACATGTTTTGCACACGCTATTCATAGAATTTGCGAGTTTATTCGGGAAGAATTTCCAGACGTGAATACGCTAATAAGCACATGTAAAATTGTTTTATTGAAAGCTCCTTCCAGATTGTCTCTTTACAAGGAAAAGTGCCCTAATCTACCTTTGCCACCACAACCAGTTATTACGAGATGGGGTACATGGTTACAACCGGCAATTTTTGACGCAAGAAACTTTGATATCATCAAACCCTTCGTCTTAAATTTGCCTGATGAAGCAGTTAGTATTAAAGACCGCAAAAAGTACTATCGTAACAAGATTTGCATGAACAATTAAAGTTATTGATACAAATTTTGCGCAAGTATTGCCAACCGTAAAGTTTCTAGAACAACAAAATGTTGAACTTGCAAGCAGTTTTCAAAGGATTGAATCCCTGTACGAAAGCTAACGAAGCATTGAAGCACCAATCAGTAAAAAATTACAACAAAAAATTGACGCGGTAGTACATCGAAATCCGGATTTTAATATTTTAAAACAAATCTCGACGAATTCGTTGACGGATGAAGGAATTCCTCAAAAATATTCCAATTTGGTTTTGATTTTTTTGCGACTGTTTGCGGTATAAAAATGTGTTTACAAGTTTCTTATTTGGAGACCTAGGTACTTACTTGATAAACGTCATCGTCTTCATCTCTTGTGCTGTCAAAGTTATATCGAAATCCCTCTCGATGATCTGTTTGATCTCAACACCAGTTATGCTGTCCATACCAAGTTCAGGCAGTGTCATTTGCAAGTTGATCGTCTTCATATCTTTTATGCCTAAACAGATAAACAATTTGCTCTCATTAGTCTTCACAAACTTAACCAACTTTAAGCCTTCGTATATTCACCGAGGATGTTGCAAATCACCTCTTCTACATTTGCACCTGCTCGCTTTTCAGCAACAACCATACTGGAGATGATTGTCGAATCATGGCATAAAAAGCTGTCCAGGAGTTCAATACAGCTTGAGATGCTCTGCTGTAGAGTACCTCCAATGACGACATCTTTGTTCAGTTCGTTCATGTCAGCAACCAGTCCCACCTAAAAATAAACATGAATTATTTTATTTTTACCCAAAACGAATACCCAAAGGAACAGACATCTCCAACGGCACCCCATTGTATCACCAGAGCTGGCAAACCATCAGCTTTTCTTTGTTCACAGATTCTCTCCATGACGGAATTTGACATGCCATAGTTCGTTTGGCCTGGGTTTCCCCTACCACATGATACAGACGAAAACACTACAAAGTGCCTAAAAAAATACATAATCAAGTGTAAAACTTGTGTTAATATGGTGTTAGTACACAGTGATAAATTTTTGTTTAAATAAAATAAATATGCATTGACTCAAAGAAATTTGTTGTTTCAATAGAGGCAAAGAAATATTTATTTGCGGATAAAAACGCGTTTATTTGAAATAATTGTTTGGTAGAAAGTACTTTGATTTGTGTCAAACAACTTATGTTTCCAGTTAAAGTTTGCCATTTGTGTATTATAAGAAATGAGATTTATTTACTTCAAATAATTATGATTGTGTTTAGTGAAAGAATTACATTTTTTTAAATTAATAAAATTGTTGGTCGAGTTAAAATTATGAATTTGTTGAAGGGATTAATAGACAAGAATTTTTCGGAAGACTCGCCATGTGTCACCTCCTTTTTGGGATGTCGCACATCCTCGCCCAGTGCTTGGTCTTTCCAACCCAACATATAGTCAAGGTTAAGTTAGTAAAGTGTATCTGATTTGGAATCGCAACTTGAACCTGCAGGCACTGTACTCTATAAGTTCTATACTGTCGATCACGCGGCTTTATACTCTCGATATGTACGAAGTGCGAGCAGAGAGTTTACAGCGCCATCTAACAATACAGTTGGATGACATTAAAAATATATTTATTTGAATCAAAATATGATTCCTTTGGTGCAAGTAAACCTATTTTAAAGCCAAAACAAAAATATTACTTTAAAGGAAATAAATCTCTGCTTGTGTACAAATATATTTATTTTAATCAAAATATGATTTCTCTGGCGGAAGTAAACCTATTTTTAAGCAAAATACAAAATATTACTTAAAGCGAAATAAATCTCTCCTTATATACAAATTTATATGTTAGAATCTAAATTATATTTCATTGGTGTAAAGAAACGTCTTTTTAAAATCAAAATTAAAATATTACTTTAAAGGAAAGTAATTTTTGTTTGTATACATATACAGGGTCCTGCAACTAAGCTCCCGTCTTCTGTAGCTCACTTACTCATTAAGCTAAGAGTTTGACATTTTGCAGGCTTACCCTGTACTAAAAGGTACAATTCAAGAAATTATTTTTTATTATACAGGTTGTTCCAAAAATGTGCAACGCCATGGTAATGTATTTTTTTAAATTGCATGCTATACATTTTTCTACACATTTGGAAGCCTTTTATGGTTGCCTACATATCACCAAAATTTTATTGAAATCGGTTTAGGGACCGCTGCGGAAAAAATAAAAACCAAAAAAAATTGATTTTGCATCGTAGGCTTTAAAAATCAATAAAAACCACAAAATGCACCTCGTTAATAAAATTTTGCGACGTGCTTATTAAGTTAGATGTAATAGTCTCGTTAACCAAGTGACATTGATCCAAATTATACAGGGTGACCAAAATCGAGTGTCAAACTTGTCAAACTTCAAAGCGCGCTATTGTTCTTATTTTAAATTGGAACCCTTAATTTTTTTAGGTGAAACGGTGCGGAATTAAAGAATAAATATTGTTTCTGAATACAACCCCATCACAATTCCCAATATTTTAAAAGTTATTCGCCAAAAACTCATTTTTCAACGTTTCCAACGGCAATTTTAGGTAATAAATATCGTACGTGGCGTTGAAAAACAATTTATTACATAAAATATAACGCAGAGAGGTATTTTAGATTTTACTGTACTTAATTAAGTAGTTATTCAATTGCTAAATTTACTGCAAAATTTACCTATAGCCACATTTCCGTCCTTACCGCTATAGGTAAATTATGCAGTAAATTTAGCATTTGAATAACTACTTAATTAAGTACACTCAAATCTAAAATACGTCTATTATTTTTTATGAAATAAATTGTTTTTCAAAGCCACGTACGATATTTATTATCTAAAATTGCCGTTGGAAACGTTGAAAAATGAGTTTTTGGCGAATAAGTTTTAAAATATTGGGAATTGTTATGGGGTTGTATTTAGAAACAATGTTTATTTTTTAATTCTGCATCATTTCACATAAAAAAAATTATGGGTTCCAATTTAAAATAAGAACAATAACACGCTTTGAAGTTTGACAGGTTTGACACTCGATTTTGGTCACCCTGTATAATTTGGATCAATGTCACTTGGTTAACAAGACTATTACATCTAACTTAATAAGCACGTCGCAAAATTTTATTAACGAGGTGCATTTTGTGGTTTTTATTGATTTTTAAAGCCTACGATGCAAAATCAATTTTCTTTTGTTTTTATTTTTTTCCGCTGCAGTCACTCAAGCGATTTCAATAAAATTTTGGTGATATCTAGGCAACCATAAAAGGCTTCCAAATGTGTAGAAAAATGTATAGCACGCAATTTAAGAAAATATATTACCATGGCGTTGCACATTTTTGGAACACCCTGTATAATAAAAAATATTTTCTTGAATTGTACCTTGAACTACAGGGTAAGCTTACAAAATGTCAAACTCTTAGCTTAATGAGTAAGTGAGCTACAGAAGACGGGAGCTTAGTTGCAGGACCCTGTATATTTATTCTACATAAATAAAAATTTCAAATAAATGAATCTCTGCAAGCAAATAAACTAGAGTATTCAATGAAGTAAATATTGTTGGCGTCAAAGAAATATGTTTTAACCCAAAAAGATAAATTCAAACAAATACATTTCTTTAAAACAAGAAATCTTTTCTATCTGTGTACCTTAAATTTGGGCAGAGTTGCCGTGATGTGTGGTCTAGATGCTTGGTGGCTATTGCTTTTGGTCCAAATGAAGTCTTGAAATCGTCTGTTGTTAAATTATCGAATAGTCCATCTTTTAAAACAACTGCTAAGTTGAAGATGGCTTCGATTGGGCCTAAGGTGCTTGATTCTTTGATTAGTTGGAAACAACCTTGCTCAGTGGTGACATCTGCTGTTGAAATCAATATGGCGTCGATGTATTTTTTCCAAAATCTGTTTGCATAAAACTTTTTAGATTCCTGAACAAATATTGTGTGATATTCAATTGGGTATTTACCAGTGTTAAAAATATGGCATGTATTATAGTAATCCTAATAGATTACAGTTTAAGTAAATTATTTGTTATTACTTTTCCAAAAAATATGCATTATTTGTATCCAAAATCAAAATTAAAATTGAACTTTATTCACGTCCTTTCACGTAATCGAAAACGCTCTGTAATTGGGTCATTATTCAGTGACGTCACATCGCACAGTGGAGTATTTGACCTGAAAACCTGGCCCAAATTATTTTTTCACCTAAAAAGGCTTTAGATGTGTTGTTTTATTTATGTATAACATTTTAACCGTCATACTAAGAATTTGAAGGTTAATACCGTAATAAACAAAATAAAACAGTACAAAATAGGAAAAAGCAAACTGTATTAAAAATTGTTCTTCACTGCACTACACCTATTGTAAATTAATTACTGCTACAACATTTGTCATCAATATTTTTTTGTGATTTTATTTCTATTATGTTTTACCGTGTCAAATTGATAAAATAATATATGGCATGTCCAGTTTAAATACGCGGCATATACGGATTTAAAATTGAACAATACATGTCGTTTTTGAATTATATGAGATAACATGTTTGGGTCTGTTATGTTGTAAGAAAATCCTAAAAAAAGTTTTATTTTTAAAGAACCAGTGGTAGAGGAAGAAAATGAAAGTTTACACCAGTCGATATTGTGTATTGACACGGTACATATGCTATTCATGGTGTTCTCCGTTCGATGCATTCCTTTTAAGACGTGATAGTAGAGGCAATTAAGAACCTATTTTGCCATATTTATCACCATAAAATCTATTATTTTTAGTATTATTTCAAAATTGTCTAATATGTATACTTATTGTTTCCATGAAAACTTTCGAAATTTGATCATACTTCAAGCTGAAACGGTCGTTTTTTAGTGGTATGACCCTAATACGCATGTTTTGAACCCGCATTCGCATTCCGTATAAACACATTTATCGAGAACGCCTAACCAGTTTCTATTCACAAACTTACTATTGTCTCTCCTCAACAAGAATCCAATTTAAACCAGTGAACTATGTATGCGAGTAGATGCCTGCGATGTATTTTCTTGCCTTGAATATGAACCCGATTGGCTTCAAGCAACCAATTTCCAAGAAATGCATATACAAGTACATAGTTTAAGGTTTTTTTCGGATGGTTTTTAAGAGTCTAGGTCATCGGGGTTGTTTGCTATACATGATCCAAAACGGAAAAATATACGCACATAACGGCATTACAACATACAAGATGCATTGAACATAAAGTTGTCAATATCTCGATAACCGTAACCATTTGTATATAGGTAAATATGGTTAAATATGTTCTAAATTACCTCTACTATCACGGTATCAAGAAATTGCACTAAATTACATATACGCGGGTACATCAATTTTTGGATTTGTCTTTACAACGTATTAGAAATAAAATCACAAAAACCGCATCCGCACCTATCCGCAGCAGATTTTCCAGTAGTTGTAATGTTAAATATGTATACTATAATTTGAACCACTTTCAAAAGCTTAACAAAGCTAAACACTAAACTAAAACACTCAAGTTCTGCATAAAACTGTTTTTTTTTTATAACCGGGAATGTTCTCGGCCCTGCAATAAACAAAATTGTGGGTAAATTTTAATAAAAATAATGTCGAATGAAAGTTCATACTTGGTTCTAAAGAATGTATAACAAAAAAATCACATTTATCGTTAAAATCCAAATTGCAACCGTTTTTAAGAGCGTCAACTTATGTGCATCTATGTTCAGCCATAGTAAAATATAACTTTTGGCTGACAAGGATACGTGGCTCAGGGCTCAGGTGAGAAAATATTGCCGCCTTTTAATACATCGGTCTTTTACCTATCCCAGAAACTGTTTTTTTTTTTGGAATTTAACAATTTAGAAATTTGATTTAGTTGGTTTAGAACGACATTTCTTAAAATGAAATTATGTATTAATTAAACAACTCACTTACCTTATTCTCAAATCTTGGTACCCAGTTGTGATACCATTTCTAGAGACCAGCACCAACTTTTTGCAACCCTTGACCACCAACCAATCAGCTAACTCCATGCCAAACCCTCCTAGACCCCCAACCACAATATAAGTCGCATCTGGGTTACAATAAAACCTCGCTTTGCAGTCGAAAAACGTCTGTTTCGGAATAACAAACTCGTTCTCTCCAGGTCTCACGTTGACCATGACTTTCCCAATGTGTTTTCCACTGGCCATAAATCTAAACGCGTCTTCAATTTTGTCCCTTGCGAACACCGTCCTATGCAGGGGTTTGATCAAGCCTCTTTGGAAAGCGTCATCAAGCATACCCTGCACAGTTTTCCTCACTTCTACTTCGAAGACAAGATCCAACATGATACCATGAATGGTGATTTGGTTTTCGAAGATAAACAGCGCTAAGTCGTTATTGTTAACCAGATCGAATTTACCAATTTCGAGCATGTGTCCACCCCTGGCTATACACCTCAATGAGGCGAATAGTTTCTCTTCGGCTAAAGAGTTGAGGACGATGTCGACGCCTCTTCCATTGGTGTGTTTCCTGATCATTTCTTCGAAGGACGTGTCACGTGAGTTGCCGATATGGTCTGGGTTGATCTCTGGGTAATTCTTGATGAGGAATTCTCGTTTCTCTGGTGTGCCAGCGGTTGTGAAGACTGTGCATTTGTGGAGGAGTGCCATGTGTATTGCTGCTTGTCCCACACCGCCTGTGCCGGAGTGGATGAGGATCGTTTGGCCTTCTCTTAGACCACCGGCCTGAATTGTTAGGGATGATTTGAAAAAATTGGGGAGAAATGGTGGTAATGCGGAAGACTTACGGTTCTGAAGGCGTATAGAACTGTGCAATAGACTACAGGAACGGTGGCTGCGTCTTCTAAGGTCCAGCCGTCCGGTACTTCCCATAGCATGTACTTGTCGGCGGAGAATATTGAGGATAAAGCTCCGCGTTGGCCCATACCAACAACTCTTCGACCACTGTTGACATATTATACATTATTATTCATTACTACTATGGTTAGGATACTATGGGTGTTGGTTATATGGGACAAAAATTACGTAAATGTTGGCCGTCTTTAGAAAAGTTTTTACTTGGCAAGAATTTTGCTTTGATTATGGGATATTAAGAAAGAAGTTAATGCTATATTTTATTTTTTCTTGGTTAACGTTCCTGTTGCGATAAAGAGAAAGTTGAAAATTTGTTTACTAACATATGAGCATACTCTGAAGCCATTTATGTCATCAAAAATTGTTTTTGTGCGACACTATAATATTATAGTTTTTCAGAATTATAAAGAATATTGAAAATTATATTTAATTTTTTTAGCAGTGTATTATAACACATTTATGGAATTATAAAAAAAAAATGCAATTAGATGGCCCGTCAGATCATCCGACTTAAGCCCATGGATTTTCTTTTTCATGGGGTTTTATGAAAGCCAACATGTATCTAACGAACTATGATCCAGTGCAGAACTTTCAGGGAGTAGTGGGGAGGGCTTATAGTGATAAAACAACAGTACTAATAGTAATTAAGTTTAGAACTAAAATAGCGACCAAGTTTGAAAATCTGTATCAAATACTTTCTGTTAATGATTTTTTGGTAAAAAATTAAGTTAGTTAATTTGTAATTTACAACAAATAATATATTGCCGTCGCAAGGCCTAAACAATAATGCTATTTTTGTAAAATTAAAATATTAAAGTAATTAAGTATGTTTTTTGATAATATGATATTGCCTAATATCACACATGTTATTTCACGTTCAAGAATTAATACAAATAATAATAAAATGTAGTCACTTAATGAAAATGAATTCTCTAAATTTATATTTCAATTTATATTTAGGGTAATTTATTGTATTTAAATTAACAGACAAGTAGAGCATGTATTTTGTATGAATGAAAAATTAATGAAAAAAAGCACAATTGCATTGCAATGTAATTATATTAATTATACATTTAGTTAATAAATCGAAACATGTGTTATATGGAAATGATCGACCAAGGTTACTCCCAATAGTACATTTCAGATATGCGAAGTATGCAGCGTAAACAGACCACTTTTTGCGCTGAGCGGCTGGGAGATTGAGGCGAAAATGTCACAAAAAAACTACAGAGCATGGGTATACCACAGACACGCTGGTTTAAAATTCTAAAATTGCGATTGGGACAGACAGTCAAACTTCTCCAACTCGACTCTTTTTTGTTATTTTGAGAAACATAGTCGAGTTAAAAATGGTTATCTGGCATATTTTATTAGCAGATTGATTGGATAATCAACCCTAAAAATTACAGCTTCTTATCACCTCCCTTTCTCCTGTGAGAATGTTAAGAAAAATTATAATTTTATGCTGTTGGTGAACGTAACGATTTTGCTTTTTTGTTATTTCGAGAAAAATAGTCGAATTAAAAATGGTTATCTTGCATATTCTATTAGTAGATTTATTGGATAATCAACCCTAAAAATTACAGTTTCCTATTACCTCCCTTTTTCCTGTGAGAATGTTAAAAAAATTATAATTATATGTCGTTGGTGTTAGAACGTAACGATTTTGCTGTTTTGTTATTTCGCGAAAAATAGTCGAGTTAAGAATGATTATCTTGCATATTTTATTAGCAGATTGATTGGATAATCAACCCTAAAAATTACAGCTTCCTATCACCTCCCTTTCTCCTGTGAGAATGTTAAAAATTATAATTATATGCCGTTGGTGTTAGAACGTAACGATTTTGCTTTCTTGTTATTACGAGAAAAAGAGTCGCGTTAAAAATGGTTATCTGGCATATTTTATTAGCAGATTGATTAGATAATCAACTTTAAAAATTACAGCTTCCTATCATCTCCCTTTCTCCTGTGAGAATCTTAAAAAAATTATAATTATATGCCGTTGGTGTTAGAACGTAATGATTTTGCTTTTTTGTTATTTCGAGAAAAAATAGTCGAGTTAAAAATGATTATCTTGCATATTTTATTAGCAGATTGATTGGATAATCAACCCTAAAAATTACAGCTTCCTATTACCTCCCTTTCTCCTGTGAGAATGTTAAACAAATTTATAATTATCTGCCGTTGGTGTTAGAACGTAACGATTTTGCTTTTTTGTTATTTCGAGAAAAATAGTCGAGTTAAAAATGATTATCTTGGATATTCTATTAGCAAATTGATTGGATAATCAACCCTAAACATTACAGCTTCCTACCACCTCCCTTTCTCCTGTGAGAATGTAAAAAAAATTATAATTATATGCCGTTGGTGTTAGAACGTAACGATTTTTCTTTTTTGTTAATTCGAGAAAAATAGTCGAGTTAAATATGGTTATCTGGCATATTTTATTAGCAGATTGATTGGTCAGTCAACCCTAAAAATTACAGCTTCCTATTACCTCCCTTTCTCCTGTGAGAATGTTAAATAAAATTATAATTATATGCCGTTGGTGTTAGAACGTAACGATTTTGCGTTTTTGTTATTTCGAGAAAAATAGTCGAGTTAAAAATGATTATCTGGCATATTCTATTAGCAGATTGATTGGATAATCAACCCTAAAAATTACAGCTTCCTACCACCTCCCTTTCTCCTGTGAGAATGTAAAAAAAAATTATAATTATATGCCGTTGGTGTTAGAACGTAATGATTTTTCTTTTTTGTTATTTCGAAAAAAAATAGTCGAGTTAAAAATGATTATCTTGCATATTTTATTAGCAGATTGATTGGATAATCAACCCTAAAAATTACAGCTTCCTATTACCTCCATTTCTCCTGTGAGAATGTTAAACAAATTTATAATTATCTGCCGTTGGTGTTAGAACGTAACGATTTTGCTTTTGTGTTATTTCGAGAAAAATAGTCGAGTTAAAAATGATTATCTTGCATATTTTATTAGCAGATTGATTGGATAATCAACCCTAAAAATTACAGCTTCCTATTACCTCCATTTCTCCTGTGAGAATGTTAAACAAATTTATAATTATCTGCCGTTGGTGTTAGAACGTAACGATTTTGCTTTTGTGTTATTTCGAGAAAAATAGTCGAGTTAAAAATGATTATCTTGCATATTTTATTAGCAGATTGATTGGATAATCAACCCTAAAAATTACAGCTTCCTATTACCTCCATTTCTCCTGTGAGAATGTTAAACAAATTTATAATTATCTGCCGTTGGTGTTAGAACGTAACGATTTTGCTTTTGTGTTATTTCGAGAAAAATAGTCGAGTTAAAAATGATTATCTTGCATATTTTATTAGCAGATTGATTGGATAATCAACCCTAAAAATTACAGCTTCCTATTACCTCCATTTCTCCTGTGAGAATGTTAAACAAATTTATAATTATCTGCCGTTGGTGTTAGAACGTAACGATTTTGCTTTTGTGTTATTTCGAGAAAAATAGTCGAGTTAAAAATGATTATCTTGCATATTTTATTAGCAGATTGATTGGATAATCAACCCTAAAAATTACAGCTTCCTATTACCTCCATTTCTCCTGTGAGAATGTTAAACAAATTTATAATTATCTGCCGTTGGTGTTAGAACGTAACGATTTTGCTTTTGTGTTATTTCGAGAAAAATAGTCGAGTTAAAAATGATTATCTTGCATATTTTATTAGCAGATTGATTGGATAATCAACCCTAAAAATTACAGCTTCCTATTACCTCCATTTCTCCTGTGAGAATGTTAAACAAATTTATAATTATCTGCCGTTGGTGTTAGAACGTAACGATTTTGCTTTTGTGTTATTTCGAGAAAAATAGTCGAGTTAAAAATGATTATCTTGCATATTTTATTAGCAGATTGATTGGATAATCAACCCTAAAAATTACAGCTTCCTATTACCTCCATTTCTCCTGTGAGAATGTTAAACAAATTTATAATTATCTGCCGTTGGTGTTAGAACGTAACGATTTTGCTTTTGTGTTATTTCGAGAAAAATAGTCGAGTTAAAAATGATTATCTTGCATATTTTATTAGCAGATTGATTGGATAATCAACCCTAAAAATTACAGCTTCCTATTACCTCCATTTCTCCTGTGAGAATGTTAAACAAATTTATAATTATCTGCCGTTGGTGTTAGAACGTAACGATTTTGCTTTTGTGTTATTTCGAGAAAAATAGTCGAGTTAAAAATGATTATCTTGCATATTTTATTAGCAGATTGATTGGATAATCAACCCTAAAAATTACAGCTTCCTATCACCTCCCTTTCTCCTGTGAGAATGTTAAAAATAATTTATAATTATCTGCCGTTGGTGTTAGAACGTAACGATTTTGCTGTTTTGTTATTTGGAGAAAAATAGTCGAGTTAAAAATGATTATCTTGCATATTTTATTAGCAGATTGATTGGATAATCAACCCTAAAAATTACAGCTTCCTATCACCTCCCTTTCTCCTGTGAGAATGTTAAAAATAATTTATAATTATCTGCCGTTGGTGTTAGAACGTAACGATTTTGCTGTTTTGTTATTTGGAGAAAAATAGTCGAGTTAAAAATGATTATCTTGCATATTTTATTAGCAGATTGATTGGATAATCAACCCTAAAAATTACAGCTTCCTATCACCTCCCTTTCTCCTGTGAGAATGTTAAAAATAATTTATAATTATCTGCCGTTGGTGTTAGAACGTAACGATTTTGCTTTTGTGTTATTTCGAGAAAAATAGTCGAGTTAAAAATGATTATCTTGCATATTTTATTAGCAGATTGATTGGATAATCAACCCTAAAAATTACAGCTTCCTATTACCTC
This sequence comes from Melinopterus prodromus, assembly GCA_964023965.1. Taxonomy (NCBI): domain Eukaryota; kingdom Metazoa; phylum Arthropoda; class Insecta; order Coleoptera; family Scarabaeidae; genus Melinopterus; species Melinopterus prodromus. The sequence continues at coordinate 1,382,292 of OZ030391.1, read as the reverse complement.
CATTTCTCCTGTGAGAATGTTAAACAAATTTATAATTATCTGCCGTTGGTGTTAGAACGTAACGATTTTGCTTTTGTGTTATTTCGAGAAAAATAGTCGAGTTAAAAATGATTATCTTGCATATTTTATTAGCAGATTGATTGGATAATCAACCCTAAAAATTACAGCTTCCTATCACCTCCCTTTCTCCTGTGAGAATGTTAAAAATAATTTATAATTATCTGCCGTTGGTGTTAGAACGTAACGATTTTGCTGTTTTGTTATTTGGAGAAAAATAGTCGAGTTGAAAATGATTGTCTTGTATATTTTATTAGCAGATTGATTGGATAATCAACCCTAAAAATTACAGCTTCCTACCACCTCCCTTTCTCCTGTGAGAATGTAAAAAAAAATTATAATTATATGCCGTTGGTGTTAGAACGTAATGATTTTTCTTTTTTGTTATTTCGAAAAAAAATAGTTGAGTTAAAAATGATTATCTTGCATATTCTATTAGCAGATTGATTGGATAATCAACCCTAAAAATTACAGCTTCCTACCACCTCCCTTTCTCCTGTGAGAATGTTAAAAAAATTTATAATTATATGCCGTTGGTGTTAGAACGTAACGATTTTGCTTTTTTGTTATTTCGAGAAAAATAGTCGAGTTAAATATGGTTATCTTGCATATTCTATTAGCAGATTGATTGGATAATCAACCCTAAAAATTACAGCTTCCTATCACCTCCCTTTCTCCTGTGAGAATGTTAAGAAAAATTATAATTTTATGCTGTTGGTGTTAGAACGTCACGATTTTGCTTTTTTGTTAATTCGAGAACAATAGTCGAGTTAAAAATGATTATCTTGCATATTCTATTAACAGATTGATTGGATAATCAACCCTAAAAATTACAGCTTCCTATCACATTCCTTTCTCCTGTGAGAATTTTACAAAAATTTATAATTATATGCCGTTGGTGTTAGAACGTAACGATTTTGGTTTTTGGTTATTTCGAGAAAAATAGTCGAGTTAAAAATGATTATCTTGCATATTCTATTAACAGATTGATTGGATAATCAACCCTAAAAATTACAGCTTCCTATCACCTTCCTTGCTCTTGTGAGAATGTTACAAATATTTATAATTATATGCCGTTGGTGTTAGAACGTAACGAGTTTGCTTTGTGTTATTTCGAGAAAAATAATTGAGTTAAAAATTATTATCTTGCATATTCTATTAGCAGATTGATTGGATAATCAACCCTAAAAATTACAGCTTCCTATCACCTCTATTTCTCCTGTGAGACTATTAAAAAGAAATTATAATCATATGCTGTTGGTGTTAGAACATAATGATTTTGCTTTTTTTGTTATTTCGGGAAATATAGTTGAGTTAAAATTGCATATTCTATTAGTAGATTGATTGGATACTCAACCCTAATAATTACAGCTTCCTATTATCTCCCTTTCTGATGTGGGAATGTTAAAAAAATTTATTTTTATGTGCCGTTGATGTTAACTTAACGATTTTATGTAACGACGTAACGATTTTGCTTTTTTTTATATTTCGAGAAAAATAGTCGAGTTAAAAATGGTTATCTGGCATATTTTATTAGCAGATTGATTGGATAATCAACCCTAAAAATTACAGCTTTCTATTACCTCACTTTCTCCTGTGGGAATGTTAAAAAAATTATTTTTATATGTTGGCACAAAATAAAAATCGTTCAGGAAAATGTTAAATTACAGAAAAATACACAAAAATTTGTTTTTTGTTTTCAAATGGGCCAAAACTTTCATAACAATTCTTTTTCTGTAATAGTTCTTCAGATTTTTATAATTCCTTGTCCATTGGTTGCAGGATGGAGGTTAGATCAAAAGAGAAAAATATTCCAGTATAATAATACTTTTTTAGCTGATATACAATACAATACCTGTGTTCGATTGCTGGCAGCGATCTGTTCAATTGAATCGGATTTCGATCTTTATGATTCAAATTCAAAATACTTGGCGGAATCAGTTTGAGCGAGACGTCAAACGAGCAATCAAGCCGCACATAAGCTATATGATTCCGAATCAGATTGAACTGAACCGATCACGGCCAGCAATCGAACACAAGTAACGACAAATACCTTGAGTCAATCCCTGCAAACTCCAACCCTTGGAAACCCAAACGATTGACGCGTGTCTTCACACCAATATCAAACGGAAGCCGCCCGGAAGCTGTGAGAATATCTCTAAAATTCAACGATGCGTAATAAACATACACTAGAATGTGATCTTCCTCCAAGTCGGTGTTCATGGTCAGAGGTCCTTCCACCCATGTCAAGCTTGAAAAGTCCCCAGGCACAGCCACAACAGCAAAAGCTTGTTCCACTGTCGTCATTGTTGCCGGATTTATCAAAACATGCCTGTACGTTCCCCATTTTGAGTTACTAAGAACGTTTATCGACATAGATTTGTCAAGATGTGCTTTATTCGCCTCATCTTCTGGGTCAAAACGTGACTCGTCCATAACAAAAACACATTTGAGGTTCGATTTTCCTGGTTCCCTCCTGAGGCAGTTGACCAACCCCAAGATTCCGTTGTAATCTTTCGATTTTGATACGAGAGTTATGTTTGGGTTTTGCGTGAGTTCCTCTTGCAACTTTGGCATCCAATCAAAATTGTATAGGTCATTGGGAATGTCGAAAAACGTCGTGGTCTTTGGTATTGTTATTTGGACCCTTAGGAGGAGAATAATTTCGTCTTGGGTTACGTGTTTTGTGAAAACTGTCAAATTTGGATGAGTACAATCGTTATATCTACCATCAGTCTTGTTCTCTCTTGTCATTATAAAGCCACCTGGTTGTAGGGCTTTTATAACCTCTTGCAAACCCTGAGAAGAAAAATAAGTAATTAATAATAAGTTGTTTAGGTGAATCAGAAAAAGTTTGATAATTTTAATCCAGTCATTATCTGCTACTTGCTTCATGTCATCGCCATTGTACTATAAACGGTGTACTATCGTGGCCATATATTACGTCCCTTTTTTTGACGTCGAGTTTCTCGCAGAACTAGGGGCGAAAAAAATTTAAAAAAATCTGATGCTGTCCTTGATTAATATGCTACAACTCATAAAAATTAGAACGCTGTATATGTTGGCGTTTTGCCGATTTTTCCAAATTAAGAAGAATTGGTGCTGTTTTTGCCCCGTAAATTTTATTCGTTTAACTTTAGCAATTAATTACTCCAGAAATAATTTATAGATTTCAACGTATTAAAAAGTAAAATCACCTTCGGAATGCTAGTTTTCAGAGCATTTTTGTAAAATCATTGGATTAGTGGTTGACCCACAAAAAGCTATATTATGCAATGCCAGCCATTCCGTTATTATAAGAGCTAGAATAATGAAATATAGACTAGGCTACCCAATAATTCATAGGTTTAAAATTTATTACATAATCATTGTTTATCTTGCATTTTTCATACAAAAGATCGTGCTGAAACTCCGCGTGAATTCCGACGCTCTACGGTCTTTGGGGTGCTGCGGGGAAGGGAGGCGTTAGCGGTGCTGTCATGTCGGAGAGAACCGACACAGCTGAGAGAACCGGGGCAGCTTATTATCAATACACAAAAAGAACGATAACTTGTCAAGGAAGTAATTGTAACTAACAATTAAATTCTTAATTTTTGCATAATTTTGATTATATGTGACCCGGTACGAGAGAAATCTCTTCTATCGATTGGCGTTTATGTTTTCTTCAGTTTTATGCAATAAGGTTGTATACAAGATTTTGATGGAAGCGGATAGATCTGATAATATGGAGTTAGCAAATTTTCCGATTAGTGGTGAATACTAAATTAAGTTTGCTTGATAAACCCAAAAAATGTTTACAAAGTATGCCCGATTTTGTTATATTAATATTTAAACTATTATAGCACTTTCAACAGTTTATTTATTAATAATATTTAAATACATGCACAAACAATATAAAATAAATACAACTCTTGATATATACATATATTACAAACGTCAGCTCTGAGGGTATAAAATATAGAAATATCAAAAAACTTTTACAAATTTAGCGTCGTAAATTTTTAGACACATAGATTATTTTGCAGATCGTTCATTATCTTAAATGCTAATCCCGAAACCCGGTTTAAATTGATAAGAATTTCCATGGGACTACCAAATGCCTGTTCGTGGTTCTGTTATCTTATTGAATCATTTTGCCATTATTTTTTAATTCGGTAATCTGTCGCCGGATATCCAAATTTCTTCGGCGAGGCATAACCGCCGTGTCGTTATATGTATTGTGTCCGTAAACACTGTTCTCCTTGTAACTAATGCACGTGCGATCCGCCACTACTTGCAGCGTCGCTGTCGATCTCTTCCCCCGCTCGCCCGAAAGACCGAAGAGCGCCGCGTCAACTGCAGCGATCATGAGATGCTTCAACTCGATCTTTTGTAGGGAAAATGCAAGATAAACAATGATTATGTAATAAGCTTTAAACCTATGAACTAGTGGGTAGCCTATAGTCTATATTTCATTATTTTAGCTCTTCTAATAAAGGAATTGCTGGCATTGCATAATATAGCATTTTGTGGGTCAAGCACTAATCCAATGATTTTACAAAAATGCACATTGAAAGCTAGCATTCCGCAGGTGATTTTACTTTTTAATTCGTTGAAATTTATAGATTATTTCTGGAGTAATTAATTGATAAGTTAAAAGAATAAAATTTACGGGGTAAAAACAGCGCCAATTCGTCTTAATTTGGAAAAATCGGGAAAACGCCAACATATACTTTATTTTATACTAGCTTTCTAATTTTTATGAGTTGTAGCATATTAATCAAGGATAGCATCAGAATTTTTTAAAATTTTTTCGCCCCTGGATTTGCGAGAAAATGGACTACAAAAGAGGGGACATAATATATGGCCACGATAGTACGTGGTATTACATGCAACTTATTTAATACAATAATGCAAATATAAATGTATTATTACCATCGATTCCATGAACACATACCTCAGCATTTCCTAATAAATTATATCCGACAACCAGCAGTAAGTTAGCTTCGCAATTTATCGGTCTATCACTCATGGTAACACCCGGATACTCGTAGTGGACTTTAGAGAAAAGCTTAATGTCTGCTTGAATCAAAGGTTGATCTTCTAACGCTTTCTGTATGTGAAAACTCAAAGGTTTTTGGTCGCTAGATTCGACGTTTCTGAACGTCTCGAAGGCTTTGAACTCCTGCTGGAGATTATTCTCTAGAATGATCTGGATATTCACTCGAATCGACTGCTCTAGTATGAGAGTGGCTTCGTTCGGTATGAATTGGTAAGATTCGATAACTGGATCGGATAGTGGCTTCCTTTTTGTGATTGCTGCACAAGATACAGCTTGCATTTGTACACCACCTGATCTAAGAAGAAAATAAATAGTTATAAATATTATATATAGGCAAAACTGGGAGAGCTGAAGATTACTCATAGATTTCAGCTGTTATTTTAGACATACGTTACAGAATATTTCTAAATAGGGACGCGTGTTAAAACGAAATAGCATACTTTTCATACGTCTGCTGTATAATTTAAATGGGCAAGACAAAAAAGTACGTCTGTTCTTAGAACCATAAGAACGAATGACAGCGGTAGCAACCTAACCTCCAATTCGAGCGCGAACGTGTGATGTGAACAAGATGTTTTCGTTGGTATGTTTTCACTTTGCTTCTGTTAAACATGCTAATGATGGATATATAAATTAGATAGGACAATTATCACAATTAAATGACAGTATTTTTAATAATTAAATATTAATCTTGAACGAACTACCTAGTAGGCAACTTAATGTACACAGCTAATAACCAATTCACGCGGTACGTTCATATCTTGGTTCATACGATTTTAAGCGATGAATCACCTTCAGCTCTCCCAGTTTTGCCTATATACAACCTCTAGAAAACAACAACCTGGCACAACCTGTGTCACAAAATAAACATATAATTTGAATCTGCTGCTCATAATGGTACTTTAGGAGAAGAACAGAGTTGTAGGTGGTGGGTTTCAATACGATCTTATATTCCAGTTAAATTGAATTAAACAAAAAATGATTTAATTAAATTGAAGCAAGTACAAATTTTGACAACTCATAATATTTTAATGTTCTTTACATTTTTTATTTATCATTTGGTGATTTTACTTTATTTTTTATTTAATTTTTACCTTGAGTTATAAATTACCTGTTTTAGTGCAGTTTTCCTCATTGTATATATGTATGAGCAAGCTTTTTCTTATTTAAGGGGTAATGCCACTCTAGATCTTTTGAAAAATCAAAAAAAAAGTAATTTGCTCAGGTGATGTCTTGAGATCTTAAAAAATAAGGGAGAATACGTTTCATATTGGAAAAAAAATATGGAAAATATGGAAATATCCTCGGTACGTTCGTTCAACTGACGCTAACCGCACAATGTTATAGCTGTCTGATATAACGTGTGTTGTCCTTGATTAATTGGTAAAAAAATAGCAGAATAAATTAGCGACATTCCCGGAGTATATCGTGATCGAAAGGAGTCGAAAGGAAGCTGCAGATTTTCAAATAGAACTAATCTAACAAGCATTGAATCGTTTGGAACTAGAGTCGCCTCTACCTGATAACGTATCCACAGTCGACACCTACAAAAAAATAATGTCGGTTGAAGATTATTACAACGTTGATGTTGGATGACGTTTAATTATCATCTTTTGAACTTTGTTGCTGTGTTTTCTGCTATTTCACTAGTTGTAGTGTGTAAAACGTGCAAATCAAATGCGAAATTGGCCGAAAGTGGCAACCGTGATTTAGGATTTCAAATAGTGTTTTCTTGTGAGAATTTTGAACAAACTTTCATTCCGAGTTACCCATTTGTTCAAAAAGGATAGGAAATGAATAGCGGAAGTATCCTTGCCATGCGCATAAGAATCGGTGTAGATGGAATTGAAAAGTTTTGCGCATTCAGGGACCTTCCTCGTCAGATTTTTCACTCATTTTACGATAAAGGTGTTCGCACCATTTTTGTCGCAACAGAAGCAGTTTGCCAACAAAGTATGCAAAAAGCAACAGAAGAAGAAAGGGGTACAACGCAATTGAAAATAGTTAAAAAAAAGAATGGTGTAACTCTCTCGGATGATGGATCATGGAGAGAACATAGCTTTTCTTCTCTGTATGATTGGTAGCGCTTATCAGCTGGACAAATGTTGTTGATATTCTCATAAAATCTAAATACTGCAACGCTTACAAATTTTGGAATAAAAAAATTAAATAAGAAAATGAGAGATCACGTGCAAAAACTAATGGCACTCGTCCTCGCCGGGCAAAAACCAGTTAGGGCAGTTAACCAAGAATCCTCGAAATGAGCTTTGAATTTATGATGGACTAGCCATTCGTTGTATACATGATCCAATTGATAAAATGAAGAAAATAGATCTGGGCGATACTGCTCACAATACATTCTGACCGATGAGATGCCGCAGCACGAGAATTGTCTACCTGGTGATTCATTTTCATTTTCACTTTCAAGTATCAAAGTAATGGTGGATATTGCAGCAAGTATAGCCATACGTGTTGTCAATGATGCATTATTCAGCCTATTGAAGATTATGGAGGTATTATGTATGAGCATCGGGCCAAACTGCAATAATTTCTGCGCGAAGGCTGACGCACGGCGCATCGTGTTTTCAGAGCCATCGCTGACTGATGCTACAAAACAGGCCCGTCTGTCGTCAAAATCAAACAGAAAGAAACAAGACGAGGAACATATTAATTTGAAATGATAATGATATGGTCCAGGCATCGCCGACTATAGTAAAATATAACAATTCTATGCATCAAAGCAGGGCCGGCCCTAGGCGGTAGGCAAGGTAGGCAACTGCCTACGGCGGCAAAGTTTAGGGGCGGCAAAACCAACTGAACTACAATAAAAAATGCTCTAAAATATTGCCAGAATCTAGATTATAAGTAAAAATGATTTACTGGCACATTCAAAAGATATAGAAACCGCTTTAAAACTTGGCGATATCTCCATCTTAACGGTTTAGCATTTGCTGCCGAAATGGTAAGCTAGTTAATTTTTATTTGGGTAGACACGTAATTTGCCCGCCTATAAAAATAATATTAAAATGTGCTGAGTCTTTGATGATATTATTACTGAAATTAATTCAAAACTATCAGTGATTAAAAAGTTCCCCATGAAATGCTTGCATCAATATCTCCGAAAATATTACTCTTAGCAGAACAAATTATACATAATATTAAAGATAAAATTTTGATGAAGATGTGGGTACGTGATTAACAAAGAATTACTTAAAATATTGAAAGATTTAGGTTTGAGAAAATGTAAAGAACGGAGATATTATGTCAATATCTATTCTGTCAAAAACGACAGAAGTTTGCTGATGACAGATTACTTAACAGTGTTGATTTTGACATAATATTTCGGTTCTGAAAACCCGTTTTTAACCTTCTCCCAAATCTACATCTTTCAATTTTTTAAATAGGTAATACTTTTCATCTTTAATATGGTGTACATTTTGTTCTGTTAAGCTTAATACTTTCGGAGATATTTGTTGCAAGTAGTTCATGACAAATTTCACTGATAATCACTGATAATTTATAATACATTTCAATAACAATGTCTTCATTCAGTAACCATTTTGATGGTATTATTGGTACTATTTTCATAGTCGGGCGAATTAATTATGATGTTAAATGATTTTGCGTCCATAGACCGTGTTTCCAGAAGGTCCAGTTGACGTTTGTAAAAATTCATTACCTCCCTTAACATTGGGCCAAATTTAAACATTGCTTTGCAGTTTTTTTTCTAACCCTGCCTATAACTGTTGCTACCTGAGCGGGCGATAGACAGTTTGCTAAACTAATATTAATAAAAAAAGTACTTAAGAACCATGTCTACTTAAAATTGTCATAATGGGTTAGCAATGAAGGCCACTGAATATGAATTGAGTAATACATTAGATCTGAAAGAAAATACTCGTGATTTTGCAGAAAAAATGTTCGAAAGAGCTAATTTTAATTTAGGGCTAAACTGTACATTGTACTAGTATTCTTAATTCTTTGTTGTTTTAAAAGTATTGTTTGTACTAGTATAATCTCCAAAGGTTGTGTTTTATTACAAATAAATTTCGTAAATATTGTCTCAGTATTGACTGTATTTTTCTGGATCATGATTTTTGTATAAATCTGTTTTATTTGCACTATTGAGATTTCCCTACGGCGGTAAAAACGCTACGGCCGGCCCTGCACCCAGTATTATTTCAATGATTTGCAGTTGGTTTGTTATAAAAGTAATTAATCAATTGAGCTGCTATTTTGTAAGTATGTAAATAATTAATTATGTACAGGTGGGCCAAATTCGCTGTTACTATGGGTGATCTCGGTAACTATAAGAGATATCGATAAATGAGTAAAATCGTCTTTTTTTGAGAGAAACTGAATGGTGAAAACCAAAATTAGCTATCGTGTTTTGTTTTCGGGTATTATTATCCTATTAATCTAAGCAAATTGCACTGCGAGATATGCACAGTCAATTAATATTTGTACCGAAAGTACCGAAAATATGAACATTTAATGCCGATAGGTAACATCGCACATCTGGACTTGCAAACACGTTGCAAGGTCTCGAACGCATTGGCTGGCTCGACAAAAACTTGCAGTTCTTTGGCCCAAAAAATACCTTCTACGCCGATATTGGGCAGACTATTTGAGGTAAACATATTAAAGCCGCATGAATGCACCGGTGAAAAAGACATTCTTATGCCTGCAAGAAATAGTTTTCGGGCTATAGAATTCTTAATACGTTTTACTTTCGACAAGAAAATAATATCTTGGTACGTACATCCTACGATGCTTGTTTTCGCTACATTACTAACGCGTTTTGCAAAATATAATAAAAAATAATACACGCAAGGACTCATGAATCATGATGCATGAATTTATTATTTGATTATAATTATTTCAATCATTTGCAGTTGGTTTGTTATAAAAGTAATTAATCAATCAATCAGGGGGGCGGCACTATTGAGATTTGCCTACGGCGGCAAAAACGCTAGGGCCGGCCCTGATCAAAGTTACACAATACTTTAAACTGTGTTTTCTAAAAGACCGCATGATTGAAACTGGCCGGAAAGTTAACTTCCACGGATCTCCGTCAATTCACTTGAAATTTTATATGCAGCTTCAGAACAACATTATCTAGAGAAGTACATACGGATTTTACGATAAGTTCGAAACTTTTTTTGTTATAAACAATTTGTAACGTAATTTTGTACCTAAAAGTGATAATTGGACATTTTGACCGATTTCTTTTATAATTTTGTTAATGTATTTATTTATTTAATTATTTGTAAAAGGTACTGTTTGTATTCTTCGTTTTAGCATTGTTTAATTTGTATTATCTTTTTCCTTCCTTTGGTAATTCTTGAAAGGGCTGTAACTTTTGAAGGAACTGTAAATACCAAAAAAAAAATACAGTTTTGTTTACCTGATGGTTCTCGAGCTCCTCTCTACGCTTATATTAACAACGTTATCTTCGATTGTAGCAAAATGCTTATCGGGAATTATAACAATCTTCTGTATTTGCGTTGGCACATATAAATTTCTGGTATCCTCTTGTAAAATCTGAACTTGCATCAGGCTGTCCAGGAATGTGATCCAGTTATCCTCCCATTTAACCTTGCCTTTGCTAGCAATGTTATTGCACTCTATAAGACCTCTAAATGCTCCCCTAAAATAAAAATAAAAAAAATAAAGAACTGCAATGTGCTGATGACAGCTTCGTATACAGGGTCCTGCAACTAAGCTCCCGTCTTCTGTAGCTCACTTACTCATTAAGCTAAGAGTTTGACATTTTGCAGGCTTACCCTGTACTTCAAGGTACAATTCAAGAAATTATTTTTTATTATACAGGGTGTTCCAAAAATGTGCAACGCCATGGTAATATATTTTTTTAAATTGCATGCTATGCATTTTTCTACACATTTGGAAGCCTTTTATGGTTGCCTACATATCACCAGAATTTTATTGAAATCGGTTGAGTGACCGCAGCGGAAAAAAATAAAAACAAAAAAAAATGATTTTGCATTGTAGGCTTTAAAAATCAATAAAAACGACAAAATGCACCTCGTGAATAAAATTTTGCGACGTGCTTATTAAGTTAGATGTAATAGTCTCGTTAACCAAGTGACATTGATCCAAATCATACAGGGTGACCAAAATCGAGTGTCAAACTTGTCAAACTTCAAAGCGCGCTATTGTTCTTATTTTAAATTGGAACCCATATTTTCTTTTAGGTGAAACGATGCGGAATTAAAGAATAAATATTGCTTCTGAATACAACCCCATCAGAATTCCCAATATTTTAAAAGTTATTCGCCAAAAACTCATTTTTCAACGTTTCCAACGGCAATTTTAGGTAATAAATATCGTACGTGGCGTTGAAAAACAATTTATTACATAAAATATAACGCAGAGAGGTATTTTAGATTTTACTGTACTTAATTATGTAGTTATTCAGTTGCTAAATTTACTGCAAAATTTACCTATAGCCACATTTCCGTCCTTACCGCTATAGGTAAATTATGCAGTAAATTTAGCATTTGAATAACTACTTAATTAAGTGCACTCAAATCTAAAATAGATCTATTATTTTTTATGAAATAAATTGTGTTTCAACGTCACGTACGATATTTATTATCTAAAATTGCCGTTGGAAACGTTGAAAAATGAGTTTTTGGCGAATAACTTTTAAAATATTGGGAATTGTGATGGGGTTGTATTTAGAAACAATGTTTATTTTTTAATTCTGCATTATTTCACATAAAAAAAATTATGGGTTCCAATTTAAAATAAGAACAATAGCACGCTTTGAAGTTTGACAAGTTTGACACTCGATTTTGGTCACCCTGTATAATTTGGATCAATGTCACTTGGTTAACGAGACTATTACATCTAACTTAATAAGCACGTCGCAAACTTTTATTAACGAGGTGCATTTTGTGGTTTTTATTGATTTTTAAAGCCTACGATGCAAAATCATTTTTTTTTTGTTTTTATTTTTTTCCGCTGCTGTCACCCAACCGATTTCAATAAAATTTTGGTGATATGTGGGCAACCATAAAACGCTTCCAAATGTGTAGAAAAATGTATAGCATGCAATTTTAAAAAAAAATATATTACCATGGCGTTGCACATTTTTGGAACACCCTGTATAATAAAAAATAATTTCTTGAATTATACCTTGAAGTACAGGGTAAGCCTGCAAAATGTCAAACTCTTAGCTTAATGAGTAAGTGAGCTACAGAAGACGGGAGCTTAGTTGCAGGACCCTGTATAGTAATTAATACCTATAATTATATCCTCTCAATCTCAATTCTTTGTAAATATCTTTACTTGTTAAAGGCAACAAATTGTCATCCTCCGAGTGTATATCTAGAAGCTCATCTTCGGGATTTTCGATTTCTAGTATTCTACCGGACACAACGAGTCCGTCTTTATCGGCTAGATAAAAATATCCGTCATACTCGATGACGACATCGAAACTGATGGATGTTTTTGCCGGTACGTAAGAAGCTCGCATGAATTTAACATTTTCAAAGCAAATGTTGAGTTGCGATATCGTGGTCCAATGGCGTTTCGCAAAACTCTCCATGACGAGAAATAAATATCCCGCAGCTGGGAATAAGTTTTTTCCTGAAAAGAAAAAAATAAATGTACAGGGAATCTCAAAAGCCTTCGTAAACCATACGAAAATGAGACGTACAAGAAAATACAAAATAAAATTACAGCAAGATATATTAAGAAAGCGAAAGAAAGACATTTTTTATTATTTCTTATGAATTTCAGCGTATATAGTGTGTATGCATACTTTCATTGAAATTGTGGTTATTAATAATTAATAACATTGCATTTCTTCAATAATACAGAAATAAATATCATCTGATATATTTTGCAATCGGAATTGACAGGCTTCAGGCCATTCCTATATTTTAAGATACATAGCAGCCAATAAAAGACATATTTAAATAAAATAGCTCATTAGCTTTTATAAAGAATTAGGATCAATTAGGAAAAATATATGATCAATTAGGAAAAATAATATGAAAGTGTACTGTAGTGTAGTGATCCTATACAAAAGGCAAAAGAGAAATATAAAATAGTCCTTTTGAGTTTTTATGCGATACCCACAAACTTAAAGAAAATGTTATAAGTAAAAATGATTTACTGGCACATTCCAAAGTTATAGAAACCGGTCTAAAAGTTGGCGATTCCTCCATCTTAACGGTTTAGCATTTGCTGCCGAAATGGTAAGCTAGTTAATTTTGATTTGGGTAGACACATAATTTGCCCGCCTATAAAAATAATATTAAAATGTGCTGAGTCTTTGATGATATTAATATTGAAATTAATTAAAAACTATCAGTCATTAAAAAATTCCCCATGAAATGCTTGCATCAATATCTCCGAAAATAATACTCTTAGCAGAACAAATTATACATCATATTAAAGATAAAATTTTGATGAAGATTTGGGTACATGATAAACAAAGAATTACTTAAAATATTGAAAGATTTAGATTTGGGAAATTGTAAAGAACGGAGATATTATGTCAATATCTATTCTGTCAAAAACGATAGAAGTTTGCTGATGACAGATTACTTAACAGTGTAGACATTGACATAATATTTCGGTTCTGAAAACCCGTTTTTTAACCTTCTCCCAAATCTACATCTTTCAATATTTTTAAGTAATACTTTTCATCCTTAATATGGTGTAGATTTTGTTCTGCTAAGCTTAATACTTTCGGAGATATTTGATGCAAGTACTTCATGACAAATTTCAGTGATAATCACTGATAATTTATAATACATTTCAATATTTTTTCAAATGTGTTCATTCTGTAAACATTTTGATGGTATTATTGGTACTATTTTCATAGTCGGGCGAATTAATTATGATGTTAAATGATTTTGCGTCCATAGACCTTGTTTCCAAAAGGTCCAGCTGACGTTTTTAAAAATTCATTACCTCCCTTAACATTGGGCCAAATTTAAACATTGCTTAACAGTTTTTTTTCTAACTCTGCCTATAACTGTTGCTACCTTAGCGGGCGATAGAGAGTTTGCTAAACTAATATTAATAAAAAAAGTACTTAAGAACCATGTCTACTTAAAATTGTCTTAATGGGTTAGCAATGAAGGCCACTGAATATGAATTGAGTAATACATTAGATCTGAAAGAAATTACTCGCGATTTTGCAGAAAAAAGGTTCGAAAGAGTTAATTTTAATTTAGGATTAAACTTTGTATATTGTACTACTAGTAGTATTCTTTATTCTTTGTTGTTCTAAAAGTATTGTTTGTACTAGTATAATCTCCAAAGGTTGCATTTATATTACAAATAAATTTTGTAAATATTGTCTCAGTGTTGACTGTATTTTTCTGGATCATGATTTTTATATAAATCTGTTTTTTTGTATAAATCATTTTGGAGTTAGGGGGGGCAGCACTATTCAGATTTGCGTACGGCGGCAAAAACGCTACGGCCGGCCCTGCACCCAGTATTATTTCAATGATTTGCAGTTGGTTTGTTATAAAAGTAATTAATCAATTGAGCTGCTATTTTGTAAGTATGTAATTAATTAACTATGTACAGGTGGGCCAAATTCGATGTTACTATAGGATATCTCGGGAACTATAAGAGATATCGAAAAATGAGTAAGATCGTCTTTTTTTGACAGAAACTCGGTGAAAACCAAAATTAGCTATCGTCTTTTGTTTTCGAGTATTATTATCCTATTAATCTAAGCAAATTGCACTGCGAGATATGCACTGTCAAATATTTGTACCTACCGAAAGTACCGTAAATATGAACATTTAATGCCGATTCGTAACATCTTACATCTGGACTTGCAAACACGTTGCAAAGTCTCGAACGCATCGGCTGGCTCGACAAAAACTTGTAGTTCTGTGGCCGTAAAAATACCTTCTACGCCGGTATTGGGCAGAGTATTTGAGGTAAACATATTAATGCCGCATGAATGCACCGGTGAAAAATACATTCTTATGCCTGCAAGAAATAGTTTTGGGGCTAAAGAATAATTCTTAATACGTTTTCCTTTCGACAAGAAAATAGTATCTTGGTACGTAGTGTGTAGGATGTTTGTTTTCGCTACACTACTAACGCGTCCTGCAAAATATAATAAAAAATATAACACGCAAGGACCCATGATGCATGTATTTATTATTTGATAATAACTATTGCAATCATTTGCAGTTGGTTTGTTATAAAAGTAATTAATCAATCAATCGGGGGGGCGGCACTATTGAGATTTGCCTACGGCGGCTAAAACGCTAGGGCCGGCCCTGATGTAGCTGCATTCGCCAGATCTCAACCCAATTGAGAACTGTTGGTACAAAGAAATCGTGACAGGGCCATAAAAGAATAGCGAATAATCATATTACCATTTATATTGTGTCCACTGATATAAGACCAATCGTTATATTTCTCGTTGATGACATATCGATCGAATTTTCTCGCGTTTCCGAACGATTTGGCATGAACCACGTACAGGTCTGTACTATAATCCCACTTTAATAACGGTGAAATCATCGGTGTTGCCCTGCTGACAGGCCATTTTATCGCAGGGTATAACTGGTCTAGTTTTGCGTTCACACCAAACTGATATAACCTAAAAAAACAAAACAAAAATCGGTTAACATACAGTTAATACAATAATAAGAATATCAGAAATGTACCTTCCTAGATTATACAAAAGTGCATTTAGAGTACTCTTGTCTTCATGATGCAATAAGTCGAGATGGTTCTCTTTATTTTTTGAACCATTTTGTGTGAGTCCAAAGTTAACTACGACGGTAGAATTTGGAAATATAGATTTGAGGTTAATATCCTCTTTTTGGTATAGTAAAGATTTGATTACAAGTGTTGTCAGTTCGGTATGATTTCTATCCTCTACATCATGGTGTTTCCATTTCTTCGATTCTATTGGTTTATATGGGATCAACTTTGTTAGTCTTTGCGCCATGGTAAAATCTAGAGTAAATGTACAAAAATTAACGAAATAAAAACTAATACTTTTCCAATACAAAAACACAATAAAATTTGCTTACATGATTCTGATTTTTTGTCGTCTTTGAGCGATTCTTCAGAAATACAGAAGGCAATTTTTACTATTTGCTCTAAGGAAAGGATATTTTCATAGTGCGCGCAAATTAATTCCCCTATAAAAGAACCAGCATAAAAGTCTGGTGCAATTTGCAAAGCTTCGAATATTTGCAATAATCCAATATGCGTTGCAATGTTTAATAGATATTTTTCGGAAAGATTCGCAACTTTTTGTGCTTGTATAACATCGAATATGTCCATTGAACAATTATTCTTTATGATATTATTAATCCTAAAATCAAAGCACATACCATACTAAAATCTACGTTCCAGTATTTAAGTTATGAATCACTTACTTTTCCAAAGCCTGTCTAAAAACGTTTATTTGCAACAGTTCTTGGATATCAATCGTTACATTATCATCAAACATGTCAAAGATGAAAGCAATCTTCTGTGATTTGAAATAGTCCTGGATCGATCTTGTCATTTCGCCATGCTTCGAAACAATTGAAAATCCGCGGTAACATTCACTTGCCAAAGGTTTACTAGAAGAAAAAGAAACTATAACTTCAGACGCAGAGACGGAATGTGGAAGGTGTCTTATGTTCGCGTTTTCCCGATTTTTCCGAATTAAGAAGAATTGGCGCTGTTTTTGCCCCGTAAATTTTATTCGTTTAACTTTAGCAATTAATTATTCCAGAAATAATCTATAAATTTCAACGAATGAAAAAATAAAATCGCCTGCGGAATACTAGTTTTCAATGTGCATTTTTGCAAAATCATTGGATTAGTGGTTGACCCACAAAAGGCTATATTATGCAATGCCAGCAATTCCGCTATTAGAAGAGCTAGAATAACGAAATATAGACTATAGGCTACTCAATAATTCGTAGGTTTAAAGTTTATTACATAATCATTGTTTACCTTGCATTTTTCAGGCAAAAGATCGTGCTGAAACTCCGCGTGAATTCCGACGCTCTACGGTCTTTGGGGTGCTGCGGGGAAGGGAGGCGTTAGCGGTGCTGTCATGTCGGAGAGGACCGACACAGCTGAGAGAACCGGGACAGCTTATTATCAATACACAAAAAGAACGATAACTTGTCAAGGTAGTAATTTTAACTAACAATTAAATTCTTAATTTTTGCATAATTATGATTATAATATGTGACCCGGTACGAGAGAAATCTCTTCAATCGATTGGCGTTTATGTTTTCTTCAGTTTTATACAATAAGGTTGTAAAGGAGATTTTGATGGATGCGGATAGATCTAATAATATGGAGTTAGCAGATTTTCCGATTAGTGGTGAATAATAAATTAAGTTTGCTTGATAAACCCAAAAAATATTTAAAAAGTATGCCCGATTTTATTATATAAATATTCAAACTATTATACCAGTTTCAACAGTTTATTTATTAATAATATTTAAATGTTAAAAATTTACTTATACACACAAAGTTTAACATAAATATTTGATGTTTTTGATGTATGTTTCAGCGGAAATATAAGGAAAGTAAAATGTGTGTCAATTGCAATAGGTTTTGCTACGTCTGTGGACTGTTTGTGAACATGCAACATCGGTTCATTTAGTAAAGAACACATCAGTGGTTGATGCATACAACAATTTTTTGACCGTGTTTCCACCTGCATGCTACTGTTTTTCTTGTCATACAATATAATGCTCAATCATGTTTACAATATTATGATAACCAGAGTTTTTTTTGTCCACAATGCATTTGTAATCGTTACATACCTGAAAATTTCATGCAACAACCTCACATATTCACAATCCAACGGTCTGCTTATTATATCATCCAGTGCTGCTTGAACCGCTTCTTTCGTTCTTCCGCTTACGTGAACAAGTCTCGGCAAGTCATCATCAGGGACTCCATCATTAATTTTCACTTTCTCGTGCTGTTGTAGCAGCATGTGACCGTTTGCACCGCCAAAACCAAAATTGTTAATAGCTAAAATACAAAATAGCATTCGAAAACTTGTAAAACTTGCTAAATTCAAGGTCTAGAAACGACGCCATCTTGAAAATACGCCCTTTTACCTAACATAACCTAAAAAATACGTTACCTACAAGACCGTTGTGATTCTCCCATTTCGTCTTCTCAGTTACAACTTTTATTCTACCAGCCATCATGGCATTGGAATCGAGTCTCGGTGTTTTAAAATGCATATTAGGTGGTAAATAATTTGTCTCCATAGCGTATATAACCTAGAATTAGTTTAATAATTGAGTAAATATTACAGTAGAAGTGAAGAAACCACGTGTTTTCAGTCACGTGTATAGCATTTTGCTCAATCCTGCCTTTAAATTGAAAGAAATAACGTTATTAAATTAGTTAATTCTGATATCTGTCGACGTAGGTGACAGTTTATGACGTTGTCATCCGGTTAATACAAACAAACTACGTGTGTCAAATTGTGCAAAGTTTTATATCAGTAAATTTAGAGGTTATACACGATAATTTAGAAGATTGTCATAGAATCGCGTGAGTAACCTACGTGCTTCAAAGACCACCAGCTTGAGTGAGGTAAAGAACTACTTTCTGCTCTCGTATCGAAGTTAAAAACTGACCATTTCGGTGGTAGGATTGAACAAAAGTAGATAATTATACAGGGTCCTGCAACTAAGCTCCCGTCTTCTGTAGCTCACTTACTCATTAAGCTAAGAGTTTGACATTTTGCAAGCTTACCCGGTACTTCAAGGTAAAATTCAAGAAATTATTTTTTATTATACAGGCTGTTCCAAAAATTTGCAACGCCATGGTAATATATTTTTTTAAATTGCATGCTATACATTTTTCTACACATTTGGAAGCCTTTTATGGTTGCCTACATATCACCAAAATTTTATTGAAATCGGTTGAGTGACCGCAGCGGAAATAAATAAAAACCAAAAAAAATGATTTTGCATCGTAGGCTTTAAAAATCAATAAAAACCGCAAAATGCACCTCGTTAATAAAATTTTGCGACGTGCTTATTAAGTTAGATGTAATAGTCTCGTTAACCAAGTGACATTGATCCAAATTTTACAGGGTGACCAAAATCGAGTGTCAAACTTGTCAAACTTCAAAGCGTGTTATTGTTCTTATTTTAAATTGGAACCCATACATTTTTTTTATGTGAAATGATGCAGAATTAAAAAATAAACATTGTTTGTAAATACAACCCCATAACAATTCCCAATATTTTAAAACTTATTCGCCAAAAACTCATTTTTCAACGTTTCCAACGGCAATTTTAGATAATAAATATCGTACGTGGCTTTGAAAAACAATTTATTTCATAAAAAATAATAGACGTATTTTAGATTTGAGTGTACTTAATTAAGTAGTTATTCAAATGCTAAATTTACTGCATAATTTACCTATAGCGGTAAGGACGGAAATGTGGATATAGGTAAATTTTGCAGTAAATTTAGCAATTGAATAATTACTTAATTAAGTACAGTAAAATCTAAAATACCACTCTGCGTTATATTTTATGTAATATATTGTTTTTCAACGCCACGTACGATATTTATTACCTAAAATTGCCGTTGGAAACATTGAAAAATGAGTTTTTGGCGAATAACTTTTAAAATATTGGGAATTGTGATGGGGTTGTATTCAGAAACAATATTTATTCTTTAATTCCGTATCGTTTCACCTAAAAAAATTATGGGTTCCAATTTTTAATAAGAACAATAGCGCGCTTTGAAGTTTGACAAGTTTGACACTCGATTTTGGTCACCCTGTATAATTTGGATCAATGTCACTTGGTTAACGAGACTATTACATCTAACTTAATAAACACGTCGCAAAATCCTATTAACGAGGTGCATTTTGTGGTTTTTATAGATTTTTAAAGCCTACGATGCAAAATAAAATTTTGGTGATATGTAGGCAACCATAAAAGGCTTCTAAATGTGTAGAAAAATGTATAGCATGTAATATAAAAAATATATTACCATGACGTTGCACATTTTTGGAACACCCTGTATAATAAAAAATAATTTCTTGAATTGTACCTTGAAGTACAGGGTAAGCCTGCAAAATGTCAAACTCTTAGCTTAATGAGTAAGTGAGCTAAAGAAGACGGGAGCTTAGTTGCAGGACCCTGTATAATAATTTGAAAGGTACTTTAGTCACTGAGCATAGAAAAGATGCTGGTTCTGTGTGTCCTATGTTCGATTTGACAGAACCAATCAATAGAGTGTCTTGACGATCTTTACAAAATATCTCATCGATGGCCAACAGTTCCTCCGGGTCTCCAACTTTAGTTCCTGTGGAATATACAAATAGTCATGTGTAGAATATACAAGCTGTCCCACGTTAGAAACAAAGTGCATTAATGGGCTTTAGAAATCTAAAAAAACAATTATTTTCAGTCTAATGACCAGAGCCGAGCAGAGATTGGGCAAGTCAAGTTTTTTCGGGGTTATTCCAGTGGCGGGTAGACCGAGAAGTGACTAGGGTCACGCGCGCAACCACAGCGGTCGTATTCGCTGTTTTCTTTCTTTTCGATGCAGGTTATTGTACGTTTAGCCGTTAATAGTATGAAATATTTATATTGCATGTTAAATTATATAGAATAAAACCTTTGTGCAAAAACCTTGCAACATTTACATATATTTTTATATATTAATTATAGAATTATTAAAAGAACCTTGCCTTAAAGAGCAACTGGAATTTATTCATAGCAACTTTTCATTTCTAATTGCAGACATTAAATATTTCGAAGGGCGTAACATCAAAGTGAGAGAATCGATAGCAAAATTGACCAAAATAGTAAATAAATTGAAATCGGTTCCGGGAGAAATGTGTGAACTTTTAACTAATAAAGTTGACGTTATATTAGATAGAAATCCCAATCTCAGAATAGTTCAAGAATTTTGTATGACAAATAATTTTACAAATTGCGAAAAATATCAATTACATGCGTTTTGCTTTACTTATGCCCCATTAATAAGCTGTGACGTTCAGAGAAGCTTTTCGACTTTTAATAGTTATTTAACCAACAAGTATATTAAAAAGAGCGATTAATGATCAAGACTGTTTAACGCTCGAGCGTTAATTGTTGAGATCATAAATAGCCGTTTATTATTCGAGTTGGCTACAAAATTTTTTCGTCGATCGCATTCTTCTAGCGTCGTCTACATAGACTTTTCTTCGCCAATGTTTCTTTTTAGATTATATGACAATTTATGTAATTTGACACTGACTGTTCTAGAGCGCAGTATGTTTTGATTGGAAGGTTTCATTTCAAATATGTTCGATTGGCCAATCAAACGTTGTCTTTACGTCGTGTGATTGGCTATAACAAATCATGCATTAATAGAGTTTTCCGTCGATCGTTTATTTATGAGTCAGTTTAGTGAATACGAAATCGTTTATTAAAGTACTACATTAATGCACGATTTCTATTAATGCATGATTTGTTATAGCCAATCACAAGACGCAATGACGTCGTTTGATTGGCCAATCGAACATATGTGAAATGAAACCTTCCAATCAAACCATACCGCTCTCTAGAACTGTCAGTGTCAAATTACATAAATGGTCATATAACCTAAAAAGACATCGGCGAAGAAAAATCTATGTAGACGACGCTAGAAGAATACGACCGACGGAAAAATTTTGTAACGAACTCGAATATTAAACAGCGGTTAATGATCTCGACAAAACAGTCTCGATCATTAATCGCTCTTTTTAATATACTTGTTGGTTAAATAACTATAATTAATTGCATTTCCTATTCACTTAACTGACTCATAAAATTTAACGATCTACGGAAAAGTTATTTTAACTTCTAAAAGAACAGCATTGACTATCGAAAATTTGGAGAAAGTAGTAATAGCAAATGTTAACAGTAATATCTTGTTAAATAAATAATTATTATGAATACAAATTATTGCTAAAATCATTTGATATTATAGGGACAAGTTATTTACGCACTATCCGTCCGTCGAGTATAGTATAAAACAAAGCGTACGTCACTGTCGTCGCTGTACTCGGTCGCATGAGTCATGCCTGAGCGTTCGAGCGTTGAATCGCCGCACAATCGTCGTAACTTTTACTGTCATTCTTTCTCGTGGCGGCATATCGAATTATTTCATGGGCCAATGTTACTACGGTTTCGAGGTAAGCGGACTTCTTTGGAGTACGGTGTTATATACGAAAGTGCTATTGCTCACTATTGCTAGACAAACGCCGCTCCATACCTCAGGTGTCACCAGTTGCCCAAGTTCTGCTCGGCTTTGCTAATGACAGTACCGGTAGTGTCAAATGCTGATGTTTTGGCAAAATCTCACTATATCTACTGCCAATAGTAAAAAGATCTCATATTGTGATACCGTGTACGGTCCTTGCCTGACGGCGTCGGATAGGCAGCGTGTTCAGCGTGTCCAAAATGCATGTGTTCCGTTTGTTTTTGGTTTGAGTAAGTATGATCATGTATCGAATGGGCTGGGCGATTTGGGGTGGTTGGACATGGATAACACTAGGGTGTTGCATGCAGCAATATTATATCATAAGTTCCTATCCAAGAGGATCCCACAATACCTCATGCGGAAGATACGCTTTAGAACGGATGTCCATAACCTTAATTTAAGATTCAGGGGTTTGTTTGCTCCACCGGCCCATCGCGCTGAGCTGTATAAACGGTCATTCCCTTACCAGGTCAGTCACATATACAATGGTCACAGGGAAGATATGAGTGGAAGAGCAAGGCAATTTGGAAACAAGTGTGCTGATCTCCGCCCTAAATGTAAATATTATTTTGTTGCATTTAATATTGTTTTTTGTTAATAAGGGATGGAAGAAACGGCTGTTCCTATTTTTTAAGGCCATTAATGTACTTTGTTTTTTAAGTATTCTGAACAAATACCTGTTCCATGCGCTTCCACAAATGACAAAGAAGTAGGCGCGACATCGCACTCTTGATAGAAGTCTTCCAGCAGCTTCTTTTGCACTATACTAGCCGGGTATGTAATCCCTTCGGACTTATATCCGTCACAATTGAGCTTAGAATGAACAATCTTCGTATAAATCCTTCGCGCGTGTTTCTCTTTCTGTAGGAATACAGCGCACGCAGCTTCTGCTCTGACGTATCCATTGGCGTCATTGTCGAAGGCACAGCATTTTCCTTCGAGACTCAACATTCCAAGTCTGGAATGATATTGATAATTCGGTCATTTGTGAGACCACAATTGTGTGACTTTAATAATAATAGAAACTTACCGGGAAAATTGAAGTGTGAAGTATGGTGATAAGCAGACGTTAACACCGCCAACGATGGCTTGATCGCAGAGGCCATTTCGAATGCTCTCGTAGGCAATGTTCATGGCATATGTGGAGCTGCTACATGCTGTATCAGTTGAGAACGCTTGGCCGTTGAGTTTTAAGTAGTAACTTATGCGCTGGGCTGCCACAGATCTTAGACAGCTGAAATAAAAAGAAAAATATCCAGAACCAAACATTTTAAATCAGTAGTACAAATTATTTGCGCAATATATAAAATGAAACGTGCATTTATTGTAAGCATTTGATAAAATATCTGACCAATATAAAAAATATTTTACCAATACAAAAAATATTTTATCAATGCAGAAAATGCCTTGAGCATTTAAAAAAATAAATGTGCAATATATTTATAATATGTGCATCCGAATAAATAATTGTACGTTTATATATTTGAATGTTCCTTTCATAATATATTTGTGCACTTAAATAAATAAATGTGCAATCGTTACCTCTATAAAAATATAATGTGCATCTCAAAAAATAATTGATAATTAAAAAATATAAATCGTCAATAGTTTAAATAAATCAGCATTTGAAAATTTGGTAAGAGCATTCAATAATGTAAATTGTGCCATGAGAAAATTATAATGCGCCCTAGAGAGATTATAGTGTGCATTAAATTCTGCAACCCGTAGCGCATTTATATGTATCGTACAGCTTAGTCCTGTTGTTGCTCTGTGGTTTTGGTGTCAGCTAAATAAAACTTTATAACTGAGTCATAAAAATTGGTTTGACAGGGAAGTGAACTGTTTTATTTTCTTTGAATAAATCAGTTCATAGTGTAAATATAATTCTAGTTACAATCATAACAATATACCAAATCGCGCACGATTGAGGAAAGGCGATTTTAGTAATAGTTTAAACCCTTATAATATGTATAAGAATATGTGTGTTGTATGATATGTATCCTACGTCTAGTTCTACTGCTTGTTGTATACTTGTTTATTTTTTATTGTTTAAGAAACTGTCGTAATAAGACATATAATAACATTTTTTTGCACACGTACTTAGTAGAATTAGATGCTGTACAATTGCCAATATTTTTTTCCTTTTGGTTGCTATTATAATCAACATTGTTTAATAGTAGTACCTTTTGGCTTTGTATTTCAGTAGATAAGTACCATTATGCCGTATGTTTCGTTTCAAATACGATTATACGGTTATTCAAATACGGTTATTCCGTGTACAATTTTAACTTGCTATCTAATAATTATTAGTTTTATATATTTATGAAACAT
Source organism: Melinopterus prodromus (assembly GCA_964023965.1). Taxonomy (NCBI): domain Eukaryota; kingdom Metazoa; phylum Arthropoda; class Insecta; order Coleoptera; family Scarabaeidae; genus Melinopterus; species Melinopterus prodromus. The sequence continues at coordinate 1,357,616 of OZ030391.1, read as the reverse complement.
ACATAGCACCTGTGCGGGGTTTTTATACATACAAAACATACATAACATTCCAAAAACAATGTAATATTTTTACAATAAACAATTAATGAAAACGTTTGTTTTCTAATAGAAAAAAATCTTTTCTAAATTACATAAAGATTGGTTGGGATTTCTTGTAAAATGGAGGTTTACTCGTAGCATTTTTGTAACGATTTTGCAAATGAGCCAGTAATTTTGTCAAGATAGTTAGATAATAAATTAAACTATAGGAAATTTTGTATAACTTATGTATATAAACTGTTTTGTTCATATTCATAGTTTATGTATGCGCAAATTCTATTTTCTTGTCTGCATTAAAACTAGATAGCCAGGATTTGACAGATATTTTGATTCTTTTGACGTATGATAAAGTAGGTAATGTGCTGGCCACATCAGATTTTGTTTTAATTCAAATTATATTTTTGGGTTATGTTCATAACACCACGGTTTATCCATGTTTCATTTTATGAATCCGATAATAGAGATAGAACCTATAAATGAAAATATTATATTTAATATCGCTATGTAGCAATTTTTTCTCCTGATTGTGTAATTAATGATCTAAGTTAATTTTTACCAATTTTAGGGAACATGACAGACGAAAATATTTCTCATTATAATAGTTTTTATGTAACATATTGATATTTATTTAATGCTCAGTATGTATTATTTTAATGCACAAGTCAGCCATTCTAGGGCACAATATGAATTAAATATGGCTTATTATAAAATATCTTATGTAACATATTCATATTTATTTAATGCACATTATTTCTTTTTTTAATGCACAGAGTATCTATTTTAATGCACTTATCTATTTAAATAATGTACGCTTAAATCGCACCCATTTTAAATTGTGTTTGCTACAATACGCAGATGATTAATATAACACGAACCTAAATGTTAATCAACTAAAGAAGCGAATGATAATACACCCAGGTGAGGATAATTTTTGGAAAAAACACCTCCAATTTCCGGTTGACAGCTCTCCCAGTTGAGCTACAGCGGCTGTGGAAATTTATAGGTTTTATTTGTCACGTCAGGACTTGCAATCCGAGTTTCGAATTAAACGAACCCGAAAATGTTCGATTTGTTGGGAGTTATTTGAAGATGAGAAAAAGCTTAAAATTATATAATTATGTATTGATTGGAGAAAAAACAAAACTTTTTCTAAATGCTTAAAAATGTAAATTCAAATCGATCTATCAGCCTGTAAATTTTGTTGAAAATTTGACATCAGATTTGAAATCGACAGCTTCACAGATTACAGGAAATAAGTTTCAATTAAATCCGACAGTTTCTAAACTTTGGTATGCAATATTAAATCCGGCATTTATAAATTTTAAAAATTTGTCAACAAATTTGGGTTTAGAGATCCTCAAAAAAGATTCATGTGAATCTGAATATATTTTGATTTTGGATTCGCCGCGCCATATTGAATCAGTCATTCTCAATTTACAAAAAGTCTGACATGAGTTTTGATATAAGGGAGCTTGAATTATGATAGGAAATAAGGTTCATGCAAATCCATAGCTTTCACATTTTTTGTCGCCATTTTGAATTGTTTAAATCTGACATATTTGGAATCACGGAGCGTGAGGTATCACAGGATGCAAGTTTTGCTCTAATCGAAAATTTTTGGTCGCCATATCGAGTTCGTCATTTTGAATTTGAAAACAATGGTAGATTTCGTATCAGTGACACCAAAAAACCTTCAACATATTTAATACATATTTTACAATAGCCCAAGTAGGTGAATTGCACGGTCTCCGGGTTGATACTGCGATGTATATTAGTTTGCAACACAATAGAAATATATTGCATTTCATATAAAATCGGATGAAGTCGGATGGCATTTTCTTACTATCTGAAAGCTAAAGGTAGTATCTATCAGGTGGTATGCAGCATTCGGCAGGATTGAGTGGAATATATAACATTTCCACTACTTAAAGTCAAATAAACGCAACGAATATTAAAAATACGAATAAGCTATTTTCTAATTTAAATTAGAACGAAATGTTTTGTGTTTTTCATCATTATTAAAGTACTATCGTGGCCATATGTTATGTCCCTTCTTTTGACGTCGATTTGCTCGCAGAACTAGAGGCGAAAAAATTTGAAAACATTCTGATGTGGTCCTTGATTAATATGCTACAACTCATATTGCCATTATTTTTTAATTCGGTAATCTGTCGCCGGATATCCAAATTTCTTTGGCGAGGCATTATCGCCGTGTTGTTATATGTATTGTGTCCGTAAACACTGTTCTCCTAGTAACTAATGCACATGCGATCCGCCACTACTGGCAACACGATCTTTTGTATGAAAAATGCAAGATAAACAATGATTATGTAATAAACTTTAAACCTATGAATTATTGGGTAGCCTATAGTCTATATTTCATTATTCTAGCTCTTCTAATAACGAAATTGCTGGCATTGCATAATATAGGTTTTTGTTGGTCAACTATTAATCCACTGATTTTACAAAAATGCACATTGAAAGCTAGCATTCCGCAGGTGATTTTACTATTTAACATATGCATTGGTACCTTGACTTGGTAACTGAAGTGGGTTTTTTTACTATTGCAGCATTTTCATTAAATTAAATATTCCAGCAACATACGGCGTAGAGCTAGAAAACAACACGTTTTTTGTCCAACCGGCCTCAGCGGTTCGAGAACTTGATACGTGTTTTGGAAACCATATGTGCGATGTTTTGATTCGATATAACATTTTTATATTTTAGGTATTTTCAAGCATTGACTTTATTTATAAAATATCAATCTTACAGCATAATATAATAACATACTGAATATAAAACAAATTACCAGATTTGTTTTGGACTTTTTAAACATAAATATTTGCATGATATAAAAACAACAATATGAAAACTAATTAACATTTGGTAATTTGACATAACTGGAAAAAATCATATTTTAACAGGTTTCTAGTGAAATAAACTGATACAAATTTTTTTAAATCTTTGATCAAACACAAGTTATAAACTGGGAAAACAGTTACCATGTTAAAATGGGCTTCGAAATGAGTAGGCAACCAAATATACCGCATAATTTTGTTGTCAGTATTTTCATTAAAACGACATAGCCACCAGCAATCTTAAAACCCGTCACCTGGACTCGACAGAATTGAGCCGGATATTTTTTGTATTATCGGCAAAGGTATCAAGTTCAGTTTAACATATAATTTGAATGGTAATACTTAATCATTTCGCTGAACAACTCAGACTAATATTATGAAGTATATTTGTTTGCCTACTCATTTCGAAGCCCACCTTAACGCAAATCCTTGACTCATCTGTAAGAAAGACATTCGACCATTCAGGAATAGTCCATTCTATATAATTTTCAACAAAATTTCTTCTAACAGAACGATGTACAAGCAACTATTTACGAACTTTTGTAGGTCTCCTAGTTTTTAAATGTACGTGTTTTAGGCGTCTACAGTCTGCCTACTTACTTACGTCAACAACACGAATTTGTTTTTAAACGCTTTTAAAAGTTTTTATTCCTATATTTCACTGGAAAACTGTTTCTGGATAAATTCAGAAAGTTGGTGATATGCAAGGATTCAAAAAAAGGCTGTAATTCGGACAATTATAGAGATAAATCAATGAATACAAAAACAATCCCGTAAAAGATGCGTCTTTCATATAGAGCGTATAAGCACTACTCACCCTAGCACGCCTCCAACCCTTTCAAGTTGGAGTTCGTAAAACAATTTTCTCTCGGTTTCGGAACTGCAAATCCCGACGATCACGGTTGTGTTTGTACCTTCGAGCTCAGCAGGATTAACACCAGCATCTATGACGGCTTCAACAGCTTTTTCGAGGATCATTCGATTCATTGGATCCGAGTAGTCGGCATATTTTTGTGGCATACCTGCATAAAGTAAAAAAAAGCAATAGCACATTACCGTACTAGTGAGGTGTCAAATTGTTTGCATTATATGTAGTTTAAGTACGTATAAAAAACAACAAAATATGGTGTTTGTTTTGTTATATTTACCAAAGAAGCCGATATCAAGCTTGTTGATTTCGTTGAGTTTTCCAGACCGTTGAGGGATTTCGTTATGTATATGTTCCCATCGTCTTGTGTCATCCGACACTAGGTCTACTTTGTTAAACAGATTCTCTTGAAAATGTTGAATAGTATCGGAGTTTGGAAATTTTCCTGCTAAGCCTGATATGACAACTCTTTCGCCTGGTTCGGGATGGGCCAACCTGTGTCCATATTCCCTAGTTTTCGCTTCCATTTTCCGGAATATTTCTGATTATTTTTTTAAAATTTGTTATTAAACAGTCATATCACTTATTCGTATCAATTTGATCGGCGTTACAGTTAAAGTAAAATGATCAAAAATATACTGAATTGAATCTTAAACAATTCGTAATATTTATACGCATATATCTTTTAAAAAAATATATAGTACAATATGTTGTTGCATATTGCACTGTAAATTATTTATTATGCATTCATTATCTGACATAAACGACTTCTTCTTGCACCTGCTGACCTCCAATTGTACTTCATTATCCAAATCAGATGATATATTATCCAAATTAATATGCAATATTCATATTTTTGTTTATTGTTTGCCAATTTATTGAAATTTCATATTTTTTATAATTTATAGACTTGCGTATTGTATAGTATCTGTAGCAGTCAAAGATATGATATTTGTTGGTTTGGTTTACACTCTACAGGGTGATTTATACCGTTGGTAATTTACCAGTAATAAACCAAAAATTTTAATTACGGTTGTTAATTTACCGGAATTTATAAATTAATTTCAAAACCCTTCTACCAGTACTTGCGTGAATGTACCCCACCACTCCTAAGCAGTCGACAAGTGCTGTAAGAGCGTAATTTATCGGGTAAATTACTAAATTCATTACTTAATTCAGTAGAGCCATTACAGTATTTTATTCTATGATTATGAGATTAGACTGTCCATTTTATAAATTGCTAGTATAAATAGTTATTTAACCAACAAGTATAATAAAAAGAGCGATTACTGATCGAGACTGTTTAGCGCGCGAGCGATTAGCGAGCGCGTTAAACAGTGTTCTAATTACTAGAGATAACAAAAACAAGGAATGCACAAGGAAGTGTTCTGTAGAAATCCTGATATTTCTGTAACCATAACACAATGTCAGTAATACAATAATAATAATTAATAATAATAAACAATAATTATTTCGGTACGATTGTCAATAGTGCAGCTAAATGCGTTTCAGTCTAATTTCGGCGTAAATTTTCGGTGGAAACATTACATTGACCATGGTTTCCATAAAACTATTTTGAAAAGGCCACATTTTTATATTCTTCATGTTCGGCTATCATAGTTGCAAAATCTCCTTGAATGTCTGCCTCCAGAGGCTTAAAAGAGGCGACCTAATTTTCCAAAGCGTTGACGTATAACGAACAAATTAATGTCTTTGATAAATATTATTTAAACTTATGACTGGAACCCGACCCCGCAAAAGTTTTGGCAGGCCCTGACCATGACCATATTATTAACCCATTCTAATTTATACTTACACATAAAGATGGGAAATTCATTTGACAGCTTTATCAATCGATATAGTGATAATTACGTCAGAATGTCACAAAACAAACACATTATTATAACATTTCTCAATATGCCACTATCCTGTCAACAAGAAAATAATAAGGGTGATTTCTAATGTAAATTTAAAATATGTGTGTGTACCGTTAGTGTATTTAGTACAGCCGTTACACCCGTTTGAATTAAATACAAATAACAAGTTTTTGGCCAGTGCTGTATTTGTTTAGTTTATATTCAAACCTTATTTGTATTTTTACTTTATCATACGCAGTAAGATAAAGTATTGTAATCATGCCGAAAAAAAAAATTGAGATTTTAGCGGAAATAGGTCTTTTTGGGTCCCCTGAACATTTTTGACCAAGGTACAAAAAAATGTCTGTGTGTGTGTGTGTGTGTGTGTGTGTGTGTGTGTGCGTGTGTAAATGATTTTTGTGACGACGATTCCGGAAAAACTACTAAAGGTATCGGGACGAAAGTTTATATTTAGAAGTTTTATGACCAAACTTAGAGCTGAAAAGCTTTTGGTTCAAAAGGGTCCAAAGGAACTGGTAGTTTATTCTAAGCCTTTTTCAAGGATTTTGCAGATGAGCCGCCATTTCTGTAATTTCGTCAAAATAGTTAAATAATAAATTAAAGCAGAGGAAATTTTGAATAATTTATGCCTATGACATTTTTTGGTAAAATTAATAGTTTAGCTGCAAGAGCAAATTCTATTTGATCGAGATCGGTCGCATCTGCATGGATATTAAACTACATAGTAGCCAGGATTTTGACAAATATTTTTTTGTGCTGTCACCACAGAAATGTCTATGGCTGTCACCACGCTGTCACACTCGGAGACCCGCTATGGAACGTCATCTACAGTGTCATGAACGAATATAAATCTGTCAGAATTTGAATTAGCTTTTTAAACTTGACATTTCGTAGAAGTGGTATCAACCTAACATTTTCTATACCGAAATATAACCATTTTTTAATTTTTTTTAAAATACGTATTTCTCAAAAAGCAGCACAAATAACGTTGATGTCACTGCTGTCGAAAACTACCAAGCGCGACTCGCTCACATGCGACGACGACGCTTCGTCATCGGTGACGCGCCGCATCACCTCCATATCACCTCTCGTTGTGCTATTCCGTACTTTCGGCACTTGTGAGTTAAGCAACTATTATTCTGATGGCAGTAGGTAGCGTGCTTTGACAATACCTTCGATTGATACTATTGACTATCAAAATGCAGACACAATTTATCTCAGTCAAATAGATTCTCATACAGCTAAACTATTAATTTTATATATTGTATGATAAAGTCATGTGCCTGGCCACATCAGATTTTTTCTTATAGAAATTATAAGATAATTATACAGGGTATTAGTAAATAAGTTTTACAAACTTCAGGGGGTGATTCTGCATGACAAAATAATGACAGTTTGCTATATAAACGTATGTCCGCAAATGCTTTGTTTTCTGAGAGTTAAAGTTTTTATTAAAAACTGACTATTATATTATATTATTTATATTATATTATATTATATTTATTGCTGTGAAACCGGTCTAGATATGCAAATGATATTTAGTAGGTTTTAAGAGGTAGTCAGTGCGCATTTTTTGACACGCAATTAAGAATTTTATGTTCATCATTGGCGCGCATACGGGTAATGACATAATTTTTTTAAAAGAAAAAAATGGTACGCCACTGGGATATTTTAAATTAAAAATCATTTTGGAATTTCTCGTTAAATTTGTGACAAAAAATCTCACTCTGTCGGGGCACCGTTTTTATGCAAAAAAAAATGAAACATCATAGCGCGTATTTTTCATTTCTTTAATACATTATCTGGTAGCGACGCTAGTAGGCTACTGTCAACATTCTGTTAAATAGGAATATTTTAACGAAATGTCTAATTAGTGTTTCCTCATTATTAAGCTTTTACTTTGGTATAACATTCATGTTAATAAGTAATTAATTTTTCGAAAAGAATGGAAAATTTTACAAATACGGAATTGTCAGACATGCATTTTATCTATGGTCAAAGTAATGGAAATGGTCGGCAAATTCGACGATTGCTGAGTTGTTGTATGCTGAGTACCCCAGCACACAATATTTCGATTAGATTCTTCATAAAATCGCTCAAATTCCTAATTTTTTACAGGGAGTTTTGTTCACTGATGAGGCTAATTTTGGACGACAATGTATACGAAATTTCCATAAAAATCACTTATCAGCTGAGGAGAATCCACATGGGATCATTGAAGCTCATTTTCAGCATCAGTTTTCAGTAAATGTATGGCTTGGGGTCATTGATAATCATTTAATCGCTCCATATTTCCTCCCACAACGACCAACAGGCGACTCTTACCTTAATTTCCTACAGGATGAGTTACCTGTTCTTCTTGAAGACATTAGCGTACAGTTGAGACAACACTTATGGTTCATGCATGATGGTGCACCAGCCCATTTTAGCATTAATGTACGTAATCTTTTAGATACAGTATATCCAAATCGTTGGATAGGTAGGAGAGGTACGGAACATTGGCCTGCTCGATCACCGGATTTAAATCCTTTAGATTTTTGTGACCACCCATGCCACTTTTCCACCTGATTTTGTTTGTGTCGAAAAGTTTTATGACATGCAAACTTTGTTATTTCTTATTGCTTAGAAGTTGTAGGTAACTTTGACAAATATGAATTCCCTCTTATACAATAAATCACGTGTAAAAAATCCCTCCCGGAAAGGACATTCCCTCCCATCTGACAATACTGTGTCTACTATGCCCTATGCCCACTGCACATCTATGGGGCGACTATATTTATAATAACAAATTATTCTTTAATTGATAAGTGATTTTTCTTTGTATGGGGAAAAATGCCTTGCGGCTTGCTTGCGGCCAAAAAGACCCGTTGAGCAATATATCAATGCCCATCATGGAAACGTCGGTTTGATTCTCCCCAGTCCCAGGACAACCCCAAGACCGGGAAGGTTCGACGAACTAGGAACGTTCGCCGACAAGTTTTGTTCATAAATGCAATGCTATTTATAGTGAGGATTGTTCTTTATTGTGCCGAGAGCATAGAAGTGCAATCTATCGTAGGAAATCTGCGGTTGGTATTAGATCAGTCGGTATTACAGTTTTCATTACATCATAGATTGTCCTTGCGTATTGTCTGATTCATTCCTTTGTCGCCAATTCCCATATTACGAAATTATGTCCTACATATTTCGATAAGTGAAGACAAGAATACTCACACCCTTTAAATGAAATATCTCTTTAAAATACATTTTATCTATGACTCACTAGGGTGGACCTTAGTTACCCTTAACGAAAAATTATTTTCAAAATTAAGTCCACGTCACCCCTGTAATTTGTTCTACATACTAAAAAACTAATTCCCTCCAAGTTTGAAGTCGATCGGATAATGGGAAGACGTGCCTCAAGGGCTTTGTTTATGCAAAAAAAAATGGGACGATATTAAAATTTAAAATATACACACATTTCAATCCGTTACTCATTAGATACTATTCTAATGCTGTATTCTAATTATTATATGAACTAAAAAAACGTTATTTATATTATATTTATCAATAAACAGAAAATTGTTTAAGCAAAATTTATTATATTTATGTTTTTGATAAACAATTTGAGGTAATTGATAAAAGTAAAAAAATAAAAGTAATCATTGTTTTGTTTATAAACTATTTAATAGTTATTTCTGTTATTTACAAACGCATATAGACTTAGGTACTAATTAGAACTGAATTATAACAATGTTTACTAAACTCTTAAAAATAAATATATGAACAATACAAGAAATGTATAACAATAGTATTAATTATAATAATAGCAAATAATAGTAATATGTACACAGTAACAAATTGTGGAGTTGTTTAAAATTCGGCGTTTAGTTCTTATCTACTATTCGTTAACTGCGTAAATGCAGGCAAACCGAGTCACACCCAACGCGCCTATAGAAGTTTCATTTCACAATAAAATGTGTACTATATATTTATAATCCATTTTAGATAAAAAAAAAAAAGTGATCTACAATACATTGTGCACCACCAGCGAAGGGGTTTCAATAAAATGAAACACAACAAAATAAATTAAATAAATTAGAAAGAGAAATTATTGATTGTTGAGCCTTTTCTTCCAGCATCTCTTTCCGTTCTGCCAAAGAGTTTTTCGCTGCTCCTTTTCCGCTAAAATGCGATCACCAGCACCCATCACTACGACTTGCCCTTTTCGGCTTCAACAGAAATATTTTGTCTTCTTCGATTGTCATCATATGGAAAGCATTTGCATGGCCGATATCGCATAAATGGTTCAACGAATCAGTACATTCGTTTTCTCGTTGTATTTGAGACGCAGTTCGGTGTTTTGCATTCCAATTTAGTGTTCTCCACTTCTGGTAAAGTGGTTCTAATTTGACAATACTATGTCCAGTTAGCTTCACAGGGATTCGTGCCTTTTGTCAACATGTTTCCACTTCTTTTATAACAAGAGCCGGACTAGTGCGAAGATACAAGTTAACTTTTCGCAAGTTATAAGAAAGCACTCTTAAAACCGGCAATTTAGCACCAACAATTTGTTGTTCGAAATAAACCAATAAAAACAATTTATCTCGACTTCGTGTCTCTATTTTTTGGTCAGTATGTAACTGATACACTTCAAACCCTTACACTGAGAACACCTCAAACTCTATGCTAAAGTGAGTGTGCGTCTACTTGATAAACGACAAGAAATATGAAATATAAGTACGTAGGCTTTCACGGCCAGAATCATTTAGAAAATAAACTGCTTCTGGGTTATGCCGTGTGTCAACATTTGTCAATGCTGACGTTTCGCGTTTCGCGAATATTCAATTAGCTTTGAAGAAGCGAGCAACATGGTTCGCGAAACGTCAGCATTAACAAATTTTGACACACGGCATAACCCGGAAGCAGTTTATTTTCTAAATTATGTGAAAGTGGCAGAACAATGTTTCGGACAGGGCTAAACTAGCAATTAATCCAAAGTAGTGTAAGAGCGTCGCGCATAGACGCGGTGCGAACACGCGGCAGTGTAAAAGTCTTAAAGGATCGAATAAGTTACTTAATTAAAATAATTATATAAGCAAATATGGTTACTGGACAACCAAACAAGGTACCCTTATATAATAACAATAACTGTCTTATTTAAATTGTTAAACTAAAGTCATACGTCAAATATGAAAAAAATTACTGACATTTTCAAACTTCAAATTGATTGAGGCACCCCTTCTCGTGGTCGAATTGAGTTTTTCTTTTGCAGGACTTATTTTTATTCATAGTAGACAAATCTAGAGGGTGACGTGAAAAAAAATCGATCGTAAAAAAATAAGGTCCACCCTAATGACTCACATATAATAAGTTCATTGCATACGTATCTATGACTATATAATCCCCATCATTATACGCGCCAATGATTAAAATGACACTAGCGTTGTTTAATAATGACAGTTCGTTCAAGTAATGGCCTCATTATTTGAACAAACTGTCATCATTATACCACCCTAGTGTCAATGTCCGTCAAAACCTACGTGGATGACAGTTATTTGACAGTTCGCCTCACCATCATTGACAAATACATTTAAAATATTTTGCATAAAACGGAATTTATGAGTCGTAGATAAAACTTCGTATTTAACTCGCACATAACGGATATAAATCTTAATTATGTGCTCGTCAAATAATATACTATTATTTATTGAATTTATTAAAACTAAAAATAGATACCATGAAAAAATAATTGAGTAATATAATATTAAAAATTAATAAATAATAAACTGATCGACATGATGATATAATCAATGATCATACATGAGACAGTGTCGCGTAAAATATGGAAACATGAGAAAATATCTGAGACGGAACGTTATATTTTAAAAAATTCTTGGACACGTCAGTTTTTAATTATTAAAATACACATTTCTGTGGAAAGTTCAATTTCCGACCATGAATTGTTACCGAGTCGTGATATGCAACTTTTGAGCTCAGATTCGCATTCACCGCAAATAAATAAATCTAAAACGCCTATTCGCTTTCTATAAACAAACAAAATCTATCAATATTACCCCAAATTTTCAACTGCTCTTTCTAGAAAAAATCTGTAACGCAATAATTTTTGTGATATTAGCTTTAAGATAATTAACAGATCCACCAACTGTTGATGACATCATATGACAAACAATTGAAGGTATTAAAGTAAATTTGACGTATATGCATATTTTGATAATTAAAAATAGAAAAAAATTCTGAAACCAAATATAGGTACCCCTAAAAACTTTCAAGAAATAAAACACTTCTTTTAATGGAAAATATATTTTTATTAAAAGCGTATATAAAACTTAACATAATTATATCTTAAACTGTTCCAAATATTCAGTTTCTAACGGATGCAGTTCAGGACCGACAAGAATCAAAGAATGCAGTGGTTTTCCCAAATCGTGTTGGGCCATTCTTGCTAATGAGCAAACCGCTATACTTTGATCAGGCGCGCCAACCCTAGAAAGTCCAACGCACAACGCACTAGGAGTAATCCCTAGAAAAACAGAACATAAAAACCAGTTTTTTTCTAAATTACAAGACAAAAAATACGTACAACAATCCTCTTTATACGCAATTATTTCTAAGAGTTGTTGCGCTGCTTCTCGAACGCTCATGAATCTAGGAGGCATGTACTCGAGTTTTTTCTTAGTTAAACTTTCTAACGTTGGCTCCTTTACTTTTATATCTGCAGAAAACAAAACCAAAATAGTAGAAAGATAAGAGAAAACGTTTTGTTTCCGTACCTAATAAACATAACGTATGCAATTTATGTTTGTAATTTTCTAGGATTTTCTCGTAAAAACTGTCCGGTTTCCAAGTTTCCGTCCAAAACGGTATCGACACCGTTTCTCCGAAACTGTACAGTTGCAACCCGCAACAACCAACTGCGTTTATTATTGACGCGTTATGGACAACTTGTACTTTAACCCCTTTCTCCTTAGCGCGTAAAACCAAATCAGTGTGCGTCGTAGCCCCAAAAGGATCCCCGACGACCAACAATGCTACGTCTTCAGTTTCCGAGTCGAGTAAAATACTATCGGCACCCTGTTCCACTAGGTCTCTGTCCGCTATTATAACCTCACGTCCATAAAATTGTTCCTAAAATTATATTTTTAAATTAAAATTTCCTTTTTTTGTGTCCATATATTACTAAAGCTTCTTTTCCATCGGTCAGAATTGAAGTATAAGCTTCTAAATAAACTCTCGAGCAACTTTTAACAATCTCTAGCCCTCGGACTGTGATATCTTTGCAATCTCCCAAACCAAGTCCGATGATATAAAACATTTCGGGGCTAAAATTATAAATGCTTAGGTTACTTTATCTTGATAATTATGGAAGACGTTCAGAATTTATAAGCAAAACATACCGTTTTGTGTGAATGGATTAGGAATTTGTAGGTTATGTGTGGTTGTGCTCAGATAATGTGAGGTTATGTGTAATATACAGGCTTCTGTCAACACGTTGGGATCTAGAAAGTTCGAGCGGAGAATCACAGATGGCGCGCTGATAGGTCAAAATAATAAATAATTATTTTGAAAAATGCCTATAATTAATTGTAATATAGCAAACTATGTAAAATAAGTTATTTTCTTGTGTAAAAACAGCAATAGAGTCTAAATTAAAATAAAGTATTTCGAACCTTTTTTTGCAAAATCGCGAATAACTTCTTTCAGATCTAAAGTATTACTCAATTCATATTCAGTGACCTTCATTGCTAACCCATTAAGACAATTTTAAGCAGACATGGTTCTTAAGTACTATTTTATTATTTTTAGTTTAGCAAACTGTCTATCGCCCGCTCCGGTAGCAACAGTTATAGGCAGGGTTAGAAAAAATCTGCTAAGCAATGTTTAAATTCGGCCCAATGTTAAGGGAAGTAATGAATTTAAAATCGTCAACTGGACCTTCTGGAAACAAGGTCTATGGACGCAAAATCATTTAACATGATAATTAATTCGCCCGACTATGAAAATAGTACCAATAATACCATTAAAATGTTTACTGAATGAAAACATTATTATTGAAATTTATTAAAAATTATCGGTGATTATCAGTGAAATTTGTCATGAAATACTTGCATCAAATATCTCCGAAAGTATTAAGCTTAGCAGAACAAAATGTACACCATATTAAAGATGAAAAGAATTACTTAAAAATATTGAAAGATGTAGATTTGGGAGAAGGTTAAAAACGGGTTTTTAGAACCGAAATGTTAAGTCAAAATCTACACTGTTAAGTCATCTGTCATCAGCGAACTTCTGTCGTTTTTGACAGAATAGATATATTAACATAATAAATCCGTTCTTTACATATTCCTAAATCTAAATCTTTCAACATTTTAAAGTAATTCTTTGTTTATCATTTACCCAAATATTCATCAAAATTTTATCTTTAATATGATGTATAATTTGTTCTGCTAAGAGTAATATTTTCGGAGATATTGATGCAAGCATTTCATGGTGAATTTTTTAATCACTGATAGTTTTTAATTATTTTTAATAATAATATCATCAAAGACTCAGTAACATTTTGATATTATTTTTATAGGCGGGCAAATTATGGGTCTACCCAAATAAAAATTAACTAGATTACCATTTCGGCAGCAAATTCTAAACCGTTAAGATGGAGGAATCTCCAACTTTTAAAACGGTTTCTTTATCTTTGGAATGCGCCAGTAATTCATTTTCACTTATAATATTTTCTTTAAGTTTGTGGATATCGTATAAAAACTCAAAATTCTGAATGTTAGAACAAATTTGGTGATCATTATTAATAATATCAAATATTTATTCGTATTTGTGTACAAAAATCATCCCTACATACAAGCACACAGTTGTAAGTAGGTTAAATAACAATAAGATTACATATAACTTGTGAAGGAAACAAAATTATGGTTATGAATTATGATACTAATACAACTTCTGTTAATTTTCTTCTTTTCCTTAGAAGAAACGTGTCTATCTCGACCATAAGTTCCTCTCTTTGCAGATCATCGAACTTGCGTAGTTTTTTGGCCACAAGGGCCCCATAGAGATCACATTCATCTTTCTCTGGTTCTTTTGTTGTTCCATCTTTGAGGACGTGATATAACGCTTGTTCCATACGTTTTTCGGTCTCATCTATGTCAACATTCTTCTCCATTGCTTTTCGTTTCCTTAACGGCTCCATTCTATATGGTGTGTGATTTTTAGTAATGCTTTTGGATTCTGTACTTTCGACTTCGATATCGTTCGTTTTTATAGGTCCAGGTTCACTTAAACTGCTCAGATCGTCGGGTTCCATTAAGAAATGAGAGAAATTTGTCTGAAATCAATCGAAATATATAAATATCGAGCATTAAATAAATAAAAATATATTTATTTTATGCATATTGTGCACTAGTATGAATAACTTGTGCATTAGAATAATACATATTGACAATTAACTAAATATGTATAGTAAAAGTATCGCACTTTGCGATGTTATTGTTGATTTGCGATTCCAATATGTCTTATCCCGATAATATGGAGATTTTCTAAATGTCAAATAAGTAAAAAACTAAAACGCCAGTCTATAGAAGATCGGATACTGATAGAAATTAGTTTGAATTCAGTTGCGACATCTAGCGCACAGTTCATAAAGCTCCATCAATTATAGTCCAACATTACAATACGAAATCTTCTGAAACCGAACAAAATAAATGGCAACACGTTAGCTACAGCTAAACTATCGCAATATTTTAATATTTCAAAGATAGTTTGCGTATTTTTGACCAATTGTGTTGCAAATACTTGCAAAACAACTAAAGAAATCTACATTATCGGTCGGTAACGATCAAGATATCGGAGTTTACCGACAGGTGTCGCCACTTGGAGTTCGTGTATCCTCTATCTAAGCAATTAGGCTTACCCCTGTAGTAAAGTTGTTCATGTACAACGGGCCTAGGAATTTATCCATAGGTTCGAACGCAAACCAGCACGGTTTCGCTACTTCTTCGCTCGTTTTCCCCGAATCCATCGATTTCCTTATTCTATTCAGATGCGATCTAAACGATGCCATGAGGGATTCCTTTTTTCGTTTCAACTCGTTCAGGTTGCAGTTGAAATTCAGCTTCTCGTGTACGCGTTCCCAAGCATCGGCTACCTTGTTTCGCTGTTTGTGGTCGGGGTGTTGCGGATTCCATATGCTCGGTTCGTTTTTGTAGCATTCTAAGAACTCCAAGACGTCGTCTGTACTCCAGTCCATCTTATTCGGTGACACAACGCACAAATATGGAGAATTCTGATGTAGTAAAACTGTCGGAACGATGTTTTATAGAAGCTAGGTTTTATTGTGGTGGACGGGGAACATTTGTCGTTGGCCTCGTTACCGAATATTTGCTAACCCACGCTCGACGCATGCGTGGACGAATGTTTGTCGGTGAATGTTTGCGTATGCAAGGCTTGCTCATACAGGGCCGGCTTGAGGTTCATCCTGCAGGTTCATCCTACGTTCAAATCTTGTAATCAATATTTTACCTACTTCCCTATGTCCAATCGGGTTGAAATTTTGCATGTGGACTGACTTCCGGTGACAATGAATGAACCAGTAAAAAAAATTCCACAATTTGGAAAAGTTTTCAAAATTTGGAAAGTTTGTCCAATCGAGTTGAAATTTTGCATATAGTGACATTGTATTAACCAATAAAAATCTGATCTGGCCAGGCACATGACTTTATCATACAATATATAAAATTAATACTTTAGTTGCATGAGATTCTATTTGATCCAGATCGATCGTGTTTGTAATAAAATAAAACGAATTAGCCAGGATTTGACAGATATTGATAGTAGGTAATTGTCAAAAAATCAGCCTTTGACACTACCTATACTGTCATTAGAATAAAAATATCTGGCAAATCCGATCTCGATCAAATAGAATTTGCTCCTACAGCTAAACTATTAATTTAACCAAAAAATGTCATAGACATAAATTATACAAAATTTCCTCTACTTTAATTTATTATTTAACTATTTTGATGAAATTACAGAAATGACGGCTCATTTGCAAAATCCTTGAAAAATGCATAACAACATTGCTATCCGCACTCGAAATACACATTGACTTTGTAAACACCATTGGAAACACCTAGCTGTTTCAATATTGTTTCGCATAGCGTACGTGCGCGCGTGTTTCTCTTTCTCATCGCATTCTCCATGCATTTGCGTGTTGAATTGACGTTTCGCAACCGCTGACGTTCTGAATAGGTACTGTCAAAAGTTTCAAAATATCCTGGCTACCTACTATTAATGCAGACACGATTTCGATCAAATAGAATTTGCTCCTGCAGCTAAACTATTAATTTTACCAAAAAATGTTATAGATATAAATTATACAAAATTTCCTCTACTTTAATTTATTATTTATCTATTTTGACGAAATTACAGAAATGACGGCTCATTTGCAAAATCGTTGAAAAATGCTAAGAGTAAATAACCAGTTCCTTTGGACCCTTTTGAACCAAAAGCTTTTCAGCTCTAAGTTTGATCACAAAACTTCTAAATATTAACTTTCGTCCCGATACCTTTAGTAGTTTCTCCGGAATCACCAGAAAAATCGTTTACACACACACACACACACACACACACACACACACACACACACACACACACACACGCACGCACGCACGCACGCACGCACGCACGCACGCACGCACGCACGCACGCACGCACGCACGCACGCACGCACGCACGCACGCACGCACGCACGCACGCACGCACGCACGCACGCACGCACGCACGCACGCACGCACGCACGCACGCACGCACGCACGCACGCACGCACGCACGCACGCACGCACGCACGCACGCACGCACGCACGCACGCACGCACGCACGCACGCACGCACGCACGCACGCACGCACGCACGCACGCACGCACGCAAGCACGCACGCACGCACGCACGCACGCACGCACGCACGCACGCACGCACGCACGCACGCACGCACGCACGCACGCACGCACGCACGCACGCACGCACGCACGCACGCACGCACGCACGCACGCACGCACGCACGCACGCACGCACGCACGCACGCACGCACGCACGCACGCACGCACGCACGCACGCACGCACGCACGCACGCACGCACGCACGCACGCACACACGCACGCACGCACGCAAGCACGCACGCACACACAGACATTTTTTTGTACCTTGGTCAAAAATGTTCAGGGAACCCATAAAGACCTATTTCCGCTAAAATCACAGTTTTTTTTTTTTGATAAAGTAAAAAGATTTCGGATCATTTGCCAAAATTTTGAATAATTTCCAAGATTTGTCCAATAGGGTTGAAATTTTGCATGTGGGTATATTTCTGATAACATTGTGTTAACCATAAAAAATATTTTGGAAAATGTTCCAAACCTATGAAAAATTTGCAAAATTTGTCTCGCTTGTCCAATTGAATCATAAAAAATTTTCGTGAATAATTTGTGCAATCGAGTTTTTTTCTATAAAGCGCAGTATTTAAAGAAAGTATTTTTTACATAAATTTATTTATTAAATATATTCGAATCAAATCAGAGGTGAACCAATTTTTTTTTCCAAAAATCTAATAAACTTTTACTATAAACAGTAAAATAATATTAAACCAAAGTTAACACGTTTTTAAATCTGGTTTGTTTTAACTTTTATTGCTGCAGCTCCCCGACTACAAACTTTCACGAGCCACCACTGGTGTAAGTGTCACTATACTCCATTCAGCGAGAGTTGTTCGGTGTCATATTGACAAGTGTCACATCTTTGCGGCTTTTTGATGTACTTTAAAATAAAAAAAAAAAAACTAATAATAATAATAATAAATCTAGAAAGGATTGTTCAAGTTCCGTTTCCAGTTTTTTGACAATCAACGCAGTTTCCGTCATAATCGCCAGACTACCGCAAAATACAAACAATTCTAACTTCAAATGTCACGTGTGTTTTTGCGTAGTCATATTTTGACGTTTCAAACAAACAAACTTAATCATAAATTGGATTATCGCGCTATGATTGGTCTCTTTGAAATCCCCGAGTTATTTAGGTGTCAAGCGTGACAGCTGAGCATTTGTTTCGGCGTGTGCCTCGACAAATTGGCAATAATGACCGCGCGTGACGTCATACCGTTTGAGCAATCCTTCTATAACACAAAAGAATAAAAATAACTGTCTATAAATCTTGTGTGGTTCTTTCATTATCAATTCCTTAAAATAGGCTGGAAAAGCGGCCAACAAAGCGGAAGACCCCCTTAAATTGGAGTAGAAAAAATAACTCGCCCGCCTATGAAAATAATACCCTTGATTATATAATCAAGTATATAATCAAGGATAATACCAATAAATTAAGAAAAATTTCTTGAACATCATAACAAAATGTTTACATGAAAGATTCACATGATATTATTAAAATAATTAAAAGCTATCAATTATACAGACGTATTATTTGCAAAGCATAACTAAAAACATATTTGACAGGTCGCTAGAGTAACAAAATCGATCACAGCGCCAACCGCGGATAAATAGAGAAACCATAATTTATTATCTACCAGAGCATTTCATCGGGACACCTGTATATCGCCATTTTACCGTTATAAGTTATTTGTTTGCACAATTTTCGAAATTTCTCCATAGAGATTTTAATTTTTTCGTACAACAGAAGTTACGAGTACTTATCGGTCATTATATCAGATTTCTTACATAATGTTTGCATATTTTCTTGATAGTTTATAGATAGGTATGTATGTATTTATAACACTAGATAAGCAAATTTAAACAACTAGACGACCCGTCTAGCGGTACAGATGGCACACACGTGTATTCTCCATAACATAACGTACAATTTACAAACATAAATTGATCAAAGGCTTTTGTAACAGGCGCGCATGTTTGCAAAACGGAGGCAAGGATTTGGCGCGGCGCTGTTGCCACACCGCGCGCCGTATATCGTATTTACAACGCTTGGCAACACCGCATTCGAATCAGCCGCTCGTTTTTTAATGGAGGCCTAGCTGCGTACTATCACCGCCGTCAACCATCCTATTCTACAAGTCGTAGAACAACCGGAACAACCATGAAGAAGCTCCATTATAATCTCCGATCGACAGTACGGAAGCTACCGCGGTTTCCCGTAACCCGCAAGAGCGCGTACGTGTGACAAGGTGTTTGCGAAATCGCTTTTTGCCCTGAATCTCACATTCACTACCTCGGACAATCGAACGGGCTCATTTCTCTTAGGAAGAAACTCGGATGTCCGATTGGAATACACTATTAATCGCTTAACAACAAAATGGTAAGTCAAACTGGCAATTGTTTTTTTTGTGTAAACGATACTAATATTTCTTTACGTTTACGAAGCAAGGAGACGACCCACCGTACTTGTCTGAGGGCACCGCAGTCAGCGCTAAGTACAAGGGTGCATTTTGTGAAGCGAAAGTTAGTAAGGTTGTCCGTCTAGTGAAATGCAAGGTGCGTATTCGGTATTTAGATCGACAGTATCGACTTAACGTTGGTTGACATTCTTTGTCGTTATTTTAAGGTTACGTTTAAAATGGGATTGGGCACTGCCACTGTCCACGACGAGAATATCAAGGGAACTTTGAGAGCCGGTCAGTTAGTTCAAGCCAGGCATTCGGAGAAGAAGGAGTTTTTCGACGCTACCATTACGAAAGTGCAAGATTGTAGCCAATATACAGTCGGTAAGTTCGTTTGTTACGTTCGATATGCAGTTTCTCATAAAAGTAAGTGTACCGCAAGCGTTTTTTATGTTTACGAGGTGATCTTTTGGTATATTTCCCATAAACGGGTAATACAATTTGGAGATTGGTTCGTAAAATGTCAAAGATTATATACAAACTTCGATGTTTAATAACTTTTGTAATTAATAATGGATTTACATAGTTTTTTTCAACATTTTGTAAAGATATTTATCAAGATTATCAACCACCTTTGACAAGTTTGAAAAAGAAATTCGTTAAACTTATTATACTGAAATAATTAACGCAAAGTTTTGGTGGTCTAAGTTTGACAACCGGTTTAGTCTTGTATATTATCTTTCACTGTATCAAATAACCAGCAATAGGTTGTGAATTACATTTATTTTTTGTAACTTAACATACATTTTTCTGTGTAGAAACTTATTTGTTTTTTAATTTCTTCAAAGTTGCAGCCGTTTATTATATTAACGAAAAGATAGATAAAATACATATTAAACAATGTGAAAACAAACAAAGATAGAGATAATTCCCTTTACTATAACAAAATGTAAATTTAAACATTTTTATGTATAACTTAGAACTAGCTAAGAGTTGTAACATTGTTTTTGTACTTTTCTTTAGTTAAATATATGCTGTTGAAGTGTACCAAATGTGATTTGCCTAGAACAGGGGTTCTCAACCTTTTAGTTTCCGTGTACCACATAAAAAATGTTCAAATTTCTCCGTACCACCAAACTTTATACAAAAATACATATTAATACGTACATAAATGAAAAAAGTTTATATTAGATTTTAAATATATACACCTACATATTATTTTGTACCAAAATAGTATCATTTAAATGACAGTTTACTTGGGAAAAAAATAAAAAGTTCTAAAAAGACAATAGTCTCAACAATAAACAATTATATAACAAAACTTCATTTGGTATACAAAAGCAAAGTAAAAACATCACTTACATTGAAGTAATATAAAATAATTTAAATATGGTTGCCCCCTGAGATTGTATTGCTAAACCCATTTTTTTTGTTTAAATTTCATGCTCAATGAAAGATAGTTTCAAACTCAAATTTGCTTCAATATTTAATTTTGTCCTATGTTTGTCCTAAATTAATAATGACAACTATATTTGACTTTAATTGGTGGTGCAAAAAGGCATTAAAAATCTAATATCTTAATCTGCAATTTCTTTAAAATAATTCTTCCTCTGGATCTAAACATTTATGTGTATTAATCTTAAAAGTTTCTATTAATTATTGTGTCTCTTTGGCAGCGAAGTTATCTAGTATACTTAAACTTGGTTATTATGATAATGATTTTTTCAAGAAAGCATTCTATTGCTGACAATAAACTACATTTATTTTTATTAACTTCTTTTTATTGTTGCGTTAATTTTACAATAATAAAATAATAATATAAATAATAATATAAACAATAACAATAAACGACCATTTCTCCCTGCAAAACTAAATTTGTCTTATTCAACTTGCCTAAAATATCAGCTAAATATGCTAACCGGACTATCCACAATTCATCAAAGAAACAATATTTGAAGTCGAAATTAGCTTCTGCATGGAAAATTTGAACTTCCGATTTAAGTACGAAGAGACACAATGTTATCTTTTTACTGCTTGATCCAAAACTGTTTTTAGTCTGTCTGGTATAGATTTTGCTACTAGAAAATCCCGATGGATTTTGTAGTGAGTGAATTGAGCTGCTGTTTTAGATTTTTTATGAGGGCCGCAATTCTTTTCTGTTAAAGCCCAAGCTCTATCAGTCCAGACACAAATAAATTTCTTCCATGGAATGGAATTGTTAAACATGCAATTATTAAAATTTATCACCAGATCTTCTTTTGGGCAGAGGTTCCTAAAATAAATATTCCTCTGCAATTTCCTCTTCAACCTCAAATCAGTTAAAGATTAATAATTGATCAAAATAACTTATGTCGGTACTTTCATCTAACTGTAGCGTAAAATATTTACTTTGTTTTGCCTTTTTAACTACACTTTCTTTTACACAATCCGCCATTTTAGAAATACGTGTGTTTACGGCACCATTTAATAATGGACTATTATTTAATTTAGCTGTTATAATTTTGGGTCAAACAACACCAGACCAAACTTTTACATGCAAAAATTGAATATACGAATGTAAATATATATATAATATGATATATAATACGAATATAAGAATATACCTACCTCTGTCTCGTTTTTACCCAAAACGTAGGCTTAAAAACGACATAAGAGAAATTCTCGTACACTTACTTTTGTGACGGTTCTTTTTTTTTTTGATTTACGGTTTACCCTGTAACGCTCCTAACATTTTTCGACGTATCACTAAAGTATTTGACGATGGCGACATCACGACACTGAAGCGAACTGCTTTATGTTTAAAAAGTGGTCGACATTTCAACGAGAGCGAAACCCTGGACCAGCTGCCTTTGACTCATCCGGAACATTTTGGGAATCCAGTCGTTGGGGGCCGCCGCGGTCGCAGAAACAGACAACTGAAGTAAGTTAAATGTTTAAGATCATTTCCTTTAAGGTTCCCGTCTCAATGCAAATAGCGAACTGTAGCAAACTTCTCCGCAAAACTTATTTCGTATTTATTACGTTTGACGTATGGTATAACCTAAAGAAATTGTGTTGCTTTCTGTTTGTACAGTCATGGAAAAAAGTATGTTCGTATCGCTATCGCAGGATTTGAAAATAGTATGTCGGTTATATATTCTGTTGTATATTCCCTCGGCCCGGCCGCTTCGCAAAGAGTTGTCCGTCACGAGGTGGTTTTTCGAAGGATGTTATGTAACGAAATTTAGTTTATTTTGAGCGTGTCCGATCTTTTCCTTAATGTGATACCTTCATTGCAATGTAATAAATGTAATATGACCACAACATTTAACTTTACGATTAGTGCATTTAATTAAATATAAAATTACTTTTATAATAATATTAATAAACATGAAATTTGATAATATGATACGAAAATCTGATATTAAGATATTGCGTAATATCACGACACATTATTTAAATTTATTTTATCTAATACACATATTAATTACGTAAGTAAATGCCTTTGCCCAGCAGAGGGATGACGGGCTTAAGTAAGTAAATGCACAAATCATCTTGTTGCCAAGGATTATCACTGAATATAGACTATTTCAGAATTGTAATATTAAAATATATTCACTAAATGTAAATAAATTCTCTAAATTTAATTTAAATTTATATTTAGGAGTGAGCATGTATTTTGTATGAAAGGACAATAGAAATATATCTGTATTTACTTTATAGCAGTTAATGTTTCAATTATCTTTCATGAGATCTAATACATGCTTGACAACCAAAATAATATAAATTTATAGCAATAATATATGCAGGCTATCCCACGTTTCTTCTGCAAAACTTTTTTTCAGTAAGCAAATTACTTTTTCAATTCATTAAAAAGTTACAGCCGTTTGAATTATTAACAATATCTTATTTTAAACGGCTCCAACTTCTGAAGGAACAGAGAAAACCAATAAAACCATATGAAACTTATTACTTTCTACTTTCTAGAAAAAAAAACATTCTAGTTTCATCTTTTCTTCATTTATTCGAATTATTAAAATTTTACTTATAATTAATTAACTAATTACTTAAGAATACTGAAAATTAGGTTATTATGTCAATAATAATTAATGTCAAATCTTTTTTCAAATTTCAAATCTGTAGTAGTTTTGGACATAGAAGGAACAGTAATGTCATCTAACTGTTCTTTTAGATGGTCGTATATTTTGGTTTATTTATTTTTTAATACTAATTATTTCATATTTACATTCCATCAAAATTCGTCGAAAATTTAGAGCTTGCTTCTACAAGCAATTATCAATTTTTGTAAATTAGTGATATACATAATTGTCATTATTTTCAGTTGTCAGATATTTGAAAAATATTGCTGTAAAGTAAATACAAAATAATAATATAAAAAGATTGTAATGATACATTCATGCTATACAAAATACATCCTTTCTGGTTATTAAGTTAAACTGCCAAATATCGTTGAAGCTAAATATATCGAAAGCAACAGTAAATCACAAGTAACAAATTACCATCAAAACAAATTTAAAGCAATTTAATTTTATTAATTTATTTCTATATTGTGAATAAATGTTAATACATAAAAGTTCTGAAATAACCTTCAGTAAAAATATTCACCACAAGAAATTGATTTTTGTATTTATTAACGAAAAAAGCTATTAGATGCAATAAGTTTGTATAGTTTGTTGTGTTTTATGCAATATCTTGAAATGAAATTTTCATTTTATGTTATATAATAAATTATATTTAATATAAACACAATTACATTGCAATATAGGAATTACATTAATTTATTACACTTTAGGCTATAAATAGAAATATATAAATCATTATAAACCAATTCAAAGCATTCGAACAAGGTTTCTCAAATAATAAATTTCCGATATACGAGTATGCAGCGCAACCGGACAATTTTTTGCACTTAGCGGCCGACTGGCCGACTAGAGTAACAAAAAACTCGTACATGGATGTAACATCGACATACTGCTGAAATACGGATCAGAACATACTTTATTCCACGAGTGTACAAATATTCAAACTGGACTGTGTTTGAGTTTTCTAGTCGATATTGTAAACGTGGTTGCCAACTTATTACAAACACGCACTACAATACTCCAGAGTGCAAGTCTAGAGAATTTCAGACGAAACTACTGCAGACAATAATCAAACGCAACTGCCATTGGAAAATATTTCTAATCCACACCAAACATTGCATAAATAATTTTCATAAATATTAAAATTCCTTTCCGATCACAGTTGCATAGGGACCTTCAGAATTGAATCGTAGCGAGCATTTTGCGATTGGTGCAATAATTATGACGTGGGTTATTTTCCCTTATAAAAGAAATGGTTTGAAATTGTATTTTATTTATTATCTTACACATGGTCTGTTTCTTTTGTTTAGGGAGGATAGTAGTGAAGGTGAAGGTGAAGAAGATAATGAACCGGACTTAGAGATGTATACGCAAGATATCGGTCGTGTTGTTAGTGTAGAATCTAGTGAGAAGAAGCGGAATAAAGACAATTGGTTTCCGGGTTTGATTGTGATGCCTTCGGCGCAACCGACAGTGAAAATTAACGTTAAAGATGAGTTTTTAGTGCGGTCTTTTAAGGACGGTCGATAGTAAGTACTCTGTGGATACTTTTGATGTTGTTGTTTATCTTGTTACAAGAAAGACCTAGTAGCCATGTGACGCTCTGAGTTTTCCTCTGTGGACAAAACTGTATTTCAATCAGTTGCTACAGAAAAATGTTTATAACTTTAGCAATCATTGTGGCATAAGTTTTCATCTTACCTCAAATTGTAGGTGATTAAATGACCTAGTAGCCCTTCGACGATCGGAGTTTTGCCCCAGAGACAAGATCCCCTTAATGGCCATAATATCTGTTTGAATAGCAAACATCAATCAGTTGCTACAGAAAAATGTCTATAACTTTTGCAAAAATTCTTGCATAACTTTGTATCATACCTCAAATTGAAGGCAATTAAAAGTTGTAGTAACCTTCAGACCCTCAGAGTTTTGCCCCATCTACAAGAACCCCTAAATCGCGATAATATCCGTTGGAATAGCAAACGTATTTCATTCATTTGCTGCAGCAAAATGTCTATAACTTTTGCACAAATTCTTGCATAACTTTCTATCATACCTCAAATTGAAGGCAATTGAAAGTTATAGTAGCCTTCAAACCCTCAGAGTTTTGCCCCATCGACAAGAACCCCTAAATCGCAATAATATCTGTTCGAATAGCAAACGTATTTCATTCAGTTGCTGCAGCAAAATGTCTATAACTTTTGCAAAAATTCCTGCATAAATTTCTATCATACCTGAAAATTTAGGCAATTAAAAGTTCTAGTAGTCGTCAGACCCTCAGAGTTTTGCCCCATCAACAAGAACCCCTAAATCGCAATAATGTCCGTTCGAATAGCAAATGTATTTTATTCAGTTACCGCAGAAAAATGTCTATAACTTTTGCAAAAATTCTTGCATAACTTCCTATCATACCTCAAAATGAAGGCAATTAAAAGTTCTAGTAGCCTTCAGACCCTCAGAGTTTTGCCCCATCGACAAGAACCCCTAAATCGCGATAATGCTTGTTCGAATAGCAAATGCATTTCATTCAGTTACTACCGAAAAATGTTTATAACTTTTGCAAAAATTGTTGCATAAACTTCTTTCATACCTCAAATTGTAGGTAATTAAAAGACCTAGTAGCCCTTAATGACTGTTCGAATAGCAAACGTATTTCAAGCAGCTGCCAAGGAGGTGCATGTGCGTTACTTGTATTATTTTTCTTGTGCACCTCTGGTATATTTTTGATTATGTTGTAAATGTTTTATCTATGTTTAATTTGTACGTTTGGTATAGTACAAACTTTTCCTAACAACGTAAATTTGAATTATAGTTATACAGTGCCTAAAAAGGAAGTAACGGAATTCACGAAAGAGATCGGCGCAAAAGTTGAGAACGCTGTTCTCGCTGAAGCTGTGGAGAAAGCGCTCAAATACCTGAACGAGGATGCCCTTCCGGACCATTGGGAGAAAAGCATCTTATTTAACCCAGCGGGACAATATTCCGACTCTGAAGAAAATTTTACAGACGTAAGTTTGTAGATAGCACTTTCAACATAACCACTAACCCTAATCCTACTTCACTGATTTTTGAGGAGGTGTGAGCGGATATGTATGCATCTGCACACGATTGGGAGTCGTACGGTGTAGGAGTCTCGGGACTGCGGTCAACCCTCTTCGAATGTATCTCTTCGTATGAATTATGATACTTTTTGTACTATTCTTTGAAATTTAACTCGTAGTTAACGGTGTATCTCCACAAAAATTATAATAGGTACTGTAGTCCAATCAAATCATTTCCGATGGTGTCTGTGCCAGGAAAAAAATATGGAATTTTTTTTTCAAATTTGCTACTTCCCACAAATGTGGCTTCACAACGAAAATCTATAAAGAAACTAAAAATATTCGACCTTTTTTCAGTTTTTTGCGTAAATGTGATAAAACTATGCACTTTTCGAGGTAGACCATCCTATACAAAAATAAAGTACATTCAATTTCCTATAAGAGCACATAGGGTTGCCAACATTGTGCTTCTGCTGACCCAGAGAAAAATAATTATATTATATTGGAAAGTGTCCATAATGCAAAGTAACGAAGTATAGGAAAATAAAAGGCCTCTTTTCTTTGCGAAGTAAAAATTTAATTTACTATACTAGTTTCGACATATCTGTCATCCTCAGTGGCATAATACTAAAAAGCAAAAGATAAGCAAACGAGAACAAACAATTAAGTATAAAACTCACGTCAAAAAGTAAACACAAGTGTTAGGATGTACAGGGAATAATCAAAATGGTTTGAGAAAATTTGAAAAAACTCATCTATAAAACAATATCCGTGAAATATCATGATCAGCTTAGCACGTGGTAAAAATCTGTCGAAAAAACAACTTACGTTCAAGAACAGTAGAAAATGGTAAACAATATAATTTTTTTTTAATTCTTTTAACTGCCTTTGACAAACTCAACCATATTGTTTGGACATTTCTTATCATATGAACAAACATACATATTAAAATAATCGACAAAAGTTCAAAAGATATTTTGTTTATTAAAATCTCATTGAACGTTCATTTCTGAGAAGCAAAACTCCTACTTTTATTAATACCTGTCTTTTTGAAAGCCATTTTTGATATTAGATTTGTGTCGGTCCATAGAGGCAAAATACAATCTTCTGCGTTCTTCGTACCGCTAGAGAATTCCTACTGTATTCACTAGACATGTGAGAAAATCTAAAAATGCTACAATTGCTACTTTCAAAGTTTCTCACAAGCTCTCAAAAAGTAAAATTAAATTGTTGTGAAGATTGAGCAATAGAGTGCTTCTTATTTTGTGAAAGTTCCTTTTTTCAAGGGAAATCACTGTAAACTGTATGATTAGAATAACATTATTATTAGTAATTATTACTATATTATCATATTTTTTATAAAAATATTTAGTGTTAGCTACTGTTTCTTAAAACATCGATGATTACCTTTAGTTAATGGAGAATTTAACTGAAAACTCGTATCCCGGAAAATGGTCGCTAAATTCTCCGGGTCAAAATGACCATGTTGGCAACCCTACTTGAGGATAATGTTTAAGGGAAATTTAGTGTACTTTATGTTTGTATATAGTGGTCTACGTCGAAAAGTGCATAGTTTATGACTTTTTGGCAAAAACTGATGAAACATCGAAAAGTTTGACGTTTTTTGCGATTGACGCATCGGCATCAGCACTCTAAAATCTATATAGAATGAAAAAAAACTATTTCCTGGCGAAAACACCATTTGACTGGACTACTAGATGAAAAACAAAACGATTTCTAATCAGAATTATTACACATTGTTTTTTTTTTCTCTTCGATTTAGACATCCGATGATGAACCAACGGAAGAAAAGGACCATTTCGTCGCGCAACTCTA
The DNA here is from genome assembly GCA_964023965.1 of Melinopterus prodromus. Taxonomy (NCBI): domain Eukaryota; kingdom Metazoa; phylum Arthropoda; class Insecta; order Coleoptera; family Scarabaeidae; genus Melinopterus; species Melinopterus prodromus. The sequence continues at coordinate 1,328,681 of OZ030391.1, read as the reverse complement.
CAAATTCATGGACGACAGCGGCACTCCTTTGAACCGAACTCCTTCCATCGGCAACAGAGACGTAGACTTATATCGGCTATTCCGAGTCGTCCAAAAACTCGGAGGTTACAACCGTGTAACCAACCAGAACAAATGGCGAACGGTATCGCTTCGATTGAAGTTCACGAACAGCCAGAACACGTTCAACCAAGTGAAGATGGTCTACCGAAAATGCCTGCATTCCTACGAAGCTTTCTACCGAACTTTAGGCTGCACCATGTCGGATTATACGAGAACTTCGAAGAAAAATCGAAGCAGGCCTTTGATCCGAGATAAAGACCGCGTTACGCCTGTTCAGAGCCCGAAACCCGAGTCCGTGAAGGAAGAACCTACGGAGGATAAGACTGAGAAGAAGGCGGAAGAGAAAAAGGTGGAGGTTGAAGTCGAAAAAGTGGAAAAAGTCGAGGAGAAACCGAAATTAAAAAAAGAGAAGATCAAAATTGAAACCGAAGACAAGAAAAAGGTAGTCGAGACCAGTGATGACGGTGAAACAATCGATCACATAGAACCAATCCCGAGTACTTCGAAAGAAGTTCCGATTCGAATCAAGAGGTTAGAAACTCCCCAGAAGGCAACGCCTAAAGAAAAGAAGTCGAAAGTTATCGAAAAACAAAAAATTGACAAAGAAAAAGACGAGGAAATTAAGGAAGAAACAAAAGAAAAAACCCCAATTCAGCAGACTAGATCAAAAGGCCCCGTTGTGGTAAAACCGAAAGAACCTGTCTTGTCACCCGAACGGTCAAAAATCAGGGAGCAGAAAACGCCCATGAGGGAAGCAGCTGCCAGGAATATGGCTGTAAAGGTTATAAAGAAAGAAGAGAGGAGAGGCAGGAAGAGGATTGTAAGCGAGGATAAATCTCCGTCTGAAAGGTGAGAATTAAACCCTGGTTTATATATTTTTTGGATGGCAAACGTCTTGTAGTAATTGTCTGAAAGTTTCGTGGAGATATTCTAAAATTTGGCAGAGTTATAGCTTTTTTTTCTTCTTGGTTAAATCAATCCTATCGACTGCGCCATACGTGTGCGAGTATAGACGCGATTTGGCTGGAAACTCTGGCGAAATTTTGATTGTGAAGCAATCGTTTTTGGTTGGTAAATGTGTCTGAAGTATGGTCGAAAAGTTTCAGTCGTCAGTTGTTAAAATTGCCTGAGTAATAGCCATTTTTGTAAATTTTTGTTTTCAGCATTTTTCGTCCTTTTCAAAATGATAGTCTAAATGCTTCAGAAAGATATTTTTAAAGCTGACAAAATATAATACAATGTTTAAATTGTTTTAAATGAAGGAAAATCGATAAAAATAAAAGTTTGTGTACCTTTAAAATGATGAAATAATATGAGTAAACTTCTTGAGGTTATTGCCTGAAAGTATCGTGAAGAAATTATGAAATTTGGCTGAGTTATAGCATTTTTTTTTTGGTCTGAATTAATCCTATAGACTGCGCCATACGTGTGCGAGATTAGACGCGTTTTAAACGGAATCGGTGATGAAGTTACGATCATGCTCGATTATTTTTGGTTAGTAAATATGACTGAAGTATTGCCTATAAGTTCCTATTGTAAATTATTAACATTGGATGAGTTTATAGCCTTTCTATAAACAGTCCTTTCTAAAATACTATGTTGCGAATTTGTTTTTGGGCATTTTTCTTCCATTTAAAAACATATGAAACTTTCAGAAATAATTGTTTAACATTCACAGTCAAAGTTGAGTTTTCTTGAACCTTTTACAGTGCACTATGGGCCAGAAGACAGAAAAATGTGGCCAAAACTTGATAAAATAAGTCAAAGTTGTAATCCTTAAAATTCTCGTGAAAAGTTTCGGAATAAATACTTTCAAATTATATACAGACATGTTTTAACCGGAAGCGGTGGTGGTTATGATCATGATTGATTATTTTTGGTTAGTAAATATGACTGAAGTATTGCCTAAAAGTTGCCTAAAGCAGTCTTTTCTAAAATTCTATGGTGGGATTTTGTTTTTGGGCATTTTTCTTCCATTTTAAAACAATTGAAACTTTCAAAAATAATTGTTTAACATTGACAGTCAAAGTTGAGTTTTCTTGAACCTTTTACAGCACTGTGGGCCAGAAGACAGAAAAATAAGTCGAAGAAAAATAAGGCCAAAAGTTGATAAAATAAGTCAAAGTTGTAGTCCTTAAAATTCTTGTGAAAAGTTTCGAAAAATACTTTCAAATTATAATCAGGTGTCCCAAAAGTCAACATCATGCCTTGGAGGATTGATAGGCTAGCTCACGACCAGAATATCAAACAAGAAAGTAAAAAAAAAACAAAACTAAATTTTTTTTACTAATGTCATATTTCGATATTCTGGTCAGTCATAGCAAACTTCAAACACGTTGACTTATGGAACACGCTGTATATATATTTTTTTATAAACTCGCTGTTTTAGAATTATGGCTCGTTATATGTAAAAACAGCTTTAACAGCTTTAAAAACAGTTTTAGAGAACAAAATCGTTTCACTACTATTAATTATCAACTTCTTCGACATGTTCGACATGATGTAATTATCATATATTTTTCTACTGGTTTAAGAGCATGCGACATACAAATTATATACAGCTGTTCACAATGTTGGTTGACATCTTGTAAATAGTTACCACAAAAGTCAATACTTTTAACTGGCACAGTCTGTATATTAGATTTTTTTGACCACATATTTTTTTCTCAAAGTTTCATTCTGGTCTGACAGTTTTAAGAATTTCAAACCTTTAGATATTATCATAGGATGTGAGTTTGACAGTTGTATAACATCATTTGTCGCCATTTTAAGTTAAAAGACATAGTATAGATTTGGAATGCATATTTTATAGATTCAAATTTAAGCTATTTTATAAAGCTATTTTACATTATACTACTTTCGTGTTTTTCTAAACTTTTTGAAGTAAACGTTTTGTGTTACTAAAAAGAAGTTTAGAAGAAGACTAAAGTATTAGTGTAGTGTAAAATCAGTTTTATTGATATGAAAAGCTGTGAATATTATTAAAATATGTAAAAAAACATGTCTCCATACAATCTAATGTAGACCATCGACTTCTTTGGATAAGTGTTGAACAAAGTATTTATAAGCACCTGAAATTAAATCAATTTCTCGACTATTTTTGCAAAATTCATTTGTATTATTCTTTTTCAGTAATAACGTTGAACCTGTACCCCCACCACCACCAGCCGTCAACATCGGAGATAAGCTGATGGTTTATTACGGCCCAACTACGCACGAATCCAAACGAATAATGTACGAAGCCAAAGTAATTGAAGTTGATACTGACGGGCAAGGCCCCATTTATCTAGTACATTACACCGGCTGGAACACAAGATACGACGAGTGGATCCAGCCGCAGAGGATTGCCGAAAATCTAAGCGTTACGACAAAGGCCAAGAAACTAAAGCAAGGCTCATTGATGAACAAGGTAAATTTTTGCAGCATCACAAAGGATAACTTTGTCTGATGAATTCAATAAAAAAGTTATAGTTTGGACTTTTTTTTATCTCTTTATTTTATTTTTGTTTTTCTGTTTAGTCGTCGCAGCCACAACCTGGGATGTTGCCGTCCACAAGCGGGGTTAAGTCTCCGAGTAAGCGTGGAAGGGGTACTTCTATCACGGGGAAGACTAGCACCACTTCGGAGCCACCGCGGTCGACTACTCCGTCGAGTGTGACTTCGTCGTCTAGCAGGACGAAGAGCCCAGCCACACCTGCGTCTCGGACACGTGCCAGCAGACAAGGTTAGACCTATTTTCCATTAAATATTGTGGAGATCCTGAACCTTTTTACACTGCTTTTGCTTACATTAAAACTGTCTAAGCAAAATGCTTAGAATCCGCACTCTACATATTTCGATATTTCCAATTATATTCGTATAGACAAATAAAAACCAACAATGGATATCCACTTCCTAAACACAAAAATACTGCAATGGACCCAATACATTGCAAAACCTTTGTCAGATGTTATAAACGAGTGCTTCTTGCATGCAGTGGTACCTGACCAAATGAAAATTGCAAAAATAGTGCCAATATATAAAAAGGACGACCACCAAAATTGCTCAAACTATCGCCCTATTGCAATACTGCCAGTACTATCTAAGGTACTGGAGGCTGCACTCCTAAGCAGATTCTCCAACTTCCTTCAGGCGCAGAAGGTGTTGAGCTCAAGCCAATCTGGCTTCAGAAAGGGCAGAAATACCATTGACGCTGTTCGCTCCCTGCTGGACTTTGTGTGGAATGCCATGGGGAACGGAGAAGAATCTCAAGCAGTCTTGTGCGATCTGTCCAAAGCAGTTGATTGCATACAACATAAGCAGCGTGTTAGAAAATTGGAATGGTATGCAATAAGAGGTCAACCCTTATCTCTAATTGAATCATACCTGAGCAACAGGAGACAAGGAGTTTACACTGATGGAGAGATGAGCACACTACTGACTGTCAAGAATGGAGTTGCTCAGGGATCACTGATGGGTCCAGTACTGTTCTGTCTGTTTATCAATGGCCTTCCAGAGAACATGTCTACCACAACTGTTCTATTTGCAGATGACACGACACTCCTTACCAGGGACGCAGATATCAACACTCTCCAGTCAAAAACTGTCTCAGCATTATCTGAAGCTAAGGAGTGGTTTGGTGCAAATGCTTTACAGATCAACGACACCAAAACATCAACAATAAGCTTCACAAGCAAGCGGAATACAACTATCCAGGCTTCTTCAACAAAACCGCTTGGTGTCACCCTTGACTCACATCTCACCTGGTTGGATCACACAAATGCTCTTACATCAGCTCTTTGTACAGCAACATATGCTATTAGAAGAGTGAGACAGATTGTCGGGAGAGATGCGGCTGTAATAACGTATCATGCACTATTCCACTCAAGACTAAGTTATGGGTTAGAATTGTGGGGAGAATCAGCCCACTCTGTAAAGATATTCATCTTGCAAAAGAAAGCTATCCGTTCTATAGAACAAGCCAGCTGGTCTACCCACTGCAAACCACTATTCCGAAAATTCAAGGTAATGCCGCTGTCATCTGCATATATTTTTAAACAAATCCTACATGCAAAGAGTGTTATATCAGACCACCAAGATAGAAGTGATACAACAAGCCGAATGCTACGGAATGCAAGAGACATTACCATACTCTTCCATCGTATAAATACAACTGCCAGCCAGCATCGACATTTGGAGCTATTTAATATGTTACTTGCCCTTTGGAGGAGTAAAACGCCAAGAAAACTAAAAGCAGATCTCAGAAACCTGCCGACCGACAAAATCTTCTACGATGTTGAAGAATTCAAGAATTACATGAAGAATGAGATAGACTAAATGTTTATTGTAGCTTAAATTGATATACGCATTATGTGCATTTTTCTTTTCTTTTGACCGTTTCCCTGTTACAAATGTATTTTGGTGAAATAAAGTTTATTTATTTATTTATTAGACAAGTTGGGCAATTTGTTACAATCTCATATTCTGTATTGTTTTTTTAGGTGATGCTACCAGGCGAACTAGAAGAACATCAGTACAAACCGATATATCGTTACAATCAGATTCCGAATCAGTGTCGTCGGACGGTGAACCAGAACTACTACGACTGAAGCCCGGAGGAAATAGAAGTGAAGATAGCAGCGATGCTAAAGCTCCAAAGAAGAGACTGATCAAAACAGTAAGTGTTATTCAACATCAACCAACAAAAAAAAACTCATTTTGTTTTAACAATTATTCAGAAAGTCGACAAGAAGAAAGACGACGACGACACAGAAAAAGAAGAAGAGATCGAGAAACCTAAGAAACCACGAAAACTCAAGAAACAACCGGAGGTAAAACTCGACGATGACAGTGACGATGATAGCGTCACCCACCCGAAGGGCCGGGACTTTGACCTGAACCAGATCCGTTCCGAGCTGAAAGGCTTCACGAAGATCAAGATGACCGAGAACAGCGAGAAAGACACGGCGTCTTCGGACGATTCCACGACGCCAGACGTCAAAATCCCCGCCGAAGACTCGGAGGACAAGAAGGAAAAGATCGCCGAAAGTACTTCCAGTTCGGAAGATGTGTACGAGTTCAAAGAACCGGAACCTTTCGAGTTTGAAACGCACAAGATCGTCGACGAGAAGACCAAGAAGCGTTTCGGGCCGAGGGTTTTGGATTCGCCCAAGAAGAAGAGTCCGAAAGCCAAGGACGACGATGAGAGAAACGAGAAAACTTTAAAGAAAACCAAGGAGGAAGAACAACCTAAGAAAAAGAATTCTAAGAAAACCACTCCGAAGAAGGATGTTGACGATGACGATGAACTTTTGGATAATAAGGAAATACTAGTTAATAATAAGTTGGATGAGCCGACGGATCCGTTTGATAAATTAGTAGAGTCTCCGTCTTTCCATATCGGGAAAGCGACATCGGAGAAGCCTGACGATGTTAAGAGGGTGACGAAGAATTTGAACGTGGATCTCCTGTTTAAGGAGTTGCCGTCGTCTATTGAAGACGAGTCTGATGAACGTTTGGATATTTCCGATACTGAGGATACCGGGGAGCCCCTGTTTACGCATAAGGAACAGTTGTTTTTGGGGGCAACCTTCTCAAAACCGTCTCCAAATCCTAGTTTGGATCCAGATACAGGTTAGTGATTTTTTTTTTATCGATGGTTGATGTTTTGCGGGATAACTTTGTATTTCTATAATTTGTATCCATATCAGTGTATCCATATGGCGACACTTATCGCGTCGAATGTAGGAGCATAGTCACGTCGCGCGTGTAAGAGCATGGAGTCTTACCGTAACAGAATTGTGTCCCTCCGCAACGCATAGATAACCTGAGCAGATGCCTTTTTGGGGAAAACGGCTTTGACAAAATAGAAAAACGCCTCTCGGAACAAAATTGAGAAAAAAAGTTTTCTATATACTAAAAACTAATTTTTTACATTTACTTTTTTATATCCGACTTGCGCAAATAGTTGCAATTTAAAAGTCTCCTCCTGGTTTTTAAATCGACTAGTTAGAAAGAGCATCCAATGATACCTCACACGATCTACTTTTACTATGAAATTCCTAAACTTTAGAAAACACATCCAATGATTTGCCGTTTGTTTAAATTCTATTGTTTGTTATGATTACTGTCCTCTAAAGTAAAAGTCCTCTAAAGTAACATAACCTCTCTTGTAACAGGTTTCACCTCGAAATCGGACGATCGGAAAACGGTAACGACCAGCGACGATGACGACATCATCAAGACGACCATGCAGAACGTCCTACAATTCGACAACGACAGCACCGATCTGCTGATCTCGCAAGGCTCTGAAGACGACGACCCTCGGAAAGACGAAACCGAGACCATAACCTTAAACCGCGTCGAATCCGAAGAGGAACTACGTCCCGCCGAAATCACCATAGAATCGGAGAAATTAGCGTCATTGTCTAGACAGATAGCGCCAGTTTTTCAAGAAACGGACACCGCTTTGATGAAGGATTTATATTCTCAGTCGCAGTTTACGGTTAAGGACGATCTGGTTAAGGATATCAATTATAAGATTGGTACGAAAGTTGCGGACTCGATTCTGCAGAAGTTGAGTAAGGGGAAAGTTGGGGTTGAGGTTAGGATTGACGAAGAAGTTAGGAGGGATAAAAAGGTCGAGGATGTGGGTGAGAATGAGGATGAAATTGACGAGGATGATGACGATGAGGATAAGATGGATATCGAGGAGATTATCCACGAGAAACCGTTGGAGATTATCGAGACTAAAGTTAAGCCGATTGTCGCGGAAAGTAAGGTTAGGATTGTGCCGGAGGTTAAAGTCTTCGAGAAACCGAAGACGAGAGGGATGGATAAGAAGCACGACCTCCGGAAATCTAACCGTAAAGCAATCAGCAAGGAATTCATCGACGATTCTGACGATTCGGACTCGAGCGATTCTGACGAACGCCTAATAATGGACGAAGACTCCCAGACCTCCGTTTCCCTCGAAGCAAAACCCGAACCGGAAACAAAAGTCCTCGCCAAACCCGAGGACCCTCCAGAAAAAAACCCGAAACGCAATTTTGCCTTCGAACCACTACCCGAGGACCCGCCAAAAGACGAAATAAAGATGGATGTGGATACTCTAAAGGACGAAGAGGCTGATACGGATTTGTATTGTGAGGAAACGATTCCTGGTAGTCCGGCTCCGGTTGTTGAAGGGAAGCCTAAGTTGAAGAGTGAAGAGGAAATGCCGTTTGCGAGCGTGCCTTGTAGTAGTTCTGGCGTGGGCAGTTGTAAGTTGGTTGGTGGGGGTGATAAGGTTGGTGGTTCTGGTTCTGGTGGGATAAACGATAAAAACGATAAGAGTGGTGGGAGTAAGGAGAGAGGTGCGTCGCCTGTTGCGGCTGTCGAAGGCCCTGAGAATCGGGATGTAGCTGCGGTGCTGGATAATACGCCGCCTACTACTCCGGAGAGTATTTTGAGCAACTTGTCACCAAGACGGTAAGATTTTGATTATTTTATTTTCTTTTAAACTAAGCATTTTCTTTCTATAATAATTTTTATATTATTTGATGAGTCAGCATTTTTCTCATACATATCTAATTTATGTTCTTCCTTGATATATTTAGCGAAAATTGCGACCTATCTCCTAACACAGCCGATAATGATAGCTG